>JASAUF010000467.1:10541472-11907209 GCA_030180095.1 Magnolia changhungtana | reverse complement strand
TTTTAGCGGCGTTTTTAACGGCCGCCCTTAATAGTCGACTTGTATCGGCGTTTTATTTAATTTAGCGGCGCTTCTGGTGACTGCCGCAAAAACTCTAAAAGCGCCCCTGAAAACGCCACTAAAGATCCACGTGAACGCCGCTGAAAAGTAATTTAAACGCCGCCAAAAAATATCAAACCGCCGCTAAATTTTACAAGAAACGCAGCGAAATTTTGTGAGAAACGCCGCTAAAAGACGAAATAAGTGCAAAAAAGAGCGTGTGAAACGCCGCTAAAATCTTTAAAAAACGCCGCAAATGTGCCGGTAATAAATCTTCTTTACTAATCCTTTCACACAAATTCCTGTTGATTCTAACTAATCCTTTCTTATAATTGCTGTCCTACAATCAAATCTCCATCAATCTAACTATCAAAAACCTATGATTGAATGACATGAATTTGAATTACCCAATAATTTTACATTCATCAAGACAACAATTAGCACAATATCAACAAAATAATTAATGGTCTATTTAAAGTTTTCAAAACAAACTATAAATGTCTTCCTTTCCTAGCCTTTCACATGAACCCATTTCAAGATGGTTCCCTTTTGGACCGATCATGTCTTCCTTTCCTAACCACATCTTCGCAAATGTCCAACACCAAGCTCAGCGGCCATGATCACGTGTCCACTATGTGTGATGTAGGCCCTTTTCTTTGCAATGAGCCCAAATTCCTCCCTGAGAAGTTTCTACATGAATGGTGAGAAGCATAGTGAATGCGGGACTCTTTCATTGCATCGGTTGCATTTTTCAATAAGGCGACTAAGAATATAATGGTTAGAAACATCAATAGCAGAGAGGAAGATACCATTGCAGACTATCAAAAGTCATATCCACATAACAAATGCGAATATTAAAAGAAGGAAACTAACCATCGATGTTCTCTGCAGAGATGCACCCATTTTTGTTCGGCTCCAATAGTGTAAAATTGCTCCTTCAGATGAAAGAGCTGATCAGCGGTCAGTGTCTTTGATAGAGCCTGTGATAGACACAAATGAAAGTTTAAATGCATGGTTAGTCTTCTTATTCATCAGATACGACTATTTGTTATAAAACCAAGTGCTATCATCATTTCCCACCCATTGATGTTGAGGCTATGCGAAGAAATGAACGAGTTTTTATAAAGATAATCTTGAAAATTGACAAACAAAAGCATGTATTTCTGACTCATCTGAGTCGACTCAGACTCAGTCGAGTTTGATCCAGTTCGAAACCATGAGTCATCCTCCGAGTCACCCAGTTAAAAACCATGGAACAAAGGGCATGATGAAGATGGGGTAAGTACCAGATTGAGAGAGCATCTATAGCAATTTCAGCATTTTTCATGTGTCCTGTTAGTAGAACCAATATAGTGTTGTACCATAGCTCCAGGATGTTAAGATAAAACAGATTACAAGATTAGAAACACAAGTATAAGTGGGCTTATTTGAAGATCGACGAGCCTTAACACATAACATTGTTTATATTCAAGATGGGACTTTTTTCTTCTCTCGGACCCAAAAATCGGCCGGACCGAACATGCTTAAAAGACTCGACAATTGAGCCACCCGTTCAATCTCGAGTCGGTCGAGACTCAGGTGAGTGGCTCGGCTCTTATGAATCATATAGGGTCCAACCAAGTCCGATTCGAGTTTGTGGAGCCCAACCTGCAGGTTTAAAAGGTAAACCCAAGTCTGCCTAAGCCCTAACGTGACGTCGTTCCCATTAACGACCCCGATTAGTAAGGGTGTTGGATGTTGATGGACTGCATCTGAGCCCAGCATTGATTAACAAAGACAAGTCCATTTGGTTTGAGAAAAAAATATATTCATAAAGATCAATGTGATGACCAAATGGAGCCTAAGACTTACATGCAAATTTACTGAAAGGTATGATAAGAACTCTTACACTACAAATATGTTGACCAAGTGACCACATGTAAAAAGAAAAGAAACAAAAGAGATTAAATTAAAGACATCCAAATGCTTAAGAGGTACTAGAATCTAAAATCCTTAAGAGGTATCTCGGCAGAGGTAATTAAATTAGGTACGGAATGAAAATTCCCGCCTAATGAGTTACTATCCACTACCTCACTGTTCCCATTAAACGCAGATAGCCTAATATGGATTGGTGCTTTCTAAATACTGTGGAGTGTGGAGGCCATCCTCCAAAGGTAGGAGAATGAAAGAAAAGCTGGGGTCAAGACCTTGTTAATTCATATATTTTATATTACCCATATTTTATTGGTATGGCCTTCATATATTTTATATTTCACAGCAACCTTGTTAATTCTTGGTGTGTTGTGTTTCAAATCTAGCTGCATATTACAACCTTGGGGTGGTCTATTATGATATCTTTGCAATATGATTTGGCTCTTACTCTGTATGAGAAAGGCACACTACAAAGGCCTATGTATGCTTGAAGCATATTGCAACATAGGTATTATATATAAAAATCGTAGGGACTTGGAATCAGCTATTGCTTGCTACGAGAGGTAGTCCAATTGCTTATCTGCTCTCATATTTGTAGTCGTAAATAGTGCATGATTCTTGATGCATTTTGATTGATATTTATCTTAATTTAGTGATGGATGTTCTGCTATGTCAGGTGTTTGAGAGTGTCTCTAAATTTTGAGATTGCCAAGAATAACATGGTAATAGCCTTGACAGACTAGGAACAAAGGTGGGTTTCATTTCAAGGTCCTACATAGTAAGTTACCAGAATATCTCCATATAGCAAGTTGTTTGAGCCTAGATGTCGAGAACGAAATATCTCCATATAGCAAGTTACTTGGATAAATCCCTACGAGAAAACAAACCAACAAAAATTTTGGTTAAATCCTCCATTACGTTCTCAATTGCATCAGTCCCATTTTTAGTGTATGAGAAAAGTGGACATATAGGAAAAACACGACCAATGGTCCATATGCAACACATGTAAATGGCCCAACCAATGAGTGGATCAAATTGGTTTTTAGGGTAAGGCATGTTGATGGTGAGACCCACCTGATGAATAGCCCTTGTCATGCACACATCTCACTGCAAAGATAACCCTCGACCTCATGTGAGAAAGCATGCATAGCATTTCTCCTTCAAATCATTATGTTCACATACTATAATAGTAGAGTCACTTTAAGGCTAACTTTGACATTGGAAAGCTTTAAGGAACAAATTATTTGGCAAAGAACACACGCCTCTTAGAAAACATGTGCCCTTCTAAAGGAAAATGTTGCATGCCTATTGGTAATTCCAGATCTTATTATAAGAAAAGAATTTAGGGAACAATTTATTGAAAACCGATCTTTCATTCCATTCTAGACTCAAGAAATTGCCACTTCGGCATGGCAATAATAGAGAAATGAATACGAGTTCATATTTCTAGGCAAAATATACTTTATAGTCAAATAAATGAATAAAGTAGCAGAATTCTTGCTAATTGTAACAAAGCAAGTGGAGAAATGCAACCCATTTGTAAAACAAAATCAAAGATTCCCAAGTCTGGAAACTTGGGTCACTAATTGGACTCCCAAGCAAACCAAAACCATCTTTTTATGACACCAAAGCTCAAATGTATGTGAACTCTCTAAAATATTATAGAATGCTCAACTAAAGTATCGAGAAAATGATCCTATGTACACCAAAGCTCAGGTGTATGTGAGCTCTCTGCTATATTCATGATAACGTCCATATTTGATGTGCTTATGATCAAACAATCTGAACCTTTTAGTCTATAAACTTCTGGATGCAATCTATTCATTGGGTGTTGGAATTATAGGTGTCTTGATGCATCAGGAAATTTGAATGGAAAAAAAAAATTTGTTTTCAAATCTACGAATCTTTTTTCTCCAAGTTACCCAAGACTACATCTGATCATCTACATGTCTACACATGCAAGAGGCCCTTTTATAATTCTACAGCAATGAACTGATCTCGAGTTCATCACTGCTCCAATGTACAATTGGCAATATCGGTGAAAAATGAATCGACACGGTTCGGTAGAGATGGGTCAATTTTACAGGCCTCATTTCTTCTCCAAGTCTGTGATATTACAAAAAGAAAAACAGAGAGAGAGAGAGAGAGAAAGAGAGAGAGAAAGAGAGAGAGTTCAAGATGAACTTATTTGGCCCATGCTATATTGTATACAAAAAGAATCATTTTCAATGAGTACTTAGGAGTACCTTTTAATACCTTCAGAAGGTATCATAAGGCATTCTGCTGCGAGATGTTATTATCCCCATCACAATAACCATTCTCCTGGTTTCTATTTGACATAGCTTTGACATCGAGTAAAATACTCCGTCTTTGCTAAAATAACTCTTAATTTTGAGTGGTGAGATATCAAATTTCAACCCCTTTCTGTTTGTTGTATCACTAAGAAATTCTTAAGAAGAAATTCCCTGTTGTTTCTTGCAAACCATGGATCCAAACCTGTTAAGGTTGTTGTGGCCTCTTGCTAATCTATTAACCGTAAATATGTAATCATACAACTACAAAAATATCACAAAAATAATCTCTTAGGAGAAGAAATAAAAGTGGTCCTTCTATATTTACCTATATGTGGGTGATGACTCTGATTGCTCACAATCTAGCAGATGAATCCCATCAGACTGGAATTTGCACAGTCAAAAATATTGGCAATATTGATACATTCATGATACTTAGCAATACATCGCCCATACCGTAATTTATTGCCTTCCGCCACGACTGTGAGCTCTGTCAGACAGAAAAAAAAGATGGTGCAACTTTTAGCACAATCTTCTAATAAATTACAAAATGAGGAAAAAAAAGGGTCAACTTCAATAACTAATTGGAGAAGAACTTGCTACTGCACAATTGCTTCTTCACTTGCTGTTTTTCCTTGCTACTGCACAATTGCTTCTTACATCAACCGGATACACTAGTGCACTTTATAGGCATTTGCATCAACTGTGAAATGACTACTATACCCCTACCAGGAGCTTCCAATATTTAATGTTTCTAAAAAATACACAAAGCATTTCATCTTCCAAAACAGCTCGATGGAAAGTGTTGCTGTGCATTGGAAGATGAACAGTCACAGGCAATTGCTGGGAAATGGGTTTTGGGTTGCCACTCCAACCACTGCATCATCCAGTCTTTGTTCCATCCAAAGATGAGCAAAAGGATTCGCGAAGGCACGGGCAAGACAAAAGGCCCAAAGTCTATTGTATAACTACAAATAGGACTCAGACAAGACCCTGCACAAAAGGCAAGGAGCCACCAGAACCCGAAAACAACGTAGAAATAAAAACAAAGCAGCTCCAGCCAAGCCCAGATGTGGTTGGTCCCTTCTTTGCACTAAGTAAACATGCTGCCATAAAAGACTGGATCTTCTAAACTCGCCTCATGCATCTCACTTCTAAATTCGTTTATTGCTCGAATGTTTGGAAAGCTGCCTCCAAACTTCTCCTTTTCCTTTTTCTTTTTGCCAAAGATGGAAGCACACCACCTGCAATTTATTGATTGTGGGAAAAACAGGTGCACTGTGCCAGGTGAAGGCCAGAACCTAACCCCCTGATTGGAAGAATGAACCGGCATGTATGGAAAATAATAATAATAATAATAAAGCACCCCGATCAAGCTGAACAAATGCAAGCAATGACGGATCAATCCATCCGCCAAACACCCTCATCAGGTGGGCCACAGTTTATGAAACAAATATACGGCTGAAAAAACTTGGTTGAAGTGTCTTTACCCATCCAACTGCTTCTGAGATTATAGCCCACTGCTTGAATGAACCAGATTTACTTTCATGATATGGTCAAAACCACCTGATGAATAGCATGGACATTGCACTTGGACACTTGCAATGGGACAACTGCTTTATGTATAGTGGTCAAAACTACCACTCCTAGCTCTAGATAAGCCAAACCTACATTGAGCATGCGAGGTTGGGGCAGGGATTCTTCACTTTGTGAAGAGATGTTCTGCATACAAGGTAAAGTTCGGTTGGATTGGGTTAAGGATTTTCAACCCAACCTAGGTGAGGTTGAGGGTCAAACCCAACCCCAACCGAACACGACCCAGAGTTCAGGTTGGGCCAATCGAGGTTCAAGTTGACCCAACTGAAGTTGTACACTTATGGTGCACACTTCATGGAACTGTATGAAAACACCCATCGTACAAGCATTTCTCAAAACCGTACATCAGTTGGGACTGAAAGTGGGTAGGCATGCTTTGATGCTCTTCGACATCTGAGAACCACAATAGAAGCCTCTACTAATTCTTTAAACTTCAGCATTCCAACTAGCAGAGCAAACATCAAACATGCAACAATGAGGATACCATCCAAATACACATATAAACCATACAATAAATACATGTGAATGGGATCTAGATTCACAATTTGATGGTAAGTAAAGCCTCATACACATCATTTATTAGTAGTCATGTTTTGTCTGTACCTGCCGTTTATATTTTTTTTCTTCCATAGTTCCATGTGCCATCAAACGATATGCATAAATTGGCTTTGTTTGCCCATACCTGCAAGAATGCACCATATTAAGCCCATTCTTCAAAATAGAGAAACTTGGGAATTCAACAATCTATGGAAATGCAACTCTGAGCAACAGTAGAACTGTCCATATTGCTCAAGAACGGATCGATCTTCACCCAAATAAGCGAGAAGACGACGCCAACAGCACCAACTAGAGGATGACAATGGTTGGAGTCCGGTTCTGTCTCCCCATGCGACCCTTGAGGAAAGGATACAGATGAAGAATCATCCAAAATAAGAAGAAGACCTTACCAAAGAGAGGCCCCCAAGATTCATAGCCACTGCTTCGGTGCATCGGAAAACCCAAGCAACAACACCCACCATATTGACGACCAAAAGGGTTGTTGGCGGGATCGAAGTGTGGTCCATTTGAATATGTAGAGCTCACCAAACTCTCCATCATCAGAAGCTTTTGATGTGACGGTGAAGTTGGTGTCAAGGCCTGCAAGCATCTTTAGAACTCCTTGGAAAATGGCAAAAAGATGGGCGGAAACGCTTCCAATCACCCAAAACTGCTCATTACGCCACAAATCTTCAATGCCCACGCCACTCCATCGCAGCTCAAGGACGCTGGTCAAGATAATAGACATGAAAAGGCCAAGAAACCAGACGCTTGCAATGTTTGAAAGTTGGAAAATGGACAAGATAGGGGGAATGGGTGTTAGGATATCGGCAAGAAACTAGTTGACAAAAATATATTTTTTGAATCAGGAAGCTGCAATAACTGAAATAAACAATACCCTCAGACTCATAAATCTAAACATGCGGAATATGAGAAAGACTAGCCATTGAACATAAGAACTCGAAAAAACCCAGTTGGTGACTTGGTAATGCCCCAACCGAGTTTATAGTAGACAGTACTTTAACATCGCTCTTTGCATTGAAATGGAGAATGGAGATATTACCGTAGGTATGATAAATTTTCCGGTGAGAAGACATATAGCAGGCAGCGAACAGTAGGCAACAAGAGGGAGTGAAGTGAATGGGTAGACTATGGTGTTAATGTATGCAAGCCTTTGTAGCCATTTGAGACGGCCACCCCCAAAACCATACCAGAGGGGACGTGTACTGCTAAGGAATATCTCCACAGACCCAAGAGCCCACCGCAGAACCTGGTGTAACCGATCGGAAAGATTGATGGGTGCTTGATCCTTTGAAGGCTGGCCTAACCGGCATACAGTAAAGTGATCTCCAGCCTCGGCAGTGCATCTTAAAACCAGTTAAGATGTCCTCTGTGATGGACCCGTATATCCAACCAATCTGGGAAACGAGCTAAAAAGCATCAGAGCAACATGAGTCGGTAAAAGAAAAGTATGACACAATAACTAACTAGGAAGCTACTATCAGGCTTTTCAAGAGAAAAAAAAAAAGTTTGGAAGGAAAACAAGACAAAGAAAATAGCCAAAAAATGAAACAAAACAAGAGGTTGATAATAGTCCTGGTTTTAAGCACGGGCATCCACATTCTTGCATGTGTGCCAAATTGGTACATTTGGCCATGATTAAATGGGCTGAAGATCGACATATATTTGGAATTAAAAACCTCCAAAGAGAACAGGAAAATTGCAGCGCAGTGACTTGCTCTCATGTTCCTTTGAGCTTCTAAACTTCCATGAAAAATATACACTTTTTTTTTTCAGTGGATACAAAAGGTTTACCTCTTTTCCCCATTCAGTTTTCTCCTCGTACCCACAGCTAATGACGTGGATTGCTTCCTTTATCGTGGGGTTGATGGGTTTGCAGACTCGGGTACTCCCCATTCTCCATCGAGTAGATTCGATGAATACGTAAGACAAGCCAAACGTCTTCTCGAAGCTCGTTTGGGAGATCGAAACGACCTCTCGTATTCGTCATAGCCTGCATGAGTTAGCCATATTCTATTATATACATTGCCAAGTTACTTGGGACATAGGGTCAAGCCAAGCACACTCACTATCAATTTCTCTGAGGTTAAAAATAACAGCATCAAGTTCCTCCTGCTTTTGCATCTCGGTAAACCTTGACTGATCTTTAGAAGCTTTCTTAGAGTGGCGGCAGCAGGAGCAGCAGCAGGCACCAAGAACAAGAAGAAGCCTTGGGTAGGCTGGGCAAGGATGGAGGTCCATAGCCATAGTGGGCTTGCTTATTGAAAACACAACCAGTCCCCACATAAACAGGTCCTTGAATGCCATCAAGGCCTTTCATGTTAACCTGAAATTAGTTGAAAATAATCAAATACTGATAGTTGTCTTTTCTGATCATGCTGGAAAGTTGGAATGTCAATTTTAGTGCTTACATCAAAGAAGACTATGTTCCTGTTCGCGTAACGGTCACTGCGGTCAATGCCATCAAATCTTTGAGGGAATTGAACATAGCAGACATCTCTGCCCACCTGTGGATCCATCATGAAACACATTGCTTCACGAATTGCTTTGCTATTATTAAGGTAGTGATCACAGTCAAGGTTGAGAATATATGGAGCAATTGTGAGAATGGCAGACACTCGACCTGTAAGGAGCCAATAATCACACACCAATCAGATTTATCACTCAAAAGTTACACATTGTTGAACATATATTGGAGTAATGTATATATATATATACCTATAGAGCATTCATTGCAACGGCTTTTTTATGGTGCTGGTAACCATGTCTCTTCTCTCTTGAGACATACACCAATCGGGAAGCTCATTTCCTTCTATATCATGGGCACCACTGTGTCCGAGAAAACTTGAAAAAGTCATTGACATGGAGTGAAATCCCAGCTTAAACTGAGCAAGTATGTTATTGCAAAAATGACTATAATCATTTTGAAGCAAAGTTTGTGGCAAGCTCTGCGATATTTAAAGAGAAGTGGAACATAAGAAATGAAAATATTCTTAAAACTTTTGGGCAGTTGACAAAACACCAATTAATTTCCAAAATGGAAAGATATTTCCAATGAAAATACAAAACCCACCACAAAAGAAGAAATTTTTTGCACAAGGTGTCAAAGAAACTAAGAGCTAATGGCATTAAGATTTTAAAGCAAAGAAATGCATTAAATTAAAGACACCTTATATAACACAAGAAATTGAGTGGCAATTTTTAGAAGGGATGGTTAGTCATTTAATAAGCACCTAAGTTACCAAATTGAAGAAATGGAAGGATTAGATAGAGCATAAAATTATGTTCAGCTGTAAATCTCATAGAAGTAATGAATTTAGTCAAAACTCCAAACATGTGGAGCACTGCAGAGATTTTAGCTGAAAAACAATGACAAGGAAAGAATCAAGAAAGTATAGAAAGGAAGAAAAGCTCAAAAATAAGAGATGGCATCATGGTCTTTAAGTTTGCTGTTCAATTTATGAGCATCAACTTGCTAAGTGAACCTTCTCGACACATTTAGTTTGTGGCAACAATACTCGATTATGCTATTCAAATCTTCTTAAACTTAGATTTTCATCACAATTGGCAAGTTCTGAATCTTGGGTTTCGAGACAAAAGGATTCTAGAAGTTCAACAAATTTTAGTAGAAAGAAATGGAAATCTAGAAAGGAACTAGAAACTTTTCTCGGTCAATGATTTGTGAATTGAATTAATGGCAAATGATGAATTGATTCACAAGAAGATGCAGATCAGCTCGATCTGCTTGGTTTGGAGCACATAAGGGGTTTGGAACTTTTTGCAAAGATGGATGCAATAAAAACTGGACAATTGAGTTTTTAAAAAAAAAAGAAAAAAAGAACTATAGTTTAATGTTTTTAGTTCTTTAAACAAAGAAAAAGGTAAGAAGGACAAAGCAAAAGGACATCCCAATTTGGTTTCTTGTTCAAATGAATTAAGATCGACCTGAGGGATATTTTCATGAACTTTGCAGCATGTTCTGTAAGAAGACAGAGTCGGAACAGAAATTCAATTGAGAGAGAATCTTTGGGCTTGGAATTTCATGTGCTTTTGGTCACGATCGATTCATGACCGTCAACATCTATAAAAATGGTTGCAAAAGGTGTGCTAAAAGAACATCTGATGCTTGTGGCAAATAGCATGACATGCAAGTGGAAATCTTATTGGTTTCAATACTGCTGGCTACAAGGCCCTGTTTCACTCTTTGAATGTTCAAGTCCCATTTATAGCAGCCACATTATTTAGGCCAATTAAATGTTTTGAGAGAGCAGATTGAAAGGTGTCACACGGATTCACTATCCAAGTATAGTTGCATCATGTTCTTGGGGTAAACATGTCGCCGTTGTACGGGAACACTTTTTCGGATTATGTGGAGCAAGAAAGAGGTGGCATCAAATCTAGAACACCTTTTCGATTATGTGGAGCAAGAAAGAGGTGGCATCAAATCTAGAGATGTTGTCAACTCAACTCAGATGTGTATGATGTTCAAATCTCATTTGGTAAGCACTATTTCTAGTGAAAAAGAAGTAAGCAATGAATGTCTAGGTGCGATGTTGATGATCTTTACGAGGAAAATGGAAACATGGAGTTTTGTCCTTCACCGAGCTCAACTCAACCTATAAAATGGAAATCAAATGGTTAGGGTGGCTGGGATGTTGATAAACATCCCAATTCAAGCAAAAATGATATAACACCATCCAAAACAAGTGTTCAGTCTAGTTGGGATACTAATAAACTGGAAACACAGGCAACTCAACCTATCCAATCATCGAGTTGCTCGAACTAGTTCTTGGAATAGTATCGAGATGCGAAAAAGAAGCACCATACGCAATCGATCAGTCTAATGCTTGGGGTGGTCAGGCATAATAGAGTGGGAGATGCGGAAAAGATGCACCAGACGCAAGCAGATCAGCCTAATGTTCACGGTGGCTGGGACAATAATAGTATGGGAGATGCGAAAAAAGCACCAGACACAGTCGATCGATCAGTCTAATGCATGGGGTGGCTGGAATAGTAATAAAAAGGAAACACAGACAAGTGAATCTAAAAGACCAACAAAGAGAGGAGTGTCCTGGATTTAATTCTTGGAATAGAACGAAAGTGCAAAAGAAGCCTCTGTTCAATCTGATCAATCTACTCCCTGGGGAAGTTGGAAATCAAATGATGCAGGAAATGAGAGGGTTGAAGATGCTAAATCCCAAGATGTAAATTGTTGGAACCAACCGAATGATTCATCTGCCAAACCACATGTTTGGGATAAGGACAAGATGCACGGTCAATCAAATTCGTCTGGGTAGTCAAAGCCCAAAGGGTACCCATACGGAGAGATCATAATATAATGGATATAGAGAGGGAGAGAAGATATCTAAAATTGACATCTTATTATATTAGAGCAAACACAAAACGTAATTTCATAATATAATGGATATAGACTAGAAATAGTGCACTAAAATGTTTTTGGGATCAATACCCATAAAGGTCATTGAACAAGAATCTTAAAGAATTCGTTTAACCTAGCAATCATTGGTAAACGCAACAAATTGTCATGCTGTTCAGCCTACCTGTAAGATGATATAAGTTCATATCCACCTCACTACAACAAAAATGGCCTTGTGGCTAGAAATGAACAATCAACCAAACCATATACAAGAATTCCAGGACATGATAGTATATTTATATATATTTACAGATTTTAATGCATGGATTGTGACATCTTTGGAAGAATAATGGAAAGCTACTTTGTGTGTGCGTGTGCTTTTGGAAATTCATGAGAACCTATTTTCCTCACCCATGAGAATGTGTTGATGTCGGCAATTTCATAGCGGCTTGTTAATCTTCTCTCTTTGCCCTCTCCATATGCAGAAATGTCCATGCATAGGCCTTGCATGATAGCGAACACAACACAATCAAGAAATCCATGTCCCAACATTCATGTTATTCTATTCTTATTGACCATAACATTTGAAATAGGGAAAGTACATATATCAATTTCACTTACAACCAAACAGAGCGTGGGCCATGCCGACTATGTCAAGTGACCTGAAAATTAGTCAAGTGACTTGAAGATTAGTCGAGTGACATGAAGATTAACGTTGTATGTAAAATAAAATGGAAGAAAATGACACAACTCACCTTGATGCCCTTTTCCCTCCTCCTTTACCCGAGCTTGGGACCGGCAATGCAAGAAGTTGCATTGGCGGAGTTAAAAAAGGGCTTAAGCTCCATTTGGTTTGAGCAAAAATTATATTCATAAAGATTGATGTGATGACCAAATGGAGCCTAAGACTTATATGCAAATTTACTAAAAGGTATGATAGGAACTCTTACACTACAAATATGATGACTAAGTGACAACATGTAAAAAATAAAAAAATAAAAAAAAAAACAGAAGAGATTAAATTAAAGACATGCAAATGCAAAATTCAAATCACAAATCATAATCTTATAAAACTGTTTAGATGTATTTAACTCAATCCAAAAGTCTGAAACCACGGATCCCTACTACCCCCACTTACAAAAGATGTTTACAGTTCCAAATACTCAATAAAAACTTCTCTCATGTAGTCATCATCCATTTTTGTCACGCAACCTATAAAAAATAACAAAAATAAATCAATTACTATTCACAATCTCATACAATAAGTTCTATTGCTTAAAAAAAAATAAAAAATAATAAAATAAAAAAATAAAAGCTTACCATACATAAAGTAGTGGGCCAAGCAATACTGTTCCAATTGCATCCCCAATTGTTTTATATCGTCCATGGGTCCTTATCAATTCCTCATCATGTACTATTGCCACTTGAACAGATACTTCCCAGAAACTAACTCCAAGTTTTGCCCCCTACTTTTGTCAATGGATCCGTGTCAAAACGGTTCCTTTAGCTACAAGATCCCGGTGCCTTACAATACTCTTAAGAAGAACTTGAGTCACATTAGTGTGACTCGTAGAATTCCCTTATTCGCCAAGTCTCTCTACAAATGATAAATCAATGTCAATCATCGTATACAAACTATGTATAATTGAAAACATATTACACATAAAAATATATATACATGTATATATTATAATTACTCGAGGGGTTGGAACCAAGTGGCTTGATGATGAGGAGGGTTGGTTCAAGTTGGGATTAGTCAAACACCTAATAATGTAGCTAGATTAATGCTAGGATTCGTTATGGCGACCATAAATGTTGTCACAGCTTCTCTAGTGAAGATATCTGAGCATCTCTTTCAGCCATAGTTTCTCTTAGGGAAGATATTTCAAAGATGCAATTCCTCATATTGTTCATCTCTCTTCTGAGCATTGGAGGTCATCCCTTGGGACTGGACACTGTGGGATGTTGTGCCCCATATATCAGAAGGAGAGGGACCTAACCCGTAAGTGCGGACACGGCCATGTCGTTCGTCACCCATGACTTCCGAGAATATATCTTTCCTCGCAGTGCTGTTCTGTGAAGGCTCACGTTGTTTGCGAAGTTCGTTCATTTAATTGTTCCTACAATTAAAAATCACCAATTTAGATTTTATATTGCTAAAAGATTAAACAAAATAAGAAGATACATATACATACCATTGCTCTTGCTGAGGCCTCATCCACAGGCATCCCATTCTTGCGTTTATGTGTCAACAAGAACATATCTACTCGGGTCAACTCCTCCCCATTGGCCCTCTTCTTTCTCTATCATTATTTAAATAAGTTATATATGAGAAATAGATTAACATCAAATTATCATGTGATTAATAACAAATTACCTCTTCTTCACGTATTCGCGCAAAGCTCTTGGTGCCTGTAGCATGGCCGATGCGTTTTTTTCTCTGATTTTCCGTATTTATCTTATTACAGGCCTAAAATGTGACACATCAACAGAGTAATTTATGAAATTTTAGCCTAAGACAGTTGTGTAATTTCATAACGTGAAGGTTTCAGTAGCTACTCATCACATACCTTTCCCTCTTCAGAGTTCCAAAACTCAATGAGGGCCTTCCACTGATCCATATGGACACGCTCATTGAGGTCTGCTAGCCACGCCTCATCATTATCATGAGGCGAGTAGTGGAATTTCTTCAATTCGCACTTCCAAATTCTCCATTTTTACCAATCGACATCAACACCCAAGATTTAATCTCTTTGTCAAACTGAAACTTGGACTGCATCACATGAACAAAGTAGACAATCACATATTGAACAAAAAATAAATAATAAAATAATAAAATACATAAAACAAATCACCATTACCATGACAAGTTCGTACATATCATCCTTCTTCTCGTTTGGCACTACCCTCCAATTAGAATATGTAAGGGGTGCGTAATCCCCATTACGTGCTATTGTCCCCAAAAAGTTTGTCAGCTTGCTAACATTTTCATTAACAGGCTGCCCTAGATTGTTGGTGGTAATAAAAATGTGTTGCCCTTCACGCATCTTCCAAACTTGATGGCATCGTGTGGGGCCTCGACTCCTTCTCTTCGTGAACGACAAATCTGTTGAAAAAAATGCACATAAATAATATGCAGACTTGTATGTATAGTTCATTAGCAAAAAATACATTAAATTTTTAAGGATATTAGAACCAATGCATAACATACCACTAGAAGCATCCTCTAATGAATCAACTGTCTGGTGTGGATCCTGATGCAAACTCTGGGAGAGACCCGCCGTAGGCAGGGGAAGTTGGGGATGAGAAGGACCCGCTGTAGACTCGGGCAACAAAGGCTGGACTGGACCTGATGTAGCCGGGAAGGCTTATGCTGGGAGGGACCAGCTATAGGCTGATGCTGGGAGGGACCCACATCAATCTCGGGTAGCTGAGGCTGATTGATGCCACCAGTCATAAGGCTTATCGATAGCCTAGTCGTGCGTTTAGAACGAGCACGTTTCATGTCTTAAGAAGAACCTGAGTCACATTAGCGAACAGATGCATGTTGATAAGACGATTCAATTTTGAATAAATAAATAACAGAACCATATGAAAAAAGACATTTTAATTTCTATTTCATACATTAGGAAAACATGGTACTTAAGAAATCAATTATTGTTCAAAATGTCGTCTTCAATGGGATCAGATAACTCAGTATCATCTATTTGTTCTTCTACCATCGGCTGGGTGGGTGGTAAATACGTGACAACTGTTGTACCATCGACATCTCCTTTTTCCCAACTAATAGTGTCATCACTGAGTCCTCCAAACATTGATCATCGCAGGGCAACATGCCTAAGAATGTATCAACATCATCTGCAGACTCTTGCCCATGCATCTCAAATAAGTCTCTAGGTTTCGTCCTCACTACAACATGCCAATCCTTCTCGATGAGGTCTTGTACATAAAACACCTGCTCAGCTTGAGATGCAAAGACAAACGGTTCATCAGACAAATGTTGACCTGTATGGCATAATCGTTTTAAATTCACAAGCGTGAACCCCAACCCATCCTTCTTAACACCCCTACCTTGAGATCGAACATCAACCCAATCACACCTAAATAATACAACCTTCCGAGTACCACAATATTCCAATTCTATAATGTCCGTTAATACACCATAGTATGTTACATCTCCTGCAATAGGATTTCTGTCATTGGCACTTGCGAAGCTCGATGTCTTTGCAGTCACAACAACTCCACTATGTTGAGTTTTTCTTTTTTTCTCACGATCCTTGGTGTGAAATCTGAAGCCGTTTACAATAAAACCCTTATATCTTCTTGCCATACTAGGACCCCGAGCTAGCCATCTAAGGTCTTCTGAAACCTGCTCATTCCTTTCATGGCGCAACTGTTCAACCTAATCAGATACCGAAAATATTCATTCAAAAGCTCATGTTTGAATAATAAAAAATTTAAAAAAAAACATACACATGTCCTTAAACTTATCAAATCAACTACTTACACGATCACTAAACCATTTATAAAATGTATCATTGTGGATGCGTTCTATGTCCCTTGGCCGTGCGCGACGATTCATCCGCTTAACAACATTCATATGTTCTCTGTAAAAAGTCATTAGTTTTAACAAAATAAAAAAAAATAAAGTAAAAGAGTAAATTTATCTATGTATAAATTAAGTCATATAGTTGGCTTACTCAAGAAATGGGCCGAGTTCATGGCAGTTAAACAGGACATATCGATGTGCCTGTGCAGATGTAATGTTATCCAATACACAATCCTCAGACTTCCCTAATGCACGACCTACTAGTGGGAAAATAGAGGATTGTTCTTCTATAACAGTGTTACCATAGTCATCATTCCGTATTGGCCGATTGAACCTTGTCTCTGTACCATGCAGGTACCTCGAGCAGAATGTTAAGCATTCTTCTGCCAAGTACCCTTCCGCAATTGATCCCTCGGGCCGACTTCTATTACGCACATACGACTTTAATCTGAGTAGATATCTGTGATCACCAATATTAAAAAGTTTAAAAATATATGGTCGATTAGCATGACTAGCATAGCATGGCAAATAATTTTAATTTCTAAACATTAACACGCACCTCTCAATGGGATACATCCATCGATATTGTACCGGTCCAGCTATTTTTGCCTCGCCTGCTAAATGAATGGTCAAATGCACCATAATATCAAAAAAAGCTGGTGGAAAGATCTTTTCTAAATGGCAAAGTGTTAGCACAATTCGAGATTCCAATCGGTCAAAGTCTCTTACTCGACCAACTTTGGAACATAATTCTCTAAAGAATCCGCTCAATTCAAGTAAGACTGAGGTTATGTTCTTAGGTAATGTTGTTCGTATCGCAATTGGAAGTAGTTGCTGCATCATGATATGACAGTCGTGGCTCTTGAGTCCTGAAATTTTGCGCTCTTTGAGATGCACACAACGTGAAATATTGGTTGCATAACCATCCTGGAACTTTCACCCGCTTTAAGATTTTGCAAAAATCATCCTTCTCACTTGTTGACATAGTAAAGCATGCAGGTGGCAAATATATCTTGTTAAATGAAAGTTGTTTTGGGTGTAATGTTTGTCTTATACCCATATCTTGTAGGTCAAGACGTGCCTTTACACTATCCTTTGTTTTCCCTGCAATATTCAACAGCGTCGCAAGCACATTGTCACATACATTCTTTTCAATATGCATCACGTCCAAATTATGACGCAATAGATTATGCTCCCAATATGGCAAATCAAAAAAATGCTCTTCTTTTTCCACTTATATCTTTCTTCCTCATTGTCTTCTCGTCTTCTCTTATGCCCATGACTGCCTACGCCTGCTCTTCTTCCCAAAGGTGACATTAATTCCTCGTGAATCGGGCCAACACATCGAACCAAATAGTGGAGTTGGTGCCTCGCCAAATTCTTCCGTGCCATCAAAGGATCTGCTATCAGTTCTAAACTTATGATCATGTTCTAAAAAACGACGATGACCCATATAATAAAACTTTCGACCATGTTTTAACCATTTAGACGAAGTGTCCTTATTACAGCAAGGACAAGCAAGACGTCCTTTAGTGCTCCATCCAGACAAGTTTGCATATGCAGGGAAGTCATTGATAGTCCACAACAATGCCGCATGTAATCGAAACGTCTCATTGCTTGAGGCATCATAAGTGTCTGCGCCAACCTCCCACAATTCCTTTAACTCATCTATCAAAGGTTGCATATACAAGTCAATGTCATTACCGGGTCCATAAGGACCAGGAATAAGTAAGGACAACATGAGATTAGGTTGCTTCATACACATCCATGGTGGTAAGTTATATGGTATCGAATAACAGCCATGTCTGAGCAATACTCATTGTTCTGAATGGATTGAAACCGTCAGCTGCTAACCCAAGTCTAACATTACGACCGTCCGAAGAAAAGCTTAGGTGGTTGTGGTCAAAAGTTTTTCACGCTGGGGAATCAGCAGGATGCCTTAATATTCCATCGCTTGCAAGGCCCTACTTCATGCCATTTCATAGAGGAAGCCTGTTTTTGATGACATAAACAACCTTTGAAGCCTTGGTTTTAAGGGAAAATGACGCAATATCTTAGCTGAAATTTTTGATCCTTTGCAGAGGAAGAAGATCCCTCATCATCTGACTGATGTTCAACCATTTTCCATCTGGAAGTACCACATATAGCACATGATTGCTCATTAATGGCCTCCTTCCAGTACAACATACAATCATTGGGACATGCATCAATTTTGTTATATTTGAGCCCTAACTCCCCAATAATCTTCTTGGTTTCATAGAAAGACTTTGGCAACATTTCACCCTCGGGAAGAGCCTCCTTCAACAATTCAAGTAACATGGTGAATGATTTATCACTCCATCCACCAAGGCACTTTATGTGATATAGTTTCACAACGAAAGAAAGCTTAGTGAATTTCTTACAACCTAGGTACAATTCCTTATCAGCATCTTCTACCAATTTGAAAAATTGTTGTGCTTCAGTATTCTGCCCCTGTGTAGGTCCGTATGACGTGTGGCCCGCATCACTCTCTTCACCACTTAGATTTGAAATACCGAACACATCATGTAACAATCCGTGCATATCATCGTGTGGATCTGGATCATCGCCTACGACATTTGTGGTAGCAGGCATGGAAGCAGACGTAACTTCCCCATGGAAACGCCAGTAGGTGTAACTTGTATTAAATCCGTCACACACGATATGATCATATGCTACTTCTCGAGACACCTAGAAGTTATTGTTACAGTTCTTACATGGACATCGGATCCTCCCTCTATTACTTGCATTTGCAAAGGCAAAATCTATAAATTTCGTAGCTCCATTTAAGTATGCATCGCTCACCCTAAATCAGACAATGAAATATGAGGATATGTCAAAAGAACGCATCTTGACCACTAAGCCACAACAACTAAAATGAGAAGTTTCTAAATGGGTACCTCGGCAGATGAATCCAACTCTTATCCATAAGTATCTTCCTTAGCCACTCGAACGGGTTAGTGAAAATAAACTCCAAGCCTGACAAAGCTTCCTACTATAATTTAAACAAGCCCCATTATCATCCGTTCATTTGCAAAGGAAGCCAAGTTACAATAATAACATGTCCCCCTAAAAAATAAATCCTCCAAGGTATATATATATATATATATATATATATATATATATATATATATATATATATATATATATATATTTCTATTCTCAATCGCAAGTATATTTATCATCCAACCAACTATTAATAAAGCAATAAAAATATTATTAAGCAAGATCAATTAACAACTATAAATTGTAATTAGATGTTCAACAACTCAGATGATCTATTCATGTAAATAAGTCCTACTTCCTCATGAATGTCACAAAGAAATCAATGTTATATAGCAAAATTGTTACATGCTTTACATTTTCAAGTCATGATGAGCATTAGTCGAACATATTTCAGCTCATGACAAAGCCTAACACAACTAACTATGATAAAGGCTTAAGCTTAGATGATCATGACGAGTTAGAAAATAAATAAATAAAAATAAATCAACAAGCAGTACATTCATCATTAAGTAGCAATTTCTAACACAACGAGGAATACCCATGTCCATAGCTAGTTGAAAAAAAAAAAAAAAAAAAAAAAAACTGGTCTTTGCTATTTTTATGTGGGGACTGGATGTTAACATCTAGATGATGGGATCAAGGGATAATATGCCCTTCACTCGATGGTTTAATCATTTTCAAACGGGTTCATCCAAACATGACATCAATATTCTATAGAAAAATCAAGCTACTTCCTATTATACAAGCTAGGTCCATAGCAGGTCCGTTTTACAAATTCCAGATTGGCATGGAAAACATGATTGTTTCTATGGTGGAGAATCATGAACTGCATAGTCTTATGCATAGCGGTTAAATTGCAGACCTATCATGGATATAGTATGGCCTAACAATCATTTAACTGATAAAATAGACAAAGGGCCTCTGTTTTAGAGAAAACCCAAATCAAACCACTTGAAAATATGTTGGGGAACACAATAGTTAACAAAAACGCATAGCAAAAAAAAAAAAAAGACTTGATGGGTGGGATGAAATTAAACACTCTCCTTGCATTTGCATCCTATGAAAATATGCAATGTTACCATCACCTTCCTTAAACCATCTATTCTTTAGTCTTTGACTCTTTGCATTTGAATGCAAACCATCCCCTTTAACCATCATTTTCTAAGCCATTGAAAGGATGTTACAATCTTGAACTTTGAGGATATTATGTATTCACATTCAAGCCCATAATACAAATGATTTCAATCATTCCCAAATTATCCTTGACCCAACAGTTCACATAGCACGCTTGTATGTTGAGTTAGATTGTTTGTTGTCCATTGATTCTAATAGCATGGCTGCTCATTCTAAGGTTTCAAAGTGTTATGAGGGTTTCAATGTTCCATTTGTTTTCTCTCCTCTCAAAGATATTCTCAAATGATATCAATATGTTTAATCCCCTACCAGGTTCAATGTTATAACTGTTTGTTTTCTCAAAAGATAACGATATGTTTAATCCTCTAACAAGTTTAATATTAAAACTGTTTTCAGCCATTTGCAAACTGTTGTGGTCTATGGGAAATGTCAGGCGGTATTATCTCGGCCATCTAGAAAGCGCACAAGGCTGAAAGAGATGCTCTTTAAGGAGGAAGGGAGACTAAGAGTGCAATTCTATTTTGGCCTTCTTCATCAATCATTTTAGAGTCAGCCATGGGAGGCTGATTGTTTTGTTTCTAGATATATTTCTTTCTGTTTGGAGAAGACAATGACAAAGAACGGCAAAAGAAAGCAAAGGGCAGACATTACTAAGTTTGACTTTTATACTATATGGGTCCTTGAAAAGGATCTTGACCGAATAACTAAAGTTTTGAAGTATCCTACAGCAATTTGGGAAGTATTCTAGCCTTCACAACTCACACCCATCACTATAATGCAAGCAGTAGCACTTAATATACTAATTCCCGAAGCCTGAGGTAATGGCATTATAATATTATATCCTCACATTTTTGTTATTTCAAGTAGGGCACATCATGATTCAATGATGCCAGTTGTTGATCTGTTGGAATCAAGTGCAGACAGGTTGTGCCCCAAAAGTATCCCAAATTAAATAGTTTATTTTCATAACATGTAACCATATATTTGCATTGACGGTCAGAAGGTGTCATGCACATATTTGGCTAATGGTTCTAATATTTCAACCCAAGAGTATTTTTGTCCATAGATTGACTTGCTCACTATTTAGCCAAAGGTATCTACATGGTGGAAACATAGTTTAGAAACTCGAAAGTTTGTTGAGGCAAGTCTGCTAGAAAAACTTTGGTTACTCGAAAATGCATGATAAACACTCAAAATGAAAATTTCTAATTTGGTCAACAATAATTTGCTCAGCAATTTAGTCATCAAAATTTCTGTGTAACTATGACATGCGTACAGTTAAAGAAAGCACCAATTTTTTTTAAATGTTGGCTAAGTATCATAGAAATTTAACTCAATAATATGAGGATTGATAAACCCACATGCATGTACAAGAAAGTACATATGCACCTCAACACATGTGGGATCCAAACTATCCATTAGGTTGAGCCCAACATGTAGATACTACTTCAAAAGAAGTAAGCCAAGCCCACTCAAATTGGTCACAATGTCAGAATAATTTCTGCATTTTTCTTTTCCATCCATTTAATTTATAAATTGTAGCTCACAGGATCAATGCAATCATCCAACATACCAAAAAGGGCATTGTAGCTCATGGGATCAAAGAAATCATCCATTTAATTTATAAATTGTAGCTCCACATTACTCAGCCCTGTGGAGTTAATTTTTTTATTAGTTGATCAGCATCAAGTGGATAATGAGAGTGGGCCTTAGGGAAACATTCCTTAGTTGGAACAAGGATCTTTTTACATCTTATGAAAGGCTCAAGTGGAGGATACTTCCCTTAGCTCTTTGCTGGAACCTGTGTTTTAAATAGCAATAGCATGCTGTGTAGCATTCACCCCTCTATAAGCACGTAACATAAGTTACACAATACTTCAAATTTTTAAATTTTAAATAGGATTAAATAATAAGAAGAAAAAACCAAAAATAAAAAATAAAATTGCAGACATGATTGTTACGATGGTGGAGAATCATGAACTGCAAAGTCTTATGCATAGCGGTTAAATTGCAGATCTATCATGGATATAGCATGGCCTAACAATCATTTAACTAATAAAATAGACAAAAGGGCCTCTGTTTTAGAGAAAACCCAAATCAAACCACTTGAAAATAAAAATTAAAAAATAAAACAAACCTCTGTTTTGCAACCTCACAACTTTCTGTGACTAGCTATGGTGCTTCATTATGGTGTAAAGAACACACAAAATAGTCACTTAAATACATCCAGACAAATCACAGTAGCACATCTCTAAAATTCAAATTTTCAAAACCAAATTCAGCCAAACGGGAATCAAAGTAAACTAAATCAGACTTTGTTACTAAAAATCCAACAACATACGAATTCAGCCAAACCCATCAAAGAAACAGTACTCAAACTTTTTTTAAAATAATAATAATAAAATTTCCAAAAATAAAATCTTTTGAATTTCCAATCAGCTACACCAAAAATCAGTTTAAAACAGTAGTTGAGAAATCACAGGTGTTTTTCCTACAGAGTTATAGAAATGCTTTACACAGTCCACGTGAAACAATTTGAGAATAGGGCTACAACATCATTATAGGTTCCCAACACAAGAATATCCTCCTGAGGCTAAACCTTTGTAACAATACTACAAATGAAGCCAACTATCGCATTCATTAAAACAAAGAAAAATCATATCAAAATCAAATGATTAAAGATGGACATCAAAAGGATTAATTTGTTGTTACCAGTCTCCGTTGCATTTTGCAAAACCAAAAACCACCGCTAAGAGGACTCGTGACCTTTTCCGAATCACACTCTTTTAATTTCCAATATGCTAGCTTCTCACAACCACTCAATTCCCACCTCAAGGAAAAAGATGATGAGTTTGCAAAAGCCCTTCCTAATGAGGTGGATCTATGTTGATTGTTCCCTCCCATATATCAGGTTAGTCCACTCATGGATGGGCGAAAAAGTATGAAAGAAACAGAGAGATTAAATGTACAATGCTGGTGGTACACGTTATTGGTTGAAGCATTTCTTCAAACAACTAACTCATAGATGTCGGCGGCCATGGACAACGGGGTATATATTTGCCGCTTGATAATTGAAAGGGGAAGTGAGAGAGAGAGAGAGAGAGAGAGAGAGAGAGAGAGAGAGATGAAAGGAGAGAGATCGAGAGAGAGTTCCTTCGATTTTCTCTTCTTTCTTCAATTTTCTTCGATTGTTGGAGAGTGATCGAAGAAGGAACAATACGTTGAAGAAAACGAGGGAGAGAGAGAGAGAGAGAGAGAGAGAGAGAGAGAGAGAGAGAGAGAGAGAGAGAGAGAGACTTTCGGGATTGGGGATGGGGCGATTTGGGCGAAAAGAGGGAAGAAGGGTTTTTGGAAGAGAGCGGGCGCGATTTGGGAGAGGAGGCATGGCGCGATTTGGGAGAGAGCGGGCGCGATTCGGAGATGCAGCGATTTGGGAGAGGAGGGAAAAATGGGTTTTGCAGAGAGCGGGCTCGATTTGGGGATGAAATTCGGGAGGGAAAGATAAATCGACTTTTTTTTTTAATAGCAGCGGCGGTGGCTTTTCCGTACACGGGCGGCCGCGTAAAAACGCCGCACATTTACCATCTACACGGGCGTTTCGCTGGGGCCGCCAGTGAGAGTGCGCCGCTGATGCATAAATTTTTTGTAGTGCATAACCAATCATAAATAGATGTGGTGACTCCCCCAAAAATCAAGCACTCATCATGTGGGTCATATGCCAAAGAGTGAGGGTGGTAATGGTGCGCATTCTACACAAACACGTGGCTCCCATGCTAGATTGACGGGTCCAGTTTTTGGGGTTTTTTGAAAATCCTCCAAAAAGCACCTCCATGTAATTTCTAATTGTTTAGTCATTAGTTGGGAAAATTTAGATTCCTCAGGAATGTTTATATAAAAACCCAAAAATGATTTAAAAATAAAAAATTACAAAAATTACCGCCTTCCCGTAGGCAAAAAAAACCATAAAATTGATCTACACATGCTTAAAGAAGCAATCTTCCCAAGGAATCACTAAAGAAACTCCCAAAAAAAATGATTTTCATGAAAATCGTACAAAATCCGTGGAACTTCCCGCAAAGATCCTAACCTAGAAAATTTTCAAGCGAGAACCCCAAATTTTCAGAGACGTGATAATCACAACGATCTACCGGAAAAAAAAAAAAAAAATCGAGACAACCAAAAAAATTGGAAGAAAGAGAATACAAAACCGTGGAAAAATCAAATGGCGATATGAAACCCTAAAAATAACTGATCTCCGGGAAATTTACACCAAAACACACGATTTTCTTCTATTATGATAAATCATAGAAAGAAAAAGAGGAAGAATTTGAAACGACGTACCTGAAAATCCCCCGATCGCAACTTCGTGGCAATGTCAATGAATGTTGAAAGAGGAACTCCAAGACTTTGTTTGAATGAAGACCGGCATTCTCTACACGAAAGATGGATTTGGAAATCCTCTTCTTCTTTTTTTTTTTTTTTTTTCTTTTTTTTTTTTTGAAATACAATAAAGAGGAGAAATTCCCAAATTAGCTGCAATAAAGATCCAAATCAAACACACTCTCTCATTTACAGAATCCAATATTCAAAAGCTACATAATCTTTAGAAAAAGGCCCAAAATAGAAAGTGGGCCATCTGTGATGTGTTTTAGTTGAAGGGTGGTGAGTGCATTTTCTTGGGAGGCTTTGGCAATGACTGGCAAAAGGAAGAAAATCCTTGTAGGATGTTATTAGGTAGAGGGAATGTAAATGGAGGAAGAACATGTGGGTGTGTGGAACCAACAGCCATTGATGAAGGGTGGGCCGGTCTTTGCCGTTCTTTGCTGTCAACCCTTCAATGATACATGAGAAAGCTCCGAAGGTAATGCAGCTCTGCAGAAGAGCCTGTGGGGCACCTGGAAAACTCAGAGTAAGACCTGTGCAACATCCTGCCACACCCGCATTGATTACATCATCTTTTCCTCGTGGTCTCTTCAAGAAACAGACAACAAGGCCGTGAACTCCAGATAAAACTGCAAATGTCTTTGCAGAAGACCCCGCATCGGCAGAGGATCCTTTAAATCCTTTCTTCTTCACAATCCTGAACCGTAGCCAAACACCGAGCCCATGAGAGCGCCGACGCTAAGTCGCCGCGAAACTCTGAAGGCAAACCAGAGGAGAGCCAGACGGATTTAAGCCATCTGGGCGATTTGGGTTCTCGTTGTTCTCGATTTCAGGCTCGGACTCGCTGCTTGGAGGTGCCACCATCGCCATCTCTCTCTCGCTCTCTCTCTCTCTCTCGATTTGGAAATTCTTTTCTAAAATTAAATGTTACTTTCAAATACGACAATTGTGAGTTTTACATCATTTATGTTATAAACTACAATAACAACCATATATATATAAGGGACCATTTACTAGATGATTAATAGTCTTATATAGGAAAAAAGTATAAATATTAGACATTTACAACTAGACCCATTATTTAGATGGTCTGGATAACACCATCTCATTTCCACTATTGTTATGAATAAGTCACCACTATTTTACATCAAATATAAAACTCACACAATCACTGTACAATTAAAAAAAAAAAAAACAAAACATCGGTTGGGCGTTTGATCTGGAAGGCTGGTGGTCGGTGCTCTATGGGCCCCACCATGATGTATGTGTTTCATCAATTCCGTCCATCTAATTTTCTAGATCATTTTATGGTATTACACAAAAAATGAGGAATATCCCAATCTCAAGTGGACCACATGTCATGCCCCGAACTAGGAGACCGGGCTCACAAAATTCCCGATTGCCGAATCCGGCGCCAACAGCCTCCGTAGAACCCCATTCTCGGCTCCCGGCGCCCATACGCCAGGTTCCGATCCTGGGATGCTACAAGGAGGATTTCTAATAATCCATTTGATTCGTAATGAGCATAACCAAGCATAACCCACGAACAATAAGCACAAGAACACCATCACAAAATCCACTATGAACAAAAACTTTGAATACAGTGCGTAGAAAGGGAAATACAAGGTAGTGCAAATAACAAAACTCCAAAGCTCGGCGAGCACGCTCCAACCGCGGTGAGACGCAACTACGTCTGGCGTCACTCGCACGCATCAATCGTGCATGCTTATAGAAAGCTTAGAGGGCGGTGTAAGTGTGTGCGAACGTGCTCGAATGCAATGCCGAGTAATGCGGAATCATGCTTTGATAAGTACGAATGCAACTAGCCGTACAAGGCTATGCAAGACAAGATGTAAATCTATCGGCCATACCAAGGCCATGTGATGCAATATGTGGTCAAGCATGCCAATCCTCATACCAATGCAACTCCTCACTAGAGCATCAAATCGATGCGGTTCTCGGTCACGGATAATCACCGGGGTTCAATACACTCCAAGTGGCACTGTCTCTCTCCAAGCAAAGACACGGTCCAAGTGAGCGTAAGAAACCTCACTATCCGCTTTGGCCAATAGTCGCCCAATACCTATCCGGCATGTCGATAGCGAACCCATTTCCGAGCCGGTCAAACTCGGCCAGGTAATGCCCCCCGCTTCTCGGGCGAGTAAGGCCACCACTCCTTTCCAACCGACCACGACACGGTGGGAGACGCGGCCTTATGGTATTCGGCCCTCATAAACTTATATATCCACTCGCCTCGACGTTGGAGTCATCCTCCGGTACCATCGGGTTCGGGGACTCTCACCCGTGGGACATCTATGGCGCCCAATTGCTTGGAACAAGATTTTTCGATCCAACCACCACCCATGATATATCCAGGAGGCTATGGCCCCGATGTCGCTAGGGCATATCTCAATCATACAGATGCAAATGCATGAACCACACTACCAATCATGCAACCATCCTGCGTGAAGCACACGCTCATGTAGGGTAACTCTACCTATCAGGGAGCCCGTAAACAGTCTGCCCAAAGGCATATGCTATGATCAGACACTCCTCATCTCAAGCATACATATGATGCGTATGATCATGAATCATGGGCTGTGCTAAACATGTTATAGAGCAATAAACTATCCTCTCAATGAAGACGGGCCTAGATGGCATACATGAAACAGATACGGGCTTATCAGTGGCCTTAGGGAGAGTTATAATGTGGACATCGAACCAACATTACTCGTACAATGTGGACGTCAAACCAACATTGTCCCCAAGGCTCGGCTTACCTCAAATATCATTAAGTAAATCCCGGTGGAGTCACACATGGCAATGTGCCTTAGGTACATCCCATTGGGCCTCAAATATATCAAATGGGCCGTATCTCATGGGCCTTATATTCATCAAGTGGGACATCCCAATGAGCCTCACCAATGGGCCTTAGGTACATTGCAATGAGTCATCACCCATGGGCCTTAGAATGCATTAAAATGAGCCCAATCACGTAAGTTTTATGTGTATCAAATGGGCCTAATCACATGGGCCTTATACATATTAAAGTGGGCCTCAACAATGGGCCACAGGTACATCAATTTGGGCCTCAGAACGTGGGCCTATTTATATTGAGGTAGGCCCCGACAACAGGCCTAAAAACTCGTCAAGATGGCCTACCAACATGGGCCCATATATGCCAAGTGGGCCTCAATGATGGCCTGAATATACATCAAGATGGGCCTGAACACGCTAGCCCATATGCTTCCAAGTGGGCTTCAATAATGGGCCTATATACATGCCAAGATGGGCCAAAACACACTAGCCCATATATACTAAAGTGGGCCCCATGTGAGGCCCGCCATAATGTTTATTTCCTCATCCAATCTGTTGATAAGGTCACACAAACGTGGAGGAGCCCACAGAAATGTTTACCTGCCATTCAACCTACTCTTGAGGCACGTGGCCAGGGAGGGCCCACCATAATATTTATCTGTCATGCAACCTGTTCACAGGGTTGCGTGGGCCAGGGGGGAGGGCCACAGTGATGTGTATCTACCGTCCAACCTGTTCATATGGCCACACAGCCAAGGAGGGGCCCACCGTAATATTTATTTGCTGTCCAAACTGTTCATGGGGGCCAGCCCCATGAACACTGTTTCCTGTAACGTAGTCCACTTGAGATTGGGATTTACCTCATTTTTGGGCTCGTGCCTTAAAATGATCTCATCAAATAGATGGACGGCATGGATGAAACTCACACATCATGTGGGGCCCACGGCAGGGAGCCGTGGGTCCGTGCCTCACTCACGCCGCTGCGCCGCTGCTTGCACTGCATTGGCAAAGCAGCAGCCAGGCCGCTTTCCTTTTTTTTTTTTTTTTTTTTAAGTGGAGTCCATTTTGGACGAATCCAGGCATCACTGGCCCAATCTGTGTGCCTCACTAGTCTCGGCCGTCTGCATCGAGTCTCACCAGCATCCAATCCTCGTGTGGGTCCCACCAAGTACTTTTATATGTTTTGGCAGGTCTTCACATAGTTTTAGAGGGTATGGCCCACCCGGTGATCGATCACCTTAAAAATTTGGCTCAAGGGCTAAAACATTATGAGGAAGAGGATGGACGGCGTGGATTAAACACATACATCAAGGTGGGGCCTATACAGTGCAAAAATTTCCCACTCCAACTTTCCCCCCTTTTTTTTTTTTTCAGCTCGTTAGTACACCCCGTGTCGAGCACCACCCCCATGTTAGCCACTCGTCCGCGTCCCAATAGCGTCTCTCGACGCCATTTTGGACCATCCTCATGGTGGATCCCACGTGTACATGGGCCATACTCATCAAGGTGGGTCCTGCATATTGGTGGCCCACTAAGCATATAATATTAATAAAATATGATAATATATCATATAGCTAAATAGGTAGTGGATTTCTCCAAAAAATGAGGTGGACCACCCCATTTGATGGATGGAGTAGATTTAACATAATGGTGGGGCCCACTTCATTCTAAGGAAGAGAAAAGGAGAGAAAAGAGAGAGATAGAGGGAGATCGATGGAGTAGAGGGACCCCGCCACTATGGGCCCCTCATGGATACATTACATACATCAAAATGGGTCCCACCAATAAGTGGGCCCTCAAATAATGAAATTAACGGTAGAAATTCAAGGATCACCCACCTATTGCACTCCACCTTGCTCCCTTGGCTTGGAAACTCCTCACCTACGGTTCTTATGGACGTTGATCGGGTTTTAACGGTGCGGATGATGATCGGACGGTTGAGATGGAAGATGAGGAGGTGGGCCACACTTAGGATTTTGGAGAATTTTTTTTGGGAAGCTTGGAGATTGCTTGGACGTATGAGAGGGAGAGAATGGGAGAATGAGAGAGAAGAAAAAAAGAAATAAAATAAAAGGAGAGGGAGGGATGGAGGGATGATGTCATGGGCATGGGTAGAGTTGAAAAAGAGAGAGAGAGAGTAGACTTGGGCTTGCTTGTGTAAAAGAGAAGCATGGGTTGTTGTACTTGGGTAGGTGTGACTTGACATTGATTGATTGATTTAATTGATGGGACATCTCGTAGAGATTCCCTCGAAGTTCGTAACGTGCGATGTTTTATTCGACCGAACGCAGCCGACATCTTCTAGCCCGGGTATCGGGTCGGTGCGTGAGTCGCGGCGTTAGAATCGCGGCGACGGCGCGGTCGCCAAGATACAGCCAGTTTTCGAGTCGAGCCGACTTCGGCATGCGGGACTCGGCTTAGGATCGTGCGCAACGTCGAAATGGGTCGAGGGTTGCCTACCGACCTAGATCGCGGAAGCCTCTGGCCAAACCGCACGGACTAGGGTACGGGTCTTACACCACATTACAGGAAACAGTGTTGAATAAATTTTGACCATTAAAAACGTTTTAGGGGCCATAAAAGTTTTGGATCAAGCTGATATTTATTTTTTGCCTTCATCTGGGTCTTTATGACCAAATCAATATATTGGATGTCAAATAAACAGTACAATAGGCCTTAGGCGGATCTTAATTGTGAATATCCATCCATTATTTGTCCTGTAATGTGGCCCAACTAAGATCCATCATTTTTTGTACCAAGCACTAAAATGATCTGTAAAAATGGATGAACGGAATGAATGAAGTACATACATCATGGTGGGGCCCACAGAGCACCGACCATTAGCCACGGGATGGTGTCATGGGGAGTAGCCAGTCCCTCATGTTAAAGCCTTTAGTAGGAAGTTACTGTGCATGGATGCTGGGTGGGGCCCACCACCATATTTGTGGGAAATCTACTTCGTTAATCCGTTTATAGAGATCATTTTAGAAAAAGATACCAAAAATGAAGTGTATCCAAAACTCAAGTGGGTCACACGAGATGAAACAGTGGGGATTCGATGAGAACCGTTGAAACATTCTTAAGGCCATAAAAAGCTTTGTTTCAGGTTTTTCTTTTTTTCTTTTTTTTTTTTCTTTTGTATTTTCACTTATTCCTAGTGTTAATGACCTTATAAACGGTTTGGATGACATATAAACATCAAGGTGGAGTCCAGAAGGTTTTAACTGTAGGTATTTGTTTCCCCACTGTTTCCTCGTGTGACCCACTTGATTTTTGTATCCAACTCATTTTTGGTCTCTCATCTTAAAATGATCTCTAAAAATGAATTAACGGGATAGATTTTCCAAACACATGGTGTTGGGCCCCACCTAGCATCCTTGGGCAGGATGCCAAGGGCTTTAGTAAGAAATCCACTCCCATTATAAAGTGGCGACCAGCCAATGGCTGGTGGACGGTGCTTTGTGGGCTCCAACATGACTTATGTGCTTCGTCCATGCCGTCCATCTATTTTTCTAGAAAATTTTATGATATAAGACCAAAAAATGAGGTATATCCCAATCTCAAATGGACCACATTATAGGAAACAGTGTTGAACGATCGTGGACCATTAAAAACCTTTTGGGGGCCATAAAAGTTTTGGATCAAGCTGATCTTTGGTTTTTCCCTTCATCTGGTCCTGTATGACCTAATCAACAGATTGGATGTCAAATAAACAGTACAATGGGCCTTAAGATGGATTTTAATGGTGGATATCCAATCACCATTGTTTTCATGTGGTGTGGTACACCTGAGATTTATGTCCCGCTAATTTTTGGTATAAAACTATAAAATAATCTGAAAAAATGGATGAACGGAATAGATGAAACACGTACATCATAGTGGGGCCCACCCGTAAAAGAGGATTTTAATGGTGGATATCCAATCAATATTATTTTCCTATGATGTGGTCCACCTTAGGTTTATATCCCTATCATTTTTTTGATCAAGCCCTAAAATGATCAGTAAAAATGGATGAACATAATGCACATTAAATGCACGGTGTTGATGTTCGACACACATCATGATGGGGCCTACAAAACTTATTAACATCAATTCTTAGGTTCTCGCAAGGTAAATAAGTTGGGTCACAATTTTGACAACAATATTTACCTCATTTTATATGTCTAGCCCATTCACTCTTTTACTAATCGATACCCTCAATTTAACTAGTTACTCGCCCCAATCAAGCTAGCTACATATGAGAAAGATATTGGGCATACAAGATTGATCAACAATTTGAGTGAAATTTGATTTAAACATATGAAGTTATTTACTTTTCAATCTTGACTAATTTGATTGTCCAAAAACGGTTAAATGTTCAATTAGTGGATGTGCCTAATAATTTATTAATTTTTTTTGTCACAAATAAATTTCAATTTCCATTGAAAAATAACATTTTTTTTCAAAATGTATATTTTTTTACTCTTAATTTTTCTTTAAAAACTTTTAACAAAATATCATTTTTATTATAAAATATTTTAAAAAATAAATTAAAATACAAATTCTGAATTTTTATTTTAAAAAAATCTAAAATTTTCACGAATTTTAAAATTTTTTTCCCAAAAATTTCAAAATGCCGATTTTTTTTTCTTCAAAAGCATCATGTTGTTTTCAACTTTTCAATTTTTTTTAAAAAATTATATATATTTTTTCAAAATCTTAAGAGTTTTTATAAATAACTTTTTCTTTTAATTTCGAAATTTGAACATTTTAAATTATTTTTCAAAATCACAAAATTATTCAACTTATTTATTTTTCGTTTCAAAATGTTTGTTTTTGATAAAGTATCAGTTTTTTTAATATCGTTTTATTTTATTTTTCACTCAAATTTTATTTTGAGTGAAAATAAAATAAAATTTCACATTTTTTAAAATATGAAATTTATTTTATTTTTCAAATTTCAAACTCTCATTTTCTTTTTAGAAATATTTTCATTTTTCAACATTGTGAAAATTTTCACATTTTTAAAAATATTTTTAATTTTCTTTTTCAGGATATTATTTTTTTTCTCAAAATCAAATGCTTTTTTTTTTTTTTTTTCAAATTTATCAACTTTATCAAAATTCTTTTTTGTTCCCACAAAATAGATTTTTATTAAATTATGATTTTTATTTTTTCAAAATCTAATACTTTTTCTCAAACATTGTTAAATTTTATTAACTTCTCAATATTCTTTTTCATGTGATATTACAAATCATTTAAATATTAATTTTAAATTAAAAAATAAAAATAAAAATTCCACTCATTTGATATAAAAACAGAATAAATTTTCTTTTTACATTCAATCAATTGTTAAAAAATAATCTTAGATATAAATATGTACAATTAAACCACCAAAATTCGATTAAAAAACAACTATTAGACTACAAAAAAAAAACTTAATTTTCCACCATATTCTTTAAAAAATGAAAAAAAATTAATGTGAAGGCAAATGTCCTTTTACGACGGACCATGATCCGTCGCAGAAGTAACTGAAAAGCGCGCCATTTTTGGGCGGAAATTTACAGGTGCGAAAATCAAATTTTGCGACGGATTTAGTCCGTCGCCTATTAACGACGGATCAAATCCGTCGTAAATACGTCGTAAATTAGATTTTAGCGACGGATTTTGGTCCGTCGCTAAATTCAGCGACGTTCCGACTACGGATTTTGGAACAGGGGATTAGCGACGGACCTTTTCCGTTAGCGACGGATTAAATCCGTCGTTAAACCAAGAGATTTTAGCGACGGATGAAGTTCGTCGCAAAAATACGTCGCAAATTCGCCATTTTGACGTAGTGACATTTGTTAACTAGGGGATTTTGAATCCATGGTGCCAAACATAATTGGAGGATTCAAAATTCAAAGTATTTCAAATCCAGGAAATCTGTAATTCGTGGAATTTCAAATCCATGGTGCCAAACCAAGCCAAGGTTTTATAATAGTAATTTCACAGAGTAGAGATTTCGCATATAAAACATGGTGGCCCCTAAAGCTAGAATATTCGACGGCCCATATAATGATGTGTCACTTGACGAGACTAGAAGACAAAAACCAGACAAAACCATATTTCTTGTAAAACACGCATCACATTAAACAAATAAATAATAATAAAAAAAAAAAAAAAAAACTAAAGGGAATAGTTGCGATTGCAACCACCGATGTGGCTGGGCCCGACCATGGGCCCACCTAGATGTATGTATTGCATATCCATTCTTTCCATCAATTTCCCAACTTTTTTTTTTTTTTTTTAAAGGGAATGGCCTAAAAAACGTAACGGATACAAATCTCAGGTTGACTACACTATAGGGAAACAAGGTCAATGGCCACCGTTAAAAATTTGTGAGCTACAAAAGTTTTGGATCAAGCGGATATTTGTGGTTTTTCCTTCATCTGTGTAACCTCAAGGAAGGCTGGGAGCCAAAATAGCTAGATCTAATACTAAGGTGGTTACCTGCACAAAACAAAGGGTTATTGAAAATCACACGTACCGTTGATGCCTTTCTGTGGCCACCCACATTTGTATCTAGTTAATATTTTGGCGAGCTAAAAAGGTAGAGTGGGAATCACAAGAACGTTCCAGTGGGTCCCACCAAAACTTATACAAAGTAATTACTGGACATGTATGGCCAGATAAAAGGATAAATCAGTGAAAACTCAGCGATTAGCTGCTACCGTAGTAACTGGTTAGTGGGTGTTACCTTGCCATGAGGGGGCTACCTCGATGATTTTGTATTATATCAGCATCTTCTATTTGGTTTTTCAGCTTATTTAAGGACTCAAAAAAATTAAGCAATTCCAAATCTCCGGTGGACCATATTACTGGAAAAAGTGGTGAATGACCATTGAAAGATTTTGCTACAGTGGGCGTTGGGAAAGTTTTTAACGTCAGTGTTCAATCATCACTGTTTATTGTAGTGTAGTCCACCAGATTTGTAAATCCTCAATTTTTGAGACCAGTTGTTAAAATGAGCTGTAAAAACGAATAGACAGAGTGGATATACAACATATAATCAATGTGGGCCCTACAATAAGAGTAACATCCATTGAGTTGCTATCCGGTGACCCAAACTCTTTTGGAGCTATCATATGCTGTAAATGATATCCACCGTACAAGAAGTTGGAGGTTTTATGCTTAACTTTTATGGAGTGGATTTCACATTTGGAACATGCATGGTAGGCTCAAAGAGCCTGAATAGTGTGAGGTCTAAATTAAAAGAGACGGATCTGATCAATTATACCAAGTTGCTTTGATTCCTAACAAACACTAACGTACTTGAAGAAAATGATACTATAAAGACGTATGATGTAAAAAAATAAAAAACTAAATTAAAAAAGAGGGGAAGGCAAAAAAAGTCATGAATGACGCTGATTAATATATATAATATTGCCAGTGTTGACGCCTGATTAAAAAAAAGAAAAAAAGAAAAAGGGTTAGTGTAACGAAAGAGAACCTTATTTCCTGCTAGATCAAAGTTCCTACGGTGGGATGGTAGGTGAGGCCCATGGTGACGTTCGTAAGAAATCCACCCCATCCATCCGTAAACGAGATCATTTTAGGACATGTGACCAAATATGAGGTGGATCCAAACCCCAAGTGGGCCAAACGAGAGTGAAAACATGGGAAAGAGTTCTCCACCATTGAAACCTTCCTGGGCTCCACCTTGATATTTATATGTCATCCAAACCATTTATCAGGTCATTTCAACTGGAATGAAGTGAAAACAAGGAAAACTTAGCCTGATAGGAAACTTTTGTGTTCATAAAAATATTTCAACGGTGGTCACTGAATCACCACTTTTTCCTCCCGTCCGGCCCACTTGAGTTTTGGATCCACATAATTTTGGGTGGCATGTCCTAAAATAAGCTTGCAAAACATACGGACAGGGTGGATTTCTCACAAATATCATAGTAGGCCCCATCTATCATCCCAGAGCAGGGACTTCCTGCAAAAGGCTTTAGCAGGAAATCTACGTACAATAACGAAAGCACAAAAGAAAAAGAAAAAGCATCCGATCATATATGTTTTATCTGTATCGTTTATTTATTTTTCAGCTTAGTATTAGGCAAGATCCAAAATTGAAGTAGATCCAGATCTCAAGTGAATCATACGGTGGGAAAACAATAGTGATGAAAGCCAGCCATTAAAATGTCTTCAGGCCGTAAAAGAAGTTTTCGATGTAGATGATATATTTGCTTCTCCTTCATCCAAGCCTGTGTGATCTAAACAAAATGTTAGATGGCAGATGAACATTACAATGGGTCTGAGGAAGTTTTTAACCATGAGCATTTAGTCACCATTATTTTCCTCGGGTGTCATCCACCCCATATTTGAATCTTACTCATCTTGGGATCATGCCCAAAAATGAGCTGTAAAAAATGAAGAGACATTGTGGGTAAAACACATATATCAAGATGGGGCCCATGTAACACTAGCCCTACTTTTTAAAGGCTTTAAAGAAAGGTCCGGTGTAACGTCTCGAAAAAATCTGTACAAAGACCCGAGTATCACCTTAGACAGAAATCACTAAGGACCGAATTCTGTAGAAATTAGACGAAAATTAATTAAGTACTAAACTGTATAATCAGTGGAATTAGCTTGAACCACTTTTTGTACGAACTACAAGACCCAAAACCATTAGGATCGCTAACCCAACATTACCTAGAAACCTAAGATCAATCTCAAAACCCAGTTGCTCTCGGGAGCGCATTGAAACTCCGTATCGGACTTGGACCGCGCATCCAAGGTCCGATAACCGCGAAACTATACGGTTATGACCGCCTTAATAGGCTTGACAACCATCGTGGGAATCGAGCCCGAATAGTATCCAAAAATGCACAACTAGAGCCCTGAGTAAAGTGCGTGAGAAACGCGAATTCCTTTAGAAAATAAACTCAAACTTAAGTGAATTGGGCCGTTCGCTTGCAGGCTAAATTTAAGGTTTCAGATTATTAGATTCTGACCCAACTACACCCTTAGATCAGGAAAATTTTTCTACACATGTCAGTATACTTATGGCCCTGATCGAGTAACGGTAACCGTTGAACTGAAACAGGTCCTCCACGATCGATCCATTAATCCGATCGGACTGAAATCTTAACCTAGCATAGATACATTGTCAGGGAACTTTTCTCAGACCGTATGTAGGTAATGGACCTCTAGATGAGCTCTGTTGGCCCGAAACAGCCACCTTTTGGCTATATTCTAAGTATACCATGGCCCTAGGGCCATTGACATCACTTTTGGGCCTATATAATGCCCTAAACCCACCCCTTTCTTATTCCATACGGATTTCTTAAAACCCTAGGAGAGAGAAGAGAGAAAAGAGGAGGAAAAAGTGAGGAGAAGTGTGAGAGATCTGTGGTTTGTTGCTGAAATTCACTCCCACCATTCCACGTGCCGAATCATCTCTCTCGTGTCGCTACACCGTCGAATCCAAATCTGTTTTCGGGTAAGAAATTCTAACCATAATATATTTTAGGAATCCAAATAGAGAAGTCGGTGGAATAGCTAACCTATTTCATAATTTAGGTAGCCTTTATGTTGTAGATAGAGACGTAGTGTACGAACCGAGTTCGTAACGAGTAAACCGACGAAAGGTGCGGACTATAAACGTTTAGGTTATAGTTTTCAAGGCCTTCAATATCATTTAATGATTTATGTCTGACTTGTTTGCCACCATATGATCTTAGTTACGATGTATTCGATAAATAATACATGTGTGTGAACTATGTGAATATATAATGCATTCCATGTGTTCGTTGAAATGTTTGAATGAAATTACTATCATGATTTATACTTGCCATAACTATTAATCTTGAATACATGTTTGTTGTATGTATAACAACTCCTTTGCGAAAGGATTTGCTATAATATATGCTATAACTAAGTTAGGGCATGTATGTAGTAATGTGTAGGCTAAGTGTTTGATAAAAAGTTTGTATGAATAATGGTTTGTTGAATTGTAATTATTAAGGGTGTTGAGATAGGATTCTCAACAACTTTATCTATGTGTATAAATTCTTTCATGTAACCTTAATTTCACATATGTTATTTATGTATAAAAATGCCTGTGTATAGTAGCATGCTTTATGTGTTTTATAAAATGCTCAAATGATTATTGTATTTGGATTGTTTGATAAATGCTGTTATGACTATCACATGTGATTACCTATTGCAATTGAGTGCGATTGGGACTGCTACGTAGTCCAGGCAATCGGTAATAAATCCCGCTTGAGTGGCTGAACTAGATTCGCCACATTGGATACGTTCGATGAATCCGAGTCGTACGAAGATTGTCGATAGTGGTTAAGACATATGGAGTGTTAATGCGCTCCATGTCGATTAATTCAATGTATGCTCGTACCAATCGAACTTTTCAAATAACCCGATTGGCCTATTGTATGTTTACCATGTATGGACGCTACTACTTGAATCTAAGGTACCACTAATTACCAATGTAAAGCCCGTTTCAACCTTAGTACCACGATCTACTAAAACTCATGAGCCGGGCATGGTGGTATGGGATACCGTGGTCGAGCTATCCGCCTACGCTAGGGTGACGAGCCTCCCCATAGTGTCCAGTGAGTAACCCAAACTCGTGAGCCGAATACGGTGGTATGAGACACGGTATTCGAGCTGTCGGCCTACGTTAAGATGACGTGCCTTTCCATAGTGACCTCGAGTATAAACTACGCCTACGCTGAGGTGACGAGCCTCTCCGTAACGACCTGAACTTGCCTATCCACTATTTTTCAATCATGGGTGATGTTGCCCTATAATTTGCCTATCGTATGTGATTAACTAGGATTGACAACCCTAGATAGATCATCGTTTGGGTAAATGATATAAAGGGACATACCTTAGCTTCCCGAATCTGTTGTATGAATATACCTAATAAATTACTTGGCTAACACGATCATGCACCGCATTGCATGTACTTTGGGGAGGAAGCGCACATTTAGGGAGTTTGTCATACGTGATGGTGAGATGATGTCGCTGAGGGAGTGTAGGTGAGGGCATGCATCATTATAGTATATCATTCCTGCATTAACAAGAATACTTAGGACATGATTGTTATACTTCTTTATCATTACTGCTTGACTGAATTGATAATATGTTAATCTTTGCCTTATAGCTCCACCGAGTTGATCACTCACTCCCATCTGGGACGGTGTTTTAAAACACCAACCAGACTCTATTATAGCTACAGATGATGGCGAGGCTTACGAAGTGGAGCTTGACTTCTATGACGATGAGGAGGAGTTTTCCTATATGCAGCTATCAGGCAGGTCTATGTAGACCATGTACTGATCGACGGGATTATAGTGATACGAATTAGTTGGACATTACACTTTGTCATTTTGTATATTTTGGAACGAACATGTATATATTTAGCCCGGTGACATGTTCATACTCTGGGGACTTACAACCACTTATATGCTTTATATATCTATCACAGTCTTCTGCTTGCTTAATTTAATCATCTCTGGAGTATGATATGTTGATTTAGTGTAATCTCATTCATGTTTAATGTACTAATATGGACAACATTCAATCATCATTATCTATGTTGCATAAGTGATGCAACGGGTCTCGAGAGTCGAGCCTTTGCTCGACCCTCAAAATTTGGGGTGTTACAAGTTGGTATCAAAGCATGATTTGAATTAAACTGCACTTGAGTTATGGTAACATGACGTACTTTGACTTAGGTGGAGGGCGATAAAACGTAGAAATATTCGTAGGGTTCTAAGTTTTGCCGACGGGCAAAACAGACCGTTGAAATGTGACCGGTATGCATTCGTGATCATGTGAGATGATCCCAATTCCTTTTTAGACCATCAATCGACAGGTTTAGACGATTGTTTGGTGTATTCCACACTCAAATGACTCGAAAAGCATGAATATGTGCGAGATGGACTACGGAAACACCTCAAACAGACTCGGGGGCCCAAACGACACAAAACGGGGGTAACCAAAGTGGCCCCCATACATTTTCGGTATCCCGGGAGGGGGATGCCATCGCCCCTAGGGTGAGCCATCGCCCATAATAGGTCCAGCGGACCGTGATGCCATCGCGCCTACCGCGAGGCCTCGTGGTCGGGTCCAGCGGTCCGCGGCGGGCTTGCGGGTCCGGTGGCCAGCTACCCCTCCAACACATGTGGGGCCCACGAAACACATGTGGGACCACTCTATATGCCCCCTTTTATTTCATTCTTCCATTTTCAAGCTTCCAAACCCCTCTAAGCTCTCAAAAATCTGATTTTTTTCTCTATCAAATCTCCCTCCCTTTCTAATATCATCTTCTTCTTCATTACATACCCACCCTCCATTATACTCCTCAAACCCATCTCATACAACTCCCCATCTTCCCTATTATCTATGTTAATTTGCCACCCCTCCAACACATGTGGGGCCCACGAAACATGTGTGGGACCACTCTACATGCCCCCTTTTGTTTCATTCTTCCATTTTCAAGCTTCCAAACCCTTCCAAGCTCTCAAAAATCTGATTTTTTCTCTATCAAATCTCCATCCCATTCTCATATCTTCCTCTTCTTTATTACATACCCACCCTCCATCATACTCCTCAAACCCATCTCACAAAACTCCCCATCTTCCATATTTCCTACCTATTTGAGCACAAAGCTGGCCTACACCTTTGTGTCTCATAACTCACAAACCTCACAATCCACCCTATTCCCAAACTTTTCTAACCCTGATGGCTCTTTTTGAGCTACTGGCTACGATTTTCTCCCTCTCCACACTTCTTTCCCTTATGGGAAAGAAGTGGGCTTCCACAGATAAAGCTGGGCCTATCCGCCCAACCCATCCGAGGAAGAAATTGGGCACCGAAGCAAGTACAAGCACCGTACGAGAGCAGAGGACGAAGCGGGATATCGATTCCAACATTCCTCTCGAAAGAGCTCTACCGTCGAACATCGGACATGGTAGGTTTCAAGGCCGTAGAGTTCTCTTTGAAGCGCACGTGGACGAAAAACTATTTAGGCTTTGTCCGACAATAGACCTCCTATTGGACGCTGGGTGGGGTCCTATATTTGAGGGTAAGTCACGTGCGAATGAGAGCACTGTCCGAGCATTCTACGCCCGCATACGAGATTCACTGCTGGAGCCTCTTCAGTTCATTATCCCCATGGGAAGGTGGGAAGCCATTATCGATGTATGCGTGATAGCTCGGATTATGGGGAGTCAGCATGGAGAGGTACATGTTAGCGAGAAGAATCTTAAGAGTATGCATGAAAGAGATCACTGCACGCGATTGCCTTGTGACCGACTGGTCCACTGGAATCAAGGCAATTGCCTCCCAGCGACCAAGATGACTCATGACTTTCACCTACTCCACCACATATTCACACACAATATGTATCCTAGGTGGAGCAATCGCAGCGAATGCACGCATTTGATGGTGGATTTCTTATACAGAGCTGGGCAAGGAGATAAGTTGTCTACTCACATACGTCCTACTTTAGATAGTTCAGACTGCACGCTTGTTAGGACAGATATTTCACTCTCATTTGGCCGACTCATATGCAAGCATGCTCGTAAGTTCGGCTACAGACTTGGCCCTGATGAGCTTGCGCCGATCCATTTCATTAATGACACCACACTTAACAACATGGAAATTGGCCCTCGACAACATTAAGCTTGACTCGATGAGAGTGGGGATGAGACAGAAAGTGAAGAAGAAGAAAGTGATGAAGAAGAGGAGGGAAATGAAATAGAGGAAGGAAGTGAGGAAGAGGGAGAGTAGGAAGAAGAAGAAGAAGAACAGGAGGCCCAAGACTCTGATGAGGGCCCTCCTCCTGCTACTCATGAGCATCACTGTGATCGGGTTGCTTTAGAAGCTCGCTTGGCTCGGATCGAGGAGAGCCAAGTCACCCTGTGACAAGAGGTCAGAGAGACCCGGGTTGAAGTGAAGCAAGAGCTTAAAGAGAATAAGGCCTACATGAAACAGAAGTTCAAGAAGATGTCCCACACTCTGAAGGCCCTCCTGTGCTGCATGCAGGACAAGGGTGCTCCTCCTCCATCACCAGAGTCAGACGACTAGTCATATGTTGTAGTCGTCTTTGGGTTTTCTTTGTTTTCATATTTTTTATGTTATAGCCTTGATAGGCTTAGTAGTATGGTAGAGTTGTTAGTATATTTTAGTGTTTAAAGCTTTGTTTAAATTAGCTCATATGCATCTTCTGTCATGAACCATGTAAGACTACATCTCATGTATTGTGACAATTTTGGTTAAATGAAATGCATGAAGCTTCTTTTATTATGGAATGTGTAGAATGCTTGAGAAATTGAGTGTTGTTATTCTAAATCTCATGCAAGTTACACCCTATGTTGTATATAGGGAATGCCCCCTAAGAACACTCGGAATACTACACGTCTCGCACTTGACGGATCGATTGATGGGAGAGACTCCTATTAATCACCTTATTTTTAACAATTCTAATATAAACAAGATGAAATTGGAATTGGCTCTCGGCCAAGTGGATGTGGGTGGTGATGGTGCTGAAGTACGGAATGAAGAAGAAGGTGGTGATCTTCCTCCTGATAATATAAATATGGTCGACATTTTTGATGAAATTGAATCAGACTCTGCAAATGATCTTGATTATGAGTCATCTAATTTTGATGCGCATTTACATGCACTTGAGGAGAAGGTAGATAACATGAATGTTGCCCATGATTTGCAATTTAAATATATGCGCAAGCATCTTAGGCGCATAAACAGGGGCATTCATCAAAGGGATCCTACCATACCTACTCCTTCAGGATCAGATTAGGTGTTTTATCCTTTGGTCTGTAATAACTTTTATACTACTTTACTTTTGTTGGTATGTGATCTCTGATTTTACTTCAGTTTATGACTGACTTTTGTTTCAGCTAGTTAATGATATGTGAACTTTGAATTTTCTTATATATTACTTGCATATCTTAACTAGTTAATCCCTTAATTACTCTCTTGTTTATTATCCTTATCCATTTCTTATTTCCTTACTTTGTCATTTTGTGACAAAAAGGGGGGGAAGATTCTCAAGTTTGGTTTGCTTGCTTATAGATTTGGATTGCATATGGATTGTGGGGTAGTATATATATATTTTTGGAATATATGTGTGCTACTCAGGGGGAGTAAATAAGAAGGTGTTTTGCCTATTTCATGATGATATGTGCTAGTTGTTGATAACTGGTGCATGATTCTTTAACCAGGCTGTAACTGGTTTACTTTTATAACCGGTGCATGATTCTTTATGTACATATTGGCCATATTTTTATCAAAGGGGGAGTTTGTAAGTGCAAGTCTTGCTTGCTCTTTTGATGGTCAAATTTTATTGTGTCAAAAATACAATATGTGTCTTCTGTAGCATGAGGATATATATATATATATGTGTGTGTGTGTGTGTGTGTGTGTGTGTGTGTGTGTGTGTGTATATATGTTTAAGGCACTGCATAATAATGCTTCTAGTTAAGAATGAAGCTCTACTTCAAGACATGCAAGGTCAAGTTCATTATTCACTCTTGTAAGCTTCAAAGTTCAGAGTATTTCAAGAGCTACATCAGAAAACAAGTTCTTGCTCAAGATCAAGTACAGTTCAAGACTAAAGTACAACTTAATATAAAGTACAACTCAAGATGAAGTATAATTCAAGTCTAAGCTTTAGAAGATCTTAAATTCAAGCTACATCAAGTATAGAGATCTCAAGTTTCATAATTCTCAAAGGTCAACCATTATCTGAAGAAATGAAATCTCAATGTTCATACATCACTTTCGAGGTATGATTGACCTTAGATTGACCTTAGGGTAGGTCATTTTGTATACATAATTCAAATTGAATCAATTTACCTATATTTGGACTGTTCTAAGACAAGTCCTGAACCCTGTTCGACTAGTCCTAGCACTGGCTCGACCAGTCCAAGAAATTCCAAGACCAGTCCTAAGTTGTTGCAAATTTTTAAAAATTTTTGGTTGAGCTACGACCAGTCCTGGAGACTGCTCGACTGGTCGTATGAATAGTGCACGACTCGTTCACGACCAGTCCAGTAGCTACGACTCAAAGTACAACAATGAAACCTGGTGCCTCACAACCAATCGTAGGTTGGTCACGACCGGTCGTGGAATGCCTTCGACTAGTCGTGGAACGGTTTCATCCGATTGCGATCAAAATTTTAAAATGTTGTTGGTCTTACAACCAGTCGTAGTGTCCACAGGACCAGTCGTAGACGAGTTTCTGCAACTATAAATAGAGCACGAATTTCAGAGTTTAAGAATCGAATTCAAGTAATATCAAGGCATCACTCTGAGAGATAAGTTTATATTCTTTTTAAGCTACATTGTGCATATTTAATATTCTCTTTTGTTAGCTTTGTCGTTTTAATTTTTTTCCTATATTCCAATCTGATTTGAAAGAAGAATTGTTGTATTCCTTCTTCTTGGAATCAAAATTAAATAGAGCTAGCCCAACTGGTTTAATTTAAAATCAATCTAGAACCTAGAACCATTTCAAAGTCATTATTGGACATTGAACTTCTATATTCAAACTTTTACTCCGACTTGGTTCTTCCGAGCTGCAACTAAAGGAGAAATCCAGGTATTTTACATTATTGTAAATTTTCTTCTTTTGGTTTTATTTGAGATTAAGCCAGCAAAATCTCAATCTGTTGGTTATCTGAGGAAAGCTAGAAAACTCAAAAGTGGGGTTTTTGGATTGTGTAAGCCCATTTGAAAGACACAATTGTGAGGGTTTTAGGTGAACTTGAGAAAAACCTATTTGATTAGTGAATGCTAATATCCCTTGTGTGAGGATATTAGGAGTGAAGTAGCAAGCTGTGTGGCTGTTGTTTAACAGTTGGTGAACATACAGGTGAACCACTATAACTCTTTGTATTTTGTGGATGTGTGATTTATTTTTTCTATCTTTTATCATTCAAGTTTGTGGAATATATATGTGGATGTGAATGTTGTAATCTTTTACATTTCAATCATTATGGGGAATGTTGTAATAGTTTAGAATTTCATTCTTGTTATTTCCTTTTATTCCTCTTCAATTTTAGATATTGATACTCAAATTGTTCTAGTAAAGTTGTCCTGCCATAAACCCTTGATTTTTATGGTGCAAGGTTGTCCTTAGAATAACATTTGTATCAACCTCTCAATACCAAAATTTTGAGGTTGCTTTTCATTTCATTATTGTGATTTGTTGAAGTTGTTATCTTTCCTTTTAATTGTTTAAATTCCGTTGTTATCATTTTAATTTGGCATAGTCCTATTCACCCTCCCTCTAGGACATATAGCTTGGCCTTTTCACTTATGGCTCCACTGACCCAGCAGAAGTAATCAGATCTATGGTGCACCCACTGTAAGAGGAGGGGCCATACAGCCACCTATTGCTTTACCAAGATGAGAGACAACAACTTCATGCCGCCTCAGAAGATCAACCGCCAGCCGCCACAAGTTATATCAGCTCCACCTCTACGATCGACACCACTAGTACAACCATTTTTTCGACCACCTGCACCTCGAAGTAGGCCGCCTCAATGACCTATGGTAGCGCAGCCGAATCATCCTTAACAATCTCGTGTACATGCGCTTGCAGCTGAGTCATCTGAGTTAGTAACTGCAATGCCTTTCGCCTTTGAAGTCACTGCCCACGTTCAAGGTACACTTGTGTTTCTGTTGGTGGATACCGGGTCCACCGTTTCTATAATATCATGTTCAATAGTCAAGGGACTGGAGTTAGAAACTGCCCCTGTGGTTGGGATGAGGATCCTTACCGCCACAGGGACCTTCTCCGACGCTACTAAGTTTTGTAAGGATTGCCTGATAAACTTAGGAAGCAGAACGATGCGCGTTGACCTGATTGTTGCCCCACTATGTCATTATGATATCATCCTCGGTATGGATTGGCTCACCGAGATGAAGGCAGAGATCGACTACAAGACTGGATTGGTGACAGCCCATGGACCCGAGGGCACGGCCTTCACTTTCCCAGTTCATGTCAGTTGGCCCTACTGCATAAGTTGCTATGCTTCCTTATTGGAAAATGTTGATTGTCCGGCACTTGGGGACACGCTTGTAGTCCAAATTTTCACAGATGTGTTCAAAATGATACCTGAATTACCTTCTCAGCGCGAGATCGACTTTAGTATCGACCTTGTGCATGGTGTGACACCTATCTCTCTACCGAAGTATCACATGCCTCCATGTGAAATGAAAGAATTAAGGAGACAGATTGATGATCTGTTGGATTCGGGTTTTATACAGCCTAATGTATCTCCTTGGGGAGCACCTGTATTGTTTGTAAAGAAGAAAGATGGATCGCTGCAATTGTATATTGATTATCGCAGGTTGAACCAAGTGACAGTGAAGAACAAGTATCCCCTGCCCAGGATAGATGACCTGTTTGATCAGTTAAAGGGAGCATAATATTTCTCTAAAATTGACCTACAGTCCGGGTATCATCAGTTGCTCGTCAGGGATGAAGACGTGTAGAAAACAACATTCAGAACCAGTTTTGGGCACTATGAGTTTCTCGTGATGTCGTTTGGACTTACGAATACACCGACTATGTTTATGGACCTCATGAACCGGGTGTTTTGGCTGTATTTGTACTGATTCGTCATCGTGTCTATAGATGACATCCTGATATACTCCAAGGGTTAGAAGGATCACGAAGAACATCTGCAAGCAGTCTTCAATACTCTTAGGAAGAATCAGTTATTTGCTCAGTACTGGAAATGCGACTTCTGGAAGGAAGAGGTCAAGTTTCTAGGACACGTAGTGTCCAAGGAAGGTATCGCCGTGGACCTTGCTAAGGCGACCATAGTTCAGGACTTGGAGCAGCCAGGTTCGGTTACAGAAGTGAGAAGTTTTCTAGAACTTGCTAGCTACTATCGTCGATTCATTAAAGACTTTTCCAAGATAGTCAGATCGTTGTCTCAACTCACTCGGAAAGATCTTAAGTTTGCTTGGAACGAGAAAGTAGAAGTAACCTTTCAAGAACTAAAGGATAAGCTGACATCCACACCCGTGCTAGTATTGTCAGAGCAAGGGTCAAATATACTATATACACCGACGCATCTCGAGTCAGTTTGGGATGTGTACTTATGCAGAAGGATAGGGTGATCGCCTATACCTCGCGGAAGTTGAGGAAACACGAAGAAAACTACCCCACGCATGACCTGGAATTAGCGGCGGTCAGTTTTGTAGTAAAGCTTTGAAGACATTACCTCTATGGAGAGGAGTCCGAGCTCTTTTGTGATCACAAGAGCCTCAAGTACATATTCACGCAGAGAGACTTGAATATGAGGCAACGATGTTGGATGGAAACCTTGAAAGACTTTAAGTTTGAGGTTTTCTACCATCCTGGCAAGGCAAACCTTGTGGCCGATGTGTTGAGCCACAAGAAGACAATAGAATTTGCAGCTCTGCTAATGATAGAAGAATAGAATATGGTAGAGTTTGTGCAAGACTTCGAACAGAAGCTTATAGTAGAGGAGTTGTTTGAGATCGTCACACATATCAACGTACAGCCACTTATTGATGACCGAATCATTATGGCTCAGAGAGAAGAGGAACTATTGGTGAAGATGAGAAAACGAGCAAGTGACAATGAAGACTCTGAATGGATAGTTGGTTCGGATAGGGGTTTACGTTATCGTGGCCGCCTATGCGTCCCGAATCTTCATGACTTGAGGAGGGAAGTTCTCGAAGCTGCTCACAATTCGAAGATGGCAATGCATCCTAGTAGTACAAAGATGTATCGAGATATGAAACGTTCTTACTGGTGGGACAACATTAAGGCCCACATAGTAGACTTTATGTCTCGTTGTCTTACATGCCAGCAAGTCAAGGCTGAACATCGCCGACCTCTTGGTTTACTTCAGCCCATACCCATAGCTGAGTGGAAGTGAGATTTCATATCTATGGATTTCATTTCTGGGTTATTAAATACGAGACATTTAGGTGATTGTGGACCGATTGACGAAATCGGCTCATTTCCTCCTGATTAGAGTTTCAAACTTAGTAGATGATTTAGCCAAGCTGTACATCAAGGAGATCATATAGCTGCATGGAGTTCCTATGAAGATTGTGTTGGATCGAGACAGTTGATTCACCTCCATTTTCTGGACTCGAATCCAAGAAGCAATAAGAGTGAAACTGAAGTTCAGTACCGCGTTCCACCCACAGACGGATGGGCAGACAAAACAGGTAAATTAGATATTAGAAGATATGTTGTGAGCATGTGTGCTCAATTTCAAGGACAGATAAGATGATTGTCTTCCCTATGCTAAGTTCGTTTATAACAACAGCTTTCAAGTGAGCATTGGCATGACTCCCTACGAACATCGTATGGCTATCTATGTCGAGCACCACATTGTTGGGCAGAAGTTGGCAAAAAGAACTTGGTTGGCCGAGATTTAATACAGGTGACCTCAGAGAAGATCGACATTATCAGGTGTCGACTTCTTATAGCCCAGAGTAAGCAGAAGAGTTACGCCGATACCCGACGGCGACATGTGGAATTTACAGTTGGAGACCACGTATTCCTGAAAGTTTTTCCAATGAAGGGAGTTCTTCGATTTGGTAAGAAGGGAAAACTCAAATCGCGATTTATTGGTCCATTCCAGATTCTAGACCGAGTGGGTGTGGTAGCATACCACCTTGCTTTACCCATACCGCTCGTCGGCATGCACAACGTATTTCACGTATCGATGCTGAAGAAATATGTTCCTGACCCTTCCCATATTATCAAATGGGAGCAAGTGCAGTTGAATGAAGACGCTACCTATGTACTGCGACCAACACATATTCTCGATAGGAATGAACAAGTGCTACGCAGTAAAGTTATACCACTTGTGAAGGTATTGTGGACTCACCACACAGAGGAAGATGCTACTTGGGAAACAGAAGCCAAGGTCCATAAGAACTACCCTCAGATCCTCGAGGAGTACGAAAAGGTACTAATTTTGGAGATGAAATTTTTCTTTAAGGGGAGTAGATTATAACATTTCAAAAATATCCGTATAAAGACCCGAGTACCACCTCAGGTAGAAATTACAAAAGATCAAATTCTGTGGAAGTTAGATGGAAATTAATTAAGTACTAAACTAAATTAATCAATGGATTAGCTTGAACCACTATCTATACAAACTGCAAGACCCCAAACCGTTAAAATTGCTAACTCAACATTACTTAAAAACCTAAGAGAAAATTCAAAACTCTGTCACGCATTGAAACTCTGTATTGGACCTAGACTGCACGTCGAAAGTCCGATTATTGCGAAACTATAGGGTTGTGACCACCTTATTAGGCTTGACAACCATCATGGGAATCAAGCCTAAATAGTGTCCAGAAATGCACAACTTTAGCCCTAAGCAAAGTGAGTGATAAACGCGAATATCTTTAGAAAATGGACCAGAACTTAAGTGAATTGGACCATTCGCTTACGGGCGAAATTGAAGACTTCAGACCATCAGATTCTGACCTAACTACACCCATGGATTAAGGAAATTTTCCTACACATATCTGTATACTTGTGGCCCTGATCGAGTGACAACAACCGTTGATTTGATACGGGTCCGTCACGACTGATCGGCCTATCTAATGCACTGAAATCGCATCCTGGCCTAGATCCATGGTCAGGAAATTTTTTCCATGACGTATCTGAACAATGGACCTCTAGATGGGCCCCGTTTATCAGAAACAAGCACCCTTTGGCTATAACCCAAGTATACCATGGCCCTGGGGCCATTTACATCACTTCTGAGCCTATATAAGGCCCTTAAATCACCCCATTAATCCTATCCCATACGAATTTTCTCTAACCCTAGGAGAGAGAAGAGAGAAAGGAAGAGAAAAGAGTAGGGAGTGAATGATGATCTTTGGAGTTTGCTGCAGTGATTCTTTCCTGCTACTCTACGCGTTGAATCGCCTTTACATATAGCTACACGAACCATTTTAACTTTGATTTGGGTAAGGAATCTTAACCCTAATCTTGATTTCAGAATCTAAATAGAGGAATCTACGAAATGGCTAACCTATTTCATTGCTTAGGTGTCCAACGTTCAGTTTATGAGATTATAGTGTTCGAACCGAGTTCGAAACGAGAAATCCGACGAAAGATGCGGACTATAAACGTTTAGGTTATGGTTTTCAAGGCTTTCAATGTCAGTAATGATTTATGTCTGACTTGATTGCTGCCATATGATCTTAGCTACGGTGTATTCGATAAATTATACATGTGTGTGAACTATGTGAATATATAATGCATTCCATGTGTTTGTTGAAATGTTTGAATGAAATTAAAATTATGATTTGTGCTTGCCATGACTATTAATTGAGAATACATGTTTGTTGTATGTATGACAACTCCTTTGTGAAAGGATTTGCCATAATATATGCTATAACTAAGTTAGTTCATGTATGTAGTAATGTGTAGTCTATGTGTTTGACAAAATGTCTGAATGAGAAATTGTTTGATGAATTGTATTTAATAACGGTGTTGAGATAGGATTCTCAACTACCTTATCTATATTTATAGCTTCATTCACGTAATCTAAATTGCTACTACGTGATTTATGGATGAAATGCATATGTATAACAATATGTTAACGTGTTTGATAAAATGCTCAAATGAGATTTATATTTAAATTGTTTGTTAAATGCTGTTATGAATATCACATGTGATTACTTGTTGCATTTGAGTATGATTGGGACTACTACGTAGTCCATGCAATCGGTAACAGATCTCGATTGAGTGGCCGAACTAGTCTCGCCACGTTGGATACGTTCGATGAATCCGAGCCATACAGTGATTGCTGACAGTGGTTAGGCCACGTGGAGTGCTTACGCGCTCCATATTGATTAATTCAGCGTGCGCTCGTATCAATCGAACTTGTCAAATAACCTGATTGGCCTATTGTGTGTTTATCATGTATGGACGTTACTGCTTGAATCTAAGGTACCGCTTACCAATGTAACAGACCATTTTAACCATGGTACTAAGATTTGCTAAGACTCATGAGTCGGGCATGGTGGTATATGGGACACCGTGGTCGAGCTGTCAGCTTACGCTGGGGTGACGAGCCTCCCCATAGTGACCAGTGAGCAATCCAAACTCGTGAGCTAAATATGGTGGTGTATGGAACACTGTATTCAACCTGTCATCTTACGTTCAGGTGATGAGCCTCCCGTAGTGACCTCAAGTATAATTAATTGAACTTGCCTATTCACTGCTTTCATTAGGAGTGACGCCCTATAACTTGCCTAACGTATGTGATTAACTAGGACTGACAACCCTAGATGGATCTCCGTTTGGGTTAATGATATAAAGGGAGGAACCTTAGCTCTCCGAATCTGTTGTATGAATAAGCCTAATCAATTACTTGGCTAACACGACCATGCACTGCATTACATGTGCTTTGACGAGGAAGCGCATGTTTAAGGAGTTTACCATGCGCGATCGTTAGATGAAGTCACTGAGAGAGTACAGGCGAGGTCATGCATCATTACCGCATATCATCCTTGCATTAAACAGAGTAGTTAGGAAATGCTTGTTGCATTGCTTTATCATTATTGCTTGACTGAATTAATAATATGTTAACCTTTGCCTTATAGTACCACTGAGTTGATCACTCACTCCCACTCTGGGACGGTATTTTAAAACACCAACCAGACTCTATTTTAGTTATAGATAACAATGAGGCTTACGCGACGGAGCCAGATTTCATAAACGAGGAGGAAGAGTTCTCCTACGTGCAGCTCTCAGGCAGGTCTGTATAAACCTAGAGTTGCATCGTCGGGATTACAGGAATATATGATTTAGTCAAACACTTTACATTTTGACATTTTGTATATTTTGAAACAAACATGTATGTATTCAACCCTGTTACATTATCATACTCTGGAGGCAGATAACCAATTACTTATCTCAATACATATATTTCAGTCTTCCACTTGCTAAATTACATTATCTCTGGAGTATGATATGATGTTTTAGTATAATCTCGCTCATGTTAAATGTACTAATATGGACAACATTTAAACATCATTACCTATGTTGCATAAGTGATGCGTCGACCCCTCGAAATTCAGGGCGTTACATAAACATTTCAACAGTGGACATTTGCCTCCCCACCTTCTCTCATGGAGTGAGTCACTTCAGTTACGTATCCACCTTAATTGTCTACATGCACTAATGTGAGCTGCGTACTGTTGAGGGTCACATATTGCATATTAGACCCCATTTATTTCCTGGATTTACGGACATAATAACGGTTTAACGGCCGTTTTAATCACATTTGTGATGCAGGGTGTATTTACGAGATTGGACTGAAATAGTATGCCAAAAGCATGGATTTAACGCTCATGAGTCACAAAGGCAAGGGACGGAGCCCAGGAGACCAAGATCAACGTCAGAGATCTAAGAAAACCGAGAAATTGAAGTTCAAGTGGCCTGGAAGTAAGCTAGAATGCAAGATCACAGGGTTCTCACCATCTGATTGGCTCAAAACTTTATACAGGGTTCGAGGACGCTAAATTAACCGCACATGTCAAAATTTACCTGTTGGATCATTATGGAAGTAGGCCAACAGACAGATCAACCCATAAATACTCAATTTGGGGCCCACTTGATATCTGGATATGGTTCAAATTTGGTCTCAACCCCTAAAATAGGGTGGAAAAATGGATGGACGGAGTGAATCTTTATCATACATCATGATGGACCCCACATATGCACTGCATATGCACAGTGTGCACGTGCACCAGCCGTGCACCCATGCACTCAAAGTCGGTCAGCGGGCGCTGACCGACAAAAGCTCAAGAACATCTAAATGCCAGCGTTAACGTCGTCCGGCTTTAGGTTTGCTCAGTGGGCCCCACTCATCATTCAATTCGAAGATCCGGACCGTCTATTAGTTTTGCAAAGGCCGTATGATCCAATTCTAGGTGAAAAAATTTCAGAAGATAGTGTGGATTGGATTTCAACCATCCAAATGTGAATCAGACGGCTGGGTGAAAATCCGGTGGGCCACTTCGAATCTAATCTAAAAACGATCAGGTCTGACCGGTTTTGTGAGGAGAAACCGATGGATGGAGTGGATTATCCAAAGAAACCAGATCATGGGCCCCACCAGCAGTCCAGCGCAGAGATCGCGTTGGTTTTACGTCCGAGAAAACCGGCCGATAGGGCCGGTTGCTTGACTTTGATCATGGGTGGATCATTGATCCAAACCGTCCATTTGATCAGTCCGAGGGTTCTTACCCTCACCACGTTGGCATATTTTGAAGAGGGGAAGATTCCTCCTCTGGAGGTCATCCCAAACACAATCAGCTTATAAATTTCTTATGCAGAAACAGAGGACGGGGAGTCCTGGTGCGAATGGGAACCACATTGCTGGGAGGATCTTTCTCCACCAACCGGACATGAACCACATTGCTGGGAGGATCTTTCTCCACCAACCGGACAGCCGTGTTATAAAAGAAAAAAAGAAAACAGAGAAAAGGGGGAGAGGGTGGCTTCAAGAGGCAGCTGTGGAGGCTTGGAAACTCACGGAGGCGAGAGAGAGAGACAGTGGAAGGCCTTCAACAGTTTATTCTGCCTTTTTCTTTAATTCCTTTCTTCTCCTTTATACTTTATTTTTCTAAGGGATTTTAGCTTCATCATGTGTATGTGGAGCTAAACCTCTTGGCTAGGGCCAAGAAGTGAAGCTTGTAGCATGATGGGAGATTCTATGGCTTTACTTTAATTTTAATTAGTGAATGAAATTTGATTTTGATTTAATTTTATTATGGGAATATTTTTAGTTCTTAATGGTCTGTTGTGACTGAAATTACAATGGGTCTGCGATGGCTTTGAGTATTTCCGTTGCCTTTTTATGTTTATGACGTCAGGAAGCCCTGTTGTTCACCATTGTCTCCTGGGCATGGTTGGATGTCGGTACCCTTCCTAACCTTCATAACATGTTGATTGGTTGGTAATTAGTTTAATTCTATTGTTTACTTTGTCTCATGGGCATGGTTTGGTGTGGAATCCATTCTAATTTATATACCTCTCATCTCTTGAAAACTATATCAACGGCAGTTCAGTTAATTTCCATGATTTTTAATACAGGCATAAGATCTCTCTGATCTCTACAAGTGGATCCTCTGAATCCCTAGTTTCCTACCTTTAAATTTCACCAATTTTAGATAAATATTTTCACCATTATTCCTTTATATTCACCAGATTATATTTCATCTTATTTTAGTTCTAGTTCTAGTTAGTTTCAGATTACGTACAGGTTTCAGTCCCTGTGGATTCGACCTCGGTCTTACCGAGTTTATTACTACATCACAACCCTGCACTTGGGGAGTGATCAGGTACCACCTAGGTTTTTCCTACTGTTGGGTATCGTGGGTAATCTCTTTTTTTAGAATCCCTCTTAAATGGTGGGAGTTGAATAATTACTTTGTGGTCATCGTGGGTATCGTGGGTACCTATGATTTGGATCTATTTCATCTATTGGGCCATATCCTAAAATGAGTTGACAAAATAGATGGATGGCATGGATATACATCATATCCATTGTTGGACTCCATAATCAGGGACTCATCCACTAAACTATTATCCCAGACTTGCGGTGGATATACCACACATGCACTAAGTGAGCTCACGGTCAGGGCCACAGGCAGATTGCTTACTGACATTGGTGTATTGTTGGCTTCATTATGATATGTGTTTTATTCACACAATTCATCTATTTTTTCAAGATCATTTGAAGGCAAAAGCTTAAAAATTAAACAACTTTAAGTCACAATTGAACTACATATGGGAGATAGTAGTAACCATTGAGAACAATTTGGAGACCACAAAAGCTTTTGATGAAGCTGATATTTGTATTTTCCACTATAAGAAAAGGGGGCTTTAGCCTTGGTTCAAAACTGTGGCTAAAAAGGTTAAAAACTGAGGCTCAAGCCTTTAGCCTCAGTTATCCAAACCGAGGTTGAAAACCCCGTGCCTAAAGGCTTTAGCCTCATTTTAGCAACCGAGCCTAAAATGACTTTTATAGCCTCAGTTCTTCAAGTGAAGCTAAAAGAACCTTTTTAGCTTCAGTTTTCTTGAAGTAAGGCTTAACCGAATTTTAGCCTCCATTGTTTCCAACTAAGACTAAATCCAAATTTTAGCCTCAATTGCCTCCAATTGAAGCTAAATCTATTTTTAACCTCAGTTCTCAACAACCGAGGCTAAAACCTTTAGTCATGAGAGTTGTAGTCTCAGTTTAGGTAACTAAGGTAAAACTGAGACTAAAGATGGATTTAGCCTTTGTTAGCATCAACTGAGACTAAATTCACTTTTAACCTCATTTCTCTATCAACAAATGATTGAACCTATACATATTTCACCCATTTAACATTCATCAAGACAATAATCAACACAATATTAACAAAAGAATTAATTTACCCATAAAGAGTCTTCAATTCTCAGTCAAATAGACTTGGAATCCCAATCCATAAAACAAGAAAAGAAAAAGAAAGAAGAAAAACAGAGATTGGTTTTCTCCCTTAGTCCAAAAGACTTGAAATCTCAACACAAACAGAGAAACCATGGAAATAAGATGGAAATCTCTCTCTCTAAGTTCCGGAAAGAACTCAAAAAAGTCAGGTATTAAGTTTAAATTGCAAAATAAAATCACACCGTAATCCATTCTCCCAATGATAGATTCCCAGCAATAAGCCTGCATGCATATTCTGCCATTTTAGATGCCTCCACTGCATAAACATGTCTCTGAGTAGTTTATTGGTCTTGGAGAAGGTGACATGCAGCTGTTTCGATTGAATTCTCCAGTTAGGCGCATTGGTTTTTACCTTGAGCGACCACTCATTAAATCCATGCCATGGGTTGTTCTTAAGATTGTTATCTGCAATGTACTACAAATAGAAAGATTTAAGATTTTGAATTAACAGACTACATGCTATGATATATTGCAGTAAAGCAAAGTATCTAGAGAGACTTGCATCGTAGAAATTGGAGGTATGGGAGGAAGGTTGATTTAGGAGTTAGGACAGATCTAATGGAGAAATCTCCCAAATGATCTATCAAAATTTTCACCAAAAAAAATATACAAACAATAAAAGGAGAAGCAATAAGCATATTCAAATTACCATCCAATGAATCAGTCATTGCCAATGTTTTACAAAACAGTACTACCCAGAATAGAAATGCCAAGAGAAGCAACATAATGTGTTGTTTAGCCATTGATATGAGATATGTATCTATGTTTGCTTGAAAATAGATACACAAAACGTGTTAATTAGACATCCAAAACCTGTATTAGGTGGGAACTACCTGGCAGATCATTTGGCCAAAAACTCAAGATGTTTAATCATAGGATACATGTAAGAAAACAAATGGACAATCTTAAAAAATTTGCAAGCTCTCTCTACTTGTCAGTAAGCTAAGCAATACATCCATAATATTTCTTTTACACAATCTAAGAGCTCGAAAATGGAATTATGCTCCAGTGAAAAGATGATCCATTGCCTCTACTTGTTGTTTGGCTTTTTTCCGTCAATGAAATTGAACATTTCATGGAGGCGAACAAGTTAGCCGAGTGGAATGATGAGAGGATAATTCACTACTAGGACTCATTTTCCCCCTTCATAATCAATTCCATTGATCTAAATAAAATTCACTTAAGGAAAAGGAGTTTGTGTAATGTCACTAATTTTGTACTCTAAACATAGGCAAAGGTTACTTCAAATGTGGTGGTCTGGATCATATCACCAAGGATTGTGCCAAGAGCCTGACTACAAAGAAGTAAAATCCTAAACATATCTTTATTTTTTTCCTGGTGAGCCATTCAATGGACCATATCTTCAGTTAAACCCTCCCTCCCACTCTTCTTTTTTCCTAAGAATTTCTTCAATCGGCCAAGTTTCTCATCTAATCAGCAGTTCTTTGGACATTCAAGGAGAAGAGAGAGAGATGAGTAATCACCTGATCACATGAGTATGACAAGTTCAGAAGGGCATATGTATCTTAAAAACTAGTCCCACTAGAAACCTGCAATAGTAAAAGGGAAAAACGTGTTAATTAAAGGAGAGTACACAACAAATAGTCTTGAAAAGGCTTACAATAGTTAATAGGATCACAAAATCCATTCACAAGAATTTTATTTTCAACTAAATAAGTTATAATTCATAAGAATTTATTCTTACTGAAAGGCTTAAGAAATCATCATTGAATAATCATGATATTTTTTGTTTTCCTTTTCTCACCATCCGACTTGACAAAGAGACTTTTGAGCATAATCTAACAGTAAGGATTTATTGACCGTGGTCGTAACTGTCACAAAGAAGATGCATGTGTATAATGTGGCCAATGTTTGTACAAGGTCAGGTCCTCTGTAATGTTTGAAGGCATAGCTCTCTCTACAACTTTGCCTGAGGGGCCCACTGTTGTTTGTGTATGGAATCCCACTTGTCCATATGTATTTTCACCAAGAAAGTGAGATGTACAAAAAATAAGGCGGCTTCAACAATCACCAAGAACTGTGCTTGGAACAAAGAAAGCTAAACTGTTGGTCAGTTTCTATCACTTAACTTATTGTGATTCACTTTCTGTACAAGTGGTACACATACAAGCGCCCTCCAATAGAATGGTTAGGATTGTCAAGGTTTTTTATTTGATTTTGAGTATGGCCCATCCAAGGTATAGCCTACTTGATGATTGGATTCAATCTCATACACCGCACTTACAAAAGTCAAATCACTGATAAGTTGAACAAAAAGAAGTGACAAACACTAACACTATAATCTAGATACTTGGTATTGCTACTAATTTCAGGCTATTGATTTGTTATCTTTTCATATGAACTGAATAAGAAGTTGCACATGTAGTGCCTTAACACACATCAAGGCATAAGCCCCGCCCCAAAGGGACGGGCTACCTCAACTAGGCCTCATGCCTTTAAAAACCTTTTTGACAGCTAAGATAAGAATAACAAGATCACTAGACAAAGTTCAAATGACAAATGGTAAATAAAAGTCAGCATCAAATGCTAACTAAATGAGATGAGATCATGAAATACACAATCGATACTGCTGAAATTTTCCATTGCAATTTGGATCTGACCATTTTCATTGAACCCATCTGTTTAATAGCCACCAATTTGAGGGTAAGGATCATCTGCTCAGAGTATTTTAGGCCACTCTCCACATCCAGCATGATTTGGATGATCAAGATAGGCATGTATTTATGCCACAGTAAGCAAGGATGAGTTGTTCTGATCCAGCAAGTTGCACCTTGCCTGATGATACCTTTTGTTTATGATATTGGAGCCTGGAAATCTATAAAAAAAAAAAAAAAAATAAAAGAAAAAAGAAAAAAAAAAAAAAGAAAAAGAAAAGAAAAGAAAAGAAAAAAAGTTGGGTAAAGTTAGACACCCTACTTATTATCTATGTATTGAGTCTTCTCAATTGTATCTTCCAAGTCCAACTCAAAAGTACCATTATTGCATTTTTGAGCCCAGTCCCTCAATTTTTGAATGTTAAGGAAAGTGATTACAATTTAATTAGAACACAAGGAAACAAACTTTAAAGTTTTGTTACAATTAGTCACACATCACTCCTTAGGATTCATATCCATGCAAACATTCCAATGAATCAAGTATTCATTCCAATCATAATTCAAATCAGGAAATGGCCTTAGATATGATTAATTGGAAAATCACGACATAGCATCCTAAACAAATCCAGTACAAATCAGTGAGGTAGGTCCAAGCATCCCAAGCTCAATAGCCCCAACCAACTAGCATTCAGTAATAAGGCATACTAATAATCACGACTAAATAGACAATTTGATAAACTAGTAAGTAATTTTTGAACTGCTAAAAAATAGGAGATGGATTTTTAAATAGATAGGCATTAACAAGTAACAATGCTCTTAAACTAAAACCATGATAAAACTTGAGAAAATAAAAGAAGAATGAGGAAGTTGCTGCATTCCACTAGAACCAACTATTGAATGATGATCCTAGTGTAAATGCACAGACTATGAACACAAGTCTGCAGCTATCACAAGGTAAGTGAGGATTGCCCTTGGTTGGGCAAAATAAACATTAAAACATCAACAACCAAGTCTTGGTAAATGATTTGAACAACGAAACAATTCAAGAAGTAAAAAAGTGTAGACAATTCAAGAACTACATAATTGGAAATGAGATCTCAAAGTAGCATATATACCTTGTCATCTGTAGTTAACATCCTTCTCATTATATGCAATAAAATGGGCTCGATTTGTATAAAAAGAGAGTTAAAAAAAGACACTAGCATCTGCATGGATAAATTTTATCTGGATATAGTAAAGAAGAAAATTGAAAAACCTATTCAAAAATAGAATAATATATAATATTCAAAGAAAGATAAAACAGAAATATATATATATATATATATATATATATATATATATATATATATATTTATTTTTTAAAAAAAGCAATCTGGAAACAACGACATGCCAAATCCTAATACAATAACAAACAAATATTTTGGACTCTCAACGTCATTTTCCAAAAAGGAAGGAGAAACAAATTGGAAGAGAGACTTTTAGAGGTGAACGGTTACCGAAAGGACGAGAAAAGATAGAACTCCGCCATAGGAAACAAATGAAATGTAGCAATAATAACTTTTTTAAGAGCAAATGTAGCAATAATAACTACTGAACAAATAACCAAAACGGGTAGATCCATTCATCCATCATGAATAACAGAAGCATATTTTTAATGGATTAAAACCCCAACAAACTATACTAATAGACCGTGATACGCAAAAACAGAATCAACTTCAAACCTTTTAATTATTCACATCTAATGATGAAAAGGCGAGTTACAAAACTGGTTGGAAAAAATATTAAATGATGTTATCGCCAGCAGATATCATACACTAAGATTTAAAAAAATAACAGTATTCAACACAATTTTCAGGTCGAATTTGGGAATTTCTTCCCAAAAGGAATATCAAAGAGAAATAATGGAATTTATTATGAGAATCAAAACGTACAAAATGAGATTTTTAGAAAATGCATTTTTGAGCAAATTATGACACAGATATGCATTAGGCACGAAAACTGAGAAATTTGGGGGAAAATTTGATACTAGAATGGTCCCTAAGACATGGCAGCCGCGAGGATGCCGGGATGGTAGAGTTGCTGCTTCTGTTGTAACGCCTGTTGCATCAGGGCTTGTTGTTGTTACTGCTGCTTCAATCTCTGCTGCATTCTCCCAACCTTCTTGAATGTATTGTTTAGGAACCCAACGAACAAAATAGCAAATCTAGGGCAGGAACCCTAGAAAGGAGCGGCGAAGAAGGATTCCAGCTCTTTTACAGAGATTGAAGCTGAGAAGACGAGAAAAAAAAGGAGTAAAATCTACGAATCAAGAGCAGAAACCCTAGGCGAAAAAGCGAAGAAAGAGATCGAGGTCTTGATAGGTTCTTCAAAGATCGAAGAAATCAAAGAGATTTATAGAAAATTAAATGAAAAATAAAAAGGAGGGACGATCGAGGTGTGAAAATCCCAGGGGAAAACCCTAGAAAGAGAACGAAGATCTCTCTCGCTCGCTCGCACAGCCAGTGAGAAAATGAGTCAGGGAAAAAGCATCCATGCGCGGGTGTCGAATTCACATTTCAGAATTAGACTTTTAGCCTCGGTTCCTATGCAACCGAGGCTAAAAAGTAGACGTTTGGCCTCGGTTCCCATGCAACCGAGGTTAAAAAGTTCGATTTCATTTGAAATTTCTTAATTTTTTTTTCAGAATTTTCAATTATTTGAAATTTCTCAATTTTAAAAAAATTTCCAATTTTTTTCAAGATTCTCAAATTCAAAATTCTTATTTTTTTTTCCAAAAATTTCAAAAATTTTCAAAATTCTTAAATTTTTTAAAATTCTCAATTAAAAAAAAAAATCATACTTTTTCATACTTATCATTTTATTCTTAATTTTTCAAAAAAAAAATTCTTAATTTTTTAAAAGTTCTTAAAATTTTAAAAAATTCTTAGTTCGTAAAAAATTCAAAATTCAAATCTTTTTCAAAACTCTCGATTTTTTTTTTTCAAAATTCTCAATTTTTCCCTAATTGTCTCCATTTTTTTCCAAAATTCTCAATTTTTTCACAATTGTCAAAAAAATTTAAAATTATTAATTCTTTCAATATTCTCAATTTTTTTTTCAATATTCTTAAATGTAGACTTTTGGCCTTGATTCTTATGCAATGGAGGCTAAAAAGTAGACTTCTGGCCTCGGTTCCCATGTAACTGAGGGTAAAAAGTAGACTTTCACCTCGGTTTCTATGCAACTGAGGCTAAAATGTAGACTTTTCGCCTTGGTGTTTATGCAACTTAGGCTAAAAGATAGACTTTTCGCCTCGGTTCCTATGCAACTGAAGCTAAAAGGTAGACTTTTCGCCCCGATTCCTATGCAATTGAGGCTAAAAAGTAGATTTTTCGCCTCGATTCCTATGTAATCGAGGCTAAAAAGTAGACTTTTCGCCTCAGTTCCTATGCAACTGAGGTAACATGTAGACTTCTAGCCTTGGTTCCTATGCAACCGAGGCTAAAAAGTAGACCTTTCGCCTCGGTTCTTATGCAACTGAGGCTAAAAAGTATACCTTTCGCCTCGGTTCCTATGCAACTAAGGCTAAAAAGTTGACTTTTCACCTCGGTTCCTATGCAACTTAGGCTAAAAATTAGACTTTCACCTCAGTTCCTATGCAATTGAGGCTAAAAAGTAGATCTTTCGCCTCAGTTCCTATGCAACTGAGGCTAAAAGTAGACTTTTCACCTCGGTTCCTATGCAACTGAGGCTAAAAATTAGATCTTTCGCCTCGGTTCTTATGCAACTGAGGCTAAAAAGCACCTTTTGCCTCGGTTCCTATGCAACTGAGGCTAAAAATTAGACCTTTCGCCTCGGTTCCTATGCAACTGAGGCTAAAAAGTAAACCTTTCACTTCGATTCCTATGTAATCGAGGCTAAAAAATAAACCTTTCGCGTCGGTTTCTATGCAATTGAGGCTAAAAGGTAGACTTTTCGCCTAAGTTACTATGCAACTAAGGCTAAAAAGTAGACTTTTAGCCTCAGTTCCAATGCAACTGAGGCGAAAAGTAGACTTTTAGCCTCAGTTCCTTGGCAACGGAGGCTAAAAAACACATTTACCCTCCATTTTTTCAACCGAGGCTAAAAAATTAAGGCTAAAAAACACATTTAGCCTACATTTTTTCAACGGAGGCTAAAAAATTGAGGCTAAAGGCCTACTTTCTTGTAGTGTTCCCGTCATCCACGTTTTGATAATCTACAGGTGATGGAGAATAAACATTCAATTTACCTCTAGGAAGTTCTCAACTGTGGTCATTCAATTGCCACTTTTTTCTTATAATGTGGTCCACTTGACAATTGGATTTACGTCATTTTTTTTTAATAAGTTTAACTTCAAAAATAAATAAATTGCTCGATGTAACAAGTGCATCATTGTGGGTCTATTGGCAGCGTCAGGAAATCCGCGTCCTTACGCTGGCTCACCGAATCCATGGACTTACCGTAACCGCGTGTTGAACATATACCGGGATTTACCTTTTCAACGGCAGGCAATTGCCTCCCTACTTTTTCTCACTGAGTAATCCACATGAGTTGTTTGGATCCACCTTATTATTGTCCGATGTACAGCTGACAAAATGGATGGACGGTGTGGATTTCATACAAATATCACAGTGGATCCCACCTAGCTTCTTCCTGCGGTCGGGTGTCGCAGTCTCTAAATACCTCGAAATACCTCTGAAGCCTCACCGTCACACGACGCCAGCTCCCCCTAACGCTCGTGTCTCTCTCCCCTCCCCCCGCTCGTCTCTCTTTCCCGTCTCTCTCCCTCACGCACGTCTCTCTCCTCACGCTCGTCTCTCTTTCTCGTCTCTCTCCCTCACGCTCGTCTCTCTCTCTCTCTCTTCTGTTATAATTAAGATAGCCGAATCGGATTTCTCTCCCTCTCGCTCGTCTCTCTCTTCTTCTTCTTATTCTTCTTTTTCCACGTGATTCTTCTCAGCCCACATCATAAAGCTTAACATTTTCATTCGGTTGCTATAAGATAGCCAAATCGGAGTTCTATCTATCCAGAATTTGAAAGAACGGGAAGTTTTCCTTCTCTCTGACAGGAAGCAGAACAAAAGAGTAGCAATGGCCGAGGTATTTCTTACCTTTTTCCTTCAAAAATTGGACGGGCAGCTCACGCAGGAACTGAAGCTCCTCTCTGAAGCTCGCGAAGGCGTTGAATGGATAAGGGATGAGCTCCAATCCATAAAAGCCTTCTTGAAAGACGCTGAAAGAAGAGGAGATCAGAGGGAAGAAGGTGTTGAGGCTTGGATCACCCAAGTGAGACACTTAGCCTTCGATGCTGAAGATGCAGTTGATGAGTACTTGATCCGGATGCAAATACAACGCCGTCTTCGTGACAGGCACATGGGCTGCCTTGCATTTCAAGCCTGCTTCATCAGGCGCTTGAAAGCTCAACGACAATTCGGCACTCAAGTTCATAAGTTCAGAATAATGGCGAAAGAGATTAATGAGAGGAGGGAACACTACCGTGTCCAAATTACACAAGAGACAGCTTCAATTTTGGTGGATGATGGGCATCCGGATCCTGGAGTCGCTGCTTCCTGGGTGGAAGAGCCAGATACCTTGGGCTTGGAGGATGCGTCGGAGCAGCTTATGAACTTGCTTAAGGAAGAGCAGATGCAGCAACGTACCATCATTTCCATCGTGGGGATGGGTGGTTTGGGAAAGACAACCCTTGCGAAGAAACTATACAAAACTGCAGAGGTGTCTTTCGAATGTCATGCATGGATTTATGTCTCTCAGCAATTCAAAATAGATATTATTTTGAAAGGAATGCTCACAGAATTCTACAAGAGCAAAAATGAATCACCTCCAAGCAGCATGGAGAACATGCCCATACAAGACCTGCGAAGGACTATATACAACTACCTGGAAAGAAGAGAGTATGCGCTAGTCCTCGACGATATTTGGGATATTCGTGTTTGGGATGATGTGAAGAATGCTCTGCCTCGTGAGGGCAGAGGCAAGATCATCTTCACCACCCGCATGCAAAATGTAGCATCTCCCGTGGGCGAGAGATGTAACATACATGAACTCGAGCCATTATCTGATGATTTGGCTTGGGAGCTCTTCTGCAGAAAGGCCTTTTGGGACAAAGACCCCAAAGGGACTTGCCCACAGCACTTGATCGGAGTGGGAGAAGCCCTGGTCAAAAGATGCAAAGGCTTACCGCTTGCAATCGCGGCTATAGGTGGCCTCATGTCAAAGAACAGCATGGATGCTTTTGAATGGAATAATGTACTAAAAAATCCGGACTGGGAATTTAGCCACAACGAAGATCTTGCAAGATTGAACCAAGCCCTGCTCATGAGCTACCGTTATTTACCTCCTCGCCTCAAGTACTGTTTCTTGTGTTGTGGTATGTTTCCTGAGGATCATGTAATCAAGAGAAAGAAGCTGATCCGCATGTGGGTGGCTGAAGGCTTCATTGAGGAGAGTACAGGGAAGACGCTTGAGGAAGTCTCAAGTGATTACTTTGATCAGCTCATTAACAGAAACCTACTCCAGCCCGTCACTCATCCATCGTCAGGGGAGTTGATAGCGTGTCAAGTGCATGACCTCATGCGTGACATCGCTATCTATATGTTTAAGAAGGAAGGGTTTGGGACAATCATAACAAACCGAGACACCAACGTGGATGGAAAGCAACGCCATTTAGCAATTCAAAACTGTGAAATTGGCATTCTATCTAGTATCGTCAATTTGAATCCTCGGTCGCTCTTTGTATTTAATGTAAATGACTTTCCTTCCTCATTACGCAGAACATTATTAGATTTTAAGCTGCTGAGAGTACTAGATCTCGATGGCATTCAAGTCAAGAATCTACCGGACGAAGTGGGTGGCCTAATTCACTTACGCTATTTAAGCTTAAGGAGGACACAGATCGAGAACCTGCCGACTTCAATGGGAAGATTGCATAACTTACAGACATTGGATGTAAGGGATTCCAATTTGGAATGCTTGCCTGCTGGAATAGGGATGCTAATGCAATTGAGGCATCTTTTCTTAGTCAAATTCGTTTTGATGCCAAGCGGAGCAATCAACTTTCGTAACCTCCAAACATTATCAGGTGCGCTTGTTGATGATAGATTATCGAGAGAATTGGGTGAGATAACCCAACTTAGGGCCCGTTTGGCCGGTCGTATTGGAAGGGATTGGATGGTAATGGAAGGGATTGGAAGTTAAATCCCAGGAATAGCCGGGCTTGCCAAACACAGTCGGTGATCTGATTGCAATCCCATGGATCTTCAAACAATCCACTGACAACACCATCATTACCTTTAAATCCCAATCCAATCCACCCTAATCCTTTGAAATTTGTCAGGGACGTGTTTGGTTGGTGGGATTGGAAGGGATGGGAAGATTGAATCCCCGGATTGACCGGGCGTGCCAAACGGACTGGGTATAGCAATGCAGGGATATGACAATCCCATGGATCTCAAGATAATCCACTGACAACACCATCATTACCTAGAAATCCACGCCATCCACCCTAATGCCATTCAATCCCTTCTAATCCCCCCGTCCAAACGGGCCCTTAGGAAATTAAGTGTTGGTGTTAAAGAAGAAAGTTGTGCACAACTGTGCAATTCCATTAGTCAGTTGGAACACCTGCGTTCCCTCGAAATATATGGTAATGAACGGCTCCAGCTACAAACAGTGTCGAGGCCTCCACAGTATCTTGAGAAACTACAATTGGGAGGCGGGATGAAGGAGTTGCCGGTTTGGGTCGGCTCTCTCAACTGTGTGCGGGAGATCGTACTTTCTTGGACCAAATTAACAAGTGACCCCTTCACCGCTCTCGGACATTTACCCAATCTGGTCTACCTTTTTCTACGGAATGCTTATACGGGGAAGAAGATTGGTTGTACGGTCGGAGGATTTCCGAAGCTCAGAACTTTGATATTATATGAAATGGAAGCATTGGAGGAGTGGAGCAGCATAGATGAGGGTACCATGCCATGCCTTCACAATCTCCACATTTCTAAATTTCCAAATTTAAAGATGCTCCCAGACGGATTTCAGCATCTTGCCGCTCTTCAAGCACTAGCCTTGGGGGACATGGGCGAAGAATTCATGTACAGGGTAAAGAAGGGAGGAGAGGACCACTTCAAGGTCCTGCACATCCCTGGTATGATAATAGATGGAAAATTGGTCGGGGATGAGCTGTGATGACTCATGGGATCAATCATCATCATGCAATCCAACTTCAAATCAAACACCGTATGTATATCTCTCTCTCTCTCCCTGTCAAACACGGGGACGCGGATTGGGTACTAACCCACTGACTAGAGACGGACGGTCCTGACAGGGATCTGTCGGGCACACCATAACGTATGTGTTTTATCGCCGTCCATCAATTTTGACATATCATTGGCATGAAGTCAAAAAGGAGGCATATCCAAAGTTCAAGTAGACCTCACCATAGCAAGCAGTGCCGACAATGATGCCCACCGTTGAAACCTTCCCGGGCGCCATCCGCTCGTAAGGTCACATAGATCTCAAGGAAGGAAAACATAAATATTAGCTTCATCCAAAACTCAAGCCTCTCAGCTGGATAAAACACATATCATGGTGAACTCACAGGCCCCTTCCATGATCATCGTCTCTAGTTCGGTCCTCGTAAACTAAGATTAGGTGCGGCCCTAACCGTACGTGGGCTGACGCAGGGGAGGACGTGAGGTCGAGCACCGTCTTCCTCAAGAGGATAACTATTCCGAATCCACGGAACTTCTTTGGACTCCACACAGAGACTTTCTCGAATCCACGAGAAAAGAGAGCAGAAAATAGAAATAAATTCTAAATAAATTCGAATAGATTAATGAATAACTGATAATCCTCTAATGCGTCTCCTTACACTATTAATAAATAAAAAAAAAAAATTCGTAATTACCAAAAATAGCAAAATTCTAACTCTAATAAAAATCCTAATTCTAATAAAACTCTTCTGAGGCCTAGTTTATAAAAATAAAAATTACAAATAAACTTTCTCTAGAAGAGTCCTAGTATAACTAAAAGTTATTTCTAAAAGGAAAGAAAATCTAAAACTCTAAAAATATTTAAAAAAATCGAAATTACTAACAATAGTAAAATTTTCCTAAAAATTCGTTTTTGAGCTGAAAGCACGCATTTTCTGACGAAATGGACAGATGCGATCCATTTTTGTGGGTCGGTTCACCTCGGATGCCCGTTTCAGTAAAGATTGATAGGTTGTGCGCCTTGTAACGATACCCGGATCAAAAGTTATGGTCAATTTACGGTCCATCTTCTTTTGGCCCAACCATACTAGAAACGTATCTGTGACACGTTCTACATCAGACCCCTCCACTTGAAAAAAACCCATCCTCAAGTTACGTAGGAGACCTGGTACATGAGTTTGAGATAACTTCTGACGCCGATGTTCATTAGCCATTTTTTTGTACTTGGCATTAAGCTCTTGAGTTGACACAATACATGTACTCATGCTTTCCTTGACTTGACTAATATCGATCGGTTCCTTCACATCTGCCTTCGAGATCTCATATTTTTTCTGATAATGTGGGCAATTAGGCGGACTTGCTCCTGAGACGGGATCAACGTGATTTTGTATATCTAGTATGGGAGGTAATTTATTAGGGAGTTCATCGAGTACAACCCTCTTGAACTCCTGCGATACTGGTTCCAAATCCTCTAGGATATTCACAGGCTTCACATATTTTTTTTCTTTTCAACTAATGGATATATATTTTCCATTTCCTCAGATTGTTTAATAAAGGCCTGTTCAGTGATGAGATATTGTCCTTCTACTTTAAAAGTCTTGGGTTGGTTCTCCATTCCCATAGAGGTCACATGTTCGCCATTGATGAATCTTGTAGTCTGTTGCAACTCCGTTTTGATGAAGTCGTTCCTCGCGGACCAATAATATGATTTTTCTGCATAACCTTTTACTGATCGGTTATCCTGATAATAATTTTGGTTTTGTTGGAATAATACCTGATCGTAATCTCGAGGGAGGAATCGCATGCACAATAACTTCTTCATCCGCAACCACGTGCGGATTGGCGCCTTTATCTGTCTTGCCCGCTCGAGTTGAAGTTGTTCCCACCAATCTGAAGCTCTGCCCGTTAACTTGTATGCCATGAGTTTAACTTTCTTTTCTTCTACGATGTTCATGTAATCGAAGAAAAGTTCGACTTCAAGCAACCAATCGAGGAAGTCCTTGAAGTAGAGTTGGCCATTAAAACTAGGAACATCGACTTTCATCTTGAATTCTTGAACCATCCTATGGTTCATTGATAGCATCGCCCTACGATCAGTATAATTACGAATTCCAGCAATTGCTGGTGGTGGATCACTACCATGAACATGGAGTTGCCTTAGGTTTTCAGCCAAGAGATCTACTATGCGGTCAATGGAAGCCTGCAGCCCTTGCATGGCTTGGTAATTCTCTCGTTGCGCTACTTCGAAAGCTGCCGCCGTTAAAGGTAAATTCCCTTGAGCACCGCCCATGAGATTGTTGCCCGACTCGTTGTTAGAAGCCATCAATCCGAGGAGAAACCTCGCTCTGATACCAAACTGACACAGGGGAGGACGTGAGGTCGAGCACCGTCTTCCTCAAGAGGATAACTATTCCGAATCCACGGAACTTCTCTGGACTCCACATAGAGACTTTCTCGAATCCACGAGAAAAGAGAGCAGAAAATAGAAATAAATTCTAAATAAATTCGAATAGATTAATGAATAAGTGATAATCCTCTAATGCGTCTCCTTACACCATTAATAAAAAAAATTAAAATTCGTAATTACCAAAAATAGCAAAATTCTAACTCTAATAAAAATCCTAATTCTAATAAAACTCTTCTAAGGCCTAGTTTCTAAAAATAAAAATTATAAATAAACTTTCTCTAGAAGAGTCCTAGTATAACTAAAAGTTATTTCTAAAAGGAAAGAAAATCTAAAACTCTAAAAATATTTTAAAAAATCAAAATTACTAAAAATAGTAAAATTTTCCTAAAAATTCGTTTTTGAGTTGAAAGCGCGCATTTTCTGACGAAACGGACAGATGCAATCCATTTTTGTAAGTCGGTTCACCTCGGATGCCCGTTTCAGTAAAGATTGATAGGTTGTGCGCCCTGTAACGACACCCGGATCAAAAGTTATGGTCAATTTACGGTCCATCTTCTTTTGGCCCAACCATACTAGAAACGTATTTGTGACACGTTCTACATCATGGGCCCAACTAGTGACCTACTTTAAATAGTAATTAATGTTAATAATAGCTTTAGATGAAAAATTATTTCATAAAGGAAAATGAGTTGTCGGTTAGAGTGGTCCCACCGTGGTGCTACTGTGAAATCTAATCCGACCATCAGGTGAGTTATCTAATGTTAGACTTATGGTCCTAAAATCAGCCCCATCCATCATTTAGGTGGACCACATAATTGGAAATTATGTACATCAAAAGGTTATCATCCAAACTATTTCCCTTGGTATAAGGCATTTGAAACAAAAATAGGACGCGGATTGCGTACTACCCCCGTCCGTCCCTAGCTCCGAACGGGCAGTTCTGTGGGCAGGCCCACCGTGATGTATCTGTACATCCAAACCGTCTATCTCTTTTCTTGGATTATTTTAAGGCATGAAAACAAAAATGAGGCAGATCCAACGATCAAATGGACCACACCAAAGATGAGTCTTGCATTTAATGCAACTAATTACATTTAATCTTTTGTGCATTTTAATGCAACCAAGCTTATTATTTGGTGTGGTCCCATAAAAACTCTTATACGTAGCACCGAGGTACCATTTTTTTTGTGGCAAAATTCCACAGCCCCATCGTCCACAGCTTCAATCTATCTTTTCAGATAAATTTAGAGTATGAGCCCAAAAATGAGGTAGATCTAAAGATCAAATGGACAACATAGAAAGCAGTGGTGTTCAATACCAACCATTGAAAACTTTTTGGTGGCCATGGTAGTTTTGGATCAAGCTGATATTTGTGTTTCCCTTCATCCAGGTCTGTGTGACCTTTTGAGCAGGTAGACGTGAAATAAACATCGTGGCGGGCCTGAGGAAGGTTTTAACAGTAGATCGAGTCATTGCCCCCAACTGCTTTCTTTGGTGTGGCCGGCACACTTGAGACTTGGATCTGCCTTATCACTTTGGGTTCATGACTTGAAATAATCTAACAAGATGGATGAATGGTATAGATATAACACTTGCATCAGGTTGGGGCATAGAACTTTGCCATATCAAACTATACCCACCTCATCCCTGAGTCTAACCGGATTGGGTCCAACTCGACTCGGTCCGAAATTTTCATGGATTGACCCAAACTTGATCTGATTTGGGACCGAGTCCGGGTCATCTTACTCGATTTGATCCGGTGCACTGCTGGCCTGATCTAAACCGAGTCTGACTCTGTTAGGGAAACTGAATCGAATCGGATTGGGTACAGTTTGGATCGGTCTTTTTGTTTTGTTTTGTTTTTTTTTTTTTTAAAACAAAATTTAGAATGGTAGCTACAGATCCAAATCCGAGTTGGACTCGTCAAGATAGATTAATTATAGAAAATACACAACCAAAAAAAAATAAAAATAGAACCTATGGACTACGGTACCTATGAACGGTGATGATGACTGATGGGTGCCGAGCTACTAGTGGCCAGATTGAGATGGATGGGTCCGTGCGGCGCTACTTGTTCGGGTAGATAAAGAGAGGGATTAGGGCTTTGTTTGGGTAAGGGTAGTAAAAAGGTAAAAATAAAAACGTAAAATGAGCTTTTATAGGTATCCGACCAGATCGGAACAGATCGGTCCGGATCGGATCCAATTGGATCGGATTCTGGATTGAACTTGATCCGATGTACGGTCGGATTTGAGTGGGCCTACTCAATCAGATCCGATCCTGGCCTTCGGTTCGGATCGAATCGGGTCGAATTCTGCTCAACTCTATCCCTACGCATTCTAAGTCACCGCTATGGGTGTTTCCCTAACCATAGGGTCTACCTTCATGCATGTGTTATATATCCATGATGTTCATCAAGCCACCTTCATGAATGTGTTATATATTCACGATGTCCATCAATTTTTTCATATTAATTTAGGGCATGACCGTATAAATGAAGTACATCCATATATCCAGTGGACCACATCACAGGAAAGAGTAGTGATTGACCATTAAAAACCTCACGGGCCACAAAGTACTTTTGGATTAAGTTGATATTTGTGTTTTCCCTTTATCCATGTCGGTATGAACTTATCAACAGGTCGATGGCAAATAAATACTACAATGAGCCCTAGGAAGTTTTCAATGGTGGACGTTCAGTTTCCTGTTTCCTGTTATGTAGTCTACCAGAGATTTGGATCTGCATCATTTTTGGTAAAAACTAATGGATTGCATGGATATACACACATACATAAGGTAATCCTGATGGTCATAGAAGCACCCACTGCATTCTTATCCGGGTAATACCTATCCACTCTCCCCTGTTCTCGGAAACATGCACATTTCTTGTGACTAATGTTCAAGATCGACACCCACCCTTCATTGTTTTTCTTTTTCTTTTTACAAAATCAACCATGATGTGTACATGAGATTCAGTCTAATCATTGGATGTGAAATCCCTTGCTGACCCTAGAGCCAACAAATCAGAGAATCAGAGTGATGCATGATTTAAATGGGCCATACCTATAGAAACAGTTGGAAGAAACATCCACCCTTGATTACTAGGGTTCACCATGACAAGCATATGAAATCCACTCCAATTAGTAGATGCAGGACCAAAATCTAAATATGAAGCCTAAAATGCAAGCCCATACATAATTCAAGTGGGCCGTACCAATTATGGTAATAGTTTGGAGGGTGAGCTTTCCTTGTATGATGTTTTCGATCATGTGGTCTACCTTAACCACATATGGGGCTGATTTTCAGGTCCCCAGATATAACAAGGGGTGATTCATCTAATGGCCAGGGTGGATTTTATATAAACATTATGGTGGTGTATTCCAAGCTAGCGAATCCTTTGCATGTTTGAATTAACCTTTTAAGAGAGTAATTTATTAACAGTTATTAGCACCTTGTTCTTACCAGTTGTGTGTGAGCAATATTCCTCTTACTTTCTCTATGTATTCTACTCTGTCCATCTTTTGGTTTTTTTTTTTTCTTCCATGATTTTAGAACATGAGCCTGAAAATAAGCATATACAAAGTCTCAGGTGGACCATACGATAGGAAATAGTGGTGATCAAACATTTCACCATTAAAATTTTCTTAAGACCCATTGTAATGTTTATTTGACATCCAACCTCCAGATAAAGCCCCGTAAATCTGGATTAAGGGAAAAAACAAATATTTGTTTGATCCAAAACTTTTGTGTCTGGTTATAACTTGTTAATAGTCAATCACCACTACTTCCTATGGCATGGTCCACTTAAGATTTGGATCTGCTTCATTTTTGGGATCATGCCCTAAGATGATCTAGAAAAACAGATGGAAGGTATGGATGTAAGATAACATGCATCAAGGTGGGGCCCACGGTAAAGGCCACACTTGGGTGAGGCTGGGACCGCACCTAATCCTCTCCCCCAAACACACCTTCTGTTTGGTCTTTCTTGCTCTCTTCTTTGATATGTCCATGCATTAAGAATTTTACAATGAACTACAATTTATATTCCATACATTTTTTTAAAAAGGTTTTCACACACTTACTTTATTAATTACCGCCATATATGGTTCAGGTTGACCATATGATTGAAGCAGTATACAGGCCAATGATCACTTTTTAAATTATTTCCTTGTGTAAAACCCACCTGAATTATGGATGAGCTTGACTTTTAGGCCCCGAGACTAAATATTTGTACAGCATCTAATATTGGCTGGACTGATTTCATATAATCTTCATTGTGGGCTTATAAAAATCAATGGCCGATATCTCTCTCCAAACTTTTTTTTTTTGGCGTGGCTCACATGAATCACAAGCCATCTTAATTTTTTGGATCTAGGTCTAAAATAGGAATGCACATCTAATGGTCAGAGTAGATTTTACATAAACATTACGATAGGCCCTGCCAAAAATCAAAATCCAGTGCACACCTATGTAATTGTACGGAGATTATTACATAAATGAATTGCATAGGACTTTGCTCTTAGTTTTGATGGGGTTCACCATGATATTTATGTAATATCCACTTCAATTATTATATATTAAGTACCATATGAGGCCCAAAAGTAAAATATTAAGTTAATCCGTGATTCTGGTGGGGCACACCAAAGTAAGAGACAGACATCCACTCTTGATTTTTTAAGGAACAATCTAGATAAGCATATGAAATCCAATCTAATCACTAGATTCCACACAAACATTTAGGTCTTCGTCCAAAAAATCATACCCATTTGTCATGCACTCCGGACATGCTAATGGATATACCCTCTTTCACATCATGTGGTCTACTTAAATCACAAATGGTGCCTTTTTTAGCCTCTTCAGTGATTGGTTAGGGGATTTCACATGAACATCGCAATAGGGTCCACCTACGCTACCCGTCTACGTAGTGCCTCGATTTCGTGTAGTCAACTAAACAAACTTGTATACATCTAGAAATAAATATCTACCTCATACGAAATATTGTGGAAACTTAGACATCGTAAGTTGGTATATCCTCACTCATATACATGGTAGAAATAATTAAATTTCAGGGACGAAATTTTGTTTAAGGGGATACATTATAACACTTCAAACTTTTCAATACTCGAGTATTGATAATTCTCGAGTGTTACCCTAAAATTTAATTTAGTATATACATATATATATATATATGCCACTAATTTAGCCTATCATAACCTTACATTTGTTCTCTAACTTGAATTTGACCGTTGGGAATAACCTTCATACATATATCAAGTCATCCGATCATTGATTTTTAAGATACGATTATCATATATTCAAGTATTCTCACTTTTCCATCATAACCAACCATTTAGTCAACTATTCATTACAACATAAAGATATCTGACCGTCCACTTTGAGTTTGAACTACTCGATCATAGTAAACTAACTACATGATCTCTACAATTGCTTGTATACATATCAAATCGAGATGTTGATCCATTTATATAGTTCACCACCTAGGAATATACTTAACACATCATCAAAACTACAATATGAGGAACTTACAAATCTGAACAAGTCACTTGAATCTAATGGCATACATGTTTTACATCTTGATTACTCCAAAAAAACCTTCTTTGTGTTCATTAGTTTATGAAACTAACCATGCATCCACCTACATACATAGTTAGAGTACTAACCATCAAGTTTTTTTTTTTTTTTTTTATAACATGTCATATGACCATCCATCATGTTATTTGATATATGTATCTTGTCTTAATTAATGATACTTTTAACTTATTTGGTGAATAACTCTTTAATTATAATAATTTAGATATGAGTTCTTTTAAAATAATTTATTGGAAATGTGCTTTTTCCCATGTAGAATCATTAGATTTTTCAAAACTCTCGGATCAATAATAATTATAAAAATGCCATTAACATGAACCATTGAATTTTGTATTGAGTTGACTTTTACTCCGCTATCTTATTTTATTAAGTTAGCATATTTTCTACTTTATTTTTATTTTTTTGAGTTAGTGTATTGATACTTTTATCTTTTATTAGGTTAGCCTTGTTCTACTTCTCTTATTTTATGGCTTAGGCATGTATTATGAAATTCTAAAACTATCATTATTCGATTTAATTCTCTATTGATACAAGTAATGTATTGAATGACTCACAAATATATATTTATTGTGGATATAATACACTCTAGGCAGTGACCCTCTTGGTCAACGTAATCGTTAAATTTGAGTAGTTGATGTAAGTAATCCACAACGAGTGTTACATCACCTTTTGGGATTGGATGTAACAATTAGTCACTTTATGAACAAATCGTGTTATGTAATTTATCCAATTTATAAGTCGTGTCGTCTCAAGGTGTTCACATAAATCCACAGTAGTGCTGGATACACTGACAAATCTCTGTAGTTATGGGATGCGGAGCGAGCCAGATTTTTATGAATTATATTCTATAATATGGTAGTCACTATTTATGATGAGTCACACATACTATGCTAGGCATGCATTCATATAGATTGGTCGTACATATCGTACCATTCATAATAGTGGAGTACAGAAAGTATCAGAACCCTTATATTATTTTACTTTAAAAAATTAATTGAATTGTGTTAATCTTTAAGGATAATCATCACTATGAGTAGTGCATTGACCATCTCCAATCATATAGATGATGCAGGTGAGACACCAATTGAAGATATAGGCGATGCATGTTCTCCATGTGAAAGACTACAAGTGACGTGGGATTATGTTGTTAACGCTTTAATTTTAGTCTAGCTTTGTTTACGTTTCATGTTATAAGTTTGGATATTTGTAATAAGCTCCTTCCTGAGTGAGCAATAAATGATTAGTTGCACTTTTATGTTTAAATGGAATAAGAATTTTAGTATGGTTGATTTTATTCACTTGAATGGTGGTTACCTTCATGAATGTGATCTAAATGAAAAAAAATGTGAAATTTTAAAGTATTCAATTATTACTTTATTAACAGTCAAAATTCTAGGGCACGAGTGTAAACTCGACCATGAAAATTCAGGGTATTACAGTCAATTTTCTCTCACAATCGCCATTAAGGAAGGTAGTGGAATGATAATTATATAGATTAATGAGGTAGCTTTTTGAAATCCTTTTTTGAAAAGGGTATCGAAATGCAAATTTCATAATTAAGAAATCTTTTTTTGTAAATTTTCCAAAAATATTAGGCTTCCTATTATTAGGGCTCTTTTAGATACCAAGAATCCATGATATAGACATGGCTAACTATAATGTTTATGTTTTCTGGCACCATTCATCAGTGGATTTCGAAAATGGTGTTATGTTTGGATCAATTCTTTAAATGGTGAATAGTGTACAGTATAACATTCACCCCCTCTGAAGCATATATGCTATATTTTTAATTAAGGTTATGCTTGATTGTACCAAATATTACAAAATTTATAATATTTTGCATTAAATTAGTCTGATTAATAATGCCACTTCATTGACGTCTGTCAGTAGCTCGAGCTTTATTCCTACTAGCATTCTTCATCTTATGCACCCTAGTCATGGGATGGTGCCAATGACCCCACCATTTCATAAGCTTGACCTCCTTCTACGCCGAAACCTTAAAGAAATACGAGGGATTATATGAAATTGTACATGGGCCCCATCCTCACACTCAACATCACCGTACACCGTAGGGCCTCATCTACATAAACAATATCATTGTCCACTGCATCTGCCATGGCATATGGTAGCCCTCTTAGAAGTGCAATATCCACACCTTCCTTCACTAGATCTTAGCAATGCAAGCCAAGCCCCCCTCTATCTTGGGGAGGTGTGACATAACCAGCCTCTACACGCATTAAAATGGCACCAATATCACCATGATCATGTGCCTCAACATATAGAAGAACGACATCTTATGTTGTTATGTTTTTATAAGAAAATTAAACTTCAAAAATAAAATCGTTTAGTTTTAAAAATTAAATAAATATATTGTATATGAAAATTTTCTAAAAAATAATGACTTAGTTTAGTGGTAAGATGATGGTGTGAAGCATCGTTTCTACACACACATAGTGTGTATGATATGATTGTTGGGTGATTTATTAGGCACACTTTGCACTTTATATTGTCACAAGGATCTTAAAGAGACTAATCTTTTTAGAACTTTGTTCGGATCCACTTGAACCATAGTACAATTAAGGAGGGTACCAAGGTCTAGCCAACCCATTGGTGTCTACAATTCTAGTTATATTGTTGGTTGAGTGTGCTTTGTTAGTGCACTGATTTGTGTACCTTGCTTATTAATAACATTAGTCTACATGCCATGTAGTCAGTTGAGCCTTTAGAAATTGAATACCAAAGGCACAAGATGACATGAGTATCAAGGAGAAAAGAACAGGTAATTAATAAGGTATCTTGGTGACCCTAACCCTTAACACAAAATAACTCTTAATCCTTTAAATGATCTTGACTTAATAGGTAAACCCTCACTACAACAAAAAAGGCCTTTAGCCTTAATTCCAAACTGTGACTAAAAAGGTTAAAAACCAAGACTAAAGCCTTTAGCCTCAATTTTACCTTAGTTATCCAAACTAAGGCTTTAGTCTCGGTTTTTCTTGTGGTGTGATCCACTTGAGATTGGGATCTGCCTTATTTCCTTGGACCATGCTCTAAAATGAGCTGGCAAAATGAATGAACGGCTTCAATACATAGTTATTGATCCACTTGAGATTGGGATCTGCCTTATTTCACACATGAAAGGTTGAAGTTATCCCCATTGGGTGAACCGTAACTTATTGTCCAATTGTTTGGACTTTAGACCATCTCTTAGATACATAATTTTTCTTTTCCTTCACACAAGACAGGGATGATAATGTTCATTTCATTCTCCATGTTAATAAAGATAATGGCAATTATATTTTGAAATTTATGTATCTTCTACTAACAAAACAATTTACAGGTATATTGTTGTTGGAGATGAACCATTACTCCAAAGCTATGGAGATCAGTTCAAGCCCTTTATCGTTGGCGCAACAACAACTTCAGGCACATTTGAGAATATCATAACACGCAATGGTCCTTGAACAAACTGCCCAGGTAAATTTTAACAATGGTTCACCTTAGGAAAGGTGATAATAAAATGAGCAAGTTCTATTTCTTTTCTACTTTGAATATATCAATGTTTTCTTGGATTTGTAGTTATTTTTAATGACTATTACATGGAGGACATTTTATATTATTCTTTTTAGGAGTATACTTAGACATATTGATTGAAATATCCAATCCAAATATTTGGAATTTGGATGATATATTGGATTTTGATTTCTTCCTTTTCTTTTGTGTAGACTTATCTTCTCAAATAGGTTGGTTTGTTTAGGGCTTTGGAGAAATGAGTATATCTAGTTTTGGATGTGTGTTGATCAGGCAATTAATTTTCATTATTATTTTTTAATTAATAAGAATCGTTGACAACAGAAACTGTCGGTGACGTCGAGGGTTTTAATCCGTTAGTGAGCAACACTGACGCATTTCTTGACGGACTGTCCAACGGCTAAAAGCCGTTGGGGAAGGTCATTGTCGTCAGCATTGCCCTGATTTTTAGTAGTGTGGAGGGGAGTTCCCTCATTTGCATTCAAGATTTTATGAAGAAATCGAAGGAAACTGGCGAGGTATACGCCCTAGTGGTGAAAGGCGAGGAATCGGAGCCCTCAAACGTTCCTCTAAGTTTAAGGCTATTGCTAAACGAATTTAAAGAAGTCTGGCTTGAAGATTTATCCGATGAATTGCCCCCTATGAGGGACATCTAACATTACATATACCTCGTCCCTAGGGTAAGCCTGCTCAACCGCCCTCATTATCGGATGAGTCCGAAGGAGTGTGAGATACTTCAGGGGTAGGTGGAGGAATTGATCTATTAGAGTCTTTTGAGAGAGAGCATGAGCACATGTGTCGTACCAGCGTTATTAATGTAAAAAAAGATAGGAGCTGACACATGTTTGTCTACAGTTGTATAATCAACAAAATTATCATCAAATATCGATTCCCAATACCATGGTTGGACAACATGCTCGATATGGTAGAAGGGGCTAAGGTGTTCTCTAAGCTATATCTGAGGAGCGGGTATCATCAAATTCGTATCCCACCCGGCGATGAGTGAAAAACGATATTTAAGACTAATGAAGGGTTGTATGAGTGGCTGGTCATGCCCTTCAGTCTATCGAATGCACTAAGCACTTTTATGCATTTGATGAATCAAGTGCTAAAACCGTTCATTGGTTGATTTGTCGACATCTTGATATATAGCCAGTGTGAGACAACACAGAGAACATCTCAGGCAAGTGCTATAGGTCCTACAAGATAACAAGTTGTACCTCAACTTAAAGAAGTGTAGCTTTTTAACTGATAATCTGTTGTTCATAGGATTTGTTGTAACATCCACGGGCATCCGTGTGTATGATAAAAATGTGCGAGCCATTAGGGAATGACCGATCCCGACGAACATTCATGAAGTGAGGAGTTTCTACAGGTTGACGATTAACCTTCTATCGTCAATTCGTGTAAAATTTTAACACAATAGTCACATCTATTACTGATTGCATGAAAAAGGGACCATTTCAGTGGACCGAAGAAGCTAACAAGAGCTTTCATGAAATCAAGTATCGATTGTCCACAACACCGGTCTTGATTCTTCTTAATTTCGACAAGCTGTTTGAAGTTGAGTGTGATGCTTCATATGTTGAAATTTGAGGGGTATTATCATAAGAAGGCAGGCTGGTAGCCTTCTACAGTGAGAAGTACAGTAAAGCTCGAAAGAAGTGGTCGATATATGAGCTTGAGTTGTAGGCAATTGTTTAGGTACTATGACATTGGCCGAATTATTTGATTCAAAGAGAGTTTGTTCTGTACACTAACCATCAAGCTTTAAAGCTTATTAATAGTTAGACTAACGTGAATCATGTGCATGCTAGATGAGTTGTGTTTTTGCAGAAATTCACGTTCGTTCTAAAACACAAATTAGGGCAAAAAAATAAGGTGACTGATGCACTTAGCCGTCGTGCATTAGTAAGCTCTTGCGGAGGAGTGGTATTACTAGTCGCAATTGGTACATAATGTGGGAAAAATAGTGCAACATTGTCATGTTTGTTAGACTTCTAATGGGCAATTTCAGAATACGGGCCTCTACACCCCGTTACATGTGTCTGATGACCCTTGAGAGGATTTATCTATGGACTTCGTGCTTGGTCTTCTATGGATACAACACAACATAGATTCAGTGTTTGTGGTAGTAGATCATTTCTCCAAGATGACGCACTTTATCCCATGCGAGAAGACCCCTACGCAACACACGTGGTGAATTTATTCTTCAGAGAGGTTGTGCGGCTACACAGGGTTCCCAAGACCATTACTTCTGATCGTGACATGAAGTTCATTAGTCACTTTTGACAAATTTTTTTGACTCGATTCGATACAAGACTTCAGTTCAAGAATACTATCACCTGGTGATGGACGGTGAAAGTTGTGAATTGCACGTTGAGAAACCTCTTATGTATTTTAGGTTAAAATTCGAAGCAGTGGGATTTGACCTTTTCTCAAGTGGAGTTTGTATTCAACGACACGGTGAACCACTCGACAGGGAAATCCCCATTCCATATTATTTACAGTCGAGTGTCTCGTCATACACTTTACTTGGTCCCCCTGCCTAAGCTCCCAAACATGAGTATTGTAGCAGAACATATGGTAGATAGTATCATGACCATTCATGCGGAGAAGCAAACCAAGCTACATGCCTCGAATGAGAAGTACAAGGAACAAGAGGATAAGCTTTGGTAATAAAAAGTGTTTGAGGTGGGTGACCACGTTATGGTCCATCTATACAAAGAGAGATTTCCGACCGGGACGTATAACAAATTGAAGAATAAGAAAATTGGACTAGTACCGATCATCTGAAAGATCAATGACAATGCTTACGTTGTTGATCTTTCAGATGACATGGCGATCTCACAAACTTTCAACATCGTGGACTTAACTGAGTATCATGAACTAAAGCAGGACGAGAACTCGAGGACAAGTTCTTTTGAAGTGGAGGGGACTAATGTAGAACGGGTCGCGGGTAGTTTCATGGCCAAGATGGATCATAAAAGGCCTGATCGGAAGTAGAGGTGATTTAGATCGTTAGAACTTAAAACGGACATATCTCACAAACTGGAATGAGCCATTGGATGTACCATATATGATTTCGGGGTAAGATGAGCTACTTTAGCCACCCAACCCCGCTATGCCGGGTTGCACGTGCCGAATTTGTGAAATACCACCAGATCAACGATCGAATTCCTGTTTTAATTTTGTTTTTACTATTTATAGTAAGTTTTAATTTGGTTATAACTCTTCATCTGTTGGGCTTTAGGAGTTGAGCCCAACATAAAAAGTGCTTAGAATAATTAAGAGAACATCATGGTGCGTGCCAAATAGGACACTTACTATTTTTGGCGAAAACCTTGTGCACTAGTAGAGTTTTAAATAGTAAGTTCAATATTTATAGTAAGTTGCAAATTTTAGGAGTTTTAGTTGTAGTTTAATTCCGAAACTTCTTCCATGGCCTAGTGTCCCTATTTAAAGGGGTGTAAAACTTGTTTATTCATATATCAATTAAATTACGAATTTTATATATTTATTTTCTATTTTTCTTGCCTTTTCCTTGTGGATTCGAGAAGTGTCTGTGAGGAGTCAAGAGAAGCTCCGTGGATTCGGAGTTGTTATCCTTGAGGAAGACGGTGATTGACCTCATCACGTTCATCCCTGCGTCATCGAGCCTGGTGAAAATGTTTATGATTGGTCCGGTTTTGGGGTGGTCCCGCGGTGGTAGTAATATGAGGAGTAAATGAGGGTTTCTATGTATTGTATCTGTTACAAAATTGCCTTTGCAAATGCTAATGGTTGGACTTGGGTTGGGCTGATAAGCTGTAATACACGGTTTGAATCTGGCCCAACTGAGAAAGGCGCCTGAATTTTGAGCATGGGCTCATCCCCAGGGCCTAACACTCCAACCCAGCTCATTGACCAGTGCAAAAAGAAAAGAAAAGGTAAAAAAGAAGATATGTTGAACTATTAAATCTTTAATTTGTGGACACTTAATTGTTGAATTGGGACTATTGAATTTTTAACCTCCAATAAATGACCAATCTTATTGTCTAATGACAAACTACGTATAATTTTTGGTTTAGTAAACATCTAAGATAGAGGGCGTAATTTATATGGTTTAGTTTGAATTACTTGTATGATTGTGTATGGAATTTCTAATTTGTAAGTGCTTATATATTATCCAATCATAATCTACCAAAGTAAACTTCAAGCATCCAACCACCTGTTTTAGTTGGGTAATAAGAGGAGAGTCATATTGTGTGGTGCCCACCGGAAAGGAAAGCGTAGATTGTACATGATCGGTTCTTATTAACAAAGATTCAGGGGGCATGGCCCGCTTTTTGAAAAAACAAACAAACAAACAGGGAATAATTTGATCTACTAGAGACTTTTTCAGAAAAATTCCAATAAAGTTTAGATTTTACCAAACAGTGCCTTGAGGTGCTAAAGTTTTCTCATAGTACTTTAAGAAGGAAATTATGTAGAGATTTTTACCCGGATATTCCTTATAAATACTAATTTTCAAAAACCAAAAATAAAAAATAAAAAATCCTTTAGCTTAAATGTTTATGAAAGCGAGCTTTCAAACCTAGGAACGAGGGGACGCGGATTGCGTCCTACCCCGGTCTCCAGCTGGGAACGGCCAGCAACTTTGAGTGACCACCGTGATGTATGGTTCTTATCCACACCGTCCATCCAGTTTTTTGTATAATTTTAGGGAATAATATCAAAAATAAGGCAGATACAAGGCTCAAGTCGATCACACCACAGGAAGCAGCGGTGATAATGATTCTCACCGTCGAAACTTTTCTAAGTGCCCACCGTGATGTTTATTTTCCATCCAACATATTCATAAAGTTACATAAATCTCGATGAAGAGAAAAAACAAATATCCGTTCCATCCAAAACTTCTGTGGCCCCCAAGAAGTTTTCAACGGTGAGAGTTTAATCCCCATTGTGTAGTCTCTTGAGCCTTAGATCCTCCTCATTTTAGGGTTTGTAATAAAAATTATACGAAAAATTTGATGGACGGTGTGGATAAGACCCATACATCACGGTGGCCACTCAAAGCTGCTGCCCGCTCCCAGCTGGAGACGGTGGGGTGGGACGCAATCCGCGTCGAGAATGACGTTAAAGAGACGTATTTATTATTTTTTATATTTAAAAATGGAGAGGGAAACCTTAAGCACCTTCAAAAGAGGGTTCTAACCCGGACGTGAATTACCTACTGAAACGAAGTCACCAAGGTCTGTGGATCCCATCATGTCGTATATGTTACATCCACGCGGTCCATTCATTTGGATTGATCATTTTAGGGCATAAGCCAAACAATGAGGCAGTTCCAAAGCTCAAGTAGATCCCACCAGGAAAAAAAAAAAACAAGTGGCATTTAATGCCTACCATGAAAATTTCTTAGGGTCTATGGAAGTATTTGATCAAGTTGATATTTCTATTTTCCCTTCATCCATGTCAGTGTTGACTTATGAACAAGTTCCATATCAAATAAGTATCATAGTGGGCCCTAAAAAGGTTTCAACGGTGGTTGTTGTTGCCCCCACTATTTTCTGTGGTGGGGTCCACTTGAGCTTTGAATCTGCCTCATTATTTGGTTCATGCTCCAAAATAATCTGTCCAAATGGATAAATGATGTAAATTGAACATATACATCATGGTGGGCCCCACAACTTGGTGACGTCACTTCAGTAGCCAAACTTGCAGGCCGTAATTCCGCGTTCTTCCAACCCAAGCTCAACGGTAGGGCCGTTCACGAGTCGAGCTAGCTCGAACAACTTGCTTGACTTGGCTTGAGTCAGCTCGGATTGACTCGGCTTGAATGGCCAATTCGGGCCAAGTCAAGCTAATTAATTGAGTTCGAGCCGAGTTCGACCAAGGGGCATTTCAACTTGACTCGAACTCGACTCGACTGCTACTATTAATATATATATATATATATATATATATATATATATATATATATATATATATATATATATAAGTTTTAAGTTTTAACTAAAACAAAAAAAAAAAAAAAAACAAACCCTAAGTCTCTACCTGACCACATGTACCCCCTTTCCCTTTCAGTTTCCCTTTCTTCTCTTTTTACCATTTACCGTCACAAATTGCATGCTTGCACTGACAACCACCATCGGTTTCATTTCACCCCATGATAGTATGATTTTAATATCTTGAGATATACTTCTTGGACGAGAAACCTAAAAAATCCAAGATGGGTTCTTTTCAGATTTGTTAGAGCTTCAAGGAAATCAAATGATCTGATTGGCTAGAGCTCTTTATTTGGATTTTTGATCTGTATTCTGCTTTGTTTTTTTTTTTTTTTTTTTTTTTTTTTTTTTTTTTTGTACTTGGATTTCTGCTGGTGGAAGAAGATTAAGAATAGATAGGTCCTTACAGGTTTCCTCATCCGATTTGAAGCTTTGTTTAGTTTTTTCATTGGGTTTTGCTTTAATTTTCCTAAGACTTTTGAACTTTTTATCAATGGAGGAGGATCAATGACAGAATCCATTAGTCTCTCACTCAACAAGCTTGAGCTCAACTCGAACTCAACTTTATAGCTTTAGCAAACAAGCCAAGATTCCATGTTGAGCTCTAGGCCAAGCTCGAACTTGAGTATAGCATGAACAAGCCGAGCCGAGCTTGGCCCACCTCAACTCGGCTCGGCTTGATACCCACCTCTACTCAACCGGACGTGGATTACATAGAGTAGCGAGTCCTACGGAAGTGATGTCACCAAGATCTATGGACCCCACGATGACGTATGTGTTGTATCCACAACGTCCATTCATTTGAATATATTATTTTAAGCCATGACCCAGAGAATGAGGCAGATCCAATTCTTTAGTGGACCCCACCAAAGAAAACAGCGGGAAGATTGATGACCACCGTTGAAACCTTCCTAAGGCCCACCATGATGTTTTTTCGAAATCCAACTTGTTCAAAAGCTAACAAAGACATTAAAGAAGGGAAAACACAAATATCAGCTTGATATAAAACTTTTGTGGACTTTAGAAGTTTTCAACGGTGGTGTCACTCTCCCCACTGTTTTCTCTAGTGGGGTCCACTGGAGCTTTGGATGTGACTCATTCTTTCGATCTTACCGTAATGATCTCTCCAGATGGATGGACGGTGTGGATACAAAACATACATCATGGTGGGGCCCACAGATCTTGGTGACGTCACTTCAGTAGCAGTCTCGCTCCTGATCAGTATATCACGGTCACGAATGAGGGGCGCGGCTTAGGTACTGTTCGGAGCTCGGGGACAGGTGGAGGCTCTTAGGGCTACTATGGTGACACCGTGATGTATGGCATTTATCCACACCGTCTATTCATTTTTCCATATCGTTTTAGAATTCTGGACCAAATATATGACATATTTAAGGCTCAAATGGACCACATGGTGGGGATTAAATTTTTACCATTCAAAAATTCTTAGGGACCACGGAAGTTTTCAGTCAAGATTATATTTGTTTTTTCACTTCATCCACGTATATATGACCATATAAACAGGTTGGATGGAAAATAAATGACACATTGGATCCTAAGAAGGTTTCTACGGTGGTTGTCCTTTGTACTGCTTCTTCCTATGGTGTGTTCCACTTGAGATTTGGATCTGTCTTATTTTTGGCCCAATATTCTAAAATGATATGGAAAAATGGATGGATGGTATGGATAAAATTCATACTTCACGGTGGCCCCACGGTAACCCTCAAAGCCTCCGCCCGTCCTGAGTTCCGAACATGCGGGGTAGTACCTAATCCGTTGAGAAGGTTGTCTGTGTTTTACATAAAACATGTATAAACTGCAGCTCTGAGGCCACTATGTCGTGTGAACTATCCATCAGGTTTACCACTATGCGGTGTGAACTATCCATCAGGTTCACTCTTCAGTACCAGGCCTTAGGTAAAAAGTCAGCTAAATTTTAGATGGACCAAACAATAGGAAATATAGGTGATTGACCATTAAAAACTTCTTATGGGCCACCTAAGTTTTGTATCAAACTGATATTTGTGTGGTCCCTTCATCTAGGCCTTTGTGATTTTATCAATAGTTTAGATAGCAAATACATCTTATGGCCTTGAAATGTTTTCAATGGTGAGTATTCAATCCCCACTGTTTCTTGTAGTTTGGTCCACCTAAGATTTTGCTTTGCTTCATTTTTTGGATCATGCCCAAAAAAGAGCCATCAAAATGGATGGACAGTGTGGGTATAAGGTATATACATTATGTTGGGCTTCATATTAAGGGATTATGTTCCCCAATCAATTAAATATATTAGTCAACTAGGGTATGATTGTTTTTTTTTGAAAATTATGTTCAGATTTTTTAATAATAATTTTAAAGTACAGTGAATTAAATGGACGTCCACGTTTTAAAATAAAGTGGGAAAAAGATGAAAGCTTTTTAATTCCATTATCATGTAAAACTGAAGTCCACCTCCTCCGTCATGTTTACTCTGAAGTACTGCTGAAGGCCAAACAATCAGCCACATCTTAGATGGAACAAATCACAGGAAGTAGCGGTGATTGAATGTTAAAAGCTTTTTATGGGCCACAAAAGTTTTGGATTAAATTAATGTGTGTGATTCCTTCATCGAGGTCCATGTGACTTTTAAATTTTTTTTTATAACAAAAAAACATTCGAGTGGCCCCTGAGAAGTTTTTAATGGTGGGTATTCAATCACCACTGTTTAATGTGGTGTGGTTTACCTAAGATTTGGCTTTGCATCTTTTTTAGAATCATGGCCTAAAATGACTTGTCAAAACGGATGGATGAATGTATGGTACATGCATCATGGTGGGCCCCACAGTCAGGAATATTGTGCTCAACTTAATTAAAATAGTAGTAAATTAGGGTGGGATTGTCGTTTTGCAGATTTGGTAGGGAGTTTTTGAAAGTAGTTTTAAAGTATGGTTACTAATGAAAAGTAGGTCCGCATGTTTTATAATAAGCTGGTAAAAATTGGAAAATTTTAAGGCTATTATGTGATAAAAGTGAAATCTACTCCGTTCATTAGACTGATCACTCCTGAAAATCAGCCAAATCTCAAATGAATCATTAAAAAGTTCCTATGAGCCACAATAGTTTTGGATCAAACTGATATTTTGTGGTCCGTTCATCCAATTCTTTACTTCAACAATAGTTTGGATGGCAAAACCATTCTGGTGGCCCTGAAGTTTTTAATGGTGGGTATTTAATCACTATTGTTTCTTGTAGTTTGGTTGGCTCGAGTTCATTTTTTTAGATCACGCCAGGGTTGTCAAAAAGGATGGATGAAGTGGATGCTAGGTGCATGCATTATGGTGGCCCCACAGTCGGTGATCACGGACCCAAATCAACAAAAAATAGTAGTCAACTGGATTAGGATTGTCTTTTTGGCAGATTTGTTGGGATTCTCTATTAAAAATTAATAATTTTAAATTACGGCCAATGAATCCGTGTGTTCTATACAAGCACGTAAAAGGCCCAAATCCTTTCAAGCCATTATGCCTTAAAAGTGAAATCCACTCTGTTCATCAGTTTCACTCTCCTTTGTACTTAGTGCTAAGGCCAGAAACTTGCCAAATCTAAGACTCATACAGGTTACACTAAAGAGAACAATTGAAATATTATACTAGCCTTACGTTTGTTGCGGGCCCACGTGGTGTTCATGTTTTACTAAAACCGTTCATCATATGCAACTTTCCGAGATAAATGAAAGATAGAAAAATCAGCATGTTCCAGAACCCGGGCTGTCCACAGTGCCCAAGGTTGAGGGTTATATAGCATCGTTAAATTTGAGAGATGGGAGGGGATATCAAATCCAGTGTGTTTGGCACCATAAAGTGATTGGGTTTCAAATCCCTTCAAAAAGGATTGAAATCCAAGGTGAAATTTGGATTATATCTAAAATTATCTTAAGAGTCTTAGGTTTAACATGTGTATTAGTAGGTACTAAATCAATTTACACCCTGATACATAGCTCAACTGGTAGACTGAGTGGATATACCTCGTTTCAACACTTGAGGTCTTGGTATCCATCCCTAGTTGAGGTGGCTAACAGTGCATGTACTGACAGTTGGTGTGTACTAACAAGCTAACAAATAAATAAATAAATAATAATAATAAAATCAGAAAAAAAAGGGTACTAATTTATTTGGCACATGGCCCACTGATAATATCCCAAATCAATCAAATTATCAATTGTATCTTACTAAATTATTTTTATAGGATGATCTGCGCAGTCCAAACATTGTCCATGTAAAATCAATGATTAAACATCATTAGTTAGTCATTAGATCGGATGTAATCCTTTGCTTGTGGTCCATTCTAAACTTGAAATTTCATCTTTTTAGTTATAATTTCATGAAGTGTACATTTTGCATATAAAACATTGTGGCCCCAAAAGTTAGAATATTCTACTGCCCGTATAAAAGAAAAGGACCTGAAAATCAACGCAGCTTGCTTTGATATTAAAATGATGTGTCACCTAATGAGACTAGAAGACAAAAACCAGACATAACCAAATTTCTTGTAAAACAGGCATCACATAAAAAAAAATAAAATAAATAAAAAAAGACAAACGCGGAATAGCTGCGATCGCAACTACCTATGTGGCTGGGCCTTGACTATGGGGCCCACTGATGTTGCTGGGCCCTGACCATGGGGCCCACCTAGATGTATGTATTGCATATCCATTCTTTCAATCAGTTTTCCAACTTATTTTAGGGGTTGTCCGAAAAAAAAGTACCGGAAACAAAATCTCAGGTGGACTACACAATAGGAAACAAGGTCAATGACCATTAAAAACTTGTGGGCCACAAGTTTTAGATCAAGCAGATATTTGTGTTTTTACATCGTCTGTGTGACCCCAAGGAAGGCAGGGAGCCAAAATAGCTAGATCTAATACTAAGGTGGGCCACCTGCACAAAAGTGATTGAAAATCCCACGTACTGTTGATGCCTTTCTGTGGCCTCATACATTTGGATCTAGTTAATTTTTTGGCTAGCTAAAAGGGTAGACAGTGGATTTCAAGAAAATATTCCAGTGGGTCCCACTAAACTTATACAAAGTAATTACTGGATATGCATCGCCAGATAAAAGGGTAAATCAGTGAAAACGGATCGATTAGCTGCTACCCATCAGTGAAAACGGATCGATTAGCTGCTACCCAACAGTAACTAGTTAGTGGGTGTAACCTTACCATGTGGGGGCACCTTGATGATTTTGTATTATATCAACATCGCCCATTTGGTTTTTCAGCTTATTTAAAGACATTATACCAAAAAAAAAGCAGATCCAAATCTCTGATGGACCATACCACTAGAAAAAGTGGTGAATGACCATTTAAAGATTTTGCTGCAGTGGGCGTTGGGAAAGTTTTTAATGTGAGCGTTAAATCATCACTATTTCTTGTAGTGTAGTCCACTACATTTGTATATCCTTAATTTTTGGGACCATGTATTAAAATGAGCTGTAAAAACCGATAGACAGAGTGGATATACAGTATATGATCAATGTGGGCCTACAACAAGAGTAACATCCATTGAGTTGTTATCCGGTGACCCAAACTCTTTGGAGCTATCATATTTTGTAAAAGTGAAACCCAGTCAGTCCATCAGATTTGCTCCTCATACCGAGGCTATGGGACTAAAAATAAATAAAAATCAGCCAATATACACATCATTTCATCTGGGCCATACTAAATTTATTAAAGCTGTTCTTTAGATGCGACTCACCAGAATGAGAAGAAGATAAGAAAATAATAATATATAATAAATAAACAAAAATCAAGCTGTTTCAAAACAGACAATCGACAGTACAAGGAGTTGGAGGTTTTAGGCTTAACTTTTATGAATTGGATTTCACATTTGGAACATGATAGGCTCAAAGAGCCTGAATAGTGTAAGGTCTATATTAAAAGAGACAGATCTGATTAATTATACCAAGTTGCTTTTATTCCTAACAAACACTAACGTACAAGAAGAAAATGATACAATAAAGACGTGTAATGTAAAAATATAAAAAACTAGAAGGCAACAAATTTGTCATGAATGACGCCTATATATATATATATATATATATATATATATATATATATATATATATATATATATATATATATATATAGCCAGTGTTGATGCCTGATTAAAAAAAGAAAAAAGGGTTAGTGTAACGAAAGAGGACACCAATTTCCTGCTAAATCCTTTTCTGCCAAGTTATTATGGTGGGACGGTATGTGAGGCTCACAGTGATGTTTGTAAGAAATCCATCCCATCCATCCGTAAATGAGATCATTTTAGGACATGTGACCAAATATGGGGTGGATCGAAACCCCAAGTGAGCCATGTGAGAGTGAAAACATGAGAAAGAGTTTCCTACTGTTGAAATCTTCCCGGGCTCCACCTTGATGTTTATATGCCATACAAACCGTTTATCACGTATTTTCAACTAGAACGAAGTGAAAAAAAATAAAAAATAAATTAGCCTGATATGAAACTTTTGTGTCCATAAAAATATTTCAACGGTGGTCACTAAATCACCACTTTTCCTCCCGTGCAGCTCACTTGAGTTTTGGATCCACCTAATTTTGCGTTGCATGTCCTAAAATGAACTTGCAAAACATATGAACAGGTGAATTTCTTACAAATATTATAGTGGGCCCATCTATCATACCAAAGCAGGACTTCCTGCAAAAGGCTTTAGCAGGAAATCCAGGTACAATGAAAGCACACAAGCGTTTATGAAAGCGAGCTTTCAAACCTAAGAACGAGGGGACGCGGATTGCGTCCTACCCCGGTCTCCCCGGCTGGGAACGGCCAACAGCTTTGAGTGACCACTGTGATGTATGGTTCTTATCCACACCGTCCATCCAGTTTTTTGTATAATTTTAAGGGAAAATATAAAAAATGAGGCAGATACAATGCTCAAGTGGACCACACCACAGGAAGCAGCGGTGATAATGATTCTCACCGTTGAAACTTTTCTAAGTGCCCACCGTGATGTTTATTTTCCATCCAACGCATTCATAAAGTTACATAAATCTCGATGAAGAGAAAACACAAATATCCGTTCCATCCAAAACTTCCGTGGCCCCCAAGAAGTTTTCGACGGTGAGAGTTTAATCCCCATTGTGTAGTCTCCTGAGACTTAGATCTGCCTCATTTTAGGGTTTGTAACAAAAATTATTTTGTAACAAAAATTATATGAAAAAATTGATAGAAGGTGTGGATAAGACCCATACATCACGGTGGCCACTCAAAGCTGCTTCCCGTTCCCAGCCGGAGACGGTGGGGTAGGACGCAATCCGCGTCCAGAGTGAGGTTAAGGAGACGTATTTTTTATTTTTTATATTAAAAGATGGAGAGGGAAACCTTAAGCACCTTCAAAAGCGGGTACTGAAGTGACGTCACCAAGTTCTGTGGACCCCACTATGATGTATGTGTTATATCCACACCTTCCATCCATTTTGAGATATCATTTTAAGTCATGAACGAAAAATTGAGGTAGATAAAAATCTGTACTGGACCCCACCACAGAAAACAGTAGGGAGAGTGATTCTCACCGTTGAAACTATCCTAAGGCCCACCATAATGTTTATTTTAATTCTAACCGGTTCAAAAGTTAAAAAAGACGTGAACTAAGAAAAAACACAAATATCAGCTTGATCTAAAACTTTTGTGGCCTTTAGAAGTTTTTAATGGTAGGCTTCACTCTCCCCACTGTTTTCTTTGCTGGGGTCCACTGGAGCTTTGAATTTAACTCGTTCTTTAGATAATGCCCTAAAATGATCTTTCCAAAGGGATGGAAGGTGTAGGTATAAAACATACATCATAATGGGGCCTACGGAACTTGGTGAATTCACTTCGGTAGCGAGTCTGGCTACTCAACCTGTCGCTTATCCACGCCCGACCTGAATTATCTGCGGACCTCGTCGGTAGCAAATTTTGGCTACCGAAACGTCAACAAGTTCGACATATATGTTACATCCATGTGGTCCATTCATTTGGATTGATATTTTAGGGCATGGGCCAAATAACGAGGCAGATCTAAATCTTAAATAGACCCCACCAGAAAGAAAAAAATGGAAAAAAAAAAAGAAAGTAGAATTGAACTCCTACCATTGAAAATTTCTTAGGGTATATAGAAGTATTTGATTAAGCTGATATTTCTATTTTCCCTTCATGTCTGTGTTGACTTATGGACGAGTTTGATATCAAATAAACATCATACTGGGCCTTGGAAAGTTTCAATGGTACTTGTTGTTGTCCACTTGAACTTTGAATCTGCCTCATTATTTGGTTCATGCTCTAAAATAATCTCTCCAATTTGATAAACAGCGTGGATTGAACATATACATCATGGTGGGCCCCACAACTTGGTGACATCACTTCTGTAGTGAAACTTTCCGCGTTCTTCCAACCCAAGCTCAACGGCAGACATTCCATGGGCTCGAGTGCCCATGTGCTGTGTGGAGAAAAAAGCACCGTTAACTTAGTTAAGTGTACACCCATCTACCATAAAGCTCGTGTGCATACTGCACACCAGCATGTTTCTGCAAGAGATCGAATCTATCCATCAAGTTAGTCTAACATTGTACACGTTTTTCAAAAGTAAAATTTTGGTTCAATCAACCGTGTGCCTCAATATCAAAAACAGGCAGACCCATTAGTAAAAACTTCATTTGTAGCCATAAACAGTTTTCGCAAACTGATTCTTAGACTAAGCATTTATATAGTGATAGATGAATTAGATCTCAAACCTACCATGTTGGCATGTGGGTGTACATAAACATGAAGTGTTTTTTTTTTTTTTTTTTCACTTTAAATATCAAAGAGTTATTATCTTTCAATCGTGGCATTACACATTCACTTGGTGTCAATAGATCAGCTTTCCTATCACTAGATAATGGCCCACACATCCACATAGGTCCTAGTGAAGGGACGCGGTTTGCCTGTGACCCCAACACCAGCCTCACCAAGATGTATGCGTTTTATCCACAGTCCACCCATTTTTCCAACTCATTTTAGGGGACCAATAAAAAAAATGAGCATATCCTAATCTCAGGTGGACCACATTTCAGGAAAGCAGTGTTGATTGAATGTCCACCATTGAAAACTTCTGTAATGTTTATTTGCCATCATACTTATTGATAAGGTCACACAAACTTGGATGAAGGGAAAACACAAATATTAGATTAATCCAAAACTTTTGACTCCAAAATGTTTTCAATGGTAAGCCTTTCAATTCCCAACCTTTCTTGTGGTGTGGTCCATCTTAGATTTCGATGTGTACGTCTCATTTTCAGGCTCTTGCTTAAAATGGGCTGGAAAATATACGGATGATGTGGATAGAATATATACATCATGGTGGAGCCCAAGGAGATTTGACACAAGCTAGCTCACTGGTGTTGGGGTCAGCAGCGAAATTAACAGTGTCACTAATGATGGATCATCCAACCGATTAGGTAATTCTAGCAAAATATAAGATCACAAAGATCCTCCTATTACTTCAATGGATGCAGATGGCCTGTACCTCGGTGTCTCAACTCTTGTGGTTGAAAGCTATTGGGGGCTCATAGAGATGCTATTGAGAAATTCATTTACTCTATCAGTTCGCAAGACCATATTAAGACAAGAGTCTAAAAATAAAGCAGATACGAAACTCACGTAAGTCATATGACACGAAACAGCAGGATTGAATGCACACCATTGGAAACATTTTGGTGGTAACAGAATTTAATCACCACTATTTCCAGTGGTGTGGTCCACCTTAGATTTAGTTCTGCTTTACTTTTTGACTCATGTTCTAAAATGAGTCGTGATAATGGATGGATGGTGTGGATGTAAGGTACATACATCACGGTTTGCTCCACAATCAGAGATGGCATGCCCATATTAATGAAAATGATTGTCATCTGGGGCAAAATTGTCTTTTTGGTAAATAAGGCAGGGATTTCTTTAGAAATATCACCGTCACGAATGAGGGGCCCGGATTAGGAACTATCCCCACCGGTTTGTTTGGAGCTCGGGACAGGCAGGGCTCCGTGGGCTATTGTGCTGCCACTGTGATGTATGACATTTATCCACACCGTCCATTCATTTTTCAATATCATTTTAGAATTCTGGACTAAATATATGACATATTGAAGTCTCAAACGGACCACATAGTGGGGATTAAATTTTACCATTAAAAAATTCTTAGGGACCACAGAAGTTTTGGATCAAGATTATATTTGTTCTTTCACTTCATCCACGTGTATATGACCATATAAATAGGTTGGATGGAAAATAAACGGCACGGTGGACCCTAAGAAGGTTTCAATGGTGGTTGTCTTTTGTACCGCTTCGCCCTATGGTGTTTTTCACTTGAGATTTGGATCTGCCTTATTTTTAGCCCAATATTCTAAAATGATATGGAAAAATGGATGGACGGTATGGATAAAAATCATACATCATGGTGGCCCCACAGTAGCCCTAAGAGTATCCACCTGTCCGGAGCTCCGAACAGGCGGGGGTAGTACCTAATCCGTTGAGAAGGTTGTCTCTGTTTTTTATACACGAAGCATGTAAAAACCGCAGCTCTGAGGCCACTATGCGGTGTGAACACCACTATGCCGTGTGAACTATCCATCAGGTTCACCACTATGCGGTGTCAACTATCCATCAGGTTCACTCTTCAGTATCAGGCCTTAGGTAAAATGTCAGCCAAATTTTAGATGGACCAAACAATAGGAAATATAGGTGATTGACCATTAAAAACTTCTTATTGGCCACCTAAGTTTTGCATCAAACTGTTCTCTGTGTGGTCCCTTCATCTAGACCTACGTGACTTTATCAATAGTTAGGATGGCAACTACATCTTATGGCCTTGATTTGTTTTCAAAGGTGGGTGATCAATCCCCACTGTTTCTTGTAGTTTGGTCCACCTAAGATTTGGCTTTGCTTTATTTTTTAGATTATGCCCAAAAAAGAGCCATCAAAATGGATGGATAGTGTAGGTATAAGGTATATACATTATGGTGGGCTGCATATTTAGGGATTATGTGCCCCAATCAATGAAATATATTAGTCAACTAGGGTATGATCATCTTTTTTGAGAATTATGTTCAGATTTTTTAATAATAGTTTTAAAGTACAGTGAATTAAATGGACGTCGCGTTTTAAAATAAAGTGGAAAAAAAGATGCAAGCTTCTTAATTCCATTATCAGGTAAAGGGATTTTGATCATACTAACCTCGAAGTTTGGGCAAATTACCTAATAAGATTCAACCTTTCAAATATCCTAAGAGTGCCCCTCCGCCATGCTTCCGTAAATTACTTGGACCAAAATGCCCTTGTCCTTGGTCCAAAAATTGTATGGTTTTGTAGGGAATAAGAAGTTACGTCGTATTTAATGCCAAGAAAGTGATGCATACAGAACCCTTTTTTGCGCGTGGGCAAGGACCAAACTAATGGAGCCCATATGGATATTTATGTGTAATCCATGCCGCCCATCCTTTTTGTCGTGTCATTTTAGGGCTAGGGCCCAAATATGAGCCTTAGCCAGAGCTCGTGTGGGCCACATAATAGAAAATAATGGTGACAATGGAACCCACTGTTGAAATTTTTCAAGCTCACTGTAATGCTTGTTAGAAGTGGACACTACCCAAGTTAGGTTTTTTTGGGCCCACGGTGAGCAGGCCAACAAGGTGGATGGAACAGATCACCCTATTGTGGCCCTATCAGCCTGATCCAGCGCTCACATGGGCGAGAAAATAGAAAATAATGGTGGGGCCACATTGATGTATGTGTATAATCCATGCCGCCCATCCTTTTTGGGTCCACGACGAGTTGACAGACAAGGTGGATGGAACGGATTACCCCATTGTGGGCCTTAGGCTATTGTACCAATGACTATCCTTTCATTTAGTAGTAAAGGAAATGAACATGCAACAACTGCGACCCATATAACATGACAACCACGACCTATATAACATGATAACTACGATCCATGACAAGCATGAGCCAAACAACATGACAAACACGATCCAGGCAACATGACAACCACGACCCATATAACATGACAACTACGACCCATGCAAACCACGACCCATATAACATGACAACCACTACCCTTATAACATGACGACCATGATCCATGACAACTACGACCCAAATAACATGACAACCATGACCTATATAATATGACAACTACGACTCATATATACATGGGATATTCGATATCTATGTATGTCATGTACTAACTTTGATGGACAGTAAGGATTTTATGTGCAAGTCATGCCATCGTCATGCATATGTAGCCATATGGGACGTAGTTGGCATATGGGTTATAGTTATCATGCTATATGAGTCGTGGTTGTCATGTTATATGGGTTGAGGTTGTCATTTCTTGCTCCCAGATTGCATCACAACCACGAATCATACCTCATGACAACCACGACCCTTACCACATGACAACCACGACCCTTATGGTTGTCATGTTATATGGGTTGTGGTTGTCATTTCCTGCTCCTAGATTGCATCACAACCATGACCCATACCTCATGACAACCACGACCCTTACTACATCACAACCACGACCCTCGTGGTTGTCATGTTATATGGGTTGTGGTTCTGATTTCCTACTCCTAGATTGCATCACAACCACGACTTTTACCACATTACAACCACGACCCTTGTGGTTGTCATGTTATATGGGTCGTGGTTCTAATTTCTTGCTCCCAGATTGCATCACAGCAACGACCCTTACCTCATGACAACCACAACCCTTACCACATTACAATCATGACCCTCGTGGTTGTTATGTTACATAGGTCGTGGTTTTGATTTCCTGCTCCCACATTGTATCACAACCACGACTCATACATGCACATAAGATCCTTATCGTCATCAAGGTTAGAAAAGTAATGTGCCCATCTATATGGGTCGTGATTGTCATGAGGTAAGGGTCATGGTTGTTATGTTATATGGGTCGTGGTTATCATGTTATATGGGTGATGGTTGTCATGTTATATGGGTTGTAGTTGTTGTCATGTCATATGGGTTGTAGTTGTCATGGATCGTGGTTGTCATGTTATACGGGTGCGGTTGTCATATTATATGGGTCGTGTTTTGCATGTGTCATAGTTGCCATGTTATATGGGTCGTGAATTGTCATGTTGCCTGGATCGTGGTTGTGGTTTTCAATGTATTCACTTCCTTTTTTTTTCTTTTTTTTTATCAAACTATTGGTATTATAACTTAAGGCCCACAATGGGGTGATTCGATCCATCCACCCTGTCGGCTAGCTCGCTGTGGTCCCAAAAAGTCCTGACTTGGGCAGTATCCACTTCTATCCACCTTATCGGCTGATATTTGAGCCTTACCACTAAAATGACACGACAAAAAGGATAGGCGACATAGATTATGGATGACATGGATGCCTTACTTCTAAAATGACACGGCATGGATTATGGACGGCATGGATAAAACACATACATTATGGTGGAGCCCATGGAGCACCGAGCACCAGCCATTGGCTGGTGGTAGGGGGGAGTAGCCAATCCGTCACTTTCTCGGGAGAGTAGCCATTCCATCACTCAAGGACCGTATGATTTTTGAACTAAGGACAAGGGCATTTTGGTCCAAGTAATTTACGGAAGCTTGACAGAGGACCACTCTTAGGATATTTGAAAGGTTGAATCTCATTAGGTAATTTACCCAAAAATCGAGGTCAATACAGTTAAAATCCCTCGTGTAAAACTGAAGTCTACCTCCCTGGTCATGTTTACTCGACAGTACTGCCGAAGGCCAAACAATCAGCCACATCTTAGATGGAACAAATCACAGGAAATAGCGGTGATTAAATGTTAAAAACTTTTTATGGGTCACAAAAGTTTTGGATCAAATTAATGTTTGTGTGATTCCTTCATCGAGGTCTATGTGACTTTATAAATTTTTGTATAACAAACAAACATTCGAGTGGCCCCTGAGAAGTTTTTAATGGTCCACGGTTTAAAGTGGTGTGGTCTACCTAAGATTTGGCTTTGCATCTTTTTTGGAATCATGGCCTAAAATGAGTTGTTAAAATAGATGGATGAATATATGGTACATGCATCATGGTGGACCCCACAGTCAGGTATCGTGTGTGATGGATTTTTTTGACCCATCTTCGACCGGTCGTGAGCCTTGCTCGACCTGGCCGAAGGCCGGTGGCTCCACGACGGGCTGAAGGTTCAAGTCGTGACACGACTTAAAGTCCAAATGAGTTTTTTTTTTTTTTTTTCGTTTTTTACTGTAGCTACGACTGGTTGAAGGGATGACTCGACTGGTCGAAGGGTCCTACGACCGGTCCGAAGACTCGCTAGACTAGTCGAAGGTTACACTGCTTTGTTCCGCGATTTTGCGCGAAACTGCAGATTTGAGTCCTTTCGCAACCTGGATGCGAAAGGAAGTTTCCTAAACTATAAAGGGGTTACCTAAGGTTTTTTAGATATGACAAGAGGGTTTCCTAAAGCTTTACAAAGGATTTGCTAAAGGGTTTAGGGCTATCAAAGGTGAGAGAGAAGGAGAAAGAGAGAGAGGAAGCTTATAGAAGGGAGGTTCTGCTCGTGGAGGTTATCTACTGTGCAACCTATATCTCGGTAACGCTTTCTATGTCCTCGTAATCGGTTAGATCTCTCCATTTTCTCTATTTCTCTTATTGTTTATCCACTCTGCGTGAGTGAAGAAGGTTGTAACGTTCTACTTCATAGTGGATTGTTGATCTGACAAGGTCCCGTGGTTTTACCTCTTTAAGGATTTTCCACGTAAAAATCTCTTGTGTGGTGTGTGATTGATGCATTGATTGTTTTCATTGCTTTATTATCCATAATTCGGTTTGTTCTCAAGGGCTAGATCCTAAGGTTTTGTGCAAGGCCCCAACAAAGTGGTATTAGAGCTAAGTTCATTGAACGGGTAGGATCGGTTTGGAATTATGGAAGGTGGCTCATCAAGGATGATCAGCCTCAATGGTTCTAATTGGACCATATGGAAGGCTAAGATGGAGGACTTGCTTTATTGCAAGGACCTATATTCTCCAATTTTAGGCATATCAGCAAAATCCAAGGATATGACTGATGATGATTGGAAGAAGATGGACCGAAAGGTGGTGGGGTTTATTAGACAATGGTTGGATGATTCTGTGTTCCACCATGCGTCCACGAAAACCTCAGCTGCTAGCCTATGACTGAAATTACAAGGGCTGTATGAGAGGAAGACAGCCGGTAATAAGATTTTTCTGATAAGGCGACTTGTGAATCTCAAATTCAAAGATGGTGGTTCTGTGGCCGAGCACATGAATGAGGTCAAAGAATATAGTGAACCAACTCACCTCTATGAAGATGGTCTGGATGATGAACTGCAGTTTACTATTGCTTAGTTCATTGCTCGACAATGGGAGACATTGGTGGTGTCTCTAAGTAACTCCGCGCCGACGGAAAGATATCCATGGAACAAGTAACCAGCTTGTCTCTTCAATGAGGAGACAAGGAGGAAGTCTCGTGGGTCTACTCAAGAAGAAGCTCTTGTGACACAGAACATGGGAGAGGAAAGAACAGAAGGGCGGGAAGGCCCGAGATAAATTAAGAGGCAAGTCGAGTAACAGAAAGATGTTGATTGTTGAAATTGTGGCAAGAAGGGCCATTACAAGCATGAATGTCGTGGTAAGAAAAACGACAAGAAAGAAAAAGGGAAGAAAAATGAATTAGATTCCAATGCGGTCGCTTCAGATGGCGACATGGTAGTTATTCTTTCAGAGTAGATCATGATGTATGTCTCACGGCTACGAGTCAGGGCACCGACTGGGTGATAGACTCGGGAGCTTCTTTTCATGCGACTCCACACAGGGACTCCTTCACAAGCTACAAGTCAGGTGACTATGGGACTGTGAAGATATAAAACTCTAGCGTATCAAAAATCGTGGGAGTCGGTGATATTTGTATGAAAACTGATGTGGACTGCACATTGGTTCTCAGGGATATGAGGCATATCCCAGACCTTCGCCTCAACTTGATGTCGACGGAATGTGATGGCTATGAAAGTCGGTTTGCTGGTGGTCAATGGAAGCTCATCAAGGGTTCCTTGATCGTGGTCAGAGGAAAGAAGTGTTGCACCCTTTACAAGGCAAGTGTCAGTATATGCAAGGGTAGGTTGAACACAGCGGAAGATTCAGCTATTAACATGTGGCACAGACGTCTAAGCCACATGAGTGAAAAAGGGCTTCAGGTACTAGTAAAGAAGCGGCTCATTCTAAACGTGATAGGTACACCTCTCAAAACCTGTCTTAATTGTTTATCAGTGAAACAACATAGAGTTTCATTCGTTAAAATCGCTTCTCATGTTAATAAAGTGCATGCATTAGATTTGGTTTATTCGATGTTTGTGGTCCTATGAGGACAAAAACCTTGGGTGGGGCATTGTATTTTGTTACTTTTATAGATGATGCATCTAGGAGGGTTTGGGTTTATGCTTTGAAATCCAAGGACGAGGTCTTTGGTGTGTTTAAATTATTTCATGCTATGGTCGAGAGAGAGAGACAGGTAGATCATTGAAGTACATTCGCACTGACAATGGTGGTGAATACATTGGCGACTTTCACAAGTACTGCAAGTCCCTGAGTATACGACATGAACAGACGGTTCCCAAGACCCCCCAGCATAATGGTGTAGCTGAGCGAATGAATCGCACCATTGTTGAGAGAATCGAATGTATGTTATCTCATGTGAAATTGTCCAAGACGTTCTGGGGAGAAGCAATGCACACGGCAGTGTATTTGATAAACAGGTCTACATCAGCCCCATTAAATGGAGAAGTACCTGAGAAGGTGTGGACTGGACATGATGCATCATACAGTCATCTCAGGGTGTTTGGATGCAGGGCATCGGTTCATGTACCAAAGGACGAGAGGTTCAAGCTCAATATGAAGATCAGACAGTGTGTCTTCTTAGGGTACGGTGATGAAAAATTCGGTTACAGATTATGAGACCCGACCGAGAGGAAGCTCGTCAGAAGCAGAGATGTGGTTTTCTTTGAAGATCGGTGTATAGAAGACATTGGTAAGCCGAGAGAAGAACGAGCCTAGTTCAGGTGAGCTAGAAGACATGGATCCGTGAACTCCTCCCGTGGTGCCCGATGACGGGGAGTACAAAGAAGGTGCGAGGACGAGAGAGTTCATTCAAGATGGACCAGGGGGTGCGACACTTTGATCCACCTGTTGAGCCACAGTGTGAGGAGGTCATCTAGGGACATACAACCATCCAAGAGGTACTCGCCGCATGAGTACATTATGCTGACTGATGGGGAGAGCTAGAAGATTATTCTGAGGCCCTAGCCGACGAGCATAAGGGGGAGTGGTTGAAAGCTATGCAAGAGAAGATGGAATCCTTACATAAGAACCACACCTATGACATGGTGAAATTGCCTAAGGGCAAGAAAGCTTTCGAGCAACAAGTGGGTGTTCGAAAGAAGATTGAGCATAAGAATTCATGACGAGGTTCAAGGCCGTACTTGTGGTGAAAGGTTTTGCTTAGAGGAAAGGCATAGACTTCGAGGAGATATTCTCACCAAAGGGTGAAGATGACATCCATACGGGTGTTGCTTGGGTTGGCGGCTAGCATGGATCTGGAGATAGAGCGCTTAGATGTTAAACCTGTCTTTCTCCATGGTAACTGGAAGAAGAGATCTACATGCACCAACCGAGGGGTTCAAGTCCAGTGGCAAGGAGCATATGGTGTGTAGGCCGAGGAAGAGCTTGTATGGGCCGAAACAGCTCCACGACAATGGTACAAGAAGTTCGACTCGTTCATGTTGAAACATGAGTATAACAGAACGGAGTCGAACCACTGTGTGTTCACGCAAGTTCTCAAATGGTGATTTCTTAGTTCTGCTCTTATACATTGATGACATGCACATCATAGGAAAAGACATCGAGAAAATCGATAGGCTAAAACAGGAGTTGGCCAAGTCTTTTGCGATGAAAGACTTGGGCCCGGCTAGACAGATCCTAGGAATGGAGATAACCCGTGATGTATGGCAGGAAGCTCGTTTGTCATAAGAGCGGTATATTGAGAAAGTTCTAGAGCGGTTCAATATGAATGCGGCGGCTTGGCCACAAGATTACTCCACTAGATGGTCACTTCAGATTGAGCGACAGGCAGTGTCCCAAGACGAAGACAGAGGTGGAAGAGATGCAAAAGATACTCTACGCGTCAGCGGTAGGAAGTTTGATGTATGCTATGGTGTGTACACGCCCAGACATATCGTATGCTGTTGGTATTGTCAGCTGGTATCTTGCCAATCCTGTTAAAGAGCATTGGGTAGTGGTGAAATGGATACTACGATATCTAAGAGGCTCATCCAGGTTGAGCCTATGCTATGGTGACGGTAAACCTATGTTAGAGGGCTACACAGATGCAGATATGGCAGGCGACATAGACTTCAAAAAAGAAATTCTAGAATTAGAAAATTTCTAAAAAGTAAAATCCTAATTCTAAAAATAAAAATTAGAAAAAGTAAAGAATTTAGAAAGGGATTACCAACTTAGAAATTTATGTCAGGACCCTACAAAATAGGAAATAGGTTAGTTTCTAAACAAAAACTCTAATCTAAAGTTAGTAAAATCCTAAGCTATGAATTATGATAAGAGAGAATCCTAAACTCAATTTGGAACAAAACAACACTAAGAACTACAAAAAACTTGATGTTTTATTTAAACCAACATGATTTAAATGATTATTAAACTCGCAAGTATACGAATCGATGTAGATATAGTACGTATTACGAGATCGTTCCCACGAGGACTGATCGTCACAACTCAAATTCACAATTCTTCTTAACTAATCCAACAAATAATGGAATGAACTACTAAGCACAATTCTAGGAAAAATAATTAAGAACAGGGAAGAAAATTCAATCGAGAAAGAGCACTAGACTTTCGAATCCACCCCTAATTATCCTAACCCTTGTTTTGTCTGTTGATTCACCTTAATCTAAATTGATACCACTTATATAGAGAAAGCACAATTTGTGTTCTTAATCGAGCATACAGAATGTCTAATTCCTTTAAGCAACACCATGGATAACATATCCCATGTCCTTGGTCGGGCACATGGAATGTATAGTTCATTAAAGCACCTTGTTCCTTCCTCTATAGGAAACCTGTTCATGATCAGACACAAGCACCTAGAATAAGCATCTAGACAACATCCATATATATACTTTGGTCAAGTTCATAGATGGAGAAGTATAGAATTCAAACCAATCAAGCCCACTTAGAGAAAGAAACAAATCAATTAAATTCAGGATGAAATCAACATATAACAAAGGTCATTCAAGTTAGGGACTTCATCTCAGCCATAGCTTCACAAATCTAGCTCCACATGATAGGACCAGATCTCTCAAAAGAAATAAATAAATAAATAGCAAAAATGAAACAAAGAATTTGAAATCCTCCCGCAATTTACTACCGCTTTCAACTCCTCAGCCCTCCTCTCCCTGCTCTTTCTTCCTGGCTTTCTTTTATAGGTGGTACCATCGATGGAGAGGGAAAACTTCGTGCTGAAGCTTTCCGTACGCAGCAAAAATCGGTGCTAAGCTTACGCAGCAACAGTCGAAGCTTTCCTTATGCAGTAAAAATCGGATTCTCACCACTCCATTCTTCCTTGCCTACTTTTGGCAAAATAACGTCTCCTGGGACAGTTTTGATTTTCCTAACCGATGGACGGATCAGATTTTCCATCTGATCAACGTCGAGACCACACCACAGCCCCAAACCCCAGTCGGTTTCGGACGGCCAGAATGCAGGGTCGCGGATCTCGTCCGTCAGCATCGCTTGTGGGGCCCACTCCTTCACGTAAATGGAAAATTCACTCCGTCCATTGGATGGAGGAGGAAATTTCGATCAGGAATGCATATTTTCACCTTCCATTGATGAGGTCCACCTGAATTTCTGCTCCACCGTCCGTCTTACGTTTGGCGGTGGGAATCGAGTGATCGCCTGTATTAAGCCAAAATTTCACCTAGGTGAGGGTCTTCCCTATCCCGAAGAAGAATGAACGGTTCGATTGTTGGTTTGATGGACGGTGCGGACCCACAACTAACGACCAGACGTCGTTTGCGGACGCTAGAAATGGCAATCGCTGTTTGGCGCCGACCACGCCAAGCGGATCCAAGTCTGTCGCCTGGTGCAAGTGTGCAGTGTGCACACTCCTCATACACAGGGCCTACCGTGATGTTTACGAGAAATCTACACCATCCATCCTCTTTATCATATTATTTTATCCGTCAATACCAAAGTTGAGACAGTTCCAAATATCAGGTGGGCCCCAAATTGGAGATTAATGGGCTGATCTATTCGTTGGACCACTTTCCGAGATCTTCAATGGCTGAAATTTAATATGTACGGTTAATTTACGGCCTCCATCACATGTATGAAGTTTCGAGTCAATCGGATGGCGGGAACCATGTGATCTTGAATTTTAAACCAATTTCAGGCCTCTTTAACGTGAACGGCTTGATCTCCTCGGATCCCCAATGTGTAAATTCTTCAATATTGGTCCTCTGGAGTCCGTCCCTTGCTCTGGTAACTTCGGAACGTCAAATCCATGCTTTTAATATCAATTTTCAATCAACGCCCCGATTTCATCCTCAGTAACAAAAATACAATTAAAATACTCCATTAAGCATTATCATATACGTAAAATCTGGTAATAGTCCTGGGTCTGAGATGCAATATTCGACCCTTATCACAACTCCCAACCAAGCATTTTGCTAGTCTCGAGCAAAACATGCGAAAAATAATTTCGAAAATAAAGGACAATTCCTCAGTAAACTCAAGTGACGTGTGAACAAATAATTGAGATGTGAAAATTCTACGATTCATGAATGGTGAGAAGATTTTTCTCCTGAAATCAAGCTTGTAAACTTCATAATCAAGTTCAAAATATTAATCCATTAATTTAAACAATTTTAAACGTTGAGTTCCATGAGTGTATGGTGTAATCTCGGCTTACAATCATTAAAAGATCCAATTGTCAATTTCATCATATCATTAGTAATTCGTGACAACCAACCTGAAACCAACACTAGCATTTTAGATCATCTTTTTCGTTCTATTAGCCTTTGATTTTCTTTATAAACAAGTGGTGCCAAGGAGGAGAATCAAATCGCACCTATAGGAGCAAACCTATGGTGAAAACTTGTCGCCTAAATCTTTTCTCATGTCAACTATGGGAATCGAATCTTCATCTATAGGGAGCAAACCTATGATGACGATTATGCGACTTACTCTTTCAATTCTTCTTTATAAACCGATGTTAAAATTTTTTTATTTTTTTTTATTATTATTATTGCTAATTCCTTTCATGCTTAGTGCTTACCAAGTTAATTATTCAGTTATTGAACCGGAACTTTAATGTGTAAGCAAGATATGATAGGTGAAATCACGGCTCAATCAATGTTTACAACTTCTAATCATGGATTAACAATTCAAACTTAACTGTGAAATCTACCTAACAACTGAATCCAAGAGTCATAAATTACTCACATTCTGTATCTTGTAATTTCAAAATCATAACTATCCTTCAAAATCACTTTGAATTCAACAGGAATTCCGAAAAATATTAAAATTTTCACAAATTTTGCTCAAGACCAAGAAAATACTTGATTAGGTAACCTAATCTTCCACCCCAACCTAAAATCTACATTGTCCTCAATGTAAAAGAAATAATCATGCAATGCACATGGGACAACGAGAATAAAAGAGGAGTGATGGAAAGATAGTACCTGGATGGAGAATCAAGAAGCTTTCTCAAAAATATCAACATAAAAGCAGGTCAACAAGAGAGATATCAACAAAAACAAAACAAAAAATAGCACAATAAAATCCTAAAAAGAAAATCTTACCTATACCACTTTCGCAGGTGCTCTCGATTGCATTTAGCGTATGCAACAAGCCTTTAAACCCCTAGGTTACCCCTAGTGGATGAGTTGTAGTCTTGTGAGGGTTTGCAGTAATGTTACCCACAAACATTGAAGTAACTAACTAGGAAAAAAAACAATACAATAAAACAAAAGGTCAAGGCCTCCCAAGAGCGCTAAGTTTAACGTCTTCAAAGACAAGAACGGACCATGAATTAACTAATCTTTATAACTAGGGTTCACCAAAGAAATTACCTCAATACCTTGATTAACCAATCCCAGACAAGTGATGTGAGTTCCCATGAACTGTGCTATCTGAAATGAGGTAACTGATACCGTCACAATAATTTAAGGACTTACTTCGAACGACTTCTTCCATGTTAGGATCACGCTTCCTTTGCATTTCACGCGACATTTCCACAGCATGATCCATACATACAATGGGGCATACTCCCCGTATTTCCGCTATCTTTCGTTCAATTGCTGCCTTATATGCGCTAAGAATATTAAGTGCTACCTTTGCTCGCTTTGTCTTCTCGTAGTTAAAAATTGTCCGTCGAAGAGTCTCGAGGGATGAAGAGGTTCCACTTTCGCTCTCCATTTTCAGTCTCCAATATAGGAGTAGAGTCGAGCAGTGTATTGACTTCGTGGATGGGACTATCTATGTCAAAGTCCATGCCATATTGTGCTAAGCAGGTCTCAAGTGGATCTTCAAAGGATTTACGGAAGGAGTCCTGCACTAGACTCTCGATCATGTCCACTTCAAATATGTCATCAAAATCTGTGGATTGTTGTCCTGCATTAAAGACATTGAGTTTAATATTCATGTTACCAAAGGACAACTTCATAACTCCATTCCTGCAATTTATAATAGCATTAGATGTGGCCAAAAATGGACAACCCAAGATGACTGGGATCTGACTATAAAGATTCTGGACAGGCTGAGTATTTATAACTATAAAATCCACTGGAAAATAAAATTTATCAACCTGGATTAACACATCTTCAATAACACTCCGGGGCACCTTGACAGATCTATCAGCTAGTTGTAATGTTATTTTAGTCGGTTTCAACTCACCAAGTCTTAGCTGCTCATAAACCGAATATGGTAACAAATTGACGCTCGCCCCTAAGTCAAGCAATACCTTCCTGATCTTATTATCTCCTATGCCGCAAGAAATAGTGGGAGCTCCTGGATCCCTAAATTTAGGAGGGGTGTTATGTTGAATCATGAAGCTGAGTTGCTCTGCAAGGAAGACTTTCTTATGAACATTCTGCTTACACTTTTGAGTGCATAAATCTTTAAGAAACTTAGCATACGCAGGGACTTGCTTGATGGCATCAAGTAACAGAATGTTGACTTGCACTTTTTTTAACACATCCAGGATTTCATCAAAGTTATTTCTTTTCTTCATTGGTGTCAGACGTTGAGGAAAGGGTACTTTGGGCACGTAGGGTGGCACATTAGTGGCTCTTGGAGAGTCAGAGAGCTTTTGGACTTTGGATGCATTAGTGTGTCTCTCTGCTTCATCTTGATCTTTTGCTTTAGAATTTGGTTCATCCCTAGGCATCTCTATTCTGTTGTCAATCTGTTTGCCTGACCTAAGGGTAGTGATCGATTTGGCTTGCTCATGATATTGCCCTTGGTTGGAATTAGAGCCAATCTCATACTTGTCCTTTGATTAGCCACAGTGTTGGCTAGGAACTTGCCCTTCTCTCTCTCACTCAATGTGGCAGCTAGTTGACCCATTTATACTTCCAGCTTGGTAATGGATTGCGCATTTGCATGTAAGCTTTGCTGGTTGGCTAGTAAGGTTTGTTGGGTGTCTTTTTGGAATTGGAGAGAACTCTGCATAAAAAGATTGAGTGTATCCTCAAGAGATGATTTCCTTGATTGTGAATGGACTTGTTGATATTGCGGAAACTGTTGAAGTTGTTGATTGCCAGCTTGAGGGTAAGGTTGCATGGGAGGATTTCCAGATGGTCCTCTTTGTTGTGGTTCTTTTGCTCAAGAAAATTTTGATGCCTAGCCCAACCTGGGTTGTAAGTTTCGAGTAAGGATTATTCCTGTGTCTTCAAAAGTGTTCATTGCATGTACTTGTTCGTAAAGAAGTTCTGGGATGCTTTCCACTAGATGAATAAGACTCGCGTAGGATGGGCAGGTGACTAGAACATATGGCACATGCCTCAACTTGAGCAAGTTTGTGGAGGTCCATTATGCAACATCAGAGCATCAACCTTCTTTGTCAGGCCATCAATCTTGGCATGGAGATCCGGCGTGACTCCTATCTCATATATACCACCTCTCTTCTGTAGTTGGGGACTTCTGTCACCTCTATTTGAATAGTCCCATTGCTGAGAATTTTCACACAGGGTTTCAAAGAAGTTCCATGCTTCAACATCACTTTTGGTCATGAATGACCCTCCACTGGTGGCATCAACCATGCGACGGTTCTGGGGTGTCAAATCGTCATAGAAATATTGAACTTGTTGCCACTTCTCAAAACCATAGTGTGGACATTTAAGAAGTAAGTCCTTCCATCTTTCCCAACATTCATGAAAGTGCTCTCCCTCTTTTTGTGTGAAATTAGTGATTTCTCTACGGAGAGCATTAGTTTTGTGAACAGGGAAGAACTTGTTTAAGAACTTCCTAGACAATTGGTCCCATGTAGTGATAGACCCAACTTCTAGAGAATTCAACCATGCTTTCGCCTTATCCTTCAAAGAAAAAGGAAAAAGGCGCAAACGGATCGAATCGTCTGAAAAGTTTTGAAACCTAAAGGTAGAGCAAATGTCTAGGAATTCTTTCACATGATGATATGGGTCCTCCTTGTCTAAACCATAAAAGGAAGGCAACAACTGTATGACCCCAGTCTTAAGTTCAAAGTGTGCTGCCGTGGTGGCGGGCAACACTATGCATGAAGGCGCATTGAATTGGACAGGAGCTGAATAATCTCTAAGAGCTTTAGTTCCTTTCTCATCCGCCATTTCAAATAGGATGTTTCTAAATCTTCTACGAAAAGTTCTTTCTATTTCAGGATCAAAAGGTGCTAGTTCTATGTTCAGAGATCTATGTCTTAGCATAAACTATGTTATTGCAATGCAAGAAAGAAAGCTAAACTAAGAAGTAACCTAAGAGAAATAAAACTAGAACTAGAAACTATGAGATTCTAAAACAAGTTAAAACTATGTCAACAAGAATGGGAAGAAAGAACCCGGAAAAGGAGATGATTGATGGCAGAAGATTTAAGAAGCTCCTCCTTCACTTAGTAGCTTCCTTCCTCAATTCTTGTAAATAAAAATAAAAATAAATCAAGTTTCCTAAAATAATGATAGAAAAATCCTAAGCAACGGTTAATTTCTTCTAAAAAAGAAAGTTTCTAAAACTAGAAAATAGAAAGTTTCTAAATCCAAAGTTAGAAAATAGAAAATTTCTAAAAAAAAAACCTAATTCTCAAAATAGAAAGTAGAAAGACCTGAGAATTTAGAAAGATGTTACCAATTTGGAGATCTATGTTAGAATCACAGCAAAACAAAACAAGTTAGTTTCTAAAACAAAAAAATCTAAAATTAGAAATTTTCTAAAGAACAAAAAAAGAGTTAGTTTCTAAAAAGGAAAGAAATCCTAGAATTAGAAAGTTACTAAAAATAAAAAGCTAAGTTAGTTTCTAAAAAGGAAAAAAAAAATAATAATAAAATAAAATTTCTAAAACTAGAAAATAGAAAGTTACGTAAAAGAAGAATCCAAATCTAAAAATAGAAAATTCAAAAATTCAAAAAAGAAATTCTAGAATTAGAAAATTTCTAAAAAGTAAAATCCTAATTCTAAAAATAAAAATTAGAAAAAGTAAAGAATTTAGAAAGGGATTACCAACTTAGAAATTTATGTCATGACCCTACAAAATAGAAAATAGGTTAGTTTCTAAACAAAAACTCTAATCTAAAGTTAGTAAAATCCTAAGCTATGAATTATGATAAGAGAGAATCCTAAACTCAATTTGGAACGAAACAGTCCCCGGCAACGGCGCCAAAAACTTGATGTTTTATTTAAACCAACATGATTTAAATGATTTTTAAACTCGTAAGTATACGAATCAGATGTAGATACAGTACGTATTACGAGATCGTTCCCACGAGGACTGTCATTCGTCACAACTCAAAGTCACAATTCTTCTTAACTAATCCAACAAATAATGGAATGAACTACTAAGCACAATTCTAGGAAAAACAATTAAGAACAGGGAAGAAAATTCAATCAGAGAAAGAGCACTAGGACTTTCGAATCCACCTCTAATTATCCTAACCCTTATTTTGTCTGTTGATTCACCTTAATCTAAATTGATACCACTTATATAGAGAAAGCACAATCTGTGTCCTTAATCGGGCATACAGAATGTCTAATTCCTTTAAGCAACACCATGGATAACATATCCCATGTCCTTGGTCCGGCACATGGAATGTATAGTTCATTAAAGCACCCTGTTCCTTCCTCTATAGGAAACCTGTTCATGATCGACACAAGCACCTAGAATAAGCATCTAGACAACATCCATATATATACTTTGGTCAAGTTCATAGATGGAGAAGTATAGAATTCAAACCAATCAAGCCCACTTAGAGAAAGAAACAAATCAATTAAATTCAGGATGAAATCAACATATAACAAAGGTCATTCAAGTTAGGGACTTCATCTCAGCCCTAGCTGCGAAATCTAGCCCAACATGATAGGACCAGATCTCTCAAAAGAAATAAATAAATAAATAGCAAAAACGAAACAGCAATTTGAAATCCTCCTGCAATCTACGGCTGCTCAACTCCTTGTAGCCCTCCTCTCCCTGGTTCTTTCTTCCTGGCTTTCTTTTATAGGTCGGGTACCATCGGTGGAGAGGGAAAACTTCGTCGTCGAAGCTTTCCGTACGCAAAGAAAAATCGGTGCTGCTTACGCAAAGAACAATGCCGAAGCTTTCCTTATGCAAGAAAATCGAATTCTCACCACTCCATTCTTCCTTGCCTACTTTTGGCAAAATAACGTCTCCTGGGACAGTTTTGATTTTCCTAACCGATGGATGGATCAGAATTTCCATCTAATCAACGTCGAGACCACACCACAGCCCCAAACCCCGGTCGGTTTCGGACGCTGTAACAGAGGCTGCGGATCTCGTCTGTTGTACTGCTTGTGGGGCCCACTCCTTCACATGAATGGAAAATCCACTCCGTCCATTGGATAGAGGAGGAAATTTCGATCAGGAATGTATATTTTCACTTCCGTTGATGAAGTCCACCTGAATTTCTGCTCCACCGTCCATCTTACGTTTGGCGGTGGGAATCGAGTGATCGCCATATTAAGCCAAAATTCCACCTAAGTGAGGGTCTTCCCTATCCCAGAAGAACAATGAACGGTTCAGATTGTTGGTTTGATGGACGGTGCGGACCCACAACTAACGACCAGACGTCGTTTGCGGACGCTGGAAACGGCAACTGCCGTTTTGGTGAAGAAGACGCGGTCAGCGCTGCTGACCGCGTCAAGCGGATCCGGTGCTGCGCTAGTGCAAGTGTGCAGTGTGTACACTCCTCATACACAAGGCCTACCGTGATGTTTACGAGAAATCTACACCATTCATCCTCTTTATCATATTATTTTATTCGTCAATACCAAAGTTGAGAAAGTTCCAAATATCAGGTGGGCCCCAAATTAGAGATTAATGGGCTGATCTATCCGTTGGACCACTTTCCGAGATCTTCAATGGCTAAAATTTAATATGTACGGTTAATTTACGACCTCCATCACATGTATGAAGTTTCGAGTCAATCGGATGGCGGGAACCATGTGATCTTGCATTTTGCACCAATTTCAGGCCTCTTTAACGTGAACGCTTGATTTCCTCGGATCCCAGTATAAATTCTTCAATATTGGTCCTCTGGAGTCCGTCCCTTTCTCTCGTAACTTCGAACGTCAAATCCATGCTTTTAATATCAATTTTCAATCAACGCTCCTGATTTCATCCTGTAACAAAAATACAATTAAAATACTCCATTAAGCATTATTATATACGTAAAATCTGGTAATAGTCGGGGTCTGAGATGCAATATTCGACCCTCATCACACGCCCAGACATATCGTATGCTGTTGGTATTGTCAGCTGGTATCTTGCCAATCCTGGCAAAGAGCATTGGGTAGCGGTGAAATGGATACTACGACATCTAAGAGGCTCATCCAGGTTGAGACTATGCTATGGTGATGGTAAACCTATGTTAGAGGGCTACACAGATGTAGATATGGCAGGCGACATAAACTTCAGAAAGTCTACATCGGGGTTCATGTTCACGTTTGCAGGGGGAGCGGTTTCTTGGTAGAGCAAGCTGGCTGAAGGTCGTAGCATCATGTCGACGATAGAGGCCGAGTACATCAGGTGCGTACAGAGGCATATAAAGAGATGCTTTGATGAAGAGGTTCCTACAGAACTTAGCCTTAAAGCAGAGGAGCATGTGGTCTATCATTGCGATAGTCGTAGTGCTATACACTTGAGCAAGAATCCAAGTCAATTCCAAGTCGAAGCACATAGAGATTCGGTATCATTAGATCATGGATACTTTGGAACAAAAGGTGTTACAGCTTAAGAAGGTCCACACGGACGATAATGGGTCAGACATGATGACCAAGGCTTTGCTCAAGGGCAAGTTTGAGGTTTGTAGAAACCTGGCTGGCTTGAAGAAGGTGGATCCCTCCTGGGTCAAAAAGGGGAGATTTGATAGGTTTTTTTTTGACCCATCTTCGACGGCTCGAGCCATGCTCAACCTAGCCGAAGGCCGGTGGTCGATCAGTCGAAGGTTTGAGTCGTGACATGACTCAAAGTCCAATAATTTTTTTTACCGTAGCTACGACCGGTCGAAGGGATGGCTCGATTGGTCGAAGGGGTCCTACGACCAAATCGAAGACTCGGTTAGACTAGTCGAAGGTTATGCGCTTTGTTCCGCGATTTTGCGCAAATCATAGATTTGAGTCCTTTCACAACTGGGATGCGAAAGGAAGTTTCCTAAATTATAAAAGGGGTTGCCTTGGATTTTCTAGATATGACAAGAGGGTTTTCTAAAGCTTTACAAAGGATTTGCTAAAGGGTTTAGGGCTATCAAAGGTGAGAGAGAAGGAGAAAGAGAGAGAGAGAGAGAGAGAGAGAGAGAGAGAGAGAGAGAGAGAAGCTTATAGAAGGGAGGTTCGCTCGTGGAGGTTATCTCATCGTGCAATCTATATCTCGGGCCACTTCTATGTCCTCGTAATCGGTTAGATCTCTCCGTTTCTCTATTTCTCTTATTGCCTATCCACTCTGCGTGAGTGAAGAAGGTTGTAACATTCTACTTTATAGTAGATTGTTGATCCTGGATGAGGTCCCGTAGTTTTTACCTCTTTGAGGGTTTTCCACGTAAAAATCTCGTGGGTGTGTGATTGATGCATTGATTGTTTTCATTGCTTTATTATCCATAATTCTGGTTTTGTTCTGGAGGGCTAGATCCTAAGGTTTTGTGCAAGGCCCCCAACAAGGTGCTCAACTCAATTAAAATAGTAGTCAATTAGGGTAGGATTGTCGTTTTGTAGATTTGGTAGGGAGTTTTTTGAAAGTAGTTTTAAAGTATGGTTAATGAAAAGCAGGTCCGCATGTTTTATAATAAGTTGGTAAAAATCAGAATTTTTTAAGGCTATTATGTGATAAAAGTGAAATCCACTCAGTTCACCAGACTCACTCATTAGTACTAGGCCTGATGCCAGAAAATCGGCCAAATCTCAAATGAATCCTTAAAAAGCTCCTATGAGCCACAAAAGTTTTGGATCAAACTGATATTCTGTGGTCGTTCATCCAATTCTTTACTTTATCAATAGTTTAGATGGCAAAACCATTCTGGTGGCCCTCAAGTTTTTAACCGTGGGTATTCAATCACTATTGTTTCCTGTAGTTTGGTCCACCTAAGATTTGGCTCTAGTTCATTTTTTAAATCAGATGGAGTGGTTGCTAGGTACATGCATTATGGTGGCCCCACAGTTGGTGATCACGGACCCAAATCAACAAAAATAGTAGTCAACTGGATTAGGATTGCCTTTTTGGCAGATTTGGTAGGGATTCTCTATTAAAAATTAATAATTTTAAATTACGGCCAATGAATCCGTGTGTTGTGCTTGTGCTTGTATAAAGGCCTAATTTCTTTCAAGCCATTATGCCTTAAAAGTGAAATCCACTCCGTTCATCAGTTTCACTCCTTAGTACTTAGTGCTAAGGCCAAAAACTCGGCCAAATCTAAGACTCAAATGGGTCGCACCAAAGAGAACAATGAAAAAATTATACTAGCCTTACGTTTCTTGTGGGACCACATGGTGTTCATTTTTTACTAAAACCGTTGATCATATGCGAATTTCCGAGATAAATGAAAGATAGAAAAATCAGCATGTTCCAGAACTCAGGCTGTCCACAGTGCCCAAGGTTGAGGGTTATACTGCACCATTGAATTTGGGGGATGGGAGGGGATAGTGTGTTTGGCGTGATTGGGGTTTCAAATCCCTTCAAAAAGGGTTTGAAATCCAAGGCGAAATTTGGATTATATCTAAAATTATCTTAAGAGTCTTAGGTGTAACATGTGTGTCAATAGGGTACTAATCTATTTGGCACATGGCCCACTGATGATATCCCAAAACAATTAAATTATCAATTGTATCTTACTAAATTATTTTTATAGGATGATCTATGCCGTCCAAACATGGTCTATGTAAATCAATGATTAAACATCATTAGTTAGTCACTTGGATGTAATCCTTTGCTCGTGGCCCATTTTAGACTTGAAATTTCATCATTTTAGTTGTAATTTCACGAAGTGCAGATTTCGCATATAAAACATTGCGGCCCCAAAAGTTAGAATATTCTACTGCCCGTATAAAAGAAAAGGACCTGAAAATCAACGTAACTTGCTTTGATATTAAAATGATATGTAACCTAACTAGCCTAGAAGACAAAAACCAGACAAAACCAAATTGCTTTGATATTCACATTTAAAAAAAAAAAAAAAAAAAAAAGAAGAAAAAAGACCAACGCGGAATAGCTGCCATCGCAACCACCGATGTGGCTGCGCCCTGACAGTGAGGCCCACCTAGATGTATGTATTGCATATCCATTCTTTCCATCGGTTTTCCAACTTATTTTAGGGGATGTCCTAAAAATGTACCCGATACAAAATCTCAGGTGGACTACACTATAGGAAACAAGGTCAATGACCATTAAAAACTTGTGGGCCACAAGTTTTGGATCAAGCAGATATTTGTGTTTTTCCTTTGTCTGTGTGACCTCAAGGAAGGCTGGGAGCCAAAATAGCTAGATCTAATACTAAGGTGAGCCACCCGCACAAACAAGGGGTGAATGAAAATCCCCCTTACTGTTGATGCCTTTCTGTGGCCACATACATTTGGATCCAGTTAATTTTTTGGCTAGCTAAAAAGGTAGACAGTGGTTTCACAAAAATATTCCAGTGGGTCCGACCAAACTTATACAAAGTAATTACTGGACATGCATTGCCAGATAAAAGGGTAAATCAGTGAAAACGGAGCGATTAGCTGCAACCCAACAGTAACTAGTTAGTGGGTGCTACCCTAACCATGTGGGGCCCCTTGATGATTTTGTATTATATCAACATCGCACATTTGGTTTTTCAGCTTATTTATGGACATTATCCCAAAAAAGAAATAAGCGGATCCAAATCTCCGGTGGACCATACCACTAGAAAAAGTGGCGAATGACCTTAAAAGATTTTGCTACATTGGGCGTTGGGAAAGTTTTTAATGTGAGCGTTAAATCATCACTATTTCTTGTAGTGTAGTCCACCAGATTTGTATATCCTAATTTTTGGGACCATGTGTTAAAATGAGCTGTTAAAACCGATATGCAGAGTGGATATACAGCATATGATCAATGTGGCCCTGCAACAAGAGTGACATCCATTGAGTTGTCATCCGGTGACCTATACTCTCTGAATTTTTTATTTTTATTTTAAAAAAAAATTTATTTTTTTTACATGGAGAACTTTATTCTACCTACAATTTTTCTCAAGTACATATTTATAAAAATATGTATATATAAGCATATAAAAAAAATCTCTCTTTTTTCATTTCTTTCTTTATTCATTTAACAAGAATATTTTCTAAACCAAACTTAGTTACTTGATGTACCTATATGATTTTGGGGTAGGAGAAGCTACTTTAGCCAACTAACCTAGTTATTTTTCAAGATTCCATCAGGCCGATGGTCGAAAAATCCATTTCATTCACTTTGTGGTCAATTTCATTCACGGAAATTCATGATCATTTCGTGCATTTCACTTCACGGTCACTTCTATGCATTTCGATTAATCGCTTCACTTCACCCCCATTTCCATGCATATCACAAATATTCTCGCATATTCGTGTTGATTCACGGTCATTTCGATGCATTTTGCGGTCTCTTGTGTCTTCACTTCACAAATATTTTCAAATTGCATTTCACGGTCCAATCGCTTCACTTCACCCCCATTTCCATGTATATCACGGTCATTCCCGATATTCTGTTTTGATTCACGGTCATTTTTGACGCATTTCATGGTTCCACGTTTTCACTTACTATCATTTTCGTGTATTTAGCGATCCAATCGCTTCACTTCACTCCCATTTCCATGTATATCACGGTCATTCCCGCATATTCCGTGTTGATTCATGGTCATTTCGACGCATTTTGTGGTCCTGTGTCTTCACTTCACGGTCATTTTCGTACATTTTGCGGTCCAATCGCTTCACTTCACCTCATTTCCATGCATATCACGGTCATTCCCGCATATTCCGTGTTGATTCACTTGTCATTTCGACGATTTACAGCATCCAAGCGTCTTCACTTCACGGTCATTTTCGTGCATTTCGCAGAAATCCAATCGCTTCACTTCACCCCCAATTCCATGCATATCACGGTATTCTCGATATTTCGTGTTGATTCACGGTCATTTCTCGATTTCACGGTCGGCGCCTTCACTTCACTCTGGCATTTTTGTGCATTTTGCGGTCCAATCACTTCACTTCAACCCCATTTTCATGTATATCACTTACGTCATTCCCGCATATTCCATATTGATTACGGGTCATTTCGACCATTTCGCAGGTCTCGTGTCTTCACTTGGCGGTCATTTTCGTGCATTTCATGGTCCAATCGCTTCACTTCACCCCATTTCCATGTATATCACTCATTTCAGTATATTCTGTTGATTCATGGTCATTTCGACGATTTCACGGTCCCGCATCTTCACTTCATTAAGTCATTTTCGCATTTCACGGCCCAATCGCTTTCGCTTCACCCCCATTTCCATGCATGTCACGGTCATTCCCGCATATTCCGTGGTTGATTCACGGTCATTTCAACGCATTTCGCGGTCCCGCGTCTTCACTTCACGGTCATTTTCGGTATTTCGCGGTCCAATCGCTTCACTCCACCCCCATTTCCATTTATATCACGGTCATTCCCGCATATTCCGTGTTGATTCACTGTCATTTCGATGCATTTCGCAGTCCCCGTCTTCACTTCACGGTCATTTTCATGCATTTCCTCATTCAATCGCTTCACTTCACCCCCATTTCCATGCATATCACGGTCATTCCCGCATATTCTTGTTTATTCACAGTCATTTCGACGCACTTCACGTTTAACTCACTTCACTTCACGGCTATTTCCACGCACTTCGTGGTCAATTCACTTCACTGCACCGTCATTTTCATGCATTTCACGGTCATTTCCGGCGATTCCATGTTGATTCACAGTCAATTCAATGCACTTCACGGTTAATTCACTTCACTTCACGGCCATTTCCACGCACTTCGCGGTCAATTCACTTCACTTCACTGTCATTTCCATGCATTTCACGGTCATTCTAGGCAATTTCGTCTTCATTCACGGTCAATTCGATGCACTTCACGGTCAATTCACTTCACTTCACTCTCATTTCCATGCACTTCGCGGTCATTTCACTTCACTTCATGGTCATTTCCATGCATTTTACTGGTTCCTGGCAATTCCATGTTGATTTGCTTCTGGTCATTTCTTGCATTTCATGGTCAATTCCTTCACTTCACGAATCATTTCCACACATTTCACGGTCATTGATCTGCTTCACTTCACGGTCATTTCCATGCATTTCACGGTCATTCCGGCGATCCCATGTTGATTCACTATCATTTCCATGCATTTTACAAGATTTCAAAGTGCCCTTATAAGTGCCCTTGTTTGTCACCATTAGTGAACGGGTGGTTAGGCGATCTGGTGAGACATCAAAAGAAGATCAAGCCAAGTGTCTGCCTCAATCGGATGTGTGGAAGTTCGCATAGGTAAATCATAGCCTCACATCCCATAACCCAATATACCAGGTGAATTAAACCCTTAAAAACAAGATAGACATCTTAGGATTTTTATGGTGAGAAAACTTTTCAAAATAGGAACTCTAAGTTTTTCTCGCATGTTATTTTATCAAGCACCGATATGATCACTGCTGTTTTGTCGATGTCCTCGATACCTTAACGATATTATCGAAAAGAGGACCAAAAGTGTCCAAAGAACTAAATATTCATCTGAACCAGTTTATCGATGTATCGATACACCTATCGATATCATCGATAAAAGCACTAAACATGTCCAGTAACTTTATAACATATCTGGACGAATTATCGATGTATCGATACGCATATCGATACAATCGATATTCAAATCTCGAGACCATCGGGAGTGGCTCGATAAGATCGACAGGCAGATTTTCGGCGCCCCTGTTTTTTAATGAAAATCTCAAAATTCATCGATATATCGATGACTGTTCGATATGATCTGAAATCAAATATCGACAAGATAGAGGTCCATCGATGATATCGATGGTAGGCGCATTTCTTACTAAAGCCAGATTATTTCAGGATGTTTTTAACTATGATCTAGGGCCTTCGATTTAATCGATATTCAAATATCAATGATATCAACACCTGATCGATTACATCGAACTAAGCCATAATTTGTTCAGCAAGTTTAAAGATAAATCTGATGGAATTATCGATGCCTCGACTCGGATCTCGATATCATCGACATTCAAATTCCGATGACCTCGATGGTTCTCCCGATTATTCATGAAAACTTGAAATATCTCAAAGTCAAGTCTCTCTCAATTTTCATGTGTCGATGGATCGAATCTGTTTTCGATGGAATCGGAGTTTGAAATCCAATGACATCCGACTATAGCTTCGATTCATCCACCAATCAAGCAAAGAGTTTCAAAAGCGTATGACATCAAGTCCGAGTCATCGAGCGGACCATCGATGCCATCGAGAGTATACGCTGATGATATCGAACCGCTCGATGATATCGAATCCTCATAAACGTGACTTACGTTTTATATCCGTTGGAACTTTTGCCTATTTATAGAGGACTTGTCTTTTGTTCTTGGTGAGAGAAAGTAGAGAGAGCTTTTGAGTGTTTCTACTTATATCCTATACCTAAATCCCTTTCTCTCAAGGGAGTTCATCCTCCAATCTACCCTCACCATTGATATTTAATAGAGTGGAATTGGGAATGAACTTTCGCATTCAAGGATCCTCCAGCTACTGCCTTAATTGCAAATCATTATGCTGGGATGCCTTGAATACATAAAAGAGGAACCACTCTATCTTCCTTATGGAAAATCTTTAGAGAGTAGGATTCCATCTCACCTTGACCCAACCCGAGCCAAGCATTGTATACATCATCTTGTGTGCTGGATCAAGGGAGTCAAGAACTCTTCGTCAACAAGGAGGAGAAGATCTTCGACATTGTGCTTAACGAGACTCATCAACTTATCTGTGTATCCGAGTCTGAGGACACTTGTGATCATTCCTTCTAGGTCTTGGTATTAAGTGGTTTTCACCCTTGAAGCCCTCGTAGGAGGCCTCCGTGAGTGTGCATGGGGTGCACAGTGGTGGATCCTTGCTCTTGTGTAGGGCATAAGCTGTTAGGTCCTTGTGTAGGTCCTTGACCTGTGTGGTCTAAAATCCGGTGCGTTGTGTGAACCCTTGCTCTATGGAGAGCATGAACGTTTGGTTAGGAGTGGAGACTGAAGAAAACTACGGGTTTGAGGTGAACCGCGTAAAACCTCTCCGTAAAGGTTGATCAAGGTGAACTCGATTTAAAACCTTAGGTTTGAGGTGAACCCTGGGAAACCTTCTTAGTGAAATCCTAAGGTACACTCAAGAGGTTGAGTCGGCTTGATGAGAGTGGAGTAGACAAGTAGTCGAACCACTATAAAAATGATGGTGTGTTGTGATTGCTTTTCTATATGTGTGATTCATGACAATGCATTCATATTCATATGTCCGAACACATCTCTCACACACACAAATCACATCCAACTACATAGACTAAGTTACTTATTATTATATCTTGATTAGTTACGTGATTGGATCCTCTACTTAGTTTAGAAGCCGAGTAGAGTTACATTTGTGTAATCGAAAATTGCATACATAATAGGATTACTGGTGATAGGATTTTAATAACTCATAAATCTTTAAAAGTCCTATTCACCCCCTCTAGACATATTGAGATATTCCAACTTCTGCTCAAGCGGTACTTTCACCGCTTATTTCACTTCCATTCACTTCACTCGGTCATTTCACGCATTTCACACACCAATTGAAGGAAATGACCATAGAGATCAATATGGAATCGCAGAGAATGATCGTGAAATGCATGAAATGACGTTGAAGTTAAGTGAATTGACCGCTTGATCGTGGAAATGGGCATGAAGTGAAGTGAATTGACCGTGAAGTCGGCATGATTGACCGTGAATCAACTTTTGAATCGCTGGGAATAACCGCGAAATGCATGGAAATGATGGTGAAGTGAAGTGAATTGACCGTGAGTGCGTGGAAATGGGTGTGAAGTGAAGTGAATTGACCGTGAAGTGCGCGTCGAATTAATCCTTTCCGTGAATCAACACAGAATAGGCGTGGAATGATCCTGATATGCACGAAATGACCGAAGTGAGGCGATTGGGCCGGAAAATGCACGGAAATGACCGTGAAATGTGCCGAAATGACCGGAATCAACCACGGAATAAAATGAGATGACCGCCGTGATTTTAATGCATTTCATGGTCATTCTCGCTATTTCGTGTTAATTCGCGATCATTTTGGCGATTAGCATTTCTGATCATGACTTCACTTCACGCAGTCATTTTTAAGAGTGCATTTCCGCGGTCAATCGCTACCGTCACGGTCATTTCTATGCATGCGGTCATTCCGCTTATTCCTGTTGATTCATGGTCATTTTGACGCCTTGTACGTCATACCCTTCACTTCACGGTAATTTCACATTTCACGGTCCATTTGCCTTCACTTCGGTCCATTTCCATGCATTTTCACGGTCACTTCACCGTTGAAATGCGTCGAAATGACCGTGAATTAACATGGAATATGCGGAATGATATTGATATGCATGGAAATGGGGGGTGAAGTGAAGCGATTGACCGTGAAATGCATAAAAATGACCAGTAAAGTGAAGACACGGACCGCTAAATGCGTCCGTAATGACCGTGAATCAACATGAAATATGCGGAATGACCGTGATATGCATGGAAATGGGGGTGAAGTGAAGCGATTGGACCGCGAAATGCACGAAATGACCGTGAAGTGAAGACGCGAGACCGCAAAATGCATCGAAATAACCGTGAATCAACACAAAATATGCGGGAATGACCGTGATATACATGGAAATGGGGGTGAAGTGAAGCGATTGGACCGTGAAATGCACGAAAAATGACCATGAATTGAAGACGCGGGATCGCGAAATGCGTCGAAATGATTTTGTGAATCAACATGGAATATGCGAATGACCGTGATATACATGGAAATGGGGGTGAAGTAAAGTGATTGACCGCTTAAATGCACGAAAATGAAGTAAGTGAAGACGCGGGACCGCAAAATGTGTCGAAATGACTGTGAATCAACACGGAATATGCGGGAATGACCGTGATATACATGGAAATGGGGGTGAAGTGAAGCAATTGGACCACAAAATGCACGAAAATGACCGTGAAGTGAAGACGCGGGACCGTGAAATGCGTCGAAATGATCATGAATCACACACGAATATGCGGGAATGACCGTGATATACATGAAATGGGGGTGAAGTGAAGTTTATTGACCAGTGAAAATGCACGAAAATGACTGTGAGTGAAGATGCGTGACCGCAAAATCGTCGAAATGACCATGAATCAACACTTTAATAAGCGGAATGACCGTAGTGATATACATGGAAATGGGGGTGAAGTGAAGTGATTGGATCATAAATGCACTGGTGACCGTGAAGTGAAATGCACTTTAATGACCGTGAATTTCCATGAATGAAATTGACATGAAGTGAATGAAATGGATTTTCGACCATCGACCTGATGGAATCTTGAAAATAACTAGGTTAGTTGGCTAAAGTAGCTTCTCCTACCCCAAAATCATATAGTACATCAAGTAATTAACTTTGGTTTAAGAAGATATTCGTTAAATGAATAAATAAAGAAATGAAAAAAATAGAGAATTTTTTTTATATGCTTATATATATATATATTATATAAATATGTATTTGAGAAAATTGTAGGTAGAATAAAGTTCTCCATGTAAAAAATAAAATAAAAATAAAAAATTTCATAGATTGGCATAGACTACATTATAGCTACGGTTATAATCCGTAGCTAAAGGTAGAATTCTTTTTTCAATTAATCGAAAGACATTCGATCAATCAAAAATTACAAGATTTTTGTGGCAAACTCATTGACATGCTCCGACCTTTTTCGACAATCGAAAGACCTTCGATATATCGAAGTACATATCGAAAGACCTTCGATACATATAAAAGGACAAATCAAATGGCAGGGGCGAGGGCTATGGGCCTTATGGCTAAGGTTATTATCCGTGGCCATAGATAGCCCCGTAGCCATAAGTTCCTGATTTTTTCTTTTTTAATTTTTTAATTTTTTAATTTTATTATTTTTTGTTGTCGTAATCCCACCACTTTTTGTGGGTCCTATTATGAGGTATGTGTTATATCCAAATCGTCCATATTTTTGGCAAACTCGTATTACAGCTTGAGATGGAAAATAAGACAGATCTAACTATCAAGTGGACCACACTTTAAAAGGCATTGGGAATTGAACGTCCACCATTGAAACCCTTCTAGGGGTTACAGAAGTTTTGGATCATTACAAAATTTGTTTTTCCTCTTCATCCAGGTCTTTGTGACCTTATGAATAGATTGGATGGAAAACATATGTTGTGGTGGGCCCTATAAAATATTTAACGGTGAAAATCAATTTTGCCCTTGCTCTTTGTGGTGTGGTCCAGGTGATCTTCGGGTATGATTTTTTTTGTTTTTTCGATAATGCTCCCAAACGATCTCGAAATATGGATGAACGTTGTGGATATAATAAATACATAACTGTGGGGGCCATGCAACGTCGATACCCTTTGAACCGTTCGTGCAACTCGGAGCTCGAGGAACGTAAGCGCTCGTCTTCGAGCACCAGCGATCCGCCTCAGGAAGGAAAGCAGGGGCATTTTCGACCTGAGAAATGAGGCCGTACAGCTGGGGAGTATTCTTGGAAGATAAAAAGCGAGTGGGCTTAAAAAGGTAGTGGGCCATATACAGTTGGAAATTTCTCTAATGATAATAAATAAACAAAAATCGAGCTGTTTCAAAACAGACAATCCACAGTTCAAGAAGTTGGAGGTTTTTGGCTTAACCTTTATAGATTGGATTTCACATTTGGAACATGATAGGCTCAAAGAGCCTGAATATATAGTGTAAGGTCTATATTAAAAGAGACGGATATGATTAATTATACCAAGTTGCTTTTATTCCTGACAAACACTAACGTACAAGAAGAAAATGATACAATAAAGACGTGTAATGTAAAAAACTAAAAAACTAAAAGGCAACAAAATTTCATGACGCCTGATATATATATATATATATATATATATATATATATATATATATATATATATATATATATATAAATATAAAAAGATGCTCGCACACAACTAGTGGTTCAGCTAGCTGTACATTAAATTACATAAATATCCTTTTTTTTTATCTATATGTAATGCATAACTATGGACGGCCACGTGACATCAAGTGTTACATGGGTATGTTGGGAACACGTGTCAAAGATCTATCTCGTTTATCAAACATGGCCCACTAATTAAATTTTATCTGCCAAAAATTTATATATGGACTTTATAGTTAAATCTACACATGTAAGTTGAAACTAAATTATTGGAATGGGTTTTTAACAGCTACTTTTCTTGTATAAAAATATTATGTACTATTGATAAGAAATATACTTTTTTATATCTTTCATAAACGTACAATGAACTCTATTTTATTAACGGATTGGATTTCTTACCCATCTGATACATTATCCAAACCCATCACACGTGCACACCTTACATGGTTATCTCACTTCTTTTTTTGGAAACAAAACTGTTCCTCCTTCCTCTCTCCACATTTTATGCTCTCTCCCTCCGTGCCGCTGGCAGACATAAATTGCCTCTTAACCTTCGGCCACTTCCGACCAAAGGAAGCTAGTGGGCCACTATGATATTTGTGATAAATCTATTCCGTCCATCAGTTTTTCTAGATCGTGTTAGGACTTGGGTCCAAAAATAAGACAATTCCAAAACTCTAATAGCCACACAATAGGAAAAACTGCATATTGAATTGAAAATACAAAAATATTAGTATGATCCAAAACTTTTGTGGCCCGTCCTACCATGATCTGGTATAACATTTGAAAGTCTCCGGTGCATCGGTGAGTGTTTTCAAAGGGGGGTGGATTAGATGTTACCTTGACAATGGGGCTCACCTTGATGAACGTGTTATACATCCACCCTGTCCATCAGTTTTTATTGATCATTTTAGGACTTGTTCTCATTATTTAATGCTCACCGTTAAAAACTACTTAGGTACCACCTATGGCCCACTGCAATGTTTATTTTCCATCTAACCTTTTGATAAGGTTAGATAGACCTGATGAAGGAAAAATACAAAGTTCAACTTAATCTAAAACTTTATGGCCCACAGTAAGTTTTTAATGGTCAATCACCATTGTTTCTAGTGGTGTAGTCCACTTTAGGTTTGGATCTTCTTAAGTTTCGGCATCAAGGCATAAAATGCGATGAAAGAATGGATGGACAGCATGGATATACAATACATTCATCAAGGTGGGCCCCATATGGTCAAGGTAACACCCACTCACGTATTACCCAACGACACCTAATTCACTCTCATTTGGAAAGAAGCGTAAAAGAGGGTGCGGATTGGGTATTACCTCACCAGACCTATCTAAGAAGAATGGTCATGTAAGAGGCTCTCTGGGCCTAACTTGGTCTATATATTTTATCAACACCGTTTATCTATTCGACATATCATTTTATACCATGATCCAAAAAAAGAAAAAAGAAAAGAAGAAGAAGAAGAAGAAGAAGAAGGTAGATTGGATGCTTAATTAGACCACATCACATGAAGTAGTGGGGATTGAACTGGAACGGTTGAAAACTTCCTAAGACCCACTGCCATGTTTATTTGCCATCCAACCTGTTCACAAGTTCACATAGACTTGTAAGAAGGGAAAACATAAATATCAGCTTGATCTAAAATTTTCGTGGCCCCCAATAGGTTCTCAACGGTAGGCTATAAATATCTACTACTCATGTGGTGTGGTCCACTTGATGCTTTGATATGCCTCATTTTCGAGCCCGTGTTCTAATATAATCTAGAAAAACTGATGGATGGGACAGATTTATCACAAACGTCATAGTGGGCTGCACTTAGCTTCCTATAGTATAGGGGTAGAGATGACATTAGTTGAGAAGAGATAACATTTGTGATGTATTTGATTAAAAACGAGGATGGATTTGATGGATTTCTTACAAACATCACTGTGAGCCTCACCGACCATCCCACCATGGTAACTTCACGAAAAAGGATTTAGCAGGAAATCAGTGTCCTCTTTCGTTACACTAATCCCTTTTCATTTTTAATCAGGCGTCAACACTGACTATATATATATATATATATATATATATATATATATATATATATATATATATATATATATATATATATATATATATATGAGAAATGCTCAGACACAAGCTGTGCATAAAAGTACATGAATATTTTTCTTTATTTACATATAATGCCCACTCATGAGAGAGTATGTAACATCAAGTCTTATACAGGTACAACAAGAATATGTGCTAAAGATCAACACTGTTCATCAAATATGATGTACTAATTAAATTTTATTTGCAAAAATTTAGTAAATAAACTTCATCATTGAATACATATATGAAAATTAAATTTGAACTGGTAGAATGGATTTTTAATAACTTACTTTTCTAGTATAAATATATCATACTATTGATTATAGAAATAATATTTTATGTCATTCACATGCTTACAAAGAACCTTACCTAATTAACGGACTAGATATTTTACACATGAGGTGCATTAGTCAAATACATCACATAAGTCCTCTTCCACATCTCTTGTATAAAATAAATATTGGATACTATTAACGCATCTGAACTATAACTGTTATTACTCAAGTTAAACAAGTCTTTTATTGGCATTGGTCACTTAGGCCTAATTTCATTGATCTTAGCCTCAGAAAATTGGACAACATCCATGGGCATCATACTCATGTAGTTTATAAGACTTCGTGCGTTGCTATTGGCTAGACAGACTGCAGACAATGATCTATATAGCTTAGTTCACCCGTCTCTTTCTCTAAGAGGCATCAAGATTATCCATTAAGGGTAATTGGCTTGGGTTGGGTCCTAGTTTCTATGACTTAGTGTACATTCTTGATTATGTGTTCCACTAAAGTGGTTGTGACTAAGGATACCCATTGTGTCTTAGATTCAAGGGCATCATACAACCATCATACATTAAGGACCCCATGAGGTGGTGTTTGTCTCTAAATAGGCGGTGTTCAACCCAAAAGAGTTCACCATTTAGTTTGAGTCAAATGGGGTGGGGTGGATGGTAATAATAGTATGGAATCAGATGGTCCATGTAATGCCCCAAATCTTTACGGCCCGATTACATACTCGTGCCTGAGAATTCTGAGTGTTAGTGAAACGAATGAAAGAATATTTCATAATTGCACATTATTTTTCTAAATCACATTAATAAAGATAACCATTCACGAGAATAAAACCAACCACACCTTAAATCTTATTTCATTTAAATGTAAAATTTTAACTGAACGTCAACTACTCACCTAGGTGGTAGCTTATTACAAAAGTTCATATTTGTGTGCATAAAACATATATAAAACTAAATTAAAATTTAAACATCAATGTCATTATCCTTCACGACTCAAAATAATCCTACATAGGGAGGTCATCACCTGTATCTTCAACTTGTATATCAGTTGCATCATTTGTATAGTTAGAGAGGGTTAATGTCCTACTCACAGTGATGGTTTTCCTTTAAGATTAACAATAATTCAAGTGATTCATCATGATAACAATGTAAGCTTATTCCGATACTCCTCATATTCCACCATTATGAGTAGTATCGGTATGCGCAACTAATCTACATGAATGCATATCTAACATTATATGTGCGGCTCATCATACATAGTGACCACCTCATCGTTGAATATAATTCATAAAAATTTGGCCTATGCTGCATCCCATAACTACGAAGATTCGTTGGCGTGTCCGACACTGCCGTTGATTTATGTAAACATCTTAAGACAGAACAACTCATGGATTGGAAGAATTATGTTACACGATTTGTTCATGGAGTGACTAATTGCAACATCTAATCCCAAGAAAGTAATGTAATATGCGCCCGCAGATTACTTACACCAATGCGTGCAACATTAACCAAATCTAAGGATTTACGCATCGATCAAGAGGGTCACTACCTATAGTGCATTATGTCCACGATAAATACATACAAGTCACTTGTTGTGAAATCTTCAATACATCACTTGCATCAATAGAAAAAGAAATCGAACCATAAGAGTTTTGGAATTCCAAAAAACAAGCCTAATACATAAAATAGGGGAGATAGCACAAGGCTAACATAATAAACGAGAAAAGTAGCAATAAAATAAGTTAATAAAATAGAAGAGTAGAATTAGGTTAACTTAGTAAAATGATGAGAGAGGAGCAAAAGGCAACTCATACAGAGTGGAAACATGTGATGCTCTCAAAATTGGCGAATGGTAAGGTTTGTACTTTCACTCATGAATTCATAAAAATTTCATCAGTGTTTTCATGGACTAATTAATATTAAATTATAATAAAATAAACCCCAATACGGTAGAAAATACTATATACACTTCAAAGTGAATCCATAGGTACAACAATGCGATTTCGGGTCAGACGGGTCACCCAATAAGTTCAAATTACTCCAAAAGTGAGTCCTCTATCCTAGGGTTTAAAATATAAATTTTAGATTATAATAATATTAGTAAAATTATAATGTTTATTGACACAATTATCTAGTCCATTGGATGAACAAACTATCTACTATTCTAGACCCATACGTGTGTAGTTTCACGAATTAAGGCATGGTTTTGTAATCCAACCAATAAAATATGTCCAACATGATTAAAATCATATATTAATCATAATTTCAATATAGATTAATAATTCATAATAATTCAGTAACTTATTAGCATAGAAATCATAGTAAAAATTAAATTATACACAATTTAATGCGAAAATAAGAGTACCATGTATAAATTCAACTTAAGTTAGTATAAATTTAAAGGAATCCCTCACTTTATCCTTATATGAAAATCCTAAGTAGATATCGATGTAGGAGAGCTTCTGTATGAACCACAACGTCGCTCGAGTAAGAGTGAGACACCACACTTGTGGAGAAGGAAGAGAAGGAATGAGTGTCTATATTTGGATCTCTCTCTCTCTCTCTCTCTCTCTCTCTCTCTCTCTCTCTCTCTCTCTCTCTCTCCCTCTCCCTCTCTCTTCCTTAGACGTGAGAAGGTGGGAGTGTATGGGTTTTTTAGTAGAGAAGGGGCGCATGCCCTTTTTTGTTAAGGAGTGGGCATAAGAGGGGTGTATCGCATCCCACATGAATTGGGTTTCTCAAATCTCTTTTTTCTGGCAATCTTTCTTCAAATCTAATTCTTCCATGGAATTTAAGTTATTGAATAGAGCTTGAATATATAATTCTCTTGGTGATCTGAAGCTTAGAATGACTTATAATGAAAAATTCTTATAACTCGCCAAAATGGACTTTATCTTAATTAATAGTCCACGCTTAACGTCCAGGGCTTAAAATTATGAAAAATATGTATTCAATATAGGAAAAAAATTGAGAAAATTTTGGTAGTTGATCGATGCTGGGAAAGGCCTAAATCTAAAATTTCACTTGTCGCACTAAAAGGAAGAAACCGGCTTTAAGGTGGTCATCATTCAACGGTATAGGATCACAGATCGAGGTTTAAATTTTGATGATCTCATAATCATATGAGAGAAAATTGTGGTCCAAATTTGAATTGCAATGGATGACGGAAAGTAGGTAAATTGGAAGGTCCAATTTTGAAAGAGTTAGTAAGCCTTTTATTTTTATTTTTATTTTTATTTTTATTTTTTTTACACACACACCACCCCCACACACTCACGCTAGTGGAATTTCACCACATATGGGTACTCGAACCCTTGACCGGGAGTTGAAACTCCTGAGAGTCTACCACCCAAGCAAGAGTAAGCCAAAAAACCTAAAGAAAAGTCTACCAAGGTACGATTCTCACATTTCACACTCAGTCCATATGATGGGAAATTCAAGTCATTCATATGATGAAAAATATCCTACTACGACTACATGAGAACTTTCTTCACTTGATAGACACCAAAATCAAGTGTTAAGGGGATGATTTGTTAATTGTACCACTTATACTATGATCTAAAGGCTAAAATTCGACTTGTTTCATTAATTTATGATAGATAGGAATGAGACAAAATTTCACATCAAACAGATAATGAGAACCATGTGATCTACAATTCAAGGGCCCATGGTAATGGCATTTTCGGTATTATTGTCGATCTGAGAGTTTTCAAAAATCTAGTGATTCTATATGGTTATAGGAATGCTTTTAAGTAATTCTTACAAAAGAACTCATATCTATATCATTGCAGGTAAAGAATTATTCATTAAATAAGTTAATATTCTCATTAATTATGGGAAGATACATATATCAAACAACAGGATCAATGTACGCTAAAACAGTAACTTCTGGGATGTTACAATCCAACTCTTAGAAATAATTTTGTCCCTAAAATTTAATAACTTTGATCATGTATATGAGTGAGGATATACTAACTCATGGTGTCTAAGTTTTCACTATTCCATATGATGTAGATATGCATTTCTAGGTGTATACAAGTCCGTATAACTGACTACGCAAAATTGGGTCACTACAGTCCACTTTGCCATAAAGGTGTTGGACTATTTGGGCTTATGTGGTTGATATTCAACCAATCTCATGTTATGAAGACCACTCACGTATTACAATCTCGACCCAAAGGAATGGGTCGTAATAATGTATTGAGTTTCACATTAGGATTTGATTATTATGCCTGTCATCCTAGATAATCTAGTCAACTGCCTTGTTAATTACATAAAGTTTAGCAAAATAAGTATCTTTTATTTCATGCTTAAAGTTTTAAATAGGTTATTTCATCTTATATGAGTTGTGGCACCTTTATGTATTACAGTAATGAATATTTAATCCATTCACTCTCAAATTAAAGTCCTCCCTACCCTTAACGGCACTAGCCTCTCAAAATGAAAAAAAAAATTAGAGATAACTCTAAGATATATGGAATTAGATTTAACCCTTAATGAGAATCAACCTCCGAAACCAATTAAATCCAGACTTACTTGTGATATTGCCACATATAATAGGTGTAAACGGATTAATAAGCTAAGTATAAAGATTATTAGACATTCCATTCTTAAGTCTTTTTCTTGGGGTATACCTGAGAAGGAGAATGTGGAAGAATTTATCGAAGAAATCAAAAGGATGTTTACTAAATCCGATAAGGCAGATGTTATAACTGTTCTCTTTGAACTTCTATCTCTAAAAATATAGTGGTGAAGGAATTAGGGAGCACGTCATAAAGATGGTTGACCTTGCGGCTAAGTTAAGGGCATTTTAGTTGAACATTCCAGAACACCTAGTGGTCTACTTAGTACTTTTTTATATTCCTTTTAACTTCAAAACTTTCAAGGTCAATTATAATTCTTAAAAGAAAAATGAATCTTTACTGAGTTGATATCACACTGTGTACAAGAAGAAGCGAGGTTGAGCGACCGGAAAGTGCTCATCTCATGGCAATAACCTAAAAGAAAAAAGTTATAAGAATAAGGGTAAGGGTAAATGGAAGATGACAAGTAATGGTGCATATTCGAAGGACCAAAATCAAGAGGTTGGATCCTTCTACTTCTGCAATTAGGAGGGTCACTTAAAGAATCAATGCCATGGGTACCAAACTTGTCTTAAGAAGAATGGGAATAAAAGTAAAGGTAATTCTTATCTGACAGTTTCTGAGGATTTAATTGATACATATTTGTCATGATATAGGTTGATGTCGAGTCATACACTCACATCATATATCTCATGCAATGGTACCTCAGGAGCATGAGACGTAGTGATATGGAGCATTACGTTGTTAATGGCTGGCTTTCAAGTAAGCGAATTGAGGCATATGACTTTTTTTCTTTTACAAACATATAATATGATGCATTTGAGTTATTGAAATCCTTACATTTATCTTACAGTGATTTAAAATAACATAGTTCATTTGGTTTTCTTCTAAATTCGAATGTTGGATTAAGGGCATCGATACTCTAGTTGTGCATGAAATGTGGATGTAAATGATGACAACCTCATTTATAGATAAGAATAAAAGAAATGGTCATAAATAGGTTCGATCCTTAAAACCGATGTACACATTGGTTCTGTAGTCAAGACAACTAATGGTATCGCTTTGAGGTGGATGTACTTATAATGACATTGAGCTAAGAATCTATGAGAAAAGTTTGACTTGAAAACGAGAGGAGACATCTGTCTCAAATTTCAGAGAATTACGATATACACAATATGAGATCATCTCTCGAAATCATATATGTCATCTAATCATTTGACTAGTGAGGGAACAATATTGGCAGTCGGTCTCAGTGTTGTGATAGTTTAAGTGTCCACTCTTAACCTAAAAGGCACCTTGGTGATCCTTGTGTGAGAAATTGCGGGTATGTATAGGATCCATAAATAAGGAAATGTGACACAAATATTAAGTTCATGAATGGTAATAACAGTCTGGTGGAACTGATAACATGATTAAGTTTAGTCTACACTGAATGCCTCATTAGTGGGAGGTCTAGTCTCAGGTTTTGTTTGATGGCACGAGTGATGTAGCTTGATAAGGTGCAATCTGATCGCTTACAACATCATGCATTGGAACAAAATTATAACATCTATCGTGAAGCCAGGCGTTAGACGCTACTGTATTACATTCTTCTAAATTAAGATAGGGACAAAGGAGCTCACACTATGGTTCCTTGAAAGGAAGGTGATCTACAATCATCAAATGTTTGTAAACCCCAGCTGATATTTGCATCATAAGGTTCTTAGGGTCAGTGGGAGGACACACATTAAGGTGGTGTACCCATTGTTGAGGGTCAAATATTACATATTATCCCCCACTTATTACTTGGTTTTATGAACATGATAATTCTTAATGTTCTATTTTAATCATCTTTGTGTTGCAAGGTGAATTTAAGAGCTTAGATTGAAAAGGATGATAAAAGCATGGACTTAACGCTCACGAATCACCAAAGCTAAGGATGGATCTTATGAAACTAAGAATGAAGAATTTACATGCCGAAGATCCAAGAAAACCAAGTTAGCTAGGAATGAAGAGCATTGAAAACTTGAAGTGAAGAAAATGAATCCTAAAAATCTGTATCCTTCGACCAGTCTAAGCCCATCTTTGACTAGTCGAAGGCTCTTGCTCGACTAGTCGAAGATTCCTCAACTCGAACTCCAGCGATAAAATCCTCTAAATTCCCGTCATCCTCAACTAGTCGAGGATTACGCAGATGTTGCGTGGACTGCAAATTTGAGGTGGTTTCTGGAAGTTTCCAACTAGGTGCGAAAGAAAGTGATGCAAAACTATAAATAGGGGTCCCCAGGGCATCCCTAGACATCATTTAGGGTTTGAGGAGTGGAACAAAAGCGTGGAGAAACTGTTGCGAAGAGTTTTTCTTCCTTTTCCTTGCTGTTTTTGTGCTTTTCTTAAGAGATTTTAGTTCAATCATGTCTATGGTTGGCTAAACCTCATATCTAGGGCTAAGAGGTGAAGCTTGTAGTAGGATAAGATATTTCTACTGCTTTGATTCATGTTTATGTTGAACTCTCTTTGATTCTAGTTTGATTATAAGGAATACTTTCAGTTTTTAATGGTTTGTTGTGACTCGAATTACAATAGATCTATGATAGCTTTGAGTATGTTCTTTTCATGTTTTGAGATTATGAAATAAGGAAATCCTATTGTTCACCATCGTCCCTTGGGCATGGTTGGATGATGAAATCATTCCTAACTTTCACAATTCTCTCATATTGGTCATGGGATTGGTAAATCCTGTTGTTTGCCTTTTCTGCTGGGTAGGTTTTGTGATGGAATCACTTCCAGTTCTAACACCTCTCTGAAATTGCGGTAATGACCACTTTAATAGAAGTGGGAATACGCCAATGTGTCCTAGAGGGGGGTGAATAGGACTTTTAAGATTTCATGATGATTTAAGAACCTCTCAACCCTATCCTGAATTAATATGCAATTATCAGGATTTCTTCAATGTAACTCTATTGGCTTCCAAGCCAAATAGAGGATCCAATCATCAGACTATTCAAAATATAAATAAGATGTATAACATAGTTCATGATGGATGTGACTATGAGTGAGATGTGATTCTAATTAATTCTAGGTAATCATGTAAAAATGCATTATAAGAACATTCAGAGAGAGCACACAAGCAGTAAAAGTAAATAGCAATCCCAAACACAGTCATTTTTATAGTGGTTCGACTACGTGTCTACTCCACTTTCGGCAGACACACTCAACCCTTGAGTGTACCAGATCTCACTGACAGAGGTTTCAAATCAGGTTTACCTCAAACCAGTACAACCTAAAGAAGACTGACTCTAGGACCTACACAAGGTACCTAACATATCTCCACGAGACAAGTTTATGCCCCACATAGGAGCAAGGGTCAACACACAACACTCAGATTTTAGGCTACACAGGCCAAGGATCCACACAAGGAACCTAACAGTTTATGTCCTACACAAGAGTAAAGGTCAACACACAACACCTAGGTTTTAGGACACATAGGCTAAGGATCCACATAAGGAATATTGAGTTTATGCTCTACACAGAGCAAGGGTCAACATATGGCACTCCCATGTACTCTCTCGTCGGAGGCCTCCTATGAGAACTTGAAAGGGGTGAGAAGCACCTTTGACCCAATCCTACAAAAGGAATGATCAAAAGGGTCTCTAGACTCTAATGACTTACAGATAAGTAGATGTGGCCCATTAAGCACGTTAATAAAGATCCCCTCCTTTGATGATGAAGAATCTTCATCTTCCTTGAACCGTAACACAGATGATGCTCCAATGTATAGTGACGGGTTGGGTCAAGGTTATGTTGGTGTAACGCCCTGAAAATCGGGGGTCGAGTAGCAACTCAACACCCGAGTTCCGAAACATCACTTATGCAACATAAATGCTTATGAATGAATGTTGTCTATGTTAGTGCAATAATCATGAGTGGGATTATACCAAAACAGTAATTCATACTCCAGATCAAGTTATAAAACGCAAGCGAAAGACTGAAAGATGTATATAAATGTATATAAAGCCAGAAATGGTCACAATCGGTCTCCAGAGTATGAACACCTTATTGAGTCACCATATACATATATTAGTTTCAAAATCAAAATGCCAAAAAAATGGTACAACTATAATGGTAAACCCTGTAGCCCCGTCATCTGAATGGCCTAAGCGAAGCCTCCAGAGAACTGCATGTAGGAAAACTCATCTTGATCATCGTAGTAGTCAGGCTCAGCCTCCTGCATCTCGTCAACACCTGCATCTAAGACAGAGTCTGGTTAGTGTGTACAACACCACCCCACAACGTGAGAGTGAGTAGCTAACTCAGTGGAACGATAAAGCATAGGTTAACATGTTATTAATTCAGTCAAGCAGTAATGATAAAGCAGTACAATCAAACACTCCTAAATACTCTTATTAATGCAAGTATGGAATGCAGTCATGATGCATGCCCTCACCTATACTCCCTCGTACGACACCATCTTACGTCCGCGGCTTGCTTTCATCCCTCAGTGCTCTTCAACTCGGGGCACATGCAGTGCTATGTTATGAGAGTGATTACCGAGTTGTTATTAGTCCTTTTCATACAGCAGTGTTGGAAAACTAAGGTACCTCCCTTATATCATTCCCAAACAATGATCCATCCTAGGGTCGTCAGTCTTAGATAATCTCATATGATGGTGCAGTTCTAGGTCGCTGCAAAGGGCTACCAGGGCTGTTACACGCACTCGTTACACCACTCCCCCATCACCCTACATGGCTAATCATCAAATCAGTACAAGCCTAGTTGTACTCCCATTGCTACAGAAGGGTTGTCGCATATACGTAGGCTTAGAGTACGCTCGAGGTCACTATAAAGGGCTGTCAGGGTTATTACACGGAATCGTTGCACCACTCCCCCATCACCAAATCAGTGTAGGCCGATAGCTCGAATACAGTGTCACATACCACCGTATTCAGCTCACGAGTCTGGGTTGCTCACTGGTCACTATGGGGAGGCACATTGCCCCAGCGTAAGCCGACAGTTCGAGCACGGTATCTCATACCACCATGCCCGACTCATGAGTCATAGCGGATCAATGTACCAAGGTTAAGCGGGATTTACTGGTGAGTTGGGTACCTTAGGTTCAAACAGAGGCGTCCATACATGGTGAACATACATCGGCAGATCAGGTTACTTGACGAGTTCGACTAGCACAAGCGCACGTTGAGTTGAGCGACATGAAGTGCGCAAACATTCCATGTGGCTTAACCACTGCCGATAACTTTAGTACAATTCGGGTTCGTCAAACCCATCTTAAGTGGTGAATAAATCTCAGCCACGAACTCAAGCCTGTTACCAATTGCCTGGACTATATCATAGCCCCACTTTCACTTCATTCCAACAGGTAATCATAAGAGACAGTCAAAACAGTAATGAACAAATAATTCAATTCGTACAAGCATGTGAGCATGTTGAGAAATGTAACACAAACATGATTTGCACACACATTCATTACACGAATAAAATAGACATCATAATGTATCGTACATGGAGGAAATCATATACATAATTAAGGTAACTGAGATTCATATCTCAAACCTCATACAAAACTACTATTAGTAATACTTAGCACATTCAGACATTTCTACAAACACTTAGACTACATACATCATCGTACATGATGTATGTGGTTTACACATATATGAGGTCAACTCCTTTCACTAGGGAGTTGCCCCATAAACCACATGCATATACCCACGACGGATGATCATGGCGTGCACAAATCCGGGTTCCATATTCATTTAAGCATTTCTACACACTTTATCACATATAGTGTGTATTTGCCGTGATGTGATTTTAGGGCAAGTCCTTTCGCTAAGGAGTTGTCGCACATGTATTAAGCATATATTCACGACAAATAAACATGTTAAGCAATAATCCAAATTCCAAACGTATTCAAATATTTCAACACATACATAGAATATACTATATTACACATAGTTCACATATAACTGAAACATGAAACGGACGACGCATTTTGCATGTGAAATAGCACCCATAACAAGAATAAATCATTAACCGACATTGAAAGCCTTGAAAACCATAACCTATATGTCTAAAGTCCGCACCTTACGCTGTATAAGCGTAACGAAGTCAATAGAATCTCTAAGTCTTCGTCTATGGCGGCACAACAACCTATAGTATGAATTAAGTCAGCTATCTCGCTACTTGTAACAGTTGAAACCCTAGAACAAGTTAGGGTTAGGGTTTTCTTACATAAGAACGAAGATAGAATCGCTAGGAATAACGATTAGACGGTGGTGGCTAAGCACGTATGGTAGCAAGTTAGAGCAACAGGATCTTTCTCCCACTTCTCTCACACTTTCTCTCTCTTTACTCTCTCTCACATCTAGGGTTTTCTTAAATTCGTAGGGGATGAGAGAGTGAGGGTTTAAGGTCCTTATATAGGCCCAGAACTCACGAAAATAGACTCAGGGCCATGGTATACTTGGTTATCTCCAAATACGGTGACATTCTGTCTCAACAGAGCACTGAGCCCCCTTGAGCCAAAGGTCGGACTTAAGCTCACTGACCTTGGATCTAGGTCAAGTTAAGTTTTTGTTCCAGTTGGATTCCTAAATCACACGTGGCGGACCAGTTTTAGTTCAACGGTCACTGAAACTCGATCAGGATTACAAGTACATGGACATGTATGGGAAATGTTCCTTGATCCAAGGGTGTATTTGGGTTAGATTTCGACGTTCTGATTGCTTATATTTGGCCCGCAAGCAACAAGTCTCAGATTACTCAAATTAGATTTAATTTCTAAAGAAAACTATATTTTCTCACACTCCTCACTCCGGGCTTAAGCGAATAGCCCTGGGACACCATCTGGTTTTGACTTCTGAGATGGTTGTCATGCCCAGCAAGGCGGTCCTAATTCCACAACCTCGTATTATTCGGACTTTCGATGTGTGGTCCATATCTGATACGGAGTTTCGTGATGCTCCCGAGAGCAGCCGGGTAATGAGATTGATCCTAGATTTTTGGATAATGTAGCGTCAATGATTCCACAAGTTTTAGGTCTTGCAGATCGTATTTAAAGTGATTAGTGCGGATTTCGTATGTAATCTAGTTTAACACTAGTTAATCCTCGTCTAATTTCTAAAGGATTTGGTCCTGAGTGATTTCTGCCTGAGGTGGTACTCGGGCCTTTGTACGGGATTTTTTGAGTCGTTACAGTTGGAATCCTACTCTAATAAATGTTTTCCTATTTTAGAGACGGAGTGATTCCAAGCATCTAAGCATTCAATGTAACCCAGCTCAATGATTTTCCATTTATAAGGTGGTAGCTATAGGATCCTTGAATGCGGAAGTTCATTCCTCAATCCACTCAATTGAATATCAATGATAAGGGTGGATTGGAGGATGAACTCCCATAAGAGAAAAAGGCTTAGGGTAGGTGATATGAAGTAAACACGTAAAAGCTCTATCTCTTTTCTCTCACCACAACCAAAGGCAAGCTCTCATTAAATGGCAAAAAGTTCCAACGGAAATAAAACAGCCATATTTTTTATAGAATTCGATATCATCGAACAGTCTTCAATATAATTGAGCGTATACTCTCGATAACATCGAAAGACCACTCGATGACAAGAACTCAACTTGTCAAACACTTTTGAACTTTTTTGCAAACTGGTTGAGGAAATCGAATATGCTTTGATGTCATCAGATTTTGAACTCCGATTGCATCGACTCATGGTTCGATTCCTCAACAATTGAAAAATGTGAGAGCAATCTTGCCTTTAAGACTTAATTAACAGGTATTGATACTATCGAGCACCCCTCGATATCATCTGATTTTGAATGTCGATGATATCGATCACAGTTTCGATTCATCGATCTTTTTCAAGGAATTTCCCTATAAGCTTGCTGGACAGTTTGTGTCCTATTTCGATGACATCAACTTGACTTGATATGATCGATATTTGAATATCGATATCATCGAGTGATCCTCGATACTTGAAAGAATTTACCTAAAAGCTTGCTGATCGGATTTGTGTCCCAATCCGATATCATCGAGATTTGAATTTTGAGGATATCGAGGCTCTTTTCGAGATATTGAAATTTACATGTTTTCCTTGACTGCATATTAGACACAAACTGATCAGATGTTGATTTTATCGAATTGTCTTAATGAAATCGAAATTCGAAAGTCAATGATATCGAACATGCCATCGATTCATCGATAATTCAGTCCACGATTTTTTGTGGTTGCTGGACATCTGAAGTCCTCATTTCGATAATATTGAGTAAGTTTCGAGGACATCGATAACATAGGTCGATTTAATCGAACCACTTATCGATAAATCAACAAAGGCAGAAAACTTAGAGATTTCCTGATTTTTCAAAATAGTTTTCTCACCTAAAACCCTAAGTTGTGCTATTCAGTTTTAAGGGTTTTACATACCTGGTGTTTTGGGACATGGGATGTGAGGCTAAGTTTACCTTTGACTAGTTCAGGCACACATCTTGTTGATGCAGACGCTTGAATGATCTTCCTATGGGACTCTCTTGTCTTGCTGACACAATACTCACGTTAATTGACAAACCAGGGCACTTTCACTCTCATCCATTGAGAATTAGGTCAAAGGAAGTTTAGATTTGGTTTTATTGAGATATCTTCCAATTGTATAAGATAGGACTCTAATTTTAGTTATGTCCTTGAATCAAGCATAGATCTCCCTGATATCTATAAGTGAATCCTTGGAAACCCTAGTTCCCACCTTTGAATTTATTAAGTTTTTCATTAAATCTCTCACAATCACGCTCTATACTTCTAGATTTAGATTTTCATCTTTTTCTAGTTCTAGTCATAGTTACTTTCAAAAGACGCATAAGTTCAGTCCCAGTGGATTCAACCTCGGTCTCACCGTGATTATTACTGCATCGTGACCCTACACTTGGGTTTGTGAACAAGTTTTTGGTGACGTTGCCAGCGACTAACAGTTGCATTTTTATGAGATTAGCTAGTTTTGAAATTAGTTTAAGATTAGGGTTTTTCTGCTTTCTATTTTTAGGATTAGGGTTTTTCTGTTTTATTTTGGAAACTAACTCTTTCTCTTTTTAGAAACTTTACTTTTTAGAAACTAGTTTACTTTCCTAATTTATTTTTAGAAACTAACTCATCTTTTTATTTTTGTTTTTAGAAACTTTCTAATTTTAGAATTTCTATTTTTAGAAACTGATTTGTTTTGTTTTGTTCTGCAGGATCTTAATTTAGGAACTTCTAATTTGGTAACTTCTTTCTAATTCCCTCTCTCTTTCTATTTCTATATTTCTATTTCCCTTCTTTCTTTTAGGTTTAGGTTGGAATCTGAAATGGAGGGTTGAGAGTGTTTCATGCCCAAGTGGGTCCATGACAACACTCAACGTCTTTTGAGTGAAGGAGATTTAGTAAAGGGGTTATCTATCCATCACAGGATTAGATATTACTTGAGATCCTCAGAGTTAATTGAGGTTATGGCTGCAAATCAACCGGTGAATCAGCCACAACCTCAAGTTGCGGAAGTCTAGTATGAGAATAAGGTGCACCATGCACCCCCGCCTCATACTTTATGAGATTACTTACAACCGGCGGGGGTGAGCACTCCCTCATGCATGATTTTTTCAATAAATACAGGACATATGGATATTAAGGTAGGGGTGATCCAACTCCTTCTAAAATTTCATGGACTAGAATTTAAAAGTCCATATCTGCACTTGAAAGAGTTTGATGAGATTATAACTACTTTATTTTTCCTAATGTGTCTAAGGACACTGTCAGACTGAAACTCTTTTATGTTTCTTTGAAAGAGAAAGCTAAGATGTGGTTGCATTTACTACGTTCCCAATCTATTGGCACATGGAATGACATGATAAGGGAGTTCATAAAGAAATTTTTTCCACATCATAAAATGAACACCTTCAAAATCGCCCAAAAGGAGAATGAAACATTCTTTAAATATTGGAAGCAGTTCAAGGATCTTGTCAGTTCATGCCCACAACACAGTTTTGAAACGTAGGGCGTTATACACTTTTTCTATGATGGTTCGACATCTTCCATGCGTCAATTAGTTGAGACAATGTGCAATGAGGAATTCATGATAAATAAAAATGTCAATGATGTGTGGGACTACTTAGAATAGACTTGCTGAAAATGCACAATCATGAGACACCTCCCCAAAATCAAGCACTACTTCTAGGCCCACTCAATTAAAGGAGAGGAGCGGATTATACCTTCTGAAAGAGGATGATGATATCAATGCTAAAGTGTCTAATCTCATAAGGAAATTCAAGGCCATGGAACTAAAGAAGGATAAGGTTAAGGAAACTATTTATGGTATTTGTACTTGGAATGTGCATACAATTGAAAATTGTCCAACAATACCTGCCTTTCAAGAGGTTCTGAATGAGTAATCTAATGTCGTGAACAATTACCAAAGACCTTTCAATGGACCTACCTCCAATACATACAATCCTAGTTGGAGAAATCATCCAAATTTCAGTTAAAGGAATGGACAAACTGCTACTCCTCAAGGTTTCTTCAATCAAATTCCAAATCCCCAATCCTAAACTGCAATACGAAATAAGTGATCCAAGCTCTTTAAATCAAAATGAGCAAGTTAAGTCTATCACCACTCTTAGGAGTGGGAAGATAATTGACAAATCTATTCTGGTAAGGGCTGAGAAGTCTAAGGACCCGAAAAGATAAAACTGATAGACCCAGCAACACTCCACAAGAGTTAAAACCGAAACTTCAAGGCAAGCCGATTGCACCATTCCCCCAATGATTGATTGCACCAAAATCTCTCTCTAACTCTCAGGACATTCTAGAGGTGTTGAAACAAGTAAAGGTCAATATTCCTCTACTTGATGCCATAAAACAAATGCCTCCATATGCGAAATTTATGAAAGACTTATGTACGACCAAAAGATGATAAAGTATTCAAAAGAAAATCTTTTTAACTGAAAAAGTGAGTGATATCCTAAAGCAAGATGTGCCACAGAAATACAAAGATCCCAGTAGCCCAACCATTGCTTGTGTAATTGGGAACTACAGAATTGAGCACTCACTTCTTGACTTAGGAGCGAGTGTAAATCTGATCCCATTCTCAGTCGACGAGAAACTGGGTCTAGGTGAATTAAAACTCACATGGACCACATTACAACTTGCTGATTGCTCAGTTCGTATACTGAGAGGAATAATCGAGGATGTGTTGGTCTAGGTTGACAAATTCTACTACCCAGTAGATTTTATCGTCTTAGATACTCAACCCATTGTGAACATGAGCACTCAAATTCCCGTCTTTCTTGGTGGCCCATTCCTTGCCACTTTAAACATAATCATTAATTGCAGGAATGGAGTCATGAGTATGTTTTTCGGGAACATGACATTGGAGTTGAATATCTTTTCAACATAGGCAAACAGTTAGAGGATGAAGACGATTCCCACGATATTAACCTGATTGATTCTTTCGTGGAAGATAGAGCACTTCTGATCTTATCCTCTGACCTTCTAGAGACGTGCCTAGTCCACTCTCATGATTTTGATGATGACATGATTAGGGAGATGGGGACTATACTGGATACTGTGCCAGTACTTGAAGTTAACCGGTGTTGGCCACGATTTGAAGAATTGCCCCCAAACTGATGTAGTACCTCTACCGTCTAACCTCAAGGCACCGGAGTTTGACCTAAAACATTTGCCCTCTGATTTGAAATATATCTATTTAGGTTAAGATAAGACATATCCGGTAGCGATTTCTTCCCACCTTAAGCAAGAACAGGAGAGTATGCTCATCTCTACTCTCATTGAGCACAAAGGAGCCCTTGGATGGTCGATTGTGGACCTCAAGGGATTTGATCCTTTAATTTGTATTCACCGCATTCATCTTAAGGATAATGCGAAGACCTCACGACAACCACAACGTAGACTAAATCCAAACATGAAGGAAGTGGTTAGCGCCAAGGTTCTTAAGATATTGGATCTAGGTATCATATACCTAATATCCCATAGCCAATGGGTGAGTCCAACTCAGGTGGTTCCCAAGAAGTTTGGAATCACCATCATAGCCAATGCCAATAATGAACTCGTGCCAACTAGGATCACTACTAGTTGGAGAATGTGCATTGACTATAGGAAGTTGAATACCATCATAAGGAAGGACCACTTTCCTTTACCCTTTATCGATCAAATTTTGGAAAGGCTAACTGGTCACTCTTACTATTACTTCCTTGACAGTTATTCGGGCTACAATCAGATCGAGATAGCCCTTGAAGATAAAAAAAAAATACCACATTTCCTTACGACACCTTTGCTTATCAAAGGATGTCATATGGGCAATGTAATGCTCCTGCCACTTTTCAGCGATGCATGTTGAGTATTTTTTCTAACATGGTGGGGCAATATTTGGAGGTCTTCATGGATGACTTCTTGGTCTTTGGTCCATCCTTCAGCGAATATTTGAAAATTTTGAAAAATGTGCTGAAGCAATGTGAGGAAAAGAACTTGGTACTGAATTGGGAAAAGTGTTAGTTCATAGTTCATAAGGGAATTATTTTTGGACACATCATCTCGTCCAAGGGAGTTGAGGTAGATAAGGCTAAAATTAATCTTATCTCTAACCTACCTCCACCCAAGAGCATACGAGACGTGCGATCCTTCCTAGGACATGCCAGGTTTTACCGAAGATTCATAAAGGACTTGAGTCACCTTTCTCATCCTTTATGTAATCTACTTTAAAAGGATGCACCATACGAGTGGACTGAGCAATGCCTAAAAGCTTTTACTAAGTTTAAGGGCATGTTAACCACTGCACCTATCATGCAACCACCCGACTGGAGCCTTCCTTTTGAACTTATGTGTGACGCGTCTGACTATGCTCTTGGGGCGATTTTAGGCCAGAGAAAAGAAAAGAAGGCTTATGTTATTCATTACGCAAGTAGAACTGTAAATCCTACCCAAGTGAACTACTCGACTATGGAAAAGGAACTCTTAGTCGTAGTGTTCACTTTGGACAAATTTAAGTCCTACTTAATCGGATCCAAGATCGTCATTTACATAGATCATGTAACGCTCAAGTATCTTCTTTTTAAGAATGATGTTAAGCCTCGCTTGATAAGATGGATCCTCCTACTCCAATAATTTGATTTGGAAATAAAAAATGAAAAGGGAGTAGAGAACGTAGTGGTTGACCATCTTTTCCGCCTTGATCTTTTTGATCCACTTGAGACAACACATATAATCGACATGTTCCCCAATGACAATTATTCAAAGTCTCTCATTCATCTTGGTTTACTGATATTGCTAATTATCTTGCCACAGGTTTCACGCTGACACATTGGACTGCACAAGATAAGAAAACTTCTTCACCGAGGTTTGTAAGTTCTTTTGAGATGATCCGTATTTATTTAAATGAACAAATCTTAAGGATATGTGTTCCAGACAATGAACACCAAAGTGTCATTTCCTTCTGTCACTCTCAATCTTGTGGTGCTCACTTTTCTGCTAAAAAGACCACGACCAAGATTCTGCAGTGTGGCTTTTACTGGCCCACTATGTTCAGGGACACTTATGAGTTTTGTAAAGCTTGTGAGTGTTGTCAGAAATTGGGAGCATTGTCCAGTCGAAACATGATGCCTTTGAACCCCATTCTGATCATTGAAGCATTTGATTATTGGGGTATCGATTTCATGGGACCATTCCCCCAATCTTTTGAAAATTTATATATTTTGCTCGCCGTAGATTATGTCACTAAATGGGTTGAATCGATTCTGTGTCGGAACAATGACCATTAAACGGTCATTAAATTTTTAAAAGAGAACATCCTTTTCCGGTTCGGAACGCCTCGAGTCATCGCTAGTGATGGGGGCTCACATTTTTGTAATAAGCCATTCACAAACTTAATAAAGAAATATGATATCTCTCACAAGGTGAGCACTCCATACCACCCACAAACAAGTGGGCAAGCAAAGATTTCTAATAGGGATATCAAACGCATTTTGGAGAAAATGGTTAACCTTGATCGAAAGGATTGGTCAATCTGATTGACGGATGCTTTATGGGCTTACCGTACTACATTAAAAACCCTATTGGAATGTCTCCCTTTAGGCTTGTCTATGGGAAGACTTGCCACTTACCGATGGAGTTGGAATATAGGGCCTACTGAGCGATTAAAAATAAGAACTTTTATTTAGATAATGCTTGGCTCGCTGCGCAAACTACAATTGAATAAACTCGAGGAAATCTAGAATGACGCATATGAGAACTCGAGAATTTACAAGGACAGGATGAAGGTGTTCCATGACAGGAACTCCTTCGAAATTATTCTTAGTTGGTCAAAAAGTCTTTTTGTACAATTCTTGGTTACATTTTTTTTTGGTGAACTCCGACCTCGTTGGATCGGTCCTTTCACTAATGTCTATCGTCATGGGGCCTTCGAGATAAAGAATCTGAACAATTGCAATGCTTTTAAAGTAAATGGACATCGATTGAAGCCATTTGTTGAGAAATTTGATTCAGAGGACATGTTCATACCTCTGATTGATCCTGTTTACTAGGATTGACCTCCTAGTCTAACGGAGGTAAATTAGATTCATTGCTTTCAAAGAATTTAGGACTAGGATAGTTTGCTTCCGTTGTTTTAGGATAGTTTGCTTTCCGTTTGTTTAAGATAGTTTTCTTTTCGGTTGATTAATTCTTGTACTAACTCACCTTAATGCTGAGATTCAAAAGCCTCAAAATTTCTTCATCAGGTACTATATTTCCATCACTTCTCCTTCAATTACATTGTCTCTTTTGCAAATCATGCTTATTTCTTTTACATTAAGGACAATGTAGATTTTAGGTTGGGGATGGAAGATTAGGTAAACTAATCAGTGTTTTCTTAGTTTTGAGCAAAATTTACAAAAATTTTGAAAAATTTTCAATGTTTATCTATTTGGAAAGTAATAAGTTGTTATTTAACACTGTTTTGAGTATGAAGATAAGATAGGAAATGAATTTCGAATTATTGGAGTTTGATCAACTAAATAGCCCATCAGTTACGGTCCTTGTACTCAATTGATTGAGAGGTAGTTTGAATATCATAATAATCTAAATCACAAGACATATTCAATTTTCCTTGTGTGAGACATACTAGAAGTTTTGATTGTAGTATATGAATCATTGATAGATGGTGAGAATCGAGTCTAGAGAATTTTATTCACCTTAAAAGAAGAAAAGAACCAGTTAAAAAAAAGGAGATCGACAGAGAGGTCATGAAAAAGAATGAAAAAAATGAAAAAAATGAAAAATAAAACTGGAAAAGAATGCAAAAATAATGCAAGGTCTGTAAAAGAATGAATAAAAATTGACCGTCGATATAAAATCAAAAACAAGAAAAAGAAAGAAAATGGGATAAGTTCGGAATCCATACTTGAGTTTTCAATGAATCTTGAAGTGATGAGCATCGCTAACATTATGAAAAGAAAGTATTTTCACTGAGCACATTGAAAAACTTGATATGCGAACTATGCTCTAACTTAATGGATAAAGAACTTATTTGATTGATTGCTTATGTGATTCGACTCTAGGTTTTCAAAATCTCACTTTCTCATCTTGGGTCTACTCATTCATACTTGATTACGCAAAAGATTGTTTTCTGGAAAATGTTTGAACATTGCGCATTGAAGTTCATTTTTCGCATACTTTCCTCGGGACTAGCAAAATGCTGGTTGGGGATTGTGTTGAGGATCAAATATTACATAGTATCCCCTATTTATTACTTGGTTTTATGAACATAATAATGCTTAATGTTTTATTTTAATCATGTTTATGTTGCAAGGTGAATTTAAGAGCTTGGATTGAAAAGGATGCTAAAAGCCTGGACTTAATGCTCACGAATCACCAAAGTTAAGGATGGATCTTATGAGACCAAGAATAAAGAATTTACATGCCAAAGATCCAAGAAAATCAAGTTAGGAATGAAGAGCATTGAATACTTGAAATGGAGAAAAGAAACCCTAAAAATCTACATCCTTTGACTAGTCTAAGCCCATCTTCGACCAGTCGAAGGCTCCTGCTCAACTAGTTGAAGATTTCTCGACTCGAACTCAAGCGACAAAATTCTCTAAATTTCCATCATCCTTGACCAGTTGAAGAAGACCTTCGACCAGTCGAAGGTGACCCTTGACCAGTTGAAGGTGACCCTCAACCAGTCAAAGGTTGTCCTCGACCAGTCGAGGGTTACATAGATGTTACACGGATTGCGAAAAATTGAGGTGGTTTCTAGAATTTTTCAACTTGGTGCGAAAGGAGGTGATGCAAAACTATTAATAGGGATCCCCAGGGCTTCCCTAGGCATTATCTAGGGTTTGAGGAGTGGAGCAAAAGCATGGAGAAACTGTCGCCAATAGTTTTTCTTCCTTTTCCTTAGTTATTTTTATGCTTTTCTTAAGAGATTTTAGTTCAATCATGTCTATGGTTGGCTAAACCTCCTAGCCAGGGCTAAGAGATGAAGCTTGTAGTGTGATAGGATGTTTCTATTACTTTTATTCATATTTAACTCTCTTTGATTCTAGTTTAATTATAAGGAATACTTTCAGTTTTTAATGGTTTGTTATGACTCAACTTACAATAAATTTGTGATAGCTTTGAGTATGTTCTTTTCATGCATTGAGATTATGAAATTAGATAATCCTGTTATTCACCATCATTCCTTGGGCATGGTTAGATGATGGAATCCTTCATAACTTTCACAATTCTCTCATGTTGGTTGTGGGATTGGTAAATCCTGTTGTTTGCCTTATCTCCTGGGCATGTTTTTGTAATGGAATCACTTCCAGTTCTCAAACCTCTCATCCATTGAGAATTAGGTCAAAGGAAGTTCAAATTTGGTTTTACTGAGATATCATCCAATTGGATAAGATGGGACTCTGATTCCAGTTGTGTCCCTGAATCAAGCATATATCTCCCTTGATCTTTATAAGTGGATCTATGGAAACCCTAGTTCCCAGCTTTGAATTTATTAAGTTTTTCATTAAATCTCTCACAATTTCTCTCTAGACTCCGGATTTAGATTTTCATCTTTTTCTAGTTCTAGTCCTAGTTACTTTCAAAAAACACACAAGTTCAATCCTTGTGGATTTAACCTTGGTCTCACCGAGATTATTACTGCATCGCGACCCTACACTTGTGGTTGTGAATACCCATTTCAGTAAATTAAGATTAATTAATATTCAAGTCTTGTTATTTGTTCTTATTATGAATGTATACAATGAAATGAATAAATAAGATTGTATATGATTGAGGCCGTGAATATCTTGATAGAGATTATTGGACCACTTGAAAGTCTGCATGCGAGTTTCACCTAGAATGAGATTTTCATATTCTTTCAGTATCCATGCCATTGGGAATGGTGGCATTGTGATTACAAATAGTCTCACTTTGATAATTAAAGTAATGACTATCATGGTTCAATATCAGTAGTTCTAATGGGCTGGATACTGTATGGTACTTCACCGGATCCATTAAAATATCTAATAAAGATTTGAGATTGTTGTCGAATGTTGGAATTATGGGCCATGAATGGCATAATTCCATTAGGATGGGACCCTTGCAGTTGAGTGGTTATACAGTCTATTATGGGAATGAAGTACAATTGACCACTCTTTATGGAGTTGCGTTGAGAGAAGGCTTCTCTCCCAGTGATTTAAGAGCCATGGACTTGGGAGATTCCTATAATGGGTAGGATTTTATCATGGCCTGTCTCTACATAAAGAAGTGTCCAATCTCGTAATCTCCTCAAACATTATATACACATTTCTCTCCATTAAAACATTCAACTTGACGTAATAGTGGTAGAGGCGGAAGATTGACGTACAAACCTTAACAATCTGCAAGATGGTCGGCCAAGAAACACTTTCTAAATACTTTCAGATTCCTAACTCGATGCTAGTATAAACCCGAAATCCATTGCGAAATTTATCTTATATTATATTTGTAGTCCATCTATTTTGCCAACATATTTTAGGGCTTGGACCAAAAAATAAGCAATCCAAAAAATGAGTCTCTACTAATGATTTAGTGGGCTCTAAAGAGTTTCAATACAAAGGTCATGAGTTCTAGTGGCCATCAAGAATGTGAGAAAATAAAAGCTATTGAAAATTTCTCATGTGAGAAAATAAAAGCAATTGAAAATTTCTCATGACCACACCATTAAAAAAGCAGTGATTGACTATCCCTTTTAAGAACTTCATGCAGTCATAAGCTACCTAAGGACCCATTGTGATGTTTGTGAGAAATCCACCTATGAATTCATTTTTTTTCAGCTCATAATAAGACATGAGACAAAAACGGTGGAGATTTATGCCCACCGCCGAATCATTTACGGATATGCATAATTTTTGTATTAGGCTAATACTTGTCTTTTCAATTCATCCCAATGGGAATAACCTTATGAATGGTTCAGATGGCTCATAAACATCAAAGTGGACCTCAGAAAAGTTTCAACATAAGTGTGGCCCACTTGAGTTTTGGATCCACCTAATATGTTGATAAAATGGATGGATGGGGTAGATTTGTCACAAACATCACAGTAGGCCCCACCTAGATTTTGATGGCCAGGTATCACAGGTTGTCTGCATTCTCCAAATGGGCATGGAGTATGTGAGTTCAAGCTTTCAGCTATATTGGGTGAGTCCCAATTGCGGGGCGTACTTTGATGTATGTCTTATATATCCAAGTGATTCCCATTTTGCTGGCTCATTCAAGGAATGGGACCCAAAAATGAAGCAACTTCGAATTTTTAGAGGACTACCATGATGTATGTGTTTTAATATGTTGTCCGTCTATTTTTCCCTCATTTTTTTGGCATGAGCCTACGAATGAAATATATTTAAATCTCATATGGACCATGCTACATGAAAATAGTGGTGATTGAATGCCCACCATTAAAAATTTCTTAGAGCCTACTACAATGTTTATTTGCCATCTAACTTGTTGATTAGGTCACCCTAACCTAGGATACCCTCGTTTCAATGCTGAGGTCTTGGTATTGATCCCCAAGTGGGATGTGGTGTGGCTAACTGTGGGGGTGTGACTAACAATGTGGTGTGTGTATTAACAATGGGATGTGCATACTAACCTAAAAAAAAAGGGGTCACTCAAACCTAGGGAGAAGGTAAAACACAAATATCAGCTTGATCCAAAACTTTTGGGGCCCTCAAGATGTTTTTAATAGTGGGAATTAAATCCCTACTATGTGGTCCACCTGTGATTTAGATTTGATTCATTTTTAGACCATGCTCTAAGAGGAGTTGACAAGATCGATGGAAAGCATAGATATATAACATACACATTGGTAGGCCCAAAGTTAAGGACTCACCCATTAAGTTGTTACTGGGGAGTCACCGTAGGCATCCCCACCTTTTCTCATCGAGTGACCCACTTGAGTGTCGCTTCCACCCATTGTCTGATGTATTAATATGAGCTGACAAGTAGGGTGGACTAATGGTTTTCACACAATATCATGGTGGGTCCCAACTAGCTTATTCCAGTAGTCAGGTGTGGTGGGTAATCCGCATTCTTCAAATACCTCTGAAACCTCATCGTCCCTCTGGAATTTTTTAATGGTTGGAATTGAATACTTTGTGGTCCACCTATGATTTGGATCTGGCTTGGTTTTTAGACCATGCCCTAAAATGAGCTGGTAAAATAGATGAACGGCATGGATATACATCATATACATTGTTGGGCCCCATAGTCAGGGACTCATCCACTAAACTGTCATCCCGAACTTGCAGTGGATATACAACACATACATTAAGGTGGCCTCATGGTCAGGACCTCACCTATTGTGCTGCCATACATCGATTGTCTATTAATGCTTTGTTCTCTATCACTCCACCAAGATGTATGTTTTTTATCCATGTAGATAGCTGTTCCAAGTTGGAGGGCTCCAGCACCTGGAAGGACATTCAAGCTCAACTGCTCTTCTCAATCCACAACTCCAGATGGATGATAGGGAAAGGAGATATTAGCTTCGGACACATAACTGGACGAGTGAGGTCTACTAATTGGTGTCATTTCTTCCCCCTCTACTGTCACCAATAGAGAAGCTAAGATAAGAGACTTCTGGAATCCTTCAGGTACTTGGGATCTCTCCTCCATCGCTAGAATCCTTTCATCGGAAATCATCAACTTGATTAAGGAGAGCGATGTAACCATCTCTCATAGGGACGACCACCTAGTCTGGAACCTGAATTTGTCAAGGAAATTTTCGCTTTTATCCGCTTGGAACTCTATCTGCAAGCAGCGAGACATCCAATGCTGGACCATATGGGCTTGGAACAAACTAGTCCCCCCGAAGATAGCAATTTTCCTCTGGAAGGTGATGTACAGGGCTATCTCAGTTGATGTGTCCATCCAGATAATCGGAATCAGGTCCCTGCAGCTCATCTCCTCAGGCCATCAGGTCTTCTAAGCTCATCTCCTCGGGCCATCAAGTCCCTACAGCATGCAGCTCCGCTGCTGCTAAGAGCATACCCATCAGCAACCCCTCCCTGCTCTAGAGGCTGCCGCTTATGCGTATCACACTTTAGCGTCTCCCTCTCAGCCACCCTACTCACTCCATCCCATATTCCCTAGGCAACTCCAACTCTCCTCAGCCAAATGTAGAGAGTCTTGACCACCTCTTCTACCAAAGATACGTTGCCTCGAAGGTTTGGTCCTTCTTCACTCACCTCTTGCACGTTCCTTTCCTCGACAATCAATCTATTGAACAACGGATCCACCAATGGAGTTTGATTGTGCAAAAATCCTCCAGATGGCAGATACTACGTGGCATAGCCCCTCCATTCATCATATGGGAAATATGGTTAGGTAATGAAGCCAAATTTGAAAACATCAGTTTCTCCGCATCCCAAACTATCCATAAAGTCTCTCGTTGGCTAAACAAGGTTGGGAACCTGCTTCCTAGCCCAGACAACATCTCATCCAGATAAAGCCCGATTATGCAAGCTTTGGGCATTCAAAATCACGTATCATCTTCTTCCACCTCAACCTAAGTCATCAAGTGGGCTAAACCAGATAGGGGCTAGTTGAAACTTAATGTTGACGGATTAGCTAGGGGCAATCCAGGAGCTAGTGGAGGGGGTGGCGTTTGCAGGGACCACTCCGGGAACCTGATTTTTGCTTTCCACAAAATGTATGGCCCAATCTTGAATAACATTAGTGAGGTGCAGGCAATGGTTGACGGCCTGTCAATCTGTGTAGAGATGGGGCTTAGTAACATTATAGTAGAAATTGACTCCCGCATCATCTTTGAAGTTAGTCTCCTCATCTCCCCTCTCATGCGACAGGAACTTATGGTATCAACTTGGCACTATTCTCTGTTTCTCTCAATCTCTCAACCTGTGGTTTTCTCACATCCCTCGTGAGGGCAACTCCGTAGCGGACGGTCTAGCCAAGATTGTTAGTGGTGGAGCGGCGAACTTGACCTTCCCATCCATTTTCTCGCTTCCCCAACTCATTAGAGGAGCTCTTCTTCTTGACAAAGCAAACGTGTGGCAGTTGAGGAGAGGGAAACGGAAAACGGGAGTTGGATAGCTCTTTTGGAATGCCTACCTGGGTCTTATCCCCATGCAACACCCTTGTTGATTGTGTCCCCTCTTTCTTCAGGCCCTGTTTTGATTCTTGGGCAGCCTGTGCTAGGCCTTTTTTTCGTGTCCCGCTTGCTCGAGTTAACTTAAGGCCATGCGTTTCCCCACTCTTGGGTTGGCCCCCCTTTTGGTTTCCCAATTTTTTCTATCTTGGGTTGGCCCCCTTTCTGTTTACTTTCCCTGTTGCTTTTTTTTTTTTTTGATAGATGTGGTCTGACCTTTTTGTGGTGCCTATCTGAATCTGTGAATTGTACATCCAATGTTCATATTATCAATGATAGGGGCATGATCGAGCCTTTTATTTTTTTTTAAAAAAATAAAAATAAAAAAATCCATGCAGTTCATCTATTTTATCAATATCATTTTAGTCCATAAGCTCAAAATTGACATAGAAGTCTGAAAATAAAGATCTTCATCGATTGATGTCATTTTGGTGGCTAACACAACTAGTTCCAATGCATAGTCTTAAATTCAACAATTACTATATGGTCTTATTTGCAACAGACCATTCTATAAGAATTCTGATTCGGCTCAAAATACAACTAATATTGACTACCCATAAGCTAAAACATCGTTAATTGAATGATGGGTGGATTACTACTTAATGGCCAATATTGAATATCAACCAGAAACATGGGTATTATCGATATTTCAGGCAAGATCAAAATTCAACAATAAATAACCATCTTCATTGAATTATTTGGGCTATCTACCAAGTAAAACCCACCAACCATCTATTTGTTTATCAATATTTTACTTGCATTGAAAAATGTGTTCTAAGTGGAATTAAAAGGAGTCCCAAAATAAGGCTTAATCAGGCTCAAAACTCGGCCCGCTAATTATCCAAGTCTTCATCAATGGACAATGGGCCCAAACATCTAAAATGGGCCTTAAAAGGTCTATAGAATGAGTAACATCAGGCTTAAGATTGAGCTCAGAATGGGCATGAAACAAGCTCAGGGCAACGCCCTTATAGGAAGCTCAAGTAGAAATTTAATTGATCTTAAAACTAGGCCCAAGAGCGGGCCCAAGGCACATTAAAAATAGACCAAAATCTGATGTAGAGCGGGTGTCACACCCCGAAATCTGGGTATAGAGTGTGCACCCTCAGACCCAAGTTTTAGTTCGTAACTCGTACGCAAAGTGTAGTAATTTAATTCCTTAATCAGTTTAATCAGAGATGATAATTATATTCAGTCTAAGTTCCTCCATAATCTCAATCACACAAACATAACACTTAGCACCAATCAACCAGGTATATATAAATCTTGACAATCCTTAAAATAAAATAAACCTTAAAAATCATTCATTTATTATATCATCGTACTATAGTTATGTTTATTCCATACTAATATTGTTTCAATGAAATTAATCTAAATAATTTCTTAAAATCTCAAAATCAATACCGATATGCATTTTACGTTAATCAAATTATGCTAGCAAGTAATCAGAAATAGTCTAATGCTGCCACTTCATCTTCAGATAAGTTTGGACATGTTTCACATGGATCGTGTTTAGGCATGGTGCATCCTTCCGGCTCTTGCGCTACATCATCTGCTAATGACTCCTCTGTATGATTTTTTCATCAATAAAAAGGTAAGCTGGCCAAGCTTAGTGAAATAACCTAGCATGGTTCATAATCATGGCAATTAAAACAACATAAAAGTGGATGTACAATAATATGGATGCAAATGATGTATGAATTCATCAGATGGGATGATCGTCATCTGCTTAGGTTGGAGGTCGTCAACACGCATCCACCCGTTGGGTAAGCTTCCACCATTCGGTAGGTTTAGGCATAGCCCGCATCTGGTAACGCTCTATCGAGATCAACATTTCTTCCAGGGAGCGCCTCTAGGATCGACCATGCATTATGTAAATGTAATGAGTGATGGATGATATGTAAATGCATATTTTTCATATTTAGCATAGTTGTCTTATGTAACGCCTCGGAAAAATCGGGGGTCATGCATAGACTCGACTCCCGAGTTCCCGAGTGTCACTTATCATGCGTTTATGATTTTTTGACTTATCAAGTTTAAATGCGCAGCATGGAATTAATTGAAACATGAGGCACATCCACAACTAGTCTACTGAACTGAAAGAAAACAATATATATAGGTTCAAAAGAATATAAAAGGCACATCTGACAAAGGCAAAGCCCAACAAAATCGTAAAGAAAATCATATGCCCATAAGAATGGTGCGCCGAGCCCACGACTCAACGCTCTAGAATCCGGTTTCTAAGCCGATGGAGAGCCACCCATCGGATGCAAGGAGAGTCCGTCCTCCTTGTCCAAGATCGCCTCGCCCGGGCTCCTCATGCCCTGAGTCACCCATCTATGAATGGGTCAAAACACCGTCCCAGTGGGAGTGAGTGATCAACTCAATGTGAACTATTAGTCTCAAGTTACAACAGGCATCAATTAAATTATGAATTTAATGAAAAGCAAACATTCATAAATGCCTAACTAATCTTGTTAATGTATATGCATGATAGATGATATGATGTATGCCCTCGCCACAACACTCCCTCGAGCGACTCCGTCTAACGATCGCGTATGTCAACTCTCCCTCAAAGCGACCTCGACTTCCGAGTCGCCACCCTAACTAATGTATGCAGTGATAATGTTAACCAAGTTCTTAGTTAAGTCCATTCATCCAGCAGGTTTGGGAATCTGGTACACCCCACGTATCAATGCCCTAAACGGGTTGCGAGGCCAAGACCCCCCAATGCGTGAGGCCGAGACCTCGCGGTCCATGATCCCGTCGGGTTTCTCATCCCCGACTTCAAGCACATGAGGAGTGCCGAGAGAAAGGGATCGCTCGTGGTCACTATGGGGAGGCGCGGCACCCCAGCATAGGCCGACAGCTCGGACACGGTGTCCAATTCCACCATGTCCGGCTCACGAGGCAGTGGACCAGAAATCAAATAGTTATCGAGGGGCTACAACGGTTGTAGGGTGTTCTAGGCTCCATTACATGTGTGAGCAAACATAGTTAACAATCAGAATTTGTCAGTAAGTAGACTAAACCGCACGAGTCAGGTGATCACGAGACGGACGACATCGGGTACTAGACCCATGCAGTCGAACTGCTGCCGCCCACACGCACTCGTCCAACTTGCGTGTTTAGTCTTAGGGGAGTCCAACCAGAGGGACTACCACCTAACCTCGTGTTCCTGACCAATCCAAGGGTTCGACGATAATTCATAGCATGCCATCATCAAGGTTATCAACTAACATACAGTATCATGTTGCATAAATCCTACCATACAATTCAATGTCCCTAACAAGCATAATACATTAATACAAACAAAGTGCATGTGAGAAGTGTGGGTTGGCGAGGAAACGAACCGATTCTTACGCCTCTTAGACTTAAAATGTGCCAAGGCAAGCATCATACAAGACATGAACAACAACATATGAGGCAAATTAAGCAACACATAGGCATATGATCATCTACTATATCACCAAGCATGTGAGGGGCACAAATGCGAACATAAGAAAGAAAACCAACAAACATGCGATTCCACACATCACCAAATGATACCCAAATCCTAGGGTCTCTCTAGATTTCACAAACACTTCACTCAAGCAAGCAAAATCATTAAACACATGATAAAATCGGTGCTAGGCCACCTAAGATTAATAGTCCGCACCTACGGATTGTTGGAGACTTGAAAAACGACCCAGAGATGCCTAACCCGGTGCCGATCGGCCGGAACCCCTAAAGCAACATTTATATGTTAGAATCCTAAATAAATTCCTCCTCATCACAAGGGTTTCAACGAAAATGGGTGGTGGATCTTACCTAGATGATCAACGGAGTGAAAAGGGCGGTTGTAGATAAGGAATCCTCCTTTGAGAAGATGTAGGGAGTTGTGGGGGTTTGATTTCCTTGGGCCCACCTTGCTCTTCTTTCTTCACTCTCCCTTCCTCCTCCTTTCTCCTCTTTCTCTTCTCCCTTTTCTCTCTTCTCTCTTTCCCCTTTTCTCTTAGGGAAAAATCGTATGGGAGAGGGGTGCCCAAAAGAAACACCTTTTTATAATTCCAGATTTGGTGCAAATGGCCCCAAGCTTCCACAATTTCCTAAAATAGACCACTAGGACTCCCTATTGGTGTTGGGGCGGCCTTAACACCCCTCTGACCACCAAATTCGGCATGTAGTTGCCTTATGGCCCGATTAGGGTCCATACAAAAATTGAGGACGAACGGATGAACGGATATATGATCTGAGAAAGCATTTCCGTCCCATAAATGGGCCCGTGGGGGCTGATCTGGTGATTGGGGTAGTTCTGGCGGCCCTCTGGCCATGAAACTTATAGGGTAGGTGCTCCATGGCCCGATGAAGGGCCTTGCAAAATTTGGGAACAAACGGATGCGGGGTTTGGTCGTACGGGTCCGATTTGCGATCAACGATCACCGTGCCACGATCGAGGCCCAGATTTGGTGGGCAGGCATTGAAAAATACATTAAATCTTCACCGTAAATTTGGAAGAAATCCGACGGCTGGAAGGCCCGGAGTCTCAGTTTCTTTTGTCGGTGCATTTTTAATCAGGCATTGGTGGGCGCGTATTGGGCAAGCGCCGGATGGTACTTCACGGTGTCCACTGGTCCGATCGCGATGGACCAAAGCCCAGTGAGATCTATGATTTTCTAAAGTTTTAGATTTTTCAGCCCTTCTCGGTCATGGGTGGCCCACACGGTAAGTTAAGTGTAAACGGGCCATCTGGCTTGGCGGCCTGTACTTGGTCCCATCATAACTAGACTGGTCCACCCCAGTATAATCTAATATTGAGTGCTAATGGTCATTAAGCGATATTATAAGTTAATTAAAAAGAAATTTTTTTTGAATTTTTGGAAATCCAAAACAGTAAAAATCTGGGATGTTACAATCTACCCCCCTTAAAAACAATTTCGTCCCCGAAATTGCCTAAGGGTAACAAATAAATATATTATCATTTCGTTTGCCTAGTTTATTGATTTCAGGTTTATATGCGTGGTAGGGTGCATACTAACTATACTAGCCTTGCTTATTATATTCAAAATTTTCACCCTTAAGGTTTGAAAAGAATGTCAAAATCATGATTATCATGTTAAGTGTTTGCTGATAAAGTTTACCTAAGGGTGGTGTATTCTACTCTTTATGATCAAGCTAATACGGAAAAAATGACGGTTGTGGTAGGCTCAAACCCGATACGTCGATTGTCCGCCTGACCAGGGCAGACAATACGTTGTATCTCTTCTGAATCCTGATGGATCCCGGTCTTCTGCTCGATCAAGCAGTGAGTCCGTTGGTAGTCACTCAGGATTGAGAATTGGGTCAAGCCGCGAATACTTCGCAAGTGTATGGTCTCATAATTCCGTAGTCTCATCAACCTAAATGTTTAAGGAACGACTCTCGTTGGAAAGTTTAAATCTCCTATTTATAAGGTTGTCCTTTGGGTTTTGGTATACGAGAGTTCTAGATTTAATTTATATTTAATTTAGGGTTTAATAATTTTATCAACATGCCTATGGGCAACGATCATCCTAAAAAGTTTTTAAAGACACAAATTTGTATATGAATTACCATTTCAATCATATGGCTAGTGGGTTAATCGCAGACTACACTTTGGTTTCATAAATTTCAGGAATGAAGGAATATTCGAGGTTCTAAGGTATTTGGGAGGTTTGGAGTGCGAATAACGCGAGTAAGGACGAGGCAATCATACATATAAACATTCACAAGGTGACAAGAAAATTTCAAAACAATCCATACATTCATATTGAATTCAAAATGTCATTAGTATGGCCAGTTATATCCTACAGTATGGATTTACATGTATTACTAGATACTCTAAACATAAAGAAAAAAAAAAAAAAACGGACAAATCAAGCGGGAATTTTAAGCTGCTTCAATACATGGTAGTAGTCTTAACTAACTCCAAACAACTACTAATTTTCGTAAAGTTAAGCTATTATTCTTACGGGTCGGACGAGATAATGAGGGAAAGAAAATCACCGGATGGTGAAAGAAAAAGATGGAGAAAGGTTCCAGAGATGGTTTTGAGAATAACTTGAGTTTGGAGCTAGGAATGGGCTTTGATGTAGTTGAGAATGGAATTTGAGATGGTGTTGAGGATGAACTTGGTAGATGTTGGGAGTGAAAGAGGGATTGGAATGGGGTTTGGTGAAGTAGAAGGAGGTGGGTTTTGTGAATGGGCCTTGAGAATGGGTATAGGAGTGGATTTTGGAAATGATGGGTTGAAAAATGAAATGTGAGAGTGGTTTTGAGATGGACTTGTTGGAATGGGTAGTTGGAAGGAATTTGGAGATGGGTTTAAGAAAATGGGTTTGGTTGGATTTGGAGGTGAGGAGAGATGCGCTTTTCTCTAAAGATTTGGGAGAATAGAGGATGATGAAGTGAGAGTGAAAGAGTGGATGGGTTTTAAGAAAATGGAATTGAGGAATGGGAGTTGAGAAATGTTTAGGAAATGAGTTGGGGAAATGAGATTGGAATTTAGTGTAGGTGACTGTTGAAGAGGGTTTAGGAAAAGTATGTGGGAAATGGGGTTGGGTTAAGCATGAGAAGAGGAAATGAGGGTTTAGAGTGAAGGAGTAAAGGGAATAGAGCTCAAGTGAATGGGTTTTGAGGATTACAAGATGGAATGTTGAGAGGGTTGAGGAAAATGTGGGTTGAGTATGAAGAAGAAGAGATGGGTTTTAGAGAAGAAGAAGAAAAGTGGTGGAAGTGGGATGTCTTTGTATGGTTTCCTTGAAAATGGATTGAAGCTTGGAGGAGAGAGGTTTCTCCCTAGGGTGTTGGAGTAGTGCCTTAAGTTGCATAAGAGGAGAAAACTCGTGTGTACATTGAAATCTTGTAACGTTTCTTATGCTTTTAGTAACTGTATTATTTTTAAAATTTTTGTGATGATTTACCATCAAGTTTTAAGTTATCCCACAAAATTTCATATTATTTGGAGTTGTAAATAAATTATAAAAATTCTAGAAGTAACCACCATCTTAAACTAATGATTTTTAAACAGTTATTAATTCATTTCAAATCTAACTATATTATAATTTTTATTTTATTTTTATATTAAACTAGACTTGTTAAGCTTCAATCTGGCTTTTAAATCACCTAAATCGGAGTTATAACGAAGGAGATATGAGTTTTTGAAATTAGACTGAAAAATGTAAAAACGGGCTAGACCCACGGCCCGGCCCGCTGTCCGGTGTAGGCTACGCCGCTGCCGGCGTGGGCACGCCGGCCCTCTGGTCGACCGGCGTAGGCAACACCACTCCAGGCGTGGGCACGCCAGCCCCCCTGGTTTGGCTTCCTTATTTTATGATTTTCCAAGCGCCTGTAAGGCTCCCGGAAAAGTACCATATATGAATTTGGGGTAGGAGAAGCTGATCTACACAATGAGCCTACTGGTTTCACAAGATTCCCCTCAGTTAATGGTCAAAACCAGGTTTTATTCTAGTTTTACTATTTTTTGGTAAATTTTCATTCACCCACAACTCTTTATCCCCAAATGGGTCTAATCTATTAAATTTGGTCTGATATTCACTCATTTAGTCTAGGACAATGGTTTTGACTGTCTAATCCCTCAGTTTCGGTTCTATATTTTCTTTATTTCCGATAAAATTTCATTCGCCCCTACTTAATCGTCCTCGAATGGGTTTGAACTATCATGTTCAGCCCGGTATTAGTTCATTTGGACTTGGACGATGATTTCGACCATCAACTTTTCGATTTCCAGCTCGCTCCTAACAATGTACTGGGGAAATTAAAGAACGGAGTGATGGTAGGTGAAGGTTTTAAGGAGATAGGTTAAAAAGAGGAATTTAGACTTAGGCCTGTTTGACTAGTGGCATTAACCTGTACCAAATGGGATTTCAATACTAATCCCAACTCAAAATTGAAAATGGGGTGTCTAGAATGAGTGGGGGATGTGGTTCAAAATTAATTTCTTAGGCTTGTTAGAGGAGTCTTGTGTTAGGAGGTGTAATGCGTGATTTCCAAATCCCTTGACGAAGAATTTCTAAGTATAATTTGGAAGGAAACCCGGGATTCACCCTTAATTGAATACATGTCAACAGGGCATCATGGAACATGGGATGCACCCATCCCAGGGACAATACCTTACCCACATTTATCGCTACCCTAAAATTTATTTCACCCTAATCCCACCTATTTTATTTGGTCCACAGTCCCTTAGGGAATAGGTGGATTGGAATAGTTAAATTTCCTACTTAGTTGAATTGAGTCTTACCGTCAAGTTCCCAAATTCTTGTCTCCTCTTGAATCCCTCTCTAGTATCACTATTACTCTCACTACCCAACTCTAGCACTCTGGAAGTCTCACCTTCCATTTAAGAGTGTCAACTTAAGAACTGGGGTGGTTCTTAGCATTTTCCTGTTTTCCATTGCGTTTCCTGTCAAGTCAGCAGACGCGTTAGTGAGTTCATGACCCATGGCCCAAGGGATTCCAAACTATTGCTCTGATACCATCTGTAACGCCCCGAAAAAATCGGGGGTCATGCATAGACTCGACTCCCGAGTTCCCGAGTGTCAGTTATCATGCGTTTATGATTTTTTGACTTATCAAGTTTAAATGCACAGCATGGAATTAATTGAAACATGAGGCACATCCACAACTAGTCTACTGAACTGAAAGAAAACAATATGTATAGGTTCAAAAGAATATAAAAGGGCGACCTGGCCAAAATCGTAAAGAAAATCATATGCCCATAAGAATGGTACAGCTAAGCCCACGACTCAACCTCTAATCCGGTTTCTAAGCCGATGGAGAGCCACCCATCGATGCAAGTAGGAGAGTCCGTCCTCCTTGTCCAAGCTTTAACGCCCAGGAGCTCCTCATGCCACGAGTCACCTACATCTATGAATGAGTCTGGTTGGTGTTTTAAAACACCGTCCCAGTGGGAGTGAGTGATCAACTCAGGTGTGAACTATTAGTCTCAAGTTACAACAGGCATCAATTAAATTATGAATTCATGAAAAACAAACATTCATAAATACCTAACTAATCTTGTTAATGTATATGCATGATAGATGATATGATGTATGCCCTCGCCACAACACTCCCTCGAGCGACTCCGTCTAACGATCGCGAATGTCAACACTCCCTCAAAGCGACCTCGACTTCCGAGTCACCACCCTAACTAATGTATGCAGTGATAATGTTAATCAAGTTCTTAGTTAAGTCCATTCATCCAGCAGGTTTGGGAATCTGGTACACCCCACGTATCAATGCCCTAAACGGGTTGCGAGGCCAAGACCCCCCAATGCGTGAGGCCGAGACCTCGCGGTCCGTGATCCCGTCGGGTTTCTCATCCCCTACTTCAAGCACATGAGGAGTGCCGAGAGAAAGGGATCGCTCGCGGTCACTACGGGGAGGCGCGGCACCCCAGCATAGGCCGACAGCTCGGACACGGTGTCCCATTCCACCATGCCCGGCTCACGAGGTAGTGGACCAGAAATCAAATAGTTATCGAGGGGCTACAACGGTTGTAGGGTGTTCCAGGCTCCATTACATGTGTGAGCAAACATAGTTAACAATCAGAATTTGTCAGTAAGTAGACTAAACCGCACGAGTCAGGCGACCACGAGACGGACGACATCGGGTACTAGACCCATGCAGTCGAACTGCTGCCGCCCACACGCACTCATCCAACTTGCGTGTTTAGTCTTAGGGGAGTCCAACCAGAGGGACTACCACCTAACCTCGTGTTCCTGACCAATCCAAGGGTTCGACGATAATTCATAGCATGCCATCATCAAGGTTATCAACTAACATACAGTATCATGTTGCATAAATCCTACCATACAATTCAATGTCCCTAACAAGCATAATACATTAATACAAACAAAGTGCATGTGAGAAGTGTGGGTTGGCGAGGAAACGAACCGATTCTTACGCCTCTTAGACTTAAAATGTGCCAAGGCAAGCATCATACAAGACATGAACAACAACATATGAGGTAAATTAAGCAACACATAGGCATATGATCATCTACTATATCACCAAGCATGTGAGGGGCACAAATGCGAACATAAGAAAGAAAACCAACAAACATGAGATTCCACACATCACCAAATGATACCCAAATCCTAGGGTCTCTCTAGATTTCACAAACACTTCACTCAAGCAAGCAAAATCATTAAACACATGATAAAATCGGTGCTAGGCCACCTAAGATTAATAGTCCGCACCTACGGATTGTTGGAGACTTGAAAAACGACCTAGAGATGCCGAACCCGGTGCCGATCGGCCGAAACCCCTAAAGCAACATTTATATGTTAGAATCCTAAATAAATCCCTCCTCATCACAAGGGTTTCAACGAAAATGGGTGGTGGATCTTACCTAGATGATCAATGGAGTGAAAAGGGCGGTTGTAGATGAGGAATCCTCCTTTGAGAAGATGTAGGGAGTTGTGGGGGTTTGATTTCCTTGGGCCCACCTTGCTCTTCTTTCTTCACTCTCCCTTCCTCCTCCTTTCTCCTCTTTCTCTTCTCCCTTTTCTCTCTTCTCTCTTTCCTCTTTTCTCTTAGGGAAAAATCGTATGGGAGAGGGGTGCCCAAAAGAAACACCTTTTTATAATTCCAGATTTGGTGCAAATGGCCCCAAGCTTCCACAATTTCCTAAAATAGACCACTAGGACTCCCTATTGGTGTTGGGGCGGCCTTAACACCCCTCTGACCACCAAATTCAGCGTGTAGTTGCCTTATGGCCCGATTAAGGTCCATACAAAAATTGAGGACGAACGGATGAACGGATATATGATCTGAGAAAGCATTTCCGTCCCATAAATGGGCCCGTGGGGGCCGATCTGGTGATTGGGGTAGTTCTGGCAGCCCTCTGGCCATGAAACTTATAGGGTAGGTGCTCCATGGCCCGATGAAGGGCCTTGCAAAATTTGGGAACAAACGGATGCGGGGTTTGGTCGTACGGGTCCGATTTGCGATCAACGGTCACCGTGCCACGATCGGGGCCCAGATTTGGTGGGCAGGCGTTGAAAAATACATTAAACCTTCACCGTAAATTTGGAAGAAATCCGACGGCTGGAAGGCCCGGAGTCTCAGTTTCTTTTGTCAGTGCCAGATTTTAATCTGGCATTGGTGGGGCGCATTGGGCAAGCGCCAGATGGTACTTCTGGGTGTCCACTGGGTCCGCAGTCCGCGATGGACCACAAGCCCAGTGAGATCTATGATTTTCTAAAGTTTTAGATTTTTCTAACCCTTCTCGGTCGCTGGGTGGCCCACACGGGCTATTATTAAGTGTAAACGGGCCATCTGGCTTAGCGGCCCGTACTTGGTCCCATCATAACTAGACTGGTCCACCCCAGTATAATCGAATATTGAGTGCTAATGGTCATTAAGTGATATTATAAGTTAATTAAAAAGAATTTTTTTTTTTGAATTTTTGGAAATCCAAAACAGTAAAAATCTGGGATGTTACATCTTAATAAGAATATTCACATATAAATTTAGCATACAATTATCATAACAAAATACTTAAATCAGTATATCAATCAATCAAACAATCACAAGTGATTTATTTTAATTTTAATGAATCATAAAATAAGTTGGGTTACTCACCTAAGTCTGGTAGTGTAGAATCCACAAGTTAATTAGGTTGGTTTGAATTCAGAGATCCTATCAATTATATCAGCAACATTATTAGTCATCTAGTTATTTTACATAGTGAGGCCCACCTTGATATACATCTTAAGTGGCCAAACCCTAAATGATCAAATAATTAAAATTATATGTTTATGTAAATTTAATTATCAAGATTTAGATTTTCTTTTTAAGATCCTAAAATTGAATGTTAAATAATTAATTGGGGTGGCCCATCGAATGATTAGATCATCCAGATTCTTGAGGTATTACCATGTTTTGCCTCTACACATTAGATAGATGGTGTGAATCTAACCACACATACACCGATGACCCATCTCAACCTTCTACGCTAAGTGATACCAACACTTCACAAAAATTCAAGATTCCTTCATTAAACACTTCTAGATCTGACTAATGTGGCCCATCCGATGGTCAGATTGATTTGAAAATTAGGGCCCTTGTATATTTTGGCTTTAGAAATCATATGATCCTTACAGATCTATCTTAACACAATCAGATTCCATCCATTCAATTTATTCCTAAAATATAACTAACCAGATCTAAAATCATAAAAGCATCACTTTATTAAAATTGTCTCTACACACCTATACAACAATCGTGTGGATGATCCACACCATCCATTGTATAAATCAAGAAGAAATTAACAACATAATAAAAAATTAAAAAGATATAAGGATTAGAACTTACCTGATCAAGCCTTCTTAGAATTTTCTCTCCCTTTTTCTTTAGGACTTTTTTTTTTTCCTATTAAGTAGAAACCTTTCCGTATCCTTAAAAATTAAAATAAAAATAAAAAACTTTTCTTGATAAGATAGGATGAGCACATCCTCCCTTATCCTGAATTTGAATTTTTTTATGACATTTGATAAAAAAAAATTATTTTTACCACTCCAAGAATCGATCCCTAAACCTCTTTCTCAACTAAGAATATCTCTACCAACTCAACTATTGACTTATTTTTATTTTTTATTTAAAAATAAAATCTTTAAATATTTTTTAATGTACCAAAATTTAGGGTTATTACAGCGGGTCTTGGATACTTTCATGTCCAAGATGGATCAGAGAATGCTCGATCAAAGACAGAAGTCATCAAGACCGTCAGAACCTTAAAATAGACATATCTCACAAACCAGAATGAGTTACTTGATATACCATGTATGATTTTGGCGTAGGACGAGCTACTTTAACCAACCAACCAGGCGAAACCGGGTTGCCCACGCCGAATTTGTGATATTCCATCATATCGACGACTGAATTTCATGTTTAATTCCATTTTTACTATAAATAGTAAGTTTTAGTTTGATTATAACTCTTCATCCATTGGGCTTTAGGAGTTGTGTCCAACATGAAAAGTGTTTAGAAAAATTAGGAGAATAACATGGTCAAACTACATAAGACACACTATAAATATTAAATTTTCTATTTATAGTAAGTTGCAAATTTTTGGGAGTTTTTGTCATAGTTTAATTCCTAAACTTATTTCAAGTCTTGGTATCCCTATTTAAAGAGTTGTAGGCTCATTTGTTTCATCTATCAATCATTCAAGAAGTTTCTTTCATATATCTTAAAATTATTTTCTATTTCTTTTCCTCGTGGGTTCGAGAAGTCTCTGTGAGTAGTACAGAGAAGCTCCGTGGATTCAAAGTAGTTATTCTTGAGGAAGACGGTGTCGACCTCATCACGTTCGTTCCTGCGTCAAAATCTCACCCATTTATAACCGTTCAAAAGACCCATCACTAAGCCCACAATCAACAAAAAATGGGCCCCATGATTGAGCCCAAATGTTTGTTAAAATGGGCTTAGAATACCTTAGCCTATATGAAAATAACTTCAACCCTCGACCGTCTTGCGGATGCACAAATTCTGCCCCGAACCCTAGTTGATGCTCAACCGCCTGTGGTTGCTGTATGGCATAACCCCGATTTCCGTAGAGCACCACCAGTGGTGAATCGTAGGGGTATACCAGATAATGCAAGCTTTAACAATGAGGACCTTAATGAAGGCTTTACCTGACGACCAATCCTTGGAGGCGATCATCTAGATCGTGCTAAAACAGACTATTGAGGTAAGGTCAAACTTCCTAGTTTTAATGGTTTATTACTCATAGAAGATTTCCTCGATTGGTTAGCAGAAGTAGAGAGATATTTTGATTACATAAACATGTCAGATTATAAAAAGGTGAAATTGGTAGAATTCAAATTAAAATTTGGTGCTTCTGTATGGTGGGAATAATTACAACTCTCACGTGCCCGATGAAACAAGGTGCCCATCTCATCATGACCATGGATGAGATGCCTTCTTCTATCACGATTCCTCCCCAGTGATTATGAGCAGATATTATTCCAACAATACCAAAATTGCCGACAAGAAAATCGAACCGTCACAGATTACACTGAAGATTTTCAGTAGTTGGCAACACGAAACGATCTGTCAAAATTTGAGTCACAAAATGTAGCACAATTTATAAGAGAATTATGATAGATAATGCAGGATCGAGTTCAGATGCACCCAGTCGAGATCATGAATGAAGCGGTTCAGTTGGCAGGTAGGGCAGAAACGTAGCTTGTAAGAGTGTCTAATCGACCTTATCCTTCAACTCGAACCCCCATAACGAGTCCCATGCCGGATCCAATGCTGGCACGAGGAAAAGAACCAGTAGGAGAACATCCTCAACCTCTCACAATTGTAAACTATGATATGGGAAGCGTCTCATATAGGCCTTAACGTGTAACACACACAACAACGGGCCCAAGTAGGATCTCAAATCCTTACGTTCGGCCAAAGTCAAACAATTGTTATCGTCGTGGTCAACCGGGCCATTTATCAAATACCTGTCCTCAACGTCCCGTAGCACACTTGACCATAAACGAAGGGGGCACTGAAGGTGAGGTCGTAGAGGAAGACCCTGACTTTGATGAACATGAGCAAGCCAGTGAGGAAGGAGTAGATGGCGATGAGTGGATGGTCCAGGATCATGGAGAATCTTTAGTTTTGAGGTGATTACTGTATATCCTAAGAAATGAATTACATCCACAGCGACACAATATATTCTGTGCACGATGCACTGTCAACGGAAAAGTCTATGACGTGATTATAGACAGTGGAAGTAGCAAGAACATCATCTCAAGAGTGATGATAGACAAGTTGCAGCTACCAACGACAAAACATCATTCCCTGTACTCAATTGGCTGGATATAAAAAGGTAAATGAGACCAAGGTAACTGAACAATGCACTATCTCATTTTTAATTGACAAAACTTATATAGATCAAATACTTTGTGAAGTGGTCGACATGGAAGCATGCCACATGTTACTTGGTCGACTATGACAGTCAGATTGTGATGTGACCCACCAAGGACGAGACAATGTTTACGTCTTTATTAAGGACGGTTGAAAGATGATCATTACCCCTATGGAACCAAAGAAACACCTCGAAGCTTCTAAAGTGGAGGGGAGCTCCCTCATAACCATTCGAGATTTCGTGGAGGAATCCAAAGAAGTTAGCGAGGTATACGCTGCAGTGGAAAAGGGTGAGGAATAGAAACCCTTAGACATTCCTCCAAGTTTAAGGCCTTTCCTGAATGAATTTAAAGAAGTCTAACTTGAAGATTTACTCGATGGATTGCCCATCATGAGGGATATCCAACATCATATAGGCCTTGTCCCCGGGGCTAGCTTGCCCAACTACCCTCACTGTCAGGTGAGTCAGAAACAATGGTAGATCTTGAAGGCAGGAGTGAAGAATATGATCGATACTAGTCAAGTCAAGGAAAGCATGAGTATATGCATTGTGTTAGCTCAAGAGCCTAATGCCAAGTACAAGAAAATGGTTAATAAATATCAGCATCAAAAGTTTTCTCAGAATCATGAACCAAGTCCTTTGAATAACTCAAGGACGTGTTTTTTTTAAGTTGAGGGGTCTGATGTAGGACGTGTCATAGATACATTCCTAGCATGGTTGGACTAAAAGAAGGTGGACCGTAAATTGATCATAACTTTTGATTCGGGTATCGTTACGGCACACCAGACCGAGTATAAGGAACCAAAGCAGCATGAGAACTCGAGAACGAGTTCTTTTAAAGTGGAGGGGACTTATGTAGAGCTGGTCTTGGACACTTTCATGTCCAAGATGGATCAGAGAACTCCCGATCAAAAGCAGAAGTCATCAAGACTTAAAACAGGCATATCTCGCAAACCAGAATGAGTTACTCAATGTACCATATGATTTTGGGGTAGGACGAGCTACTTTAGCCAACTAACCTGGTATAACCAGGTTGCCCTCGCAGAATTTGCAAGATTCCATCATATCGATGGCCGAATTCCATGTTTAATTCCATTTTTACTTTAAATTATAAGTTTTAGTTTGATTATAACTCTTTATCCGTTGGACTTTAGGAGTTGTGTCCAACATGAAAAGTGTTTAGAAAAGTTAGGAGAATAACATGGTTAAGCTGCAGAAATCGGATTGCGTACTGAGTTACCCAGTACACTCTTATCGTATTGAGTAAACTCTGTTGGGCCCACTGTGAAATCATGTGGTTTATCCACGCCATCTATCCATTTTTTAAGATCTTTTTAGGGGTTGAGCGTAAAATTGAAGTATATTAAAATCTTAAGTAGACCATACCAAAGGAAATAGTGGAAATATTAATTTCCACCATTGAAACCTTTCTAAGGCCCCCAGTGATGTTTATTTGTCATCCAAACTGTTAATAAGATCACAAAGACATGGATGAAGGGAAAAAAATATCATCTTGATCTAAAACTTCTGTGGGCCCCAAGAACTTTTCAACGATAGACTTCAATTCACATTGTTTCATGTGGTGTGGTCCATTTTAGCTTTGGATATAATTGATTTTTGGGTTAAATCCCTAAAATTATATGATAAAACAGATTAATAGAGTTGATATAATGCGTAAATGACGGTGGGCCCCACAGAGTTTACTTAGTACGCGTAGCGTATTGAGTTACTCAGTAAGCAATCCGCTTCCTAAGCTACATAAGATGCTTACTATAAATAGTAAATTTTAGGGAGTTTTAATTATAGTTTAATTCCTAAACTTATTCCAAGTCTTGGCATCCCTATTCCAAGTTTCTTTCATATATCTTAAAATTATTTCTTTTTCTTTTTCCCGTGGATTCAAGAAATCTCTGTGAGGAGTCCAGGGAAGCTCTATGGATTCAGAGTAGTTATCCTTAAGGAAGACGGTGATCGACCTCATCACGTTCATCCCTACATCAAAATCTCACCCATTTACAACCATTCAAGAAACCCATCACTAAGCCCACAATCGACAAAAATGGACCCCATGATTGGGCCCAAATGTCGGTTAAAATGGGCTTAGAATACCTTAGCCCATATGAAAATAACTTCAGCCCCAAGACATGCCCAATGAAGTAACACATCAAGGGCAAAACCTTTGATTCCATCATTGCAGTAACTGAAAATTGATACATGGCCCCCCCATGCAAAAAAAAAAAAAACTGAAATGAGCCATGGGACCACCCGACTAGCAGCCCATAATAACTAAAACTCAGCCTAAGCAATTTAAACAACCCAAGTGTCATGCCCAAAACTTCAGATACAGATGGTGCACCCTCTAACCTGAGATACGGTCTGTGACTCATACAATATGTGTACCCAAATCCATCATCATACACCTCCTTGTCACATTCTGCAGTACTTGGCATGAGGCCAAAATATCAGCCAAATCTTAGAAGGAACAAATCACGGCTAATAGTAGTGATTGAACATTAAAAACTTTTCATGGCCACAAAAGTTTTCGCTTAAATTGATATTTGTGTGATTCCTTCATCCAGGTACATGTGACTTTTATCAATTTTTATAGAACAAAAATAGTCAAGTAGCCCAGTAAAGTTTTTAATGGTGGGTATTCAATCACCACGGTTTAAATTGGTGTGGTCTACCTAAGATTTGGCTTTGCTTCTTTTTTGGAATCATGCCCTAAAATGAGTTGTCAAAATGGATGGATGGCGATGATACATGCATGCATCATGGTGGCCCCACAGTCAGGAATCGTATGCCCAACTCAATAAAATAGTAGTAGATGGCGTGAATGTATGGTACATGCATCATGGTGAACCTGCCCAAGGGTCCTGCTCTTACTCCGGTGGTAGAATCTAAGGAGTCTCGACACTTGGTTGAGGGTTCGAGTACCCATAGGTGGTGAAATCCGCGTGAGTGTGTGGTGGTGTGTGTGAAAAAAAAAAAAAAAAAAAAACCCTGCCCAACTCAATTAAAATAGTAGTCGATGGCGTGGATGTATGCTACATGCATCATGGTAGGCCCACGTTCAGGAATGGTGTGCCCAACTCAATTAAAATAGTAGCCGATTAATGATTGTCGTTTTGCAGATTAAGTAGGGATTTTTATTTTTTAAAGTACGGTCACGAATGAAAAGTAGGTCCGCGTGTTTTATACACGCAAGCAGGTAAAAATCAAAACTTTTTAAAGCTATTATGTGATAAAAATGAAATCCACTCCGTCCATCAGGCTCACTCCTTAGTATTAGGCCAGATACCAGAAAATCAGCCAAATCTCAGACGAAACAGCGGTGATCTGTCCTTAAAAAGTTCTTATGAGCCACAAAAGTTTTGGATCAAACTGATATTTTGTGGTCCGTCCATCCAAGTCTTTCTAACTTTATCAATAGTTTGGATGGCAAATCCATTCTGATGGCTCTGAAGTTTTTAATGGTGGGTATTCAATCACCACTGTTTCCTATAGTTTGGCAGATTTTGTAGGGATTCTCTGTTCGAAATTAATAGTTTTAAATTACGGCCAATGAATCTGCTTGTTCTACTCAAGCGCGTAAAAGGACCAATTTCTTTAAGCCAATGTGCCTTAAAAAGTGAAATCCACTCCATTCATCAGTTTCACTCCTCAGGTTGGTTGTGGGGGAACATGGTGTTCGTGTTTTACTAAAACCGTTCATCAGATGCTACTTTCGGAGATAAAGGATAGAAAAATCAGCATGTTCCACACCTCAGGTTGTCTACAGTACCCAAGGTTAAGGGTCATTTGGCATCATGAATTTGGGGAGATTTGAGGGAATTTCAAATCCCATATGCTTGGCACCCTAAAATGATTGAGGTTTCAAATCCGCTCAAAAGGTTCGAAGTCTAAAGTAAAGTTAGGATTACATCCAAAATCTTTTTAAGAGTCTGGTATGTAACATGCGTGTTAGGGGGATTTTGATCAATGGTTCCAAACATAATTGGAAGATTCAAAATTTAACGTATTTCAAATCTAGGAAATCTCTAATTCAGGGTATTTCAGATCTATGCTGCCAAACCAGGCCAAGGTTTTAGTCGTAATTTCAAAAAGGGTATATAAAACATTGTGGCCCCAGGAGCTATTATTTTCTACGGCCCATATGATGTGTCACCTAACGTGACTAGAATATATATAAAAATCAGACTAACGTGACTAGAATATAAAAATCAGACGAAGCTTAGTGGGTGTTACTCTTACCACGTGGGGGTTAGTTTGATGATTTTGTATCATATATATACATCGCCCATCCATTTTTTCAGCATATTTAAGGATATTATCCAAAAATAAAAAATAAAATTAAGTAGATCCAATTCTCCCGAGGACGATGCCAATGAAAAAACTGGTCAATGACCATTAAAAGATTTTTGTAGGCTACAAAAGTTTTGGATCCAGCTAATCTCTTTATATTTTCCCCTTCATTTAGTTCAGGTGAATCTTATCAACAGGTTGATAGTAAATAAACATTATAGATATGCTTTCCGTGGGCGTTGGGAAAGTTTTTAACGTGAGTGTTCAATCATAGTGTGGTCCACCTGAGATTTATATATCCTTAATTATTGAGACCATGTGTTACAATGAGCTGTAAAATCGGCTAGATGGAGTAGATATTCAACATATGGTCAATGTGAGCCCTATGGTAAGAATTCAAACTCGTTGGTGGACTAAAACATATCTTATGCTGTAAAAGTGAAACCCAGTCAGTCCATCAGATTTGCTCCTCATACTGAGGCTCTGGGATTTATTAAAATTTATCAAAACTGTTTTTAGATGCGACTCACTAGGATGAGGTGAAGATAAGAAAATAATAATAATAATAATAATAATAAAATAAATCAACATATTCTAAAGCAGAGACGATCCACACTCAAGCTCGGAGGTTTTAGGCTTAACTTTTATGGGGTGGATTTGGTATTGGAACATGGTGGGCCCGAAGAGCCTGAATAGTATAAGGTCTAAATTTAAACGGATCTGATCAATTATACGAAGGGACTTTGATTCCTAACAAACACTAATGGACAACAAGAAAACGATACTATAAAGAGGTATAATGTAAACAGAAAATTAATAATAAATTAAAAAAGAGGGAAATGTAACGAAAACGTCAGCCATGACGATGATTTTTTTTAATTTTTTTTTTGAAGCCTATGTTGACGCCTGATTTTTTATTATTTATTTTTTAAAAAAAACAAAGGTAATTGCATTGAAAGAGGACGAGCCTTTCCCATGAAGTTCCTGGGATGGTTGGTGAGGCCTACCGTTATGTTTGTAAGAAAATCACCCCATCCATCCGTTTTTCCAGATCATTTTAAGACAAGCGACTGAAAATGAATTGTATCCAAAGCCCAAGTGGGTCATACGAGAGTGAAAACTTGGGAAAGAGTTTCCTACCGTTGAAACCTTCCCGGGCTACACCTTGATGTTTATATGCCATCCAAACCATTTATCAGGTCATTTCCGCTGGTATGATGTTCTCACAAACATCACAGCGGGCCCACCATCATCCCAATGCAAGAACTCTATGCATAAGGCTTTCGCTGCGTACGATGATAACACACAAGCAAAAGAAAAAGCATCCAATCGTATGTGTTTTATCTATACCATTTATTTACTTTTCAGCTTCGTGTTGAGCAAGATCCTAAATTTGAGGTAGATTCAAATCTCAAGTAAACCAATCAATTCGATCAATATGATATTTGTGCTTCTTCTTTATCCGAGTTTGTATGATCTAAATAATAGGTTAGATGGTAAATGAACATCACAATGGTTCAAGGAAGTTTTCAACCGTCAGCATTTATTCAGCGTTGTTTTCCTTAGGCATCATCCACTCCAGATTTGAATGTCTCATTTTCAGTAGGGGTGTACACGAACCGATCCAGCTCGGTTGGCTCGCTCGACTCAACTCGAAAAAGCTCGATTCGAAGCTAAGTTCGAGCCGAGTCGAGCTGATTTTTTAAGCTTGAAAATGAGTTTGAGCCGTGTTTGACCAGGCCCCAGCTTGACTCGATTCGAATCGAATCCAGCTCGAATCAAACCAGTTCGGTGACTCGGTTACTTTGCCATTGATGTTGCTCACCAATGTTTGATAAAATGACTCAATGAAATGTGGCTGGGGATAAGGAAGGTATGTACATGAAACAAATACCCTTTTTCTCTTTGTTTTTCTTGGTTTTTATGTTGCTTAGAAGCTGTTTGATAAAATACCTGTAAAACCACTGCCTATGTTTGTAAAATAATGGGATTTTGAAGTTGCAATTCAAGTTTTTGTGGAAATACCTCAATGGTGAACTCGGCTCGATCTTGGCTCGAGCTCAGCCCAAGTTGGCCCGAGCTACTGACCGAACCGAGCTGAGTCAGTCAGGCTCGAGGACTGAGCCAAGCCGAGTTTGAGTTGAGGCCAAGCCGAGTCGAGCTGAGTCCAGCTCGACTCGGTTCGACTCGATGTACACCCCTAATTTTCAGATCATGCCCTAAACCGAGCATGAAAAAAATGGAGAGACAGTGTGGATAAAACACATATCAAGATGGAGCCCACATAACACTAGCCCTACTTTTTAAAAGCTTCGAAGAAAGGCCAGGAATAGGTGAGTCTTGGGTAAGAGCCTGGTGGCCTACCTCAATGTGTGTTTTTTATATGTTGAAATTATGGGCTATGAATGGCATAGTTCCATTTGGCGAAATGATCAGATTGGACCAATCACATCATGACCATCAAGGTGGGACCCACGTAGTTGATGGGTGTATATAGTCTATGATAAGCATGAAGTACAATTGGCAACTTTTTATGGAGTTGGGTTGGGAGAAGGCTTCTCCCTATGATTGAGGAGTCATGAGCTTGGGAGAGTCCTACGATAGGTGGGATTTTCTCATGGCTTGTCTCTATATAAAGAAATGTTCGGTCCCCTAATCTCCACACACATTACATACACGTTTCTCCCCATTAGAGTATGCAACCTAATGTAAGTGTGATAGAGGCGGAAGATCGACGCACAAACCCTAACATTCTATGAGATGGCCGACCGAGGTATGCTTTCTAAACACTTCCGATCCCCTAGATCGATGCTAGCATAGATCCTGGAATTTGTTGTGGGATTTATCTCAAATTAGGTATCAGAGCAAACTAAGCATCGATTATGGGCTTTATTTTTGGATTCAGTTGGAGGTTGTTTGATCCATGCGACAAATAGGGAATTCAAATTGAAATCTAATGCCAATGCCACCACCAGAATTCGGCAAGCACCATCTTTGGACAACATTTGATCATGGATGTTTGAAATCCCAACCTTATTGTTGAAGGTGATTGGGTATTTATAGCAACAAATCTCTGGCTGGTACCATATCTTCAAACCATAATCATATGGGAAGGGTTTTGGAAATCTCGGTCGAGAAGGCTATAAGCCGATATTGATTTTCATGGTAGTTTTGAAGTAGGGTGTTGGCTCGATTTTCGATGACTACATCAACACGTGTCACCCTTACTGCCAATCAAAGCAGCCATGGACGCCGCTAACTCCTACTTAGATGAAAAAGGAACAACTAACCTATATATTGTGGCAGAATTGGGGTTGATATACAAAGATTAATGGTTGTTCTTTGGAAGCCAAGATTGGGGATGTTGTCATCTTCTCAAAGTATCGACGAGAGAAGCTACAACCTAAAATCCATTCATGTAGCAGATGTCGTATCTGGATCGTCAGTGCATGCTGATCACGGTGTCATTTTAGGCGCTGATGATATGATCGAACGACACCTAAAGCTGAGAGATAGAGGCGATGGTGGTGGGTCTTACCTTTGGGTAGTGATGTTGGATGATTGCGAAGGCAACCATGGGAGATGGGTTTCACAGCCACGCCCTAATCGCCTTGAAAGAGCAGTGTTAGCATTCCCTCTTCTTCCTTTTTAAAGGCGTTGCACGTCATCTGCCATTAATGGTGGAATCCACCTCCTTCCCTCTTGTTTTTCCTAAGATCTATGCAGCTGCAAGGTTCGACATTGACATTGGTTGTCATCCATTGTCGGCGGCAGCGAAGGTGATGGGCAGGGGTAATGCATGTGGCTTTCATAGAGGGAACCTCCCTTCATGGCAGTGATTCCTGTGAATGACCAGTTCCGGACGAATGGTAGGGGCGATGGTTAGGGTTTTCACCATGTGGAACAGAAGGTATGGCTTGCATTTTTTCATTAGGGTTTATACAAACTTCCCTTTTAGTTGAGTGTCTACAACAACCCAAAACCTTTTTAAATTGGGGCTTTGTCCCTCACATTGCTTTAGCCAACAAGATGGGTCATCAGCATTTGTAAGCGAGCTATGCCATGAGTCGTTAACAGTTAGTCGGCCAGCGTTTTGGGCCAGGTGTTTGTCCTACTTAATGTCTTTAGGCCTATTTTAAGGCTATAATGTGCCTAGTTTTAGATAGTGTTGTGGGCAAATTTGAAGCCAATTTAGTTAACCGTTTAAACAACTAGGCCATGGACATGTTTAAGGCTTGAGTGATGATTGAATTTTAAGCCCATTTACTAATTGTTTGTAGGTCATTAGAAATCCATGTTTGGGTCCTAATATGGGCTTTTTACTATCATGGGACCCAAATTTATACTTAGGCATGGCTTTAGATCTTTTCAATATCCCTTAGATAAAGTAAATATTGTCTGATATTAAAGCATCTGAGCTATAGCCATCATGGTTCAAGTTAAACAAGTCTTTCATTAGCATTGGTCACTTAGGCCTAATCTCATTGAACTTAACCTTGGAGCATTCGACAACATCCATGGGCGTCATGCTCATCTAGTTTATAAGGGTCCATGCATTGTTATTGGCTAGACAAAATGTAGACAATAATCCATATAGCTCAGTTCACCAATCTCTTTGTCTAAGAGGAATTGAGAAGATCCATTATGGTAATTAGCTTGGGTGGGGTCCTAGTTTCTAGGGTTAAGTGTACACTCTTGATTATGTGTTCCACTAAAGTAGTCGTGATTAAGGATACCCATTGTGTCTTAGATTTAAGGGCATGGTGCAACCGTTGTGCATTAAGTACCTATGAGGTGTTGTTTTTCTTTAAAAAGGAGGTGTTCAACCCAAAAGAATTCCCCATTTAGCTGGAGTTAAACGGGGTGGGGTGGATGGTATTAATAGCATAGAATCAAATGGTCTATGTAACACCTTGAATTTTTCCGGCCCAAGTACATACTCTGTAACACCCCTAACTTTTCAATACTCGAGTATTGAAAGTTCTTGAGTGTTACCATGAAATTTACCCAATCATAACCTTACATCTATCCTCTAACCTAAATTTGACCATTGGAAATAATCTTCATCCATAGATCAAGTCATCCAACCATTGATTTTTAGGACAAGATCGTCATATATCCAAGTATTCTCACTTGTTCATCATAACCAACTATTCAATTAACTATTCACCGCTAGGTAAAGATATCTGACTGTCCACTTTGAGTTTCGACCACCCAATCATGGTAAACTGCCGATCCATATAGCCATGAAAGCCTACTCCTATTTAGAAAGGGAAAAAGAAAAGAAAAGAAACAACCAACCTATTGTGCCAGAATTGGGGTTGATATACAAAGATTAATGGTTGTTCTTTGGAAGCCAAGATTGGGGTTGTTGTCATGTTCTCAAAGTGTCAACGGGAGAAGGTGCAACCCGGAATCCATCCATGTAGAGGTTGTTGGACCTAGATCATTAGTGCTCGTTGATCACGATGTCATTTTAAGCACTAATGATACGACCGAACGACACCAAGAGTTGATAGATAGAGGCGATGGTGGTGGGTCTTGGCTTTGGGCAGTGGTATTGGATGATTGCGAAGGTAGCCATGGGAGATGGGTTTCGCAGCCATGCCCTAATCACCTTGAAAGAGCAGTGTCAGCATTCCTTCTTCATCCTTTTCAAGGGCGTTACACATTGGCTGCCATTAATGGTGGAATCCACCTCCTTCCCTCTTCTTTTTCCTAAGATCTATACAGCTGCAAGGTTTGACATTGACGTTGGTTATTAGCAGAGGATGAGGTGATGGGCAAAGGTAACACATGAGGCTTTCATAGAGGGAACCTCCCTTCATGGCAGTGATTCCTGTGAATGATCGGTTCCGGATGGATGACAGGGGTGGCGGTTAGGGTTACCACCATGTAGAATAGAAGGCAGGGCTTGCATTTTTTATTTTTTTTTAGGGTTTATATAAACTGCCCTTTCGGTTGAGTGTCTACAACGACCTAAAAAACTTTTTGATTGGGCCTTCGCCCCTCCATTGCTTTAGCCGGCAAGATTGGTCATTAGCATTTGTAAGTAGGCTATGCCACAAGTCGTTAACAACTAGTTGGCCAGTGTTTTGGGCTAGTTGTTAGGCCTATTTGATGTCTTTGGGCCTACTTTTAGGGTAATATGTGCCTAATTTTAGATAGTGTTGTGAGCCGATTTAGAGCCAATTTAGTTGACCGTTTAAATGACTAGGCCATGGACCTGTTTAAGGCTCATGTGATGATTGAATTTTAGGCCCGGTTACTAATTGTTTATAGGTCAGTTAGAAATATATGTTTGAGTCCTAATCAAGGCTTTTTACTATCATGGGGCCCGAATTTATACTTGGGCATGGCTTTAGGTCTTTTTCAATATCCCTTATATAAAGTAAATATTGTCTAATGTTAAAGCATCTGAACGATAGCCATTATGGCTCAAGTTAAACAAGTCTTTTATTAGCATTGGTCACTTAAGCCTAATCTCATTGATCTTAGCCTCGAAGCATTTGACAACATCCATGGGCATCATGCTCATCTAGTTTACAAGGGTCCATGCATTGCTATTGGCTAGACAAACTGTGGACAATGATTCATATAGCTCAGTTCACCCTTCTCTTTGTTTAAGAGGCATCGATAATATCCATTATTGTAATTAGCTTAGGTGAGGTCCTAGTTTCTAGGGCATAGTGTACACTCTTAATTATGTGTTCCACTAAAATAATATCCATTATTGTATTATCTTAGGTGGGGTCCTAATTTCTAGGGCTTAGTGTACACTCTTGATTATATGTTCCACTAAAGTGGTCATGACTAAGGATACTCATTGTATCTTAGATTTAAGGGCATGGTGCAACCGTCGTTCATTAAGTACCCATGAGATGGTGTTTGTCTCTAAATAGGCGGTGTTCAACCCAAAAGAGTTCACTATTTAACTGGAGTTAAACGGGGTGGGGTGGATGGTATTAATAGCATACTCGTCCCCGAGAATTTTGGGTGTTAGTGAAACGAATGGAAGAATACTTTATAATTGCACATTATTTTTTTAGATCACATTAATGAAGGTAACCATTAATGAGAATAAAACCAACCACATCTTAAATTTTATTCCATTTAAACATATAAAAAAAATTAACTGAACGTCAATAGCTCATCTAGGTGGGAGCTTATTACAAAAGTTCATATTGTTTTTGCATGAAACGTAATTAAAACCAAACTAAAAGTTAAACATCATTGTTGTTATCCCTCACTACTCAAAATAATCCTCTTTAGGGAGGTCATCATTCATATCTTCAACCTGTAAGTCACCTGCATTAACCGATGGGTTTAGTATCCAGGATGATAAAATCTACAGGGTAGTAGAATCTGTCAACCTGGACCAACACATCCTCAATTATCCCTCTTAGTATACGAATAGACCGGTCAGCAAGTTATAATGTGGTTAAGGTGGGTTTTAGTTCACTTAAACCTAACTGTTTGTACACCAAGTAGGGAATCAGATTTACGCTCACTTTAAGTCAAGAAGTACGTGCTCAATGCGGTAATTCCTAATTACACAAGCGACGGTTGGGCTACTGGGATCTTTGAATTTCTGTGGCATATCTTGCTTTAGGATGACACTCGCTTTCCCAGTTAAGAAGGATTTCTTTTGAATATTTTACCATCTTTTGGTTGTACATAAGTCTTTCAGAAATTTGACATATGAAGGTATTTGTTTTACGACATCAAGTAGAGGAATATTGACCTTCACTTGTTTCAACACCTCTAGCATATCCTAAGAGTTAGAGAGAGGTTTTGATGCAACCAACCATTGCAGAAATGGAGCAATTGGCTTGATTTAAAATTCTGGTTCTAATTATTGTGGAGCAGTGCTAGGTCTATCATTATTATTCTCTTCCGGGTCCTTAGGCTTTTTTGCCCTTACCGAAATAGATTTGTCAATTATTTTCTCACTCCTAAGAGTGGTGATAGACTTAGCTTACTTCATCTAATTTGAAGAGCTTTGATCACTTATCTCATATTGTGTTTTGAGATTGGGGAAAGGTTGGGCTGAAAGAATCCTTTTTTCTCCAATTGAATTTTTTGTCTCACGCCCTTGTATGGCCTTTAAAATGTCTTGAAGGGTTTGCAATATTCCTTGAGTGATAAGCTATTGGTTTTGAATATGTTTTAGAACCAGATCCTCTTGAGGTTTCACTTGACTTGGAATTTGATTAAAGTAACCTTGAGTAGTAGCAGTTTGTCCATTCCTCCAACTAAGATTTGGATGATTTCTCCAACTAGGATTGTATGTATTAGAAGTGGGTCCATTGAAAGGCCTTTGGTAATTGTTTACGGTATTGGATTGCTCATTCAACACCTCTTGAAAGGTAGGTATTGTTGGACAAATTTCAGTTGTGTGAATGTTACAAGCACAAATACCGCAAACAGTTTCCTTAACCTTATCCTTCTTTAATTACATGGCCTCGAATTTCCTTATGAGATTAGTCACTTTAAAATTGATATCATCGTCCCCTTTCAGGAGATACATTCCACCCCTCCCCTTGGATTGAGTTGGCCTAGACATAGTACTTGGTTTTGGGTACGTGTCCCATGATTGTGCATTTTCAGCAAGTCTATCTAAGTAATCCCACACATCATCGACATTTTTATTCATGAATTTCCCATTGCACATTGTCTCCACCAATTGTCGCATGAAAGATGACAGACCATCATAAAAGAAGTATGTAATGTGCCACGTTTCAAATCCGTGTTGTGGGCATGAACTGACAAGATCCTTGAACTGCTCCCAACATTGGAAGAATGTTTCATCCTAGCCTCCTTTTGGGCGAAGTTCATGATTGACTTTCTAAGGGTGTTCCTTTTATGATATGGAAAGAATTTCTTTATGAACTCCCTTATCATGTCATTCTATGTACCAATAGAACTGAGACATAGTGAATGCAACCACGTCTTAGCTTCCTCTTTCAAAGAAAATGGAAAGAGTTTCAGCTTGACTGTGTCCTCGGACACATTTAGAAAATATAAAGTGGCTATGATCTCATCAAACTCTTTCAGGTGTAAGTATGGATCTTTTGACTCAAGCCCATGAAATTTAGGAAGGAGTTGGATCACCCCTGGCTTGATATCCATGTGTATTCACTGGAAAAACCATACATGAGGGTGTGATCACCCCCGCCGGTTATAAATAATCTCGTAAAGTATGAGCCGGAGGTACTTGATGTACCTCATTCTCATCTTGGATGTCCTCCACCCTAAGTTGGGGTAGAAGAGATTGGTTTGCCGCCATCACTTCAATTAACTCTGTGAATCTCAAGAGGTATCTAATCCTACGATTAATAGTTAACCCCTCAACCAATCCTCATTCAATCAAGAGATATTGAGTGTTGTCACGGACCTACTTGGGCATGAAACACTCATAGCCCTCAATTCAGATTCTAAACTTAAACCTAAAAGAAAGAAAGGAAATAGAAATCTAGAAAGAAATAAGAAAAGAGTTGGAAAGAAGTTACTAAATTAAAAACCTACAAAACAAAGCAAAACAAGTCAGTTTCTAAAAATAGAAAGTCTAAAATTAGAAAGTTCCTAAAAAATAGAAAGTAAACTAGTTTCTAAAAAAGGAAAGTGTCTAGAAAGTTTCTAAAAAATAACTTAAGAAAGTTCTAAACTTAAAAATATAAAGAAAGTTAGTTTCTAAATTTAAAAGAAATTCTAAAATTAGAAAGTTTCTAAAATTAGAAAATAAAACCTAATTTAAAAATAGAAGATAGAAAAACTAGAAAATTAGAAAAAGATTACCAATTTAGAAAGTCTATACCAGGGTTGTATAAAATAGGAAAGTTAGGTTAGTTTCTAAAAATCAAACAGAAAAACACTAAACCTAGAAAAACCATAATCTTAACCTAATTCTAAAACTAGTTAATCTCAGAAAAAACGTAACCGTCAATCCCCGGCAACGGCGCCAAAAATTTGTTCACTACCCCAAGTATAGGGTTGCGATGTAGTAATAATCTCGGTAAGACCGAGGTCGAATCCACAGGGATTGAACCTTGTACGTATTTTGAAAGTAACCCGAACTAGAACTAGGAGAATATGTAATCTAAATCAAGGAATTTTAAGAGAAATAATGGTGAAATATTAGACTAAAACTTGTAAAATTTAAAGGTGGTGAATTAGGATTTCCAAGGATCCACTTATAGAGATCAGGGAGATCTATGCCTGATTCATAAACACAACTGAATTTAGAGTCTCATCTTCATCCAATTGGAAGATATAACCTTAAAGACCAAATCTGAACTTCCTTTGATCCAGTTTTCAAAAGATAATAGGTATGAGAATTAGAATTGATTCCATCACAAAACTATGCCCATGAGACATAGTAAACAACAGAATTTAACCAATCTGAAAGAGTTATGAACGTTAGGAAGGATTCCATCATCCAACCATGTCCATGAGACGATGGTGAACAATAGGGCTTCCTAACATCACAATCATAATAATGAGAGGAACATGCTCAAAGATATCACAAATCCATTGTAATTTCAGTCACAATAAACCATTAAAAACTGAAAACATTCGTTATAATCAAACTAAGATCAAAGTTGGTTCAGTTTAAACATGAATCAAAGCATAGAAAACTTCCCATCACGCTACAAGTTTCACCTCTTAGCCCTAGCTAAGAGGTTTAGCCTGTCATAGACATGATGAGGCTAGCATGAAAGAAGAAAAACAAAGAATAAAGAATGAAGAAGGAACAAAACTTCCCAACTAAAGCCAACCCACGCCCGTTCTCTCTCTCTTTCTCTCTTTCTTCTTCACATTCAAGATATCTCTCCCTCTCACGTTCTTCTACTTTTATAAGGACAAGGGACGGTGGAATGAAGTCGATGGTTGCAACTTACGTAGCAACCGTGCATGCGTAGCTTTTATGCATCTAGAAAATGCAAACCGTAAGTCGTCTTGCGCTCGCCCAATAATTTGGCACAAGGGAAAACCTGTTGCAGGATCTGAGTTGTACAGGCTCCTTGGTGATGGTTGGCTGCACCCTAGGAAGGTTTTTGACAGTTCAGATCAGTGAAGCGTTCGTGATATTGATCGTCAAATGATCGTGAAAATCTGGTTTTCCAGGACGTATGCTATGCAAAATTTCATGTGTTGACGTGTTCGGTGGGTGCCACAATGATGTTTTCGGAGAAATCCATCCCGTCCATTGGATTTCTAGAGTGATTTCGGTCAGAAAGGAGTGGTTTTGGTCTAGTTTTCTGCTATCCACTGTATCAAATCACCCCATCATTCATCTTGCGTTTGACAGCGATCTGCGTGTGTACACGTGCATGGGACCAAAAGGAGAGCATGGATGGGTCGTGGCCACTCTCTGGAGCGAATGAACGACTCAGATCACCAAAATGGACGATCATGATGGCCCACAACATGTCCCAGCAGACGTCCGTCCGCTGGATACGTAAAAACATCGGGTCAACCCGGCTTTGACCAGGGTTTGGGTCTGGTGCAGCTCGGTCATGCACATGATGTGCACACGCATCACGTGTGTGGGTCCCACAGTGATGTTTTTGATAAATCCGCTTTGTTCCTCCATTTTTCATCCCATTTAAGGGGTTGAGACCAAAATTGAAGCATATCCAAAGATCAGGTGTGCCCCAGATCGATGATTTATGGTCTGATCTGTCCATTGGGCCACTTCCACAGGGATCCAAGGGCTGAATTTCGATATGTACGGTTAATTTAGGGTTCTCATGCCAGATATAAAGTTTCGAGCCATATAGATGGTGGGAACCCTGTGATCTTGCATTCATGACGACTTTCAGGCCCCTTTAACGTTAAGCACTTGATTTTCTCGGATCTTTGGCATGTAAATTCTTCGATCTTGGTCCTTTAAGACCTGTCCCTTGCCTTGGTGATTCTTGAGTGTTAAATCCATGCTTTTAGCACCCTTTTTCAATCCAAGCTCTTAAATTCACCTTACAACAAAAACATGATTAAAATAGGACGTTAAACATTATCATGTTCGTAAATTTAGGTAATAATTGGGGTATAATATGCAATATTTGACCCTCAACAGTGACATATATACAACATGAGGATGGATGTATAGATGTTATGATATGCATGTCAAGTGGTATGATCGTCCACTTGCTTGGATTGGATATCCACTAGACCGAACTCCATGCCTATTAGACATCCACTTAAGTAGGCATGAGCAATGTACCCGACACACATCCATCTAGGTAGGCATAAGATAATAATTTCATATAGTACTCCGTGAGTAGGCTTCCCCTAATGTCATAATTTGACAGTGAATCTACTAGGTGTAACCATCCATGGAGATTACCCAATAATCCAAACACAAAGCATGCATGCATTCTCCATGGATGCATGAAATGTATGCTTAATATTTATGCTTCATCATGTGAAATCAATGGATTTATCTCTCTTTGAGAGGAAACAGGAAAGCCATGATATCAATGATTAACATGTTTCATATATTCAACATACATCAGAAATATATATATATTGCAAGGTTCGTGATAACACAACAAATAGAACATGGCAATCACATCATACACGTCATTCATAAAAATCATAACAATTACATTCTCTATCTTAGTATACAAGTATGAGACATGTTGAGTTGCACTCACCTATTTGCATTAGGGTTGAATCATTTCAGAAATCTGACACTTTGGAAATTATATTTCAAATCCCTATTAAGATGATTTATCATTCCATAATTCAATCACATTATTCTAATACATGGGGTACACTTCTGAATCAAAGCAAGGTGACCCAACATTAATCCATAAATTTAAATTTACAAACAACAGGGTCTGTTGATCGATGTAGTTGATCGATCGAGCCAGTTGAGGGCCTTCGATCAATCGGCCATCAATTGATGAAAACTTAAAATTTTCGGGTTAAGTCTTTGGTCACTTTTGATTCCCTTCAATCGATCAAACCCTGCTCATCGATCAATTGAAACAGACCGAATTAAATCATTTTACTTGTTGGACAGTTTTAGTCACTCTCAATCAGAACCCTCAATTGATCGAGATCACTTGATGAGAACCTCGATTGATCGAACCTGATCATCGATCAATCGAAACTCAACAAAAATTTCAGATTTTAGTCTCTAAACAAAATTTGACACGTTCGATCAATCGAACACTACAGTCAATCAATTGATTAAGCCGAATAGGTTCTATTACACAATCCAATTTTAAAATTTTTTTAGGTTTTTCTTTTTATTTTGTAGTTTTGATGGATTCCATTGCTTATGGGATTGGATCCAACGCATCCAATGGTTTTCTTATAGTCACATTCGGAAAAACCAAAGGATTACTCATATCCAAATATTTGACATTAATATTTGGTCGTTAAAACTATTTTCAACAAAATTATCATTAATTTTAAAATTCCTCAGATCGTTGTGGGAAATCTATTCGTTAATCCAATCTAGGAATTTATGCTTTAACACAATTTGACCTTAAGATCTATAGATTCATATTTTCTTATACTGAAACAACTGGATTTCTCACAGTTGATTATTCTAGTTGCAAAAAGTACTACTTCAAAGACCATTTTCTACTGTTCAAAACTTCTCCCTAGATCAAAATGATGGATGTAGGGTGAATTCATCATATTCATTAGTTGAATCCAAGATTTTTAGGTAGGAAATAACAAATAATAATAATAATAATAATAATAATAATAATAATAATAATAATAATAATAATAATAATAATATGAAAACTTACTAGCAAAGGCTCTTCTTTCACATGGCTTCTCTCTCTCTCTCTCTCTCTCTCTCTCTCTCTCTCTCTCTCTCTCTCTCTCTCTCTCTCTCTTCTATTGCTCTTAGGTTATGGTTTTTTGCAAGAATTTTTTGCAGCTTTTCCCTTTAAATAGAGAAGTGCTAATTATAGAAGATTCCACCAGGAATTGTTAGTTTTGGTAAAATAAAAAATAAAAAATAAAATAAAATTCCTATGGTGTAGGGAATGCACTAACATATCCCTTTACTAAGAGTACATATACTAACTAGGCTAAGTGTTTAGTTTTGATAATAAATAAAAATCAAATTATTAATTTATTTAGCATGTGTCTCATGTGGGTCATAAACAAAAATCAGGGTCATTACACCAAGCCCCTTTCTCATCTTCAACAGGGTTGAAACCCTAGTTGTACCCATCTTCTCCTTTCACGGTTGAAAACCCTAGCTGTTGTAACACCACCACCGCTGCTAGGAATTGGGCGTCAGCATCACTACCGACAACACTGCTGTAGAATTTGGCCATCAGAACCACCAACATCTTCCATTAATGTAGGGGGTGAAACCCTAGATGCATGCTGGTTTCACGGCTGTCCCAAAAAGGAAGTCACCATTCCACAGGCGACCGATCTCCCGTTTTCAAGATTGGCTTCATGACCATTCATGGCCACCATTTAAAAGCAAACCCCTATCCCCTAACTAAGTTCCATAACGCTAACAATCCACCATTAATAAATATGGTTGCCACTCATCATTCGTTGATGGAGGTGTGATATGAGGCGACATCCATGGATGGTGGTGATAAGAGATTGATTTCATTTCAATGGTTGTCAACAGAGAAGATGAAGTTGACAAGGATTTGAATTACTACAATAATCGGGAGGCTGGTGCGAGGGTTTTCAACATGAGTGATGGATTCCGAACCCTAACGCCCCTTTGCCATAGATGATAATCCACTATTGGAGAAGATGACAAACCCATAGCTGCAATCACGTTAGAGGTGTTGGTTCCTTTTATATATAGAATATGAAGAAAAAAAATTGTTGGAAACCCATCACTGATTACTGTCGTGGTGTTGGTTGCCATCAACAATCAGTTGTGATAGTAGTCCATGTGTTCGGCCCCCAAACGCAAAACCCACGACGGTTACGCTCATAGCCCCTACACACAGACAGGACATTCTTTGGATTTTGGCAATAGGGCATGATTCCAGTCTGATTTCTGTAGTTGGTTTTGTTATTCATCGCCATCAAAGGTCCATCACTTGTTCAAGTAAAACAAGAACATTAAGTTGACAAGGATTTGAATTGAAAGATGAAGTTGACAAGGATTTGAATTACTACAATAATCGGGAGGCTGGTGTGAGGGTTTTCAACATGAGTGATGGATTCCGAACCCTGACGCCCCTTTGCCATAGATGATAATCCACTAATGGAGAAGATGACAAACCCATAGCTGCAATCACGTTAGAGGTGTTGGTTCCTTTTATATATAGAATATGAAGAAAAAAATTGCTGGAAACCCATCACTGATTACTGTCGTGGTGTTGGTTGCCATCAACAATCAGTTGTGATAGTAGTCCATGTGTTCGGCCCCCAAACGCAAAACCCACGACGGTTACGCTCATAGCCCCTACACACAGACAGGACATTCTTCGGATTTTGGCAATAGGGCATGATTCCAGTCTGATTTCTGTAGTTGGTTTTGTTGTTCATCGCCATCAAAGGTCCATCACTTGTTCAAGTAAAACAAGAACATTAAGTTGACAAGGATTTGAATTGAAAGATGAAGTTGACAAGGATTTGAATTGCTACAATAATTGGGAGGCTGGTGCGAGGGTTTTCAACATGAGTGATGGATTCCGAACCCTGACGCCCCTTTGCCATAGATGATAATCCACTACTGGAGAAGATGACAAACCCATAGCTGCAATCACATTAGAGGTGTTGGTTCCTTTTATATATAGAATATGCATGAGGAAAAAAATTGCTGGAAACCCATCACTGATTACTGTCGTGGTGTTGGTTGCCATCAACAATCAGTTGTGATAGTAGTCCATGGGTTCGGCCCCCAAACGCAAAACCCACGACGGTTACGCTCATAGCCCCTACACACAGATAGGACATTCTTCGGATTTTGGCAATAGGGCATGATTCCAGTCTGATTTCTGTAGTTGGTTTTGTTGTTCATCGCCATCAAAGGTCCATCACTTGTTCAAGTAAAACAAGAACATTACGGTCTCAATTACCATTGGAATCTGACATTCTTACTACGGTTTTGATCGAGCATATCTAATCTCTAAGTACTTAGAGAAATCCCCAAGATTAATATATGGTCGACTTTTATACCAACTATAATCTAAATAGTGGAATAAATAGATTGTCTATGCATCAATAATGGAGGTTCTATACGTTAATCTTAAACGCGTATCTTATATGTAAGACATTTCTTGATGGTACAATGTTACCAACATGAGATCTTGATCTTCTGCATCTTACACCTATAGACTTAGGATTTTCATTCTGTAGGTGAGGGGACAAAGACATGCATCTACATGAAAGATGGTTGGAGAAGCTGATCCATCACGCTTTACGTCTCTAAAGTCTCCAAAGTCTCCACACCGTAGGTTTCCATATATGTCTTAATAACTATACATGAGGACCATGGTTCAAGTATCTAGTCTTAGACCCATATGTAATGATCACATCTATAATAAGGCCCACTGAAACGCGCAATCTAAATAATCCAACGGCCATATCAAAATTAATGATCACGTGTGACTCATTTAATTGGACTCTTACATCAAGCCCTAAGATGAGCAGACAAAACCCATGGATACCATAGATATACAACGCATACATTGGTAAGCTCAAAGTTATGGACTTACCAACTAAGCTGTCACTAAGGTGTCTGCTACACAACTATTTCCTCAGCCTCACCTAATCTGCTCTGCATACTCACTTAAACAGTGCGTTGAACATTTCAACCGTGAACATTTGCCTCCCCACCTTTTCTCATGGAGTGAGTCACTTCAGTTACGTATCCACCTTAACTGTCTACATGCACTGATGTGAGTTGAGTACCACCCAGCTTTTTCCTGCTGTTGGGTGTCGTGGGTAATCTGTTTTTTTTTTTTTTCCGATCCCTATTAAACGGTGGGAGTTGAATAATTACTTTGTGGTCCCATCCACCTATGATTTGGATTTGTTTCATCTAGGGCCATGTCCTAAAATGAGCTGACAAAACAGATGGATGGCATGTATATACATCACATACATTGTTGGACCTCATAATCAGGGACTCATCCACTAAACTGTTATCCCAGACTTGCGGTGGATATACCACACATGCATTAAGTGGGCTCACGGTCAGGGCCACAAGTGGATTGCTTACTGACGCTGGTGCTCTGTTGGCTCCGTTAAGATATATGTGTTTTATTCACACAATTCATCTATTTTTTTCAAAATCATTTTAAGGCATAAGCTTAAAAATAAAATAGCTTTAAATCACAATTGAAATACATATGGGAGATAGTAGTAACCATTAATAACTTTTTGGAGACCACAAAAGCTTTTGCTGAAGCTAATATTTGTATTTTCCGGTCATCCAAGTTTTTATGATATACAGGTGATGGCGAATAAACATTCAATTCACCTTTAGGAAGTTTTCAACTATGGTCATTCAATCGCCACTTTTTTCTTATAGCACTTGACAATTGGATTTGCATCATTTTTTGAATGAGTGCGGATCCTCTGCCTCCCGGAGGCAGGAACTCCCTGCCTCCCTCGTTTTCATTGGTCAACGTCATTATAAGTGCCACCTCATTAGATTTTTTAAATATATTAAAAAAACTATATTTAATAAGAAGTATAATGGACACGTTAACGGAAGCCATTTGCGTGTTGAGTAACTTAGCAGGGTAAGCATACTGAGTAAAGTCTGTGGAGCCCACCGCCGTCATTCGTGCACTGTATCAACTCCATCCATCTCTTTTATCATCTAATTTTAGGGTTTTACAACAAAAATTAATCAGATTCAAAGATCAAGTGGACCACACCACCTGAAACAGTGTGAATTGAATTCTACAGTTGAAAAGTTGTTGGGGGCCCACAGAAGTTTTATATCAAGATGATATTTGTTTTTTCCACTCATCCATGTCTTTGTGATCTTATGAACAGTTTGGATGAAAAAATAAACATCATTGGAGGCTTAGAAACATTTCAATGGTGAAAATCAATACTTCCACTGTTTCATTTGGTATGGTCTACTTAGCTTTTGATATACTTCAGTTTTGGGCTCAACCCCTAAAATGATATGAAAAAATGGATGGACGACGTGTATAAACCACATGAATTCATAGTGGGCCCAACAGAGTTTACTCAATATGATAAGACTCGTACGCAATCCGATTTCACGTGTCTAACGGGGACGGGGATTTCCTGCCAAAGCCTTTTGCAATAAGATCCTGCGCAAGGATTCCAGATGGGCCCACTGTGATGTTTGTGATAAATCCAACCCGTTCATCCATTTTTAGATATCATTTTAGGACATAATACCAAAACTAAGGTGTATACAAAACTCAAATGGGTCACACGAGAGGAAACAGTGGGGATTTAGTGTCCACCGTTGAAATATTTAAATGGCCACAAAAGTTTTGCATCGGTCTAATATTTTGTTGTTTTCACTTCATCCTAGTAAAATTGACCTTATAACAGTTTGGATGGCATATAAACATCAAGACGCCTAGGAAGGCTTCAACTGTAGGAATTTCTTTCTCCACTGTTTCATCTTATATGGCCCAGTTGAGTTTTTGATCATCCTAATTTTTGGTTACATGTCTTAAAATGAGCTCTAAAAATGGATGAATGGATTGAAATTCTTATAAACATCATGGTGGACCCCACCATACATCCCAGTGCTGGAACTTCATGCAAAAGGCTTCCCTGGTGAATCCGCATCCACGGTTTCCATTGAAAACGGACTGGCTACTCCCCTGCCACTCGGTACTATGTGCGCCCACCATGATGTATGTGTTTCATCCATGCCGTCCATTTATTTTTCTAGATCATTTTATGGTCTGTGACCAAAAATGAGGTATAACCCAATCTTAAGTGGACCACATTATATGAAATAGTGTTAAATGAACGTTGACCATTAAAAACTTTTTGGGGGGCCATACAAGTTTTGGATCAAGCTTTTCCCTTCATCTAGGTCTTTATGACCAAACCAACAGATTAGATGTCAAATAAACAGTACGATGGGCCTTAGGAGGACTTTAATGAAGGATATCCAATCACCATTGTTTTCCTGTGGTGTGGTCCATATGAGATTTATATCCCTCTCATTTTTGGGGTCAACCCCTAAAATTATATGTAAAAATAGATTAACAGAATGGATGAAACACATACATCATGGTGGGACCCACAGAGTACTGACCACCACCACCACCACCGAGCTGGTGGTGGGAGGAGTAGCCAATCCGCTTTTATTTCCATTTGGGATTCAGTGCCACATTAAGCAGTGAGACTCGCTACTGAAGTGATGTCACCTATTTATATGGGTCCCACTATGATGTATGTTTTGTATCCACACAGTCACTTTGTCTACTGAACCCCGTCACTTTATCTACTGCAATACAAAGTGACGAGGTTCAGTAGACAAAGTGACGGGGTTGCAGTACAAAGTGACCAGGTTCAGTAGACAAAGTGACAGGGTTGTAGTACAAAGTGACCAGGTTCAGTAGACAAAGTGACGAGGTTGCAGCACAAAGTGATGAGGTATAATAGACAAAGTGACGAGTAACATAAAGTGATGGGGTACAGTAGAAAAAGTGACGATGTTGCAGTACAAAGTGACGAAGTTCAGTAGACAAAGTAACGGGGTTGCAGTACAAAGTGACGAGGTTCAGTAGATAAAAGTGATAGGGTTGCAGTACAAAGTGACGGGGTACAGTAGACAAAGTGACGGGGTTGCAGTACAAAGTGATGGGGTTCAGTAGACAAAGTGACGGGGTTCACTAGACAAAGTGACGAGGTTACAGCACAAAGTGACGGGGTATAGTAGACAAAGTGACGAGGTTGTAGCACAAAGTGATGGGGTACAGTAGACAAAGTGACGATGTTGCAGTACAAAGTGACGGAGTTCAGTAGACAAAGTAACGGGGTTGCAGTACAAAGTGACGAGGTTCAGTAGATAAAGTGACGGGGTTGCAGTACAAAGTGATGGGGTTCACTAGACAAAGTGACAAAGTTGCAACACTAAGTGTCAAGGTTGCAGTACAAAGTGATGGGGTTCACTAGACAAAGTGATGAAGTTGCAACACTAAGTGACAGGGTTCAGTAGATAAAGTGAGGGTTGTAGTACAAAGTGACGGGGTTCAGTAGACAAAGTGATGAGGTTTGGATTGGATTCAGTTGTAATAAATGGTGGGCCTGACTCTCTCCACTATTTTCTGTGGTGGGTTCCACTCGAGTTTTGGATCTGATTCATTCTTTGGCTCATGCCCTAAAATGATCTCTCCAAATGGATGGACGGTGTGGATACAAAATATACATCATAGTGAGACCCATATAAATAGGTGACATCACTTTAGTAGCGAGTCTCACTACTCAATGTGGCACTGAATTTCAGATGGAAATGAAAGCAGATTGGCTACTCCCCCCACCATCAGCCCGGTGGTGGAGGTGGTCGGTACTCTGTGGGCCCCACCATGATATATGTGTTTCATACATTCCGTTAATCTATTTTTACATATAATTTTAGGAGTTGATCCCAAAAATGAGAGGGATATAAATCTCATATGGACCACACCACAAGAAAACAATGGTGATTGGATATCCATCATTAAAGTCCTCCTAAGGCCCACCGTACTGTTTATTTGACATCTAATCTGTTGGTTTGGTCATAAAGACCCAGATGAAGGGAAAAGCTTGATCCAAAACTTTTATGGCCCCCGAAAAGTTTTTAATGGTCAACTTCATTCAACACTATTTCATGTAATGTGATCCACTTGAGATTGGGTTATACCTCGTTTTTCGTCACAGACCATAAAATGATCTAGAAAAATAAATGGACGGCATGGATGAAACACATACATCATGGTGGGCCTACATAGTACCGAGTGGTAGGGGAGTAGTCAGTCCGTTTTCAATGGAAACCGTGGACGCGGATTCCCCGGGGAAAGCCTTTTGCATGAAGTTCCATCACTGGGATGTATGATGGGGTCCACCATGATGTTTATAAGAATTTCAATCCATTCATCCATTTTTAGAGCTCATTTGAAGACATGTAACCAAAAATTAGGATGATCAAAAACTCAACTAGGCCATACAAGATTAAACAGTGGAGAAAGAAATTCCTACAGTAAAAGCCTTCTTAGGCGTCTTGATGTTTATATGCCATCCAAACTGTTTATAAGGTCAATTTTACTAGGTGAAGTGCAAATACCAAAATATTAGACCAATGCAAAACTTATGTGGCCATATAAATATTTCAACGGTGGACACTAAATCCCCATTGTTTCCTCTCGTGTGGCCCATTTGAGTTTTGTATACACCTTAGTTTTGGTATTATGTCCTAAACTGATATTTAAAAATGGATGAACGGGTTGGATTTATCATAAACATTGCAGTGGACCCATCCAGAATCCTTGCGCAGGATCTTACTACAAAAGGCTTTGGCAGGAAATCCGCGTGTCTAACGGACGTGAAATCGGATTGCATACGAGTCTTATCGTACTGAGTAAACTCCATTGGGCGCACGGTGAATTCATGTGGTTTATCCATGCCATCCATCCGTTTTTTCATATCATTTTAAGGGTTGAGCCCAAAACTAAAGTATATCAAAAGCTCAAGTAGACCATACCAAATGAAACAGTGGAAGTACTGATTTTCACCATTGAAATGTTTCTAAGCCTCCAATGATGTTTATTTTTTCATCCAAACTGTTCATAAGATCACAAAGACATGGATGAATAGAAAAAACAAATATCATCTTGATATAAAACTTCTGTGGGTCCCCAACAACTTTTCAATGGTAGAATTCAATTCACACTGTTTCAGGTGGTGTGGTCCACTTGATCTTTGAATATGATTAATTTTTGTTGTAAAACCCTAAAATTAGATAATAAAAGAGATGGATGGAGTTGATACAGTGCATGAATGACGAAAGTGGGCTCCACAGACTTTACTCAGTACGCATGCCCTGCTGAGTTACTCAGCACGCAAACAGCTTCCGTTAACGTCTCCGTTATACTTATTAAATATATTTTTTAATATATTTAAAATATCTAATGAGGTGGCACTTATAATGACTTGGACCAATGAAAACGCTGGAGGGAGTGACTTTCTGCCTCCGGGAGGCCGAGGATCCGCACTCTTTTTAATAAGTCCTAAAGTTAACTTAAAAAAGAAATAAATTGCTCGATATAACAAATGAATCATGGTGGGTCTACTGGCAGCGTTAGGAAATCCGCGTCCTCATGCTGGCTCACCGAATCCGTGGACTTACCGTAACCGCGTGTTGAACGTATCCCGGGACTTAACCTTTTCAACGGTAGGCAATTGCGTCCCTACTTTTTCTCACTGAGTGATCCACTTGAGTTGTTTGGATACGCCTTATTATTGTCGGATGTACAGCTGACAAAATGGATGGACGGTGTGGATTTCACACAAATATCACGGTGGATCCCACCTAGCTTCTTCCTGCGGTCGGGTGTCGCAGTCTCTAAATACCTCGAAATACCTCTGAAGCCTCACCGTCACACGACGCCAGCTCCCGCTAACGCTCGTGTCTGTCTCTCCCCTCCCCCCGCTCGTCTCTCTTTTCCGTCTCTCTCCCTCACGCGCGTCTCTCTCCTCACGCTCGTCTCTCTTTCTCGTCTCTCTCCCTCACGCTCGTCTCTCTCTCTCTTCTGTTATAATTAAGATAGCCGAATCGGATTTCTCTCCCTCTCGCTCGTCTCTCTCTTCTTCTTCTTATTCTTCTTTTTCCACGTGATTCTTCTCAGCCCACATCATAAAGCTTAACATTTTCATTCGGTTGCTATAAGATAGCCAAATCGGAGTTCTCTCTATCCAGAATTTGAAAGAACGGGGAGTTTTCCTTCTCTCTGACAGGAAGCAGAACAAAAGAGTAGCAATGGCCGAGGTATTTCTTACCTTTTTCCTTCAAAAATTGGACAGGCAGCTCACGCAGGAACTGAAGCTCCTCTCTGAAGCTCGCGAAGGCGTTGAATGGATAAGGGATGAGCTCCAATCCATAAAAGCCTTCTTGAAAGACGCTGAAAGAAGAGGAGATCAGAGGGAAGAAGGTGTTGAGGCTTGGATCACCCAAGTGAGACACTTAGCCTTCGATGCTGAAGATGCAGTTGATGAGTACTTGATCCGGATGCAAATACAACGCCGTCTTCGTGACAGGCACATGGGCTGCCTTGCATTTCAAGCATGCTTCATCAGGCGCTTGAAAGCTCAACGACAATTCGGCACTCAAGTTCATAAGTTCAGAATAATGGCGAAAGAGATTCATGAGAGGAGGGAACAGTTCCATTTCCAAAGTACACAAGAGACCGCTTCAATTTTGGTGGATGATGGGCATCCAGATCCTGGAGTCGCTGCTTCTTGGGTTGAAGAACCAGATATCGTGGGCTTGGAGGATGCGTCGGAGCAGCTTATGAACTTGCTTACAGAAGAGCAGACGCTGCAACGTACCATCATTTCCATTGTGGGGATGGGTGGTTTGGGAAAGACAACCCTTGCGAAGAAACTATACAAAACTGCAGAGGTGTGTTTCGAATGCCATGCATGGATTTATGTCTCTCAGCAATTCAAAATAGATATTATTTTGAAAGGAATGCTCACAGAATTCTGCAAGAGCAGAAAAGAGTCCCCTCCAAGCAGCATGCAGAACATGCCCAGAGAAGAACTGAGAAGGACAATATACAACTACCTGGATGGAAGAGAGTATGCGCTCGTCCTCGATGATATTTGGGATATTCGTGTTTGGGATGATGTGAAGCATGCTCTGCCTCGTGAGGGCAGAGGCAAGATCATCTTCACCACCCGCATGCAAAATGTAGCATCTCCCGTGGGCGAGAGATGTAACATACATGAACTCGAGCCGTTATCTGATGATTTGGCTTGGGAGCTCTTCTGCAGAAAGGCCTTTTGGGACAAAGAACCCAAAGGGACTTGCCCACAACACTTGATTGGAGTAGGGGAAGCCCTGGTCAGAAGATGCAAAGGCTTACCGCTTGCAATCGTGGTGATAGGTGGCCTCATGTCGAAGAAGAGCATGGATGCTTTTGAATGGAATAATGTATTAAAAAATCCGGACTGGGAATTGAGCCACAACGAAGATCTTGCAAGATTGAACCAAGCCCTGCTCATGAGCTACCGTTATTTACCTCCTCACCTCAAGTACTGCTTCTTGTGTTGTGGTATGTTTCCTGAGGATCATGTAATCAAGAGAAAGAAGCTGATCCGCATATGGGTGGCTGAAGGCTTGATTGAGGAGAGTCCAGGGAAGACGCTTGAGGAGGTCTCAAGTGATTACTTTGTTCAGCTCATTAACAGAAACCTCCTCCAGCCCATCTTTGACGACCTTACAGGGGAGTTGATAGCGTGTCAAGTGCATGACCTCATGCGTGACATCGCTATCTATATGTTTAAGAAGGAAGGGTTTGGGACAATCATAACAAACCGAGACACCAACGTGGATGGAAAGCAACGCCATTTAGCAATTCAAAACTGTGAAATTGGCATTCTATCTAGTATGGTCAATTTGAATCCTCGGTCGCTCTTTGTATTTAATGTAAATGACTTTCCTTCCTCATTACGCAGAACATTATTAGATTTTAAGCTGCTGAGAGTACTAGATCTCGACGGCATTCAAGTCGAGAATCTACCGGACGAAGTGGGTGGCCTAATTCACTTACGCTATTTAAGCTTGAGGAGGACACAGATCGAGAACCTGCCGACTTCAATGGGAAGATTGCATAACTTACAGACATTGGATGTAAGGGATTCCAATTTGGAATGCTTGCCTGTCGGAATAGAGATGCTGGTGCAATTGAGGCATCTTCTCTTAGTTGGATGCCTTACGATGCCAAGCGGAGCAATCAACTTTCGTAACCTCCAAACATTATCAGGTGCAATTGTTGATGATAGATTTTCGAGAGAATTGGGTCAGTTAACCCAACTTAGGAAATTAGGTGTTGGAGGTGTTAAAGAAGAATGTTGTGCACAACTATGCAATTCCATTAGTCAGTTGGAACACCTGCGTTCCCTCAGAATAGTGCGTTTTGATGAGAATGTACGGCTCCAGCTACAAACAGTGTCGAGGCCTCCGCAGTATCTTGAGAAACTGGTATTGATAGGCGTGATGAAGGAGTTGCCGGTTTGGGTCGGCTCTCTCAACTGTGTGCGGGTGATCATGTTTGATGAGACCCAATTAACAAGTGACCCACTCACCGCTCTCGGACATTTACCCAATCTGGTGTACGTTCTTCTACTGAATGCTTATAAGGGGAAGAAGATTGGTTGTACGGTCGGAGGATTTCCGAAGCTCAGAACTTTGATATTAGGAGATATGGAAGCATTGGAGGAGTGGAGCAGCATAGATGAGGGTACCATGCCATGCCTAGACTATGTACACATTTCTAAATGTCCAAATTTAAAGATGCTCCCAGACGGATTTCAGCATCTCGCGGCACTTCAACAACTAAGCTTGGTGGACATGGGCGAAGAATTCGTGGACAGGGTAAAGAAGGGAGGAGAGGACCACTTCAAGGTCCAGCACATCCCCGATATGACGATAGATGGAAAATTGGTCGGGGATGAGCTGTGATGACTCATGGGATCAATCATCATCATGCAATCCAACTTCAAATCAAACACCGTATGTATCTCTCTCTCTCTCTCTCAAACACGGGGACGAGGATTGGGTACTAACCCACTGACTAGAGACGGACGGTCCTGACAGGGATCTGTCGGGCACACCATAACGTATATGTTTTATCCACGCCGTCCATCAATTTTGACATATCATTTTATGGCATGAACTCAAAAAGGAGGCATATCCAAGTTCAAGTAGACCACACAATAGCAAGCAGTGCCGACAATGATGCCCACCGTTGAAACCTTCCTGGGCGCCATCCGCTCATAAGGTTATATAAATCTCGATGAAGGAAAACGTAAATATTAGCTTCATCCAAAAGTCAAGCCTCCCAGCTGGATAAAAAAACATATCATGGTGAACCCACAGGCACCTTCCATGATCATCGTCTCTAGTTCGGTCCTCGTGAAGTAGATTAGGTGCAGCTCTTACCGTACGTGGGCCCAACTAGTGACCTACTTTAAATAGTAATTAATGTTAATAATAGCTTTAGATGAGAAGTTATTTCAAAAAGGAAAATGAGTTGTGGTCCCACCGTGGTGCTACTGTGAAATCTAATCCGACCATCAGGTGAGTTATCTAATGTTAGACTCAGGGTCCTAAAATCAGCCCCATCCATCATTCAGGTGGACCACATAATTGGAAATTATTTACATCAAAAGATTATCATCCAAACTATTTCCCTTGGTATAAGGCATTTGAAACAAAAATAGGCCTGCTTCGTAACACTCAGGCCTAACTTTTAACATGGCATCTAATGGTTGGGGGTGAATTCAAATGCTCACCACGATGAGTCGTTTAAAAATTAATAGTCGATCGACATCTCTATTTCAACTGTTTTTATTGGTATGGCTCCCATGAATCATCCGTCAACGTGATTCCTATTTTTCTATGGCACTGACACGGGACTACACATCTACTAGATAGAATAGATCTTCGGTACGCAAAAAGGTAGGCCCCTGTAAGAAATAAAGGGTGGACACACATCTTTCTTGTTTTCCATTATAACTCTGATTCGTAGCACCGAGGTCCCATTTTTTGTGGCAAAATTCCACGGCCCCGTCATAATGCATGTGTTATATCTACACCTTTGATCCATCTTTTCAGATAAATTTAGAGTATGAGCCAAAAATGAGGTAGATCTAAAGATCAAATGGACAACATAGAAAGCAGTGGTGTTCAACACCAACCATTGAAAACTTTTTGGTGGCCCCATATAGTAGTTTTGGATCAAGCTGATATTTGTGTTTCCCTTCATCCAGGTATGTGTGACCTTTTGAACAGGTAGGCAGAAATAAACATCATGGTGGGCCTGAGGAAGGTTTTAACAGTAGACTCATTGGCCCAACTTCTTTCTTTGGTGTGGCTGCTGGCACACTTGAGACTTGGATCTGCCTTATCATTTTTGGGTTCATGACCTGAAATAATCTAAGAAGATGGATGAACGGTATGGATATAACACTTACATCAGGTTGGGGCATAGAACTTTGCCACATCAAACTGTGCCCGCCTCATCCCTACGTAGAGCTGGGCATCCAGTCTGAGTCGGACCGGATTGGGTCCAACTTGACTCGGTCCGAAATTTCCATGGACTAACCTAAACTCAATTCGATCCAGGACCGAGTCCAGGTTATCTGACTTGATCTGATCCAACGCACTGCTGGCCTAATCTGAACCGAGTCCGACTCGATTAGGGAAACAGAGTCATATTGAATTGCATGCGGTTCGGATTGGTCCTGTTTTTTTTTTTTTTTTGAAAATTTTAGAATGGTACCTAAGGATCCGATCCGAGTAGGACTCGGTCAAGATAGATTAATTATAGAAAATACACAACAAAATACATAACAAAAAATAAATAAATTAAAATGGAACCTACGGACTGTACCTACCTGATTGAGATGAACGGTGATGATGACCGATAGGCGCCGGGCTGCTAGTAGCCGGATTGAGATGGGTGGGTCCGTGCACTGCTGCTCGTTCGAGTAGAGAAAGAGAGGGATTAGGGCTTCGTTCTGGTGAGAGTAGTAAAAGGGTAAAAATAAAAATGAGCTTTATAGGTACCCAACCAGATCAGAGCGGATCGGATCCAATCGGATCGGTTCAGATTGACCATTGATCCAAACTTGATTCGATGTATGGTCGGATCTAAGTGGGCCTACTCGATCCAACCCGATCCTGGGCTTCGGTTGGGTTCGGGTCAGATTTGTTGGATCGGGTCGAATTCTGCCCACCTCTATCCCTACGCATTCCAAGTCACCGCTGTGGGTGTTTCCCTAACCATGGGGCCCACTTTCATGCATGTGTTATATATCCATGATGTGCATTAGCCCACCTTCATGAATGTGTTATATATCCACGATGTCCGTCAATTTTTTCATATTAATTTAGGGCACGGCCACAAAAATGAAGTACATCCATATATCCGGTGGACTACATCACAGGAAACAACGGTGATTGACCATTAAAAACTTCACGGGCCACAAAGTACTTTTGGATCAAGCTGATATTTGTGTTTTCTTTATCCATGTCGGTATGACCTTATCAACAGGTTGATGGCAAATAAATACTACAATGAGCCGTAGGAAGCTTTCAATGGTGGACGTTCAGTTTCCACTGTTTCCTGTTATGTAGCCTACTAGAGATTTGGATCTGCTTCATTTTTGGTAAAACTTGATAGACAGCATGGATATACAACACATACATAAGGTGGGCCTGATGGTCAGGGAAGCACCCACTGCATTCTTATCCGGTTGATACCTATCCACTCTCCCCTCTTTTCGGAAACATGCACATTTCCTGTGACTAATGTTCATGATCGACTCCCACCCTTCATTTTTTTATTTTTTATTTTACAAAGTCCACCATGATGTGTACATGAGATTCACTCTAATCATTGGATGTGTAATCCCTTGCTTAGCCTAGAGCCAACAAATCAGAGCGATGCATGATTTAAATGGGCCATACCTATGGAAACAGTTGGGAGAGACGTCCACCCTTGATTGCTAAGGGTTCACCATGATGAGCACATGCAATCCACTCCAATTAGTAGATGCCAGACCAAAATCTAAATATGAAGCCTAAAATGCAAGCCCATACATAATTCAAGTGGGCCGTACCAATGGAAACAGTTTGGAGGGTGAGCTTTCCTTGTACAATGTTTTTCATCATGTGGTCTACCTTAACCACATATGGGGCTGATTTTCAGGCCCCCATATATAACTAGGGGTGACTCATCTAATGGTTAGGGTGGATTTTATATAAACATTATGGTGGGGTATTCCAAGCTAGCGAATCCTTTGCTTGTTTGAATTAACCTTTGAAGAGAGTAATTTATTAACAGTTATTAGCACCTTGTTCTTACCAGTTGTGTGTGAGCATTCCTCTTTCTTTCTCTATATATCCTACTCTGTCCATCTTTTTGTTTTCTGATGATCTTAGAACATGAGCCTGAAAATAAGCATATACAAAATCTCAGGTGGACCATACTATAGGAAATAGTGGTGATCCAACATTTCACCATTAAAAATTTCTTAAGACCCATTGTAATGTTTATTTGACATCCAACCTACAGATAAAGCCCCGTATATCTGGATTAAGGGGAAAAACAAATATTAGTTTGATCCAAAACTTTTGTGTCTGGTTATAACTTTTTAACGGTCAATCACCACTATTTCCTATTGCATGGTCCCCTTGAGATTTGGATCTGCTTCATTTTTGGGTTCATGCCCTAAGATGATCTAGAAAAACAGATGGAAGGTATGGATGTAAAATAACATGCATCAAGATGAGGCCCATGGTAAAGGCCACACTTGGGTGAGGTAGGGACACCAAATCTGCTCCCCCAAACACACACCTTCTGGTTTGGTCTTTCTTGCTCTCTTCTTTAATATATTCATGCATTAATTTTTTATTTTTATTTTTACAAATAACTACCTAGTTAATATGAAATTTATATTCCATACATTTAAAAAAAAAAAAAAAAAAAGGTTTTCAAACACTTCATTAATCACCGTCATATGTGGTTCAGGTTGTATAGGTCAATGATCACTCTCTAAATTATTTCCTTTGGTATAACCCACCTGAATCATTCATGGATGGGCTTGACTTTTAGGCCTCGAGACTAAATATTTGTACGGCATCTAATGGTTGGAGTGATTTCATAAAATCTTCATGGTGGGCCTTATAAACATCAAGGATGAACATCTCTCTCGCAACTTTTTTCTTTGGCATGGCTCACATGAATAACAAACCATCTTAATTTTTTGGATCTAGGTCTAAAATAGGAATGTGCATCTAATGGTCAGAGTAGATTTTACATAAACATTACGTTAGGCCCTACCAAAAATCAAAGTCCCATGCACATGTATGTAACTGTACGGAGATTATTAAGAAAAAATGACTTGCATAGGACTTTGTTCTTAATTTGGATGGGGCTCAACATGATGTTTATATAAGATCCACTCCAATTATTAGATATTAAGTACCATATGAGGCCCAAATGTAAAAAATAAGTTAATATATGATTCTAGTAGGGCACACCAAAGTAAAGAATTGGGAGACGTCATCCACTCTTGATTTTTAAGGACCCACCTTGATAATCATATAAAATCCAATCCAATCACTAGATTCCACGCAAACATTTCGGTCTTTGTCCAAAAAATCATACCCATCCATCATGCACTCGGGACACATTAATGGATATACCCTATTTCAAATCATGTGGTCCACTTGAATCGCAAATGGAGCTTATTTTTAGGCTTTTCAGTTAGTCAACTATTGCTCGGGGGATTTCACAGGAACATCGCAATAAGGCCCACCTACGCTACCCCTCCATGTAGTGCCTCGATTTTGTGCAATCAGTTAAATAAACTTGTACACATTTAGAAATACACATCTACCTCATATGAAATACTGTCGAAACTTAGACACTGTAAATTAGTATATTCTCACTCGTATACATGGTAAAAGTTATTAAATTTCAGTGACGAAATTTTTTTAAGGGGGTAGATTATAACACCCCAAACTTTTCAATACTCGAGTATTACTATGAAATCTAATTTAGTATATATATGTGTATGTCACCAATTTAACATATCATAAACTTTCATCTATTCTTTAACTTGAATCTGACCGTTGGAAATAATCTTTATATATAGATCGGGTAATATATATATATATATATATATATATATATATATATATATATATATATATATAATATATATATATATATATACACACACATATTCTCACTTGTCCATCATAGCCAACCGTTCAGTCAACTATTCACCGCTATATAAAGATATCTGACCGTCGACTTTGGGTTTGGACCACCCGATCATAGTGTTCACAACCCCAAGTGTAAGGTCGTGATGAAGTAATAACTCAGTGAGACCGAGGTCAAATTCACAGGGACTAAACTTGTACCTATTCTGAAAATAACTAGAACTAGAACTAGAAAAAGATTTAAACCTAAATATGGAATAAAAGAGAGTAATTGTGAATAATGTTGATTTAAACTATCAATTGAAATGTGGGAACTAGGGTACTAAGGATCCACTTGTAGCTATCAAAATGCTACCTTGCTTGATTCAATAAACATAATTGGAATTGGAGTCATATTCTATCAAATTGGAAGATAAAGCAATTAAATCAAATCTAAACTTTTTCTTGACCTAATTCTCAATGGAGAAGAATTGTGATGATTGGAAGGGATTCCATCACCCTATCATGCCCAGGAGACGATAATGAACAACAGTATTTACCAATCTCAAAATAGGAAAAGAAGACACCCAAAGCTATCGCAACATCTATTGTAATTTGAGTCACAATAAATCATAAAAAAACTGAAAATATTCCTTTAATATTAAACTAGAAATCAATGAAGTTCAATATAAACAAGAATTAAAGTAAAATAATTATCAAAACAAGCTACAAGCTTCACCTCTTAACCCTAACTAAGAGATTAGCTAGTCATATTTAACTCAAAAAACATAAGAAAAGTAGAAAAATCTACTAGAACCCATGAAGAAATCGAAGTAGAAGAACATTGTCGGCGCTCCACCTAGGCCTCTTTTTCCTTTTCAAACCCTAAAAGATGCTTTGGAGCATTCTAGGAACTCCTATTTATAGTTGAGGAACTCCAACTTTTGCATCAAGTTGGAAAAATCTGCAAACCGCCTCAAATTTACACAGTCCGCGTAAAATCTACGTAACCTTCGGCTAACTAAACCAAAACTCGGGCTAACCGAATTTATCCTTCGGCTGGCCGAATTCTCACAAATTTCAAAAGAAAATGTTGTTGGAATTTCACTCGAACTTTCTCGGGCTGACCGAATTTCAAGCTTCGACTAGTTGAACCAAAACTCGGGCGAGCCGAATTTTCACTTAAAATATTCAATTCTCTTCATTCCTCACTTGATTTCATTGGATCTTTGACATGTGAATTCTTCAATCTTGGTCTCCAAAGATCCATCCTTTGCCTTGGTGATTTTTGAGCATCAAATCCATGTTTTTAACATTCTTTTCAATCCACGCTCTCAGATTCATCTCGTAATACAAATATGTATAAAATATACCCATTAAGCATTATCATGTTTAAAAAACCAAGATATAAATAGGAAAAAATATACAATATTTGACATTCAACACATAGTAAACTAACTACCTGATCTCTACATCAGCCCGTACATGTATCGAATCAAGATGTTGATCCATTCATCTTGTTCATCACCTATGAATATGATTAGCCCATGATCAAAACTATAATATGAGAAACTTAAATATGTGAATACATATTTTACCTTTTGATCAATAAAAAAAAAAACTACTTTATGTTCATCTGTTTAAAAAATCGACTGTTTATCCATTTACATACGTGGTTAGAGTACTAACCATCAATTTTTTCTATTTTTGCCATGTCATTTGACCATCGATCAATCATGTTGTTTAATATATGTATCTCGCCTTAATTAATGATAATTTTAATTTATTTGGTAAATAAATCATTATTTATAATGATTTAGATATGAGTTCTTTTGTAAGAATTTCTTAAAAATATGCCTAACATGTAAAATCATTAGATTTTTCAAAACTCTCATATGAGCAATAATTACAAAAATGTCATTAACGTAGACCCTTGAATTCTATATCACATGGTTCTCATGATTCGTTTGATGTGAAATTTTATACCATACCTATGTATCATAAATTAACCATACACGTCGAATTTTAACCTCAAGATCATTGTTAAAGTGGTTTAATGACAAAATCAACCCCTTAATAGTTGATTTTGGTATCTATCAAGTGAGGGAAGCTTGTGGATAGTCGTGGTAGGATATTTTCCTTCATATGAATGACTTAAATTACCCATCATATGGACCAATTATGAAATGTGACCCCACCTTGCCTTGGTAGGCTTTTCCTTACGAAGTTAGCCGTTTTAGGCTTATAAACTTTTTCTAAATTTGGACATTCTGATTTATCCACTTTTTACCGTCCATCGCAACTTAAATTTGGACCACACTTTGGCCTCAAACAACTACAAGATCCTATAAAATTTAGACACCGATCTGTGATCTTACACTATTGAATGTTGACTGCCTAAAAGCCAATTCCTTCCTTTTTGGCGCAACAAGTGAAATTTCAAATTTAGACATTTTTCACCATGGATCAACCACCAAAATTTACCCAATCGTTTGCCTATCTTGACTACACATTTCTCCCAAAATTGGAGCATGATCATTAAGTTGGACCATTAATTGAGATCAAGTCTATTTTGGTACCCGCAACGAGAATTTTCGAGATAATCCAATCTAAAATTTGGATCACCAGTAAGACCATGTATCATGGCCCTATTCGACGACTTTGACGCCATAAATAAATTAAATTTAAAGAAAGATCGACAGAAAAGACAAATTTGAGAAACCCAATTCAAGTCCCCTTCTCACACTTACTCCATTACAAAAAAGGGGCATGCACCCCTTCTCCACTCAAAAACCCATGCACACCCACCTTCCCATGTCCAAAGAAGAGAGAAAAAGAGAGATTCATGCCTACACATTCATCCATTCTCTTCCTTCTACACACGTTTGGTGTCTCCATCTTTCTCTAGTGATGTCATGGTTCGTGTAGAACTCCTCATACATTGAGATCTATCTAAAGCTAAGGTGATAGATTCCTTCAAGCTTACACAAATTTAAGTTGAATTTATACATAGTTCTCTTATTTTCTCGTTAAAATATAGTTTGATTTTTATGTTAATAAGTTGTTGGATAATTATGAATTATTTATCTATGTTAGAATTATGTTTGAGATATTATTTTAACCATGTTGAACATATTTTGTAGGTCGAATCACAAAACTATGCTTTAAATCATGAAACTACATGTGTAGGGTCCCGAAATGTGCATAGTTTGTGCATCCAAGGACTGGATAGTTATGTCAACAAATCTTATGATTTTACTCATATCAATCTGACTTAAAATCCATATTTTAAACTTTAGGGTACCGAGACTCACTTTTGGAGTAATTTGGACTTATCGGGTGACCCATTTGATCCGAAATTGCACTGTTGTGCCTGTGGATTCATTTTGAAGTATATATACTATTTTTTTACCGTATTGAGATTTATTTTATTATAATTTCAAATTAATTAGTGCATAAAAAAACCGCTAGGTTTTTTGTGAATTCATGAGTGATGAGCATTGCCATTCGCCAATTTTGAGAGTGATGCACGTTTTCACTCTGTATTGAATTGGCTTTTGTTCATCTCTCTTATTTTGTTGAGTTAGCTTATTATTACTTTTATCTTTTATTAGTTTAGTCTTGTGTTATCTCCCTTATTTTATGAATTGGGTATGTGTCATGAAATTCCAAAACTCTCATGGTTCGATTTAATTCTCTATTGAAGCAATTGATGTGTAGAAAGACTCACGACTAGTGACCTATATATATTTATTATAGATGTAATGCACTCTGGGTAGTGACCCTCTTGATCGACGTATAAATTCTTGAATTTAGGTAGTGGTGTACACATTGATGTAAGTAATCCTCAACGTGTATTACAACGCCTTTCTGGGATTCAATGTCACAATTAGTCTCTCCATGAACAAATCGTGTTATGCAATTCATCCAATACATGAGTTGTGCCGTCTCGAGGCGTTCATGTAAATCCATGGTAGTGTTGGACACGTCGATGAATCTCCATAGTTATGAGATGAGAAGCGAGTTGAATTTTTATGAATTATATTCCCCAATGTGGTTGTCACTTTGTATGATGAGCCACACACATTATGATAGGCATACATTCATGTAGGTTAGTTGCACATATCGATACTATTCGTAGTGGTGGAGTATGAAAATTATTGGAACCATTATATTCTCTTACTTTGAAAATTTACTTGAATTGTATTAATCTTAAAGGATAACTATCACTATGAGTAAGGCATTGACCCCTTCCAATCATATAGATGATGCAGGTGATGCACTGGTTGAAGATATGGGCGCCGATGCATGGTCTCCCTATGAAAGACTATAAGTGAAGTGTGATTATGTAGTTAATGCTTTAATTTTAATTTAGCTTTATTTACGTTTCATACTGTAAATTTGGATATTTGTAATAAGCTCCCACCTTAGTGAGAAATAAATGACTAGTTGCACTTATATATTTAAAGGGCGGATAAGAATTTTAGTATGATTGATTTTATTCTTATGAATGGTTTCCTTCATGAATGTGATCTAAATGAAAAAAAAAAGGGTGAAATTTTAAAGTATTCAGTTATTACATTATTAACACCCGAAATTCTCGGGCATGAGTGTAAACTCGGGCTGTGAAAATTCGTGGCATTATAGTATGTTTTCTCTCACAACCGCCATTAAGGAATGTACTGGAATGATAATTCTATAAATTAATGAGGTTACTTTTTGAAAATGGTACCATAATGCAAATTTCATATTAATTAAGTAGTTTCTTTTTGTGGAGGCATTCAAATGCGATGAGCAATTGCACAAGGAGATGGGGCTTCAATCGGTAGAGATGTGGACCCCTGATGAGGTATTGGGGTGCGATGGAGTCTGGATTCGCCTATTTGGCATCCCTGCTCAAGCCTGGATTGAATCGGTCATCTTGGATCTGGCCAGCTACGTCGGTAAAATTGTTCAGATAGACTCCAACTCTCGATTCGGTCTCTTCCAGGCGTTCACTCGAATCAAAATCATTCCCCGGTCTAGTGTGAGTTTCTCTCAAGTCTTGAGACTGAAGGTCCTGGAGAAGAGTTATCCCAGAATTACAGAGCTGGAACCATTATTTAGGTATGGTTGTTCCCCATCCATCCAACAGTCAACAAACGAGAGCACGAAGGAATGGGTCATTCGTAGATTTCATGCTCCTCCAGGTAATGGGACAGGTGTTTGTGGAAAAGCCCCGTCAGGGATGAATGGAAAAGGTTGGAAATTTGGATGGCCATCGACCTGTTTGTCAAAATGTTGTAATGATCGACACGAATAGTGCCAGCCCTCAAGAGCCATCAGATGTTTTCCGAAAGGACAGTGTTACGGAAAGGGAACAACGAGAGAACCAACTATCGCTAAATACATGTCGAAGATTGCTTGAAACATCAGAGATGCAACTGCAGATAGCACCACCTGAATCTAACCTCCTGGCATCCAGTGAAATCGACAGGCCTAATTCGTCCAACGTTCCTAATGAGGATCGCCAACCGGACACAAATCACGACGCCAGCCAACTCAGCCTTCAACCAAAGAGAGCAATTCTACATTCGAGCCTGACAATCAATCAGGGAGAAGCAGAAATGTTGAGTGGAATGCTACCTCTTCAACCAGCAGTCACCCATGGGGAAGAGAATAGGAGAGACAACCCACCTCCTAGTCGACAGCTTGAACCAAGGACAGGTATGCAAGATATGGAGACAACCTTTGGTGGCAGGTCTACTGAAATTCATTCACATGGCCTCATCAGTAACTACGTCCCCCACATAGCGGACCCCCAAACCTTGGATATGTGGCAGAGATTTAGCTTAACTGCATCCCCAGAAAACCAGGGTCTAGGGGCAGGGTAACAACTGACATCGCCAAGTATGCTACACACTAATCAACACCCATCAGGCGAACTTCAGGAATACAGAAACCAGAAGCATGACACCAATGAAGACCTCCTACTTCAGCTGATAGAACACACTTCCAGAGAAGTTAGGACATGCATTCAAACTCCTCATCGTAGCTCAGGAACTGACAACCAAGACCACGACCTCACCCTCAACCAGACTACAGGGCTCCCACCTATCCCTATCACACCTCCTCAATGGTCACGACCATTGCCTGATATGCTAGCAGCTTGGGAAGGGTGGCTTACTGGAGTAAAGGAAATGTTCACAGATACTCTGGCCTCCATCAACAGCCACAAAGATGCACAAACAATGATGCCAGCCCATCACTCAGCAATCACCTCTCCATCTGCGGGTGACATCAATACAGCACATCACCTCACCTACCAATTAGGCTCCAATGTCAGGGAATCGCAAATAGAGTGTCCGGATAACCTGATCCAGTCTCAAGCAGGAACCAGAGACCGAGACCAGCAGATCATCGTGGCAGATATGGGAGATGAATCAGAACTTCAACATCATCCAGGAAGGCCACCAGACCTAAGAACTGTGCAGGACCCAACCCAGCCAACTGAACAACAGCTTCGTCATCAACAGAATAGGGGTAACAGATTAGCCCAGGAGGCAATTAATTTATGGGTGGACTTAGGTGGCGAAGCCAATGCCCCTGAAACAGACTATTCAGATTGCTCAACCAGCTCCCAGGAAGAAGATGCAGTCAAAATAAAGGGGAACAAGCTACAGAAAAACAAACAGAAAAAGAAATTCAGCAAATGGAAAAGTCAGAGGCTACAGAGCTTGCAGCAACGGGCCGGACAAAAAGGATGGTTCACAGATGATTAATTTTCTTTCTTGGAATGTTCAGGGGGTAGGTAATTCACAAATGATCCGATTTTTGAAACGACTTATCAGGAAGCACAACATCGGGATATTAGTTTTGCAGGAACCGATGATCAGAGAGTCGAAGTGCCCAGCTGTGGCTGCCAAGCTGGGATTTGACAATCAAATTTATGAGGAAGCGGTGGAAAGTAAAATCTGGGTTTTGGCTAAGGGGCACATTCAAATTCAAACAATTCGGGCTGATAGACAATACCTTTCTCTCAGGGCAACTGAGGAAAGCCTCTCTCATCCTCTTCTCATTACGGTAGTATATGCTAGCTGCTTCCAAAGTTAGCGCATGGCTCTCTAGGATGAGCTTCGAAACACTTCTCGTTCCACGGTGGGCCTGTGGGTGGTGTGTGGGGACTTCAACACTACCATAAGCCCTGACGAGAGGTTAGGCGGCACACTGCGTATGACATCAGCTATGACAGAATTTCAGGAAGCTATTAGCGACTCGGGGCTGCTGGATGCGGGATTTTCAGGTTCCCCCTTCACGTGGTGTAATAACCGAGCAGGGAGAAGTAGGAGATGGGCGAGACTCGACAGGTTTCTTTTCAATCCAGATTGGATGCGCAACTTTTCCAGCTATAAAGTTGAGCATATAACGAGATCTCACTTCGATCATTCCCCTATCCTTCTCATATTTCAAGCTCAACCATCATCATTTCCTCGGCCTTTCAAATTCCAGCGAATGTGGACCATCCATGACGAATTCTTCTCAACCGTCAAAGATTCCTAGAATGACGAAATCATCGCATCACCTATGCTCAAGTTCTTTCTCAAGTTGAAAAGGCTTAAAAGTGTGTCGAAATCCTAGAACAAAACAATGTTTGGAGATGTCACCAAAAATGTCTAGGAAGCGGAAATGGAAGTTCTTAAGGCTGAACTTTCCCTGATCAATTCGCAATTGGAAGAGGATTCCATCAAATTCAACCAGGCCCAAGCTAAGCTGAAAAAGGCTTATCTCCAGAAGGAAATATTCTGGAAACAAAAGTCAACGATCAAATAGCTATCGGAGGGAGATAGGAACACTCGATTCTTCCACGATTCAGTGTTAGACAAACGCAGAAGACTGCAAATAATAAAGCTGAAAAGATCTTCTGGTGAGCTTATGGAGAAGACCGAGGATATTGGGGAGGAAGCAGTTTCTTTTTTCAAGGATCTTTTCACATCCAATGCTTCCAATCAGATTGGGGATATCATCAACTGTATCCCTCGTATCGTGACTAGCCAGATGAATGTTGATCTTAAGAAGCCTCTTACACGTGAAGAGGTTAAGGCAGCCGTGTTCTCCATTCCGATCGACAGCGCTCCTGGTCCCAATGGTTTCGGAGGAGCATTTTACACATCCTGTTGGGGCATTATAGGGCAGGATCTCTTCGAAGCAGCCACCGACTTCTATCAGGGAGGGCTGATCCCCAGAGCATTTCAAAGCACTCTTTTATACCTCATCCCCAAAAAATCTAATCCGGAACTCATCATAGACTTCAGACCCATCAGCTTGTGCAACTGCATCATGAAGATTTTTTCCAAAATCATGGCTAATAGGCTAGCTACTTTCCTCCCCGACCTCATTTCAGACGAGCAGGGTGCTTTTGTTAAAGGAAGGTCCATTGTCGAGAATATTTCTATTTCCAGAGAGATGGCTTATGAGATTGACCGTAAGGTTTTTGGCGGCAACATGATCATCAAAGTCGACATGGAGAAGGCATACGATCATCTCGAATGGGATTTCATCACGCACGTTCTAAAAAAATTTGGCTTTAATACTCAGTGGATCTCGGGAGTTCGGCGTTGCTGGGAAGACATTTGGTTCTCCGTTCTAATCAATGGCAGAAGTTTTGGCTTTTTCAGCTCATCTAGGGGATTGAGACAAGGAGATCCACTATCTCCATCGATTTTCATCCTAGCTGCTGAAGTGTTTAGCAGGGGCTTATCCAAGCTATTCTCTTCAGGATATTGCCATCCATACAAGCTGCCCCAAAATTGCCCAACTATATCCCACCTTAGAAGTCCGGCTCCTCTCTTGCAGCAGCTAGTCCAGAAAATTCTCAACAAAATTGAGAGGTGGAAGGCCAAGCTTCTCAACCAGGCAGCAAAAATAGTCTTGATCAAACATGTTCTGACTTCTATCCCCATCCACATGCTATCAGCCATTAGCATTCCCAAATCCGTCTCCAAAATAATCGAAAGGGCGATAGCAAACTTCTTCTGGGGGTCATTTGAGAAAGGCAACAAAATGCATTGGGTCAGCTGGATGACCCTGTGCACCCCCATTCAAGAAGGAGGTCTAGGCATCAGAGCTTTCGGAGATACTACGCAGGCCTTCAGGATCAAGATGGCATGGCAGCTTCTTCAGGGTAAATCTCAATGGGCCAACTTTTTCTTTACGAAATATTTTCAGAAGATTATTTCAGCAAAAGGGAAAAATCGTTCAATCAGCTCATCCTCATGGAAAGAGATGTTTAGAAATTTGCAATTCGCAATTCTACATTCAAGATGGCTGATAGGGGAAGGGAAGATAAACATTTGGAACCATAACTGGACGGGCAGTGGCCTTCTGGCAGGAGCAGCCGTCAGGACAATTCCCCCTCACCTCACGGAAGTGTCAGTTAGAGACATCTATGCTCACCCAGCATCCCGAAATTTGATCAATATTTAGCCATTCATTTCCACAACAGCAATTCGGACAATCACAACTCTCCCAATTGTAATAACTGACAGGCCTGACAGGCTTATTTGGGACCTCTCTGCTTCCGGCAACTTCTCAGTTAAATCAGCCTGGAATGGCATCAGGCACCATCTTCCATCTCTCCATTAGACCAAATGGATTTAGAACCAATTCCTCCCCCCAAAAATGAGCATCCTCGTTCGAAAAGTTATGCATGAAGTCGTCCCGTTGGACCAAACAACGCAGAGACGAGGCATAGCGTTAGCGTCGCGCTGCGAGTGCTGCAGACCGACTTCTTCATGCTCCCAGTCCCTAGCTGATCAGTCGTCCCACAGTTCTCAAACAGCTCCCAATCAGGTTTCAAGCTATCAGGGATCTCAGCAGCTAGCAGATCAGCTGCAGGTTCTAACTCTTCTCAACGCACATTAGGATCAGAATTCTAGCCCAAATGCTCATCAGCCACTGCCAACCAATACTCAGCAGGATCGCCACCTGCCATCTGCCCTGTTTTTAACCAGCCGGAACAGGGGTCAGCGTGACACATCCTCCACAGCAGCTGGAGACATCGAAAATCAGAATCATCTGTTCAGCCAGGGCGTGTTGCAGCTCAGATCTGGAGCCACTTCAGCAGGATTTTTGGTGTTGCCAATTATCCTAATCAGACAATTTCTCAGCGAATCCAAGTCTGGACGACCAAAGCTAGTAAGAAAATCAGAACTTCTTATCTCATTGGTCTTGTCCCTAGTATCATAATTTGGGAAGTTTGGCTTAGTAGAAATTAGGCCCGATTCGAAGGTAATGCAATGTCCACACATATCATCCTCTTCAAGGTGTACCGCTGGCTGCATGAACTCGGCTCAACCATCTCGGCCCCGAACAGGAATTCCTCGCTGTCCTAGTTCATGGAACATTTGGTACATCCTGGGAGAGATTCAGCTTTATAGGCGATTCCTTAACCTCAATTTTAGCCACATTTTTCGTGAGGGGAACTCGGTAGCGGATGCTTTAGCCAGGATGGCTAGTTAAGGATGCCCAAATAGAATGTATAATTCCCGACCCAACCTTCGCAGATTAGTGCACAGTTTACTAGCCATTGATAATATTGGCATGGGGACAGTTAGGTGTCAGTAGATGGGGCCCCAGATTTTACTTTGTGTTTGTCTTCTCTTTCCGAGGCAGTCTTTGTGCAGATTAAGTTATATGATGGGAGTGGTCCGATCCTTTTTGTTGGGACCCTCCTGAATGGATGTAAATTTTCATATGGAATGAATTTTAAGTGGTTTCCTTTTTAAAAAAAAAGTAGTTTCTTTTTGTAAAATTTCTAAAAATATTAATCTTCCTATTGTTAGGACTCTTCTGAATACCGAGAATCCATGATATAGACATGAGTAACTATAACGATTATGTTTTCTAGCACCATTCAACGTTGGATTTCGAAAATGGTGTTATGTTTAAGAAGGAAGGGTTTGGGACAATCATAACAAACTGAGATGCCAATGTGGATGGAAAGCAATGCCATTTAGCAATTCAAAATAGTGAAATTGGCATTCTATCTAGCATGGTCGGCTTGAATCCTCGGTCACTCTTTGTATTTAATGTAAATGACTTTCCTTCCTCTTTACACAGAACATTATTAGATTTTAAGCTGCTGAGAGTACTAGATCTCGATGGCATTCAAGTTAAGAATCTACCGGACGAAGTGGGTGGCCTAATTCACTTACGGTATTTAAGCTTGAGGAGGACAAATCAAGAACCTGCCGACTCAGATTGCATAACTTACAGACATTGGATGTCGGGGATTCCAATTTGGAATGCTTGCCTGCTGGAACAGAGATGCTGATGCAATTGAGGCATCTTCTCTTAGTCAATTTCCTTACTATGCCGAGTGGAGCAATCAACTTTTGTAACCTCCAAACATTATCAGGTGCGTTTGTTAATGATAGATTTTTGAGAGAATTAGGTCAGTTAACCCAACTTAGGAAATTAAGTGTTGGAGATGTTAAAGAAGAATGTTGTGCACAACTATGCAATTCCATTAGTAAGTTGCAACACCTGTGTTCCCTCAAAATAGCATGTAGTGATGAGAATGAACAGCTCCAGCCACAAACGGTGTCAAGGCAGCCGCAGTATCTTGAGAAATTAGCATTTGGAGGTGTGATGGAGTTGCCGGTTTGGGTCGGCTTTCTTAACTGCCTACGGGTGATTGTATTTGTTGTGACCCAATTAACAAGTGACCCACTCACTGCTCTCCGACGTTTACCAAATCTGGTGTACCTTCTTCTACTGAACGCTTATACGGGGAAGCGAATTGGTTGTACAGTTAGAGGATTTCCTAAGCTCAGAACTTTGCAATTACACGAAATGGAAGCATTGGAAGAGATGAGCAGTATAGATGAGGGTACCATGCCATTACTATGTTGAGAAGTTGAGCCACATCTGGGGCCGCCCACTACCAGTCGAGGTTGCGTGGATTTCGTGTCGCAAGTCCTTTCGCAACTGGGATACAGAAAGGAGTTTCGCAGATTTCGTGTCGCAAGTCCTTTCGCAACTGGGATGTAGAAAGGAGTTTCGCGGATTTCGTGTCACAAGTCTTTTTACAACTGGGAAGAGAAAGGGAAGTTGCCAAAACTATAAATTGGGGTCCCTAGGGCTATTCTAGCGTTAAGGTGAATATTGGGGAGCTATTCTAAAGTGTGAAAAAAAAGGGTTTTCTCTGTATCTCCAAGGGAGAGGTTAGTATATTGCCTTGTAATCTTCGTTCTTCATAGTGGAAGTTTGCATCCGTGGTTTTTCACCCTAGTTTGGGATTTTTCTATGTATATCTTGTCTTGTGGTTTGTTTGGATTGCTTTGATCTATTTCTAGTTTATATTTCTTCTTGTTTATCATTTGCTGAGATTGGATCTAGGCTCACTGTGTTGTTGGCGTGTTCCGCAACAACTGGTATCAGAGCTGTTGGTTTAGTTCTATTGGGAGTGATGGCGGAAGATGGAAAAACTATAATTGAGAAGTTTAATGGTTCAAACTTTGCCTTCTGGAAGATGCAGATGGAGGATTATCTGTATCAGAAGGACTTCTACATTCCTCTAGGAGGAAAAAAGAAGAAACTAGAAAAGATTACAGATGATGAATGGTTTTTACTGGATAGGAAGGCTTTAGGAATGATCCGACTCTCTTTGTCTAAGAGCGTCACCTTCAATATATCCAAGATGAAAAATACAAAAGAATTAATGGAAGCCTTAGCCACCATGTATGAAAAGCCCTCAGCATCCAACAAGGTTCATCTTATGAAACAACTATTTAACATGAAGATGTCAAATGGTGGGAGTGTGGCTGAACATCTAAACGAGTTCAATACAGTCACGAGCCAGTTGGAATCCGTTGGCATTGTTTTTGAGGATGAGGTCAGAGTGTTATTGATCTTATCCAGTTTACCAGACAGTTGGGATAGTTTGGTGATTGCTGTGAGCAATTCTTCAGGGTCGACAAAGCTGAAATTTGATGATGTGGCCGATCTAATTCTCAGCGAAGAATCTAGAAGGAAGGCATCAGGAGTTTCAGGGGATTCAGGGAATGCTCTAAACGTTGAAGGAAGAGGAAGATCGCTGAACAAAGGAGGCAATAAACACGGGCGTTCTAAGTCGAGGAAGAAGTCCAAGGGACCGAAAGACAAAGATGGGTGTTGGCATTGTGGCAAGAAAGGGTAAATGAAATGTGATTGCAGGGCGCTTAAGAAACAAGAAGGAAACTCTCAAGGTGGGAAGGATTCAGTGAATCTATTTGAGGAGAGTGATACAGAGGCGTTGATCTTGTCTCTTGATGCGATGAATGAGTCTTGGGTTATAGACTCAGGTGCTTCGTTTCATACCACTTCATGCAAGGGAGTTCTGCGTAATTATGTGTCAGGTGACTTTGGGAGAGTATACATGGGTGATGATGAGCCGTGCAGTATTGTTGGAAAGGGAGATGTTTAGATAAGTCAAAAAGACGGAACAACTTTGAAATTGAAGGATGTCAGATATGTACCGAGTTTGAAACGTAACTTGATTTCAGTGGGGCAGTTGGCCGATACCGGTTATGTGACGACATTCACTAGTGATTCCTGAAAGATCACAAAAGGTGCCTTGGTGATATCTCGAGGCAAGAAGGAAGGTACTTTGTACGTGACTTCAGGATCGTATTGTTCACTCGCAGTCGCATCAACTAGAGTGAATGGGCAGTTATGGCATCAGAGGTTGAGACATGTGAGTAAAAAAGGAATGAAAGTGCTATTGTCAAAAGGGAAGCTTCCAGGGCTGAAGTCTATTGATTTGGAATTCTGCGAGGACTGCGTGTATGGTAAGCAGAAGAGGGTAAGTTTCAAGAAGACAGGACGTGCTCCAAAGACGCATCTGTTAGAGCTTGTACACACTGATGTGTGGGGACTGGCACAGGTATCATCTCTCGGTGGCTCACGTTATTTTGTTTCCTTTATTGATGATGCTAGTAGAAAACTGTGGGTCTATTTCTTAAAGCATAAATCTGATGTATTTAATGTATTTAAGAAATGGAAAGTCATTGTAGAAAATGAGACAGGTAAAACAGTAAAGTGTCTCAAATCTGATAATGAGGAAAAGTATTGTGATAAGAGGTTTGAGGAGTATTGTGCAACAAATGGAATCAAACATCAGAAAATGATTCCAGGGACACCAGAGTAGAATGGTGTGGCTGAGCGCATTAACAAGACCATCCTTGAGCGCACCAGGAGCATGAGGTTACATGCAGGGTTGCTTAAGACTTTTTGAGCGGATGCTGTAAATACTGCCGCATATCTCATCAATGAAAGTCTCTCAGCACCATTGGATGGTGGGCTACCAGAAAGAACGCGGACTGGAAAAGAAGTGAACCTAGCACATCTCAGAGTGTTCGGTTGCACTTCATACGTTTACATTGATGCAGAGCACAGAAACAAGCTGGATGCGAAGTCCAGGAGGTGCACGTTTATAGGCTACGGGCAGCATGATTTTGGCTACAGGTTTTGGGATGCAGAAAACATGAAAATCATCAGAAGCAAGGACGTAGTCTGCAATGAAAAAGTGATGCATAAGGACAGTGTGGATGAAAATAAGGCTGAGGAGAAAGAATTTGTAGAGTTAGAAGAGTTACCGGACATGGGTGTTACAGCGCCACAGGATGATCATGCACAGGAGCATTATGAGGCAGGGCTACAAACACCAGTATTGAGGAGGTCTACTCGGGAGAGGATACCCACGATCCGGTACTCACCCTCCTTATATTATCTACTACTGACAGATAATGGTGAACCAGAGTGTTTTGAAGAGGCATTACAGTCAGATACACGAGTTAAGTGGGAGTAGGCAATAGATGAGGAGATGGACTCTCTTGAGTCTAATCGTACATGGGAGCTAGTCACTCTACCAAAGGGTAAGAGCTCTTCATAACAAGTGGGTTTACAGACTGAAGGAGGAGCACGATGGTTCGAAACGGTACAAAGCCAGATTGGTTGTGAAAGGGTTTCAACAAAAGGAATGTATCGATTTCACTGAAATATTTTCACTAGTAATGAAAATGTCTACGATTTGTATAGTCTTAAGTATAGTGGCTACAAAAGACTTACATCTAGAGCAGCTAGATGTTAAAACAGCCTTTCTTCATGGGGACCTTGAAGAAGAGATATATATGCATCAGCCGATAGGATACGTGGCACCAGGAAAGGAGAACAAGGTGTGCAAACTGAAGAAGAGTTTATATGGCCTGAAGCAGGCCCCTAGGCAGTGGTACAAGAAGTTCGATAGTTTCATGCTGGAAAACGATTTTAGGAGATGTCATGCAGACCACTGTTGTTATTTGAAGAAGTTTGATACGTCGTACATCATCCTTCTGTACGTTGATGATATGCTTGTGGCCGGTTCAAGCATGAAGGACATCTCAGATTTCAAAAGATAACTATCTAGAGAATTTTCCATGAAGGATTTAGGAGCTGCAAAACAAATCCTAGGCATGAGAATAAAGCGTGACAGGGAAAACAAGAAACTGGTGTTGTCACAGGCATAGTACATAGCCAAGGTACTTGATTGATTCAATATAGGAGGTGCTAAGCCGGTTAGCACTCCATTAGCCAACCACTTCAAGCTATCTAAGGAGCAAGGGACAAAGACGCAGGAGGAACGGGATTATATGGCTAAAGTCTTATATGCGTCAGCTATAGGAAGTCTCATGTATGTTATGGTGAGCACGAGGCCAGACATTACTCAATCAGTGGGAGTTGTTAGCAGGTTCATAAACAATTCCGGGAAGGAACATTGGGAAGCTGTGAAGTGGATTTTTAGATACCTGGTAGGTACTAAGGATGTAGGGCTATATTATGGTGGATTGAAAATCAAGCTACAAGACTACGTGGATTCAGATTTGGCAGGAGATATCGACAGCAGAAGAAGCACTACAGGTTATGTCTTTACTCTAGGAAGTGTTGCTGTCAGTTGGGTCTCTCAGTTACAGAAGCTAGTATCTATCAGTACGACAGAAGCAGAATATATTACGGCTACAGAAGCATGCAAGGAGATGGTGTGGATGCAAGGTTTTATGGAAGAGTTGGGTAAGAAGCAAGCAGATTGCAAGTTGTATAGTGACAGTCAGAGTGCAATACACTTGGCTAAGAATTCAGCCTTTCATTCAAGGACCAAGCATATTGCCATCAGATATCACTTCATATGTTCGTTACTGGAAGATGGATCGATTGCTCTGGAGAAGATTCATACAAGTGAGAATCCTGCGGATATACTAACCAAGGAAGTCACAAGGGAGAAGCTGAAGCTCTGTTAAGCTTTTATTGGTCTTTAGGCTTGAAGACGGGGAGGTGGTGCACTCTGGATGAAGAAGACAAATGTTTATAGCGATGTGTCTCAAAGTGGAAGATTGTTGAGAAGTGGAACCACATCTGGGGCCGCCCACTACCAGTCGAGGTTGCGCGGATTTCGTGTCGTAAGTCCTTTCGCAACTGGGATATAGAAAGGAGTTTCGCAGATTTCGTGTCGCAAGTCCTTTCGCAACTGGGATGTGGAAAGGAGTTTCGCGGATTTCACGTCGCAAGTCCTTTCACAACTGAGATGCGAAAGGGAAGTTGCCAAAACTATAAATTGGGGTCCCTAGGGCTATTCTAGCGTTAAGGTGAATATTGGGGAGCTATTCTAACGTGTGGAAAATGGGTTTTCTCTGTATCTCCAAGGGAGAGGTTAGCATATTGCCTTGTAATCTTTGTTCTTCATAGTGGAAGTTTGCATCCGTGGTTTTTTACCATAGTTTGAGATTTTTCCACGTATATCTTGTCTCGTGGTTTGTTTGGATTGCTTTGATCTATTTTTAGTTTATTTTTCTTCTTGTTTATCGTTTGTGGGTGAGGCCTGAGATTGGATCTAGGCTCACTGCGTTGTTGGCGTGCTGCGCAATAGCCTACAGAATATCATCATTTATAAATGTCCAAAATTAATCATGCTCCCGGACGGGTTTCAGCACCTTGCCACTCTTCAACAACTACACTTGGTGGGCATGGCCGAAGAATTCACGGACAGGATAAGGAAGGGAGGAGAGGACCACTTCAAGGTCCAGTACATTCCCTGGATTTTCCGTGTTCGCGATTTGGATGAGGAACCTGTCCTAGACAAATTCTCATGACTCAAGGAATCAAAATGGTGCGATTAGTTCTCAAGTGATCCCAAAGCTTCATATGAGAAATTGTGTGCCTCCCTCTCTCTCTCTCTCTCTCTCTCTCTCACACACACACACCTACATACGCACGCATTTTCTTGTTTGGTATTTCTCGCTTCCTTCTTAGATATGTATCTATGTATTAGAAAATTATTAGTCTTACTAGGACGAGGGCTTTTACAAGGAATTCATGGCGTGGACTTGGATTACTATAATGAATATGTTTTCCAACATTACTTACCACCTGATTCTGAAAATGTTTGTATGTTTGAATCAATATTTTAAATAGACGTGTGGCACAATGTTCACTGCGTTGGAAGTATGTGGTGTCAACTACATGGTTGCAGTGTAAGGTACGGACTACTTGTAGATTTTTTAAACTAAGGTTGTGCCTAGTTGCACCAAATATTATGAAATTTTGGGATATATTGCACCAAATTAGTTTGATTAATAATGCCACTCTTGTAATGTGCATCGGGATGGTATCGGCACCCTTGGTTCTGGCTCTTGCTAGCGTTCTTCGATGGCTACCATGGCCCCACCATTTCATAAACTCAACCTCCCTTGACCTTGAAACCCCAAAGAAATTTGAGGGACCATCCAAAATTGTACACCTCTAGTTCCACATGGGCCTGTCTTCACAGCCAACGTCACTGTCCACGACATATGGTATTGCACGTGGTAGCCCTCCCGGAAGCACATCATCCGCACCTTCCTCTGCTCAATCTCGGCCGTGCAAGCCAAAGCCCCCTCAGTCTTGGGTGGTGGGACATCGCCCGCCTCTAAACGTACATCTTGGGTGGTGTACAAAGAAATGTATGGAGTGACGGACTAATAATTAGTAGGTAGTTTCACGTTCCTTCTGAAGAATTAAAAAGAGGAATGCCTTTTGCTTCAAAAACGGTTTGATTAATATTGAAATTTAATGATATTTGGGGTAGCCAAACATGCCAAAAATAATAATAATAAGGCAGAGATTAAATATAAAGATAAATAGTAGTTTAACTGATTTAAGACTATTACTTATATTATTTTACTAAAATTATTGAAAAAAAAGAGAGTAAATATTGAAAATGCACCAAATCATTAAAAAGCATTAATTGATTTTAATGTTTTATTGAAAAATAACTCATAATGTAAGTTGTGTAGCATGCACCATACGCTTTATAGCATATTCAAACTAACATATAGTATAGGCATACATGACTTAAGCAAGTTTCATGAGCTATGTAGCTTTAATGCTAAGTTGCACTACATAGTTTGAGCTACACATTACCGGGTGAAGCTATTTAAAACTGGTATAGATAACAACTAGCAATTGAATTCTCATTAGACAACAATCACCACTTATCTCATGTTACCTGTGGATATGTCTTATGATTATGATGTAGAATATATCATCTATTTACTATCCAGACAACTGAAATGTCAAATCAAGGGAAAACCATTTATTTCCCTGAATTCCTCTTTTCCAAACATGCTGTAAAACGATGCCTTTTCGTTCTCTAATGTTATGTTGGCCTTGAAATAGTTTTCGATTTGTTGGTTGCTGATTGCTTAATTTGGTGGTTTCAACCCACTTTTTTGGTTGTTATTTCCGCAATCCTTAGAATAGAATCTTAAGTGGAAGTCCTCATCTTTTGAAAAGAAGGGAAGACAAAAAAAAAAAAAGAAAATTTGTCTAATATGCAACAACATGAATAGGCCATCTCTCCAAAATCTCCCTGACTAGAAGATTGCAGCCCTCCGATCTGTCTTTTTACTCGTTGAATGTAAATTGTTGTGTTTCTTTCTAATTCTCTGACCCAAATACTAGGGATAGTATTGAGGAAGCTCCCATTCACAAAAGGTTACATCATATCTACATTTTAGATCATTGAGTCATGGGCCCAACTTGCACCTGCTGAAGACTCGGGACATATTCTCCCCCAAGTGATATTTCATAAAATTCAGTTCAACCAATCACACCCTTTACTAGGGTGCAATTCGGGTGGGTTGGATCAAGTTGAGGATCAACCAGAGCAACCTGACCTCAAAGAATCAACTTGCAACATCACCTGACCTGAATTCTAACTCAACTTGTCCAGCCCGAATCCAACCCAAATTCCTCTCTATTCAACCCTTACACAACCTGAGGGATCCGACTTTGCTCAGCTCAAACGCAACACAATTTAAAATCGGGTCAGTGTTTTCCAACCCTAACCCAAGGACCTTGACAACTAGAGAATCCAACTCGAACCTGGGTTGGATCAACTGGGATTGGGTTGACCTGACGCCAAGTTGCAGTCATACCCATTGTGTAAGCTTCTTGGTGGTTCCTTCTCTTTCTTCACTTATTATGTGAATATACTCTTCACTGAGTTTTTGAGGTTCCACTACAACAAAAAAGGCCTTTGCCAGCGGTCAAAAGCGCTGGCAAAGGCAAAAAAATAAAAAGAGCAGGCAAAGGGGTGCATTGGTAAATGCTTTGCCGGTGCTTTTTCAGTCGCCCGGCGCCCATTCTGCTTTTTAGTGGCACATTCTGCTGGCCGCCGATAATTATTTGAAAAGCCCCAGTAAAAGTAAAAAAAAAAAAAAAAACACCAGCAAAAGTCTGTTCAAGCGCTGGTAAAAGTATTCCAAAGCACGGTTTTTAGCAAGATTTAATCACGGGAAAAGCCAATAAAAATCTATGCTATGCAAGTGCCGGCAAAATTCTTCTGAAGGGCTACAAAATTTTGACAGGCCCAATTAAAAGCCATGCAATCCGCATCATAGGCTAGTAAATTTATTTATTTTTTCAATTTAAAACCTATATTTTTGTTCTTAATATTTGAAACCTAAAAAATGTTGCAATAAAATTGCCACTGAATATATATATATATATTACTTCACAATAAAAATATAATATTTACAACAATTAGTTGAAAATGATCTTAAATACATTTTTTTAAAAAAATCTTCCATATGGTCCACTCCTAGCAGGCATCAAAAGACTTCTGTGCTTGTGGGCCTAAATTTAGGCGCAATTGATCCGATCCTACACACATAAGGAGAAAAAGTGAAAAAAGTAACAATACACATAAGTCATTAATGAATAAATGAATTAAAAAAAAAAAGAAGCCATTTATTGCAAGGTTGAAACAAAACCACAATACACATAAGTCAACATGATCACAACCGTAGATAAAACATATGAAATAAGTTGTAAATTAATTTGGTGTCTCAACTAGTTAAGAGGGAAGAAATCATAAACAAAATCTTTTTGATTCTTTTATGTGGGTAGGGTAGGCGAGGGGTTAGGTTAGCCAGTGGGTCGACTCGCCCAATCCACTTTTAAGCCAGATTCTAGCAAGTTAAATGGGGTGGTGGTGCGGATTGCCCATCATGTGGGTCCCACCTTCAAGGTGGGTTGCCCATCATGCAGGGCTCGCCTTGGATGTGGGTCATTCATAAATAGAGGCCGACCTTTGATGTGGACTGTCCATCTTTTGGAGCCACCTCAATATGGGCCATCCATCATGTGGGGCCCAGCGTCAATGTCCATTGCCCATCATGTGGAGAACACCTTTAACATGGACCATCCGTCATTCAAGGCCCACCTTTGAAGCGGATCATCCATCATCCCACTTTGGATGTGGGCATTCTATCATTATGGGCTGAGCATTGATGTGGGCCGTCCATATGTGGGCCCACATTAATATGGGTTCATCCATCATCTGGGCCCCACCTTTTATGTGGACCATCCACCATGTGAGCCCCACCTTCAATGTCGACAATCCTCCATTTGGGACATCCTATGAAATCTAAAGAGGTGAACTGGTCACCACCTACAAAACTAATCCATGAACGTTTAAGGCAATCAAGAGCCAAAATATCCATCAGGGTCTCATCATTATCTTCGAGTTCATCCCTGCCACGGAATACTATAACGAGGTAGTCGATGATTTACTCTCCAAAATTTATTTACAGGCACTGAAGTGCGGCCCCTCCTATTCTCTTGAAGAAAAAAAAAAACACAAGAACAGCACGAATCCTATCCTTGGCCAAATCAATACATTTTTAGCCAAGGACAGGCACTAGTAAACAATACAAAGCTAACTCCATGTAGCTGAGACTATGACTATAATGATGATGAAGTGTCTCTTACATGCAAGACTCTTCCTCTGTATCAATAAAAGAATTTGTAGTAGCAAGATTAATAGCAGCTTTAAATATTTGAAAGAAATACAGGCCATGCATGTTCTTCTTATCTTTTGATAAAGAAGTTGGGAACTCAAAACATTGCTGTTAAGTGAGATCAAGGAAAATAGTTTACGAAAAAAGGAATAAAAATTTCATAACAGACTTAAACAATTTAACAGGTTGTCCACAAAGAGGGACCATCATATGACAAATCACAGATTGAAGAAAGCCTCATTCATTTAAACTATTAACGTAATTATAATGTGCATTATCTTACTTGAGGAGTGATGTAGAGCGGGTCACGGACAGTTTCATGGCCAAGATGGATCAGAAAAGGCCTGGTTGACGATAGAAGTGATCCAGACCGTCAGACCTTAGATCGGGCGTATCTCGCAATCCGGAATAAGTTATCAGATGTAAAATATATTATTTTGGGGTAGAACGGGCTACTTTAGCCACCCAATCCCGCTATGCCAGGTTGCACAAGCCAGATTTGCGAAATACCCCCGGATCGACGGTCGTTTCCCTATTTTAATTCCGTTTTTACTATAAATAGTAAGTTTTAGTTTGATTATAACTCTTCATCCGTTGGGCTTCAGGAGTTGCATCCAACGTGAAAAGAGCTTAGAATAATTAGTAGAACAGCTTGGTGAAGCCAAATAGGACACTTACTATTTTTGGCCGAAAACCTTGCACACTAGTAGACATCACGACCGTCTGTAAATAATTGGTTTACATTTATAGTAAGTTGTGAATTCTAGGAGTTTTAGTTACAGTTTGCTTCTAATTTCTCTCTCATTGCTTGGTATCCCTATTTAAAGGGTTGTGAACTCGTATATTTCATCAATCAATCAAATTTCGAATTTATTAGAATTTATTTCTAATTTCTTGCATTCTTTCCTTGTGGATTCGAGAAATCTCTGTGAGGAGTCCAGAGAAGCTCTGTGGATTCGGAGTAGTTATGTTTGAGGAAGACGGTGATCGACCTCATCACATTCATCCCTGTGTCAAGGAGGTGTTACGGCAACGCTCCTCCAAAGCGCAATGAAGCCCGCTAAGATAGGCCACATACATTTCAGTTATTTCTTGTAGTGCTTATATGCAATGAATGAGATCCAATGTAGATAGGGGAGGAGTGGAAATAGAAAAATAGATCAACTTAACCGAGAAGCAGCACAATCTATCAAGATTCCAAACCCTTCAGTCATAACCCCCGAAGAGACCGTAGCCATGAAGCGGTTCCATCAGTCCAACAAAATTAACAAGTTCCTCATCTATCAAGTTTCAGCAAAAGCAAAAGCAAGGCGCACACACCATAAATCTCTAATCTTAATACCAAGTTTTTAAATCACATTCTGAAATCTAATCCTAGCAGTTAGTAGCATAAATAGATGGAGAAATTTAAATCTACTCATCACTTGATTTAGGTTAGTTTCATAAAATCAGATAAAATATAATAATAAAAAGTTTTGTTCCTCTTCAACCAACAACCTTATCTTGCTGAAACCAAAAGATGCTGAATTAATGAAAATTCTTATGCCTACTGCAAGACAACTATTAGCTTCCAGTTGGTTTCTATTTTGTTTCCACTAGGTTTCTTTTTTGTTGTTAGCTACCATTATTAGCATTAACTCTATCCAAAGTCTTCTTCAATGCTTTACCTGTCTGCACACAGGTATCACCACTCCTGATCATATTTCTAAATCAACTTTTTTCTGCACAAACTTAATTTCAAGCATATACTAACCCCATTCAAAAAAGTAGATGTACTAATTTATCCTTGGATACAAATACTAAGTAGTAGAAGATAATGAATAGAGGATGCACGTGAAGAATCTGCAAAGGAAGTTAATCATGAAGAGGGAACAAGAGTGTGAAACGTAAAGCTCTCTTCCAAACCATAAGAAACAAAACATGAAGGAGCCTCTAAAAGTTTCAAGATATTCCATACCATGATGAAACCCAAATTGCAGGAAGTACTCGCAGGTAATGCATACCGTAAAGTATAAAACAGTAGCAGTAAACAAATAGTGATTTAAACCAACCATACTTTTAAACTAATTGCATACTTCAAGGGGACTCAGTTACATACAATAGTCGCGTGTTTGTCAAAGACTTCAAAACTAGCAGTGCATGCATGAGCCTCAGGCAATGTTGAGAAATCAATTGCTTGCAATCTCTGTCACATCTGTGTACAGCCATTTAAATCACTCACCAACAAACCTGAAAGCACTGGCCGAAGCCAGAAATGGGAAGAGTCTGCTTTGCTGAGTTTTGTAATCAATTACCTAGAGCCAGAAGGAACATGATCAATACCAGTAATCATAGAAGGTGTAAACAGTGTGAAGACAATTAATCACCTCAGTTAAAGCTTTTGAGTACAGAAGCAAAACTTGAAAGTGGGCAAATATGACGAGATAACAAGAACACCAAGTCATGTTGATAGTTAAGGAAACATCTCCGAATTTCCTAGAAGAAAATGGTATGTATAGACGATAGTGTTTCACTGATGCAAGAGCACATCCTAAAAGATTGACAAATCAGGCCATCAAATCTATCCAGGGGCCTAATCAATAATAGTTGATCACATTTTTGACCCATTACAACCGGATAGCACAAGATGCATTTACGTCATTAGATGGGAACCATGTGTTGTCCCACTGTGTGGACCTAATCCCGGTCCAAACTGCAAGGCTTGTAAGGTCCAACTCCATACTACTGTATAGGCTTTATAAACAGATCCAACAAGCCATGCAGAAGGGTCTAAAGACACTTACTACAACAGGAAAAAGGTTTTATTTTATAAGATCAGCCAACCTCACCTTAGTCAGGGCGCAACTAGAATTGCGTATCATTTCATTTATTTTAAGTCAAAACTGCGGATAACAGGTAATCCAAGAGCAGCTGCATCAAAAGGTAAAATAGAAGAACTATTATTAGTTATTGCAAATGCATCTAAAGCTAACTTGATGGAGGGAATCAAATACACCAACAACCTGTTGTAACACATGGCTTCCATTTGGGTAAATCATATCTGTGAGTGTGAAGGATTGCAGGAGACAGTTACTTCCTTAAGACAACAGCTTTCTGCAGCACTGGAATCAAGGGATTCCAATTCGACCGTTTTTCACTCACAACACTACACTGGGAGGACAAACATTCGTATGGAATCGCACCTGAATGAAGAACAGGCAGTCCCAAGGAATGTTGCTGCTGAGTTACTTTTACAAGCATAGGTAGTTATATCAGTTCTGCATTCCAGACTAGGAACTGTTTTTTTTCGTTTTTCTTCTCTCCTTTTGCAAGAAGACAAGACACTGTTTCTTCTACTTAGCATCGGGAGTTCAAAACTATCAACTTTGACCTTTAGGCTTCTGTGCTAGCTTTTGCATTATGGAGTTTTCAAAGTGGACTAGAAAATTGGCCAAACGCTTCTTGCATTATATACAGTAGAGATGTCATGTGGTATGCAGTTTTAATTATTAAAAGATCAAATTTGATGATGATAATGATTAAGCTTTTATAAAAGAAGATATTCATGTTTGCTCCAGAGAACTTATGCAACTCCAAAATAAAAAAACAAAAAATTAAACACTAAGAAGGCATAAAGTTCCGTTGAATGTTTACAATGTGAATGTTTCTCTAAAATAAACCAGAAAGAACATTACATAAACCAAATAACTATCTATTTAAAGGCTAATAGAATAAAAGAAGGAAACTAAAATGCCACATAAAATCAATGTATTGTTCTGGGCGCAGGCAAAAACACATTTAAAAAGCGTTGCCAATAACCTTTGTAGTGCTCGATGATGTACATTTTCCTAGTTGGCATGCTGGGCCCATTGGTTGTGTGGATCATGACGCTTGTGTTCCCTACAAAGAAGGGAATCAAACTCAACTTTCCAGCCATACTGTGGGAGTATAGTTTTAGGAATGCTCATTTTATCTATGAATGCAAAGAGTGGTAAAACTAACAAGTATGGAGGACAAACTGCTACATTGCTGCCTAACCGGAGAGCTCGGACTGAGGTCGATTACTCAGCATGCAAAGCTGCAGGAAGAGAATTTTCCAGCCAAAAATTCTCATGCACGTTAGATACTACACTGGTGATTGGATACACGTTGCCAAAAGAAAATGTATTGGTAAAAGAAGCAAAAATCCAAGTGGCATGGACTGTAGCTGTATGTTTTGGACAAATAGACTAGTAGAGGTAGGAGCAGAACTTACATCTAGGAGGAAAAACCACCATCAGGTTAGAAAAATCTTGTTGTATGGAACTGCATGCTTTACATACTCCCCTAGTGACTTTTGAACCTTGTCTAACACATCTCGTATTTGAACTTTCATAACTCCCACGCTGCAAATCTAAGCTACTGGAAGACTAGTGGTCAAACTGTAAAAGATGGATCCACGATTAGCTGATGGGCCAAATAGATCTCGACTGATGCCAGTCTAACACCTTTATAACGTCCATGGTCCTGCGTTAATGGGCATCATGTTCGGATATATTATGTAATCATATGGATCAAACTGTCCACAAAAAGTAATCATTCAAATCAAAATTATTTAAAATTAGCAAAGGTCTTCTAAAGTTATGGCCCTTGATAGTGTGGAATGGCGGAATAAGATTCATGTAGCTGACCCAATTAGCAGGCTTAGATGATGATGATGAAAGCTTTCATGAAAAATTGTTCATCTACTTCCGATTCAAGATGGTGATGTTGAGAAAATATTGTGTAACATGGAGTTGGTGTTCTCGGTTGAAGTTATTGAAAAGAAACAGAAACTATCATGATGCTATCGTTTGGTAGCATGGAATTTGGCACTTAGGAATTGGAATCTAAGATTTTCAATCTAAATCATTTTTGGCACCCCCCAAAATCCTGGACTTCAAATACAACTTGGATTTTCAAAAGGGCACCTTTTTTAATTCAAGATAAAATGTGGGGTGCAAAATCCTGGATTTTTAATCAAATCTGTCATAACTGCTCTCTCCTCCTCTTTAAGGCCCAAAATAATGGATGCCAAACATAATTTCTAGATTCCACAGGATCGAAAATCCAGGCTATCAAACACAACCGAAAGAATGAAAAATCAAGGTTTGAAAATCTAGGATTTGGCTTCTTAATTCAAAATCCAAATCCATGTTGCCTGACAGCCCAAAAGAGTTCCTTCCACCACAAAAGTTATTATATAGATAATGTATTTGTCATAGTTGAATGCCCAAAACAAACACTTAGGTACAAGGATTGGGTTTGAATTTCAGCAACTAGTTGATGCAGAAAGCTCAACCAACAATTAAAATGTTCCTATTGGTCCAGCTCCCTCTAAGTGGATATTGGTCATCCAGGGCTCTGATCATAGGACTCTACCAGTCGACATACTGAAGAATCCAAAGAAAGAATAATATTGTCTATCCTATTTATTATTGTGAGGCAGTATAAGGGCAATGACAGTCAATTTATGTTTCATTCTACTGGTTCTTACATTTTGAAATAAAGACATTTATACTTTTAGGAAGCCAAAGTTCATTGCAATGTGCCAATCAACAAAAAAAAAAAAAAAAAAAAATTTGCAATGTTTTCATTCCCACAATTTGTGACCGAAAACAATAATGAACAAATCTTCTTTTAATATCAATGGTAGGCAACAATATAAACTTTCTTTAGATCAACATGAACCTTGAACCAAACCAGGTGAAGAAATTCATTGAACTTATAAAAATGTTTTAAAATAGGGATAAAAAGTTCTAGACAACTTTCCAGCATAAATCAAGATGGGGAACAAAATCAAAGTTATAAATGTCATACCGTGTCATAAGCAAATGATGTCACTGCCATACTTAGGACCTGTTAAATAAAAGGAAAAAAAGAAACCCTAAAGACATGGTTTCCATCCTGCGTACTAGTTAATGCTAATGGGCAGCCTTTCCTGAATATAAGTTACTGAGGCAATCCATAAAGGGCATCCTAAAATATATTCTGCAAAAATGAAGAGTTGAAAAATGCCAAAAAAACAAACATGAATCAACTCAGGGAAAAAAGGGGAAAAAAGGAAAAAGAAAAAATAAAGAAAGAGAATATATTTTCATAGAGGTAAGGACAGGAGTGCCATGTAGGTTTACAAGTAGCAATTTCAGTGAGCTAATTACCCCATGGACTAGCAGGCATGGGCAGCATTCATGCCAAACTGTTGTAAAATGTGAATGAGCTGAGTCATCCGTAGAAGAACGACAACAATAGATGGGAATGTATGATGGATAAGCTATGAACAAATTATTTTATCATGGAAGAGCATGAGGTGAGAGGTGGCCAAGTAAAGACTGCAATGATTCACTGAGGGATTGTACTTGTCATGAAAGTGGAAGTCTCTAAAAGACTCATTACCCCATCCAAGACACCAACCAAAACAACATTCCTCACTTTGTTTTTGTTGAAGTCATCCCCAGAACTCAGGTGTGCTCCACTATTTGAACCAGGTAGCCTAAAAATTACACACATTTGTTTCAAGAATTTCATCAAACCCGTGAAATGCTTGTCGTACACTGGAATTTCATCAAACACATTTGAACTAGTACAATTCCAAATCCAATCAAGTAAACAAACAAAGCCATTAGAGATTAAATGAGGGGCGGGGGGGAATACCTAAGCAGTCTCTTCCATTCAGGCATGCAGAGTTGGAATGCGAATAAGGTTTTAGGAGATTCAGTTCAGGCAGAGCACTCTCTCTCTCTCTCTCTCTCTCTCTCTCTCTCTCTCTCTCTCTCTCTCTCTCTCTCTCTCTCTCTCTCTCTCTCTCTCTCTCTCTCTCTCTCTCTCTCTCTCTCTCTCTCTCTCTCTCTCTCTCTCTCTCTCTCTCTCTCTCTCTCTCTCTCTCTCTCTCTCTCTCTCTCTCTCTCTCTCTCTCTCTCTCTCTCTCTCTCTCTCTCTCTCTCTCTCTCTCTCTCTCTCTCTCTCTCTCTCTCTCTCTCTCTCTCTCTCTCTCTCTCTCTCTCTCTCTCTCCCCCCTTTTTGGTTAGGATTTCATAAAAGAAGCCAGCCTTCTCTAATCATGGAAGCCATTGTTGCATCTCAAAGAAAGGAGAAGACGAGAGAGAGTGAGAGAGCGGGGCAAGAGCGGGTGGCTTGTGCTACCATCAATGCAAACCAGAGAGAGACCGAGAGAAGGATAGGGACCGAGAGAGGGAGAGGGAACGGATCAGACACAAGAGGGAGGATGAGAGAATATAAAAGGGATTGTGATTAGGGTTTTTCCTTTTATATTAGCGAATTTTGCCAGTGCTATGTTTTGGCGCAGGAAAAAACACATTAAAAATGCGTTGGTAATACCCCGTCTTGTTGCGGTGTTCGCTCCAAGACATCTCAACTTATTACAATAAGATATGTAGGAGTCTAGTTGTTAGATTTGAGCCTTTTTCAATGATCCAGATTGTTTATTTGATAAGACTCTCTTAAATTCCTCGGTGCCCATAACAACTCTCAGATTGAAAATTTTAATACATCATTAATATAAAAGTGATGGTGACCATTCATGTTCCAACATCTAAGCAGAAGAGGCAAATTCTTAAAGGGTTGATGTAATCAAATCTCTAGTTTCTATTTGTTGTCTTTCCACGGTACGAAGTGAGACTTGTCATGTAAACAGTTTGAATCACTGAAAGATGGCCAGTGTTTAAAGGCTCAAGTCCCAAGTATCATAATGAAATATGCAGCTGTATTTGAGTAAACATGTTTTTGGAAATATTTATCCAATGATTGAGAGTCATTCCACTTGTCACTGTTAGATCACTGCACGCCTTTGTTACCTTTTGGGAGGCATATTACATGGCTTTCTTCTTTAAGAAAAAATTGTTAGCTTTGAGTATGAGAAAATGTTTGATGCACCGCACGGAGCTCGAGCGGGGAGGCCTATTTTGGTGGTGGAGGTCATATCTAAGGTGAAATGGTGGCTTTCTCTCCTGGCCAAACACTCTCCGGTCCCTCTTTTTCCCTCGCCAAGCAGAGAAACTGCAGCGGAACTGGGGATCTCCATTTCTTCTCAACTTGGAAAACTTTCAAAGTTTGTTAAATGGGCCGAGCCTCAGATGTGCTGGGCCAAGTTGAATGTAGACGGATCGGCTAGAGGCAATTTGGGTCTTTCAGGTGGTGGTGGAGTATGCAGAGGTGATAAAGGGGAGTTCTTTTTTGCTTTCTCAGCAGGTTATGGGATCACCTCCAACATCTACGTGGAGCTCCATGCAATGCATGATGGTCTTGCATTTTGCTTCAGTTTGGGATTTTCTAGAGTTGTGGTGGAATCCGACTCTAAGCTTGTGATGGATTTTTTGAACGGGAGCATTTGCCCGAGTTGGAAATGGGCCTATTGGTTTGCCATAATTAAGAGATTCAGCACTCTTGGACAGCTTAGATTCATCCATATCCCCAGAGAAGGCAATGAGCCTGCAGATGGAATGGCAAGATTGGGTAGCAAATCTCAATCTCCCTCTCTGTTTCGTCAGATTTCTCTCCTTCTTCGCCACGTTAAAGCCTCTTTCCTTGATAAGGTGGGCCTGGGGCTAACTAGGATCTGGGTAGTTAGCATTTTGGTGGGAGTTCTGAGATTTTGCGCCTTCCTGGTTTTGAAGCGAGGTGGCCTCTCTTCTCTACGGGTGTGGCTCAGTTTGTTTGGGTCTGGTTTGCAATGGTGCTTGCCCTCTGATTTCTTGTTCTTAGTTTTCTGCCGTCAAGGGCCTGCGTGTTTGGGTCTGTCTCTCTAGCAATCTAGGAGCTGAATGTTGTTGGCCCTCCTAGCAGTGTATTGCCGGTGCCTCCTGCCTAGGCTGTTGGGCCTAAGGATCTCGGTCGTGGCTTGGTGCAGATTCAGGTCTTGTCTTTTCTTTTTCTCTAGCTGCATCTCATCTCTGGGATGTTGTCATTGAGCGGAGTCAGGTATTTTGAGGAGGTTGGCATGTGGTGCAGTTTGGCAGAATGCTCGTAGTAGCCAGCAAATTAGTTGTCTATGAATCGGCTTCTGGTTCTTTTTTTCTTTCCTCCCTCTTGAATAAGGTCATATGATAGGCTGCCCTCAGGTTTTTTGACTTGAGCGGCTGCCTGAATGTAATCAGCCTTCCTGTTGAATAAAAGTTCTGTTCTGTTCTGTTTAAAAAATAAATAAATAAATAAATAAATTGTTTTTTTTAAAGGCCTCTTAGGCCATCGCACGGTGATCCAGACCATTCAGCTTGAAAGTCTTCTTAGACGAGCCAGGTGGTAAAACCTTCACAAAGGGTTTTTTTTTTTTTTTGTTTGTGTGTGTGTGTGTGTGTGTGTGTGTGTGTGTGTGTGTACATTTCAAAGGATTTCACGACACGAATGATCTAGAAAATGTGACACTTGCATTTAAAAAAAAAAAGAAGAAGAAGAAGAAAAGAAAGAAAATGTGACACTGTTAGCAAAAACAATGCTCCTTTCATTTGAAAATAATCTTGAATTGTTGGATAATAGGCTTCAAATATCTGTTCCTGCAACAAGCTATGATGCCCAGTCAGTATTTTCAAGCTAGGATATTGGATCTGGCCTTGCTTTTCGTTCATGGTAAGAAAATGGTTTGCTGAAATGAAACATCTGTTTGGACAATGGCTGTTGATAATGTACACAGTTGTTTTATCTTCTCTTGAAGGATTTGAAGCATGGGTAAGGAGAAATGCAGAAAGACATTGTGAATGAGTCGCATCTATGCCTTAACAAAATGATCAGAATTTCTTAGAAGTTCTAATTAGCTATTAAAGATGATGAAAATTAGTTTGATGTGAGCAATCATGTCAAAATAAAATTGACAGTTGGGTCCTTACTCTTGCTCGGGTGGTAGACTCTCAGGAGCTTCAACTCCTGGTCAAGGGTTCAAGTACCCATAGGTAGTGAAATTCCACTAGCACGAGTGTGTGGGGTGTGTGCGCGTGTGTAAAAAAAAAAATTGACAGTTGTAATTAATGTAAATCACCAAAATAAAAAGAAATGAATGGTATATAACATTTCTTATTTGTAAAGTGTTTGGAACCAACAGTTGAAACACGTTCATAACAATTTGATGGTGTAGTTTTTGGGACATCTAGCCATGAAAATACTATTTCGTTGGTTAGTTGCTTAGTGTATAAAAAAATGGCTCTTCTAAAAAGGTGTTCTACCCCGAATTTCACGGCCCAGGTTCAAACTAGAGGCTCGAAACATGGATCTCTATATTTCTAGTCACCGGGATTGAGTCTATATCTTCTTCTTTTTTTTTTTTTTCTAAAACAGGTTGCTGCCTTTTCATTCCATAAGAGGGCTATACAAAGGTACTTCGGGCGGGCCCCACAACAAAAAGGGGAAAGGCCTGCCTATCGTGAGAGAAGAAAAAAAACAAAAGAGCAACCCCACCCCATACCCAAACACAATCAATTAGCTTCCCGCAGATTACCCAGGCCCACACGGTCAAGAAATAATAGGCCTCTTGTAATGTGAGGGATGTTCGAAGCGGAAAGAAAAATGGAATGGGCTTGGCCATCACTACCCCTACGCGCCAGGTCGTCAGCTACTACGTTCGCTTTAGTGAGTGATGGATATCTCAAATCGGGCCATGAGGCTCTTAATCCTAGCCCACCAGTAGAACATATTCCATGCTAGGGAGGATGAGCCATTGAGCATATCCACCACCGCCTTGGAATCACTCTCGACTTCCACTTTGGAGAAACGTCGCTCCTCGCAAAGCGATAGACCCTCCCAAATCACCTCGATTTCTGCCCTGGAGTTTGTCCCAAAACTGTACCCCGAGGCGAAAGCAAAGAGGGGCGAGCCAGTGCAATCCCTAACAAGGCCACCACCTCCTGACGGACCCGAGTTTCCCCAGGCAGAGCCATCAACATTCAGCTTAATCTAGTCCAACTTTGGCTTAGCCCATCTGACAACTTGAATTGTTCTTTTATGAGGATTGCCGGCGAAAATCCAAAGCCCTATGAGAGCTGCTAGTAAGGATCTATTGGAGTATTTTTTTTTTATTATTATTATTATTTTTTTGGGGGGGGGGGGGGGGGAGAGAGAGAGAGAGAGAGGAGCCGTGGGGCATCTGACAGATCCACTGGATGACGCGGGAGATTACTTTAACATGAGAAGGCGTGATCCCATCAAATCTGGGTTCATTTATGGACAACCAAATCTACCAAAAAATAACGATGGGAAGCAGACCCATTAAAATGTGATTGCAGTCCGTCTGCTTAGCTGAAAAGTACCATTTAAAAGCCCTGCCGAAAGCTGAGTCAGAGGTGAAGGAGTTAGTGGAATATGGACTGGAAGTGATTCCAAACCACTGATGCGAGGCAGCCCGAGGAGAATACATGGTCTAGGGATTCTGTGTTGGACGAAGGGCTGCAACACTCACATCCGGAAGCCATATGAATCCCTTTTACTTGGATCTTATCGTGAATCGCCTTGAGAATGATTTTCCAGGTAAGAAGGCCTAGTTTGGGAGGGATTTTTGGGTGCCAGACCCATGAGGCCGACGGTTTGATAACCCCGTGAGGGCAAGAGATCTGCCAAGCTAACCCGATACTAAATTTGCCAGAAGATGAGTTGATCCAAATCTTTTTATCCTTTGAGTTTGACATACATATACCCTCATCAGAGATGTGGTCCAGGACCTGAGGAAGGAGTAAGTGATGGATTTTTTTGACCCATTGTCGACCGGTCGAAGGCTGGTGGTCGACCAGTCGAAGGAGTCGAGTCGTGGCACGACTCAAAGTCCAGCGACTGTGGACTGTTTTTCTCCGGGGTACTCGACCAGTCGAAGGAGGTGCTCGACCAGTCGTAGGTGGTTCCCGACCAGTTGTAGACTCGGTTCGACCAGTCGAGGTTACGCTGATTCGTTCTGCGATTTTGCGCAGATTTCGTGTCATAGGTCCTTTCGCAACTAGGATGCGGAAAGGAGTTTCCTAAAACTTTAAATAGGAAGTACCTAGGGCTTTCTAGGTAATGCAAGAGGGTTTCCTAAAGCTTTACAAGGGATTTGCTAAAGGGTTTAGGGCTATCAAAGGTGGGAGAGAGAGAAAAAGAGAGATGAAGCTTATAGAAGGGAGGTTCTGCTCGCGGAGGTTATGTACTGTGCAATCTATATCTCAGCGCTTCTATGTCCTCGTAATCGGTTAGATCTCTCTGTTTTCTCTATTTCTCTTATTGTTTATCCACTCCTGCGTGAGTGAAGAAGGTTGTAACGTTCTACTTCATAGTGGATTGTTGATCTGGACGAGGTCCCGTGGTTTTTACCTCTTTGAGGGTTTTCTACGTAAAAATCTCTTGTGTGGTGTGTGATTGATGCTTTGATTTATTCCATTGCTTTATTATCCATAATTCAGGTTTGTTTCGGGAGGCTAGATCCTAAGGTTTGTGCAAGGCATCCCAACAAAGTGGTATCAGAGCTAAGTTCATTGAACGGGTAGGATCAGTTTTGAATTATGGAAGGTGGCTCATCAAGGACGATCAGCCTCAATGGTTCTAACTGGACCATATGGAAGGCTAAGATGGATGACTTGCTTTATTGCAAAGACCTATATTCTCCAATTTTAGGCATATCAGCAAAATCCAAGGATATATCTGATGATGATTGGAAGAAGATGGACCGGAAGGCGGTGGGATTTGTTAGACAATGGTTGGATGATTCAGTGTTTCACCATGTGTCTACGAAAACCTCAGCCCCTAGCTTATGGCTGAAATTAGAAGGGTTGTATGAGAGGAAAACAGCCGATAATAAAATATTTCTGAATGAAATTGCCCAAGACGTTCTGGGGAGAAGCAATGCACACGGCAGTGTATCTGATAAATAGGTCTCTATCAGCCCCATTGAATGGAGAAGTACCTGAGAAGGTATGGACTGAACACGATCCATTGTACAGTCATCTCAGGGTGTTTGGATGCAGGGCATCCGTTCACGTACAAAGGACGAGAGGTCCAAGCTCGATATGAAGATCAGGCAGTGTGTGTTCTTGGGGTACGGTGATGAAAAATTCGGTTATAGATTGTGAGATCCGACCGAGAGGAAGCTCGTCAGGAATAGAGATGTGGTTTTCTTTAAAGATCAGTGTATAGAAGACATTGGTAAGCCAGAGAAGAACCAGCCTAGTTCAGGTGAGCTAGAGGACATGGATCCGGTTACTCCTCCCGTGGTGCCTGATGACGGGCGAGTACAACAAGGTACAGAGGATGAGGGAGTTCCTTCAAAAGATGGACCAGGGGAGCAACCCCCACTTGATCCACCTATTGAGCCACAGGTGAGGAGGTCATTTAGGGACAGACAGCCGTTCAAAAGGTACTCGTCGCATGAGTACATTATGCTCACTGATGGGGAAGAGCCAGAAGATTATTCTGAGGCCCTAGCCGACGAGCATAAGGAGGAGTGGTTGAAAGCTATGCAAGAGGAGATGGAATCCTTGCATAAGAACCGCACTTAAGATATGGTGAAATTGCCTAAGGGCAAGAAAGCTTTGAGCAACAAGTGGGTGTTCAGAAAGAAGATTGAGCAGAAGAATTCACAGACGATGTACAAGGCCAGACTTGTGGTGAAAGGGTTTGGTCAGAGGAAAGGCATAGACTTCGAAGAAATATTCTCACCAGTGGTAAAGATGACATCCATACGGGTGTTGATTGGGTTGACAGCTAGCATGGATATGGAGATAGAATAGTTAGATGTTAAAACTGCCTTTCTTCAAGGTGACCTAGAAGAAGAGATCTACATGCACCAACCAGAGGGGTTTGAAGTCAAGGGCAAAGAGCATATGGTGTGTAGGCTGAGGAAGAGCTTATATGGGCTGAAATAAGCTCCACGGCAATGATACAAGAAGTTTGATTCGTTCACGTTACAGCATGGGTATGACAGAACGGAGTCGGACCACTGTGTGTTCACGCGCAAGTTCTCAGATGGTGATTTCTTAGTTCTGCTCTTATACATTGATGACATGCTCATCATGGGAAAAGACATCAAGAAAATCGACAGGCTAAAACAGGAGTTGGGCAAGTCTTTTGCGATGAAAGACTTGGGCACGGCTAAACAGATCCGAGGAATGGAGATAACCCGTGACAGAAGCAGCAGGAAGCTCTAGCTGTCACAAGAGCGGTATATTGAGAAAGTCATAGATCGGTTCAATATGAATGCAGCGAAGCCGGTCAATACTCCACTAGATGGTCACTTCAGATTGAGCGATAGGCAGTATCCTAAGACGAAAGTAGAGGTAGAAGAGATGCAGAAGATACCCTACGCGTCAGCAGTAGGAAGTTTGATGTATGCTATGGTGTGTACACGCCTAGACATAGTATATGCGGTTGGTGTTGTCAGTTGGTATCTTGCCAATTCTGGCAAAGAACATTGGGCAGCGGTTAAGTGGATACTGCGGTATCTAAGAGGCTCATCCAGGTTGAGCCTATGCTATGGTGACGGAAAACCTGTATTAGAGGGCTATACAGATGCAGATATGGCAGGTGACATAGACTCCAGGAAATCTACATCGGGGTTCATGTTCACGTTTGCAGGGGGAGCGGTTTCTTGGCAGAGCAAGATACAAAAGGTCGTAGCATTGTCGACGACAGATGCCAAGTACATTGCAGTTACAAAGGCATGTAAAGAGATGCTTTGGATGAAGAGGTTCTTACAGGAACTTAGCTTGAAGCAGGAGGAGCATGTGGTCTATTGCGATAGTCAGAGTGCTATACACTTGAGCAAGAATCCAAGTCAGCATTCCAAGTCAAAGCACATAGAGATTCAGTATCACTGGATCAAGGATACTTTGGAACAGAAGGTGTTACAGCTTGAGAAGGTCCACACGGACGATAATGGGTCAGACATGATGACCAAAGCTTTGCTCAAGGGCAAGTTTGAAGTTTGTAGAAACCTGGCTAACTTAAAGAAGGTGGATCCCTCCTAGGTCAAAAAGGGAGAGATTTGATGGGTTTTTTTTTGACCCGTCGTCGATTGGTTGTTAGCCCTGCTCGACCGGTCGAAGGCTAGTGGTCGACCAGTCGAAGGAGTCAAGTCGTGGCACGACTCAAAGTCCAGCGACTGTGGACTGTTTTTCTCCGGGGTACTCGACCAGTCGAAGGAGGTACTCGACCGGTCGTAGGTGGCTCTCGACCACTTGTAGACTCGGTTCGACCAGTCGAGGTTACGCTGATTCGTTCCGCGATTTTGCGCGAATTTCGTGTCACAAGTCATTTCGCAACTAGGATGCGGAAAGGAGTTTCCTAAAACTTTAAATAGGAAGTACCTAGGGCTTTCTAGGTAATGCAAGAGGGTTTCCTAAAGCTTTACAAGGGATTTGCTAAAGGGTCTAGGGCTATCAAAGGTGGGAGAGAGAGAGAGAAAGAGAGAGAGGAAGCTTATAGAAGGGAGGTTCTGCTCGTGGAGGTTATCTACTTTGCAATCTATATCTCAGAGCTTTTATGTCCTCGTAATCGGTTAGATCTCTCTATTTTCTCTATTTCTCTTATTGTTTATCCACTCCTGCGTGAGTGAAGAAGGTTGTAACATTCTACTTCATAGTGGATTGTTGATCTGGACGAGGTCTCGTGGTTTTTACCTCTTTGAGGGTTTTCCACGTAAAAATCTTGTGTGGTGTGTGATTGATGTTTTGATTTATTTCATTGCTTTATTATCCATAATTTTGGTTTGTTTCGGGAGGCTAGATCCTATGGTTTGTTCAAGGCATCCCAACAGTAAGTTGGTCACATCTGGGTCTCGCCAACCATTTAGACCAATGAAGGAGAGAACCTGCTGTTGCAGTAGTGCTAAAGGCTGTAGGTTCCATTGACATATGGGGCCCAGTCCGGTCCAGTTGTCTCCTCAAAAGCTGCACATGCCACTGCCAATAATCCAGCAGGAATTTGCCGCAACCGTCTCAAAATGTTCCCGAATATGCTTCCATAGAGGAGAGGCCCAAGTAGAATGGTTCACAATTAAGGAGACATCTGACGGGCCAACTGAGAGGTATTTAATCTTCATGAAGTTAGCCCAGCAACTATCTCTGTCTCTGTTCATAATGACCTAGGCCATTTTCATCCTAAAGACATGCATGACAGCCCTCAAACTTCTGACGCCTAGCCCCCCTAAAGACATGCATGAATGGTTGACACCCCCCACTTGAGAACAGATATTTGAAACCTCTACTGCCAAAATGAATATGGCTGAAGAAACAGGATCGCCTTGGCGGAGGCCCCTTGTTGAGCAAAAGAAACCGCAAGATTCGCCGTTGACTAGGACCGAGAACCAAGAGTTTGACCAGCACTTATCGACAATAGAAATCCAATTTTTGCCAAAGCTGAACCGACGGACTGCTTTAAGAAAATCCTAATCCAGCTTGTCATAGGCTTTCTCAATGTTTAAGTTTTATGGAAATGTTCCTCCTCTGACCCACCCGTCGATGTCCCGGAACAATTCTTGGGCTAGCGCGTAGCTTTTCGCTATGCTTCTCCATTGGACGAATGCACCCTACTAAACTAAGCCTGTTAGCTATAATCACTACGCCAAAATCGCAAAATTGCGATGGACCAAATCCGTCGTAAAACCAAATAAACGATGGATTTCGTCCGTCACTTGGTCCGTGGCTGTTTACTAGGTTGTAAAATAAAAAAATCCATCACTAAAATTTGAAAAGACCCACCCAATTTATTCATGATTAAAAATATTGGCGACGGATAAGGTCTGTCGCTGAAATATCTATAAATAATAAAAAAATAAAAAATATATATATATATATATATATATCGTAAGAATATTTTTTTTGAATCTTACACCTGATGGTCATTCAAAAAATAATTCACGAAATTGCTAACAAGTCAATTCAGTAAAGAGGAAATGGCCTAAGTGGGGCTAACCCAAACAGCAATTCCCATAGTTTGGAAGCAGAGTTTGGTTGTCGCTATGTCTCACCTCCACTATGGTCAAATTTCTACATATTTCATTGCAATATAACAGACTTGTTCCCATTCCTGCAAACTCTGGAAAATCAACAACAAAATTAGTAAAACACATTCTTTCAAAGGATTCTGAATACACAAATAAAAGCAAATGGATAATAGAAACTTTAGAAATAACGAAATTATATTTAGGGTAAAAGACCTAAAAACTACCTATAACAAGAAGATTCAAGTGAAGAAGCAGAGTATGTTGTTATGAATGCAAGTATTAATGATGATATGTATGGTTCCTTGAGAACATATATTAAGAGGTAGAATACAATTATAGGTCGGAAATTTTGTACAGTACCATATAGATATTCCGTTTATAAAACTGGGGCCTGAATTAGGTAACCATACCTCAGCAATTGTCCTAAATCATCCATTAGATTTGTCCCCCAATGTTTGGCTGACTACCAAGATACAATTTGATCCATTAATAAGGTGGACTAGACCAAAGGGAACAATGGGGACACAAGGGAGAGAGGAGCCACTATAAAAACTTTCCAATGGAATGCACGGTGCGAGGTGTCATGCATATGTCATCCAACCCAATCATCAAGTGCACCCTCCTCTTGAGCAGAAGAGGGGGAGCTTCTTCAACTTAGGACAATTAATTACTTCCATCTCTTCCAAAGATTTAAAAGGCATCGAAGGCAATGAAGACTAGGCATCGAAGCTAGGGCACCATGAGAAGGCGCTCGAGGGGCAGGGCCCCCTCGAGAATGGAACGTCAGGCAGATGCAGGATATCGGAAAACCTTGTTTGTAGGAAACCTCCCGTTTAGCTGCTCCACCCAGGATCTCTACAAAATCTTTCAACATTATGGAAGGATTGTAGAGGTTTTTCTTCCCCATTTCCCAGGCACCAGTAAATTCAGGGGATATGCGTTTGTCTGATTCATGTATGAAGACGATGCTCGGGCGGCAAAAGGGGTGCTGGATGGTCAGCGAATCGATGGTTGGGTCGCCTTGGTTCAGATTGCCAAACTTAGACCGGTGTGGCATTCATCCCCAACTGGAAACCCAGTTCCAACACCGAAAGCCCAAGGGGAGAAGGTGGTGGAGGGGTCTCCCCAAATCAGGGGCCGGAAGCCCGTTTACAGGGGTTGGGAGAAACCCACGGCTCAGAAGTAGAGAATCCGCCGAAGATCTCCTGCTCAGTCGTCTAAATAGGTAGCAACAACTATAGCTGACTATGATTTGGTGGTCAAGAAGCTCCATGACCTTTAGCTAGGGTTGGTGGGTACAGTAGCATCTGCATCAATCTCGGTCCTCCAGCTGACTGATGTATTCCGAAAATCCCGTTTTGCTTCATCCTCAGTGGACATTGTACGGCTGTCATGGACCCACTTCCTCATCGTGTTTAAATCTAAACCCGAGCTATCAGACTTCCTAGCGGATGCAGATCTGGTGGCTGTTATTGGCCTGGTGAGTCTGGTTCCCTGGTCACCCTCTTTCAATCTACCTGGAGATGGTAGCTTGATCAGGTTATTTGGGATTCTAGCCCATGCTTGGTTGGAATATGTCATTGTGGATCTTGGAAATGCCTTCGGGGAGGTCATGCAGATTGATACGAATGCCAAGTTCGGGATTTCTCAGATGCTCGTCCGTATCAAAATTAGAAGAAACCTAAATCAGGATATCAACAAGACTATCAGGCTCTATGTTAAAGATAAAATGTACGAGATATCGGCGAAGCTAGAACCGGATCAGCCTATTGAAGATTGGGGGAGTGCAGGTGCAGGGGATCCGTCCTATCCGGTTGAAGGGTCAGTGTCAGGGGAGGAGTTCCTTAGTGGGATTCCTAATGTGGAAATGCAAATGGAGTTGGGGCCTATGTTGCAATTTCAGTTAGATACTCTCGCCTGCTCGTCACCCGTTTGACGAAATGCCATAGTCACATTTCCTCCTAGCCTTCAGCTCCCTACTTCCAGAAGCGAATCCCCTCAGTTGTAGTTCCCAGGGAAGGTTAGTCAGGAGGCCACTACATCGCACGGCATAATGCCCTTCGTAAGGCAGTGCAACAGTCCAGACTATGAACGGAAGGATGCTAGCAGCTTTAATCAGTTCGCTCAGAGGTCTCACAGGGGCGCGGTAGAAGCATCCTGTCTGAGAGTGGAACAAATAGGCTCGCCTGCTAGGAACGAAATGTCCCCAAGTACAGCTCAGTTAGCGGTTAATGGAGAAGCTCATCTCTACAGGAGACCGGAGAGCCTGGAGAGAATGGACCCTTATTTAGTGCATCGGTCGTCCTTGACTGGGGATCCTGAATGCGTGTCTGATGGTCCTGGTGTGGAATAGGATGACCAACCAGCCCGCGCGAAGAGCAGCCTATACCCAGATGAGGCAACGAGCCCCTCTGCTCGGGAGATTCTCTCAGATCACACGAATCAGGGCACTGACGCCCTCTATACTGCTGACAAGGACCCTGCCCTTCCCCTACTCGAGAGGGATCCCCCGTTAATACTCCCAGGAGAGGAGCTGAGTCTGCCGGCGCATGCTGCGAACTGGAAGTGGATATTTCCCCCTACTTTCCTGTGAATCAGTCAGGCAGGAATGGAGGTCCCATTGACCTTTCAACGGGTTATGGCAATTGGAGAATTGGAACCCGGAAGTGGCCCCAAGAGTACAGCAAATCTAGATTGGAAGGTAATTACCCATTCAAAACCAAAGATGACCAAGGCAAGTCAGCCAGAGCAGATCCAGAATGTAGCTCCCCTATGACCAACGTTCAGTTCATGTGCGGAGAGAATCTAAAAGTTGTTCCTTTCCTATCTGTTAGTACAAATAGAAATTTGCAGCTAGATAGAGGCATCCAAGCCACAGGTACAGACGAGAGGGGTGGGAACCAAGGCGATCTCTCTCCCCTGAGTCCTCAACTGAGGAACAGATTACATCCTCTGCAGATAACAAGAACCATAACCTAATAAGAGACCAGCAAGTTGTCGTTCCGCAGAGTAAAATCGCCAAGAAAACTACTCGGGTCCAAGTGAGGCATAAGAAGAAAACCTTCAGGAAAGAAAGTTATATGGAAGAGGGAGAATGGTTCAGCAGGCTTCAAAAACTCCAACGGAGGGCTGTCAACTCTGGCTGTGTAACTAATGAATAACATCCTTGTGTGGAATGCCCGGAGAGTGGGAAACTTTGCCACAATTAGGTCTCTAACCAGGTTGATCAACAATTTCAATCTGTAGATAGTGGCTATACTAGAACCAATGTTTCCAGATATCAGAAGAGTGGGGTTCAGCCTGAAGTTAGGATTCCATTCTTCCTTCTTGAACTCAGGGGGGAGGAAAAATCTGGGTGTTCATCAACACCCAGTTGAACACCTTAGTCATGGCAACATCATCTCAGATGATTTCATTGCAGGTTAGCTTCCCTAACCTCCTCAATTCTGTAGTTTTTTCGATTGTATATGCGAAATGTAGCAAGATTCTTAGAAGATTGCTGTGGGAGGAGCTGACAACTACTAGCAGGAGCATCAATGGGTCGTGGGCAGTCTGTGGAGACTTCAACGCGGTGTTATCTCCCCAGGAGCGGAGGGGGTACTGCTCCCAAGACCAGCCAAGTTCCTCAGATTTCAGTGAAGCTATGAACAGGGCCAACCTGTGCGATGCAAGATTCTCAGGGAACAGGTTCACCTGGTCCAACAACCAGTCCGGAACCTCAAGAAGATGGGCGAGGCTTGATAGGGCTCTCATCAACTCAGATTGGTTGAGCCAATTCCAGCAATTCAGAGTGGAACATCTCCCTAGAGCTAGCTCGGACCATGCCTCGCTGTGGTTAGTGTTTCCCAGTAGCCCCCAAACAGGTCCAAAGCCATTTAGATTTCAGCGTATGTGGACCATGAAGGTTTCCAGGAGGTTGTTTGTCAAGCGTGGGAAGAGGATCTCTCGGTGCAACCGATGATCAACTTGCAGCTCAAACTTCGGCGAGTGAAGCAGGCCCTGAAAGCCTGGAACCATAACGTGTTCGGCAACGTCTTTGCAAAGGTCCAGCAGGCAGCGTCCATGCTGGATTTGTTGGACGTCCAGTGGCAAAATGACCCAGGAGTGGACTTGGGGCACGAATTGGATCAAGCTCGCCTCCAGCTGGCCCAAGCAGAGCTTCTTGAAGAGGTATTTTGGAAGCAAAAATCCCGCAACTCATGGCTCGAGGAGGGAGACAGGAACACTAAGTTCTTCCATGCGCTAGCGAAAGAAAAAATCAGAAGGGCCGGCATCAGTCATATCCTGGACGATCAGGGTCAGCAAATCTCAGACAGAGAGAATTAAATCAGAAGCAACAAAATTTTTCCAATCAGCGTTTAAGGCTGATCAGTCCCTCAGCCATTCGGATCTCTCCTCTATCATTCCGAGTTTGATCTCAGCCCATGAAAATGCTAGCCTAGTAGCCCCGCCCTCGATTCAGGAAGTCCAGCAAGCCCTCTCAGCTATGCCGAAAGATGGGGCCCCAGGGTCGGATGGGTTCCCTGCCGCGTTCTGTCTCGTGCTGGGCCATTGTGGGGGCTGATCTCCACAAGGCTGCTTCGTTCTGGTTTCAGGGAGGGCCCTTGCCTAGGGCGTTCTGCTCGTCCCTTATTTATCTCATCCTGAAAGGACCAGCACCTGCTACTTTCGGTGACTTCAGACCCATAAGTCTCTGCAATGTCGTCTACAAAGTGTTCTCTAAGATGCTTGCTACTAGGCTCAGCCTGCTCCTTCCAAAGATTATTTCGCTGGAGTAAAGGGCGTTCATTTCTGGCCGCTCCATTATAGAGAATGTTGCGCTTGCCCAGGAATTGGTTCGGGACCTTAACAGGAAAGTTCGTGGTGGTAACTTAATGTTGAAGCTTGATCTAGAGAAGGCTTATGATCGGGTTGACTGGAATTTCCGTAAGAGTGTGCTTAAGAGTTTTGGCTTCTTTGAAGCGAGCATCGCTCTTCTGGAGTCTTGTTGGAGAAATAATTGGTTTTTAGTTCTGATCAATGGAGAGGTTGCGGGCTATTTTCCTTCTTCTAGGGGCCTTCGTCAAGGCAACCCGATTTCTCCTGGGCTTTTTGTGATTGCGGTTGAAGTGCTCAACCAGGGATTTAGGGAGCTTGTGCAGTTGGGCATGTCACCCTTTCAAGCTAAGAAGGGGCTGCTTGGCCCAGTCGCATCTCCTCTTCGCGGACGATACCCTGCTTTTGCTCAACGGTAGTCGTGGCTCCGTTCAGGCTGTTAAGAACTTCCTTCTTCGCCTGCAAATCTTGTCAGGGTAGAAAATCAACTTATCCAAGAGCTCCTTCCCATGCTCTGAGAAGCTCCCGTCAAGCAGGGTTAGAAACATTGAGCAGTTATTGGGGATTGCGAAGGCTTCCCTTCCTATTACTTATCTCGGTGTGCCCCTTAACCGTGGTAAAATCAAGGCGGCTGATTTCAGATTTCTCATGGACAAGGTCAAAGGTCGAATTAGTGTGTGGAAATCTAGGCTTCTATCTCAAGGAGGCCAGGCGACGCTGATTAGACATGTGCTTAGCAGCAGCCCTATTCATGTGTTATCTGCTGCTCAAGTGCCACTATCGCTCATTAGGATGCTTGAGAAGTTGTTGCTGATTTTCATTGGGGGTGGGCTGACAGGGTTAAGAAGTTTCATTGGGTTGGATGGAAGACAATTTTCAAGCCGCAGCAGGAAGGTGGGCTTGGGATTCGACCCTTTAGAGAGGTGATGGAAGCTTTTCACATGAAGCTTGCCTGGATGGTGAAGAGTGGCAGCCATAGATCACATTGGGTCGAGCTAATGACGGTTAAATATGGCGGCGACATATTTCCCTTTGCAAGGCATGGTGCGGCTGCCCCTCCCTCCCCTCTATGGAAGAAAGTCAAGGATTCCTTTTAAGCTCTGGATGGCAACATTCAGTGGGCTGTGGATCGAGATAGTTGTAGCCTTTGGGAGGATAATTGGACGGGCATAGGGCCGCTTGTTAGGCTCACCAGTCAGCCTGTCTCAAACCATCTTTTGAGTTTACAAGTTAAGGATTTCCTAGGGCCTACCAGTCCCCTCCATCCGTCCTCAGTTCTTACTATTCTGCCCCAGGAAGTTGTGGAAGCTAGTTTTCAAAGCGGGTTCGCCATTTCAGAGGACTTGGATACTTGTTTCTAGCCCCTGGACCCCTCGGGCCGCTTCTCGGTCTAGTCAGCTTGGGACTTGTGCCGATCGATTGGTCCTCAGTGGCCTTGGATGAGACGGATCTAGCATTGCAAGCTGCCGCCCAAAATTTCGGTCTTCATATGGTGTCTCCTTCATAGGGCCATCCCTCTGGACGAGAGAATCCAGGCTAAGGGTATCCCGCTTATCTCTAGGTGCATTTTTTGTGACGTTGACCCTCAACGCAAGCTTGATGTTAAGACGCTGCCACACCTATTTATGCACGGCGATCTCGCTGTCCACACTTGGGCCCACTTCGGCAGAATCTTCGAGGTGTCGTCGCTGCAGGCCACGTCGATTGAAGCCAAAATGTATTAATTGTAGATGTCAAATGCCGCGGAGGGTGTCTTTCGGCTATCCGCAATCTGGTTCCCTGCTTGGTGTTGTAGGAAATCTGGAAGGCCAAGAACAAGGCCAGATTTGAGGGCCGTAGCATATCAATGTAACGTCTCACAAAAATCCGTACAAAGACCCGAGTACCACCTCAAGCAGAAATCACTGAGGACCAAATCCCTTAGAAATTAGACGAGAATTAACTAAGTGTTAAACTAGATTACCTGTGAAATTAGCACTAATCACTTTAAATATGATCTGCAAGACCCAAAATGAGTAGAACCGTTAACGCTACATTACCTAAAAACTTAGGATCCATCTCAAAACCCAGTTGCTCTCGGGAGCACACTGAAACTCCGTATCGGAACTGGGCCGCTCGTCGAAAGTCCGATTTGCCCAAAACTATACGGTTATGACCGCCTTGCTGAACTTGACAGCCATCTCGGAAATCAAGTCCTAAAGGTATCCAGAAACGCACAACTTTAGCCCAGAACGAAGTGTGTGAGAAACGCGAATATTTTTAGAAAATGTACTCAGATTTAAGTAAACTGGGCCCTTCGCTTGCGGGTCAATTCTAAGGTTTCAGACCGTCAGAATTTGACCCAAATACACCCTCGGATCAAGGAAAATTTCATACGCAGGTCAGTGTACTTGTGGCCGTGATCGAGTGGCGATGACCGTTGAACTGAAACTGGTCCTCTGCGGTCGTTCCGTAAATCCGATCGGACCGAAAACTTAACCTGATCTAGATCCAATGTCAGAGAACTTTTTTCAGATCGTATAGGGAAAAAGGGCCTCCAGATGTGCTCCGTTGGACCGAAACAGCCACTCTTTGGCTATAACCTAAGTATACCATGGCCCTAGGCCATTTCCATCAGTTCTGGGCCTATATGAGGGCCTTTACCCACCCCTCTCTCATTCCATACGAATTCTAAACCCTAAAAGAGAAAAGAGAGAGAAAGTGAAGGAGAAAGTGGAGAAGTGAGAGAGCGAGTGTAAGATAGTTCCTGGGATTCGATCCCACTACTCCACGTACGTAATTACCGCTTCCGTGTCGCTATACCGGGGATTCTGATTCCGTTCTTGAGTAAGAAACCTTAACCCTAACCTGTTTTAGGAATCCAAATACGTAGTTTGGTGAAATAGCTAACCCGTTTTATTGATTAGGTATCAAAAGTCTAGTTTACAAGGCGAGAGTGTTCAAACTGAATCCGTTACCAGTTTACCGGCGAAAGGTACGGACTATAAACGTTTAGGTTATGGCTTTTAAGGCTGTCAATGTCGGTTAATGATTTACAACTGACCTGGTTGCCATTTCTCATGCTAGATACGATGTTTCCCTCGCTTTATAGATATATATGAACTATGTTGAATATAGTGTAATTCAGGTGTTTGTTGAAATGTTTGAATGGGTATGGAATTTGGATTCGTGCTTGCCATGATTATCCGTCGTGGATATATGATTGTTGTACAGGTGACAACTCCTTGGTGAAAGGATTTGCCCTAATACATGTTATGACCAACACACGTCATGTATGTTGAAGTGTGTAGTCTAATTGTTTGTTTAAATGTTTGAATGAGTATAGAATTTGGACTCTTGCTTGCCATGATTATCCGTCGTGGATATATGATTGTTGTATAGGTGACAACTCCTTGGTGAAAGGATTTGCCCTAATACATGTTATGACCAACATACATCATGTATGTTGAAGTGTGTAGTCTAAGTGTTTGTAAAAATGTTTGAATGGGTATGGAATTTGGATTCGTGCTTGCCATGATTATCCGTCGTGGATATATGATTTTTGTATATGTGGCAACTCCTTGGTGAAAGGATTTGCCCTAATACATGTTATAACCAACATACGTCATGTATGTTGAAGTGTGTAGTCTAAGTGTTTGTAGAAATGTCTAAATGAGTAAATATCTGGTAAATTGTATTTTATATGGGTATTGAGATAAGATTCTCAACTACCGTAGCTATGTGTATAAATCCATTCATGTAACTTAGATTATTTGATGTGATTTACATATGAAATGTATAGGTGTGAAAGCATGTTTATTTGTACTTCATAAAAATGCTCAAGTGGTTCCCTTATTTGAATTAATTGTTTATTGCTGATATGCCTATCACATATGCTTTCTTGTTATGTTTAAGTATGTTTGGGACTGCTACATAGTCCAGGCTATTGGTAACAACTCCCGATCGAGTGGCTAAGTTAATTTCGCCACCACAGATATGTTCGAGGAATCCGAATCGTACGGAGATTACCGGCAGTGGTTGGGCCACGCAGAGTGCTTAAGCGCTCTATATCGACCAATTCAACGTACGCTCGTACCAATCGAGCTTGTCAAGCAACCCGATCTACCCATTGTATGTTTACCATGTATAAACGCAACTGCTTGAATCTAAGGTACCACTTACCGATGAAAACTCGTTTAACCTTGGTACCTCGATCCGCTAAGACTCATGAGCAAGGAGTGGTGGTATGGGGACACCGTGGTCGTGCTGTCGGCCTACGCTGGGGCGACGAACCTCCCCGTAGTGTCTAATGAGCAACCCAGACTCGTGAGCCGAATATGGTGGTATGTGACACTGTATTCGAGCTGTTGGCCTACGATCAAGTGACGAGCCCGTGGTAACCTCGAGACTACACTAGGTCTATGTTGAGGTGACAAGCCTTTCCGTAGTAAACTAGAGTATAAACCAGGCCTACGCTGATGGTGATGAGCCTCTCCGTAGCACCCTGAAACTGTCTATCGTATGTAACTACTAGGATTGATGACCCTAGATGGATGAATGTTGGGTCAATGATACAAAGAGAGGTACCTTAGTTCCCCAAACCTGCTGTATAAATAAACTTAATTAAGTATTGGCTAACATGATTATGCACCGCACTGCATGTGCTTTGGCGAGGAAGCGCACGTTTCGGGAGGATGTCATGCGTGAACGTGAAATGAAGTCGCTGAGGGAGTGTAGGCGAGGACATGCATCATTATCGCATACTATTCTTGCATTAACAAGAGTAATCTAGGACATGATTGCTGTACTGCTTTATCATTACTGCTTGACTGAATTGATAATACGTTAACCTTTGCCTTATAGTTCTACTAAGTTAATCACTCACTCCCACTTTGGGACGGTGTTTTAAAACACCAACCAGACTTAGTTGCAAATGATGGTGCAGCTTATGAAGCGGAGCCTGATTTTTATGACGACGACGAGGAGTTCTCGTATATGCAGTATTCTGTCGGGTTCGTGTAGGCCGCATTCTGGTCGTCGGGACTATAGGGATTTCATGATGTAGACGGACCTACACATTTTGATATTTTGTATTTTGAAATGATACATGTAATTGTTTAACATAAAACATGATTATACTCTGGAGACGCACCACCACTTATATGTTTTATACATACCTATCATGGTCTTCCGCTTGCGTAATTTAACTGTCTCTGGGGTATAATATGCAGTTTTGGTATAATCCCGCTCATGTTTAGTGCGCTAACACGGACAACATTTAATCATCATTATCCATGTTGCATAGGTGATGCGTTGGAACTCGGGAGTTCAACTTCTGCTCGACCCCCAATTTTCAGGGCGTTACAAGTTGGTATCAGAGCATGATTTGGATTAAACTGGACCTGGGTTATGGTCACACGACGCGCACTGACATACTTTGACTTAGGAGGGGGGGAGAAAACGTAGAAATGATCATAGGATTCCCAGTTTCGCCACCAGGTGAATCTGACCGTCGAAATCGGGGCCCGTACGCATCCGTGATCATGCACATGGACCCTAGATCTTTTCTAGATCATCAATCGACGGGTTTAGACTAAAATTCTACCCATTCCAAATCCAAACAACCCGAAAAGCACGAAAATACGCGAAATGGAACCCGAAACGAATCAAACGGAGTTGGGGGCCCAAACGACGCAAATCGGGGGGGAACCAAAGTGGACACCGCACACCTACAGCACCCCGGGGACTATCCTGTGTTGTGTGAAGGACAAAGGTGCACCCCCACCATCGTCGGGTTCTAACGACTAGTCATATATGTAGTTGTCTTTTAGTATGCCTTGTTGCTGGTTTCTTTTGTTTCTATGTATGGTCTTAGTAGGTTTGGTTATATGGTAGAGTAGGTTGTGTTCTAGTGTTTAAAGTTGTTTAGATTAGCTCACATGCATCTTTTGTCATGATCCATGTAAGGCATCTCATGTATTGTGACAATTTTGGTTAAATAAAATGCATGTAGTTCTTTTGTTATGGGATGTGTAAACCACTTGAGTAATTGGGTGTTGTTATGTTAAATCTAACACATGTTGCACCCTGTGTTGCGTATAGGGCATGCCTCCGAGGACTACTTGAAACACTACACGTCTGGCACTCTGTGGATTGCTTGAAGGGGTACCTCCCCTGAGCGATAGCCGCATGGACCCCAGCTTGGGCCCCGACGCAGACACGATGCCGGACTCACTACCGACCACTGGCCCTACTACTGGGCCGCCACCTTATACACCCCCGGTTCGCGAGTAGAACCGTGCGTCTACCTCGATGCCTCACATACCACAATCGGCTCCTCCTCCTGATAGGTTGGAGCAGATGATGCTACTAATGCAGCACTAGCAGCAGCAGCTTTTGATAGCCATAGCAGGGGCTTTTGCCCAGAATATGCACGCGACCCCTCCTGCACCACCTGTGCACTCTGCTGGTAACACGAGTGCCAGAGGCGCATTCGAGCGATTCTAGCGCTTACAACCTCCTACCTTTGCGGGTACTCACCGACCCGAGGAGGCCGAGTATTGGCTTGACCGTATCTCTAAGATGCTGAAGCCGCTGCACTGCACTGAGGAGGAGCAAGTGGAGTTGGTCACCTTTATGTTTGAGAAGGAGGCCAGTCTCTGGTGGGATAGCGTCCTGAGGACTGTGGCTGCTGGTTATGTGTGGACATGGCACGCATTTAAGATGCATTTCAACGAGAAGTATTTCCCTCTCACCTACCGTAATGAGGAGGGAGAGTTTCTTCGCCTCTGACAGGGAAGGATGACCGTGGCTGAGTATGAGAACAAGTTCACGGAGCTGGCTAGGTATGCTCCGTTGATATTGGCTGATGAGCCGATGCGTATGCGACGATTTTCTGAGGGTCTGCGACCCGAGTTACGCTCGAAGATGTGTTGCGCTAGCATACCCAGTTATGCTGAGTTGGTGAGCATGTCTCTGCGAGTTGAGCGGGACGGGGATAGTCTATCCCGTACTCGTGCACTTGTGGGTCCTCGGCCCCGCCCTGATTTTCCGACCAGGTCGTTCCTAAGCAAGAGGCCACGTGCAGATTCGCCTCCTAGGCTTGCGGCATCATCGAGTCAGCTGGGTCGAGCAGACTTGCGGTACAACTACCGCGGGAGGATGGGCCACACAGATAGATATTGTTTCAGCAAAATGAGGGACAGCGGCTTCTTGCCGCCTCAGAGAATCAACCCCCAGCTTCCTCAGACTATTGCAGCTCCACCTCTATAGTCAGCACTTGCGCCTTCATCTTTTCGGCCACCTGCACCTCGATTCAGGCCGCCTCAACGGCCTATGGTACCGCAGCCGAACTGTCTGCAACAGGCTCGTGTGCACTCACTTGCATCTGAGGCATCCGAGACAGCAGTTACAGCACCGATGGCTTTCGAAGTCACGACACATGTTCAAGGTACTCCAGTTTTCTTATTAGTGTATACCGGGTCCGCCATCTCTATAGTATCATGTGCAGCAGTTAAGCGACTAGGGTTGGAAGCTAGTCCTATGATTGGGATGAGACTCCTTACCACCACGGGAACCTCAGACTCCACCAAGATGTGTAAGGGTTGCTTGATAGACCAAGAGAGCAGAACAGTACTCGTCGACCTGATGGTTGCCCCGCTATGTCATTATGATGTGATCCTCGGCATGGATTGACTCACCGAGATAAGGGCAGAGATCGATTGCGATACTCGACTGGTGACTGCCCATGGACCGGAGGACACGACCTTTACATTCCCAGTGCAGTCAGTTGGTACTACCGCATCAGTTGCTACGCTACCTTACTAGAGCATGTTGATGGGCCGACGTTGGGGAACACGCCAGTAGTCCAGAATTTTGCGGACGTGTTCATAACGATAACAGGATTACCTCCTCGGTGCGAGATCGATTTTACTATTGCCCTTGTGCCTGGTGCGATACCCATTTCATTGCCTACGTATCACATGCCTCCATGTGAGATGGAGGAATTGAGGAGACAGATTGATGACCAGTTGGATTCAGGTTTCATACGGCCGAGTGTATCTCCATAGGGAGCACCCGTGTTGTTTATGAAGAAGAAAGATGGATCTCTGCGACTGTGTATCGATTATCGCAGGCTGAACCAAGCGACGGTGAAGAACAAGTATCCCTTGCCCAGGAAAGATGATCTGTTTGATCAGTTAAAGGGGGCACAGTATTTCTCGAAGATCGAATTACAGTTGGGGTATCACCAGTTGCACGTCAGGGATGAGGACGTGTAGAAGACAGCATTTAGAATTAGCTTCGGGCACTACGAGTTTCTTGTGATGTCGTTTGGACTCACAAATGCCCCGACTGTGTTCATGGACTTGATGAATCGGGTGTTTTGGCCGTATCTATTCCGATTCGTCATCGTGTTTATAGATGACATCTTGATATACTCCAAGAGTCGGGAAGATCACGAGGAGCATCCGCGAGCAGTCTTTGATACGCTCAGAAAGAACCAGTTGTTCGCTCAGTATAAGAAGTACGACTTCTGGAAGGAGGAAGTGAAGTTCCTAGGACATGTGGTGTCCCAAGAAGAGATAGTTGTGGACCTTGCTAAGGTAGCCGCAATTCAGGACTGGGAGTAGCTCGGTTCGGTTACTGAAGTGAGAAGCTTTCTTGGTCTGGCAGGTTACTACCGTCGATTCATTAGGGACTTTTCCAAGATTGTCAGACCGTTATCACGGCTGACTCGAAAGGATCTTAAGTTTATCTGGAATAAGAAGGCAGAAGCAGCTTTTCAGGAGCTGAAGGACAAGCTGACGTCGGCCCCTGTGCTAGTATTACTAGAGCAAGGGGTCAGATATACTATATATACCAACGCATCTCGTGTTGGTTTGGGTTGCGTCCTTATGCAGAAGGACAGGGTGATTGCCTATGCATCGCGACAGTTGAGGAAACATGAGGAGAATTACCCTACGCACTACCTGGAGTTAGCGGCCGTCATCTTTGCATTGAAGCTCTGGAGACATTACCTCTAGGGAGAGGAGTTTGAGCTCTTTTGCGACCACAAGAGCCTTCGCAATATATTCACCCAGAGAGGCTTGAATATGAGGCAGCGCCGATGGATGAAAACCTTGAAGGACTTCAAGTTCGAGGTCTCCTACCATCCTAGCAAGGCCAACCTTGTGACAGATGCATTGAGCCGCAAGAAGACAGTAGCATTTGCGGCTCCGCTAATGGTTGAGGAATGGAATATGGTGGAGTTCGTGCGAGATTTTGAGTAGAAGCTCACGGTAGAGGAGCTGTTTACGAGCGTCGCACACATTCGTGTGCGGCAATTTGTGGATGATAGGATCATAGCGGCTCAGAAAGTGGATGAGCGATTGGCCAAGATGAGAGAGCTGGTGAGCGACAGTAATGACTTCGAATGGAGGGTTGGTTTAGATGGAGGTTTGCGATATCGTGGCCGCCTGTGTGTCCCGAATCTCCTTGACTTAAGGAGAGACGTTCTGGAAGCCGCTCACAATTCGAAGATGGCGATGCATCCGGGTAGTACGAAGATGTATTAGACGTGAAGCAATCGTACTGGTGGGACAACATGAAGGCCCACATAGCTAACTTCGTATCCCGTTGTCTCACGTGCCAGCAGGTCAAAGCCGAGCATCGCCGACCTCCTGGTCTACTTCAGCCTATGCCTATAGCTGAATGGAAGTGAGACTTCATCTCTATGGATTTCATTTCAGGGTTACCAAAGACGAGGAAGGGGCATGACTCCATTTGGGTGATTGTGGACCGATTGACGAAATCGGCTCATTTCCACCCGATCAGAGTTACAAACTCTGTAGACAAATTGACCAGGCTGTACATCAAGGAGATAGTACGTCTGCATGGAGTGACTATGGAGATCGTGTCAGATTGAGACACGCGATTCACATCTATCTTCTGGACTCGTATCTAGGAAGCAATGGGTGTGAAGTTGAAGTTCAGTACCGCGTTCCACCCACAGACGGATGGGCAGACAGAACGGGTAAACCAGGTGTTAGAGGACATGTTGCGAGCTCGCGTGCTTGATTTCAAGGATGGTTGGGATGACTGTCTTCCTTATGCCGAGTTCGCTTACAACAATAGCTTTCAGGTGAGTATTGGCATGACTCCCTACGAAGCACTGTATGGGCGCCCATGTAGAGCACCACATTGCTGGGCGGAAGTTGGCGAGAGAAGTTTGATTGGACCCGAGTTAGTACAGGCGACCTCAGAGAAGATCGACATTATCAAGCATCGACTTTTTACAGCACAAAGCAGACAGAAGAGTTACACCGACACGAGACGGTGACCGCTAGAGTTCGAGGTTGGGGACCATGTATTTCTTAAGGTTTTCCCCATGAAGGGAGTCATTTGGTTTGACAAGAAGGGGAAGCTCACGCCGAGATTTATTGGTCCATTCCAGATACTAGACCGAGTGGGTGTGGTCGCGTACCGCCTTACTTTGCCTACACTACTCGTGGGCAAGCACAACGTATTTCATGTATCTATGCTAAAGAAATACGTTCCTGATCCTTCCCACATCATCAAATGGGAGTAGATACAGTTAAGTGAGGATGCTACTTATGTACTACAGCCGATGCGTATCTTAGACAGGAAGGAGCAGGTGTTGCGTAGTAAGGTTATCTCGTTGGTGAAGGTGTTATGGACGCATCATATTGAGGAAGAGGCTACTTGGGAGACAGAAGCCGAGGTCCATAAGAACTACCCTCAGATTCTAGAGGAGTATGAAAAAGGTACTAATTTTGAGGACGAAATTTTTTTCTTAAGGGGGGTAGATTGTAACATCTCAGAAAAATCCGTATAAAGACCCGAGTACCACCTCAGGCAGAAATCACTAAGGACCAAATCCCTTAGAAATTAGACGAGAATTAACTAAGTGTTAAACTAGATTACCTGTGAAATTAGCACTAATCACTTTAAATACGAACTGCAAGACCCAAAACAAGTAGAACCGTTAATGCTACATTACCTAAAAACTTAGGATCCATCTCAAAATCCAGTTGCTCTCGGGAGCATACTGAAACTCCGTATCGGAACTGGGCCGCGCGTCGAAAGTTCGATTTTCCGAAAACTATACGGTAATGACCACCTTGCTGGACTTGACAACTATCTTGAAAATCAAGTCCTAAAGGTATCCAGAAACGCACAACTTTAGTCCAGAACGAAGTGTGTGAGAAACACGAATATCTATAGAAAATGTACTCAGATTTAAGTAAACTGGGCCCTTCGCTTGCGGGCCAATTCTAAGGTTTCAGATCGTCAGAATCTGACCCAAATACACCTTCGGATCAGGAAAATTTTCACACGCAGGTCAGTGTACTTGTGGCCCTGATCGAGTGGCGAAGACCGTTGAACTGAAACCGGTCCTCTACAGTCGTTCCGTAAATCCAATCGGACCGAAAACTTAACCTGACCTAGATCCAATGTCAGAGAACTTTCCCCAAATAGTATGCAGAAAAGGGGTCTCCAGATGTACTCCGTTGGACCGAAACAGCCACTCTTTGGTTATAACCTAAGTATACCAAGGCCCTGGGCCATTCCCATCAGTTCTGGACCTATATGAGGGCCTTTACCCACCCCTCTCTCATTCCATACGAATTCTAAACCCTAAGAGAGAAGAGAGAGAAAGTGAAGGAGAAAGTGGAAAGTGAGAGAGCGAGTGTAAGATAGTTCCTGGGATTCGATCCCACTACTCCACGTACGTAACTACCGCTTCCGTGTCGCTATACATAGAATTCTGATTCCGTTCTTGGGTAAGAAACCTTAACCCTAACCTGTTTTAGGAATCCAAATACGTAGATCAGTGAAATAGCTAACCCGTTTTATTGATTAGGTATTCAAAGTCTAGTTTACAAGGCGAGAGTGTTCAAACTGAATCCGTTACCAGTTTACCGGCGAAAGGTACGGACTATAAACGTTTAGGTTATGGTTTTCAAGGCTGTCAATGTCGGTTAATGATTTATAACTGACCTGGTTGCCATTTCTCATGCTAGATACGATTTTTCCCTCGCTTTATAGATATATATGAACTATGTTGAATATAGTGTAATTCAGGTGTTTGTTGAAATGTTTGAATGGGTATGGAATTTGGATTCGTGCTTGCCATGATTATCCGTCGTGGATATATGATTGTTGTACAGGTGACAACTCCTTGGTAAAAGGATTTGCCCTAATACATGCTATGACCAACATACATCATGTATGTTGAAGTGTGTAGTCTAAGTGTTTGTTTAAATGTTTGCATGAGTATGGAATTTGGACTCGTGCTTGCCATGATTATCCGTCGTGGATATATGATTGTTGTATAGGTGACAACTCCTTAGTGAAAGGATTTGCCCTAATACATGTTATGACCAACATACGTCATGTATGTTGAAGTGTGTAGTCTAAGTGTTTGTAAAAATGTTTGAATGGGTATGGAATTTGGATTCGTGCTTGCCATGATTATCCGTCGTGGATATATGATTGTTGTATATGTGGCAACTCCTTGGTGAAAGGATTTGCCCTAATACATGTTATAACCAACACACGTCATATATGTTGAAGTGTGTAGTCTAAGTATTTGTAGAAATGTCTAAATGAGTAAATATTTGGTAAATTGTATTTTATATGGGTATTGAGATAAGATTCTCAACTACCTTAGCTATGTGTATAAATCCATTCATGTAACTTAGATTATTTGATGTGATTTACGTATGAAATGTATAGGTGTGAAAGCATGTTTATTTGTACTTCATAAAAATGCTCAAGTGGTTCCCTGGTTTGAATTAATTGTTTATTGCTGATATGCCTATCACATATGCTTTCCTGTTATGTTTAAGTATGTTTGGGACTGCTACATAGTCCAGGCTATCAGTAACAACTCCCGATTAAGTGGTTGAGTTAATTTCGCCACCACAGATATGTTCGAGGAATCCGAGTCGTACAGAGATTGTCGGCAGTGGTTGGGCCACACGGAGTGCTTACGTACTCTATGTCGACCAATTCAACGTACGCTCGTACCAATCGAGCTTGTCAAGCAACCCGATCTGCCCATTGTATGTTTACCATGTATGGACGCAACTGCTTGAATCTAAGGTACCACTTACCGATGAAAACTCGTTTAACCTTAGTACCTCGATCCGCTAAGACTTATGAGCCGAGCATGGTGGTATGGGACACCGTGGTCGTGTTGTCGGCCTACGCTTGGGCGACGAGCCTCCCCGTAGTGTCCAATGAGCAACCCAGACTCGTGAACCGAATACGGTGGTATGAGACACTGTATTCGAGCTGTCGGCCTAAGATCAAGTGACGAGCCCGTAGTGACCTCGAGAATACACTAGATCTATGTCGAGGTGACAAGCCTTTCCGTAGTAAACTAGAGTATAAACTAGGCCTACGCTGACGGTGACGAGCCTCTCCGTAGCGCCCTGGAACTGCATATCGTATGTGACTACTAGGATTGACGACCCTAGATGGATAAATGTTGGGTCAATGATACAAAGGGAGGTACGTTAGTTCGCCGAACCTGTTGTATGAATAAACCTAATTAAGTATTGGCTAACACGATCATGCACCGCACTGCATGTGCTTTGGCGAGGAAGCATACGTTTCGGGAGGATGCCATGTGCGAACGTGAGATGAAGTCGCTGAGGGAGTGTAGGCGAAAGCATGTATCATTATCGCATACCATTCTTACATTAACAAGAGTAATCTAGGAAATGATTGTTATACTGCTTTATCATTACTGCTTGACTGAATTGATAACATGTTAACCTTTGCCTTATAGTTCCACTGAGTTGATCACTCACTCCCACTCTGGGACGGTGTTTTAAAACACCAACCAGAGTCTGTCTTAGTTACAAATGATGGCGCAGCTTATGAAACGGAGCCTGATTTTTATAACGACGAGGAGTTCTCGTATATGCAGTATTCTAACGAGTTCATGTAGGTCGCATTCTGATCGTTAGGGCTATAGGGATTTCATGATGTAGACGGACCTACACATTTTGATATTTTGTATTTTGAAACGATACATGTAATTGTTTAACCTGGAACATGATTATACTCTGGAGACGCACCACCACTTATATGTTTTATACATACCTATCATGGTCTTCCGCTTGCATAATTTAACTGTCTCTGGGGTATGATATGCTGTTTTGGTATAATCCCGCTCATGTTTAGTGCGCTAACACGGACAACATTTAATCATCATTATCCATGTTGCATAGGTAATGCATTAGAACTCGAGAGTTGAACTTCTGCTCGACCCCCGATTTTCAGGGCGTTACAATCAACAACCGCAGTTGTGGGTCGGATTCAATGGTGGCTGCATCATATTGGTAAAGCGCTCTCTCTTCGCACGCCTACAAATCATACGGACGAGCTGACCCTTCAAACATTGAGGATTGCCATCTCTTCCCCGCCCAGATGCCTGGCCCAGATCATCGGGTGGGCCCGACCTCCATTTGGTTGGGCCAAGCTAAATGTGGATGGGTCCTCGAGAGGCAATCCGAGTCCGTCAGGAGGTGGGGACATTTATAGGTCTGAGAGCGGAAATGTGATCTTTGCCTTTGCAGTGGGTTACGGCGCCGAATCAAATAACCTTGGAGAATTCAGAGCGGTTTGGGATGGGCTCGTCCTTTGCTTTGCTAAGGGGCTGACTAGCATTATCATGGAATCGGATTCTCGATTAGTTGTGGACATCCTCAACAATTCCTCCAACCCTTCTTGGTCTTGGCAGAATTGGAGATCGCGGATTGGTAAATTGGGGAATCTTGGGCGGCTTATTTTTCAGCATGTGCTTAGGGAAGGTAATTCTCTGGCGGATGGCTTAGAGAAACTTGGGAGTGCCTCCCAATCCTCCTCTTATTTTGCCTGCCCCTCGCCGTTGCCCCAGGAGATTAGAGGGTTGATTTTCCTTGATAAGGTGGGGCTGGGGTCTATCAGATCTTCCTAGTCCATGGGTTTTTGCATCATTGGGTTGGGTTTTGCTTAGTTTTTTTGTGTTCTTCTTTGTGCATATGATAGGCGAGGCCCGGTTATTTTGTGGGTTCCCGCCCGAATGTATAGCTCCCTTTCTTTCAATGAACTTGGGGATTTAAAAAAAAAAAAAAAAAAAACAAACAAACAAACAAACAAAAGAGCATCAGTTGGGCACAATTGTGTGGATGCCCTGCTCCAAAATCAGGTTAGTTCACTAATGGACGGTCCACATTTTATACACGTGGCCCATCTGAGGAATGCACTGGCTTGGGCCAAGTTATATATATATATATATATATATATATATATATATATATATATATATATATATATATATATATATATAAAGTGCACCCTCCAGAATGAAGTGAGAATATGAAACTTGAGCCACTTCAAATTTAGGACATGGATTGCTTGTGACAATTTGTTTTAGGAAGTTCGTGCGGTCAAAAGCTAGGTGGAGCCCACTATGATGTTAGTGAGAAATCTATTCTACCCATCAATTTTTCCGAATCATGTTACAACTTTCACGAAGCTACAAAAGATTTGAATAAAGATAATATTTTTGTATTTTCAGTTCATCCCAGTAGGAATGATATTATGAGTAGTTTGCATGGCATATAAACATCAAGATAGACTTTGGGCGATTTCAATGGTAGTGTCATATCTCTACCCACTTTTTCTTATGGTCGGTGTCACTTGAGTTTTGGATCAAACTAATGTCCTAACATGATCAGGAAAAATGAATGGATGGACAAGGTGATTTTCTCACAAATATCATGATGGACCCACATAGCTGCTGTGGGCAGAAACTTCCAGTCTTATATGGGATGAAATGAAAATACAAAATTCAGCATGACCCAAAACTCATGTTGGCTACACCAGGTGAACTGAGAGGTTTCAAGAGCCGTTTTTACATTGTTCCCAATGGTGTGTGTGTGTGTGTGTGTGTGTGTGTGTGTATATGGGGCTGATATTGTGTGTTTACAATTCAAAAAGGGTTCTCCCCTGATGGACCGAGTGGTTTCACGTATACAACATGGTGGGGCCCAAACCAGCATGGATGTTTATGACCTGGTAAAAGAGACCTTGTAGACGATTCGGGTACGTGGAGGGACTATTGCTTTTCTTCCACCCACTTATGATGCAATAGACCGACTAGAGGGCATATACTGTGGGGGCCAGTACTATACCTGAAAACAAAGAATCCCATGATAGTTTGCCACTGTTTTAAAATGTTGGTGACCCTTCCACCGTACACTAGTCATGGTTGAAGAATACTGTCCAAACCACCTATAGCATAAAAATTACAAAGATGATGGTAAAAATCTTGTAATCTAGACCAATCACATTTAATAACCAACAATTGGATGGTTATTAAGATTGCTTGATCGTTGCAATCTTTGAGATATGCTCCATCCAGAAGGTGCCCCACACATGAAAGGTATGGATAACTGTACATCAGTGCCACGACCGTGTATGACGAGTCACCACCATATTCAAAATTGGTCTATCATAGTATCATAGGATGATTCACCACCATTTCCAACACTTCCATTATTCTATTCTCATAAATCCAAAATTCCTATATGGCCATAAAATAATAGATTAATAACACAGAGGGAGAGAAAGGGGAGCATTTTCCACCGTACTTTAGTGGGACCTGTTTAGGAAATTCTGAGGATTGAAAAAGAAAAAAAAGAGGAGATTTAAGAGACAATGTTGCACGTGAGCAGCATGATTCATGTAAAATCAACTTAAGGTAATGAGTTTTTATTTTTTATTATTTTTTTTTTTAAAGAAGATTGTTTTTCACAATGGAAGTGTTTTTTTAACTAGCATATTAATTACCTCAGATGCAAGGTACACAATTTGTGTGCCGCACCATCTCTCCGGCTGCCATGCCACTTGTGTAGGACATGAGTATGATGAAAAAGATCGGCCCCACCATGAACATCAGTTGGCACCAAAATCAGGCTAGTTCACTCACCATAATAAAATAGGTGTGATGGGTCCCTACTCATGGCTCAGTGGTAGACTTTGTGAGTTTCAACTTTGGGGTCATGGGCTCAAGTGCCCATGTGGTGTGCGTTAAAAATATATAAAATAGGTACTATTAAAAAATAGATAACTCGGTTATTTAATAGGTTGGGCCAGGTTATGAGAGGACTCTGACCTAACCCATTTATTGCATCAGTCCAATATGGCAATTACAATTGATTTTTCATCTGTTGGCAGTCGCTTTCAAGGGTTGAGTAAATGGGCAGCAATAGGAATTTAGCAGTTAAAATTGAATGGTTAGGGTGGTTCAATTAATTTTATTTTAGTATATTTATTTTTAATAATGAGCACATGATTTGCACAATCCAGACTGTTACAGGTAATGTATGTGTAACCATGTTTTACAAAAAATAAAAAGAAGAAAATAAAAGAAAAGAAAAGCCGGTGAATCATTGTTATGTTCTAGCCAAAAGTGAGTAAATCATTGTTATGGTCTAGCCAAAAGTGAAAGTGGTCTAGGTTAGGTTGCATTGTGGGCTAGGAACACTTTAGTATGATCTAAACTGCACCTATTTAAAAACTAGGTGCAGATTGGGTTGGTCGATTCGAATTTGTTTTAACTGGCAGTCATTCAGAAAATGGCCATCGAAGGAATGGGACAGAATCTGTGTAGAGTAGTTGAGATAAAATTTTTAGCCACATACAAAAAATATTGGACCTATTATTATCTACTACATACTAGTAACATACAACCAATATTAGGGCACCACACCATAAGCTACAAGAATTTCATGTCCCCCTAAACAAGGTATCCTCCATTGATAACGTGTGTGTGTGTGTGTGTGTGTATTATAAGTTGTTTATTTTCATTCACATTCGCAAATACATTTATCATTCAACCAACTATTAATAACATTTATAAAAAATAAAAGATATCCAACCAACTCTTTATAATAATTTGCAACTTAACTTACTGGGAACTGTCATGCACCATAATATCTTACGGCAGAGAGGGTTCTGAGGAGTTATAAGTTGACCTTTACGACAAAATATAAATGAAGCGATAAAGATATAACTTATTCAAGATTAATTTAGGGTTTCGAGAACTTACAGTTCTTTACAGATTTATAGGTTCACCAATGAGGAAAGAATTGGACCTGAACATAAACATGATTAAATATCATTTTGGGTGTGTTTGGATGCTCAGTTGGTGTGAATAGCAAATTGAACTAAATATAAAGTAAATAGCCTATATGCAGTGTGGCAACATTGCCATATTACCATGAAGATAGTCTTCCAATGAGAACCTCCTCAAAAAAAAAAATAATAATAAATAAAAATAAAAATAAAAATAAAAATAAAAATAAAAATAAAAAAATCCCTGTTTCCTAAGAGCCCATCTCCATCCAATTGTTTTACAGAAATGATCCCAACATAATCATAATCAAATTTCTTTTGAAGTGTACTTGCAAATATCTTGATGTAACATGACAGAGCATTATGACAGAATTATAAAAGACCTATGTTATGAGAAGAAGCATGAAAAATCATTATAAAAATAAAAAATAAATAAAATTAAAATGAACATTTTCTATAGAAATTCAAATAAAACAAACCCAAATGAAAATAAGTGGCATCTAACGAAAATCCAATTCACTAATTAAAAAATAACACCAGATTCCCCATTGAAATCATAATTTTGTATATTTGTATTGAGAAAGGAGGCACAAGAAATCAATCGCTTGAAGCAATTTATGTTGAAAATCCATGTTGTACATCCAAATGCCTGTTTTAGGCATGTTGAGCAGGAAATGTCGGCATAAAATCTTTTGATTTGGGCAGAGAGACCTCACTAAACCACTCATGGTTCATAGCAACTTTTGTTGTTATTCACTACATTGAAAAGTTCAAAAAAATAAAAAAATAAAAATAATAAAAATGAACTAAAAAAAAAGAAGAAGCATTCATCCTCAAGTACATATGCAAATGTGAACACCTAAGAAGCAGGATTCTGAAATGTGAACAGGAGCAGGGCCTTGTCTAAAAGGGTCCTGCAATAAATCCCTGACATCTGCAACAGTGTTCATCATAGTGATACTAAATAATGAAAGTGTCCCTGTGGCTTTTCATTTCCAATGATAATGTACATCAACAAGGCCCCACGGCACAAAATGCAGGTTAAAGGCCAGCAAAATGAAAGGAGCTTTGCAAAGCCCACATTTGCAAGCAAGGCAGCTCATGCACATGACATTGTACGTCTCAAGACTCTCAACAGAGTGTATAGGTGCAATATCCAAACCGGCTCAAGTGGGTTTGACCATGAAGATGCTTTTGCATGAAAACAAATCTGGTTCAATCAATAGGTGGACCATAGTTTTCAAAGCAGTTGGATAGTAAAACAAGCTTCAACCAGGAGGACCAACCTGATTCTTAGGCAAGAACATCTACAGTGGTAGTGCTATAATGAATGGATTGGATCTCATCCCACACTGGCAAATGCATGCATGCACATGAGCTAACTTGTACACACCTGTAGGCTTAGCAAAGCTCAATTAAAACGGTCTCAGATCCATGTAGGCTTAGCATGCACATGAGCTACCTTGTACACACATTTGCATGCAAGGCAGGTCATGTGCACGACATGAGATACCTTGTGTACACACTCGTCTTAGATCAATGTCTACGCTTCTAAAACCGTCTTTTTCTAATTGAATACATGTGAAACTAATTCAGAACAGGGAAGAATGCAAACCAACAAAATTAAAACTGGTTTTCACATATTAATTCCAAAAAAAAAAAAGGAAAAAAAACAATGTGAATGCTCCATACCATGCCTGCCCTCGTCGTTGGAATGCATCAGATTTCGATCCCAGCTTCATACAAGCCATTTTTCCACAAATCCAACAACCAAAATAGAAATCAAAAGCTTTCAAACAGAACCCGAACTCAAGCCAAAACAACACCTAGTCTCCAATAATCCACCCTCAAGAGGAGACCTTCAAATTCAAATATTCCCTACAATTTCAAAGCAAGAGCTACAAATTTCAGCTGTAAAATCACTATAAATTCCAAAACCCAGTTCTATAACCACCCCAAATGCTTCTGCCCCAAAACCACAAATTTTAATTTAAAAACCACTTGGCGAATTTCGGCAACTCCAACCACCCCAAATGGAACATTCCAACCCAATATTCTCAGCCCAGAAACCCAAATACAAAACAGCCAATCTCGGCACCAAACCACCCTCAGAACCCTTCAAAAGAACAAACAAAGGAACAAAGTTTAGCATATGCCCCACAGATTTCTGCCCCAAAAAGCCCTTAAGAAACCCAGATTTAGGACATACCCCACGAACCTCTGCTCAAAACACCTTCTTTTTTAAATGTAGTAAATAACTCACAGATGGTATCTAGACCATAACCCATGCACTTAGCAGGTTAGAAGTTATTCACTGGGTGAGCCATAATCTATGAACACAAACAACAAATATGATAAAAGCATTTCCCACATTTTTGCTGCATTGGACCCACATTTTGTTGGCATCACTGTCTTCTCATTTCTACTCTACACCAAAGCTCTCATTTCCCATGAGTTTTGGAGCATAGACAATAGCTTTTCATGCAACTGGGAAAACTAAATGAGGGAGCTTGGAAATGTAGCTGCAATTGCAGACTAATAGGAAAGAAAGATATCCTACCAAAGCTGCAAACGAACTGTCCGATCTTCAAGGTACATAGTCTTTGACAGGATATCAATGCCTATTGTAGCCTGCAGTTCATAGAGCAAAGTCACGAAGTATAAATTCGTGTATAAATTCTGAGTTTCCTGGTTTCACCATATGAAAACAGTGTGGTCAAGAATAGAATCTGTATACAATGCTAGAAACACTCGACAAAAACCAATGGTGGTTGATCCTCAGGCCAAGTCGCAAAGCTCAAGATCTTGATTGGAACTAATAGCATGGCCAGTGACTGGAAATTAGTAACATGGCAGTTTTTAAAAGGAAACATAAGGATAATTGGAGGAAAACAAACTTTGAATGCCAGGATACGGGGAACAGGAAACCGCTGTTCGGTGAGCTCCTCTGCCAATGTTCTGCAAGCAGCTGAAGTAGCTACACTTCTTCCTTCCTGAGCAGCTAGTTCAGCACCCTAAAAATTATATCCAAAGAAATTAGTATGTCAAATAACATGGATGAACACAACTGTCAGGCAGAAAGTTCTACAACTATAGAGGCAAATGTACGAGGAAATAAATAGCAACTTCAACTTGCACAACATGTGCACATGATCGAAGGCCTGCATGTATGCTCACTAGAAGCATGTTATTTATATGAGTTTAAGTAGATAAAAGAATAACAACTGTATGGGGCTGATGATATTCGAACCTTCTTCATTCGGACGCCCCACATCACAATTGGCATGTTATTATACAAGCTCTTTCATCTTGCTTGCCTTCAGCTCCTCCGACCTTAGAAACTTCCGTCTTTACCTACATCACATATTTCTTATTTAATTTGGATAACAAATGGGGCAACTAATAGCAGGGAACTATAATTACAACTCACATAGTTAGTGATCTCATTCTAAAGCCATTCTCCCTCCTCCTTTACCCGGGCTTGGGACCGGCAATGCAAGGAGTTGCATTGGCAGAGTTAAGGGCTTAGGCTCCATTTGGTTTGAAAAAGAATTGTATTCATAAATACTAATGTGATGACCAAATGGAGCCTACGACTATAAACATGTTCAAATATAGAGTACGAAATTCATTCAAAATTACAAAAAACAAATCAAATAACATATAGAGTAACTAGAAAGAGCATGCAGACTATAACTATGTTGAACTATAGAGTGCCAAATTAGTTCAAAATCAAGAAACAAACAAGCCAAACATCATATAAAGTAACTAAAAAAAACATGTACACTACACATGTTCAATTATAGAGTACCAAATTTGTTCAAATTATTGTATTCTCAAAGACTCCTTCCCCCATTGCACAAATGATCCCGGACCGGCCTCTCCAAATGTAGATGCAAACCCATCTTCTTTCCACAAAGGAGCACCAGGTTGTATAACCTCAATCAGGACAACAACAAAAGCTCCATCCTCCAACAGTTCGCAATGGACAACTGCATTTGGATTAATTCGTGTACTTGACCACGAGCAACTACACGTTTTTCAAAACCAAGCAAGTCGCATATCTTACCGATTTTAATATCCGGCTACATTTACACATAAAATGGCATTGATATTGTTAGCGTTTATAATATAATTGTAAGCTTAATACAGTAGCAAATTTATACTTGCATACCAACGAAGCCTAAGTAGATCTAGCAGCTAGTGGTGATGAGAGATTTTGAGTAGACTGTGCCTCTTTCTACATATCCACCCAGGCCTTTATATCAACCAATGTTTCCTTCATCTCAAATATCTCTTGTGCTAGGCTCTCTTTTTCTTTTGTCACAATCTATACCTTTAAACGAGTAGGGGCTGACTTCTTCAATCCTATCTTGCTTATCGAGCAACCTAGACCCTGTGTTCGCCCTCTACTGTCAGAACCAACCAACTGTAAAACATCGTAAATCAATTTACTAAGATATTCATAATTACCATAAAACTCAAATAATTTTTAAATTTTATTAGTACCTCTGTAAGGGCATCATCCACGCCGGTAATCCTAGAAGCAGGATTGCTACTATAAAGCTCATCTAGTTTTTCCTGTGAAAAAATACAAATGAATGTAAAATAATTCAAAGTTATACATTGGCTTTTCGTAAGGGTACTAGTTAGCAGTATGAGGGGTGCACTTACAACAAGGTCAGGATACTGGACAACTTTTCAATCCCACCCAGACAGATCAGTTGACGTCGTATCCCCACCATCTTATTGAACGTGTCAGCACTTGTGTCCTTCCTAGCCTGGTCTAACATTGGCAACCACTGTCTGTGGCCCATATAAACATGTTTCTTTCCATATTGGAGTCGGAAAGAATCTGTGTTGGGACCACATGCAGGACAACCGTACTTACCCTTGATCCTAAAACCAAAAACGTTACCATATGTTGGAAAGTCATGGATTGTCCAGAGCAGAACGACATGCCTATTGAATTTGTTTTCATTGTATGCGTCGAATGTCGTGACTCCTTTTCGCTAGAAGTCTTGCAGTTCATCAATCAACGACTGTAAATAAACGTCAATATCCTTTCCCGGTTGTCGCGGTCCCTCAATGAGTAAAGTTAACATAGTAAACTGAGGTTTCATGCAAAGCTTTAGTGGAAGGTTGTACGTCACACACATAACAGGCCATGAATTATACGATGTACAAAAAGCGTCAAATGGGTTAAACCTATATGTAGCCAAACCTAATCAAACATTGCAAGGCTCAACTGAAAAATCCGTATACTTGTCATCGAGATTCTTCCATGCAATAGAATCAGCCGGATGCTCCATCTTTTCGCCAACCATAGCACACTGAACATTCTTTGTAGCCTTGGTGTTAATGGAAAATACTTTAACACCTTTGCAGGTACTTAAGATTGTTTTCTCTCATAATCCATTTTAGTCTTGTACCTAGAAGTTTTACAATTTGGACAAATAGTTTTCATCTCGTTCTCTCTACAGTACAAGATGCAGTCATTTGGACAAGGATGGGTCTTCACATAATCAAGATCCAACTTCGTAATGATCTTTTTCGCTTGTTAGGTATTAGTTAGGGCCTTGTTACTGGAAAGTAACACCTTCTTTAGTAGTTGCAGGAGCTCTGTAAAGCTTTTTTCGCTCCATTCATGATTCACCTTTAATTTGAAAAGTTGCATAATGGAAGTCAGCACAGTGAAATCTTGGGCCCCAAGGTATAGCTCAGTCATTGCGTCTCATAGATTTGCTTTAAACTCATTAGTTTCATTTTCACCAAAGACGCCTTTGACTACAGGGGTCACATTTAGCTCATCTTGTACAACTTCATCTAGGTTATTACCACTGAGTTCTTGAACGATCGTGTTGTGAACCTCATTTAAATTTGGGACACTGTGCTACTGTTGGGAACTTAATTCACGTTCAGTACACTTAGGTGATACATGCTCCCCTTGCATGTTCCAAACCCTATAGCTTGGGTCGAATCCATTTTTCATTAGATGTATTTCTAAATCATCATAAGAAATCGGAAAACGTGCACATCTGTAAGTGGTGCATTGACAAATAACGGTTTCTCTACCAAGAAGGTTTTCTTGTGCAAACTTTGAAAAGCTTCTCATTCCAGAAATAAAACGTGGGTCTGGGATCCTGATTAACCAAGGGGTCCATTTTGAACCTGCATATATATATATATATATATATTTCACCCATTCACGAATATAATTCTAAACATATGCATCTATGATCTTGAGTTAAAACCATGTAAAATACCAAAAAGTTTTAAAATTTTATTTCAAGGATGAGAAATCAAAATGGTACTATACATGTAAAACTTTAGAAGGAAAATTCAAAGATTTTAAAGGATTTATCTTAAAATGGATAGCACTCTAAAACCAAACCTCGAAAGTTATATGTATGCCAATGTTCTAAAAGAGTAAGGCAAGAAAGTTAGGTGAACTGAAGATGTTAATGAAATTACAGGTAAGTGCCATCTTTCTCGGTTTTTTTTAGGCCTGCAATGTTAAGGCAACTCAACCATTGATTGAATCTCCCACTAAACAATTGAGCACGTGTGCAAACAAACAGGTTGAAGAAATGCCTCCACACACCACTGGCTACATCACAATGAATAAAGAATATGACCAATCATCTCCTTGTTATCCCAATAAAGTAAACAAATGCTAGGGAGGGCTGCTCGGCACATTCACAATTCTTTGTAGTTAAAATTTTATTTACCATTGTCATCCAAAGCAAAAGTCTCCACTTGCAGTGGAATGTGATTCTCAATCCTTGTCAAACTGTGGATTTCCAGTTTCTTAGCATCCATACTTCATGGCAGTTACTGTGAGCGAAGTGGAAGCTTTATATGAACTATTTAAGAAACTAAGTAGTTCCATTACTGACGATGGACTTATTCACAAGGTATTTACAGTTGGTTCTGAAGTTTGTGTGTGTGTGTGTGTATTGCATTAAAATTAGTCTTATTGATGGTTTTTCTAGACACATACTATGCAATAAGTATTATCTCTCTCTAACAGGAAGAGTTCCAGCTTGCACTATTCAAGAACAACAACAAGCAGAATCTTTTTGCAGACAGGGTTTGCTTCTCTGTTTTCAGTATTGTATTGATTTCTTATCTAATGTCTTAGTTTTCTTATCTAAGCAATAACTTCAAAATTACCATTACCAACTAATGCAATGGCTACAAAATTTTTATGAAGCAAATAAATTCATAGTGTATGCTTTTCTTCTTTCAAAGTATTAGCATTCTTTTGGTTATGAGTTACCCTAGACATAAGCTGAAGTGAGGACTGGTGCTGTGAGGCTGTTGATTGCCAGCTTGTCGGATATTCTACAAGTAGATCTAAGAGGCCTTGTTTATCTTGGGTATCAATCAGCACCCATAAGCATGCCTCTTATATCAGTGATTGTATGATCCTGCGCTCGGATTTGTTGCAACAAAACTGGGAGGAACAACCCTTCTTAATCATCATCACATTTTCTCAGTGGGATAAGTTTAGGCATTTTGGGATAGTATTGACTTGGTCAAAGGATCCTATTGACCACTTCTCATGTGTGTGCCCCCACGTGCCAACTTGGTATTTCCAGCACAGAGGACGAGTTGGAACACCTGAATTCGAAACTTTGAGGCGTGTATTAAGGGTATAAAAGAGAATGTGAGCACACTGGAGTGCAAACCTCTCAGATTGCCATGAGGGATGGTTCCTATCACACTGGAGTGTTTTTTCACTGGCCTGCCTCAAACCACTACAAGGAATAGTACTAACACAGCAAAGTGTTTATTGTTAGACAACCTCAAACTACCAATATAATGAGAGTGCTAGAATGTATTAAACACACAAAAATGTTGGTATAATATTAGAAGAAAATGCAATATGAACATGAATACTTGAGTACATGGGCATCACTTGATTTCACGAACACAGACAAAAGCCTTCACATGCAATATGTAGACCAACCAATCAATCTACTGATTACAAGGCTACTGAATCATATGTAGACCAACCAATCAATCTACTGACTGCAAGGCTACTGAATCCTAGTTTTAAGGCTTACAAATTATGATTCCTTTCAACTTATTTCAAACAAACAATAAATAGATCTATCATCATGCACCTGAGCAAAGAAGAAATTGCAATTGGACGAAGGCTGCGGCTGGTGGATGAGTCGAGACGGTGACGAGGGCTGGATGAAAGGGGTTTTGAAAACCCTTGCACAGGGTGTGCTTACAGATCAATGATGGGTTTGCAGCGAAAGGGGGTTTTGAAAACCCTAGAGAAACAGAGAGAGAATGCATCTGTGAAGTGTTCGGCCTGGACTCTGTCACATCGATCTACTACTTGGACGAAACGGCTGCAATCATTCAGTTCAGCAAGGAGGAATTTGCCTCTGATTTTCTTGTTCTGAAGGATACACTGGAGATAGAAATGACCCAATATCAGTCTTGCACCTGCTCGCAAAGTTATTGGAAGGGGGTAGCACCCGTGTTGGAAACTATGATATTTATAAACAGATTTGCTGCTCTCCAATCTCAAGGGTCTTGTTTGCGGACCAGGCTGAAGCAGTAGGGATTAGGTGGAAGACAGAAGTGGAAGGAGAGACAGAGAAGCCAGAAATGGCATGTCTGAGTGAACGCGTATCGGGAAACCCTAATTCCAATTTTAGTAGCAAAATCGTAACGGGCAAGAAAGGCGAGGTGGTAAAGGATCTGGACTGCAAATTTTCATGCAAACATGTCTTGGATTCTTTGTATGTTATACAGTCTCCACATGGTAAACAAACGAGAACAGTGTGAGGAATATGTACATTACAGCCAGAGCTGCACAAAGTGGTCAATCTTTCCTTCTCCAGTCTTATGTTTTGACTTGATCATTGGTCATGCTGCTCTGTAGCAATCTCCATACTGGAGCATGCATCAGGCAGCACTTGAAACGATACATGCCAGCATGTTTGATGTGCCATCTGTAACAATGATTTTTTTAACTATTTAGTGTTGTTTAGCTAGATGTGAATGTTTACTCTAGCAGGACCTCCTTGTGTTTGTGTGGCTTGTACTCAGCAGGACACCTTGGCAACTGCTGGTCCATCGCCCTAGTTGGCTTGCATTGGTCGCCCAGTACCTGATAAGTTGCAGGTGGAGCGGTGAATCCTGTCCATCGGTCCAGTGGGTCATATTCCTTAACGGCCTCTCCTATTTAGAGCACACTTAACAAATGGTCGTTGCCATCAGCTTTTCCTCTTGAATGCAGACCATTAACCATTCTCATAGGTGTGTTGGCCTTTTGGAAAGCTAGACTTGATACGTGAAGTTTGACTTTACACAATAGCAAACACCGAACTTGTACTAAGTTGGCAAACAGGGCAAAGATTGAAGCCAGCCGCTGGGACCAATCTATGAACGTTATGGATCCAACACAAGCGGTCTGCATGGGAACACTTCTAATAAAGGCTTTAGAAAGTTCCAATTTAATTTAGAAATAATAAATTCTCAAAGAAATTAATCTTCATATAAATTTGTATCTACATTATTTCAAAAGTTGTAAATGGATGTCCATGTCAGCCATATTCACTAGATTATTCGGGTGGCCCACCGGGCTGATCTCTGACGTACATTCATCAAATATCATGAAGTTGGTGCAACCAACCACACCGCCCACCAGGCTGATCTCCGATGTATGTTCATCAAATATTATGAAGTTTGCAACCTACCATACCCGAAACTAATAGAATCTCTCTTACTGAATATGACAAGAATTATCTAGGTTTCTTCGTCTTACCGAAAATGAATTTCACTTCTATTCTTTCCAAACAGGGGAATAAAAGCAAAGGAAGATGCTAAATGGGTCTAAGTAACTGAAGCATAGAATAAAGAAAGGAGTGAAGAAAAAGAGAATGCAAGGAGCAGTTAAAGTAAGATGCCAAACATAAGCTGAAGAAGCTAAGCATTCTCTTTGGGCTTTTATAAGATAGCTAGATCGGATGTGCTCTCTATCCATATAATCTGAAAGAACGAGAAGCTTCTCTTCTCTCATACGGTAAGGGTGCGTTTGGATTGCAAGTTACTTCACGTAAGCAGCTTATGCCTCATGTAGCTCTTTATTTTATTTTATTTTATTTTTATTTTTATTTTTTTTTATAACTTATTCAGCAAATAAGCATGTTCAACAAACAACATATTTATCAACACAAAAGCACAAAAGTATGTTTGGTTTCCAACACGGCATATGTTTTTATCCCTTAATTTTGTTTGATCCAACCTTTGATATGAACCATTCATTAGGTTGGGCTCACCTTGGCCCTGTCTTCAATATGAACCATCCATTGTGTGGGTCCTACTTACAATATGGATCATCTACCTTAGGAAGCTTGCCTTTGATATTAGCTATCCATCATGCAGGGTCACCTCAAATAGGGGCTGTCCACCACGTTAGACATTGGATGTGAGCCATCCATCATGCAAGCCCACCTTTAATGTCTACCACCCATCATATATGAGGCCTAACTCGAAGTGGGCCGTCCATTATATAGGGCTTGTCTTGTATGTGGATCATTTATCATTAAGGGCAACCTTTGTTGTGAACTGTCATCATATGAGGCCCACCTTGATATAGTTCATCTATCATGTGGGGCCCACCTTTAATATCCATCACCCTTCATGTGGATTCCACCTTTGATGTGGACCATCCATCATGTGCGCCCCATCTTCAATGGAGGCTGGCCATTCATCATTAGGGGCAACCTTTGATGTAAAGTGTCTATTATGTGGGGTCCGCCTTCAATATTAATTGTCCATCTTGTGGAGCGCCCCTTTAATGTGAACCATTCATCGTGTGGGCACCACCTTCAATTGGGTCGTCCATCATGCTGGGCTAGCATGGATGTGGGTCATTGGTAGTTAAGGTCCGACCTTTGATGTAAACTACCTACTATATGAGGTCCACCTTTATGCGGGTCATCCATCCCATAGACCCAACATCAATGTTAATTTATTATCATGCAAGCCTGCCTTCAATGTCTATTGCCCATCGTATGGAGCCACCTTTGATGTGATTGTCCATTGTGTAGGCCCGATCTTTGATGTGGGTTATCCATCATGCTGGGCCACCTTTGGTGTGGATTGTCCATTAACGAGAGAAGGGGGGAGTGACAAGTTAAAAAGTAAGAACTTTTGCTAAGGACTATAAGGCGCATTTGGATCCTAATTTACTTTAGATAAACTATTTATGCCACAAGTAGCTTATCTTGATTTCTACTTATTTAATAATATTTATGCTAGAAGTAGGTTATCTTGATTTCTACTTATTTAATAAAGAAGTATGTGTGGTAATTAAACAACATACTTAACAACTAAAAAGTAGAAAAGCATCGATCTTAGTTTTCTAACATCATAGGTATTGATCCATCAAGTCAGTTTGATCTCCTTATCCACTATCCATCATGTAGGGCCAACCATTGATGTGGACCGATTCATCGTGTGGGCCCAACCTTTGATGTGGTCTGTCCATCATGTAGGGCTCACCTTGGGTGTGGGCCGTTGACCTTTAATGTGCACCGTCCATTATGTAGGACCCACCTTTGATGTTGGTCATCCATCATGTTGGGCCCACCGTCAATGTTATTGTCCATTATGTGGGATTCTCCTTCAATATCCACTGCCCATCACGTGGAGCCCATCTTTGATGTGGACCATCCATCATGTGGGCCCCGCCTCCAATGTAGGCCATCCATCGTGTGGGGCTTGCCTTGGATATGGGCTACTCATTGTTAGGGCATACCTTTGATGTGGATTGTTCATCATGTGGGGCCCACCTTGATGTGAATAATTCAACATATTGGACCCACTATTATTAATTGCCAATAATATGGAGGCCACCTTTGAAGTGGACTGTCTATCCCATGGGCCACACCTTAAATATGGGTTGCCCATCATGCGGGGCTCGCTTTGTATGTGGGCCATTTATCATTAGGGGGTGACCTATGATGTGGACTGTCCATCATGTGGGGCCACCATGATGTAGGCCATCTATCATGTGGGGCCCAACTTCAACATCTACTACCCAACATGTGGAGCCCAAGTTTGATGTGGATAGTCCATCGTGTAGGCTCCACCTATAGTTGTCCATCATATTAACCCACTTTAGATGTGGGCAATTTTCAGCCTTTGATGTGGACCATTTGTTATGTGGGCCCACATTAATTTGGAGTCATCCATCATGTGGGGCCCACTTTTGATGTAAACCGTCCATCGTGGGAAGTAATTGGTGCTGGTTTATTTGTAGGTTGAACTATTTCAACCAAAAAAAGAGAGGCCCCCTGTACTCCCCTGTGAAGGAGTTGGGCTCCAAACTATTCATATTTAGTTTTTGTTTCATACTTATAAGAGCAGTTAACTCACCGCTTCCAAGAGATACTACAATTGGGACATCTTTCAAAAGAGTTCATAATCGCACAGGAGTCAAAGTAGTGGCTGTGGCAATTCGAGGCACTACTTCGGCAGTTCCCATCTGCAATGGCCCCACATTCAATGTGGACAGTCCATCATGATCATGTGAGGCTTCCTTTGCCACGAACCATGTGAGAGAGATAAGTAAAAAAGTAATAAGTTAATATTTTTACTGTAATAAATAGCTTTTAGCACATGAGTTGCTTTTACAACGACGCTTACCAAATTAACGTAAGCGAAAAAAAAAAAGTAACTCAATCAACTTAACATAAGTTAAAAAGTTTTACAACGACGCTTACCAAATTAACGTAAGTGAAAAATAAAAAGTAACTCAATCAACTTAACATAAGTTAAAAAGTAACTTATTTGGTGGCATCCAAACAGGCCGTAAGCATAAGAAGAGATGAGAGTAGCAATGGCCGAGGCAGTTATTACCTTTTTCCTTCAAAAATTGGACGGGCAGCTCACGAAGGAAGTGGAGCTCCTCTCTGAAGCTCGTGAAGGAGTCCAGTGGATAAGGGGTGAGCTGGAATTCATCAAAGCCTTCTTGAAAGATGCTGAACGAAGAGGAGAGAGGGAAGAAGGTGTTGAGGCTTGGATCACCCAAGTGAGACACTTAGCCTTCGATGCTGAAGATGCAGTTGATGAGTACTTGATCCGGATGGAGATGCAATGCGGTCTTTGTGACAACCACATGGGCTGCCTTTCATTTCTAGCCAGCTTCATCAGGCACTTGAAAGATCAACGACAATTTGGCACTCAAGTTCAAAAGCTTAGAAAAATGGCGAACGCGATTCACGAGAGGAGGGAACACTACCGTTTCCAAATTACACAAGAGACGGCTTCAATTTTGGTGGATGATGGGCATCCGGATCCTGGAGTTGCTGCTCCTTGGGTCGAAGAACCAGATATCGTGGGCTTAGAGGATGCGTCGGAGCAGCTTATGAACTTGATTACAGAAGAGCAGACACAACAACGTACCATCATTTCCATCGTGGGGATGGGTGGTTTGGGAAAAACAACTCTTGCGAAGAAACTATACAAAACTGCAAAGGTGTGTTTCGAATGCCATGCATGGATTTATGTCTCTCAGCGATTCAAAATAGATATTATTTTGAGAGGAATGCTCACAGAATTCTGCAAGAGCAGAAATGAGTCACCTCCAAGCAGCATGGAGAACATGCCCAGAGATGTACTGCGAAGGACTATATACAACTACCTGGAAGGAAGAGAGTATGCGCTCGTCCTCGACGATATTTGGGATATTTGTGTTTGGGATGATGTGAAGCATGCTCTGCCTCGTGAGGGCAGAGGCAAGATCATCTTCACCACCCGCATGCAAAATGTAGCATCTCCCGTGGGCGAGAGATGTGACATACATGAACTAGAGCCATTATCTGATGATTTGGCTTGGGAGCTCTTCTGCAGAAAGGCCTTTTGGGACAAAGACCCCAAAAGGACTTGCCCACAGCACTTGATCGGAGTGGGAGAAGCCCTGGTCAAAAGATGCAAAGGCTTACCGCTTGCAATCGTGGCGATAGGTGGCCTCATGTCAAAGAAGAGCATGGATGCTTTTGAATGGAATAATGTATTAAAAAATCCGGACTGGGAATTGAGCCACAACGAAGATCTTGCAAGATTGAACCAAGCCCTGCTCATGAGCTACCGTTATTTACCTCCTCACCTCAAGTACTGCTTCTTGTGTTGTGGTATGTTCCCTGAGGATCATGTAATCAAGAGAAAGAAGCTGATCCGCATGTGGGTGGCTGAAGGCTTCATTGAGGAGAGTCCAGGGAAGGCGCTTGATGATTACTTTGTTCAGCTCATTAACAGAAACCTCCTCCAGCCCGTCACTCATCTATTGTCAGGGGAGTTGATAGCGTGTCAAGTGCATGACCTCATGCGTGACATCGCTATCTATATGTTTAAGAAGGAAGGGTTTGGGACAATCATTACAAACCGAGACACCAATGGGGATGGAAAGCAACGCCATTTAGCAATTCAAAACTGTGAAATTGGCATTCTATCTCGCATGGTCGACTTGAATCCTCGGTCACTCTTTGTATTTGATGTAAACGATTTTCCCTCTTCCTCCTTACGCAGAATGTTATTAGATTTAAAGCTGCTGAGAGTACTAGATCTCGATGGCATTCAAATCAAGAATCTACCGGACGAAGTGGGTGGATTAATTCACCTACGGTATTTAAGCTTGAGGAGGACACAGATCGAGAACCTGCCGACTTCAATGGGAAGATTGCGTAACTTACAGACATTGGATGTAAGGGATTCCAATTTGGAATGCTTGCCCATCGGAATAGAGATGCTGATGCAATTGAGGCATCTTCTCTTAGTTGGATGCCTTATGCCAAGCGGAGCAATCAACTTTCGTAACCTCCAAACATTATCAGGTGCAATTGTTGATGATAGATTTTCGAGAGAATTGGGTCAGTTAACCCAACTTAGGAAATTAGATGTTGTAGTTGTTAAAGAAGAAAGTTTTCCACAACTATGCAATTCCATTATTCAGTCGGAACACCTGCGTTCCCTCAGAATAACATGTGGTGATGAGAATGAACGGCTACAGCTACAAACAGTGTCGAGGACTCCTCGGTATCTTGAGAAACTAGTATTGGGAGGCGTGATGAAGGAGTTGCCGGTTTGGGTCGGCTCTCTCAACTGTGTGCGGGTGATCGCATTTAGTTTTACTCAATTAACAAGTGACCCACTCACAGCTCTCGGACATTTACCCAATCTGGTCTACCTTGCTCTAATGAATGCTTATATGGGGAAGAGGATTGGGTGTATGGTCGGAGGATTTCCTAAGCTCAGAACTTTGTCATTAGGAGAAATGGAAGCATTGGAGGAGTGGAGCAGCATAGATGAGGGTACCATGCCATGCCTCCACAATCTCCACATTTATAAATGTCCAAATTTAAAGATGCTCCCAGACGGATTTCAGCATCTTGCCGCTCTTCAAAAACTAGTCTTGGAAGACATGGGCGAAGAATTCATGGACAGGGTAAAGAAGGGTGGAGAGGACCACTTCAAGGTCCAGCACATCCCCTCGATTCGCCGTTTTCACGATGATGATGGGAAATTGGTCTGGGACGAGCTGTGATGACTCACGGGATCAATCATCACGCAATCCAACTTCAAATAAAACACTGTATGTACCTCTCTCTCTCTCAAACACGGGGACGCGGATTGGGTACTAACCCCACTAATTAGAGACGGACGGTCCTGACAGGGATCTGTCCGGGACACCATAACGTATGTGTTTTATCCACGCTGTCATCAATTTCGACATATCATTTTACGGCTTGAACCCAAAAAGTAGGCACATCCAATGTTCAATTATACCACACCATAGCAAGCAGTGCCGACAATGATGCCAACCGTTGAAACCTTCGAGGGCGCCATCCGCTCACAAGTTCACATAAATCTCGATGAAGTAAAAACGTAAATATTAGCTTCATCCAAAACTCAAGCCTCTCAGCTGGATAAAACACATATCATGGTGAACTCACAGCCCCTTCCATGATCATCGTCTCTAGTTCGGTCCTCGTAGGGTAAGATTAGGTGCGGCCCTTACCGTACGTGGGGCCCAACTAGTGACCTACTTTAAATAGTAATTAATGTTAATAATAGCTTTAGATGAAAAGTTATTTCAAAAAGGAAAATGAGTTGTCGGTTAGGGTGGTCCCACCGTGGTGCTACAGTGAAATCTAATCCGACCATCAGGTGAGTTATCTAATGTTAGATTTAGGGAACTAAAATCAGCCCCATCCATCATTTAGGTGGACCACATAATTGGAAATTATGTACATCAAAAGGTTATCATCCAAACTATTTCTCTCTGTATAATGCATTTGAAACAAAAATAAGACCGCTTTGTAACACTCAGGCCTAACTTTTAATATGGCATCTAATGGTTGGGGTGAATTTCAAATGCTCACCACGATGAGTCCTTTAAAAATTAATAGCCGACGTCTCTATTTTAACTGTTTTTAGTGGTATGGCTCCCGTGAATCATCCGTCAACGTGATTCCTATTTTTATAGGGCACTGTCATGGGACTACACATCTGATAGATAGAGTATATCTTAGGTACATATCAAGGTAGGCCCTGTAAGAAATAAAGGATGGGCACACATCTTTCTTATTGGTTTCCATAAAATACTCTGATAGCCTAGCACCTAGGTACCAGTTCATGTGACAAAATTCCAAAGCCCCATCAGGATGCATGTGTTATATCTACGTCATTCATCCATCTTTTTATGGCATGAGCCCAAAAATTGAGGTATATCCAAAGATCAAATGGACAACCTAGAAAGTAGTGGTGTTGAACACCTACTATTGAAAACTTTTTGGTAACCATAGAAGTTTTGGATGCAGCTAATATTTGTGTTTCCCTACATCCATCCAGGTCAGTGTGACCTTTTGAGCAGACAAGTTGTAAAATAAACATCACGGTGGGCCTAAGGAAGGTTTTAACAGTACAGTCATTGCCCCAACTGCTTTCTTTGGTGTGCTACACTTGAAACTTGGATCTGTCTCGTCATTTTTTAGGTTCATGCCATGAAATAATTTAGCAAGATGGGGTGAACGGTGTAGATATAACACTTACATTATGCTGGGGCCATAAAACTTTGCCACATCAAACGGTACCCACATGGTCCCCATGCATTCCAAGTCGGGTTACACGGCAACACCGCTGTGGGTGTTTCCCTAATGGTAGGGCCTACCTTCATGCATGTGCCATACATCCACGATGTCCATCAACCCACTTTCATGTATGTGTTATATATCAACGATGTGCATCAATTTTTTCATATCAATGTAGGGCATGACCGCAAAAAATGAAGTACATCAATATATCCAGTGAACCACATCACAGGAAACAGTGGTAATTGATTATTAAATAAATATTTGTGTTTTGCCTTAATCCATGTTGGTATGACCTTATCAAGAGGTTTATGGCCGATGAATATTACAAGGAGCCCTAGGAAGTATGTACCAGTGGACGTTCAGTTTCCACTGTTTCATGTTCTGTTGTGTAGTCCGCCGGAGATTTGGATCTGCTTTATTTTTGGAACTTGATATGAAAATATTTGATAAAAACTGATGGACGGCATGGATATACAACACATACATGAGGTGGGCCTGATGGTCACGAAAGCACCCACTCTCCCATGTCCTGAGAAACATGCACATTTCTTGGGACTAATGTTCACGATGGACGCCCACCCTTCATTTTTTTTTAGAAAGTCCACCATGATGTGTACATGAGTTCCACTCTAATCATTGGATGTGTAATCCCTTGCTGAGCATAGTCCCAAAAAATCAGAGTGACGCATGAATCAAGTGGGCCATACCCATGGAAACAGTTGGGAGAGACGTAGGTCCACCCATGATTGCTAAGAGTTCACCATGATGAGCCCATGAAATCCACTCCAACCAGTAGATACCGCACCAAAATCTAAATCTGAGGCACAAAATGCAAGCTCATACATAATTCAAGTAATTAGCCATATCAAGGGAAGCAGTTTGGAGGGTGAGCTTTCCTTGTACCATGTTTTCGATCATGTGGTCTACCTTAACCAGTATGGCGCTGATTTTTTGCCTCCGGATCTAACAAGGGGTGACTCATCTAATGGTTAGGGTAGATTTTATATTGACATTAAGGTGGGGGTATTTCAAGCTAGCGAATCCTTTGCTTGTTTGAATTAACCTTTAAAGAGGCAATCATTTATTAGCACTTAATACCTGCTAGTTGTGTGTGAGCATTCTTCTTTCTTTCTCTATGTACTCTACATCTACTCTGTACTTTATTTGCCTGAAAATAAGCTTATACAAAATCTCAAGGTGAACCATATTTTAGGAAACAGTGGTGATCAAACATTCCACCATTAAAAATTTCCTAAGACCCATTGTAATGTTTATTTGCCATCTAACCTACAGATAAGGTCCCCCCATAAATATGGATTAAGGGAAGAAAAACAAATATCGGTTTGATCCAAAACTTTTGTGTTTGATTATAACTTGTTAATAGTCAATCACCACTGTTTCCTATGACATGGTCCACCTGAGATTTGGATCTGCTTCATTTTTGGGATCATGCCCTAAGATGATCTAGAAAAATAGATGGAAGGCATGGATGTAAAATAGCATGCATTAAGGTAGGGCCCACAGTAAAGGCCATACACTTGGGTGAGGCTGGGACTGCACCTAATCCACTCCCCCAAACACCTTCTATTTGGTCTTTCTTGCTATCTTCTTTGATATGTCCATGCATTAAAGAATTTTACAATGAACTACCTAGTTAATATAAAATTTATATTCCATACATTTTTTTAAAAAGGTTTTCAAACACTTACTTCATTAATTACTGCCATATATGGTTCAGGTTGACCATATGATTGCAACAGTGTCAATGATCACTCTTTAAATTATTTCCTTCTGTAAAACCCACCTGAATTATGGATGAGCTTGACTTTTAGGCCCGAGACTAAATATTTGTACAACAACTAATGGCCGGAGTGATTTCATATAATCATCATCGTGGGCCTTATAAAAATGGGTCGATATCTCTCTCCAAACTTTCTTCTTTGGCGTGGCTCACATGAATCACAAGTCATCTTAATTTTTTGGATCTAGGTCTAAAATAGGAATGCACATCTAATGGTAAAGTAGATTTTACATAAACATTACAATAGGCACATCTATTAAGTACCATATGAGGCCCGAAGGTAAAATATCAAGTTAATTTGTTGGAGCACACCAAAGCAAACAATTGGGAGACAGACATCCACTCTTGATTTTTTAAGGAACCACCTTGATAATCATATGAAATCCAATCCAATCACTAGATTCCACACAAACATTTAGGTCTTTGTCCAAAAAATCATACCCATTTGTCATGCACTCGGGACACACTAATGGATATACCCTATTTCAAATCATGTGGTCCACTTGAATCACAAATGGAGCCTTTTTTAGCCTCGTCGATGACTTAACTGTTGGTTGGGGGATTTCACATGAACATTGTGATAGGGTCTACATGTAGTGCCCTAATTTCGTGTAAGCAATCAAACAAACTTGTATACATCTAGAAATAAATATCTACCTCATATGAAATATTGTGGAAACTTAGACATCGTAAGTTGGTATATCATCACTCATATACATGGTAGAAATAATTAAATTTCAGAGACAATTTTATTTAAGGGGGTAGATTGTAATACTTCAAACTTTTCAATACTCGAGTATTGATAGTTCTCGAGTGTTATCCTAAAATTTAATTTAGTATATACATATGTATACCACTAATTTAGCTTATCCTAACCTTACATCTATTCTCTAACCTGAATTTGACCGTTGAAAATAATCTTCATCCATATATAAAGTCATCCGACTGTTGATTTTTCAGATGAGATTATCATATATCTAAGTATTCATATTTTTTTATCACAACCAACCGTTCAGTCAACTATTCATTACAACGTACAAATATCGGACCGTTCACTTTAAGTGTGAATCACCCGATCATAGTAAACTAACTACTTGATCTCCACAACTGCTTGTACACATATCAAATCGAGATACTGATCCGTTTATATTGTTCACCACCTATGAATATGCTCAACACACCATCAAAACTACAATATGAGGGACTTATAAATGTGAACAAGTCACTTAAATCTAATGGTGTACATGTTCTACTTCTTGATCACTCCAAAAAAACCTACTTTGTATTCATCCGTTTATGAAACTAACCATGCATCCACCTACATACATAGTTAGAATACTAACCATTAATTTTATTTTTTTTTTGACATGTCATATGACCATTCATCATATTGTTTGATATATGTATATTGCCTTAATTAATGATACTTTTAACTTATTTGGTGAATAACTTTTTAATTATAATGATTTAGATATAAGTTCTTTTAAAATAATTTCGTAGAAATGTGTTTTTTACTATGTAGAATCATTAGATTTTCCAAAACTCTCATATCAACAATAATTATAAAAATGCCATTAACATAAACCATTGAATTTTGTATTGAGTTGGCTTTTACTCTTTTATCTTATTTTATTAAGTTAGCATATTTTTTACTTTTTTTTTTTTTATTTTTTATTGAGTTAGCTTATTGTTACTTTTATCTTTTATTAGGTTAGCCTTGTGCTATAATTCCCTTATTTTATGGCTTAGGCATGTGTTATGGAATTTTAAAACTCTCATTATTCAATTTAATTTTCTATTGATACAAGTAATGTGTTGAATGACTCACAAATATATATTTATATGGATATAATGCACTCTAAGCCGTGACCCTCTTGGTCGACATGTAAATCATTGAATTTGGGTAGTTAATGTAAGTAATCTACAACGCGTGTTACATCACCTTTTTGAAATTGGATGTCACAATTAATCACTTCATGAACAAATCGTGTTATGTAATTCATCTAAACCATGAGTTATGGCGTCTCAAGGTGTTCATATAAATCCACAATAGTGTTGGATAAACCGACAAATCTCCATAGTTATGGGATGCGGAGCGAGTCAAATTTTTATCAATTATATTCTACAATGTAGTAGTCACTATTTATGATGAGTCACACATACTATGCTAGGCATGTATTCATGTAGATTGGTTGTACATATCGATATCATTCATAAAAGTGGAGCACAAAAAGTATCAGAACTCTTATATTATTTGACTTTAAAAAATTACTTGAATTGTGTTTATCTTTAAGGATAATCATTACTATGAGTAGTGTATTGACCATCTCCAATCATATAGATGATGCAGGTGATGCACCAGTTGAAGATATGGGTGATGAATGTTCTCCATGTGAAAGACTACAAGTGATGTGGGATTATGTTGTTAACGCTTTAATTTTAGTTTAGCTCTGTTTACATTTCATGCTATAAATTTGGATATTTGTAATGAGCTCTCGCCTGAGTGAGCAATAAATGATTAGTTGTACTTTTATGTTTAAATGTAATAAGAATTTTAGTATGGTTGGTTTTATTCTCATGAATGGTGGTTACCTTCATGAATGTGATATAAATGAAAAAAAAAAAAAGTGAAAATTTAAAGTATTTAATTATTACTTTATTAACAACCAAAATTTTAGGGCACAAGTGTAAACTTGACCGTGAAATTTTGGAGTATTACAGTCAATTTTCTCTCACAACCACCATTATGGAAGGTAGTAGAATGATAATTATATAGCTTGATGAGGTAGCTTTTTTAAATCCTTTTTGAAAGGGGTATCAGAATGTAAATTTCATAATTTCATAATTTCTTTTTATAAAATTTTCAAAAATATTAGTCTTCCTATTATTAGGGCTCTTTTGAATACCAAGAATCCATGATATAGACATGGGTAACTATAATGATTATATTTTCTGGCACCATTCATCGTAAATTTCGAAAATGATGTTATATTTGGATTGATTCTTTAAATGGTGAGTAGTGTGCAATATAGCATTCACCCCCTCTGAAGCTTATATGCTATATTTTTAATTAAGGTTATGCTTGATTGTGCCAAATATTACAAAATTTTATAATATTTTGCACTAAATTAGTCTGATTAATAATGTCACTCCACTGACATGTGTAAGTAGCTCGAGCTTTATTCCTACTAGCATTCTTCATCTTATGCAGCCTAGTCGTGGGATGGTGCCAATGACCCCGCCATTTCATAAGCTTGATCTCCTTTTACGCTGAAACTTTAAAGAAATATGAGGGATTATATGAAATTATACATGAGCCCCATCCTCACAGTCAACATCACCGTGCACCGTAAGGCCTCATCTACATAAACAACATCATTGTCCACTGCATCTGCCATGGCATATGGCAGCCCTCTTAGAAGCGCAATATCCTTGCCTTCCTTCACTAGATCTTAGCCATGCAAGCCAAGCCCCCCTTTATCTTGGGGAGGTGTGACATTACCAACCTCTACCTGCATTAAATTGGCACCAGCATCACCGTGATCGTGCGCCTCAGCATATGTAAGAATGACAGCTTATGTTGTTATGTTTTTATAAGGAAATTAAACTTCAAAAATAAAATCTTTTAGTTTTAAAAATTAAATAAATATATTGTATATGAAAATTTTCTAAAAAATAATGACTTAGATTAGTGGTAAGATGATGGCGTGAAGCACCATTTCTGTCCACACATGGTATGTATCATATGGTTGTTGGGTGATTTATTAGGCACACTTTGTACTTTACATTGTCAGAAGGATCTTAAAGAGCTTAATCTTTTTAGAACTTTCGTCGGATCCACCTGAGCCATAGTACAATTAAGGAGGGTACCAAGGTCTAGCCAACCCATTGGTGTCTACCGTTCTAATTATATTGTTGGTTGAGTGTGCTTTGTTAATGCATTGATTTGTGTACCTTGCTTGTCAATCATGTTAGTCCATATGCTATGTAGTCAGTTGATCCTTTAGAAGTTGAATACCGAAGACACAAGATAACATGAGTATTAAGGAGAAAAGAACAAGTAAATAAGGTGCCTTGGTGACCCTAATCCTTAACTCAAAACAACCCTTAAACCTTTAAATGATCCTGACTTAATAGGTAAACCATCACTTAAAAAAAAAAAAAAAAAAAAAAAAAAAAAAAAAAAAGGCCTTTAGCCTCAGTTCAAAACTGTGGCTAAAAAGGTTAAAAACCAAGATTAAAAGCCTTTGGCCTCGATTTTAACTTAGTTATCCAAACTAAAGCTGCAACCTCGTGGCCAAAGGCTTTAGCCTCGGTTTTAGCAACCAAGGCTAAAAAGGCTTTTATAGCCTTAGTTCTTCAATTGAAGCTAAAATAATCCTTTTTAGCTTTGGTTGTCTCGAAATAAGACTAAATCATGTTTTCATCCTCAGTTGTTTCCAACTGAGAGTAAATTCAAATTTTAGCCTCAGTTGTCTCCAATCGAAGCTAAATAAATCTTTAGTCCTGGTTCTAAACAACCAAGGGTAAAGCTTTTAGCCACGGGAGTTGTAATATCAATTTAGGTAATTGAAGTAAAATTGAAGCTAAAGATGGATTTAACCTCTATTGACATCAACCAAGGCTAAATTCAATTTTTATCTTGAGTTCTTAACAATCAAGGCTAAATTCAGTTTTTTTTTTTTTTTTTTTACCTGAAGCTAGTAATATCATAATCAATCGATAATTAAACCTATACGTGTTTCACCCATTTAACATTCATCAAGACAATAATCTACACAATACCAATAAAACGATTAACGGTCTATTTGATATTTTCAAAACATACTACAAATACACATGAATGTCCGTTTCCTATCTATAAATGTTTATAACAGTACAACCTTTCATGTGGTAGCCCCAAAAAAATAAGAAAAGGTTAGGGACTATGAGGATAGTTTGTCAACCGTAGGTATATTACTACGGCGGCTTTACTCCGTAGCTAAAACCACTATCACGGCAGTATGTACTTAGAGGTTGGTAGTCTCATAAGAGGACTTATGGAGTCCACCGCAATGTATGTGTTTTACCTAAGCCGTCCATCCATTTTGATACCTCATTTCAGACTTGAACCTGAAAAATGAGGCAGATCGAAGGCTCAACTGGACCACATCGTAGGAAACAGTGTAGATTAACTGCTTGCCATTGATCTGTGGTGTGGTCCATTTGGTATTTCGATCTGCGTCGTTTTTTGGATCACACCCTAAAAGTTTCTCTCAAAATGAATGGATGGCGTGGATAAACCACATACATCACGATGGGCCACACGGAGCGCCTGCTAGCACCGTCCGTCTCGACTCTCGAGCTTTGTCCCGCGACAAAAAAATAAATGCCCGCGCCCAAAATCCCCCCCCGCACCCAAATCTGAAAAACCACGGCCTCCCTCTCAATATCTCTCAAGCCTCTTTCTCCTCCTCAATCTCTCTCACGCCTCTTCCTCCCTCTCAATCTCTCAACCCACTCCCTTTCTCTACAATCCCGATAAACGCCTCTTCCTCTCAATACCCCCGCCCGCGTCCAAATCGATTTTTTCTTAATCTATTTCTTTTTCTCTCTTCATTTCAGGTTTTCTGATGCCCTATCAACGACCCTATTTTTGTATATATAGAAGTAGAGGCAAGCATTACGGTTCTCCGATTTCAACAGCCTCTGATCATATCCCACAGGATTTCTATGTATTTTTCTAGAAAGAGCCTTGAAATTTTCACAAGGTATGGGATTTCTTCGATTCCGATTCCCATCTCTCTTAATTTCTTCAATATTAGATCCATTTCATGATATTTCTCTTCAAATATGCCAGATGCCCACACCGAAATTGGGCCGTTGGTGTATGTATGGATCTTGCCTTCCATTACCATAAACACATGAGAAAAGCAGCAGGTGGAGAATACAAGTGTTGTACAGTGCTCGGCTGAAAGTGAGTACGGCGCAGTTCATTTTTCCAGTTTCACGTTTTGGGTTCATGGTGGTGAGATAAGTTTAAAGTACAAATCGATGCACCAGGCCTACCGTGATGTGTTCATGTCATCCAATCAGTTCATTATGTGTGTTTTCTTCTTTTTTTTTTTCTCCTTAGATCCCAAAAATTAGGTCCATCCAAAATTCAGGAGGGCCATACCATGTAAAACTATGCCTAAAACATTTAAAATCACATGTTGTAGCCCACCTGAGTTTTGGAATGGCTAGACTGTTGGGGGTGTACATTCTGTTGGACATGGGCCTAAGGGTGCACGCGGTTCGGTTCCATTCCCAACTGTTCCAAGAAAACTAGAACCAGAATTGGACCGTTTGCACCTTAGAACTGAACAGAACCGGACCGTAAAAAACCGGTTCGGTTCTGGTTCAGTTCTATGGTTCTGGGCTTTTTATGATCCAATCCAATTCCATGATTTATTTTTTATAATCCAACCCAATATACATGGGTTTTTTTTTTAATAATCCAATCTAATTGCACAGTTCTTAAGCTGCAACGGCTGACAACCATTTGCAATCTGCAAATCTGGCATCATGCATGCACATCAATCTATTCTGTCAAAATCTTGGCTCCAAATTTGCATTGATCAAACATCTTAATAATCTGATTCTGCTGAATTGGAACACAGTCCATTTTAACTTTAAACATTTATTTAAGCACCCAATGTGCAGTCAAAATTGTTTCTTGGGATTGACCTGTGTATGTGCTTATAGATAAGATAAGTAGTGGTGAACTATCACCATCATCTTGCCCTTTGCCATCCACATTATTTTTGTGACTTTCTAACTTCATTTCATATTCTGAGCAAGCGTATTGCTTCTCATAGCTGGGTATCATCTTCTTGTGAAGGGCACATCAGTTACCCTCTTCTGCATTTGGAATTTAGCTTATGGTCTATGGTTCCTGTATATTCCAGTGTTAACCCATTCCTGATAAAACTTGCATCACACACAGTATTCCCAGATATTTGTTCACGCTTAGGCTATTGTTCTGATACTTCAATAAATGATTTGTTTTTAGTAACAACAAATTCAGAGAAAAATTACATTTATGAAAGCGAATTTCTAATTTCTAGTTTCCCTTTGTTGGATATCGGAGAGTGGACAGTCGAATGGTGTTGAAATGAATTCTGAAGTGGTGAAGGAATTAATATGTCGGTTAGCTCTTTTTTGTGAAGTATAACAGGAACAAACCTTTCATGGTGCGGGCTGTAAGATGTTTTGCAGGATGGAAACCAAACACACAAGATTTGAATCCATATATATATATATATATATATATATGTGCAATGGAATGCCAGGTCCATTAATAATGGATATAGGCTGCATTGTATTATGGTATTGAAAATATGTTTATAGGCACTATAATGTCTATTTGCAGGCTGCAGGACTTCTGAGATATCTTGTTTTGTTTAGCCAAATCTTTGTTTTTGTACTCAATTCATTAGGTTGAATTTTTAGTTACTTTTCTGTTTCATCATGTCATTTCCTTTTCTTTTTTTTTTCTTTGTTAATGTTGTTTTTTTTTGGAGTGGTAAGCTGACACTTAGATGTTAATTCTTTGAAGGGTTTGAGAAACCCTCAGCAATCCAACATAGGGGAATTGTTCCTTTCTGAGTTGTTTATATTCTTTGAAGAGTTCATCTTCCGTGACCATCATTCCTTTGTCTTTTTTAGAAATTCTGTACACTATAAAGTTCTTAGTCTTTCTTACACTGTTGAAAATTGTGTAGATGGAGGTAGATAATTAGATCCTTTAATGATACAGATGGACCACAATAAATTCTGTACACTATTTTATTTTTTATTTTTTTTTGAGAGAGAACAGAATTTTTAACATCCATACTTATTAAAACCTGGAATACTTCATGGCAGTTACTGTGAGTGAAGTAGAAGCTTTATATGAACTATTTAAGAAACTAAGTAGTTCCATTACTGACGATGGACTTATTCACAAGGTATTTACAGTTGGTTCTGAAGTTTGTATGTAATATATATATATATATATATATATATATATATATATATATATTTGCATTAAAATTAGTCTTATTGATGGTTTTCCTAGACACATACCATGCAATAAGTATTCTCTCTCTCTCTCTCTCTCTCTCTCTCTCTCTCTTCTCTCTCTCTCTCTCTCTGTCCGTCTCTCTTTCTCTGACAGGAAGAGTTCCAGCTTGCACTATTCAAGAACAACAAGAAGCAGAATCTTTTTGCTGACAGGGTTTGCTTCTCTGTTTTCAGTATTGTATTGATTTCTTATCTAATGTCTTAGTTTTCTTATCTAAGCAATAACTTCAAAATTATCATTACCAACTAATGCAATGGCTACAAAATTTTTAGAAAGCAAATAAATTCGTATTGTATGCTTTTCTTCTTTCAAAGTATTAGCATTCTTTTGGTTATGAGTTACCCTAGACATAAGCTGAAGTGAGGGCTGGTGCTGTGAGGCTGTTGATCGCCAGCTTGTCGGATATTCTACAAGCAGATCTAAGAGGCCTTGTTTATCTTGGGTATCAATCAGCACCCATGAGTGTGCCTCTTATATCAGTGAGTGTATGATCCTGCGCTCGGATTTGTTGCAACAAAACTGGGAGGAACAACCCTTCTTAATCATCATCACATTTTCTCAGTGGGATAAGTTTAGGCATTTTGGGATAGTATTGGCTTGATCAAAGGATCCTATTGACCACTTCTCATGTGTGTGCCCCCATGTGCCAACTTGGTATTTCCAGCACAGTGGACGAGTTGGAACGCCTGATTTCGAAACTTTGAGGCGTGTATTGAGGGTATAAAAGAGAATGCGAGCACACTAGAGTGCAAACCTCTCAGATTGCCACGAGGGATGGTTCCTATCACACTGGAGTGTTTTTTCATTGGGTTGCCTCAAACCACTACAAGGAATTGTACTAACACAGCGAAGTGTTTATTGTTAGACAACCTCAAACTACCAATATGATGAGAGTGCTAGAATGTATTAAACACACAAAAATGTTGGTATAATATTAAAAGATAAACAAAAATGTTGGTATAATATTAGAAGAAAATGTAATATGAACATGAATACTTGAGTACATGGGCATCACTTGATTTCATGAACACAGAACAAAAGCCTTCACATGCAATATGTAGACCAACCATTCAATCTACTGATTACAAGGCTACTGAATCATATGTAGACCAACCAATCAATCTACTGATTGCAAGGCTACTGAATCCTAGTTTTAAGGCTTACAAATTATGATTCCTTTCAACTTATTTCAAACAAACAATAAATAGATCTATCATCATGCACCTGAGCAAAGAAGAAATTGCAATTGGACGAATGCTGCGGCTGGTGGATGAGTCGAGACGGTGACGAGGATTGGATGAAAGGGGTTTTGAAAACCCTTGCACAGGGTGTGCTTACAGATCAATGATGGGTTTACGGCGAAAGGGGTTTTGAAAACCCTAGAGAGAGAGAGAGAGAGAGAGAGAGAGAGAGAGAGAGAGAGAGAGAGAGAGAGAGAGAGAGAGAATGCATCTGTGACGTGTTCGGCCAGGACTCTGTCACATCGATCTACTACTTGGACAAAACGGCTGCAATCATTCAGTTCAGCAAGGAGGAATTTGCCTCTGATTTTCTTGTTCTGAAGGATACACTGGAGATAGAAATGACCCAGTATCAGTTTTGCACCTGCTCGCAAAGTAATTGGAAGGTGGTAGCACCCGTGTTGGAAACTATGATATTTATAAACAGATTTGCAGCTCTCCAATCTCAAGGGTCTTGTTTGCGGACCAGGCTGATGCAGTAGGGATTAAGTGGAAGACAGAAGTGGAAAGAGAGACAGAAACCAGAAATGGCATGTCTCAGTGAACGCGTGTCAGGAAACCCTAATTTCAATTTTAGTAGCAAAAGTTAAATGGACAAGAAAGGGGAGGTGGTAAAGGATCTGGACTGTAAATTTTCATGCGAACACGACTTGGATTCTTTGGATGTCATCCACTCTCCACATGGTAAACAAACAAGAATTGTGTGAGAAATCTGTACATTACAGCCAGAGCTTTTTTTTAAGGGTGCATGTCTTCGTTCATTTCAAAAAATTACTACATTTACAACTGGGCACCCCTTTACTTAAAACAGGGGGCCATCATGGAAAACAGCAAAATTAACTACACAATGGCACCAATAATCGATCCCAATCCAACCTTATCGAGAAAGATAGTGCCTCTATCATGATGTGGAAGCTCAGTTTGTTTATCGAACTAAGCACAAGACTGTGAAGCACTTCCTAACCGGGCTATAAAATCCGGAAGCGAGTTCCCTTCCCTTAGGACGTGCGCAAATCTGGTTCTACCCCTCCTCTTCAGCTGATTTATCCTATATAACCACGCCTTCCATTTCCAACTTGGCTGAGCCTCTCCGTTGAGCAAATCTACTACCAGCCGCGAATCCGATTCTATAATGATTCGACAAAAACCCCTTTGTAAACCGATTGAAAGGCCATCATGTACCGCACGAAGTTCTGCAACATTGTTAGAACCGACACCATAACCTGCTGAAAATGCAAAAATGAAATCACCCTTCTCCCCTCTACAAATTCCACCCCCACTAGATCTCCCGGGATTTCCTCTGGTTGATCCATCTACATTAATTTTAACCCATCCAGACAATGGCATCTCCCATTTAATCACTACTACTCGGCCGCTGTTTTTAGTGTTAAGAGACAAAACACCACCTATCCTTGTCCTATCTGACCACCTTGCCCCAGTCGCACATCCTTTGTTGCTAAAGCCCTTGAGTAGGGCAACCCAACACTTGATTTTGGCAATAGCTCGATCACAAGACTCTGACAAACTGTCAAAAACTGCAGCATTGCGTGCTTTCCATATCTCCCAAATTATAATGCACGGAATGAGCATTTGGCTTACCGATTTTTCCTACTTGGAAGAGACAGCCGCCCACCACTGAAATAGCCTTGCTTCGATCGAAATTGCTGGCATTACACTAATCTCCAACCAACTGCCAACAGCCAACCATGCACTCTGCGCTAAGGTCTTGTTGACGAATAGGTGAAACAGAGTTTCGATGGCGAAGGACTAGGAATCTTGAAGAGTGCAGCAAACACATCTGGACGCTAGCTGAACTCCATGGGATTGAACCGCATAATCCACCAGGATTGCTTTTTGAAGCACTTTCTAGACGAGAAGTGAGATTTTGGGTGGAAGTTTAGTATGCCATACCCATCTTGACCAGCTCCGACTCGGACTTGGGACTCTGCTCATCGACCAAGCTGATTTAACTGAGAATTCCCCTAAAGACGTTAAAGGCCAAATTGGCAAGTCAGCATTCTTTGAGATACAATACCCAGCCTAAAACACGTGATCAATAACGCTCTGGGGAAGGAGAAGCAACACAGCTGGGGGGGGCACCAAACGGTCCAAGCACCTGACACACCTAAGCGTCCTGCAAATCGTCCGGCACCTCTACTTCAGCCAGCTGATGTAGAGGGCCTAGGCCGGTCCAATTCACCTTCAAAAAATTGCATTTACCTGCACCAATCTGCCATTGGACACATGATTCAACCATAGGAATGAGCTCCCTGATTCGCTTCCACAGGGGAGAAGATAACCGTCTTGATCTGTCCAATACACCTGAAGACAAGTCGAGGTGATACTTAGCCGTCATCAACGATTTCCAAACATTCTCCTCCTTCCCAAATTTAATCGTCCATGCCATTTTAAGGCGAAAAGCTCTCATAATGTCAGCAAGAAGATTGACCACTTTGTTCAACTCGGTTTTGGAAAATCGTCTTCTGCTTTCTCTTATCTGGGTGTTCCTATAGTGGAAGGAAGACTAAAAGCTAGTGCGTTTAAGCCGCTGGTTGATAGAGTAGTGGGGCGAATTAATGGGTGGATGGCTCAAATATTATCCCAGGCAGGGAGAGTGGTCCTGGTAAAGAACATCCTATCTATGGCGGCTGTCCATATCCATTCTCAGGTGTTGAAATCAATTGAGAGGCACATGACGATTTTTTTTTTGGGGCTGGACAGAAGGGAAACATAAGCGTCACTGGAAGAATTGGAAATTGCTGGCTACGCCGAAGGACGAGGGGAGCTGAACAAAGTGGTCAATCTTCCCTTCTCCAGTCTTATGTTTTAACTTGATCATTGGTCATGCTGCTCTATATAGCAATCTCCATACTGGAGCATGCATCAGGCAGCACTTGAAATGATACATGCCAGCATGTTTGATGTGCCATCTATAACAACATTGATTTTTAACTATTTAGTGTTGTTTAGCAACATGTGAATGTTTACTCGAGCAGGACCTCCCATGTGTTTGTGTGGCTTCTGCTACCTGATAAGTTGCAGGTGGAGTGGTGAATCCAGTCCATCGGTCCAGTGGGTCATATTCCTTAATGGCCTCTCGTATTTAGAGCACACTTAACAAATGGTCATAGCCATCAGCCTTTCCTTTTGAATGGGCACCATTAACCATTCTCATAGGTGTGTTGGCCTTTGGTAAAGCTAGACTTGATAAGTGAAGTTTTGACTTTACACTAGCAAACACCGAACTTGTACTAAGTTTGCAAACAGGGCGAAGATTGAAGCCAGCTGCTGGGACCAATCTATGAATGTTATGGATCCTACACAAGTGGGCTGCATGGGTGCACTTCTAATAAAGGCTTGAGAAAGTTACAATTTAATTTAGAAATAATAAATCCTCAAAGAAATCTTCACATAAATTTGTTTCCACATTATTTCAAAAGCTGTAAATGGATGTCCATGTCATCCATATTCACTAGATTATTCGCGTGGCCCACCGGGCTGATCTCTGACATACGTTCATCAAATATCATGAAGTTGGTGCAACCAACCACACCGGAAACTAATAGAATCTCTCTTACCGAATATCACAAATTAATCTAGGTTTCTTGTCTTACTGAAAATGAACTCTGCTTCTATTCTTTCCAAACAGGGGAATAAAGGCAAATGAAGATGCTAGATGGGTCCAAGTAACTGGAGCATAGAATGAAGGAACGAGTGAAGATGGAGCATAGAATAAAGGAAAGAGTGAAGAAAAAGAGAATGCAAGGAGCAGTTAAAGTAAGATGCCAAACATAACCTGAAGAAGCTAAGCATTTTCTTTGGGCTTTTATAAGATAGCTAGATCGGATGTGCTCTCTATCCAGAATCTGAAAGAAGAAGTTTCTGTTCTCTCAGACAGTAAGGGCACGTTTGGATCACAAGTTACTTTACGTAAGCTGCTTATGTCTCAAATAGCTCATTTTTATTTTCTACTTATTCAACAGACAAACATATTTGGTAAACAACATAATTATAAACATAAAAGCACATTAGTATGTGTGGTTTCCAACATGGCATATGTATTTATCCCTTAATTTTGTTTGATCCACCCTTTATATCTACCATCTATCATGTGGGCCAATCTTTGATGTGAATCATTCATTAGGTTGGGCTCACCTTGGTCCTGTCTTCAATATGAACCATCCATCGTGTGGGGTCTACTTTCAATGTGGATCATTTGCCTTATGATGCTCACCTTTGATATTGGCTATCCATCATGCAGGGCCACCTCAGATAGGGGTTGTCCATCATGTCAGATAGTGGAGGTGAGCTGTCCCTCATGCAAGCCCACCTTTAATGTGGACCACCCATCATATATGGGGCCCAACTCGAAGTGCGCCGTCCATTATATAGTGTCTGTCTTGGATGTGGATCATTCATCAATAGGGGCGACCTTTGATGTGAATTGTCCTCATGTGAGGCCCACCTTGATATAGTTCATCTATCATGTGGGGCCCACCTTTAATATCCATGCCCATCATTTGGAGCCTACCATTGATGTGGACAGTCCATCATGTAAGCCCCATTTTCAATGGAGACTGGCCTTCATGCAGGGCCCGCCTTGGATGTGGGCCATTCATCATTAGGGTCGACATTTGATGTCAAGTGTCTATTATGTAGGGCCCACCTTCAATATCAACTACCCAACTTGTGGAGCTCGCCTTTAATGTGTACCATTCATTGTGTGGGCCCCACCTTCAATTGGATCGTCCATCATGCTAGGCTAGCTTGGATGTGGGCCATTCATCGTTAAGGGCTGACCTTTGATGCGGACTACCCATTATGTGGGGCCCACCTTTATGTGTGTCATCCATTCTGTAGACCCAACATCAATGTTAATTATTTATCATGGGGCCTGCCTTCAATGTCCATTGCCCATCATATGGAGCCACCTTTGATGTGATTGTCCATTGTGTAGGCCACATCTTTGATGTGGGTCATCCACCATGCTGGGCCACCTTTGGTATGGACTGTCCATTAATGAGAGGGGGGGAAAAGTGATAAGTTAAAAAACAAGAACTTTTGATGAGGATTATAAGGCGCGATTGTATCCTAATTTACTTTAGATATAGTATTTATGACACAAGTAGCTTATCTCGACTTCTACTTATTTACTAGAGAAGTATGCTTGATAAATAACATACTTAGTAACCAAAAAGTAGAAAATTATGTTAGGTTTCTAACATCATAGATATTGATCCATCAAGTCAGTTTGATCCCCTCATCCACTGTCCATCATGTGGGGCCAACCATTGATGTGGACCATTCATTGTGTGGGCCCCACCTTTGATGTGGACTGTCCATCATGCAGGGCTCGCCTTGGGTGTGGGCCCTTCATGATTAGGGGTTGACCTTTAATGTGCACTGTCCATTATATAGGGCCCACCTTTGGGGCCCACTGTCAATGTTATTGTCCATTACGAGGGATTCTCCTTCAATATCCACCACCCATCACGTGGAGTCCACCTTTGATGTGGACCGTCCATCATGTGGGCCCCGCCTCCAATGTGGGCCATCCATCATGTGGGGCTTGCGTTGGATATGGGCCACTCATTGTTAGGGCGGACCTTTGATGTGGATTGTCCATCACATAGGGCCCACCTTGATGTGGATAATTCAGCATATTGGACCCACCATTATTAATTGCCAATAATGTGGAGGCCACCTTTGAAGTGGACTGTCTATCCCATGGACCCCACCTTCAATATGGGTCACCCACCATGCGGGGCTCGCTTTATATGTGGGCCATTCATCATTAGGGGCCTACCTATGATGTAGACTATCCATCATGTAGGGCCACCATGATGTAGGCCATCTATCATGTGGGGCCCAACTTGATCAACATTTACTACCCAACATATGGAGCCCAAGTTTGATGTAGATAGTCCATCGTGTAGGCTCCACCTAAAGTTAGTTGTCGGTCATATTAGCCCAATTTAGATGTGGGCAATTTCTGGCCTTTGATGTGGACCATCTGTTATGTGGGCCACATTAATTTGGGGTCAACCATCATGTGGGGCCCACCTTTGATGTGAATTGTCCATTGTGGAGAAGTAATTAGTGCTGGTTTATTCTTAGGTTGAACTATTTCAACCATAAAAGGAACGACGGCTACGGCAATTCGAGGCACTACTTCGACAGTTCCCATCTGCACAGGCCCCACTTCCAATGTGGGCAGTTCATCAAATAAGGCCTCCTTTGCCATGAACCATGTGAGAGAGATAAGTAAAAAAGTAATAAGTTAATTTTTTTACTGTAATAAATAGCTTTTAGCACATGAGTTGCTTTTATAATGATGCTTATCAAATTAACCTATGTGAAAAAAAAAAACTTAACCAACTTAACATAAGTTAAAAAGTAACTTATTTGGTCGCATCAAACAGGCCGTAAGCATGAGAAGAGAGTAGCAATGGCCGAGGCAGTTCTTACCTTTTTCCTTCAAAAGTTGGCCGGGCAGCTCACGAAGGAAGTGGAGCTCCTCTCTGGAGCTCGCGAAGGAGTCGAGTGGATAAGGGATGAGCTACAGTCCATAAAAGCCTTCTTGAACGATGCTGAACGAAGACGAGAGAGGGACGAAGGTGTTGAGGCTTGGATCACCCAAGTGAGACACTTAGCCTTTGATGCTGAAGATGCAGTTGATGAGTACTTGATCCGGATGGAGATGCAACGCCGTCTTCTTGACCGGCGCATGGGTTGCCTTGCCTTTCAAGCCTGCTTCATCAAGCGCTTGTGTGCTCGTCGACAATTCGGCACTGAAATTCAAAAGATCAAAAGAAAGGCGAAAGAGATTCAAGATAGGAAGGAACACTACAATTTCTGAAGTACACAAGAGACAGCTTCAATTTTGGTGGATGATGGGTATCCGGATCCTGGAGTCGCTGCTCCTTGGGTCGAAGAACCAGATATCGTGGGTTTGGAGGATGTGTCGAAGCAGCTTATGAACTTGCTCACAGAAGAGCAGACGCAGCAACGTACCATCATTTCCATCGTGGGGATGGGTGGTTTGGGAAAGACAACCCTTGCAAAGAAGTATACAAAACTGCAAAGGTGTGTTTCGAATGCCATGCATGGATTTATGTCTCTCAGCAATTCAAAATAGATATTATTTTGAGAAGAATGCTCGCAGAATTATGCAAGAGCAGAAATGAGTCACCTCCAAGCAGCATGGAGAACATGCCCAGAGAAGAACTGCGAAGGACTATATACAACTACCTGCAAGGAAGAGGGTATGCACTCGTCCTCGATGATATTTGGGATATTCGTGTTTGGGATGGTGTGAAGGATGCTCTGCCTCGTGAGGGCAGAGGCAAGATCATCTTCACGACCCGCATGCAAATTGTAGCATCTCCCGTGGGCAAGAGATGTATCATACACAAACTCGAGCCATTATCTGATAATTTGGCTTGGGAGCTCTTCTGCAGAAAGGCCTTTTGGGACAAAGAACCCAAAGGGACTTGCCCACAGCACTTGATCGATGTGGGAGAAGCCCTGGTCAGAAGATGCAAAGGCTTACCGCTTGCAATTGTGGCCATAGGCGGCCTCATGTCGAAGAAGAGCATGGATGCTTTTGAATGGAATAATGTATTAAAAAATCCGGACTGGGAATTGAGCCACAACGAAGATCTTGCAAGATTGAATGAAGCCTTGCTCATGAGCTACCGTTATTTACCTCCTCACCTCAAGTACTGTTTCTTGTGTTGTGGTATGTTCCCTGAGGATCATGTAATCAAGAGAAAGAAGCTGATCCGCATGTGGGTGGCTGAAGGCTTCGTTGAGGAGAGTCCATGGTAGACGTTTGAGGAGGTCTCAAGTGATTACTTTGTTCAGCTCATTAACAGAAACCTCCTCCAGCCTATCATTGACGACTTTACAGGGGAGTTGATAGCGTGTCAAGTGCATGACCTCATGCATGACATCGCTATCTATATGTTTAAGAAGGAAGGGTTTGGGACAATCATAACAAACCGAGACACCAAGGTGGATGGAAAGCAACGCCATTTAGCAATTCAAAACTGTGAAATTGGCATTCTATCTAGCATGGTCGGCTTGAATCCTCGGTCACTCTTTGTATTTAATGTAAATGACTTTCCTTCCTCTTTAGGCAGAATGTTATTAGATTTTAAGCTGCTGAGAGTACTAGATCTCGATGGCATTCAAGTCAAGAATCTACCGGACGAAGTGGGTGGCCTAATTCACTTACGGTATTTAAGCTTGAGGAGGACACAGATCAAGAACCTGCCGACTTCAATGGGAAGATTGCATAACTTACAGACATTGGATGTAAGGCATTCCAATTTGGAATGCTTGCCTACTGGAACAGAGATGCTGATGCAATTGAGGCATCTTCTCTTAGTTGAATTCCTTGAGATGCCAAACGGAGCAATCAACTTTCGTAACCTCCAAACATTATCAGGTGCGTTTGTTGATGATAGATTATCGAGGGAATTGGGTCAGTTAACCCAACTTAGGAAATTAAGTGGGGCTGTTACAGAAGAAAGTTGTGCACAACTATGCAATTCCATTGGTCAGTTGGAACACCTGTATCTTGAGAAACTAGTATTGTCTGGAGTGATGAAGGAGTTGCTGGTTTGGGTCGGCTCTCTCAACTGTGTGCGGGTGATCACATTTGCTTTCACCCAATTAACAAGTGACCCACTCACATCTCTCGGACATTTACCCAATCTGATCTACCTTTTTCTACAGAATGCTTATACGGGGAAGAGGATTGGGTGTATAGTCAAAGGATTTCCTAAGCTCAGAACTTTGTCGTTACATGAAATGGAAGCATTGGAGGAGTGGAGCAGCATAGATGAGGGCACCATGCCATGCCTGCAGTCTCTCTTCATTTCTAAATGTCCAAATTTAAAGACGCTCCCAGACGGATTTCAGCATCTTACCGCTCTTCAACAACTACACTTGGAGGAAATGGGCGAAGAATTCATGGACAGGGTAAAGAAGGGAGGAGAGGACCACTTCAAGGTCCAGCACATCCCCTCGATTCTCCGTGCTCGCGATGTTGATGGGGATTTGGTCTTCGATGAGCTGTCATGACGATCAATCATCAAGTTATCCAACTTCAAATGAGAAGTTGTATGTTCTTCTCTTTCTCTCTCTCTCTCTCTCTCTCTCTCTCTCTCACACACACACACACACACACTACTAACCCACTGACCAGAGACGGACGTTCCTGACAGGTATCTGTTGGGACCACCATACTGTATATGTTTTATCCATGCCGTCCATCATTTTTAACAGATCATTTTAGGGAATGACCCCAAAAAGGAGGCAGATTGAAGGATCAAGTGGACCACACCACAGCAAACAGTGGTGAACCCACAACCCAGATTGGGGAAGTTCCCAATGCTGGAGCAGCTTACGAGCAGCCTTACGGTGGGGCCTAACTTGATGTATATATTCTACATTACTCTGTTCATCTGCTTTCCAGATAATTTTAGAATACGAGCTTAAAAATGAAGCATATTTAAGTATCAGGTGGACCATACTATAGGAAACATTGGTAATTGGATATTCTATCATTAAAATTTTCATTGGGCTCACCATAATGTCAATGTTTTCCTAATGTTTATTTGTCATCTAACCTGCAGCTGATAAGGTCCCACAAACCTGGATAAAGAGAAAAATGCAAATACCTATTTGATCCAAAACTTTTGTGGCATATTATAACTTGTTAATTAATGGTCAATCACCACTATTTCTTATGTTATGGTCCACTTGAGATTTGGTTTGCTTCACTTTTGGGATCATGCCTTAAGATGATCTGAAAAAACAAGTGGAAGACGTACATGGATGTAGAATAACATGCATTAAGGTGGGGCCCACACTAAGGCCCTCCCAAAAGCACAACAAATATGCCTTCATCCACTAGATCTTAGCCATGCAAGCCAAGTCCTCCTTTGTCTCAAAGTGGTGGGACATTACCTGTCTTTAATTATAGGGATCAGATTGGCACTAACAACACTAATATCATGCGCCTCGGCATAGAGGAGAACAATTGCTTCTGTTGTTGTGTTTTTATGAGGAAATTAAACTTCAAAAATAAAATCTTGCAGTTTTAAAAAGGAGATAAATATACCGTATATGGAAATTTTATAAAAATAATAACTTAGATTAGTAGTAAGAGGGTAGTTTTTGCCTTGAAAAACCTGAGTTTAAATCTCCACAAGGATGGTGTGAAGCACCGTTCCTACACACACGTGGTGTGTATCAAAGGACTTCACATTTGTAAGAAGCTTAAAGTGCCTAATCTTTTTGGAGCTTGGTTCCGATCCATCCGCGCTATAGTACACTTAGGGAGTGACTGAAGGTCTTGCTAGCCCACTAGTGTCTAGTGTTCTGGTTATATTGTTGGTCACGTTGAATTGGTGTCATATGTTATACTCGTGGTGACAATAGAATTGATTAGGATTTGGGTGGCAGTTCCATGTGTTGTCATATGTCAATAAATTTATCATGTTGTTTAATTATCTTTATCCAAAAGTGACAAAATTTGCTGTCAAATGCAAAAGGTCATATCCATTCACGACAAAATGATTGATGTGTGTGAATGAGTATACGGATTTCTTTAATAGATACGTTTCTCAGACACCATGTCCCTAACTCCATGTACCACAGACATCATCATTTGAGAGGTAACACCATTCCTAGATCAAGTCATCCATGAACCTATGCTTTTATCATTATTGTGATTGTCCTTTTGAGAAAGTTTTTGTGAGGCATATCAATGACCAACTCTTGAAAATCTATTCAACACTAAGCATTGCAAATCTTTGTGTTGAATTTCAAATTTATAAGTTCATTGTATTAGTTTGACAATTTGCCGTCTTCTTTCTTTTACACTTGATGGAACATTTAAAAAAGGAAACTCGTAGACCTAATTTTTTTCATTTAAATATCTTCATTTTTTCCATTGTATACTATCTGTTCTTTTAGAATTTCTTCATTTCTTCAATTGCGTATTACTTCCCATATTCCAACGTCTACTCCCACAAAATATCCCTCACCTCACTACAAAAATAGGTAACATCGGCACTTTGGTGCAACAAACAGCGGCGCTATTTAAAAGCCGGCCACGGATGTTTCTGGAATTAAAAAAAAACCGGATGCGATTTTCATTTCGCTCCCATCTCTCTCTCTCTCTCTCTCTCTCTCTCTCTCTCCCGACTCTCTCTATCTGTCTCCCTCTTCCGACGACTCTCTCTCTCTCTCTTCCGACTCTCTACTTTTTCCTACCCCCGACTCTCTCTCTCGCGCGAGCTGCCATTAATTTCAGGGCTTAGATGAAGATCTGAAACAGGTAAGAGTCTAGATTTCATCAGCGGCGCTTTTGGGGATTTCGTCGGCGCTTTTCAGCGCCGCTAGAAATCCAAGTTGTTGTAGTGTGCCTCTCCATCTAATCCTTAATCAAAAGCATCATGTCCACATCTACACGTTTGCTCTCGATCAACCCTTGAGTAGGGCTCCACGTCCTCCTCACCTCATATGACATGCACATACATGACTTCTACAATTAGGTGTGTAGCTTCCACTCCATTTTTCCTTCCATCGTCATCTATACACTACCATATCACCTAGGTGGCAACTTTACATGTGGTGTCCAAGCGTGTGCACCGATCCTATTCTCCACATAAATTTACATATTGAGGCTGTATTCATTGAAATCACTTAATGAGGATATTAACATTGATGGAATGGTCAGTACTGTCATCACCCACAAGATTGTTGAGCTAGAAACGAACCCGCTCATCATGCTTGATATGAGGGCCTAGATCCCTAGCTTCTCCATGGAGATTGCTAACTTGTGAGGATATGTAAGACATGGGCGGGGCAGGGCAGGTCCTACATTAGACAGAATGATGAGCAATGAAAATGGTGGCCCTTATAATGTGAATGGGATCGGACATAGGTTGTTGGTGCAGTGAGTTTGGAACCCGGTGTTTAACTATTGTTTAGGCCCATATGCTCCCGACCACAGCCCAAATTAGTCTTTTATTTTGTTTAGAAATGTGATGGTTAACCACCACTTTCAAGAGGAACGTCAGGACCATTCATATTGTGGACCTTGTTGTAGATTTAGCATGATTATTATAGGATGATCCAGAGCATCTGAGTTTGTGGATTATGTTTACAATATAAGCAATGAATTTTTTAGCCAATCACCTGATAGGCATTGTTAGTGGGCCATGCAATTTGGGTTGTTAGATTTTCCATGTGCATGACGGATGAAGGACCATAATTTCGAAAATGGTGGTGAACTACCGCCTATAGATATTACTCACCTTTTTCTTTTCTGTCACATATAGTAGAAGTATGTGTACAAAGAGATGGATGGAGCCATGGACCAGTAATTAGTTGGTGCTTGAAAATGGTAGTGTACTATCGTCTAGATATACCACTCACCTTTTCATTTCTGCCATGTGTGGCAGAATCATGTTTACGAAGAGATGGATGGAGCTTGATGTAGAGCAGGTTGCAGACACTTTCACGGCAAAGATGGACTAGAGAAGGCCTGATCAGAGGTGGAAATAATCCGGACCATTAGAACCTTAAATTAGTCGTATGTCGTAAACCGGAATGAGTTTTTCGACACATTATATATGATTTTGGGGTAGGAGAACCTACTTAAGCCAACCAACCCTGCTATGCCTGGTTGCGGATGCCAGATTTGCAAGTTTCATCTGATTGATGGTCAAAAGTCCCATTTAATTTCATTTTTACTATAAATAGTAAGTTTTAATTCGAGTATAACTTTTGATCTTTTGAGTTGTAGAAGTCTTTGTTGGGGGCCTTGCACAAAACATTAGGATCTAACCCCTCGAAACAAACAAGAATTATGGAACAATAATGTAATGAAAAACAATCAAAGCATAAACTACATCATAGCAGGGATTTTTATGTGGAAAACCCTCAAAGAGGTAAAAACCACGGGACCTCGTCCAGATCAACAATCCACTATAGAGCAGAACGTTACAACCGATCACAAGCACACACCGCTTGGATCAAACCTTCTTCACTCACGCAGGAGTGGATAAACAATAAGAGAAACAAAGAAGACGGAGAGATCTCATCGATTACGAGGACGTGGAAGCGCTGAGATATGGTAGGTCACCTCTACGAGCATAGCCTCCCTTCCACAAGCTTCCTATCTCTCTTTCTCTCTCTCTCGCTCTCTCTCTCACACCTTTGATAACCCTAAGCCCTCTTAGAGTACCTTTAGGAAACCTTAGAATCCCTGGAATACACCACAATCCCGGATACACTCCTTTATATAAGAATAGAAAGAGGTATAACCCAAATAGGAAACAAAATCCGCAAAATCTGCATTTCCGCAATCATATCTGCGGAACTCTTCGATGCCATCGAGCCACTCTCGATGACAGCCTCAATATGATTTGAAAGTCTCTCGATCATATCGACACAGGACCAAAACTGTCCAGCGATCACGGGTGAAAAATCCAACAATTATCGATGCCATCGAGCCACTCTCGATGACAGCCTTGATATGATCTGAAAGTCTCTCGATCATATCGACAGGACAAAAAAACTGTCCAGCAACCAGTAGTGAAAAATCCTGCAATTATCGATGATATCGAAAACTGTTCGATTTCATCGATACCAACAATGAGGAGAAAAATCCCCATTAAATCTCCCCCTTGTCGACTCAGGAGGAATCCACTTTCTTCAAGCCAGCCCGGTTTCTACAAACCTCAAACTTGCCCTTGAGCAAAGCCTTGGTCATCATGTCTGACCCATTATCGTCCGTGTGGACCTTCTCAAGCTGTAACACCTTCTATTCCAAAGTATCCTTGATCTAGTGATACCGAATCTCTATGTGCTTCGACTTGGAATGCTGACTTGGATTCTTGCTCAAGTGTATAGCACTATGACTATCGCAATAGACCACGTGTTCCTCTTGCTTCAGGCTAAGTTCCTATAGAAACCTCTTCATCCAAAGCATCTCTTTACATGCCTCTGTGACTGCAATGTACTCAGCCTCTGTCATCGACAATGCTACGACCTTCTGTAGCTTGCTCTGCCAAGAAATCGCTCCCCCTACAAACGTGAACATGAATCCCGATGTAGACTTCCTGAAGTCTATGTCCCCTGCCATATCTGCATCTGTGTAGCCCTCTAACACATGTTTACCACACCATAGTATAGGCTCAACTGGATGAGCCTCTTAGATCTTGCAGATATCTATTTCCTTCTTCGCCCAATGTTCTTTTCCAGATTGTGTCAAGATCTGGGTGTGACAATACCAACCACATATGCTATGTTTGGGCGTGTATACACCATAACATATATCAAACTTCCTACAGCTGACGCGTAAGGTATCTTCTGCATCTCTTCCACCTCTACCTTCGTCTTGGGACACTGTCTGTCGCTCAATCTGAAGTGACCATCCAGTGGAGTATTGACTGGCTTCGCTACATTCATATTGAACCACTCTAGGACTTTCTTAATATACCGCTCTTGTGACAGCCAAAGCTTCCTACTGCTTCTGTCACGGACTATCTCCATTCCTAGGATCTATCTAGCTGGGCCTAAGTCTTTCATCGCAAACGACTTGCCCAACTCCTATTTCGGCCTGTCGATCTTCTTAATGTCTTTTCCCATGATGAGCATGTCATCAACGTATAACAGCAGAACTAAGAAATCACCATCTGAGAACTTGCGCATGAACACACAGTGGTCCGACTCCGTTCTGTCATACCCATGCTGTAACATGAACAAGTCAAACTTCTTGTACCATTGCCGTGGAGCTTATTTCAGCCCATACAAGCTCTTCCTCAGCCTATACACCATATGCTCTTTGCCCTTGACTTTGAACCCCTCTGGTTAGTGCATGCAGATCTCTTCTTCCAGGTCACCATGGAGAAAGGCAGTTTTAAGATCTAACTGCTCTATCTCCAGATCCATGCTAGCCGCTAACCCAAGCAACACCCGTATGGATGTCATCTTCACCACTGGTGAGAATATCTCTTCGAAGTCTATGCCTTTCCTCTGACTAAACCCTTTCACCACAAGTCTGGCCTTGAACCTCGTCTGTGAATTCTTTTGCTCAATCTTCTTTTTGAACACTCACTTGTTGCTCAGAGCTTTCTTGCCTTTAGGCAGTTTCACCATGTCATAGGTGTGATTCTTATGTAAGGATTTCATCTTCTCTTGCATAGCTTTCAACCACTCCCCCTTATGCTCGTCGGCTAGGGTCTTAGAATAATCTTCTGGCTCTCCCCCATCAGTAAGCATAATGTACTCATGTGACGAGTACCTCTTGGATGACTGTCTGTCCCTAGATGACCTCCTCACCTGTGGCTCAACAGGTGGATGAAGTGGGGGCTGCTCCCCAGTCCATCTTCTGTAGGAACTCCTCGTCCTCTGAACCTTGCTGTACTCCCCCGTCATCAGGTACCACGGGAGGAGTAACCGGATCCATGTCCTCCAGCTCACCTGAACTAGGCTGGTTCTTTTCTGGCTTACCAATGTCTTCTATACACTGATCTTCAAAGAAAACCACGTTTTTGCTCCTGACGAGCTTCCTCTCGGTCGGATCCCACAATTTGTAACCGAATTTTTCATCACCGTACCCCAAGAACATACACTGTCTGATCTTCATATCGAGCTTGGATCTCTCGTCCTTTGGTACATGAACGGATGCCCTGCATCCAAACACCCTCAGATGACTGTACGATGGATCATGTCCAGTCCACACCTTCTTAGGTACTTCTCCATTCAACGGGGCTGATGGAGACCTGTTTATCAAATACACCTTCGTGTGCATTGCTTCTCCCCAGAACGTCTTGGGCAGCTTCGCATGGGATAACATGCATCTGATTCTCTCTACAATGGTGCGATTCATTCACTCAGCTGCACCATTATGTTGGGGGGTCTTGGGAACCGTCTGTTCATGTCGTATACCCAGGGACTTGCTGTACTCGTAAAAGTCTTCAATGTATTCACCACCATTGTCAATGCGGATGCAATTCAATGGTCTACTTGTCTCTCTCTTGACCATAACATGAAACCATTTAAACACACCAAAGACCTCGTCCTTGGATTTCAAAGCATAAACCCAAACCCTCCTAGATACATCATCTATAAAAGTGACAAAATACAATGCCCCACCTAAGGTTTTTGTCCTCATAGGACCACAAACATCAAAATAAACCAAGTCTAATGCATGCACTTTATTAACATGAGAAGTAAATTTAACAAATGAAACTCTATGTTGTTTCTCTGATAAACAATCAAGATAGGTTTTGAGAGGTGTCCTTGTCACGTCTGGAAGGAGCCGCTTCCTTGGTAGTAGCTGAAGCCCTTTTTCACTAATGTGGCCTAAACGCTTATGCCACATGTCAATAGCTGAATCTTCCTCTGCGTTCAACCCACCCTTGCACAAACTGACACTTGCCTTGTAAAGGGTGCAACACTTCTTTCCTCTGACCACGATCAACGAACCCTTGATGAGCTTCCATCGTCCACCAGTAAACTGGCTTTCATAGCCATCATCATCCAATCTTCCCGTCGACATCAAGTTGAGGCGAACGTATGGGATATGCCTCACATCCCTGAGAACCAATGTGCAGCCCACATCGGTCTTCATACAAATATCACCGACTCCCACGATTTTTGATACGCTAGAATTTCTCATCTTCACAGTCCCATAGTCACCTAACTTATAGCTTGTGAAGAAGTCTCTGCGTGGAGTCGCGTGAAAATAAGCTCCCGAGTCTATCACCCAGTCGGTGTCCTGACTCGTAGCCGTGAGACATACATCATGATATGCTGAAAGAATACAACGTCGCCATCTGAAGTGACCACAGTGGAATCTGATTCATCTTCTTTCCCTTTTTCTTTCTTGTCATTCTTCTTACCACGACATTCATGCTTGTAGTGGCCCTTCTTGTCACAGTTCCAGCAATCAACATCCTTTCTGTTACTCGACTTGCCTCTTGATCTATCTCGGGCCTTCTCGCCCTTCCTGTTCTTTCCTCTCCCCCGTTCCTGTGTCACAAGGGCCTCCTACTGAGTAGACCCCTGAGACTTCCTCCTTGTCTCCTCATTGAAGAGACAACTAATAACCTATTCCATGGATATCTTTCCGTCTGGCGCGGAGTTACTTGGAGACACCACCAATGTTTCCCAACTGTCAGGCAATGAACTAAGCAATAGCAAAGCTTGCAATTCATCATCGAGGACCATCTTCATAGAGGTGAGTTGGTTCACAATATTACTGACCTCATTCATGTGCTCGGCCACAGAACCACCATCTTTGAACTTGAAATTCATAAGTCGCCTTATCAGAAAAATCTTATTACAGGCTGTCTTCCTCTCATACAACCCTTGTAATTTCAGCCATAGGCTAGAGGCTGAGGTTTCTGTAGACACATAGTGGAACACAGAATCATCCAACCATTGTCTAATAAATCCTACCGTCTTTCGGTCTATCTTCTTCCAATCATCATCAAACATATCCTTGGATTTGGCTGATATGCCTAAAATTGGAGAATATAGGTCCTTGCAATAAAGAAAGTTCTTCATCTTAGCCTTCCATATGGTCCAGTTAGAACCATTGAGGCTAATCATCCTTGATGAGCCACCTTCCATAATTTCAAACCGATCCTACCCGTTCAATGAACTTAGCTTTGATACCACTTTGTTGGGGGCCTTGCACAAAACCTTAGGATTTAGCCCCTCAAAACAAACTAGAATTATGGAACAATAATGCAATGAAAAACAATTAAAACATAAACCACATCATATCAGGGATTTTTACGTAAAAAACCCTCAAAGAGGTAAAAACCACGGGACCTCGTCCAGATCAACAATCCACTATAAAGTAGAACGTTACAACCGATCACAAGCACACACCACTTGGATCAAACCTTCTTTACTCACACAAGAGTGGATAAACAATAAGAGAAATAAAGAAGACAGAGAGATCTCACCGATTACAAGGACATGGAAGCATTGAGATATGGTAGATCACCTCTACGAGCATAACCTCCCTTCCACAAGCTTCCTCTCTCTCTTTCTTTCTCTCTCTCTCTCTCTCTCTCTCTCTCTCTCACCTTTGATAACCCTAAGCCCTCTTAGAGTACCTTTAGGAAACTCCAGAATCCCTGGAATACACCCCAATCCCGGATACACGGCCTTTACATAAGAATAGAAAGAGGTATAACCCAAATAAGAAACAAAATCCGTAAAATCTGCGTTTCCACAATCGTATCTGCAGAACTCTTTGATGCCATCGAGCCACTCTCGATGACAACCTCGATATGATCTGAAAGTCTCTCGATCATATCGGCACAGGACCAAAACTGTCCAGCGATCAGGGGTGAAAAATCCAACAATTATTGATGATATCGAAAACTGTTCGATTTCATCGATACCAACAATGAGGAGAAAATCCCTATCAGTCTTGTCCAAATGAAAAGGGCTTAGAAAAGCTAAGGAAACAACATGGTTGCGCTAAATTGGACACTTGCTATTTTTGGGTGAAAACCACAAAGTCTAGTAGGAATAGAGGCTGACTATAAATAGTCATGTTTTTAGGGTATTTGAGTTTAAGTCTAAGTCCGTCCTTGGTATGATTTCATTATTTAAAGAATTGTAATTTCAATTTTTTTTTATTTTTTTTTTATCATCAATCAAGTTATTTGTTAGGAATTATTCCTACTTTTATCCCTTATGGATTCGAGGAAGGTTTGCAAAGAGTCTAGAGAGCTCTGTGGATTCAGAGTGGTTATCCCATGAGGAAGATGATGATCAACCTCATCATGTCCCTCCCCGCACCAGAGCCATGGACTATTACTTAGTAGGTACTTTCAGGATAGAAAAATATCTTCTTTTTTTTTTTAAGAAAAAATTATTCTTATTAATTTTGAAATTTAATGATAGTTGGTGCAACAAACGCAACCAAAAATATAGAAACAATAATTAATAGGCAAAGATTAAGTTTAAAGGTAAGTACATAATTGTTTTGATATTGTTACTTATATTATTTTACCAAATGACTAAAATGATTAGTTAAATTTCATTAAAAATTTGAAAATGTAACAAATCAATGAAAGCATTAATTGATTTTAATATTTTAATGAAAAATAACTTATAGTGTAAATTTTGTAGCATGTACTATAAAAATGTAGCGTATGCAAGCTATTAAAAATGTTTGTTTGGATAGCAAGTAGAAATTTCATTCTCATTATCCAATGGTTACCTTGCTCTCTTTCGTTAACTGTGGATAAGTTTAATAATTGGCATGTAGAATCCATAACTTTTTCATTTACCAAACATCTGTAAATGTCAAACGAAGGAAAAGCCATTTATTTCTCATAAATTCTCCTTTATAAAATGATGCATTTTTTCCTATCATATTGGCCTTGAAATGATTTTATATTTGTCGGTTGCCAGTTGGATTTTGATTGCTTTGTTGGTTTCAACTCACTCTTTTAGTTGTGATTTCCTCCACATTACTTGAATATAATCTTAGGTGGATGTCCTCACTTTTGGAAAGGAGGAGGAGGAACATTAATCTAATATGGACTCTCGCGGCCTTTTCTTATTAAATTTCTAATTTCATGACCCAAAAACAACGGCTTGTCATGCTTTATTAGGGGAAGTATTGGATAATCTCCCATTCACAACAAATTACATCACATCTTCATCTACGGTTTAGATCACAGAGCCATGGGCCCAACTTGCACAGGCTGAAGACTCGGTGCATACCTTCCCCTAAATGATACTTTATGAAATTTAGTGCAACCAATGACACCCTCAAAAGAACACAACCTACAACCAGACCTAACATGACCTAATTGAGGGTCAACCCAAGCCCAACCCTACCTCACAGAACACAACCTACGACCTGACCTAGCATGAATTCTAACCCAAGGTGCCTGACCCGATTCCAGCCCAAATCTCTCCATACTCTAACCTAAATCGCCCGACACAACCTGATCCATGTTTGTGTGATCATCCCCAACCCGACCAAACCAGATCCGAATTCACTCAACTTGAACCCAACCCAATTTCAATCAGGATGGTGTTTTCTAACCCTAACCCAACTGGAGGACCTTGACAAACCGAGCCAACCCAACCTGAACTTAGGTTGGTTCAATTGGGTACAGGTCCACATGAACCCAAGTTGAGGCCGTACCCTTTCCATAACCTTCTTGTTCATTCATTTTCTTTCTTTAGATGTCATAGGATCATACTTTTCATTTGAGTTTTGAGGTTCAGTGATGCATCCCAACTTGTTACAATTATAGGACTGTGTCAGGACTCTAGTCATTGGATTTTGGACTTTTTCAATGACCCAAACTGTTTATTTGATAAGCCTACACTTGAATGCCGTGGTGCTCAAAACAACTCTCAAAATGAATATTTCAACCCACCACATGGTAATCAGACCATTCATATTGAAAGTCCACTTAGACGAGCCACATGGTAAAACCTTCACAATGATTTTTATTTTTATTTTTCTTTTCAAAGGAGGTTTCAAAAGACAAGACCACCGTAAGAGTAGAAAATGTGACACTAACTTTTCAGAAGAAAAAGAAAAAAGAAAAAAAAATGAAAACTCTTACTAAAAACGATGCTCCTTTTATTTGAACATATTATTGTATTGCTGGATAATGGGCTTCAAATGTGTGTTCTTGTAACAGGCTACGATGGACGGTTACTCTTTTCAAGCCAAGATATTGGATCCGGCCTTGCATTTTTTTCATGGCGGGAAAATGTTGTATTAAAATGAAAGATCATTGGACAACAGTTGCTGATAATTTTCACAGTTGCTTTATCTTCTTTTGAAGGATTTGATGTATGGATTGCTGACTTGTCCGAGTCTGATCGGACTTGTCCTAGTCGAGTCGAATGAGTCAGCCCCTCTAGTGTACCTGAATTGGCCCAACCTGGACGAGTCACACCAGACTCGCCTGAGTCCCAACTCGACTCGGTACTGGACATGTCATTCCGAGTCGCTGCGTCAAAAAACCGTAGACCTAAAGAGATGCATTTCACGTCTGTGGTCACTCAATCAGGCCTATTTAATGTAATTAAACGAAGACAAAGTTGACATAAATCTATGTAAAATTACCTATCTTTTTATTAAGCAATGAAATACGTTGATACAATATTTCATGAGCCTTTGCAGCATAGAATGACATATTTCTTCATGTGACACATATGAAAAGATTTGAATGTCTAAAGAGATCAACCATTGTGTTTACACTCAACAGGTACATGTGGCCCCTGATTAATTAATGGACTAGCCGGGCCATTGGCCGGGTCATTCTTGCCAAGCTAGACCCTGACCTACTACCCATTTCAACTTGGCCTACCACTTAAAATTTATTGAGCCCAAGGCTGACCCCAGTTGACCTTTTTAATTGTAGTCCGTAGGGCTCGACAGATTGGACCCAACCCAAGTTCAAAAATGCAATCAACATTCCATCCAACTAGTCCCTTAGGTGGTTCATGGATCAAAAGTTAATATGAATGGTTTTTTATGGGTCACTGATCAGATCATTCTGCCCTGCCTTGTGATATCCTGCAAGGGCAGATTGGGTCAGGTAGCGTTAAACCCAAGCCCAATCCATTTACTTAGAAGCACGTTGGGTGAGTCAGTCTGTTGGTAGACATGACCCATTGCCAACCCTTGGAAATAATGGAAACGAACGGAAATCCTCTACAACACCTACTTTATGCACAGAACAAAACATCCTTGTCAAAGTAAAAAACCTTAAGAGGACCAAACTCTCAAGCACTCAATTACTAAAGGATTGGGAGTCATTTGATACTCAGGTAATGCATCATGCTCAAGCATCTGAGTACTCAGAAATCATACATGTTCCATAATTTAACGCCAATTAATTCAACTAAACAGGGGATCCTATAGTAACTAGGCGGTGTCAACGAGCTGGGTTAGGCCTAAGCCAAGCTATATTCAAGCTCAGCCCGCATTATCCAACATAGGCCCGAGCTCAACATGGGCTTTGACAAGCCAAAATAGCCCAGCTTGAGCTCAAGCTCAGCCCGGGAAGATAGAGAGAGGGATGGGGTCCTACGGTTGGAGTAGTAACATGAGCACGCAGTAAATGAGGGTTTTACATATTGTATCAATTACAAAATTGACTTTGCAAATGCTAATTAATTGTTGGACTTGGTCCAACCGAGAAACCGGCCTGAATTTTGAGCATGGGTGCATCCCTCGGTCCTTATACTCCAACGCAGCTCATTGACCAGTCCCCAAAAAGAAATGTTGAACTATTAAAATTTTAATTTGTGGACACTTTGTTGATGAATTCTGACTATTGAATATTTCATTTTTAACCTCTAATGAATGTCAAATAAGTGTAATGTTTGGTTTGTTAAACATCTAAGATGGAGGTCGTAATTTATATGGTTTAGAATTACTTATATGATTGTGATGGAATTTCTAATTTCTAAGTGCTTATGTATTATCCAATCATAATCTACCAAAGTATCAAAACTTCAAGCATCCAACCAACTGTTTTAGTTGGGTAATTAGATGAGAGTCATTTGAGGAAAAAAAAAAAAAGGGAGTAATTTTATCTTTGGCAATGCATGATCCTCCGGGGAGACACTCAGTAATTATACAGCTGAAATCTATTAGAGACTTTTTCAGAAAAAATCCTCTAGAGTTTAGATTTTACCAAACAGTGACGTCACCAAGGTCTGTGGGTCCCATCAAGCATGATGTATATGGTACATCCACTCTGTCCATTCATTTGGAGTGATCATTTTAGGGAATGAGCCAAATAATGAGACAGATCCAAAGCTCAAGTGGACCCCACCAGAAAAAAAAACAAGTGGAATTGAATGGCTTCCATTGAAAAAACAAGTGGAATTGAATGCCTACCATTGAAAATTTCTTAGGGTCTACAGAAGTTTTTGATCAAGCTGATATTTGTGTTTTCCCTTCATCCATGTCTCTGTTAACTTATGAATGCATTTGATATCAAATAAACATTATAGTGGGCCCTAGGAAGGTTTCAACGGTGGGTGCTGTTGTCCCCATTGTTTTCTGTGGTGGAGTTCACTTGAGCTTTGAATCTGCCTCATTATTTGGTTCATGCTCTAAAATGATCTCTCCAAATGAACAAACGGTGTGGATTGAACATATACATCATGGTGGGCCCCCAATCTTGGTGAGGTCACTTCAGTAGTGAAACTCCCTTAGCTGTAAGTAGCTAATTCGCGTCCTTCTAACCCCAAGCTCAACGGCAGACATTCCATGGGCTCGAGTGCCCATGTGTTGTGTGTGGAGAAAAAAGCACCGTTAAAAATAAATTAGAGCTAAGCTAAGTGCACACCCAGCTACCATAAAGCTCGTGTGCACTGTGCACGCCATGCATGTTTCTGCATGAGATCTAATCCATTCATCCGGCTAGTCTGCACCAGTCCCACCGTCTCTTCCAGTCTCTATCTTAGCTTCTAGATCTCATCAAATGCCTCATTTTCTTGGACAAGCTAGGGTTAGGTCACTTGCGTGACTTGTAGTAGGCAGTGTGGCCTCGGGTTGATTTGTGGGCTTGCCTCTATTTTTTTGTGCTGGTAGGCCCTCTATACTCTGTACAGCTTATTTTTTGAAATATATATGGATATAATCTTTCCAAAAAAAAAAAAAACTGTTTGGAAAGCAGTTTCCTTTTTTTTTTTTTTTTTTTAAAGAGGGGCATCACACATTCACTTGGTGTCAATAGTTCAGCTTTCGATCACTAGATAATGGCCCACTCATGCATCCACATCATCGGTCCTAGTGATGGGACGCGGTTTGGCGGGTGACCCCACCACCAGCCAGCTAACTGGTGTCACAGGTCTATGGTCCCACAATGATATATGTTTTTTATCCACATTTTTCCAACTCATTTTAGGGACCAATAAAAAAAATAATAAAAAATTTTTTTAAAAAAAAAAAGAAGAAGAAAAGAGCAGATCCTAATCTCAGGTGGACCACATTTCAAGAAAGCAGTGCTAGTTGAGTGTCTACCATTGTAAATCTTGTAATGTTTACTTGCCATCGAACCTGTTGATAAGATCACACAAACTTGGATGAAGAAAAAATACAAATATCAGCTTGATCCAAAACTTTTGACTCCAAAAAGTTTTCAATAGTAAGCATTCAATTCCCCATCTTTCTTATGGTGTGGTCCATCTGAGATTTTGACCTGCCTCATTTTTAGGCTCATGTCCTAAAATGAGCTGAAAAAATAGATGAATAGTATGGAGCTTTGACACAAGGGATGCAGATGGCCTGTACCTCCCTGTCTCAATTCTTATGGTTGAAAGCAAATGGGAGATCATGGAGATGCCATTGAGAAATTCATTTACTCCATCAGTTTTGGCAAGACCATAGTAGGACAAGAGTCTAAAAATAAAGCAGATATAAAACTCATGTAATCAGTATGACACGAAACAGCAGGATTGAATGCACACCATTGGAAACATTTCGGTGGTAAAAGAAGTTTTGCATCGTGATAATGTTTGTGTGTACAGTTTCCCAACTGTGGTGATAACCGTGAACGGTTTGGATGGCATATAAACCTTATGGTTGGCTCCAGCAAGCTTTAAACAGTGGTCATTACCTTTCCCACTGTTTTATTTTTTGTGGCCCACATGAATTTTGGATCTCCTGCCCACATGAATTTTGGATCTCCTGACTTTTGGAATTCGGTGTTGCAAAATTGATGGACAGATTAAATTTAGGTGGGCCGCACATAACATATGACGGCAGGAACTTCATGTGGCCGGCGGAACAGGCAATCCGCGGCCTCTACTCTGCCTACTGTACACGTGCTAAAGGGCGGATTGATGGGACGCGGATTACGTCCTACCCCTGCCGGGATGGTAAGCCGTACAGGCATTTCCATTTGAGCCCACCGTGATGTAAGTGTTTTATCCATGCCGTTCACCGATTTTCTCAAATTATTTTAAGGTATGATACTAAAAATGAAGCAGGTCAACAATTCCAGACGACCACACCAAAAGAAGTTGCAGTGATAATGACACCTACCGTTGAAACCTTTTTAAGGGCCACCGATGAATTTTTTTTACCATCCAACCTATTCATAAGGTCATGTAGATGTGGATGAAGTGAAAAAACAAATATCAGCTTGATTTGAAACTTCTCCAGCTCTCAAGAAGTTTTTAGAGGCGAACGTTAAATGCCCACTTTGTGGTACATTTAATATCTTCAACTGCCTCATTTTCTAAGGATTCCTTAAAATTATCTAATAAAAATGATAAACGGCGTGGATAAAGAACTTAGATCACAGGGGCCCCACAGAGCCTTGCCGGATGGATTACCGTCCCGCCCAGGGTAGGACGCAATCCGCGTCCGGATTGATGGGAGCGTACCCTCTATGGATATGGTAACAAGCACGGCTGTATCCATGTACTCAGGATATTAAATAATCGCATTCTCTGAATTTTTAACATGTAGAAACGGTTTGAAACGTCATGCTCCACATGCACAAAATATAAATGTTGAGCGGATTCCATCCCCTTGAGGGCTGTTTGCTTGACTGTAAATGTAGGTAAAGGTGGTGAAAATGCAATTATGACAAGTGCCAGATGTTTGGCTTAATTAGAGTGGGAATTTTACTAGGATTTTTTAGCCGAACTCAATGTAGTAATAGGTGGGGCCTACCATGATGTATATGTTATATCCGCATTATCTATTCATTATATTTTTAGATCATTTTAAGGCATAAACCCAAAGATTAGGTAGATCCAAATATCAAGTGGACCACACCACATAGAACAACGAGGATTGAACACCTACCGTTTAAAACTTCTTAGGGGCTACTGAACTTTTGTATCTACCTCATATTTTGGTTGATGCCCTAAATTGATTTGAAAATTAATGGATAGTGAGGGTGAAATGAAATATGAATTCCTGAGGAATTTGTGGTAAAAATCCCAATATATTAATTGAACTGAAACCCCCTAAATTGTGATTCGAACCATCACTAAAGACCTACTGTTAGGGATTTGAGCTGTGGAATCATACAGAGATGGATCTATGATAGCAATCCAAAAGCACCAAGCAAACACAAGAGATAGAAATATTTAACATGGAAAACTCTTGTGGGAAAAAACCATGGCACAAAGCGACAAAAATCCACTATAAAAGCATAAATTACAAAGAGAAAGGACTTACTTGATTCGAACAACCTCGAATATTACCCTTGCTACACCCTTTGGAACCCTAAAACCCTTCTAGAAACCCTTTGGAATACTTTAGAAAGCCTTAGGAACGTTTAGAATGGCCCTAGGGACTTTTATTTATAGATTCGGAAACCCTACTTACGCATCAACTTGGAATAGTTCGGGAACTGCCTCAAATTTACGCAGTCCGTGTGCTGTCTGCGTAACCTTAGACTGGTTGAGGCAAAGATTCGACTAGTCGAGAGTGCTCTTCAATTAGTCGAGCCAGAACTTCGACTAGTTGAAGGTCTTAGGAATTCTAATTACATTGTTACTGGATTTCGAGCCGAACTTTCTCAGGGCTAGTCGAACTTTTCTAGATTTAAGACAACTTTTAACAACAATCTCCATCATGTCTTCATTTTTCAAACGTGTAGCTTCGCACCCTCTTATCTTATCTCTGTTTTGCATTATAGCTTCAATCGATGTTTCTCATGCACACTCCGTTCTTCTTTTACGCCATTACCAAGTCCAGAGAAGTTGGACAGAACTTAAGCTTCTCTGTAGGAATGACCTTAGTGAGCATGTCTGCTGGATTCACACTAGTGTGAATCTTCTCCAGAATTAAACCCCCTTCTTTAAGCACCTATCGGATAAAGTGGTGATAAAGAATTTTAGCCAAATTGATAGCGCTCTCGCTGTCACAATTAATCGACATGGCCTCCTACTTAAGCCCCAACTGATTTGTCATGCCTCTTAACCAAACACCTTCCATAAATGCTTCCATTACTGTCATATACTCAGCTTCGATCATGGAAAGAGCCACCACTTACTGAAGTTTCGACATCCAACTACTTTCTCCATCTACTAGTACAAATGAGTAACTTGAAGTTAATTTTTTAGAATCCACACCACCTACATAATCTAAATCCACATACCCTACCAACTTTGCTCCTGTCTTCCCAAAAGTTAAGACGTAGCCTTCTGTACCTCGAACGTATTGAAGTAACTATCCCACCGTCTCCCAATGTTGTTTGTTGGGGTATTTGCTCACAACATCGATTACCTGTGAAATAACCAGTTTAATTCAGACAATGGCATGCACTGTCAACCGCATTCGAATAAAACTCATGAGACATATCCCGCTTTTCCTCATCTGTTTTGGGATATTGTCCTGAGGAAAGCAAAGTGAACCCCGTAGGGAATGCTCATCGGCTTTGCCGATCCATTACATACTTGATCAATACCCACTCAAGGTATTTTACCTGAGATAACCAAAGCCTACTCCTGTTCCAGTCTCTATGAATATCAATGCCAATAACCCTCTTTATAGCCCCCAGATCCTTCATCTCGAATGTCTCACTTAACCGAGTTTTCAATACATTGATTTCAAACATATCATAATTGACAATCTACATGTCATCAACATACAATTCCATGATGATGAACATGCCATCACTCAGTGCTTACAATAGACACAGTGATCGTATTCACTCCTAAAAAATTTCTGACTTGCCATGAAGGAATCAAATTTTATACCACTACTTAGGTGACAGGTCGTGCAACGACCTCCCGCAAACCTTGTTCTCTGCCCCTTTAAACTTCAAACCGCTCTACTTGCTTCATGAAGAACAACTCTTTCAATTTTCCATGTAAAAGTACAGTCTCCACATCCATCTGTTTCAGCTTGAGATCGTATTGGGCAACCAGATCCAATACGAATCTAATAGACACCTGTTATCCCACCGACGTGAATATCTCTGAGAAGCCGATCCATTCTCTCTAAGCATGACCCTTCGCTACCAGCCTCGCTCCGCATCTATGATGTATCCTTTTAAAGATCTACTTACATTTAATCACTTTTCGGCCCACTGGAAGCTCCAATAGCTTCCTGATTGCTTGCCTCCAAGTGCAGAGGTTCGTAAGTAATATCCTGTGAATACGGCGTCGATCCCACAGGGAGATGAATTGCAAGAAAGAGAAAATCAAATGCAAAACAAACTAAGTAATAAAAACTAAACTGATGATTTGATTTTGAGAGTTTTGAATGGATGTAATTCAATTGAGTTAAAACAACACCCGAGCTTCAAAGTTCCACACATAGGTTAATGTTCCAAAATTATAATGACTTGGATAACACAACTAGGATCCAAGTACTATGGTCAGCCTAATCGGAAAATAAAATATTTTAAATATTTTAAATAAATGATATAAAAGATTAGAAAATCATGGATTTACACTATTGATATATATTCTCAAACGTCAATGATTTTAAGAATTCAATATCCATAGATAATGAATATCAAAGAAATGTAGCAGGTTGAGAACCTCTCCTATTTAGGAAATTTAATTGATCCAAGGTAAGCCTATCCATTAATGTGGATCTCATATAATAGAAATATATGGATCTCACATGAGGATAAAAAACTAAACCTAAACAACTGATAACATGCATTCACCATTCTTCTCATCATTAAAACAATCAATCATCATAAAAACTAAACTGATGATTTGATTTTGAGAGTTTTGAATGGATGTAATTCAACTGAGTTAAAACAACACCCGAGCTTCAAAGTTCCACACATAGGTTAATGTTCCAAAATTATAATGACTTGGATAACACAACTAGGATCCGAGTACTATGGTCAGCCTAATCGGAAAATAAAATATTTTAAATATTTTAAATAAATGATATAAAAGATTAGAAAATCATGGATTTACACCATTGATATATATTCTCAAACATCAATGATTTTAAGAATTCAATATCCATAGATAATGAATATCAAAGAAATGTAGCAGGTTGAGAGCCTCTCCTATTTAGGAAATTTAATTGATCCATTAATGTGGATCTCATATAATAGAAATATATGGATCTCACATGAGGATAAAAAACTAAACCTAAACAACTGATAACATGCATTCACCATTCTTCTCATCATTAAAACAATCAATCATCATAACTGTGAAAACAATAAACCAATATACTTCCCTTTTAGCCTAGGTTAAAGGGAACTTAGAAAAACATAATTAAATTACAAAATAAAAAAGTAACAAGAAAGAAATAAATGTAAATAGAAAAAATCTAAAAGAAAAAAATAATTTATAAAACTTTAATAAAATTAAAAACCCTCTAAAAACCCTAAATCTTGCTCTTGAATACTTTGAATAATGCTTAGGAATGCCCCGAGAAACGCTATTTATAAGTGGGGAACTCCAACTTTCGCACCTAGTTGGAAAACTCTAAAAACTGCCTTAAATTTATGCAGTTTGCTAAAATAAACTTTACTCTACACAGTTTTTCAAAATAGACTTCACTCTGCACAATTTAACAAAATGACCTAGAGTTTTAGAATATGTTTTTTCAGGACGATTTCAGGATTCCTTTTCTTCATTTCAAATCATTGATTCTATTCATTCCTCACTTAGTTTTCTTAGATCTTTGGCATGTGAATTCTTTAATCTTGGTCTCTTAAAATCCATCCCTTGCCTTGGTGATTCTCAAGCATCAAATTCATACTTTTAACACCCTTTTCAATCCCAGATCTTAAATTCACCTTGCAACACAAACATGAGTAAAATAGAATATTAAGTTGATTTATGTTCATAAAACCAAGATAGAAATGGGGAAAATTATGCAATATTTGAGTCTCAATACACCCCCCAACCAGCATTTTGCTAGTTTCGAGCAAAATAAGCGAAGAAAAATAAAAATAAGAATAAAAACTAATTCTATAAACAAAATAAAATTGAAAACAAAAATTCTAACTACACCACTTTCGCAGGTAATCTCGATTGTATTTAGCATATGCAACAAGTCTTTAAACCCCTAGGTTTCCCTAGTGGACTAGTTATAGTTTCGTAAGGGTTTGTAGAAATGTTATCTACAAACATTGAAAATATGAAAAATAGTTCAACACTCAGAATTTTATACAATTATGCCTTCATTCATCATATGAATTCCAAAACAAAATAATACTTACCCTAAATTTGAAGTTATTAGAATCTCAATTTCCTTATCCATTACATCCTTGAGTTCAGATACCTAATCAAAATTTAGAATAGTTATGATCCAATATACTTAGGTGCTCGGTGACACTAGTCTAACTTTAATAAATATGCATGTTCCCTATCCTAATTCCTTTCAATCATCCCAAGAATATGAAATCTCTAGTTATTTCATTTCTTTCGTGTCATTTCTTCTTTTATCATTATATCATCATTATTATAGACCACCCTTAAATGAAAATTTTCACTGGGTTTGCTTCATAACCTAAGGTATCATACTTGTAATGGTAACAGTAACGGATACTTAGGTATCCTTACTCCGGATTACTGACACAATTGTTATGGTCATTGCATTCATGCTCTATAATAAAATTTTCTTTTTCCATCACTTTTTCTTCTTCAATATTCTCTATTTTAAGCATATATCAATAGTACTAGTTCATTCAACCTTGTTTGAATCAAAATTTGTTATTATAGTTCACATATCATATTCCTCACTTAGTTAGTTAGGATGTATTGTGAATTCAGTACATCAAATTACAACTCACTTTAAACTAGTGATTAAATAATCAAACTCAAGTCTATAATTTTCAGTTATCAGAATTCTGACTACTATCAACCTATACTAAGTATTAACTTTGCCTTTGGAATTTGCATAATATCATGTTCACATTCTTGTATATAAACATATTATTTTGAAAATGTTGAAAAAATTTCCTCGTAAACTTAAAAAATAAACTTAAATGTAAAAAGAAAAAACTCACATGAATGACTATCCACACCCCCAACTTAAAATTTACATTGTCCCCAATGTAATGATACATGTAATGCGGAGAACAATAAAAATAAAATTAGAAAGGGTGGATAGTACCTGCCATGAAGAAACACACATGCTAAATATCTAAAAAAATGAATATTATACAAATCTTGCACAAATGCTTCGTTAGACTAGGAGCATTAAGATGAATATTCTGGCTCATGAAGAGGGACAAACTGCTCTCCCAAATGAAAGTTTTCCACATAAGGCTTCAATATCTAACCATTAACCTTGTACACATTGTCATTACGTGGATTCTCAATTTCAATAGTCCCATGAGTATAAACATTTTTTACAATGAAGGGGTCTGTCCATCTTGATCTTAATTTTCCCAGAAAGAATTAGAGACTGGAATTGTATAATAGAACCTTTTGCTAAGGTTCAAAATTTTTCCTTAAAATATTTTTGTCATGGAAAGCTTTGATCCTACCTTTATAAATTTTAGAATTTTCATATGAGTCTCTCCTTAGCTCCTCTAATTTATTCAACTCTAATTTCCTTTGTCCACTTGCTCGGTCCATATCAAAGTTCAATTTCTTTATTGCCCAGTATGCTCTATGTTCCAATTCCACATGCAAGTGGCAAGTCTTCCCATACACCAATCTGTATGGGGACATTCCAATCGGGGTCTTATAAGCAGTCCTATAAGCCCATAAAGCGTCGGATAGTTTGAGGGACCAGACCTTCCTATCTTCCCTTATAGTTTTCTCCAAAATGTGTTTGATTTTTCGATTAGAAATCTCAGCTTGCCCACTCATTTGTGGGTGGTATCACTACAACAAAAAGAGGTAAAATCGACATTTGCATTCCTCTTTCATCGGCGCTATGTAAGACCATACTCGACGATATCTTACTATATATATATATATATATATATATATACCTACTGGCCCCAGTGCGACTCTCTCCTTCTTCCTACCCCTGACTCTCTCCTTCTTCCTACCCCCGACTCTCTCTCTCTCTCTCTCTCTCTGCAACTCCACGACTCTCTCCTTCTACCAGCCCCAGACTCTATCTTCTCTCTTTGCTGCTCGATAATTGTCATTTTGGAAGAAGGCCCCTGTTTTTAGACTGGTTTTTTAAAATTTTCATTTGGGCAAACCATCCTAATTTCGGGGCTTACGATCGAGTTGCCATTAAGTTCAGGGGAGTCGATGCAGACATCAATTTCAACCTTAGTGATTATGATGAAGATCTGAAACATGTAGGAATCTAGATTTCATCAATTTGAACCTTACTGATTTCCTAATTAGGGATTTACAATGTTGAAACCCTAATTAGGGATTTACTATGTTGAAACCCTAATTAGGGAATTTTCTATGTTGTTTGATGCGAATACATAGAAACGATTTGTTGTGTGAAATGATTTCACACTCGGTGTTGGTATACTTGCATTTCTGTTTATTATGGGAGATGGTTTCCACACAGGGTGACTTCGGCTTTGATGAACAGACTTGGAAGACCATCTCTTCATCCACAAAACATTTGATTTCTAGTCTTCTGATCGTCGTTCCTTACAGAAGACCACTGCACAAGAGGTATATAGCATGACCATTAGTCCATTCATGTTACATTCGCAACTTATGCTCAAATCTAAAAGGAAGATGGAGCATTGTATCCTAACAGGTGTTGAGATGTGGAGTCACATCTGGGCACTGCCACTCGACCAATCGAGTGGGCTACTCGACCGGTCGAGGGTTGGCTCGACTCAAAGTCTAGCGAGCTATGATTCTTTTGGGTCCGCGGTGCTCGACCGGTCGAGGCCCTTGCTCGACCAGTCGAGGGTTCGCTCGACCAGTCGAGGTTACGCTGATTTGTTTTGCGGATTTGATACGGATCGTGGATTTTTGAGGCGGTTTCGCAAGGGTGCGAAAGGGAAGTTGCCTAAACTGTAAATAGGGGTCATTGGGTTATTCTAGGTTATGAATGAGAGTTATTTTAAAGTGTAGGCGAAGGGTTTTCTCTATACATCCAAGGGAAGAGGTTAGTATATTGCTTCTAATCTCATTTTTCTTCATAGTAGAAGTTTACATCCGTGGTTTTTTACCCTTATTGGGGTTTTTCCACGTATATCTTGTCTTGTGGTTTGTTTGGAATGCTTTGATTCTTCTTCTAGTTTATTTTTCTTCCTGTTTATCGTTTATGGGTGAGACCGGAGATTGGATCTCGGTTCACTTACGTCGTTGGCGTGCTGCGCAACAACTGTTATCAGAGCTAAGTTTAGTTCAAGTGGAGCGATGATGGAAGAATGGAAGACTAGAATTGAAAAGTTTGATGGTTCAAACTAATTTTCCTTCTGGAAGATGCAGATGAATGATTATCTATATCAGAAGGACCTCTATATTCCTCTAGAAGGAAAAGAGAAGAAATCATAAAGGATGACAGATGATGAATGGTCTTTATTAGATCGGAAGGCTTTAGGAACGATCTGACTCTCTTCGTCTAAGAGCACGGCCTTTAATATATCCAAGGTGAAAACCACAAAAGAATTAATGCAAGCCCTAGCCGCGATGTATGAGAAACCCTTAGCGTCCAACAAGGTTCATCTTATGAAATGACTATTCAACATGAAGATGTCAGATGGTGGGAGTGTGGCTAGACATCTAAACGAGTTCAATACAGTCACGAGCCAATTGAAATCCATTGACATTATTTTTTATGACGAGGTTAGGGCGTTATTGATCTTGTCCAGTTTGCCAGATAGTTATGATGGTGTGGTAATTGCCGTGAGCAATTCTTCAGGGTCGACAAAGTTGAAATTCGATGATGTGGCTGGTCTATTTCTCAGCGAAGAATCTAGAAGGAAGGCATCAGGAGTTTCAAGGGATTCAGGGAATGCTCTAAACGTTAAAGGAAGAGGAAGATAACTAAATAAAGGAGGCAATAAACATGGATAGTCTAAGTCGAGGAAGAAGTCCAAGGGACCAAAAGACAATGATGGGTGTTAGAATTGCGGGAAGAAGGGGCACATGAAACGTGATTGCAGGGTGCTCAAGAAACAAGTAGAAAGCTCTCAAGGTGGGAAGGATTCAGTGAATCTATCTGATGAGAGTGGCACAGAAGCGTTGATCTTATCTCTTGATGCGAGGAATGAGCCTTAGGTCATAGACTCGGGTGCTTCGTTTCATGCCACTTCATGTAAGGAAGTTCTGCGTGATTATGTTTCAGGTGACTTCAGGAGAGTCTACCTGGGTGATGATGAGTTATGCAGTATTGTTGGAAAAGGAGACGTTCATATAAGTCAGAAAGATGGAACAACTTTGAAATTAAAGGATGTCAGACATATACCGAGTTTGAAACAGAATTTGATCTGAGTGGAGCAGTTGACCAATACCGGATATGTGACGACATTCACTAGTAATTCCTGGAAGATCACAAAAGGTGCCTTGGTGATATTTCAAGGCAAGAAGGAAGGTACTTTGTATGTGACTTCAAGATCAAATGATTCACTTGCAGTCGCATCAACTGAAGTGAATGGACAGTTATGACATCAGAAGTTGGGACATATGAGTGAGAAAAGGATGAAAGTGTTATTCTCAAAAGGGAAGCTACTGGGGCTAAAGTCTATTGACTTGGAATTCTGCGATGACTACGTGTATGACAAGCAGAAGAGAGTAAGTTTCAAGAAGACAAGATGTGCTCCAAAGATGATCTGTTGGAGCTTGTACACACTGATGTGTGGGGATCGGCACAGGTATCATCTCTTGGTGGTTCGCGTTATTTTGTTTCTTTTATTGATGATGCTAGTAGAAAACTGTGGGTCTATTTCTTAAAGCACAAATCTGATGTATTTAATGTATTTAAGAAGTAGAAAGTAATGGTAGAAAATGAGACAGGTAAAACAATAAAATGTCTCAGATCAGATAATGGGGGAGAGTACTGTGATAAGAGGTTTGAGGAGTATTGTGCAGCAAATAGAATCAAACATCATAAAATGATTCCAGGGACACAACAACAGAATGGTGTGACTGAATGCATTAACAGGACCATGCTTGAGCGCTCCAGGAGCATGAGGTTACATGCAGGGTTGCCTAAGATGTTTTGGGCAGATGCTATGAATACTATCGCATATCTCATCAATAGAAGTCCCTCAGCACCATTGGATGGTGGGCTATCAGAAGAAACGTGGACTAGGAAAGAAGTGAACCTTTCACATCTTAAAGTATTCGGTTGCACTTCATATGTTCACATTGATACAGAGCACAGAAACAAGCTGGATGCGAAATCCAAGAAGTGCACATTTATAGGCTATAGGCAACATGATTTTGGCTACAGGTTTTGAGATGTAGAGAACTGAAAAATTATCAGAAGCAAGGACGTATTCTTCAATGAAAATGTAATGGGTAAGGACAGTGTGCAGCAAAATAAGGCTGATAAGAAAGAATTCATAGAGTTAGAAGAGTTACCGGACATGGGTGTTACAGTGCCACATGATGATGATGCACAGGAGCATTATGAGGCAAAGCCGCAGACACCGGTTGTGAGGTGGTCTACTCGGGAGAGGAGACCTACGGTCCGATACTCACCCTCCTTACATTATCTACTGCTGATATATAATGGTGAGCCAAAGTATTTTGAAGAGACATTACAATCAGATACACGGGTTAAGTGGGAGCAGGCCATGGATGATGAGATGGACTCTCTTAAGTCAAATCATACGTGGGAGCTAGTCACTCTACCTAAGGGTAAGAAATCTCTTCATAACAAGTAGGTTTACAAATTGAAGGAGGAACATGATGGTTCGAAACGGTACAAGGCCAGATTAGTTGTGAAAGGGTTTCAACAAAAGGCAGGTATCGACTTCACTGAAACATTTTCACCATTGGTGAAAATGTCTACGATTCGTATGGTCTTGAGTATAGTGGCTACAGAGGACTTACATCAAGAGCAGTTAGATGTTAAGACAATCTTTCTTCATAGGGACCTTGAAGAAGAGATATACATGCATCAGCTAACAAGATATGTAGCACCAGGAAAGGAGAACAAGGTGTATAGACTGAAGAAGAGTCTATATGGCCTGAAGCAGGCCCAGAGGCAGTGGTACAAGAAGTTCGACAGTTTCATGTCAGAAAACGATTTTAGGAGATGTCAGGCAGACCACTGTTGCTATTCGAAGAAGTTTTGATACGTCGTACATCATCCTTATTCTGTACGTTGATGATATGCTTGTAGTCGGATCAAGCATGAAGGATATCTAAGATCTCAAAAGACAACTGTCTAGAGAATTTACCATGAAGGATTTAAGAGCTACAAAACAAATCCTAGGCATGAGGATAAAGCGTGACAGGGAAAATAAGAAGCTAGTTTTGTCACAGGCAGAGTACATAGCCAAGGTATTTGATCGATTTAGTATGGGATATGCTAAGCCAGTTAGCACTCCATTCTCCCAACCACTTCAAAATTTCTAAGGAATAAGGTGCAAAGACGCAGGAGGAACGTGACTACATGGCTAGAGTCCCATACGCGTCAGCTATTGGGAGCCTTATGTATATTATGGTGAGCATGAGGCCAGATATCGCTCAAGTAGTGGGAGTTATTAGTGGGTTCATGAACAACCCCGGGAAGGAACATTGGAAAGCTGTGAAGTGGATCCTTAAATACCTGGTAGGTACTAAGGATGTAGGGTTGTGTTATGAAGGATCAAAAATTAAGCTACAAGGCTATGTCGACTTAGATTTGGCAGGAGATATCGACAGCAGAAGAAGCATTACAGGGTATGTCTTTACTTTAGGTAGTGCTAGGTAGTGCTACCGTTAGTTGGATCTCTCAGTTACAGAAGATATTATCTATCGGTACAACGGAAGCAGAATATGTTGCAGTTAGCGTGCTGTTAAGGGTCAAATATTGCATATCAGACCCCAGTAATTACCCGATTTTACGAATATGATACTGTTTGACGGCATGTTTTAATCGTATTTGTAATACTGGACGTATTTACAAGCATGGATTGAAATAGAAGGCTAAAAATATGGATTTAACATTCAGGAATCACCACGACAAGGGCCAGACTCCAGGGGACCAAGATCAACGCCAGAGATCCAAGAAAACAGAGAAATTGAAGTTCAAGTGGCCTGGAAATAAGCTAGAATGCAAGATCACAGGGTTCTCACCATCTGACCGGCTCAAAACTCTATACAGGGCCAGAGGACTCTAAATGAACTGTACATGTCGAAATTCATCCGTCGGATCATCACAGGAGCAGCCCAACGGACAGATCAGCTACCAAAATAATGATATGGGGCCCACCTGACATCTTGATATGCCTCACTTTTGGTCTCACCCCTTTAATGGAAGTGTTAAAGACGATTGACGAATTGGATGTTACATATACATCACGATGGACCCCACATGGCCGTGCACCGAAAACCAAAAATGGGTCAGCGTCCGCTAACCCGTCTTCTTGCGTAGAACGCCTCAGCGAACGGCACCTGATCCGCCGGGTCCTCTTAGTGGGACCCACTACTTGTCCATATCACTAATCTGGACCGTCTATTGTTCACATAGGGGTATTGACCCCCGTCAAGGTGACATTTTTGGCCCATGCAAGCTATCAGAGAATCCTGACGGTTAAATGCAGGTCGGACGGCTACATAGGAAATCTGTGGACCGCCACGAATCTGATCCAAAACCAGACACTTATGGATGGTTTTTCGTTGGGAATCTAATGGTCGGCGTGGATTTCTCCATCACTGTCAATCTGGAGCCCATCGATCATCACAGAGCGAATGCGGAAACTCTGTTTCGCAAACAGAGCTGCAGTCGTTCTGGTGGGCCACCATCATCACCAGATTGATGATCCAAGCCATCCAGTACACTCAGAAGAGAGAAACAACCGTACGCATGGTGGTTTTCCAGATTCATGCACGGTACGCGTGGAAACAGCGTCCGCAACATCTGATGGACGACAGAGCAGAAATACAAGTGGGCCGCGTCGGAATCAATCCAAAACAGGCCCTCTCCGACCGAAATTTCCTCCTGCATCCGATGAATGGCGTGGATTTCGTTGATAATTCCGATCATGGACCCCACCGTCAGCCAACGGAAGCTTCAGTGCGTACGAAAGTTCTATATACGTAGTCCGGGAAAACCGAGACTTCCGGGCCATTTTGCAATCAGGGGGAGGATCAAATTCTCTATCTGGACCGTCTAAATTTTGTCCATGGTGGGTCTGATTAAAACCAAGACGACTGAACGTCTTGGATCAAGTTTTGTTGCAGAAAATTCCGTTTCAAACGGAGGTCTTTTGCTCTGCTGCGTAACTGAGAGTCAGTTCTCTAAACTGACTCTTCTCCAGCCAGATACGGAAGGCGGAAGACTCTGTGAAAGGCCTGGTTTTCGTGCACCAACCTCGGCCTATAAGAGGAGAAAAGCTTGGGCTGGCCAGGGGCATCTACGGCTGGGAGTTCGGCTGAAGCAGGGATATGGAGAGAGAGTAACAGTTAGTTTTTTTTAATTTATTTTCTACTGGTTTCCTTATTTATTCTTTTAAGATGTATAGCCTATCCATGCTAGGCTAAACCTCTTAGCTAGGGCTAAGAGGTGAAGCTTGTAGTGAGATGGAGGATCTTATTCATTGCCTTTAATTTGATTTTAATTCATGAATTGAATTTGATTTTTGTTTAATTAAAGGAATACTTTCAGTTTTTAATGGTGTGTTGTGATTGAAATTACAATAGATCTGCAATGGCTTTGAGTATTTTCTTTCCTTTTTATGTGTCTGACGTCAGGAAGCCCTGTTGTTCACTATCGTCTCCTAGGCATGGTTGGATGTCGGTACCCTTCCTAACCTTCATGATATGATTGATTGGTTGGTAATTAGTTTAATTCTGTTGTTTGCTTTGTCTCCTGGGTATGGTTTGGTGATGGAATCTATTCTAATTCATATACCTTTCATCTCTTGGAAATTATATCAAGTAAGTTCAGTTCTATCTTCATGGTTTTTGAAGCAGGCATAAGATCTCCCTGATCTCTACAAGTGGATCTTCTAAATCCCTAGTTTCCTTTCCTCTGAATTTTTCCTCAGTTTTAGATAATAATTTCATAATTATTCCTCAAATCACAATTGATTTAGAATTCATCTCATTCTAGTTCTAGTTCTAGTTATTTTCGGATAACGTACAGGTTTCAGTCCCTGTGGATTCGACCTCGGTCTCACCGAGTTTATTACTACATCACAACCCTATACTTGGGGAGTGAACACATGCAAGGAGATGGTATGGATGTAAGGTTAATTGAACAATCCTGACTTGTTCCAACTGCATTGTTTGTGATTCATGACCTTAGTTAATTGAACAATCCTAACTTGCTCCAACTGCATTGTTTACTGTAAGGACACGGGCTCTTCCCTAATCACTAGTTGATTCTAAGGAACTGTGTATAGGATTATCACCGCCCAATCCACTATTCGAAGTCATGGACATGATGAAAGGATTCACTTTAATATTAACTAGTGCGGTGGTTCTAATACTAATTGGCATAGCGATTTTAATACTATGATCTGTTGTGGATATCTTAATCAGTAATCTTCTTAGTCAAATCAAGTCCAAAATCTGATGCGCATATATGTTTGTGATTTACATTTGATTTTTGCATACAAATCAAGGAATGGGCCAAAGCACAACATATTAATGATCCAGAGACTAGAGCTTTGAATTCATATTCTCTTTGTTTGTTGGTTATCTTCCATTAATAATGGTCTGAGTGGACTGTGGAGCACATAACTCCATAGTTAAATACATGAATCAATTAAATTATGGGGCCTAGAAGTCTATGGGATTACTTCTTCTTGGGTATTATGTAAATCATACAGTTCCTAGTGGCCATTCATTTGACTAGTCTTGCTTCAAATTTATTTTTCTTTAAGAACTATTATTGCTCCTTATGTTCAATTTTTGTTTTCTCGTGATACTTCTTTGCAGGTTCTTCAACATAAATTTTGCCTGAAATGTGGTACTGGACGTTTTAAATTTGACATGCTGATGATCTGATTAGCATACTTGTGGCCTGCCAGATGAGTAGATCCGACTATTTTTGTTCCAGGAGATCTTCATAGTCGGCTTCCTTTTTCACAGCTTTGATGCAGTACACACATGACATGTTGTCCTATAAGATCATTGGTGTGTTAAGCTAACCTTCAACTGTTTATAGGTAATCATGCTTTGCTAAGTTCACACGTGTATGCAAGGCAGTTCATGCACACACCAGCACTTGTCCCATCACAGCGTCTTGGTGCAATGTCTAAGCTATTCATCAGGTGGTTTTGACCATGTCATGTAACTAAATCTGGTCCATTCAGCAGGTGGGCCATAATCTTAGAAGCAGTTGGATGGGTAAAGACACTTCAGCCAAATTTTTTTTTGTTGCATATTTGTTTCATAAACTGTGGCCCACCTGACTAGTGGGCGAACCTAATTCTTGGGGAATATCATCTAGGTAAAGGCTCCACTCTAATGAATGAATTAGATCTCATAGCAAATTTGTCACACCGGCATATGTCTAGTATGTACATGAGCTGCCTTGTACATACGTGTGCTGACCAAAACCCATAGTACCGAAAGGCAAGAAAGAAAAAACATTTAGCTTTTTCTAAAAACAGGAAGAAAAGAGAGATTGGCGGTACAAATAGCTACGGACTATAACCGTAGCTATATTTAACTATGGCTTTCCTCCCTAGCTTGTACCTTTTTGTAGCGTTTACATCAAGCGCCGTCCAGCAAAACCTCTACCGGCACTTACCTGACCACCGGTAAAAGTTTTATCAGAAAATTTCTACACCTTTTCCGGCGGTGCATTTCATGCCTGTGGTCGCCCAATCAAGCTTATTTAATGTACTTAAAGTAGATGAGTAGAAGTTGACATAAATCTATGTAAAATTAATTACGTTTTTATTATGCCATGAAATACTTTGATTCGTTCCATGAGCCTTTGCAGCATAGATTGCCATATTTCTTCATGGGAGCATGTAAGAAAAGATTTGGCTGTCTAAAATAAGTACATGTGTCCCCTGATTAATCGACTAGCTGGGCCATTGGCCAGGTCATTGTGGCCAATGCATGGGAGAGATGTCAGAGATATGAGCTGAGTTAGTGTTTATCAAGGATAGTAGTGGGCTTGGGCAAATCAAAAGGGTGATGATGCACTGGCTCTGGGTCAAATCAGGGTGCAACCTAGTCAAGCTTTTGGGCCTGGCCCATCTCAGGCCGGGCTTGGATGGGATTATCCAAACCGAGGGTCAGACTCGGGCTTAAATATGAAGCCCATATCTAAATTAAGTCAATCTTAGACTAAGATGTTCAAAAGCCTGTTAGCCCGGCTTGGCCCATTTGAAAGTTTTGAAATAAAGTTTAAACTTATAATTATTTCAAAGTTTAAATTTTTAATTATTTCAAGATCTTATAGGAAGGGAAAGTTACTTTCGGTGAGTAAAAGGGTTGCCGCCCCATTCTTACACCGGTACTACAGGGAGGGAAAGTTATTTTACGGAAGGAAAAGGGTTGCCACTGGCATGATGGCCCTACTATGGTGTTTATGTAAAATCCACCCGACCATCAGGTGACTCATCCGCATTAGGCTCAGCGCTAAAAAATCAGCCCTGTCCGTGTTTTAGCTGGACCACAATATTGTAAACAGTGCACAGGGCCACAATCATCCTACAAATTGTTTTCCTCTTTTTAGCCCATATGAATATTGGATGGGCTGATGTTTGGGCTCATCCCTAAGTTTTGGTTTGATATCTAATGGTTGGAGTGGATTTTATATAATGATCATAATGGAAACTATAAATATAAAGGGTGGACATTTCTTTCCCAATTATTTTTCTTGTTGTGGCGCACCTGAACCACAGGTCATCCTGAGTTTTTGGCCATACCCATACCGTAAGATTGCACATCTAATGGTTGGATTGGATTTCACATACAGAGAACGGTGGGTCCCCTATTTGATAAATAATGTGCGCATTGTGGACATCTAATGGGTGGCCAAATTAAAAAGTCGACGGTCAACAAACAAATGTCCATTAATTAGAGATTAAGATCAGCCAATCAGTCTAATTGTATGGTTTTGGCTCACTTTCCGTACGAACTACCACATGCACAGTTTATTTTGACTTACGTGCATGGCACGTGTACTTTCTGATTAGGTGTGGATGAACTATCATGATTTGCCGGGGCACCAGATGTACGTTTGCTAAATCCACACGCGTGCGAGACCTGTACGCATCACAAGCGGGTGTATGTGCCCCTATGTGACACGTGTGGGATCTGAGCTCTCAATCAGGTGATATACACTGTTTAGATCTTCTGTCCTAAAAGCCAGTCTATTTAACATCTCTGGTGGGTCACAATCATATCAAAACAAATGAACGACTAAAAAAGTTGCAAGCCCTCCATTTGATTTGGATGTTGTGGCCCACTTGAAGAGTAAAGTTGTTTAATTTTGTAATGAAGTAGATCTAAGCACTATTTCTAACATTATGAAACTATTAGATCTGATACGTGTATTTCATACGGTGGATGTGTACGGATCTACACGCGCGTTGAATAGCGACTCTCGTTGTAACATTCAACAAAAATTTCTGCTTGGTGCTTAACCGGACTACCAATTCACGTACATCTTCGCTCCTTTTGATGGGGAAACGGGACCCACTTCGTTCAGTAGTTGGCCATACACTTTCCACAAACGAGATCCTTGGAACTACCTGAACTGGCGGGGTCAAATTGTTAAGTGCGCATTTTTTTTTAAAATTTATTTATTTAAGCAATCTAGACCATCCATTTTATAGTCTCTTGATCGAAGAGTCAGAATCGTCCTATTGGTAAAACTTTTCATGAAAACCAAGTAAATAGGTATCACAACCAAATGAATAGTTCAAAACAACAACCGGACGGTTCAAATACCCTAATGAAATTAGGAGCAGTAAAACTTGTAGTACTCCGAGAGCACCAGATCATTTATCCAATGATAGGCCACAGACAATACTCACCCTCCGAATTGTTTTCTCTAGTGTGGCCCACCTAAATCGCGTATGGCCATAATTTTTGGGGCCTACTTAATAGCAGCGTGGCATTTGATGGTTAAAGTGAATTTTATATAATCAAGAATTGATGTCGCTTTTGCAACTACTTCCTTTGGTTTGGCCCACTAGAGTCACCGGTTAGAATGAATTTTTAGTCCTTAGACCAACATGAGATTACACACTAAATATTCAGTATAGATCTCATATATACATCATGGTGGGCTCCAGATAATTGCCTTGGACCCTTCTTTTTCTGGAAAACCTTTATCAGAGGAGTGGATTAGGTGTGCCCGAAGCCTTACCCAAGATGGTGATGCCCTTATGGTGGGGCCCACCTTGATGAATGTGTTCTACATCCACGTTGTCCATCCATTGTGATAGATAAGTTTATGACATGAGCCCTAAAGTGAAGTAGATACAAATCTCAAGTGTACCACACTATCAGAAACAATGTTGATTAAATGCCTACTGTTAAAAATTAATGTTCCAGTGCTCACTGTAATGTTTATTTGCCATCCAACTAATTGATAATGTCACAAAAACCTAGATGGTCCACCCAAGATTTGGATTTGAATCCTTTTCACACTAATGCCCTAAAATGATGTGGAAAAATGGATAGACAGTATGGATATAGAATAAATACATCAAGGTGTGCCCCACGGTAAGAGCCGTATTGTCTTGGGTGAGGCTGGGCCGCACATTCCCATTTCCTTTTAACAGCCCAGACAGGTAATCACACCCTTGATTTTTATTTATTATTATTATTATTATTATTATTATTTTTTATGGGGCCCGCCCTAATACCGTACTTAGGATCCACTCAGACCATTAAATATATAGTTATACATTATACAATGAGTTTGAACCGTAATTCATGGACCACATTAAAGGAAAGTATTGGGTGAGAGATGTCCGCCCTTGATATTTACAAGGCCCACTGTGACGATTATAGAACATCCACTCCAACTATTAGATGCCACACCAAAACTTACTCGGCCCGTGACCAAACAGTACCCCCATTCGTTATTCATGTGGATCCCACAGATTAGGGAGCGGATAATTTAACTCCAATTAGGTCAACGAGACAGTAGATTCTACTGTAACTAGGAGCTGGCTTTGTTCAAGCTTGTCTTGCATAGTCTAATATAGCCCCACTCCAATCTAGGCCTGTTATGAGCTAAAATAGTCTAACCAGCTGAGGTCGGCTCATGCTTATGATGAGTCAAAATAGTCCACCTCAGGCATAACCGAAATGTTTACGATGGCCCAGGCTCAAGGATTGGTCCGCTTAGAGAGAGAGAGAGAGAGAGAGAGAGAGAGAGGAGTTGGAGCAGTAATACGATGAGTAAATGAGGGTTTTTTCATATTGTATATATTATAAAATTGCCCTTGCAAATGTTAATGGCCGGACTTAGCTTGGGCTGATGAGCTGTCGTACAAGGTTCCAACACGCCCGATTGAGAAATGGGCTGGAATTTATATATATCATGGGCTTGGCCCTATGGCCTAATACTCCAACTCAACCCAAACCAAGGTGCGCCATGTCCAAAAGCCCAATTGGCCACCCTGGTTCATTGAGTCATTGACTAGTCCAAAAAAAAGATATGTTGAACTATTATAATCTTTAATTTGTGGACATTTAGTTGTTGAAATGGAACTATTGAATATTTCACTTTTAACCTCAAATAAATGTCCACCAATGTAACTGTCCAATGACTAAATAAATATAATTTTTGGTTTGTTAAACCTCTAAGCAAGATGTACCTTATGTATGGAATTTTTAATTTTTAAGTACTTATGTATCATCCAATCATAATCTACCAACGTATCAAAACTTCAAGTCTACAGCCACATGATCTAGTTGACTTATTAGAGGGGAGTCATAAAAAATTAATTAAATTTTTTTTTTTTAAAGGAGAGTAATTTGGTCTTTGGCAATGCATGATTCTCATTGCAGGCAAAAGGTGGAGTGAGGTTCGTTTATGTTGAAGGCACATGAAATTCCAACCGGGTCCTTCTCATTGGTCCATGTCCTTTCCTACGACTCTTCTCGTAAAAATACCAAACTTCTTTTTCCTAAATAGATTGTCAAATGCACAACACAACTTTTAATGTATGGAATGTTCTTAAGTCCCACCATAATTTTTGTGATAAATCCACACTGTCCATCGAATTTTCCAAATAATTCTAGAACATGAGCTCAAAAATTAGTTACATCCAAAGCTCAAGTGGATCACACCATAGAAAGCAATGGTGATTAAACAGACTACCATTGAAACCATCCTAAGGTGGCATAAAGAAGTTTTCCACGGTAGCATCAATTTCTACTATTTCCTATGGTGTGGTCCACTTTAGCTTTGGATTTGCCTTATTTTTGAGCTCATGCGCTAGAATGATCTTAAAAAATGTATAGACAGTGTGGATCTAGGAAATATATTATTGTGGGCCCACATAAATTTTACAAGTCAAGAAATTACGTTGCTTTGCTTGCTGTGTGGTACAGCACATTCTAGGTTGGGAGAAGAAAACGAAAAGTATTTACATGTGGAGCATCTGTTTGGCCCATCATGACGTATGTATCAGACCCACACCATCCATCCAATTTTACATACGATTTTAGGGCACGAGACAAAAAAGAAAACTTAAAAAGGAAAAGGAAAAAAAAAAGAAAAAAGAAAAAGGAAAAAAAGAGGCAAATCCAAGGCGCGGGTGAGCAACACTACATGAAATAGTGGGAATTGGATGCCTTGCCGTTGGAAACTTTTTGGGGAGAAGTTTATGATGAAACAGCTTCCACAATGCAAGGGGAATATGAGGCATCAAAAGAAATGAATTGGCAAGGAGAAATATGAGGCATCAAAAGAAATGAAAATGTTTGCACCCGTAGAGCAGCTTGAACCCCCCGTAATCAAGTTGTTCCTCTTCGAGAAAAGTCGCTCTAACTGGAGAAGAGGTATCAGGGTGACCTGTTTGGATTTCGGTAGTTGGAATATCAGCTCTGACCTTGCCTTCCTCGCCAACATCCACTTCTTGATTATCATCTAATAAAATGTTCCCTTCATCAGTCAGGCTAGTAGAAGAAGATGTTTCGCTGATTGAAGTATTTGCAGAATAATCTGATGACCTATCTTCTTCAGAAGCAGTTTGTTTTCCCTTATAAGCAGTCTTTACGGGAAGAAGACGAACGCTCCGAGAAGGAGAAGGATTTTGTTGCGCTAAAACTTTGGGAGATAAAGATTTAGCTCATGAACAAGTCATGGGAGAGACCACAACTGAATTCTGTCCCGCAGCAGGAGAAATTGCAGTCATAGTTCGATCAGTAGTAAGACGAGCCATAGCTATAATTTGACCCTCTGCCTCTCGAGTGGGAGAAGAAAGAATGGCGCCTGCAGGGGTCTCAAATTCATCAACAGGTGTGGTTTGTCTTTCCGCTCGCTTGATAAGTAAAATTCCTACACATGCCATACATGTGTTTACACAAGATCATATAATCCATCCATCAGGCTAGTCCCACATTGTACATATTTTCCCAAAATGGAATTTTGTTCAATTAACACTTGTGCCCCAACAATGGAAACAGGTGGATCGGTTGGCAAAAACTTCATTCTTAGTTTTACACTTTGTTTTACAAACTGTAGCTTACCTAATGAGTGGAACAACCTGATTCTTAGGCTAGGGCATGGCGATGGATGGATTGGATCTCAAACGTACCATGTCCACGTGTAAGTGTGCATGAACATGCTCTTTTTTGACCGGCTCATGCTTTAAATATGGAAGAGTTGTTATCTTTCAATTGAGGCATCACACATTTTAGGGCATGAACCAATAAATGAAGCAGGTCCAAAGCTCAAGTGGTCTACATCATAGGAAATAGTGGGAAATGAACGCCTAGTGTTGATAACTTACTGGAGCCCTAGAAATTTTGGATCAAGCTGATATTGTTGTTATCCCTTATCCTTGTCCCTGTGATCTTACAAACAAGTTAGATGACAAACAAACATCAACGTGGGTCCCTTATGGTGGAGCCCATAAATTTGAGTTAGCTCTTTTTGAAACCAAGTTTTGAGGATAAAATACCCGTTGATTCGATCCATAAAACACAAATATTTTCAAAATTTTTGAAAAATCAAACCTCTTAGTGTATTTCGCATATAGAACATGGTGGACCCAAAGGACTTGAATATTGTAAGGTCTAAATTAAAAGAGATAGACCTCATCAATTATATGAACGTGCTTTAATGCTAAAAGATGTGTCACCTAGCCAAGTTTGGAGACAAAGCTAATCTTACTGTAAAGACGCATGATAAAAAGAAGAAAGAGGAAAAGACCAAGCAAACGTTAAATAAAAAAATTAAAAATTAAAAATTAAAAAAAAAAAAAAAAAAAACAAGATAATGAAAATATCCAAAAAGCCGAAGAAAAGGCGTCCTACGATGAAAAGGGGGTAATTAAAGACCCAAAGCAAAAGAAAAAGCATCCCGAAAAAGCATCCCACGATGAAAAGGGGAGCTGATTTCCTGCGCTAGGAACTAGGTGAGGCCCACCATGACTTTTGTGAAAAATCCACTCCATTCATCCATTTTAGGAGATTTAACCAAAACTGAGCCGAATCCAAGGCTCAAGTGTACCACACGAGAGGAAACCGTGGGGATTGAGCAACCACGTTTTTGAAACATTTGTACGTTTACAAAAGTTTTGCATCAGGCTAAGTTTTTGTATTTTCAGTTCATTCAAGTGGGAATGTTTGGATGTCATATAAAAATCAAGGTGAAACCTAAAAAGGTTTCAACGGTAGAAATTTGTTATCCCAGTTTTTCCTCCGTGTGCAGCTTATCCTACTTTTGGATCTTACTCAGTTCTAGTGGGATGTCGTAAAATGATCTAACGGATGGCCATGGTAGATTTCTCACAAACATCACCGCGCGGGAACACAGTAGGAAATCCGCGTCCGATGAAAAGGAGAGGGTACTAGGTGAGGCCCTTACTGTAGTGCCCACCTTTATCTACTAATTCTATATCCATGCCCTCCATCTGTTTTACCAGACAATTTTAGGGCATACGCCAAAAATGAAGCAGATCTAACTCTCCGGTGGACCGTAACATAAGAAAATAATGGTGATTGGCCTTTACTGGGCCATGGAAGTTTTCTATCAAGCTTTTTTTTATTTTTCTGGTTTTTATCTTCATCCAGATTTATTTGACCTTATCAAAAGGTTGGATGGGTCTTAGGAAGTTTTTAATAGTAAAGCGTTCATCACCATTGTTTCCTATAATATATACACCTAAGATTTGGAACTTCTTCGTTTCTAGGCTTATTTCCTAAAATGACAGAGAGAAACATATGAACAACGTGTATGGATATGCATTAAGGCGGCCCCATATTAAGGGTTGCACTTATTGGGTGGGGCGGGGGCTGCACCTGATCCACTCCCAAAGAAAATACCCAAGCAAAAGAGAAAGCAAGAAGCAGAGGGCACACCATCCCTCTGAGCATGGAATTGATGCTTTGTATGCCCCCAGCAAATTTTATGTGTTTCATCCATCTTGCCGGCTCTTTTGAGGGTGTGAGCCTAAAAATTAAGCAGATCCAAATCTAAGGTAAACCACACCACAATAAACAATATTAGTAATTGAACACCCACAGTTAAAAAATTTTAGGGCCCACTATGATGTTTATTTTCAATCACACAAATATCAGCTTGATCCAAAACATTTATAGTCCCTAGGAAGTTTTTAATGGTGGGAGTTCAATAGCTATTTCCTATGATGTGGCCCACTTGATATTTGCATTTACCTCATATTTTTTAGCTTGTCTTAAAATGATTTTGAAAATTGGATGGTGTCCATAAAACAAGTACATAATGGTGGGCCTATATGTTGTTGATGCCTTAAATCTATCAATAACAGGGTCTGTTGATGCCATTGAAGGTCTCATCGAGTGAGGGCGTAGAATTGCGTAAGCGCGGGATTTGTTTCCTATTCCGGTTGTAATAGTTTATGTATTGGGTGTAATTGGGATTTGGGATGATAGATGGTGTTTTAAGAATTTCTAATTCATTCCTAAGGGTTTAAGGGCATAGCTAGGGCTTGTGGAGTAGATTCGAGGCTTGTTCCAATCAGTAAGACTTTATCTCTTGTAATTTCTGCTTTCATAATGCATTACTCGTCGCTTTGTGCCGTGGTTTTTTCCCGCAAGGGCTTTCCTACATAAAATTCAGATTGTTCTTATTTAGACTTGGTTGTGCTATTATGTGTACCTTGCTTGATTCATCTTCATGCGCTTCCGCAATTCCCCAATAAGTGGTATCAAAGCTAATGTTGGAAGACAAGTCAAATCTGAAAGCAATGTATCAATGGCATCTAACCCGAAATTTAAGGTAAAAATAATTTTGAACTACGGAAAGTTAAGATGAACGATATCCTAGTTGAAAAACCACCAAAATCTATGACAAAAGAAGAATATAATGAGATAGATAAGAAAGTTAGAATCTTTATCCAATTATGCTTAACGGATGAGGTCCTCTATAATGTCATAAGAGAGAACTACAACAAGTATATGGTCGAAATTATAGAATATCTATGAAAGATCAAAAAAATTACAAGTATATGGGCAAAATTATAGAATATCTATATGGGCAAAATTATAGAATATCTATACGAAGAAATCTCTTCAGAATTGTTTATACTTAAAGCTACAGTTATTCAATCTGAAGATGGAGGAGGGAGCTTGCGTTGAGGCCCACATCAGTAACTTCAATAGGTTGATTTGAAAATTATTGAATGTGGAAGAGACGATGAAAGATTAGGATCAGCATGTATACTGTTGAATTTCTCTCACAGCTTCGTATGAGTCATTCAAGAACTTTTTGTGCATTGGGAGAATGACCATTAGGGTTGAGACTATTATCTCAACCCTTCAGTCGAAGGTGATGAGAAAAAAATGGTGATGTAGGTGCTCCTACAGATGCACTGGTTATGAGGGGGAGAAATTTTGAGCGCGACAGTGGATCTTCACGATTGATGTACAAATCCAAGGGCAATGGCGAAGGAAAGTTGAAGTGTTGTGGCAAGGTCAGGCACATAAAGAAGGATTAATGTTAGAATCCTAAATTGAGAAATGAGAATTCAGATAGTTCTTCTTGGGAAGCCAACACTACAAAATCTAATGAGGAGACGAGTGATAGTGCCATGATAACTGCATTAAAATTCGAGTACTTTGATGCAGAACAACTTTTGGATATAGAAGCTTCGTATCACATGACCCCTCATAGGAGTTGGTTCACCAGTTACAATGAGTACGATGGTGGCTAGGTGTTTATGGGTAATGATAATGCCTATAAAGTGGTAGGCGTTGGATCGTTGTCCATCAAGATGTTTGATGCCATTGAGCTTATCTTGATCGAAGTGAGACAAGTTCCTGATTTGAGGAAGAGTATGATATCTCTAAGAACACTCGAGGCACTTGGGTGTAAATTCACCGGTTTTTATCGTGTCCTCAAAGTTTCAAAGGGGGCACTCGTAGTCATGAATGTGCAGAGGAATATTGGAAACCTTTATAGTTTGATCGGGAGTACATCATCGGGTTAAGCTGTAACATTTGTAGTGGATTTCACGTCTATACATATGTAGCATGTACACTTGAGCCACATGAGCGAGTGGGGGATGAATGTACTTTCTGACCATCGTTTGATTCCAGTTTTTAAAAGTATCGATTTTAGTGTATATGAATATTATATATATGGTAAATAGTTGAGGCTGTCTTTTAAATCTAGGAAACATGTTTGTAAAGAGGTTATAGACATGTGCATTATGACATATAGAGGCTGTCGCCTGTATTTTCTGGTGAAGGGTTGTCATGGTTTCTTATGTTCATTGATGACTATTCCAGAAAAGTGTGGATTTATTCAATGTAAAATAAATTCGATGTTTTCATCAACTTCAAGCAGTGGAAGACGATGGTGGAAAAACAGTTAGGGTGAAATGTGAAATTGTTAAGGACAAATAAAGGTGGCATTACGCCAAAACAGCGAAAAAAGGACGGTCCAAAACCGTCCCAAATGACCAAAAAGGATGGTCATGGACCGTCGCGTGGGCCGTCAAATTTTGACGTGTCTTATTACTAAGGACGGTTGAAAACCGTCATTCTTATTGACGAAAAAAGGACGGTCATGGACTGTCCTTAAAAAGGACGGTCATGGACGGTCCTTGAAGACCGTCTCTTATGAGCCTTCAAAGGACGGCCATGGATTGTCCTTTAAAAGGACGATCATGGACCGTCCTTAAAAAGGACAGCTATAGACCGTCTCTTATGAGCCTTCAAAGGACGGTCATTGACCGTCCTTTAAAAGGACAGTCATGGACCGTCCTTTAAAAGGACTGCTATCAACCGTCTCTTATGAACCTTCAAAGGACGGTCATGGACCGTCCTTAAAAAGGACTGCTATCAACTATCTCTTATGTCCCTTACAAGGGCATTTTCAAATTTGAGATGGTTAATATACACCTGTTACAATATATTTCATCGTATTCTTCCTGATATACACCTGTTATATAATATATTTCATCATATTCACATTCACATCCATCTAAACCCAAACTACGTAAATCCATCCAAAGATTGGCTTGTTAACCACCTGAAGTGTCAAATATTCTTCCACCTTGTCTGCTAAATCCAATTTTTATTGTATTGGAATGGGATAAAAGATTGGCCTAAACCACCCAAAGACCTTCAAATTCATATGTTGCCCACCTGATTATTGGACTTAATTTTTTGGGCTCACTTTATCATCATGGTGGAATGAACCTGTTGTATGGGTTAAATGTGATGAACACACCATGAGAGCCTAAAAATGCTTTACCTTGACACTTTTTATGGGAAAATCAAAAGGAAAAAAAAAAAAGAAGGTATTTTGGTCAATTGATTCCCCTAAAAGCATATTCTAGTGCTTTGCATAAGTCATTGTTGGTAAAATAAAAATACCTTAAAATTTTTTTTATTATACTTTAGTCTAGGCTTTTGCAACTCAATGCCCTCTGCTGCTTCCTTTTCAGATATAGAAAAGTGGCTTATTTAGATACAGATGTTGGACAGCCAGAGTTCACGACTCCTAGTTCTCTCTCACTACATCTCATTGATGAACAAATTCTAGGTACAGCTCTTCCTGTTGTTTGGGCATGAGTTTTCTTTACAAATTTGGTTGAATTCTAGGTACAACTCTTCTAAGAAGTTACGGTATCTTGTAATTTATGTTCTTATTATTTGATTCATTTTATCCTACATTCGTAGGTTTAGATTTGATTTTCAGGAAATTGGGTGTAAATGCTTTGATGCTTATTTAATGGCATACTGACATTTGATCCTTGGTGGGTGTCTTAAGTAGGTTGGTTCGTTAAAGTTTCTTCTTCATTGGTTCTCCCTTCTGTCACAATTCACCTGCAAATTCAGGATTTTCCAGTTCTTAATGCTACCATACTTGGTTTGATAGCTGGAACCGTTTTTGGATATCTCTAACATACTTATTTATGTTGACTATAACAGATTCTGGGCATTGCATATGTGCTCAATCTTCTTTTTGGACTGGACCTGTTCATATGTGTCTTTTTGTCTCCAATTGATGCTGTTCTATTTCCACTATTTATCACCCTCTTGGTGAGATTGACTCTTCTATCTAGCAATGATGCCAATTAGTTATATACGCATATCTTGATGGTTGTAACTGGTGCTTGATTTTTAGGACAAATGCAACATGGAAAAGTTGTTTGGATATCTCTAAAAAAATTGTCTTTAGGATTTTGCTTCTTTGTAGTCGTGCTATCGGCACAATCCTTGGCGATATGATCCAGACCACCACATTTGAAGCAACCTCTGCATATGTCCAGAGTAGAAATTTTTTCTGAATGTTTCACTTAAAACTGATGGGTAACTCCTGTTTCGTTGAAGTCATACAAGAAGCTGCTACATGGTTCCTTCTTTATGGAAATTTATTTAATTGAAACCACAATGTTTTCCTTATTGTTCCACATCTTTGATCATGTTAAAAGGGTTCTCCACTAATACAATTTTTAAATAAACTGCACTTGTGAAAACAATTTTAGTAATTATGTAATTTGTTTGTCAGTGGTTCACTATGAAGAGATCTAGCAGATTGTTTGTCATTGTGATCTGTCTTTGTTGCATGATTGCTCTGATAAGCTTTTGTCAATTTTGGGGTGGAGTGCCAGTTGGATGAATGATTTGCATTGAAGTCCTAGATTTAAAATGCTATTTGTTGCATATCCAAGGGTACTTTTTAATTTATCCTTATTTTTATTAACATAAACAATGAAGATTAGAAATATACAGGTAGAAGTTGTGCTAACTTCTGATTGTTGATCAGTTATGTTTTTGTTTGTTGTCATAATTTTTAAGAGAGATTTACCTGATCCAGCTTGTTGAACCATCTGGTATTAGTTTTGAGCTTCATGTCATTGGTCTTTAATTAATTGTAGGCTTTTTTATTATATTACTGTTCTTTCTGGAGAATCTGCAAATGAAGTGGTGAGCTGTCACAATTTCTGCTTCAGTTATTTGCTCTAAGAATGCAACTATCGAGGGATTTAACTCCTGGAATTACTGGAAGATGCCCATACCAGACATGGACTGCTGAACCATGATGGTATGATGCATATAGGCTTCTTCTCTTTTCTTTTGTAGGTTATTGAAAAGAAAAAATAAAAATAAAAATATATATATATATATATCATTCCTGTTACTTCTGATCAACTACTAGAGATTATAAAAAGTGTCTCAAAATTTTAAGTCTTCATTATATTATAAATTAGAGGTACAATTGATCTACAGTGGAATGATGGCTGCACACACATTGATGAAACGATGGCCATTTATATTTTTTTTTTTTTTTGGACAATTATTAGAGTAAATTGGTGTAGAGTGAGAGTCCTTAACATAATTTCTTTTTCCAAGAAGTGTATGCTTGAAGTAATATAAATCTTGAGAACTCATTGATCTCCTTGTAACTCAACTAGGTCCTTCCTTTGATATAGGAGCTCCATTCATAGGTGATCTCTCTCCCCCCGTTTTTTCTTTTTCCTTGTTCTTGGTGCAGGAGGATTGCATTATACAAGCCCTTTATGGTAAGGTGTCTACACGTATGGACGTCATTATTGAACGAAGGATTGTAATTGATTCATTATTGAATGAATGAATGATTATGCAAGTGGTAATTGAATGAATGAATGATTATAAATTATTATTTTTTTTTAAATGTAAGAAATAGCTACAGATATTCACCGTAGCTGTAGGGGCCTTTGGCTACAGAGATGGTTGCTACGAATTATATCTGTAGCTATAGTAATTGATAGCACGGATTAAATCCATAGCCATAAATTTTAGACGTATGGCTACCCTACTCCTACGGTTGTGCTACATACTAAAACCGTAGCTATAGGTATTTAGCTACTATTTTTTCCATAGCTTTGCCCAGTTTTCTAATAGTGAAGCTTTTGTGACAAGTTTGAGGTTATTAGCGACGATGAGGACTTGTGCAAAACGTCTTTATTCGCAATGACTTTTATATTTAGCAACGTTTTACAATATACGATGGCGACATGTAAAATCGTCGCAAATAATTATTATTTGCGACAAGCCACACGCCGAAAAAAACTTTTTATGATAAATTTGGTTTTGCTGGCGACGACGAGGACTCGTCGCGAAACATCTTTATTCGCGACGAGTCTCATATTTAGCGACGTTTTACGATATGCAATGATAATGTGTCAACTCGTCGCTAATTAATTATATTTTACGACAAGTTAGTAGGTCGTCGCACATAGTTGAGTTATCGGCGACGAGTTGCCATTTTCGTCACTAAATAGAATTAATGACGCCGTATTTGCAACAAACGTGGTGACGAACAACACTCGTCACTAAAAGTTTTTAGCGACGAGTTTGGAATTTTTAGTGATGAGTTGACTTGTCGCAAAAAGACTGAATTGTTTTAATGATTCATTAATTCAGATCATTTTAGGGTATGGTCTTAAAAATGAAGCAAATCCAAAGCCCAAGTGGACCACACTATAATAAAAGGTGGGGATTGAACGAGAACCATTGCTACTTTTATCCTGTATTATTATGGTCCACTTGAGCTTTGCATCCGTCTAATTTTTGGGCTTGTAACCTTAGAATGATCTGAAAAGAAAATGAGTGGATGACATGGATATATAAAACAAGTGTTATAGTGGGCCATGAAGACTGTCTTGATTTTCCAGTAACGAGCTATTGAAAAGGTGTTGCTATCAGTGTCAAGCAACCTCCATTCATTTTGAAATCCGAATGGTAAATAATTAATGTAAAAAGATGTTAAATAACAATTTTCATGAAATCCAACATTTCAAACATGCCCTATAGGTTTTAGTTGCAATTTCAAGGAGTGGATTACAGTGACAGTCCACTGTGATATTTATTTGCCATCCAACATCCAACATGTTCATTAGGTCATACAAACATGAATGAAGGGAAAACAAAATATCAACTTAACTTCTGTCCTTGTGAAATTTTCAACGGTATGCATTCATTCTCCATATTGTTTCCTATAATATTGTGCACTTGAGCTTTCTACATGCTTCGCATTGCTAGTGCTCTAAAATGAGTTGGCTAAATGGCTGAATAGTATGGATAAAACATTTACATTCTAATGGGCCCCACATAATCCGATCACTAGATATTGGTGGCATTGGGGTCATGGCCTAATCCGCTCCCATCTTGGGTGAGGCACGTGCGGATGGTCTGTGTCCAAGGCACAGGAAATTCCAGTGCAGGCGTTTCTTATTGGTTCACAGGTCATTTTCAATGACTCAGTGATCATGTAGAGCGGGTCGCGTACAGTTTCATGGATAAGATGGATTAGAAAAAGCCCGATCGATGACAGAAGTGATCCGGACCGTCGGACCTTAGATCGGGTGTATCTCATAATCCAGAATGAGTTACCGAGCATAAAATATATGATTTTGAGGTAGAAATAGCTACTTTAGCCAACCAATCCCGCTACGCGGCTAGATTACCTGCTACAAAATATGCAGATTTCCTCACTGCGGCTAGATTACCTGCTACACAACCTACCATGTAACATGTGAGACTTCTTCGGGCCCACCATAATTTTTGTGTTAGATCCACTGCCCATCAACTTTTTTCCAGATATTTCTATAGGATGAGCACAAAAATGAGTTATATCCAAAGCTCAAGTAGGCCAAACAACATAAAGAGTAGGGATTGAATATACTGCGATTGAAAATTTCGTAAGGTCAACCGATGAGGCTTATTTGCCATCTAACCTGTTGATAAGGTCACCCATACCTGGATGAGGGTAAATTATAAATATCAACTTGATCATAGCCATATGTGGCTCAAGAAGTCTTCGACCATACCATCGGTTCCTATTATTTTTGGCGTAGGCCACTTGAAGTTTGGATCGTCCATACCATCGATTCCTATTATTTTTGGTGTAGTCCACTTGAAGTTTGGATCTGACTTGTTTACAGGATCATACTCTAAGAATGATCTGACAAAAAAATGAATAGACAATATAAATCTAAGAAATGTATCATTAAATTCCGATGGTTAATTGAGAGAAGAAAACGCATCTGGGAATTTCCATTGCTCTATGACAAAAAACGAAGTAATAAAAAAGCTCATGCGAGCCATGATACAACAAATAACATGTATTGGAGGTGTACCGTTGAAAACTTTTTAAAGCCACGGGAAGATATGATGAAGCAAATACGTTTTTTCTTTTTCCAGGTCAATATGACCTTATGAAGAGATTAAATGGCAAATAAACCTTACAGTGGACTTTAGGTTCTATGGTGTGGCCCCAGTACTTGAGACATGGATGTTGTACATTTTTGGACATATGCTCTGAAATAATCTGAAAATTTCGACTGAGTGGTGTGTATCTAACACAGAAATCATATCCAGCTTAGAGAAGTTTCATACCTTAAAATTTGGGTTGGGTTGTCTAGTAACCTATGCGTTTCCGTGAGAAAATCCGAGTGTCCTATGAGCGTAGTCGGCAACGACGTGGACCAATGAGAAGCGACTTCAACAGAGACGATCCGGAGACGGATTGGCTACTCCCCTGCCACCAGCCCGGTGGGTGGTGGTCGGTGCTCTGTGGGCTCACATAAAGTATGTGTTTCATCCATTCCGTTCATCCAGTTTTAAAGATCATTTTAGATATCGTTACCAGAAATGAGAGGTAATATAAATCTCAGGTGGACCACACCACAGGAAAACAATAGTGATTAGATATCCATCATTAAAATCCTCCTAAGGCCAACTGTACTGTTTATTTGACATCTAATGATTAGTTATACAGACCCAGATGAAGGGAAAAAAATATCAGCTTGATCCAAAACTTTTATGGCCCCCAACAAATTTTTAATGGCCAAAGTTCATTCAACACTGTTTCCTGTAATGTGGTTAACTTGAAAGTGATATATACCTCATTTTTGGTATCATACCATAAAATGATATAGAAAAATATATGTATGGCATGGATGAAGTACATACATCATGGGGGAGACGACAGAGCACTGACCATCAGCCATTGACTGCTGGCAGGGCGAGTCGCCGATCCGTTTCCAGACGATCCGCACTCGGGTGAGGCAGATCCATCCCTTCGCAGCCAGGCAATCCGCGTGCCCAATCCGCGTCCAGTGCCACGGATTATGTGACGTCACCACCTAATCTAATCCGAATCTGGACCTCTCCTTTTCCTTCTCTCCCTGAAATATTTCAAAAGTTTCCGTTCGTGTATCTCGAGATACCTCTCAATCCTCCCTCTTCTTTTTCGCCCTTCTCCCCTCCACGTGATTTTTCTCAGCCCACATTGCTGCATCTGAATTTTGTCAAAGAGATTGAAAGGATATGTTAAAATAACATGCCAAACATAAGCTGAGGAAGCTTAGCATTTTCTTTCAGTTTTTATACAGAATCTGAAAGTAGTGGAAGTACTTTTGGTTCACTCTGACGGGAAGCAGAACAAGAGAGTAGCAATGGCCGAGGTATTTCTTACCTTTTTCCTTCAAAAATTGGACGGGCAGCTCACGCAGGAACTGAAGCTCCTCTCTGAAGCTTGTGAAGGCGTTGAATGGATAAGCGATGAGCTCAAATCCATAAAAGCCTTCTTGAAAGACGCTGAGAGAAGAGGAGATCAGAGGGAAGAAGGTGTTGAGGCTTGGATCACCCAAGTGAGACAGTTAGCCTTCGATGCTGAAGATGCAGTTGATGAGTACTTGATCCGGATGGAAATACAACGCCGTCTTCGTGACAGGCACATGGGCTGCCTTGCATTTCAAGCCTGCTTCATCAGGCGCTTGAAAGCTCAACGACAATTCGGCACTCAAGTTCATAAGTTCAGAATAATGGTGAAAGAGATTCATGAGAGGAGGGAACACTACCGTTTCCAAATTACACAAGAGACAGCTTCAATTTTGGTGGATGATGGGCATCCGGATCCTGGAGTCGCTGCTCATTGGGTCGAAGAACCAGATATCGTGGGCTTGGAGGATGCGTCGGAGCAGCTTATGAAGTTGCTTAAGGAAGAGCAGACGCAGCAACGTACCATCATTTCCATCGTGGGGATGGGTGGTTTGGGAAAGACAACCCTTACGAAGAAACTATACAAAACTGCAGAGGTGTCTTTCAAATGCCATGCATGGATTTATGTCTCTCAGCAATTCAAAATAGATATTATTTTGAGAAGAATGCTCACAGAATTCTGCAAGAGCAGAAAAGAGTCACCTCCAAGCAGCATGGAGAACATGCCCAGAGAAGAACTGCGAAGGACAATATACAACTACCTGGATGGAAGAGAGTATGCGCTCGTCCTCGACGATATTTGGGATATTTGTGTTTGGGATGATGTGAAGCATGCTCTGCCTCGTGAGGGCAGAGGGAAGATCATCTTCACGACCCGCATGCAAAATGTAGCATCTCCCGTGGGCGAGATATGTAGCATACATGAACTCAAGCCATTATCTGATGATTTGGCTTGGGAGCTCTTCTGCAGAAAGGCCTTTTGGGACAAAGACCCCAAAGGGACTTGCCCACAACACTTGTTCGGAGTGGGCAAAGCCCTGGTCAGAAGATGCGAAGGCTTACCGCTTGCAATCGTGGCGATAGGTGGCCTCATGTCAAAGAAGAGGATGAATGCTGTTGAATGGAATAATGTACTAAAAAATCCAGACTGGGAATCGAGGCACAACGAAGATCTTGCAAGATTGAACGAAGCCCTGCTCATGAGCTACCGTTATTTACCTCCTCACCTCAAGTACTGTTTCTTGTTTTGTGGTATGTTTCCTGAGGATCATGTAATCAAGAGAAAAAAACTGATCCGCATGTGGGTGGCTGAAGGCTTCGTTGAGGAGAGTCCAGGGAAGACGCTTGAGGAGGTCTCAAGTGATTACTTTGTTCAGCTCATTAACAGAAACCTCCTCCAGCCTATCTTTGACGACCTTACAGGGGAGTTGATAGCGTGTCAAGTGCATGACCTCATGCGTGACATCGCTATCTATATGTTTAAGAAGGAAGGGTTTGGGACAATCATAACAAACGGAGACACCAACGTGGATGGAAAGCAACGCCATTTAGCAATTCAAAACTGTGAAATTGGCATTCTATCTAGTATGGTCAATTTGAATCCTCGGTCGCTCATTGTATTTAATGTAAATGACTTTCCTTCCTCATTACGCAGAACATTATTAGATTTTAAGCTGCTGAGAGTACTAGATCTCGATGGCATTCAAGTCAAGAATCTACCGGACGAAGTGGGTGGCCTAATTCACTTACGCTATTTAAGCTTGAGGAGGACACAGATCGAGAACCTGCCGACTTCAATGGGAAGATTGCATAACTTACAGACATTGGATGTAAGGGATTCCAATTTGGAATGCTTGCCTGTCGGAATAGAGATGCTGATGCAATTGAGGCATCTTCTCTTAGTTGGATGCCTTACAATGCCATGCGGAGCAATCAACTTTCGTAACCTCCAAACATTATCAGGTGCAATTGTTGATGATAGATTTTCGAGAGAATTGGGTCAGTTAACCCAACTTAGGAAATTAAGTGTTGGAGATGTTAAAGAAGAATGTTGTGCACAACTATGCAATTCCATTAGTCAGTTGGAACACCTGCGTTCCCTCAGAATAGTGCATTTTGATGAGAATGAACGGCTCCAGCTACAAACAGTGTCCAGGCCTCCGCAGTATCTTGAGAAACTAGGATTGGGAGGCGTGATGAAGGAGTTGCCGGTTTGGGTCGGCTCTCTCAACTGTGTGCAGGTGATCGCATTTGCTTTCACTCAATTAACAAGTGACCCACTCACAGCTCTCGGACATTTACCCAATCTGGTGTCTCTTGTGTTAATGAAGGATGCTTATATGGGGAAGAGGATTGGGTGTATGGTCGGAGGATTTCCTAAGCTCAGAACTTTGTCATTAGAAGAAATGGAAGCATTAGAGGAGTGGAGCAGCATAGATGAGGGTAACATGCCATGCCTAGACTATGTCCACATTTCTAAATGTCCAAATTTAAAGATGCTCCCAGACGGATTTCAGCATCTTGCCGCTCTTCAAAAACTAGTCTTGAAAGACATGGGCGAAGAATTCATGGGCAGGGTAAAGAAGGGTGGAGAGGACCACTTCAAGGTCCAGCACATCCCCTCGATTCGCCATTTTCACGTTGATGATGGGAAATTGGTCTGGGATGAGCTGCGATGACTCACGGGATCAATCATCACGCAATCCAACTTCAAATAAAACACTGTATGTACCTCTCTCTCTCTCTCAAACACGGGGACGCGGATTGGGTACTAACCCCACTAATTAGAGACGGACGGTCCTGACAGGGATCCGTCCGGCACACCATCACGTATGTGTTTTATCCACGCTGTCTATCAATTTCGACATATCATTTTACGGCTTGAACCCAAAAAGTAGGCACATCCAATGTTCAATTATACCACACCATAGCAAGCAGTGCCGAGAATGATGCCAACCGTTGAAACCTTCGAGGGCGCCATCCGCTCACAAGTTCACATAAATCTCGATGAAGTAAAAACGTAAATGTTAGCTTCATCCAAAACTCAAGCCTCTCAGCTGGATAAAACACATATCATGGTGAACTCACAGCCCCTTCCATGATCATCGTCTCTAGTTCGGTCCTCGTAGGGTAAGATTAGGTGCGGCCCTTACCGTACGTGGGGCCCAACTAGTGACCTACTTTAAATAGTAATTAATGTTAATAATAGCTTTAGATGAAAAGTTATTTCAAAAAGGAAAATGAGTTGTCGGTTAGGGTGGTCCCACCGTGGTGCTACTGTGAAATCTAATCCGACCATCAGGTGAGTTATCTAATGTTAGATTTAGGGTCCTAAAATCAGCCCCATCCATCATTTAGGTGGACCACATAATTGAAAATTATGTACATCAAAAGGTTATCATCCAAACTATTTCTATCTGTATAATGCATTTGAAACAAAAATAAGACCGCTTTGTAACACTCAGGCATAACTTTTAACATGGCATCTAATGGTTGGGGTGAATTTCAAATGCTTACCACGATGAGTCCTTTAAAAATTAATAGCCGACGTCTCTATTTTAACTGTTTTTAGTGGTATGGCTCCCATGAATCATCCGTCAACGTGATTTCCTATTTTTCTTTGGCACTGACATGGGACTACACAGCTAATAGATAGAAGGTACACATCAAGGTAGGCCCTGTAAGAAATAGAAGGTGGGCACACAAATTTCTTATTCGTTCCCATAAAATACTCTGATAGCGTAGCACCTAGGTACCAGTTTATGTGGCAAAATTCCAAAGCCCCATCAGGATGCATGTGTTATATCCCCGTCATTCATCCATCTTTTTATGGCATGAGCCCAAAAAATGAGGTATATCCAGAGATCAAATGGACAACCTAGAAAGTAGTGGTGTTGAACACCTACCATTGAAAACTTTTTGGTAGCCATATATAGATGTTTTGGATGCAGCTAATATTTGTGTTTCCCTCCATCCATCCAGGTCAGTGTGACCTTTTGAGCAGACAAGTTGTAAAATAAACATCACGGTGGGCCTGAGGAAGGTTTTAACAGTACAGTCATTGCCCCAACTGCTTTCTTTGGTGTGCTACACTTGAAACTTAGATCTGTCTCGTCATTTTTTAGGTTCATGCCATGAAATAATTTAGCAAGATGGTAGATATAACACTTACATCAAACGGTACCCACATGGTCCCCATGCATTCCAAGTCGGCTTACACGGCAACACCGCTGTGGGTGTTTCCCTAATGGTAGGGCCTACCTTCATGCATGTGCCATACATCCACGATGTCCATCAACCCACTTTCATGTATGTGTTATATATCAACGATGTGCATCAATTTTTTCATATCAATGTAGGGCATGACCTCAAAAAATGAAGTACATCAATATATCCAGTGAACCACATCACAGGAAACAGTGGTAATTGATTATTAAATAAATATTTGTGTTTTGCCTTAATCCATGTTGGTATGACCTTATCAAGAGGTTTATGGCCGATGAATATTACAAGGAGCCCTAGGAAGTATGTACCAGTGGACGTTCAGTTTCCACTGTTTCATGTTCTGTTGTGTAGTCCGCCGGAGATTTGGATCTGCTTTATTTTTGGAACTTGATATGAAAATATTTGATAAAAACTGATGGACGGCATGGATATACAACACATACATGAGGTGGGCCTGATGGTCACGAAAGCACCCACTCTCCCATGTCCTGAGAAACATGCACATTTCTTGGGACTAATGTTCACGATGGACGCCCACCCTTCATTTTTTTTTAGAAAGTCCACCATGATGTGTACATGAGTTCCACTCTAATCATTGGATGTGTAATCCCTTGCTGAGCATAGTCCCAAAAAATCAGAGTGACGCATGAATCAAGTGGGCCATACCCATGGAAACAGTTGGGAGAGACGTAGGTCCACCCATGATTGCTAAGAGTTCACCATGATGAGCCCATGAAATCCACTCCAACCAGTAGATACCGCACCAAAATCCAAATCTGAGGCACAAAATGCAAGCTCATTCATAATTCAAGTAAGCCATATCAAGGGAAACAGTTTGGAGGGTGTGCTTTCCTTGTACCATGTTTTCGATCATGTGGTCTACCTTAACAACATATGGCGCTGATTTTTAGCCTCCGGATCTAACAAGGGGTGACTCATCTAATGGTTAGGGTAGATTTTATATTGACATTACGGTGGGGGTATTTCAAGCTAGCGAATCCTTTGCTTGTTTGAATGAAGGCAATCATTTATTAACATTTATTAGCACTTAATACCTGCTAGCTGTGTGTGAGCATTCTTCTTTCTTTCTCTATGTACTCTACATCTACTCTGTACTTTATTTGCCTGTAAATAAGCTTATACAAAATCTCAAGGTGAACCATATTTTAGGAAACAGTGGTGATCAAACATTCCACCATTAAAACTTTCCTAAGACCCATTGTAATGTTTATTTGCCATCTAACCTACAGATAAGGTCCCCCATAAATATGGATTAAGGGAAGAAAAACAAATATCGGTTTGATCCAAAACTTCTGTGTTTGATTATAACTTGTTAATAGTCAATCACCACTGTTTCCTATGGCATGGTCCACCTAAGATTTGGATCTGCTTCATTTTTGGGATCATGCCCTAAGATGATCTAGAAAAATAGATGGAAGGCATGGATGTAAAATAGCATGCATTAAGGTAGGGCCCACAGTAAAGGCCATACACTTGGGTGAGGCTGGGACTGCACCTAATCCACTCCCCCAAACATTCTGTTTGGTCTTTCTTGCTCTCTTCTTTGATATGTCCATGCATTAAAGAATTTTACAATGAACTACCTAGTTAATATAAAATTTATATTCCATACATTTTTTTAAAAAGGTTTTCAAACACTTACTTCATTAATTACTGCCATATATGGTTCAGGTTGACCATATGATTGCAACAGTGTGCAGGTCAATGATCACTCTTTAAATTATTTCCTTATGTAAAACCCACTTGAATTATGGATGAGCTTGACTTTTAGGCCAGAGACTAAATATTTGTACAACAACTAATGGCTGGAGTGATTTCATATAATCATCATCGTGGGCCTTATAAAAATGGGTCGATATCTCTCTCCAAACTTTTTCTTTGGCGTGGCTCACATGAATCACAAGTCATCTTAATTTTTTGGATCTAAGTTTAAAATAGGAATGCACATCTAATGGTCAAAGTAGATTTTACATAAACATTACAATAGGCCTTGCCAAAAATCAAAATCTAGTGCACACCTATGTAACTATACAGAGATTATTAAAAAAAAAAAAAAAAAAAAATTGCGAAGGACTTTGCTCTTAATTTTGATGGGGCTCACCATGATGTTTATGTAATATCCACTCCAATTATTAGATATTAAGTACCATATGAGGCCCGAAGGTAAAATATCAAGTTAATCTGTGATTTTGGTGGAGCACACCAAAGCAAACAATTGGGAGACAGACATCCACTCTTGATTTTTTAAGGAACCACCTTGATAATCATATGAAATCCAATCCAATCACTAGATTCCACACAAACATTTAGGTCTTTGTCCAAAAAATCATACCCATTTGTCATGCACTCGGGGCACGCTAATGGATATACCCTATTTTAAATCATGTGGTCCACTTGAATCACAAATGGAGCCTTTTTTAGCCTCGTCGGTGACTTAACTGTTGGTTGGGGGATTTCACATGAACATTGTGATAGGGTCTACATGTAGTGCCCCAATTTCATGTAAGCAATCAAACAAACTTGTATACATCTAGAAATAAATATCTACCTCATATGAAATATTGTGGAAACTTAGACATCGTAAGTTGGTATATCATCACTCGTATACATGGTAGAAATAATTAAATTTCAGAGACAATTTTATTTAAGGGGTAGATTGTAACACTTCAAACTTTTCAATACTCGAGTATTGATAGTTCTCAAGTGTTACCCTGAAATTTAATTTAGTATATACATAGTATACCACTAATTTAGCCTATCCTAACCTTACATTTATTCCCTAACCTGAATTTGACCGTTGGAAATAATCTCCATCCATATATAAAGTCATCCGACCATTGATTTTTAAGATGAGATTATCATATATCCAAAGTATTCATACTTTTTTATCATAACCAACCGTTCAATTAACTATTCATTACAACGTAAAAATATCGGACCGTTCACTTTGAGTTTGAACCACCCGATCATAGTAAATTAACTACTTGATCTCCACAACTGCTTGTACACATATCAAATCGAGATACTGATCTGTTTATATTGTTCACCACCTATGAATATGCTCAACACACCATCAAAACTACAATATGAGGAACTTATAAATGTGAACAAGTCACTTGAATCTAATGGTGTACATGTTCTAACCCTTGATCACTCCAAAAAAACTTACTTTGTATTCATCTGTTTATGAAACTAACCATGCATCCACCTACATACATAGTTAGAATACTAACTATTAAGTTTTTTTTTTTTTTTTGACATGTCATATGACCATCCATCATATTGTTTGATATATGTATATTGCCTTAATTAATGATACTTTTAACTTATTTGGTGAATAACTCTTAATTATAATGATTTAGATATAAGTTCTTTTAAAATAATTTCGTAGAAATGTGTTTTTTACCATATAGAATCATTAGATTTTTCAAAACTCTCAGATCAACAATAATTATAAAAATGTCATTAACATAAACCATTGAATTTTGTATTGAGTTGGCTTTTACTGTTTTATTTTATTTTATCAAGTTAACATATTTTTTACTTTTTTAACTTTTTTTTAAAAATTTTTTTTATTGAGTTAGCTTATTGTTACTTTTATCTTTTATTAGGTTAGCCTTGTGCTATAATTCCCTTATTTTATGGCTTAGGCATGTGTTATGGAATTTTAAAACTCTCATTATTCAATTTAATTCTCTATTGATACAAGTAATGTGTTGAATGACTCACAAATATATATTTATTATGGATATAATGCACTCTAGGCCGTGACCCTCTTGGTCGACATGTAAATCATTGGATTTGGGTAGTTGATGTAAGTAATCTACAACGCGTGTTACATCACCTTTTTGGAATTGGATCTCACAATTAATCACTTCATGAACAAATCGTGTTATGTAATTCATCTAAACCATGAGTTGTGCCGTCTCAAGGTGTTCATATAAATCCACAGTAATGTTGGACAAACCGACAAATCTCCGTAGTTATGGGATCCGAAGCGAGCCAAATTCTTATCAATTATAGTCTACAATGTAGTAGTCACTATTTATGATGAGTCACACATACTATGCTAGGCATGTATTCATGTAGATTGGTTGTACATATCGATATCATTCATAAAAGTGGAGCACAAAAAGTATCAGAACCCTTATATTATTTTACTTTAAAAAATTACTTGAATTGTGTTTATCTTTAAGGATAATCATCACTATGAGTAGTGTATTAACCATCTCCAATCATATAGATGATGCAGGTGATGCACCAATTGAAGATATGGGTGATGCATGTTCTCCATGTGAAAGACTACAAGTGACGTGGGATTATGTTGTTAACGCTTTAATTTTAGTTTAGCTTTGTTTACATTTCATGCTATAAATTTGGATATTTGTAACAAGTTCTCGCCTGAGTGAGCAATAAATGATTAGTTGTACTTTTATATTTAAATGTAATAAGAATTTTAGTATGGTTGGTTTTATTCTCATGAATGGTGGTTACCTTCATGAATGTGATATAAATGAAAAAAAAAAAAAGTGAAATTTTAAAGTATTCAATTATTACTTTATTAACAGCTAAAATTCTAGGGCACAAGTGTAAACTCGACCGTGAAATTTTGGAGTATTACAGTCCATTTTCTCTCACAACCACCATTAAGGAAGGTAGTGGAATGATAATTATATAGCTTGATAAGGTAGCTTTTTTAAATCCTTTTTGAAAAGGGTATCAGAATGTAAATTTCATAATTTCATAATTTCTTTTTATAAAATTTTCAAAAATATTAGTCTTCCTATCATTAGGGTTCTTTTGGATACCAAGAATCCATGATATAGACATGGGTAACTATAATGATTATATTTTCTGGTACCATTCATCATAGATTTCGAAAATGGTTTATATTTGGATTAATTCTTTAAATGGTGAGTAGTGTGCAATATAGCATTCACCCCCTTTGAAGCTTATATGCTATTTTTTTAATTAAGGTTATGCTTGATTGTGCCAAATATTACAAAATTTTATAATATTTTGCACTAAATTAGTCTGATTAATAATGTCACTCCACTGACATGTGTAAGTAGCTCAAGCTTTATTCCTACTAGCATTCTTCATCTTATGCAGCCTAGTTGTGGGATGGTGCCAATGACCCCACCATTTCATAAGTTTGACCTCCTTCTACGCTGAAACTTTAAAGAAATACAAGGGATTATATGAAATTATACATGAGCCTCATCCTTATAGTCAACATCACCGTGCACTGTAGGGCCTCATCTACATAAACAACATCATTGTTCACTGCATCTGCCATGTCATATGGCAGCCCTCTTAGAAGCGCAATATCCTTGCCTTCCTTCACTAGATCTTAGCCATGCAAGCCAAGCCGCCCTCTATCTTGGGGAGGTATGACATTACCAACCTCTACATGCATTAAATTGGCACCAACATCACCGTGATCATGCGCCTCAGCATATATAAGAACGACAGCTTACGTTGTTATGTTTTTATAAGGAAATTAAACTTCAAAAATAAAATCTTTTAGTTTTAAAAATTAAATAAATATATTGTATATGAAAATTTTCTAAAAAATAATGACTTAGATTAGTGGTAAGATGATGGCGTGAAGCACCATTTCTGCACGCACATGGTGTGTATCATATGGTTGTTGGGCGATTTATTAGGCACACTTTGTACTTTTCATTGTCAGAAGGATCTTAAAGAGCTTAATCTTTTTAGAACTTTGGTCGGATCCACCTGAGCCATAGTACAATTAAGGAGGGTACCAAGGTCTAGCCAACCCATTGGTGTCTTCTAATTATATTGTTGGTTGAGTATGCTTTGTTAATGCATTGATTTGTGCACCTTGCTTGTCAATCATGTTAGTCCATATGCCATGTAATCAGGTGAGCCTTTAGAAGTTGAATACCGAAGACACAAGATAACATGAGTATTAAGGAAAAAAGAACAAGTAAATAAAGTGCCTTGGTGATTCTAATCTTTAACTCAAAACAACCCTTAAACCTTTAAATGATCTTGACTTAATAGGTAAACCCTCACTACAAAAAAAAAAAAAAAAAAAATGCCTTTAGCCTCAGTTCAAAATTGTGACTAAAAAGGTTTAAAACTGATGTAGAGCAGGTCGTGGATAGTTTCATAGCCAAGATGGATCAAAAAAGGCCCCGTCGACGACAGAAGTGATTCGGATCGTTGGACCTTAGATCAGGCGTATCTCACAATCTCGAATGAGTTACTGACGTAAAATATATGACTTTGGGGTAGAACGAGCTACTTTAGCCAACCAACTCAGCTATGCAAGGTTGCAACGCCCGGAATTGCGAAAAACCCCTGGATCGGCGGTCGTTTCCCTGCTTTAATTTCATTTTTACTATAAATAGTAAGTTTTAGTTTGATTATAACTCTTCATCCGTCAGGCTTTAGGAGTTGCGCCCAATGTGAAAAGAGCTTAGAATAATTAGGAGAACGGTTTGGTGAAGCCAAATAGGACACTTACTATTTTTGGCCGAAAACCTTGCGCACTAGTAGACATCACGACCGTCTATAAATAGTAAGTTTACTATTTATAGTAAGTCGCGGATTCTAGGAGTTCTAGTTGTAGTTTGATTCTGATTTCTTTCTCATTGCTTGGTACCCCTATTTAAAGGGTTGTGAACTTGTTTTTAGTCATCAATTAATCAGTTTCGAATTTATTAGAATTTATTTCTATTTTCTGCTTTCTTTCCTCGTGGATTCGAGAAGTCTCTGTGAGGAGTCCAGAGAAGCTCCGTGGATTCAGAGTATTTATCCTCATCACGTTCATCCCTACGTCAATTGGTATCAAAGCGAAGATTCCTCTTGGGCCGATGACAAACAATGAAGGTATGAATCAAAATCCTATGGACGGTGATCTAGGGATTCGTTATCTTTCGGAAAGAATAGAAGCTTTCTACCGGGAGAGTCAGTTGACCATGCAAGGGCTGCAGGCAACCCTCGACCATCTTGCGGATGCGCTACTTCCGCCCCGAGCCCTAGGTGGTGCTCCACCACCTATGGTTGCTCCACCACCCATGGTGGCTCCACCACTCATGGTTGCTGTACGACGCATCCCCAATTTCCATAGAGCACTACCAGTGGTAAACCGTAGGGCTACACCAGAGATTCAAGTTCTAGCGACGAGGACCTTAATGAGGGTTTTGCCTGACGACCAATCCATAGAGGCGATTACCTAAATCATGCCGAAAGAGACTATCGAGGTAAGGCTGAACTTCCTAGTTTTAATGGTTTATTACGTATAGAAGATTTCCTCGATTGGCTAGCTGAAGTAGAGAGATATTTTGATTATATGGACGTGCTAGATCATAAAAGGGTAAAATTGGTAGTGTTTAAGTTAAAATCTGGTGCTTTTACATGGTGGGAACAATTACAACTCTCACGAGCCCGCCAGAACAAGGCGCCCATCTCATCATGGCCACAGATGAGACGTCTTCTTCGATCACAATTTCTCTCCGATGATTATGAGCAGATATTATTCTAGCAATACCAAAATTGCCGACAAGGAAACCGAATCACACGACACATCAAGAATTCCAAATGGTTGACTACACGAAATGATTTGTCAGAATCTGAGTCACGAAGGTAAGCATGATTTATAGGTGGGTTGCGACCGACAATTCAGACCGATTGGATGTATCCACGGGACCGTGGATGAAGCTGCAATTCATGGCGGTAGGGCAAAACACAACTTGCAAGAGTTCCTGCTCGTCCCTATCCTTCAACTCGACCCCCCATGACAGGTCCCACACGGGATCCAGTGCTGGCACGAGGAAAAGATCCAGTAGGAGAACGTCCTCAACCTCCTACAACCGCAAACCGTGATACGGGGAGCGGCTCATCCAGACCTCAACGTGCAGCACCCACAACAGCGGGTCCGAGTAGGATTCTAAATCCTTATGCTTGGCCAAGGTTGAACAATTGTTACCGCTGTGGCCAGCCAGGCCACTTATCAAACACTTGTCCTCAACGTCCCACAGCACACTTGACTATAAACGAATGGGGCATTAAAGATGAGGCCGCAGAAGAAGACCATGGCTATGGCAAACATGAACAAACCACTGAAGAAATAGTAGGTGGCGATGAAATGACGGGCGAGGATCGTGGCGAATTTCTAGTTGTGAGGCGATTACTGTATACCCCACAAAAGGAATTACATCCACAGTGACACAATATACTTCGTACTCAGTGCACTGTCAATGGAAAGGTCTATGATGTGATCATAGACAGTGGTAGTAGCGAGAACATCGTCTCAAGAGTGATGGTGGACAAGTTGCGGCTACCAACGATGAAACATCCTTCCCTGTACTCAATTGGCTGGATAAAAAAGGTGAATGAGACCAAGGTAACTGAACAATGCACTATCTCATTTTCAATTAGTAAAAATTATAAGGATCAGATATTTTGTGACGTGGTCGATATGGAAGCTTGCCACATGCTATTCGGTAGACCCTGACAATCAGACCGTGATGCGACCCATTGGGGACGAGACAATGTCTACGTATTCGTTAAGGATAGTTGAAAAATAATCATTACCCCTACGGCACCAGAGAACCACCCTGAAGCTTCTAAAGTGGAGGGAAGTTCCCTCTTGACCATTTGATATTTTATGGAGGAATCCAAGGAAACCGGCGAGGTGTACGCCGTAGTGGTGAAGGGCAAGGAAGAAGAACCCTCAAACATCCCTCCAAGTTTAAGATTGTTGCTAAACGAATTCAAAGAAGCCTGGCCTGAGGATTTACCTGATGGATTGGCCCCCATGAGGGACATCCAATATCACATAAACCTCGTCCCTGGGGCTAGCCTGCCCAACCGCCCTCATTATCGGATGAGTCCGAAGGAGTGCGAGATACCTCAGGGGCAAGTGGAAGAATTGATCTGTAAGGGTCTCTTGAGAGAGAGCATGAGCCCATGTGCCGTACCACATTATTAACGCCAAAAAAAGATGGAAGCTGGCACATGTGTGTCGACAGCTGAGCAATCAACAAAATTACCATCAAATATCAGTTCCCAATACCACAGTTGGACGACATGCTCGATATGGTAGAAGGGGCCAAAGTATTCTCTAAACTAGATCAAATGAGCGGGTACCATCAGATTCGTATCTGACCCGGTGATGAGTGGGAAACGGTATTCAAGACTAAGGAAGGGTTGTATGAGTGGCTGGTCATGCCTTTCGGACTATCGAACGCACCAAGTACTTTTATGCGTTTAATGAATCAAGTGTTAAAACCGTTTACTGGTCGATTTATAGTAATATATTTTGATAACATATTGATATATAGCTAGGATGAGGCGGAGCACAGGAAACATCTCAGGCAGGTGCTACAGGTCCTACAAATTAACAAGTTGTACCTCAACTTGGAGAAGTGTAGTTTTTAAACTGACAGCCTGTTGTTCCTAGGGTTTGTTGTAACGTCCACAGACATTCGTGTGGACGATGAAAAGGTGCAAGCTATTAGGGAATGGCCGATCCCGACGAACATTCATAACGTGAGGAGTTTTCACAGGTTGGCGACTTTCTATCGTCGATTTGTGTGAGATTTTAGCACCATAGTCATGCCTATAACAGATTGCATGAAAAAAGGACCGTTCCAGTGGACCGATAAAGCTGACAAGAGCTTTCATGAGATTAAGCATCGTTTGTCTACAACACCAGTCTTGTGCTTCCTAATTTTGACAAATTGTTTGAAGTTGAGTGTGACGCTTCATACGTCAAAATTGGAGGAGTATTATCACAGGAAGGCAGGTCGGTAGCCTTCTACAGTGAGAAGCTCAGCGAAGCTTGAAAGAAGTGGTCAACTTATGAGCTTGAGTTGTACGCAGTTGTTCAGACGCTGCGACATTGACGACATTATCTGATTCAAAGAGTGTTTGCTCTTTACACTGACCATCAAGCATTAAAGTTTATTAATAGTCAGACTAACATAAATCGTGTGCATGCTAGATGGGTTGCGTTTTTACAGGAATTCACATTCATTCTGAAGCACAAGTCAGGGCAGCAGAACAAGGTGGCTGATGCACTTAGTCGTCGTGCATCACTACTTGTTACGATGAGTAACAAGGTGGTCGGCTTCGACTGTCTCAAGGAGCTGTATGCCGAGGACGAGGACTTCAAAGATTCTTGGGTGAAGTGCCAAGAAGGTCACCCCAATGACCTTCATATACAAGACGATTTTCTCTTCAAAGGGAATCAATTGTGCATCCCCAAAAGTTCTCTAAGTGATCAGATTATTCAGGAGCTACATGGAGGTGGCCTCGGTGGACACCTTGGACGAGACAAGACGCGAGCTCTTGTGGAAGAGTGGTATTACTGGCCGCAATTAGTACGTGATGTGGAAAAAGCTGTGCAACGTTGTCATATTTGTCAGACCTCCAAGGGACAATCTCAAAATATGGGCCTCTACACCCCGTTACCTGTGCTTAACGATCATTGGGAGGATTTATCAATGAACTTTGTGCTTGGTATCCTACGAACACAACGCGGCATGGATTCGGTGTTCATGGTGGTGTATCGTTTCTCCAAGATGGTGCACTTTATCCCATGTAAGAAGACCCTCGATGCAACATACGTGGCGAATCTATTCTTCAGGGAGGTCGTACGGCTACACGGGGTCCCCAAGACCATTACTTCTGATCGTGACACGAAGTTCATTAGCCACTTTTGGCGGACTTTGTGAACTTGATTCGATACACGACTTCAATTCAGCAGTGCTTACCACCCACAGACTGATGGGCAGACCGAAGTTGTGAATCGCACGTTGGGAAACCTCCTTCGCTGTATTTCAAGAGAAAAACCGAAGCAGTGAGATTTGACCTTGTCTCAAGCGGAGTTTGCATTCAACAACATGGTGAACCGCTCAACAGGAAAATCACCGTTTCAGATTATCTATGGACGAGTGCCTCGCCACACGCTTAACTTGGTCCCTTTGCCCAAGCACCTAGGCACGAGCATTGCAGCAGAACATATGACAAATAAAATCATAGGCATCCATGCGGAAGTGCAGACCAAGCTACATGCCTCGAACAAGAAGTATAAGGAACAAGCGGATAAGCACCGACGACAAAAAGTGTTCGAGGTGGGCGACCGAGTTATGGTCCATCTGCGCAAAGAGAGACTAAAAGCCTTTGGCCTCGATTTTAACTTAGTTATCCAAATTAAAGCTGCAACCCCGTGGCCAAAGGCTCTAGCCTCTGTTTTAGCAACCAAGGCTAAAAAGGCTTTTATAGCCTTAGTTCTTTAATTGAAGCTAAAATAATCCTTTTTAGCTTTAGTTGTGTCGAAATAAGGCTAAATCATGTTTTTAGCCTCAGTTATTTCCAACCGAGACTAAATTCAAATTTTAGCCTCAGTTGTCTCCAATCGAAGCTAAATAAATCTTTAATCCTGGTTCTAAACAACCAAGGGTAAAGCCTTTAGCCACGGGAGTTGTAATCTCAATTTAGGTAATTTAGGCAAAATTGAAGCAAAAGATGGATTTAACCTCTATTGGCATCAACCAAGGCTAAATTCAATTTTTATCCTCAGTTCTTAACAATCAGGGCTAAATTTAGTTTTTTTTTTTTTTTTTTTTTTTTGTTGCCTGAAGCTAGTAATATCATAATCAACCGATAATTAAACCTATACGTGTTTTCACCCATTTAACATTCATCAAGACAATAATCTACACAATACCAATAAAATGATTAACGGTATATTTGATGTTTTCAAAACATACTACAAATACACATGAATATCCGTTTCCTATCTATAAATGTTTATGACAATACAACCTTTCATGTAGTAGCCCCAAAAAAATGAGAAAAGGTTATGGACTATGAGGATAGTTTTTTACATATGTAAACCGTGGGTATTATACTACGGCGGCTTTACTCCGTAGCTAAACCCACTATCCGGTCAGTATGATTTTAGAGATTGGTAGTCCCGTAAGGGGACTTATGGAATCCACCGCAATGTACGTGTTTTATCTAAGCCGTCCATCCATTTTGATACCTCATTGCAGACTTGAACCTGAAAAATGAGGCAGATCGAAGGCTCAACTAGACCACATCGTAGGAAACAGTGTAGATTAACTGCTTGCCATTGATCTGTAGTGTGGTCCATTTGGTATTTCGATCTGCCTCGTTTTTTGGATCATGCCCTAAAAGTTTCTCTCAAAATGAATGGATGGCGTGGATAAACTACATACATCACGATGGGCCACACGGAGCGCCTGCTAGCACCGTCCGTCTCGACTCTCGAGCTTTGTCCCGCCACAAAAAAAAATAAATGCCCGCGCCCAAAATAGCCCCCGCACCCATATCTGAAAAACCACAGCCTCCCTCTCAATATCTCTCAAGCCTCTTCCTCCTTCTCAATCTCTCTCACGCCTCTTCCTCCCTCTCAATCTCTCTCAACCCACTCCCTTTCTCTACAATCCCGATAAACGCCTCTTCCTCTCATCCCCTCATCCCCAAACACCCCCCGTCCAAATCGATTTATTCTTAATCTATTTCTTTTTCTCTCTTCATTTCAGGTTTTCTGATGCCCTATCAATGACCCTATTTTTGTATATATAGAAGTAGAGGCAAGCATTACGGTTCTCCGATTTCAACCGCCTCTGATCATATCCCACAGGATTTCTATGTATTTTTCTAGAAAGAGCCTTGAAATTTTCACCAGGTATGGGATTTCTTCGATTCCGATTCCCATCTCTCTTAATTTCTTCAATATTAGATCCATTTCATGATATTTCTCTTCAAATATGCCAGATGGACACACCGAAATTGGGCCGTTGGTGTATGTATGGATCTTGCCTTCCATTACCATAAACACATGAGAAAAGCAGCAGGTGGAGAATACAAGTGTTGTACAGTGCTCGGCTGAAAGTGAGTACGGCGCAGTTCATTTTTCCAGTTTCACGTTTTGGGTTCATGGTGGTGAGATAAGTTTAAAGTACAAATCGATGCACCAGGCCTACCGTGATGTGTTCATGTCATCCAATCAGTTCATTATGTGTATTTTCTTTTTTTATCCTTAGATCCCAAAAAATTAGGTCCATCCAAAATTCAGGAGGGCCATACCATGTAAAACTATGCCTAAAACATTTAAAATCACATGTTGTAGCCCACCTGAGTTTTGGAATGGCTAGACTGTTGGGGGTGTACATTCTGTTGGACATGGGCCTAAGGGTGCACACGGTTCGGTTCCATTCCCAACGGTTCCAAGAAAACTAGAACCAGATTTGGACCGTTTGCACCTTAGAACTGAACAGAACCGGACCGTAAAAAACCGGTTCGGTTCTGGTTCAGTTCTATGGTTCTAGGCTTTTTATGATCCAATCCAATTCCATGATTTATTTTTTATAATCCAACCCAATATACATGGGTTTTTTTTATAATCCAATATAATTGCACGGTTCTTAAGCTGCAGCGGCTGACAACCATTTGTAAGCTGCAAATCTGGCATCATGCATGCACATCAATCTAGTCTGTCAAAATCTTGGCTCCAAATTTGCATTGATCAAACATCTTAATAATCTGATTCTGCTGAATTGGAACACAGTCCATTTTAACTTTAAACATTTATTTAAGCACCCAATGTGGCAGTCAAAATTGTTTCTTGGGATTGACCTGTGTATGTGCTTATAGATAAGATAACGTGGTGGTGAACTATCACCATCATCTTGCCCTTTGCCATCCACATTATTTTTGTTACTTTCTAACTTCATTTCATATTCTGAGCAAGCATATTGCTTCTCATAGCTGGGTATCATCTTCTTGTGAAGGGCACATCAGTTACCCTCTTCTGCATTTGGAATTTAGCTTATAGTCTATGGTTCCTGTATATTCCAGTGTTAACCCATTCCTGATAAAACTTGCATCACACACACAGTATTCCCAGATATTTGTTCACGCTTAGGCTATTGTTCTGATACTTCAATAAATGATTTGTTTTTAGTAACAACAAATTCAGAGAAAAATTACATTTATGAAAGCGAATTTCTAATTTCTAGTTTCCCTTTGTTGGATATCGGAGAGTGGACAGTCGAATGGTGTTGAAATAAATTCTGAAGTGGTGAAGGAATTAATATGTTGGTTAGCTCTTTTTTGTGAAGTATAACAGGAACAAACCTTTCATGGTGCAGGCTGTAAGATGTTTTGCAGGATGGAAACCAAACACATAAGATTTGAATCCATATATATGTGCAATGGAATGCCAGGTCCATTAATAATGGATATAGGATGCATTGTATTATGGTATTGAAAATATGTTTATAGGCACTATAATGTCTATTTGCAGGCTGCAGGACTTCTGAGATATCTTGTTTTGTTTAGCCAAATCTTTGTTTTTGTACTCAATTCATTAGGTTGAATTTTTAGTTACTTTTCTGCTTCATCATGTCATTTCCTTTTCTTTTTTTTTTTTTTTTTTTTGTTAATGTTGTTTTTTTTGGAGTGGTAAGCTGACACTTAGATGTTAATTCTTTGAAGGGTTTGAGAAACCCTCAGCAATCCAACATAGGGGAATCGTTCCTTTCTGACTTGTTTATATTCTTTGAAGAGTTCATCTTCCGTGACCATCATTCCTTTGTCTTTTTTAGAAATTCTGTACACAAAGTTCTTAGTCTTTCTTACACTGTTGAAAATTGTGTAGATGGAGGTAGTTAATTAGATCCTTTAATGATACAGATGGACCACAATAAATTCTGTACACTATTTATATTTATATTTATTATTATTATTATTATTTTTATTTTTTTTTGAGAGAGAGAACAGAATTTTTATAAAAGAGGAAAAAAAACAAAACAGCAAACAGGATGAAAGAGATCAGGCCACTGAGATAGTGGGGAGATCACCCTCTTAACGAAAGAAAATTACAACCATCCAGGTTAACACAAGAAGAGGCCCATTCTACTATAAAGTGATGAACTCTACTCCGAATAAAATCTGACGAGTTTGATATGTTATTGAAGCACCTTCCATTTCTTTCTTCCCATATTGCCCACCAAACGGCCAGGAGGGCCATTGTCCAGACAATGGACTTCTCCTTACCTAGGGAGGGACCATGCCATGCTTCAAGAAGACGGGTTGTCGAGTGCGGGGAGACCCACGAAAGACCAAACCACTGAAATATTGTTGACCGAACCTACTCGAAGAACGGACAGAAAATGAAGAGATGATCAACTGATTCTTCACTAGCCAAGCAACACAAATAGACGTTCGTAATAATCATTCCCCTCTTTCGTAGATTGTCTACTGTCCTTCTTCTTACCCACCAACCACCCAAACACCGATATCTTTGGGGTGACTTTGTACTTCCACACGCGGTGTGTTGAAGGAACAATCAAGGAGGGGATACTAGTAAAGGATTCGTATAAGGATGAGATGGAGAACTTTCCCTGTTTGTCAAATCTCCAAACTAACCTATCTTCTCCAGACAGAAGAGGCTTGCAGCTGCTGATGCACCCAAGAAGGGCCATGTATTCTTCAATCTCCGAGTCTAGCAGATTTCTACGGCATGATGGATTCCAGATAGTTTCGTCTCCTCTACAGGAATAGCAATCAACTACTGAAATGAAGCGCCTAGGGGCAAGGTGATATATATTAGGGAAACCTTCTCTTAGGGCCACATCTCCCACCCATATATCTTCCCATAAGCGAGTATTGTCTCCCTTCCCTATAGCAAATCTGATTCCGTTGAGGACTTTTTTTTTTTTTTCATACGTATAAGACATCTTTCCAAAGAGAGGAGGTATGGTATGCTGATGAGTCTTTGGTCCACCATCCTCCCACTGAGCTACCATATTTATACTTGATTAATGTATTCCATAAAGTCTCGTTTTCTGTCCCTAATCTCCAAATCCATTTACCTAGAAGGGCCCGATTCATCTGCTTCGAATCTCTGATCCTCGCTCCTAATTTCACATGGTTGCACACCTCCATCCATTAGATGAGATGAAATTTCTTCTCCTCTTTCCCATGCCACAAAAAATCTCTTCTCAATCTCTCAAGCGTCGTCAGGATCGGGGCCAGACATCTGAAGAGAGACATGAAGTACAATGGAAGATTCGAAAGAGCAGATTTTATCAATGTGAGCCGACCACCAAGCGACAAGTATCTGCATTTTCACCTAGCTAAGTACCTTTCAAACCTATCAATGATTTTATCCCATAATATCTTAGGGGGCTTGCCAATACAAAGAGGGAGGCCTACAAAGGTGGACCGAAAGGTACCCATAGAGCATTGAAAGAAATCTGCAAACTGCTGAAGCTCCTCCTCCTTCATGTTCACCCCAAGCATCATAGATTTTTGCAGATTGACTTTAAGACCCGAGGTGGCCTCAAAACATCTGATGATGGTTCGCATGTTGCTGATTTTATCGATATCTGCCTCACAGAAAAGAAGAGTATCGTTTGCCAACTGAATGTGAGAAATGAGATTGACCATACCTTTAACCCTGAAACCACTAAAGAGACCTTCTTCTTGACCTTCAGTCAGCATTCTGGAAAGAGCCTCCCCGATGAGAAATAAAAACGGAGATAACGGATCACCTTGCCGAAGGCCTCTTGAGCTGTTAAAAAATCCTTTTGGGGATCCATTGAGAAGGATCGAGAAAAAGGTCGACTGTAAGCATTCTCTAATCCATCCGTTCCACTTGGACTCAAAACCCATCCGAAGCATTAAGTAATGGAGAAAGTCCCAATCTACCCGTGATCATACCCTTTCTCTATATCTAACCCTTAGATCCCGATCTATGGCTGGAATGTAAACATTCATAAGCGATAAGAGCACTATCAATGATTTGCCTTCCCGTTAAAAATGCGCTTTGATTGTAACTAGTAGAAGTCTAATGCCAAAGAAATCTGTGCAAGTGTCATTTGGTTTTGATGTGCATTGGCTGTCTTCTTTGTCTTATACAAGATTTTAAAGGAGCACAGGGCTCCATGAGAGGATAAATTGGATCATGACCCCAGAAGAAGATTTGGCCATTCTAAGGCATTTTCTAAAATCAGGTCCTTAATCAAATTGGCCATCCATTGGCTTTTATATGGTGGGATACTTGGAGACAACATGTCTTGTCTCAAGAAGTTTGTTCTGAAATTGCCATTTCTTTCTTTCACCTAATGTGTTTGGTCTTAAAATCACAATGTTTCTAGGTAGTCTCCATGTTCATTCTCATGTTGGTTGTATGAACTCTGTTCGCCTATGTTATAAAAATGCTTGGTTAATTGTTTGTCTTTGCAGTTTTTTGAGCATGGAAGCCCTGAGCAGAGAAAAGAATAAGCAAATCAGCTTGCTGGCCGCATTCTACCTTTGAGCCTTCAGATGTATGGGTGCCGGGTAATTCAAAATGTATTATTATGGGTGATTTGTTGGGTGGGGCTTGGCATGTACTGTTTTCTTCTTTATACAGACAAATAGTTCTTGGCAACCAGCTTTTGGACTTGTGCTGTATACTACTCCTCAACATTGATCAATGCACACACTGTAGACTAGACAACTCAATATTTATGAGGATACCAACGGCTAATCCGGATTCAATTTGAATTTTCAGGGCCCTACACGATTCAATCTGGCTAATCCATGCTTACACATGTTGCCCTTTTTAATGGAAGGTATGTGCTTGATTTTATTTTTATTATTATTATAATTGTTGCGGGATGCAAATATGCTCTGCTTGAATTCATGATGGGAGCTGATTACTTGGGTTTTACCAATCAAAGGGTAGGTGTTAATGCAGATGGACAACATTCTTATGATCTTAGACTAGTTTGAGATCTGTGACTAAGACTCACTAACACAAAATCTGCACCATATATAGACCAATGTTTCAAAAATTGAACCATAGGCCAACCCATTTCATAAACAGGAAGAAAATCAGGTGCAATAGAAATGCTTCCATCATGAGCACATGTTTCCCAAAGAGCCAAATCGTTCATTTATAAATGAATATTGCCTGTAGCTGTTTTATCTGTTCTTAATATACGCTTATGTGATTAGATTGCTTTATTGCACATGTATGTGCACTTAGCTAAGCTCAGTTCTTGATTTAAAGTTTTTTGTTCAAATTGGAAGGAGGCTTCTAAGAATATCATCATCTTTTCTTTTTCTTTTGCTCTGTTCTTGATGTGTACTGTTATTTGCTCAAATTGGAAAGGAGGTTTCTAAGTTCTTTCTTTTCTTTTTCTTTTGACAGGCTTGTCGGTTGATGACAATTCGCAAGGAGTGGGACGGCTATATGGATCTCTTTCTGCTCATATGTGGTCAGGGATGATTTGCAATGAGTAGAGATAAACTTTTCTTTGTTTCTATCTTACCTTTTCTTTTTATTTCTTTTTTCTTTGGTTTTTTTTTTTTTTTTTTTTTTTAAATACTCTCTCGTTATGCATGTAATTAAATTAATTAAGTGTGATGTATTTCTTCTATTATTCTTTATTTGTATTAGTTTAGATTGATAGATGGATTTGCAAGCCATGAAGTCTTTATTAGCTTATTAGACAGGTTGATCTATCAGGGCATGTACTACAATGGTAAGAGATACCATTATTATAATATTTTCTTCTTTTTTTTTTTAACTAGGAATTTACTACAGCTATTGACCGTAGGTTGTAGCTGATACTAAGCCTATTGCTGCGGCTCTCCTTCTAGTTTTAGCTACAAATTAATCCGTAGCTGTATACACTTGATCTACGGAAGCTATAGCTACGAATTTAATCCGTAGCTATAGTTTTAAGCCATAATTCGTAGCTATAGTTTTAAGCATATGGCTACAGTCCATATGACTACAGTCATACAACGGATGATAGCCATAGCTATATTTTTTATTACGGCTTTTATCCGTAGCATTTTCCAGTTTTCCCGGTAGTGCCAGTCCACATAGCCTGATATAGCCAAACATGCAAAACCGTACATCAGCGGGGACTGAAAATAGTTGCAGCATCTCCTAGGAAAATCACAAGAATAAAACATAAGATGAGACCAGCCGGCAATAGGCAAGCATGCTTGATGCTTTTGGACATCTGAGAACCACAATAGAAGCCTCTACTGATTCTTTAAACTTCAGCATTCCAACTGCCAGAGCAAACAACATGTCATCCAAACACCAACACAGACAACAAATAACACCTTGTTCCTTGCAACCAACCGGAATCATTATTGGGCAACCAAACACGTGCAACCTGTGGTTCATCCTACATGGCAAAAAACCCATCCTATATGCATTGCTGAATTCTTGTAGCTTCCCTTAAACACGGTAACAATTAAATGACAGACAAAAGATTCATGGCAAGAGAAGAATCAGTTTTGTAAGCAGTGAATTATATTCCAACAGAGAAGCACAAGGCACATGCATGAGTACAATATCTGTTAACCAATTTATTTAGGTATTTGTGGGAACTTAGTGACGAACTCTTAAACAACCCTGACTGTAAAAGCATTTAAAGAACTTTCAACAACTATCATTTCTCAAATTTCTCAAAAATGGTAACAATTCTACTCTTATTATATACAGGAAGAGACTTTTAAATGGTCGTATCTGCCTGGAAATCTTCTATGAAGGTAAAGTCGTAACATCCCCATTAAATTATTAAGAAGGAAAAAAGGGAGGTTGTGAGTAATGGAGTTCCATACAAAGTACCAATCAAACCTTTCTATGTTAAGATAATATACAAAGTGCATCTTAATGTGTTTGAGTTTCAGTGTACTTAGACTGCACTTGGATGCACGTGCTTTATTCATACCGTCCATCCATTTTGATTGGCCATTTTAAAGCATTAGCCCAAAAAGGAGGCTGATCCAAGGCTCAAGCTAATTTGGGTAAATCTATATACCATGGTTAGTGTTTATAAGTCGATACCACTTGCTAAATGGTCTAGGACAGACATTGGATCATAAACAAAAAGTTATTATGGTTGGTGTTTACTCATGGCATTTTCATTCCAAAGTAGGCTATAGGGTTACATCAATGTCTAAGAGGTTCTGGATTTCCAATGCAAAGGGCTGGTTTAGAGAGGCCTTCGTAAGAGTATCTGCAATGGAGTTGGCCTACATCAGGCTAAAGCTGAAATGAACCCAAAAGACTAGTAACTAAACCTTAATTATATTTACAATGAAAGAACACTTCCACAACACTGATTGCTAGCCTGATATATGTGTGTGTGTGTCCATAGTTTTTTAAAAAAAAAGGGTACTTAAGGCAGATTAGAATGACCAAAAAGAGAGGTATGATGCAAAAATTGGTTGAAACCATTAAAATATAAAAGAGTAAAGAGTGTGCACACACACACACACACACACCTGCTCAAGCCACTCATCAGAAACAGGTTGATTGCTTCTCAACGCATTGATCAGGCTGGACTTTCCAACGCCACTTGGACCTACAATCACAGTTGTTTGTTATTTCAAAGTGTCTACTAGGGTTTTCATTCCATAGAAGCTACAACCATAGAAAAGTGAAATAATAATATTATTAATAAATTCTTTGACCATTTCCATGGAAAGGAGAGTTAGTCATAAGCACCATTTAAACACCCTTTCAGCCACTGAATCAATTTAGAAGAAGTTGATGATAAGAATATTAATATATTTTAATATCTATTCACTTCTGTTGTGTTTTTTAGAATAAAAAAATAAATTTCAAAAATAAAAGTTATTTTTAGAAAGTAAATAAATATATTAATTATTTAAACTTTCCATAAATAGTGTGTATAGCCAGTCGGTAAGAGAAGGGGTTTTTTGCTTATGCAACCAGGGTTCAAATCTCCTCGAAGACGGTGCGAAGCACGCGCACGCGCGTGGCGTGGGCTGTAGGGCTGCTTGGGCGCTTTATTAGGCGCACTTAGCACTTCGCACGTGCGCATCGTCGCAAGGAGCTATGAGAGCATTAGTCTTTTTGGCACTCGGTTCATATTTTTTGGGCTATGGTACCCTGATGTTTATTACTTTTTTTGTTGATTGAGAGTAATTGTGACATGATTGTACATGTGGCACCTATGCCATGTGTCGCTTATGTGGATACAGTTTTTTCTGTTGGATAACTGCTCCTGTCTGAATGGGTACAAAAATAACTGTCATAGGACAAAGAGTCATGTCCTTTCATTAAAGGAAATTATTTGCTGTGAATGGGTATGTATTTTTTGAAGAGACACTTTAACACCTTTTCAGGATGAAATCCATAACCTTTCAATTGATATAAATCCTGGATACTATAATCCAGAAGAAATCATCTTAATCTTTAACATTATATCATCTTCTGTGCAATTACTCTCGATCTAATCTCTTGCTGAGTTTTTTCTGAACATCTTAAGGCATATCGGTGTCAATACTGGAGATCTGTTCAACACTTAAATGTGCAAATTTTCGTGTTGAAAATTGGATTGAGAGTTCATTGTATCCTGAAGACAATTTGCAAATTTCATTTGTTTGCACTTGCTGGAATTTCCAAAAAAAGGGTAGCAAATCTGTCTTGAGAAATTGACTATTCAAGTCGAGCCTTGGACTCGAAAGATCTGTTCGTTTCATTATCGTTTTCTTCTATCCTCCGTTGTGTACAAGAATTTCTTATTTTTTCTAACAACTTCTATTTTATTTTCCAATCTAACATATAAATGCCACCCCAGATTAACAGGACAAAGGCTAAGATGGCGGTGTCAATGATGAATGTGGCAATAGACAAGTGGTAATTAAAGGGTGAGCAGGTTTAGTAATAGCAGTACCTTGGTAGAAGAGTTCATCTACTAAAATTCCATATACTTGTTAAAATAGCTCCCCCAATAGAAAGGGGCTTACTCAATTGCCACGAGTTGATTGGACTAAATTTAGGAGAAACTTGGAAAAGGTTAACAAGATTCCCAATGCAAGATGATATTTTGAATGACTACAAAGGAATACAACTTAAATACAGATGGTTAAGACATCAGACATGTACATGAGGTGTCAAACAAGGAAACTGTAAAAAGCACAACGATTTATTGTAAAGTTAACATTATAACGTTGAAAGATACACAAGTACACAAATTTTAATTTATAAAGCAGTTAAAATAAAAATAAATAAATAAAGACCCAGTATACCATATGAGGCAAATTGATAGGCAGTTAGAAAGCAGCATGAGCAGAGATTTAGGTGTTGTAGAGATGAGAATGTTGAGATGAAAGTGTGTGAAGACAATGATAGGTTAAGAATGAGGTCATCATACACAGTCTAGTAATCTTGATAGGAAGAAATGATGAAGAGTAGATTGAGATGGTTTGTCATGTGCAACAAAACCAGAGACAACTTTGGCATGGAGGGGAACATTGATTGGAGTTGAAGAGCCTAAAATGAGTATGAGAGGAACACCTATAAGGACATCGATTGAGGTAGTGAGAAGAAAACATAAGCTTGTTTACTTACGATATATCCTTAGAATTGAGTAGCAAAACATGGTTTGTAAAGCCGACCTAACATGAAGGGAAGATTGGTTAGGGTTGAAGGGCCTGAAATGATGACAAGAGGAAGACCTAAAAGGACTTGGATAGAGATAACAAGAAGGATATGAAAGCTAGTTTACCTACAGAGGATGTCCTTAGATGGGAATGATTACAAAAACATGAGTTGTAAAATCAGACACAAAAGGAGGGGAAATTGGTTAGGGATGAAGGGCCTGAAATGAGGATAAGAGGAAGGCCTTAAAGGGCTTTGATTGAGGTAGTGAGAAGGATATGAAAGCTTGTTTACTTATGAGGATATGTCCTTATGATTGATTAATGAAACATGATTTGTAAAGCCGACCCAAAATGGCCAGGAGAAGGCTCTGCTGCTGCTGCTGATGATGATGATAAAAGAATAAGATGTAAAAAAAGGTGTCTAGATAAATCAATATACATCAAAAGAATAGGTATTTTGTTGCATAATTTTTTAGTCGTAAGACTATAACATGATAAGATATGCCTAGATAAACAGGCAATCACAATAATAATAATAAAAAGAACCCTACCAGTAAGAACAAAGGACACAAAAGAAAAAGAATGAACTGAGGTTCTAGTAGCTAGAAGTCATAGGATGTGCGTGACAAGCATGTTGGATGTGTGCTCAACAGGGGAACGTTTTAAACATAGAGTTCCTTGGTAATAAAGCCATTCAGATGATTAGAGTTTCTGGGTCAAAATAGCATGTGTAGATTACATTATATATGAAGAACCAAGCATGTCTGACATGCATGCCTGAGCAAACTTTTTAAAAATAGTTTGCCAGTTACGTAGTTATTGAGATGTGTTAAAGGTTCCAGGTCAAATTTAAACATCCAAACTACATTCTATATGAAGAAACAGAGCAAGTTTTCAGAGCTACTAAGTAAACGGCTATTTAATAAACCGTTCCTGCATTGGAGGATTCTGACATACGGTCTGGGACTGTAAAGTTTGATCTGGTGCACATGGGTATCTCTCCCATTTAGGTGGTTGGACAGCACAACAAGTTGCACCATGAATGTATTGATAAATGCTTCTCTGAAACATAGAGTAAGCAAAGTAATGGATATTGTCTAACTAAAGCATAATGTTCAGGTATACCTATCACCATCATTGCAGCCTTGTCCCAGCTATTTGGGGTCAGCTTTAAGAATCTTGCTTTGTCAATCGAAAATTCAAAACAGGAACTCTTATGATACTAATTGTCTATGGAGGGCCAATTGAAAGAATCAGTCTTAAACTTTTAATGATTTAAAACTGACCAGAACCCCCACAGAATTGTGGTACCAACGAATTGATGCTGAACGAAACTCCCAAAACACTAATTTCCTTAAGCCTTATGAAACAAAAGGCTACGAGAACATCCAGTGACTTAAAGGCACATTCTCAACAAAAGCAACCTTTCATGTTCAAACCTCAAACACGATAAACTCCTTTTTTTTTTCTTTTTTTTTTTTCACTGAGCATATCTGGACCATGAAGAAGTTATGTCACATGCCTTCTAAGTTCTAACAGAGTATTTCTATCTTACAATATTCAGGCAAAGCTTGTAATCCCCATTTTATCCAACTCTATTGATGACCAACCACTCTTTCTCATATCACATGATCAACAATATTATGAAAAAAAAATGCTTTTAGATGCGTTGTGTGTTGCACCCACTATTGGTGCAAAATTAGAATATAAAATATCATGAAAATTCATGGTATTTTGATGCAGGGACATGTGATAACTTAACCTTAGATGCACGTATAATCAGATTAAAGAATATTTAAATAAATACATCAATCAACTAACTGTTTCCAATCAAAGGGTTAGGTAAATCTCAACACAAAGATGAGGTTATTCTATCAGGATTATGCCCCTTAGCATAAGATCACGTAAACAGTAAAAAGAAAGGACCTCGGGATATGAGGATATCTCAGATCTAACATAAGTTAGTCCACGGGTAAGCTTGGATCTGATTCTACTAACTAACCATCCCTCTTTTCTGTTTGAACTGGAAAGGGGTATCTAGAGAGAAACGAAAGGGGTGAAGGATGAGGGGTTCAAAATTGCTGTGATTTTCGAGAGTTGAAATGCTAAAACTAGGGTTAGGGTTTCGAGAGGAAGATAAAGAGCGGTTGAAGGAGAGAGAGAGAGAGAGAGAGAGAGAGAGAGAGAGAGACGATTTGAGATTCTTCCCCATTGGTAAGAGAGAGATGTTACAAGCTTCTAATGTGCGCCAAGTGTGGATTTCACACAAACAAACGTATGTGGCCGCAACTGGGGCCACACCCTCTATGATCACATGATCCAAACCGTCCATGTTACAAGCTCTGTGAGCACCCGAAAAAAGACTGACCAAGCTCCACGAGTAGATAGATCATGCTACTGTGCGCCGAGTTGGTAAATAATAATAAAAAAGAGTGACCCTACCCTAATGGTTAGGGATTCGCAACGGATGGAAGTGCAGTGGAGAAAACCCCCATTCAATCTAACCTCCCTATTCGTAGCCAGCATCTCTTACGACTCCACCACCAATGACCTCCATAGAATCTTTGGGAAGTATCGTAGGATCGTGAACATCTTCCGGCAGTGGGACCTCATACTCTGAAGGCCTAGGAGGTTCGCGTTTATTAGGTTTGCCAAGGAGAAAGAAGCATCAACAGTGATGAATCTTTTTGAGTAGTAAAATTGTGGATGCAAGAGTGCTAATAGTGGCCAGGGAACAACCTGAGAAGAGGATCCCCAACGGATTTTAAAAGGAGCAGATGGCTTTACAGAGAACCCATGATACGAGGGTACCCCCAAACATACCCAACTAGATTTCTCCCATGAGAAGTACGCCCGTGTCTAATCCGTCATTTCTGGAGGCAACTAGAGGTTGGGGACAGAGGCGCTTGACAAATGTTCGTGGAAATTCCCCATCCAGTTCTCCTGTAGCCCCTCATTCCTCCAGCCCTCCAGACACTCGTTATACTGTTGCTGAGAACATCTGTATTCAAGTCAACCCCAGTGAAGCAGCGGAAAGAATCAAAGGCTTGAAACTGGCTCTTGTGGGGCAGGCTATTGAGACTCAAATATTTCATATTTTCTCTTATTTATTACTTAGTTTTATGAACATGATAATACTTAATGTTCTATTTTAATCATGTTTGTGTTGCAAGGTGAATTTAAGAGCTTGGATTGAAAAGGATACTAAAGGTATAGATTTAATTTTCAAGAATCACCAAGGTCAAGGATGGATCTTATGAGACCAAGAATGAAGAATTTATATGTCAAAGATCTAAGAAAACCAAGTGAGGAATGAAGAGCATTGAAGACTTGAAGTGAAGAAAAGGAACCCTAAAAATCTGCCTCATTCGACTAGTTCCTTGACTAGTCGAAGATTCGTCGACTCGAATTTCAATGACAAAGTCCTCTAAAATCCCTTTATCCTCGACCAATTGAAGAAAACCCTCGACCAGTCGAAGGTGCCCTCGACCAGTCGAAAGCAGTCTAAGGTTACGTAGACAGCACACGAGTTGCGTAAATTTGAGGTGGCTTCCAGATTTTTCCAACTCGATGCGAAAGTTGGAGTTGTAAAACTATAAATACGACTCCCTAGGATGTTCCTAGGTATCTTCTAAGGTTTGAAGATGGGAGCAAAAGGGTGGAGCCGCCATCCAGAAGTTCTTCTTCTTTAGTTGATGTTTTGTTTAAGAGTTCTTAGTTCAATCATGTTTATGGTTGGCTAAACGTCTTAGCTAGGGCTAAGAGGTGAAGCTTGTAGCATGATTGAGATGTTTACTTTGTTTTGATTCATGTTTTGTTGAATTCTCTTGGATTCTAGTTTGATTATTAAGGAATATTTTTAGCTTTTAATGGTTTATTGTGACAAATTACAATAGATCTGCGATAGCTTGAAATATCTTCTTTTTCATAATTGAGATTGTGAAATTAGGAAATCCTATTGTTCACCATCGTCCCTTGGGCATGGTAAGATGATAAAATCCTTTCTAACCTTCACATTTCTCTTATGATTAGTTGTAGGATTCGTAAATCCTGTTGTTTACCTTGTCTCCTGGGCATGGTTAGGTGATGGAATCACTTCCAAATCCTCACAACTCTCATCCATTGATGATTAGATTCATGAGAAGTTCAGAGACTTGACAAATCTCTTCTTACCAATTAGATAAGATAAGACTCTGATTCCAGTTGTGTCCTTGAATCAAGAAAGGTAGCCTCCCAATTGCTACAAGTGGATTCTTGGTACCCTAGTTACCACCTTTAAGTTTATAATTTTTAATTACTTTATTCAAAATCACTTTCTCAAATATTTTAGATTTAGGTTTACATCTACTTCTATTTCTAGATCTAGTTAGTTTCAAAAAATACACAAGTTTAGTCCCTGTGGATTCGACCTCGGTCTTACCGAGATTATTACTACATCGCGACCCTACACTTGTGGTTGTGAACAAGTTTTTGGTGCATTTGCCGGGGACTAACGATTGCGTTTTTCTGAGATTAATTAGTTTTGAAATTAGTTTAAGATTAGGGTTTTCTTAATTATTTTAGAAACTTTCCTAATTATTTTTAGAAACTGACTTTTTTAGATACTTTCTTTTTTCATTTTTCTTAGATCTACTTTCTAATTCTAGGTTTAGAAACTTTCCTAATTATTTTTAGAAACTAACTTTTTCTCTTTTTAGAAGCTTTATATTTTTTGTTTTTAGAAACATTTCTTTTTCATTCTTAGAAACTAGGTTGCTTTCTTTTTTTTTTTAGAAACTAATTCACTTTCCTTTTTCTTTTGCAGGTCCAACATAGATCTCCTCCAATTTGGTAACTTCTTTCTAACTTCTCCTCTACTTTGTATATTTCTATAGGATTTTTTTTCTTTTTTTCTTTTTTAGGATTAGATTTAGAGTTAGGGTTTCACCATGCAAGAGTGGGAACGTTAGTATGTTGAGATAGCTAAGAGACATTGGGAAAGGATGTATAATGATTATGATAAGAAACAACCTGTCTCAAAATTTTTCTGAAACCATCATCGAGAACCCACCGAAATATAATGCTCCACCTGTTAAGAAGTCTATATGCGATCATATGCAAGAAAATGATTACACCCCACCAATTAAGAGAGTGGTATGTGATTATTGGGGTGGGAACTATTATCATCCATCAGACAAAAAGAAAACAATGTGTGATTATATTTTGGGTGATTGTGTATCAACAAAAATCCAACTTCCCCACCTATGACCCGTATGATTATAATCAGTGGAAACATTAACATTGGAGAGATGAACCAACAAGAGATTATAGTGATTATTCTCTTGGATCCCCTACCTTTGAAATTTAACCAGAAACGATACAAGAGGATTCACTTTAGAAACTCATGAATACACAAGAGCAATTCAATCAATATGTCATACAATCATGTGAATTGCTCAAATCCTCAATTCAAAAATTCAGTCGCACCTTATGGAGGAGGAAGAGGCTAGGTTACTCCAGCCTCAAACCAATCCAGAAACACAATGCGAAGAAAGTGATCCTAACTCGCATATGAAAAGTACTGAAATTGTGAATGGAGAGTTGTATTTTGTTAATGAGCGTACGGTTCAATTACCTGAAAAATTGATCTTGATGATTGTCCAAAAAAGTGATCAAGAGACACTATTAGTTTTCAAATATAATGATATTGATACACTTCATTCACATGACACACTTAGCTTCAATGAAGAGGAAGAGGCTAGTTTCTTCGAGCCTCAACCCAACCTAGAAACACAGTATGAGGAAAGTGATCCCATCCCACTGGTAAACTGCGCTGAATTAGACGATGATGAGTATTGGGATGACGATCATGAATGTGCAGCCTAAATTACCCCTATAATTTATCTCAAGTTTGGTCGAGGTTAGTGAACAAGAAGTACATGAAGTGATCGGTCATAATAATCTACTCCACTCATCTGACATATTTGATTTAAATGTGTAGGATGAGCCCCTTTCAACCGACCTTTTTAATTTATTTTTTTATGAGACATGTTTAAACCACTCTCCTAATTTGAATTATAAGATGGTTAGGGAGATAGATGAGTTGCTCGATAGGACTCTGGAATTTGAGGCCACCTGGTTGAGACCACCATCTGAACTGTCAATTTTTTACGATTCAATGCCAATTCTGAGTAGTATCAATAAATAGAGTTTTCACATCAATGCTTCGTCTACTGACCCTCAATCTGTCTGTGCAGGGTAGGAGCAAGAGAGCATACATCCATCTACTTTCAAAGACGATGGAGTCCTTGAGCATATCATTACATATTTCAATGTGGAGAATGAGTCTCTCTCATCTTTCTGGAAGATTGCTTGGCACACTTTGAAGATCCAAATGATAATATGATAACAGAAATAGTGGATGCCTTGCAAGACAATACCTTGGTAGTTGTTACTGATCGAGAGAACCCTTATTCTGAAGCCCCTCCTTCCCCAGATACTGAATGTTTACCATTAAAGGAGGAGGAGCTGAAAATTGAATCGGAGTCTGAAACTTTGGAATGTGTTGACACTACATCACCTATTGAGAATTTTTCTAAATTTTATTTGCTTATAGTCTCTGATTCACCATGGGGTACTAACTCTGAAACTTTCTCTGTCATAGGTGAATCATATATACTTTGGGCACTTCAGGAGATTAAAAGAAAACCTTATGCTAAGGTCCATAAATTTTTCTAGAAATTCATGCTCCAGGGCATCCAAGCCTATTGCAAAAATGACTTTTGGATGATATTGTTGAGAAACCTACTGAGAAATTTATCAAGATATTGGCATGAGGAGGAACCTTGTGGCATGACTGAGTAGCTTTTCCATTGCTTTCCTACTTGAAAATTAATTTATTTCTTTCATAGGACTAGGTTAGTTTGCTTCTATTGTTTTAGGATAGTCTGGTTATTGTCTGTTGAGTCCTCTTTCTAACCCATCTTCACTTTGAGACCCTTGGAAAAGCCTCTAGATTCCTTCTTCAAGTACTACCTTTCCATAACTTCTCCTTTACTTTCGTTGTCTTATGTGCATTACATGCTTATATATTTTACACCGAGGACAATGTAGATTTTATGTTGGGGGGGGTGTAGATTAGACAAGCTAATTAATGTTTTCTTAGTCTTTGAGCAAAAATTGTGAAAAATTTTCTGAAAATTTTGTAAATTCGAGTAATTTTGAAGTTAATCCATGTATTAAAATTATAAGATACCTAATGTTGATGATTTATGCCTCTTAGATTTTAGTCACTTGATAGACTTCAAAGTTAAGATTGAGTTATTAATCTATGATTAGAAGTTTTAAACATTGATTGAGTCATGATTTCACATGTTACATCTATCTTACATATTAAGGTGTCAGTTTGATACTGAATTGTTAACTTGGTGATTATTAAGCATGAAAGGAGCCAACCTAGGGAATTTGTCCATCATGTTCAATGAGAAGAATTGAAAAGAAAGAAAAAAAATATACCAGCTAAAAAAAACAGATGTCGTCGAAAATGGCTACCTATTAAAGATCATTAAAAAAATTGAATATAGCGTGAAAGCCATCGATCGAAAAATCAAAAGCTAGAAGAATAGAAAGGCTGAATTGTAAGGCAAGTTCTGGTTATCCTAAATGCTCTTTCGATTATCAATGTTATCATGAAAATTGAAAATTGGACCTTTGATAAGTCTAGGCTTCACTATACACCCATAGAACTCAATGTTTAGGATTGTTCTAATTGGAGGATTAATGGTTTGAACTTGACTATGAGATTTACCGTGTGCTAGAGTTTAGGAGGAAATATTGCTCAAAATTAATGTATCCTAGATTTCTATGAAATGGATTGTCTTTAGAACCGCTTGAGCTTATGGAAATTATACAGTAGTTTTTCAAAATATCTTTTGCATATTTTGTTTGGGACTAGCAAAATGTTGGTTGAGGGTGTGTTGAGATTCAAATATTGCATATTATCTCCTATTTATTACTTAGTTTTATGAACATACCAATGCTTAATGTTCTATTTTAATCATGTTTGTGTTGCAATGTGAATTTAAGAGCTTGGATTGAAAATGATGTTAAAAATATGGATTTAATGCTCAAAATCACCATGGCCAAGGATGGATCTTATGACACCAAGAATGAAGAATTTACATGCGGAAGATCTAAGAAAACCAAGTAAGGAATGAATAGCATTGAAGACTTGAAGTGAAGAAAAAGAATCCTAAAAATCCGTCTCCTTTAACTATTTCCTCAACTAGTCGAAGATTCCTCAACTCAAACTCCGGCGACAAAATCCTCTAAAATCCTGTCATCCTCAACCATTCGAAGGTGTCTTTGACCAGTCAAAGGATTTCCTCAACCAGTCTAAGGTTACGCAGACAACACATGAACTCTGTAAATTTAAGGCAGTTTCTGGATTTTTCCAAATCAGTTCAAAACTTGGAGTTGCAAAACTACAAATATGAGTCCTAAGATGTTCCTAGGTATCTTCTAGAGTTTCAGGAGTGAAATAAAAGGGTGGAACCACCGTCCGGGAGTTCTTCTTCTTCTTTAGTTGATGTTTTGTTTAAGAGTTCTTAGTTCAATCATGTCTATGTTTAGCTAAACCTCTTAGCTAGGGCTAAAAGGTGAAGCTTGTAGCATGATTGAGATGTTTGCTTTGTTTTGATTTATATTTTATTGAACTCTCTTGGATTCTAGTTTGATTATTAAGGAATATTTTGAGTTTTTAATGGTTTGTTGTGACAAATCACAATAGACATGTGATAGCTTGAAATATCTTCTTTTCCATAAATGGGATTGTAAAATTAGGAAATCTTGTTGTTCACCATCGTCCCTTGGACATGGCAGGATGATGGAATCCTTTTTAAGCTTCACGATTCTCTTATGATTGGTTGTGGGATTGGCAAATCCTGTTGTTTGCCATGTCTCATGGGCATGGTTAGGTGATGGAATCACTTCCAAATCCACACAACTCTCATCCATTGATGATTAGATCCATGAGAAGTTCAGAGATTTGACAAATCTCTTCTTACCAATTAGATAGGATATGACTCTAATTCCAGTTGTGTCCTTGAGTCAAGAAAGGTAGGCTCACAATTGCTACAAGTGGATCCTTGGTACCTTAGTTACCACCTTTAAATTTATAAGTTTTAATTACTTTATTCAAAATTACTTTCTCAAATATTTCATATTTAGGTTTATATCTTCTTCTAGTTCTAGTTTTAGTTACTTTTAGAAGACACACAAGTTCAATTCTTGTGGATTCGACCTCAGTCTTACCGAGATTATTACTACATCGCGACCCCACACTGGGGAACTAGGGTGCTAATGATCCACTTGTAGCAATTGGAAGACTACCTTGCTTGATTCAAGACACAATTGGAATCAGAGTCCTATCTTATCCAATTGGTAAGAAGAGATTTGTTAGATCCCTGAACATCTCATGGATCTAATCATCAATGGATGAGAGTGTGAGGATTTGGAAGTGATTCCATCACCTAACCATGCCCAGGAGACAAATCAAACAACAGAATTTACCAATCCCACGACCAATCATAAGAGAATTGTGAAGGTTAAGTAGGATTTCATCATCCTACCATGGCCAAGGGACAATGGTGAATAACAGGATTTCCTAATTTCACAATCTCAATTCAGGAAAAGAAGATATCTCAAGCTATTGCAGATCTATTGTAATTTGTCACAACAAACCATTAAAAACTAAAAAAATTCTTTCATAATCAAACTAGAATCCAAGAGAGTTCAATTAAATATGAATTAAAATAAAGTAAATATCCCAATTATGCTACAAGCTTCATCTCTCATCCCTAACTAAGAGGTTTAGCCAACCATAGACATGATCGAACTAAAATCTCTTCAGAAAAGCATAAAAATAACTAAGGAAAGGGAAGAAAAACTCTTAGTAATGACTTCCCCACGCTTTTGCTCCACTCCACAAACCCTAGAAGATGCCAAGGAACATTCTAGGGACTCCTATTTATAGTTTTGTAACTCCAACTTTCGCACCGAGTTGAAAAAATCTGAAAACTGCCTCAAATTTACGTAGTCCGTGTGTTGTCCGCATAATCTTAGACTGGTCGAGGATAACCTTCAACTGGTCAAGGATGATGGGATTTTAGAGAATTTTGTCACTGGAGTTCGAGTCAAGGAATCTTCGACTAATCGAGCAGGATCCCTCGACTGGTCAAAGATGGCCTTTGACTAGTCAAAGGATGCAAATTTTTAGGGTTCTTTTTCTTTATTTCAAGTCTTCAATGCTTTTCATTCCTTACTTGATTTTCTTAGATCTTTCGCATGTGAATTCTTCATTCTTGGTCTCATAAGATCCATCCTTGGCATTGATGATTCTTGAGCGTTAAATCCATACTTTTAGCATTCTTTTCAATCCAAGCCCTTAAATTTACCTTACAATACAAACATGATTAAAATAGAACATTAAGTATTATGAAGTTCATAAAACCAAGTAATAAATGGGGGATAATACATAATATTTGAGTCTCAACACACCCCCCAACCAGCATTTTGCTAGTCCCAAAAAAAATGTACGAAAGATATTTCGAAAAACCACTATATAATTTCCATAAGCTCAAACAATTCTAAAGACCATCAATTTCATAGAAATCTAGGATACATTAATATTGAGCCCTATTTCCTCCTAAACTCTAGCACATGGTAAATCTCATAGTCAAGTTCTAAGCATTAATCCTCCAATTAGAACAATCCTAAATATTGAGTTCCATGGGTGCATAGTGAAGCCTAGACTTATCAAAGGTCCAATTCTCAATTTTCACAATAACATTGATAATCAAAATAGCATTCAGGATAACCAAAACTTGCCTTATAGTTAAGCCTTTCTATTCTTCTAGCTTTTGATTTTTCTATTGATGGCTTTCACGCTATATTCAATCTTTTCAATGACCTTCAATAGGTAGCCGTTTTCGACGACAATTGTTTTTTTTTTTTAGTTGGTTATTTATTTATTTATTTTCTTTCTTTTCAATTCTTCTCACTGAACATGATGGACAAATTCCCTAAGTTGGTTCCTTTAATGCTTAATAATCACCAAGTTAACAATTCAGTATCAAATTGACACCTTAATGTGTAAGGTAGATGTGACATGTGAAATCATGACTCAATCAATATTTAAAACTTCTAATCATGGATTAACAATTCGAACTTAATTGTGAAATCTAACAAGTAATTGAATTCACGAGTCATAAATCACTGACATTAAGTATCTTATACTTCTAAATCATGGATGAACGTCAAAATCACTCAAATTTACAAAATTTTCAGAAAAAATTTCACAATTTTTGCTCAAAGACTAAGAAAAAAATAATTAGCTTAGCTAATTCACACCCCACAACTTAAAATCTACATTATCCTCACTATAAAAGATATAAGCATGCAATACACACGAGACAACAAAAGTAAAGGAGAAGCGATGGAAAGGTATTAACTGAAGATGGAACTTTGAGGTGTTTCCAATGATCTCAGTGTGAAATAACACAAAAGACTCAAATCGATGATAAGCAAACTATCCTAAAACAGCTAAAAGAAAACTATCCTAAATTACATGAAAGTAGTAAACTAATCATAAACTAGGAAAGTAAGGGAAAAGTTAATCAGTTATGCCACAAGGTTCCTCCTCCGGCCAATATCTTGATAAATTTTACAGTATGTTTCTCAACAAGATCATCCAAAATCCCTTTTTGCAGTAGGCTTGGATGCCCTGGAGCATAAATTTCTAGATAAATTTATGGACCTCAGCATAAGGTTTCCTTTTAATCTCTTGAGCTGTTTAAAGTATATACGATTCACATGTGATAAAAAGTTTCAATGTTAGCATAACATGGTGAATCAAAGACTACACATAGATGAAATTCAGAAAATTCTTAGAAAGTGATGTAGTCTCGACAAACTCCGAAGCTTCAGACTCCGGTTCAATTTCCACCACCTCCTCCTTTAATGGTAAACATATAGGATCTGGGGAAGGAGACGCTTAAGAATAAGGGCTCTCGGTCTGTGACAACTACTGAGGTATTGTCTTGTGAGGCATCACTATTTCTTTTATTATCGGATCATTTGAATATGCAAAGTGTGCCAAGTAATCGTCCAAAGAGTTGGAGAATTCAGCTGAAAGTGACTCATTTTCCACATTGAAGTTTGTGATGATTTGTCCAAGGATTCCATCGTCTCTGGAAGTGGATGGAAGCATGATCTCTTACTCTTCATCATGGTGAGAATAAATCGTCACCGGGTGTATCTTGTCTTGCCTTACATAGGTAGACTGAAAATCAACAGGTGAAGAATTAATGTGAAGACTCTGTTCATCGGTACTACTCAGTAAATGCATTGTATTGTCAAGGGTTGATAACTCAGATGGTGGCTTCAACTAGATGGTTTCAAATTCTAGATTCATATCGAGCAACTCATCCATCTCCCGAATCAGATCATCATTCAATTCAGGGGAGTAGTCTAAACATATCTCACAAAAGTTGGAAGGGTTAGTTGAAAGTGGTTCATCCTCCATGTTTAAGTTGGTCATGTCAGATGGGTGGAGTAGATCACTATGGTCGACAACTTCCTGAATGTCTTGATCACTGATATGGGCCAAACTTGAGCTTAAATCCAGGGGGATTTTAGTTATACATTCATAATTAGCATCCCAATACTCATCATCTTCTAATTCAGTGCAGTACACACATGGAATGGGATCGCTTTCCTCACATTCTGTTCCTAGATTGAGTTGAGGTTCGAATAAACTAACATCTTCCTCATCATTGGAATCAAGTGTGTCATGTGAGTGAAGTATGTCAGTATCATTATATTTGAAAGACACCCACGTCTCTTGATCATTCCTTTGGACCGTCATCGAGATCGACTCTTTGGAAAATTGAACCATATACTTATCAACACAATCCATCTCAGTATTCTCCATAATCGCATCACGTGAACCCCATTGTTGTATATCTTTTATAAGTTTTTGAAATCTCTGGAGTGTGTTCTGCTGGATGACCTCTAGAGTTTGTATGAAATTTTAAAGTGAATTCTCTTGGATTGTTTCTTGTTGGATCTTAGAAGTATAAGACCCAAGAGAATTAACACTATGGTGCATTGTTGATTCGACTTCCAATTTTGATGTTTCCACTGATCATAAGTAGAGAGTTGAGAATGAAGATTTGGATTTGGTTGAGGCTGGGGTGAACTAGCCTTCATTAGCTTATCGAGGCGCGATTCAAGCACTTCTATCGTTCTTCTAATGCCAACAAAATTGTCTGTGTAACCTTGAAGTGACTCCTCTTGGATCGTTTCTGCTTAGGTTTTAAAGGTAAAGGACCCAAGAGAATTGTCACTATGATGTATTGCTGGTTTATCTTGCCAACATTGACGTTTCCACTGATTATAGTCATACGGGTTGTAGGTGGGAGAATCTGATGGTTGTTGATACATATTATCACCGTATCACTAGATATTCCTCTGATCCGCCTCATCCAAACGCTCTCCCAATCCAGGTATCATTCTTCAGCCATCGATATCTCTCGATTGAACCATGATCATTTCCTCCTTGTTTGGATGGAAATGGTATCATTTTTTTCTGATGAGTCTTTGCAAAGGGACACGGGGCTTGCTATGGTGTTCGCTTGGTCTTAGGAGTTTGGTGCAGTCGGGCAAGGGTTTTGGATTCGCCTATTTGGCATCCCGACTCATGCCTGGTTTGAATCGGTGTTCGTAGCCCTCGCTAACACATTCGGCCGTATCTTAGAAGTAGACAGGCATTCCCTTCTGGAGCTTGTTCAAGAATCTGCCATAGTGAAAGTTTCTGTTGATCCAGGAGTAGATACCCACAACAATAGGATATTGGAAGTGGCAGGTAAATGCTTTCTAGTGAGTCCGTTGTTGGAACATATTGGAATTTCCCCTAATTCAGACGCTCGAAGGCCCTCCTCACAACTTCCAAACAGGGGCTCCACAAGGCAATGGGTTGAATGTGTGTTCTATCAACCAAAGCCTCTGTTGATTGTCCCAAACACTTCCAGAGATAATATTTCCCAAAACCCTATATTTTACCCAACCCAGCTGCCCTTCCAGCCCCTTAGTATAATCCCCTTCCATTCTTGTATTCCCAGGATTTGACACCTGCCCTCCCTCCAGCCCTGAATATACCTATTATAGATTCCCTAGTCCCAGACCCCATACCCCCTCTTAACTCAATCCTGGCTACAGAATCTAGCCCTGTTCCAAGTTCCCAACCCAAATCTATCCACATTCATAAACCACCCACAGATGAGCTTAGCTCTAACCAAAACTCCCTTCACTATACCATAGCCAATGCCACTACCTCGCCAACTTCTCTCATGGAGTTTTCTTTTAGTTTCGGATCCACTGTCCTTCTAATCCTTCCCCCCCCCCCCCCCCCCCCCCCCCAAGACAAGCTCTATTTGAAGGCCATTGTCCCCTGAGATTCAGATCCCAATCCGATCATGGATCGGAAGATTCCCAGGAAGCGAGTTGGAATTCTTACTCTCAGCCGAGTAAAAGTAGAAGGTAGTCCCTTAAGGGGGGAGAGATTACAGCGGACATATCCCCTTATTTCATTCCAAACACTATATCCCCAACTCCCGACAGGTCCTCATTGAGATGCATCTCCCCCAGAGGTACACATAACTCCTAACCTCCTTAGTGCAGAATTCCCTGGCAGGTCATGAACTTATGGTTCAGAACTCCAGCAAGCTTCCCCCTACAATCCAGGCAATGCCCAGCGTGCCTCAAAGGAATGATTCCAATAGGAAGGTTTACTCCTATGGGCTGGATATTTCGTTGATATCCTCAAGAACAGTGGGGAATGAGAAGTCGAATGGCCATAGTCTCAGTTCAAGGCAGAGGAAGGAGAGCATGGCACATCGTGTGGCCCCCAAGAAGTGTAACGACAAGTCTCATTCCAGACAAAGGAAGGGTGGTCCTTTCAACAAAAAGTTAGTTGTAGTTCTCTCCAAACAGAGCAGGAGAAGTAGAGACATCTTGTCCAAAGTTAATTAGTTTGGGAAACTCAGGAAACTTAAACCTAGAGGTGAGTTATCAATTAGAACATCCCATGGATAACATCCTTATTTGGAACACGAGAGGTGTGGGCAATGTCCCAACAATCAGTACTCTTAAGAGTATGGTGAGCCAGTCGAATCCAGCCATTATTGCTATCATGGAGCTGATGATTAGGGATGTGAAGAGAAGTCGAATTGGTTTGAAGTTGGGTTTTCATTCATCCTACTAAAATGTGGATTAGGGATGTAAGATTAGGGTGTTTGTCTCGTCATCCCTATGCGTTTTAGTTATTGGGGCATCTAATCAAATGTTGTCCATGGAAGTGGGGATCCGTGGGAACAACTCGAAGGTACTGATTTCCTTCATTTATGCTAAATGTGTTAGAATGCTTAGAAGGCAACTGTGGGAGGATCTGGCAGTTCTAGGTGATCCATATTCAACCCCTTAGGCAGTTGGTGGTGACTTCAACACAGTCCTTTCTTCAACAGAAAGAAGAGGTTTTGGCAACTTTGATGCTCAGAGTGCTGTTGAATTCGTTGAAGCATTGGATAGGGAAGGTCTCTAAGATGGGCATCTTTCAGGTAATGGATTCACATGGGTAATAGCCAAGAGGGCCAACTGCGTGGGTGGGCTAGACTAGACAGAGTTTGTTGTAATAATTTATCATTTCAGCAATTCCGGGATTTTCAGGTCAAGCACCTTCCTAGGCGAGACTCGGAACACACTCCAATGCTCCTCCTCTGCCCCCAGCTGCATCCTTCTACTCCGAGAGCGTTCAGATTCCAACGCATGTGGACAACAGATGTTAACTTCAGGGGCATAGTCAGCAGAGCGTGGTCCTCAGATGTAAAGGGGGACCCTATCCAATCCCTCATTGGCAAACTCAAGAACGTCCAGAGAGCGCTGAAGGCCTGGAATGCCAATGTTTTTGGCAATATTTTCAAAAATCTGAAAGAGGCTGTAGATGATTTACTCACAGTGGAAGCAGCAGCGCAGGATTCAACCGACTCTGCTCAGCTGAGTTCCCTAAGAGTAGTTACTAACTGGATGACACGACTAGAACTCTGTGAGGAGATATTTTGGAAACAAAAGGCCAAGGCCCATTGGTTGTAGGAAGGTGACCGAAACATAAAATTTTTCCATGTAGCAGCTTTAGGCAGAGCTAGAAGAGCCAGAATTCTTGAGATCAAGAATGAGGATGGGGTGAGGATTTCAAACAGCAATGACATAAAGAGTAGAATATTGGAATTCTTTCGCAAACTAATGCAGGATGTTAATGATTCTAATGGGGGAGACCTCGTGGCTTCCATTCCTTCATTGGTTACAGAGGAAGACAATAAACTATTGTTGATGGATCCGTCTTGGGAAGAAATCAGGGAGGCGGTTAGATCGCTTCCTCCAAATGGTGCTCCAGGCCCTGAGGGTTTTTAGGGGGCGTTCTTCCAAAAATACTGGGATATAGTGGGCCAAGATATAATATCGGCTACTAAATTCTTTTTTCAATGGAGGAAATCTTCCCAGAGTTCTTGCATCATCCCTCATCCACCTAATCCCCAAGATAAATTCCCCCTCCAGTTTTTCTGATTTTAGGCCTATCAGCCTATGTAACTGCATATATAAAATTTTCTTTAAAATAATCGTTGTAAGGTTGGGAAGGCTCCTACGCAGTATCATATCCCCTGAGCAAGGGGCTTTTGTGCAGGGTAGATCAATAGCAAAAAGCAAGGCACTAGTCTAACAGATCTTTCTTGATATTAATAAGAAAATAAGAGGAGGCAATATCTTGTTAAAGCTGGACATGGAGAAGGCATATGTCTGGCTATAATGGAACTTCCTGAAGAAAGTCCTTTCCAGATTTGGCTTTGCTAAGAGGTGGATAGACATGGTGGAGAAGTGCTGGACCAATTGTTGGTTCTCCATTTTAATAAACGGTGAAGCAACTGGTTTCTTCAAATCAGCTAGGGGTCTTCGTCAGGGAGATCCAATCTCCCCTAGGTTGTTTATCTTGGCGGTTGAGGTCCTCAGTAGGGGCTTCAAGCATCTCATGTTACGTGGAAGTTGCCAACCTTTTAGAACCCGAAGAGATTTCCCGTTGGTATCTCATCTTCTTTTCACCGATGATACGATTCTATTTGCAAACGCTAGCGGCGAATCCTTCATGAAGGCTATCTCCAGATTTCTCAGAGATTATGAGAAAGAATTTGGCCAAAAGATCAACATAGCTAAAAGCTTCTTCATTCCTTCTTCGTTGATATCGGAGGCCCACATTAGATCTGCCAGAAGAATCCTTGGTTGTCGCAAGGCTGAAGCCCCGTTCACCTACCTCGAGATACCGATCTTCCAAGGAAGGGTGAAGAAAATATACTTCCGGAGCTTGGTTGAGAAGATTCAACAGAAAATTGTTGGCTGGAAAGGCAGGATTATCTCCCAGGCTAGTAGGTTAACCTTAATTAATCATGTTCTTTCTAGTGTACTAGTCCATACACTAACTGCTATGGACATCCCTGCTAGCATTCTATCTGATCTCAAGAGGTCCCTTACAGAATTTTTCTGGGGTTGGGATGGTATTAAGAAGAAATGTCATTGTCTCTCCCTAAACCAGAAGGAGGGTTGGGCATTAGGAACCTAAAATCGGTGCTTCAGGCTTTTAGAATGAAGTTTAGCTGGATGGTCAGGTTCAAGGGTGTGAAAAGCTATTAGTATCAGTTTGCAAGAGCCAAATACAAGGTGGATGCGAGTTCTGTAGCTACAGATTCCAGTCCTCCAGCCTTAGCATCCCCATTCTGGAAACAGGTGAGCAGAGTTATGCTTGCAGTGGCTGATCGCATGAGGTGGCTTATAGGTAGAGGAAATATCAGATTTTGGCTTGATGATTGGTCGAGGTTGGGCCCCCTCAGCACATTCAGTCAGCGTCCCAACCAGGACTTGAGTACTCAGGCTGAGGTGAGAGATTTCATCTGCCCATCAGGGTGGAAATCCTTGGACATTGCAAGGGGCATCCTCCCACAGCCAATGGTGGATCACGTGTTGAAGGAAGGTTTCTGTACTTCCCCCACAGAAGATAGATGTATTTGGGTGGATTCAATCGACGAGGAACTCACTGTGGGCCAAGCTTGGCAGTCCATAAGGCCGAGAGCTGTCCAGAAAACCTGGGTCCAATGGGTTTGGCATTCGAAACTCCCCCCCCCCCCCCCAAGACATCTCTTCTTGTCTGGCAAATCATCCATGGGGCAGTCCCGGTGGAAGTCGCCGTTCAGTCTAACGTCTCGGTGCGTTTGTTGCCCTTTTTCTCCGCAGGCTGAATCGATTGACGACCTTTTTAGGAATGGTCATATGGCGGCCCAGACTTGGGGCTTCTTCAATAGGGCTTGCAACATGCAAGCCACGGGTCCAAGCTCGGCTTCTTCCATTGTAACTCGCTGGTGGGCGTCCTCCCCATCCTCCAAATCTCTCCCCTTCCTCAAAGGGCTAATCCCGTCCTTTATTCTATGGGAGCTGTGGATGACTAGAAACAAGGCGAGGTTCGATAATCAGAAAATGATGGCCTCGAGTATCATTGGGAACGTGCTCCGTTGGGTTAGATTAACGGCCGAGGGTCTTCCGAGGGCTAAAACTCTCAGCCTTCCTGTTTACCTCTCCCTCAGATTCTTGGGATTTACATCCCCTTCCCCAAGCAATCCGCCCTTTCTGCTGTTAAATGCTCTAGGCCGCCGAGGGGCTGGGTCAAAGTGAACGTTGATGGTTCGTCGAGGGGGAACCCAAGCCGCTTAGGTGGAGGTGGAGTGGGTAGAGAAAGCAATGGTAATTTCCTTTTTGTGTTTGTGTTTGGGTATGGGAGAGGCTCCAATATGAGGGCATAACTTAGGGCTGTTTTAAATGGCATTAAGCAGTGTGCCCAACTGGGGTACTCTAGGGTGGAGATAGCCAGCAATTCAAGTATGGTAGTCGCGTCCCTAGCTAAGGGGGAAAATGGATCTTGGGCCTTATGGCATTGGAGGAGTAGGATTGATGCTCTTATACGTACCTTAGAGGTTCGTATCTTTCATACGCCTAGGGAAGCAAATGCAGTGGCAGACGGGCTTGCCAGAATGGGGAATGGTCCCAATTGGATAAGATATTCATATCCATGAAATCCCTTCCTGCGATCATCAAGGGCAACATTTTCCTGGACCAAGTTGGTGTAGGTAACCTTAGGAAGAGATAGCCCTCTCTTGAGTTTTTTCTGGTTTCTTTTAGTTGACAGGATAGGCAGGCCTCCCCTTTTTGTCTCAGGCCTGAGCCGAATTTCCCGTAGTGTTGTACAGCCTTCGGCTCCCGTTGTTTTGTGAATAATAAAATTCTCCTTTTAAAAAAAGGCTCTATAAGCCAACAATTCCATGGCCCCCAAAAGGTTTACAGTGGCAGTTCCATCCCCACGATTTCCTATGTCGTGGTCCACTAAAGGCTTAGATTTGCCTCATTTTTTTGCTTATGCCCTAAAATGTTCCTCAACATGGATGGTTGGGGCGGATAAAACATAAACATCAACTTATCCTCGTAGAACTCCTGCAGGACCGCCCATCTTTAGCTAGGTCCTAGTGGGGCAGTACCCAGTCTGCATCCCTGTCAAACTAAAAAAGCCTTGTGGGCCCCACAATGGTGTATATGTTTCATCCACTTTGTCTATCAATTTTAATAGATCATTTTAGGAAGCGAGCTCAAAATTGGAGTTGATCTAAATCTCAATTAGACCACAGTTAAGAAAATGATGGTATTGGACAGAGCGGTGAAAGGAAGACTTTTAGCCTCAGTTCTTTAGCAACCAAGGCAAAAAAGTGAACTTTTACAGGGGACTTTTAGCCTCAGTTGCTTAATAAACGAGGCCAAAAAATAGACATTTAGCCTCAATTCCTTAGTAATCGAGGTAAAAAGGTGAACTTTTAGTTTTTCCAATTCTCGATTTTCTGAATTTATTAAACTTTTCGAAATTGTTAATTATTTTTAAAATGATCAATTTTATTAAAATTCTAAATTAAAAAAAAATCAAGATCCTTTTTTTAAAATTTTAAATTTTTTCAAGATTCTTAATTTGTTAAAATTTATCATTTTTTAAATTCTCAATTTTTTTTTTGCAAAATTATCAATTTTTTAAAAATTCTTAATAGTTGTAAAAATTCTTATTTTATTTTTTATTTCAAAATTTCCAATTTTTTGAAATATCTCAAAATTTTAAAATTTCCCAAAATTTTCAAGATTCTCCAATTTAAAATTCTCATTTTTTTTTTGAAATTATCAATTTTTTTCAAAATTCTTATTTTTTTATATAGAAATTCTCAATTTTTTAAAAAAAAATCTTAATTTTTCAAAATTATCATTTTTTTTATTCTTAATTTTTTTAATTAAATCTTACTTAAAAAATATTCCTAATTCTTCAAAATTTTAAAATTCAATTAAAAAAAAAAACTCTTTATTTTTATTTTTTTCAAAATTCTCAAATTTTCTTTTAAAATTCTCATTTTTTTCAAAATTTTAAAAATTATCAATTCTTTCAATATACTCAATTTCTTTTAAAATGCTCAAAAATTTTCAAGATTCTTAATTTTTCGAAATGCATCAATTTTTCTTTTTGAAATTCTCAACTTTTAGCCTCGGTTTCTTATCAATTGAGGCAAAATTTTGAACTTTTAGCTTCAGTTCTTCTAACAACTAAGCCTAAAAAGTAGACTTTTAGCCTTGGTTGCTTAATAACTGTAGCAAAATAGTAAACTTTTAGACTTAGTTTCTTACCAACTGAGGTGAAATAGTAGACTTTTAGTCACGATTTCTCACCTGTCGAGGTAAAATAATGGACTTTTAGCCTTAGTTCCTTTACAACCGAGGCGAAAAGTAGACTTTTAGGCTTGATTTCCTAACAACTGAGGCTAAAAGGTGAACTTTTAACCTCAGTTTCTTACTAACTAAGGCAAAATAGTGGACTGTTAGCTTCGGTTTCTCACCAACTAAGGCAAAATGGTAGACTTTTAACTTCGGCTTCTCACCAGCAGAGGTAAAATAACGGACTTTTATCCTCTCTTTTATAACAACTGAGGTGAAATAATTAACTTTTAGCCTCAGTTTCTCACCAACCGAGGCGAAATTGTAGACTTTTAGCTTCGGTTTCTCATAAGCCGAGGCGAAAAAAATTGAACTTTTAGCCTCGATTCCTTAGTAATTGAGGCAAAAAAGTATGCTTTTAATTAATCTCAATTCCTTTATAACTAAGGTAAAAAAGCAAACTATTAGCCTCGGTTTCCTAATAACTAAGGCTAAAAAGTGAACTTTTAACCTCAGTTTCTTACTAAATGAGGCAAAATAACAGATTTTTAACCTCAGTTTCTTACTAAACGAGGCCAATGGTAGACTTTTCGCATCGGTTTTTTATAAACCGAGGTGAAATATCAGAATTCTAGACTCTTTTCTTTAGCAACCAAGCGAAATAGTGAACTTTTGACCTCAGTTTCTTACCGACTGAGGTAAAATGGTAGACTTTTAGCCTCAGTTTCTCACCAACTGATACTAAATAGTATACCTTTAGCATCCATTTCTCATCAACCGAAGTAAAATAATGGTGAAATGACAGACTTTTAGCCACTCACCAACCGAGGTAAAAAAAATGAACTTTTGGCCTTAGTTTTTCATCAATTGAGGTAAAATAGCAGACTTTTAGCTTCAATTCCTTTACAACCAAGGTAAAAAAAGTAACTTTTAGCCTCAGTTCCTTTACAATGGAGACAAAAAAGAAACTTTTAGCCTTAGTTCCTTTACAATTGAGGCTAAAAAGCACATTTAACTTTTGTTTCTTGAACCGAGGCTAAAGGCCTATTTTCTTGTAGTGGCCTGTTGATCATCCATTGGCCTTAGAAGTCTAATTGGAATATGTTAAGTAAGGCTAGAAGAGGTGCGGAGTTGCTATGTAAACATATGCCAAAACAACATCTTTCAGGTAAGGTTCAATCCCATTAAGCGATCCTCGATCCCATCGAGCGATCTTTGATTGGCTTGATCAATCGGAGGTTTCCAAAAATGTCCATAAAAAAAATCATAATTTTCTAGAATTTCTCGATGTCGTTAAACTAGTCTTTGATCCCATTAAGCGATCTTTGATTTCTCTTGATCGATCTCGATCGATCAAATGTGTCCAAAAATGTCCAACAATAAAATTACGATTTTTGGAAATTTCTCAATGCCATCAAACCAACCTTTGATCCCATCGAAGGTGAGTTCGATCGATCGAAAGCATCACCCGATTGATCGAAAGAGTCGTTATTTGTTCCTTTTTTACAGTTGGAGCTTGAACTCCTTATATTGGGTATTCGATTCTTGGGCATTTTAATGGATTTTTGATGCAATAAAACCTTAAGTGATTCATTAATCATATCTTTTATCCCAAGCCTCTAAACTAATGAGTTCTAAGACATTTTCCTTGATGTTAACACTCTAATGAGGATTCAAACCTCCACCTTAAAGATGGTCTTAAATTCCACCATTTTTTAGAGATTAGACTCAACTTCTATACGTATACCATTGTCTAAATCGTCTAGAAGACACATCTAGGCGAATCCCCTAGGAATTACAACTTCATATTAGTTGTAAGAGATTCTACCATCCTCCCATCATGTTAGTCACTTCAAAGGAACATAACATGTAAGGTAGTTGATCTTGTATCTAAAGCATTGGAAACACGATCGGATGAGCAAAGGGAAGCTAATTGAAGCACGGGAGAGCATTGATCAAGCAAGCTGAGAAGGCGCTACACAAGTGGCTTAATTCAATCAATTGTCAATTGTAAGATTCTATGTATAATCCTTCCTAGTGTAAGATTGAGTGTAGAGTTTGAATTTCTAAACATAATTAAGTCCTAGGGTAGGCCACTGGATACAAGTGTTTATGTGTTAGTCTCTGAGGGAGCCTCCGGTGGGAGCAAATGTAGGTCCTTGGATTAGAACTAAGGTTCTTAGCCGATAGAAAATCAACTCAAGTCTTTTGCGGGAGCTTTTGGCAGGAGTGTACGTCATGAGGTTCTTATGTAGGATCGAGGTTCGTAGCGAGCCTATAAAAAATCACGTAATATTACCTGACTTTCAGTGCAACTATTCCCCGCTACCTCGTGAAAAATCGACAGTATCGCCAATTACCATTTCCTCCGATTAATCCTCAAATGCTTTTAGTGATCATGGAAAAATTTTCATCAAGAAAGTTAAACTTTCTATATTAGTAGTGAACATAGCAAAGGCATTAATATCTCCAGATAGGCCTCTATTGACTCCACGCAGTGTCGAGGTCGATCAGGACATGACCACCCTTCCTACGACTACCGAGGTAGGCAGAACTAACGTGGAACATATTTTTACAAATGATGCCATGATCGCATCTTCCAACATCCCATATACAATTGTCCATCCAACTATCCTCATGTCAAAACCCAAAGTTGCGACAACTCCGATGACTTTGGATTCAAGTACTATGGATATAGAGCCAACTTTCAATATTTCTCCTACAACAATCATTCCTAAATCATTGAATACTCACATTGTTGTTAGACGTTCAACTTTAATTATTTGCTCCTTCATTCGCAACTGCATCAAAAGGTATGATTTTGAATTTTCCATATTTCTTTTTTCAATAGGATTATTTTATCTTATCTTATTTAATTACAATGTATTTTATGCCCCCTCCCCCTTTTATAGTCGATGTTCACGAACCCCAAGTGCAGGGTTTCAAAGTAGTAATAACTCAGTGAGACCGAGATTGAATCCACAGGGAATGAGGAACACAACCTAGAACTAATCTAAGTCTAACTTGGTTCGTTGGATTTTAATCTAATGGATGAGTTTAATAGTAAAAACAATAATGATAAGGCACTAAGGATCCAGGAGTCCACTTGTATTAATCTAGCCATCAATTTGTTAATTCAATCTAAGATAACTCTACTGGAATCGAAGTCTTAATGTATATAGTCAGATTGTAGAGCAATAAAACCATTCACAAATATTAAGATGAATATGATTTCAATTGATAGATTCTTCCATTAAGCACCCGGACATCAATTATAGGAAATCAAAAGCATGCAATGCACCCCTAGGCGTCATTAGATCAATCGATTATACAGATTGATCCCTTCTCTAGATAAAGGCTAAACAATTGTTAAATCGAGACATTCATTGTACCCGAAGTGCACAGAAAATCTGGAAATAAATAACTCAAAGACTTTTAAAGTAAATTCAAACCAAATCAATCTATTATCATCATTTAAAGTAATATCATTGAATTCAATATACTAAATATTAAAACCAACTACAAGCTTCATCCCTTAGCCTTAGCTAAGATATTATCCTAATAAGATAACATCCTAGAAGAAGAAGAAAAAAAAAAACTAGAGCTAGAGAATTGAATAGAAGGAAAGACTCCTTGAAGCTCTCCAACACCTTGCTCTACTCATTCTACCATAATTCGTGCTTATAAACTCTTAAAAGACTCCTATTTATAAGCTTTGATCGGACCACCTTTGAAACTGCCTCAAATTTACGCACTCGAGTTACGCTTCGGCTGCAGTCGACGACTTCGGTCGCAAACCTGACCTTCGATTGCACCGAACTAACTATCGGTCACACCGAACTTGACCTTCAATTGCACCGAACTAACTATCAATCACAACCGAATTAACTCAATTTGTGTATGAACTCTCAGTCCACCTTCAGTCACACCTAAGCAGTCATTTGTCGCACCAAACCTGGCTTTAGTCGCATAGAAGTGGCCTTTGGTTTTATCCGAATTAACTTTGAAATTCATCATTCGTTACTAGACTTTTTTGTGCACTTTCAGTCGGACCAAAGGTCGAGCTGACGTGAAATTCATTGTTCATTGTTAGACTGATTTGTTGACTTTCAGTGGACCAAAGGTCGAGCTGAACATTCTGTTTCTTATTGTTGGACTTGCGATTTTTTCAGTCTTTTCTTCCTCCTTTGCACTTGGTTTTCTTGGATCTTTGGTATGTAATTTCTACATTCTTGACCTCTAAATCCTCAATTCTTCATTATCTTCTTTTGAGCTCTAAATCCATCATTTTAAGCGCATATTCATCTTTAGGTCCAAAACTAACTCGCATGATAAAATTACATATATAATTATATCAGATTAATACTTAAATGCCAAGAAAGCTAATGTAATTAAAGGTATAAATATACAATATTTACGTCTCAACAAACCCCACAACTAGCATTTTGTTAGTCTTAAGCAAAACATGCAAAAGATATTTCGAAACTAAATAAACAAATTTCTATAAACTTAAGCAATTCTCAAAGTAGTCCATATTTTAGAAATCTAAGGTACATCAATGTAAAGCATAATTTATACTTAAACTCTAGCACATGGTAAATATCCTAATCAAATTTAAAGCATTAATCTACAATCAAGTGCTAAATATCCTAATCAAATTTAAAGCATTAATCTACAATCACACAATTTCTAAACATTGAATTTCATGTGCATAATGAAATCTAAACTTAACAAGATCAAAGGTTTTAGCTTTCTACTTTCATAATAACGTTAAAATCTAAAGATATTCAAGATAACCAAAGCCTATACCAAAACTTACCTTACAGTTCAATACTTCATTCTTCTATCTTTTAATTTTTTCCATTGACGGCTTTCACACTATTTTCACCTTCTTTTTCTTCTTCTTTACAGTCCTTTGTAGGAAGTTCGACAGGTAACCATTTTCGATGACAACTGTTTTTCAGTTGGGTATTACCTTCTTTTTCACTCTCTTTTTTCAATTCTTTTCATTGAACATGATGGACAAATTCTCCAGATTTAGTTCCTATCATTCTTAATAATCATCAAGTTTACAATTTAGTATTAACTATAACTTTTATGTGTAAGATAAATGTGACGTGTGAAATCATGACTCAATCAATGTTTAAAAACTTCAAACTTAATTTTAAAATCTATCAAATTACTAGAATCTAAGAGTAAAAAATCCTCAATATTGCCATCTTATCATTCTAATTTCTGGAGTATTTCAAAATACTTTACTTTATTGAAAATTTTAAAAAATTTAAGCTCAAAAATATAATTTCAACACAAATCTAAAGAATTTTTCAAAGAAAACCTTACCCCCCAACTTAAATTCTACATTGTCCTCAATGTATAAACATACGTAATAAGAGAAATATTGAAAGTAACAAAAATAAAGAGGAGTAGATGAGAAGTACATGAAAGGCAACAAACAGATAAACTAATGTGAATTTCCTATCAAAAGATGTATCAACAACTAAACCAAACTAATATAAATCAAACTAATCCTAAGAAAGTAATATATTCCTAATCCTAAGAAGGTAAGGAAAAACTACTCAATCTTGATAGATAGGTTCCTCCTCTAGCTAGTATCTCAATAAATTTTTCAATAGGTTTCTCAACAAAATCATCCAAAAGCCCTTTTTGTACTACGTTTGGATGCCCTGGAGCATGAATGTCCAGAGAAATTTATGAACTTCAGTAAAAAATCTTCGTTTAATCCCTTGATTTATCCAAAGTGGATAATATTCACTTGTGACAGAAAAATTTTCAATGTTACTACACCACAGTGAATTAGAGACTACAAGTAAATGAAATTCAGAAAAATTCTCAATAGGCAATGTAGTTTCTACAAATTCTGAAGTTTTAGACTTCGGTTCAAATTTAAGCTCATCCACCTTTAATGGTAAACATTCTAAATCTGTGGAAAGAGGTGTTTCAGAACAATAATTCCTTCAGTCAATATCAACTACGGAGGTATTGTCTTGCAAGGCATCCACTATTTCTTTAATCGTAATATCATTAAAATTCTCAAAATGTGCCAAACAAAATTTTAAAGAGTCGAGACATTTAGTTGAAAGGGACTTATTCTCCACATAGAGGTCAAGCATGTCATGTGGGTGGAGTAGAGCATCATCACTATGTTTGAAAAGTAACCATGCTTCTTAACCATTAACCTGGATTGTAATTGAGATCGACTATTCGAAAAACTGAACTGTATACTCATGATTATAATCTAACTCCTTATTAAATTCAATATACTTAACAAGCGAGTTGGGATTACGCTCCTCGCATTATGCTTTTAGATCGGGCTGAGGCTAAACTAAACTAACCTTTTCCTCATCAATGAGACATGACTAAATTCTTTGAATGGAGGATTTAAGCAACTCTAATGATGTTCTGATGTCTTTGAATGTTTGCATAGTATTTTGGTTGAATTCCTCATGATCATCCATGAATTTCTGAACTGTATCCTCTTGGATTGTTTCTGGTTCAATCTCATAAGTAGTGGATCTAAGGGAATAGTCATTAGAATCCATAGTTAGTTCACCTCTCCAATTTAAGTTTTGATGTTTCCATCAATTGAAGTTATATGGATCAGATGTGGGAGTATTTGATGGTTATTGGTAAGCATTATTACCCATAATATAATCGCACATTGTCTTCTTAATTGGTGGATGATAATTATTCTCTCTCATTTAATTGCGTATGAACTTCTTAACCAGTGGAATATCATATCCTGGTCGGTTCTCGATCGTGGTTTCAGTAAATTTTCAAGACAAGTTATTTCCTAACATAACATCTGATAGACCTTCAATATATCTCGTCTCTTAGAAGTTAATTAGAGTATTCACGTGTCCATTCTTGCATGAACATGATGAAACCTTTAAAAAATTCTACAAAAAAATCCTACAACAATAAGGAAAGTAAGTAGATGGAGTAAGGAAGGATGTTACCAGAAGAGATGAACTAGACTGAAGATACTAAAAGAACATAAACAATAAACAATGTTAGTAATGTTAGAAAAAAAAAATAAGATAAACCCTTTAAAAAAATCTGAAAATTAAAAAATTCCAAAAAACCTAGGTTAGAAAATTTCAAAAAACTAGAAAAGCCTTACCTGAAACAAAAATAAAAAAATTAAAAAACTTAAACCTAATTCTGTTCAATGTCACTCCTCGGCAACAATGCCAAAAACTTGTTCACGAATCCCAAGTGCAGGGTTGCAAAGTAGTAATAACTCAGTGAGATCGAGATCGAACCCACAGGGACTGTATATGGACGTGATTTTTTGAACTATTTAGAATTAGAACTAGTGGTTTAACTAAATTTTGGAAATTGTACTAATGTGTTTATGAAGTGAGATATCGATTTAAGTGTTAGAGCACCAAGGGTCCACTTGCAGTCAATCTTAATATAATTTAAGTTGATTTAATGGAATTTAACACAGTTGGAATCAAAGTCTTAATCTATCCAGCCGGATAATGGAGCGATTAAAGTGTAATTATCATTTAAAATAAATCCGAACATTCATAAATTTGGTTTTTACAAATTCGTCTTACTGCAATGATTTGTAAGGGATTCAAAGCATCCATTGTGCCCTTATTAATGGAAAATCAAAGAATCTTACAAATCTTACAATCACATAAAAGAGAAGAGAGAATTAAGAGAATTCTTAAGCATCCACCATGCCCGGAGTCGATGATTGATCAAAATAAATTTGAAAATATTTCTCCATTCAACACAAAATTCATGAATTGTTCAACATACAAATCTCAAATCTTGAATTCAAGTGAAATAAATATTAAAACAACTATAAGCTTCACCTCTTAGCTCTAACTAAGAGATTCAGCCATTCAAATACATGATTGAACTCAAACTATCAAATGAAAACATGAAAATTACTCAAACTGACATATTAAAGAGGAGGAAAAGCTCCTTGTAGCTCCACACCTTTCTCCCGCCTCTCCTCAAAAATGTACCCAAAAACTCTAAAAACATCCCTATATATAAGTTTGGAATGGACCAACTTTGAAATCGCCTCAAATTTACACACTTTAGTTATGCTTTAGTCGCAGTCGACTGACTTTAGTCACACCAAACATACCTTCGGTCGCACCGAACCTAGCTTCGGTTACGGCCGAATTAACTCGATTTGTATCTGGACTCTTTGTCTACCTTCGGTCGCACCAAACATCTCTTCAATCGCATTGAACCTAGCTTTGGTGGCACTAAACGTCTCTTCGACTGTGGCTAAATTAATTCCCAAAAAATAAAATTCTGTTAGACTGTTTTGTGCACTTTCGATTGAACTGAAGGTCGAGCCGAAGGTTCTGTTTTCTGCTATTGGACTTGCGATTTTTCTAGTCTTTTTTTCCTCCTTTGCACTTGGTTTTCTTAGATCTTTGGCATGTGAATTCATCATTAATCACCTCCAAATCTCTCGATCTTCCATTGGTAATCTTTTGAGCATTAAACTCCCTGCTTTAAGTGTTCGTTTATCCATCGCTCTTGAATTTACCTTGTAAGAGAAAACAAGTGTAAGGAGAACCAAGTTATAACAAGGGAGAAATATACAATATTTCAAACTCAATAACCGCTTCAGTTCCAAGTTTCTCCACGAGTTCAAATTCGATGGCAACCGCATCGGATATCCTATCTTTAGAGAAGGTTCCCCCTTATAAGCTCATTCTTGTCAAAAATGCGCTCTCGGTGATTGCTTGCATGTTCTAAGATCCACAGCAATGGCCCCTCCTTGGTGACGCCTTGGCAAATTTAGACAATACCACAAAGCTTGCTAAGATTACGATTTCAAGTCTCCATGATTCCTTGTCTCAGTTTTCTGATTTTCTTCAGCGATTAGAATCAGTTCAAAATATAGAAATTGGACTAGTGACATTACATGACCAAGAAGAATTGTTACTTCTCAATGATGAGATCTTTAGGCGATCTTCACTTATCTCTGGATACCAAAAGGAGCGTGATTCACTTCAAGAACAAACGAAAATTTCTAAGTAAATATTGACTTCAATCAATGAAAATATTGTTATTCTTAAAATGCAAAGGCAAGAAGAAGAATTGAGATTGAGCGAGGTCCAGGAAAATATTGCTAAGAATATGAGTATCATGGAGCTTGAAGAATCTAAACTTTCAAAGAAGAGGATTGATTCTCTTTCCTTAGAACAAGAGCTCGTGGGAATTTTCAATCAAGTCTAACTTATCATCGAAGTCAAACTCAATGTTGTTGCAACTCAAATCTAATTTGATCATGATTTGCAAAAACATATGTCAGCTCTTGGTGTCACTGAATGATCATGTATAAAGAAATTTTTGTAATATGTAATTCACAACAATTTTAATACAATTTTAAAACAGTTTTAAAATTCTCAAGGTTAAACTTGTCACTCTATCTCCAAACATTTGATCATGTATGATTTTTAATTACACGAAGCATGTTGCAATTATATACGCACTTTTTACAGACAGAACTATATAGTATTTTGATAATTTAGTTAGTTTGATTTTTCTTATCACCATATTTTGTGTTGGCTTCTTTTTAATGGGAGGAACTACCCTAGAGTTCCGTTAGTAAAACTAAGGCGCTGGCCAGAGTTTAGGCTCTTGTGCATCCACAGTTTAGACTCTTGAGTATTTAAAGCGTCCACAGTTTAGGCTCTTGAGTAATTGGAGCATTTGGGACTTATGTTAGTTGATCTCAGTAACTCTCTTGAGTTCATGGGACTTCTACTATTGCTGAGGAGTTCACACACTACAATCCATTAGAAGGGCCCATTAAAGCTATCAGAGTGGTAAAATTGATAGGAATTACGTGCATGGTTGGCCTTAGTAACTCTTTTGAGTTCATGGAGCCCGCAAGGCTACATGTAAGGGTACTAAGTCCAAAGCCTCCAATCCATTAATGGGAGGGAGCTCTTATGAAGGTCACCCTTCCCCATGAGTTAATATTGGAAACAAGCTAAAAAACTTGGAGGGTCTTATGCATGGTTGGCTGATATATGGATAAACCACAAAGCTCACATTGCAGCCCTCTTTTTCTTCATCTCTATGACCCAAGTCTATTCATAAAGGAGCATTTTCTTTCACCCTTCCCCATGATGCTAGCAAGAGTGATATAGACAGCACAGATCTTATGCATGGTTGACCTTCGTGGGCTTTTGTCGCTGGCTCTCATTGTTGCTCGTGTAATATTTAGATAATTGACAATATTATTTTTTGTTGTTCATAGGGGACATTTCTTCTTTTACCAATCCCATGATATTTTGTAGGTCTTATGTGTTGTTGGCTTATAGCAAACACAGTAGCCTTGCTATGAAAAATTTACATTTTCAAAGATTATCAACGATAATCTTAGATAATTGATGATATAACCTTAGAGTCATTCAAACCTTATATGTAGGTCATTGCTTTAAGAGTGATGATTGACGATGATCTTTGAGGAACTTACTGGTCATCATCCTAGAAGATTATCAATAATTATCATCTTAGAAGATTGGTAATTATCATCCTTTGAAATGAAAAATTGAAGATCATATGTTTCTTTGACTTTTCTTTTAGTAATCCTTCATTCTTTCTTGGGTGGATTTTTTATGAATAATCTTCGCAATCAAAATTCCATCCTTTTTCATGGATAATATCTTTTGATGAAATAACCATTAATGGGTATCTTGATTCCTTGTCAGTTCTTATTCACCACTCGGTAAACCTCATTAAAGTAAACTTCAGATATAATATATGGGTCATCCCATTTGGGATTAAACTTGCCCCCAGTCTAGTGTGTCACTACAATGGGTCTTTTAAGTATTGGCATTGTCTCCTTTCTTGAAGGATCAGTGCCTGACCTTCTTATCAAAGGTTGCTGCTATTTTTGCTTGATATAAGGCTAAGAGTTATTATCTTGCTAGTCATCTATCATCTAGAGCATCCAACTCCATCAACGTTATCTTAACGTTTTTTTTTTTTTTTGGTAATTAACTTATGTATTTCCACTCTTAGTGATTCCACATGTAATTCTATCGGAAAAGTAGCTTCAACTCCACAAACTAATGAGTAAGGAGTGTCTTTTATTGTCGTTGGATGAGTCATTCGATAAGTCCACAAAGAAATCACAATCGTATAAGGTTGTGGAACCCACTGACCTCTCCCAACATCCAAACCTGGTCAAAATACCAAGACAGATAGCGTCCTTCATGCCAGATTCTTCAAAACCAAGCGGCAGAAGCCAAATATTTTAAACCTAAACCATTGATTGAACGTCCCTAAACCTTTGATTTCGTGATATAAGAAGGTTCCTCGAGTCCATTTGGACCATCCAGAAGAAAGAGAACAAAGCAATACCCCTCGGATGAGATTCCGCCATTAACAGGTGATCTTCATTTTCCCTACTAAGATCCACAACCACATAGATCCGTTTTAGCATTCAATGGGCCACAGAAATAGTATTCAATCCTTAAAATCCTTTGAACACACATCAAAATCCTTCACCAAACTAAGAATTAAGAATGGGTGCATATTTACTTTAAAAGATGTTAATACATGATATAGAGACTCTAGACACACTCGAACCCCATATCGGCACACATCGATGCATATCAAACCCCTCAAACAATATCGATTGACTCCAACTTGCCACTGCAGTCCCTTAGAACACACATCAAACTCCTTCACTGAATTAGGAATCGGTGCATATCTACTTGAGAAGATGTTATCCCATGGTAAGGAGACATCGGATATACTCGAATCACACACCGACATAGACCGACCGACAATGATCCACACTGACAATACTAATCGACTCCAAGTTGCACAAAAGCCCCTTCGAAGGCATGTCGAACTTCTTCACCAAACTAGGAATCAGTATGTATCCATTTGAGAAGATGTTATCTCAGGGTAAGGAGTCTCCAGACATGCTTGACCCCCACACCCACACGGACCGACTGACACCGATCCACACCTACAACACTGATCAACTCCAACTTCCACTGCAGCCCCTTCGAATGTATGTTGAACTCATTCACCGAACTACGAATCGGTGTGTATCCTCTTGTGAAGACATTGTCTTAGGGTAAGGAGACTTTGAATACACTCGAAGCATACACTGACATGGACTAACTAACACCTATCCACACCAACAACACTTATTGACTCAGAGTTGCACTATGACCACTTTGAACGCATGTCTAACTCCTTCATTGAACTAAGAATCGGTGCATATCCACTTGAGAAGATATTATCTTAGGGTAAGGAGACTACGAATACACTTGAACTCCACATCGACATAGACCTATTGACACTACTAATCCACACCGATAACACCAATCGACTTCAAGTTACATTATAGCCTTTTCAAATGCATGTCGAGATCCTTCACCAAATTAGGAATCGATGCGTATTCTCTTGGGAAGAAGTTGTCTTAGGCCAAGGAGATTACAAATGCACTCGAACCTGACACCGACATACACCGACTAACACCGATCAACATTGACAACACTAATTGACTTTGAGTTGCACTATAGCCCCTTCGAATGCACCTTGAACTCCTTCACTAAACTAGGAATTGGTAGGTATCCACTTGAAAGACATTATCTTAAGGCAAGCAGACTCCAAACACATTCAAATCTCACACAACACACACTGACCGACACCGACCCAAACCGACAACACCCATCAACTTCGAGTTACATTGTATCCCCTTTGAACGCATGTCAAACTACTTCACGAAACTAGGAAATGAGCATATTTACTTCAGAATATGTTATCTCAATATATGGAGACTCCAGACATACTCTAACTCGACAATAACATTGACAGACTGACATCGATCTACATTAACAACACCGATCGACTCTGAGTTACACTGTAGCCCCTTTGAATGCATGTCAAACACCTTCACCGAACTAGGAATCGGTGAGTATTTAATTGAGAAAACATTATCTCAAGGAACGGAGACTCCATACACATTTGAATCCTACACCGACATAGACCGGCTGAAACCAATACACATTGACAACACCGATCGAATCAAAGTTGCAGTGTTGCCCCTTTGAACGCATGTCAAACTCTTTCATTGAACTATAAATTAGTACATATCGACTTGAGAAAACATTATCTCAATGTAAGGAGACTCCAGACACATATGAATCTCACACCGACACCAATCCTCACTGATAACACTGATTGACTTCGAGTTGCACTGCAGTTCCTTCAAGTGCACATCAAACTCCTTCACTGAATTAGGAATTGATGCATATTCACTTGAGAAGATATTATCTAAAGTTATGAAGACTTCAAACACATTCAAACTCAACATTGACACAAACCAACTGACACTGATCCGCATCGATAAAATGATTGACTCTGAGTTGCAATGCAACCCCTTTGAATGCATGTTGGACTTCACCAAACTAAGAATGGGTGCATATCTAGTTGAGATTTTGTTAACTTAGGGTGCAGAGACTCCGGACACACTCAAAACCCACATCGACTTACACCAACCGACATCAATACACATTGACCACACCGATCAACTTCAAGTTACACTACAACCCCTTCAAATGCTCGTTGAATTCCTTCACTGAAATAGGAATTAGTACCATGCATTTGAGAAGATGTTATCTCAGGGTAAGGAGACTCCAGACACACTCAAACCCCACACCAACATAGACTAATCGACACGGAACCCCTCCACCAACACTGATCGACTCTAAGTTGCATTACAGCCCATTTGAACAACGTCAAACTCCTTCGCTGAACTAAGAATCAGTGCATACCCACTTAAAAAGAAGTTACATTAGATATATATTCAAGACTCCAGAGTTACTCAAACCCCACATCAACCCGAACCAAACCACACACCTCGATTGACTCTGACTTGCACTACAACCCCTTTGAAGACTCATCAAACTCCTTAACTAAACTAAGAATTGGTGCATATCCACTTAAGAAGATGTTATCTTAGAGTACAGAGCCTTCATACACACTTGAAACCCACACCGACACAAACTAACATACATAGAATCCCTCTGACAACACTGATAGACTCTAAGTCACACTGTAGCTCCTTCGAATGTATGTCGAATTCCTTTACTGAACTAGGAATCAGTAAGTACCCACTTGAGAAGACATTATCCTAGGTTATTGAGACTCTAGACAAACTCAAATCACACACCGACACAAACTAATGACACCAAACCCCTCCGACAACACCATTCAACTTCGAGTTACACTACAGCCCCTTCGGATGCACGTTGAACTCCTTCATCAAACTAGAAATTGGTACGTATCCACTTGAAAAGACATTATCTCAGGGTAGAGAGACTCCAAACAAACTCAAACCCCACACCAACATAGACCGATCGACACTGAACCCCTCTGACAACATTATTTGACTCTGAGTTGCACTGCGGCCTCTTCGAATGGACGTTGAACTACTTCACTAAACTAGGAATCAATGCATATTTACTTGAGAAGACATTATCTCAGGGTATGTAGACTCCAGACACACTTAAACCCCACACTAATACAGATCGAGCGACACCGATCCACACCAACAACATCGATCGAGTCTGAGTTGCACTGCAACCCCTTCGAACATACATCGAACTCCTACACTGAACTAGGAATTGGTGTGTATCATCTTGAGAAGATGTTATCTCAGGTTATGAAGACTCTGGACACACTTGAACCCCACATTGACAGGCACCAACTAACACTAATTCACATCGACAACACTAATTGACTTCGAATTGCACTGCACCCCCTTCGAACACATGTCGAACTCCTTCACCGAACTAGGAATTGATGCACATCCACTTGAGAAAATGTTATCTTAGGGTACAAATATTTTGGACACACTTGAACCCCACTTCGATATAGACCGACCACACCAATCCATTTTGACTTGCACTATAGTTCCTTGGAACGCACATTGAACTCCTTCATTGGTTCCAGTGAGTGCATGTAGTTTATCTATGCCATTCATCTTGTTCTATGGGTGTAGATCAAAATTGAAACATATCCAAAGCTCAAGTGGAACACACTTAAGCAAGCAGTTGTATTAATGATTTCAATAGTATACATTTAATAACACTTTTTACAGCCCACCTACCATTTATCTGCCTCATTTTTGGTCCAATGGTGAGAAAGGAGATGAAAATTTTGATATATGGTGTCGATTAGTAAAATTTCAAAGATAAAGTTGTAACAAATGAAGAGGGTAGGGACATATATTCATCTCTTACTAATTGACGTAGACTCCAAACAAACGATTGCTGCAAGTAGGGAGTGTTTTTTTTTAAAAAAAAATTAATCTCTCTCCTTATGACTCCTTCGTGAAAAAGACCAACTATTCCCTATGTAGGTTTATCTTAACCTACACAACTCTATATTGGATCTGGCCTAAAAATTTATTATGCAATGTAAAGATGGAAGAGGAAGAGAAATATTTGACTGAATTGTCATAGATTTCATATTAATCTTTTCAAATAAATAGATGTACAATGAGCTATGTATGGAAAAATATATTCTAAAAATAATCTAATTACAGATTTTGTGCAAGTCTTGATTTTGTACATGGTAAGAAATCTGTCAATGCTCCCCCTCAAGTTGGCGCATGGAGGTCCGTAATGCCCAACTTGCACGAAAAATGATGAAAAAGTTCATGTCCTAAAGCTTTGGTGAAGATATCGGCAACTTGCTCACTGGAAAAAGTGTGGACAACTTTGAGGAGGCCCGAGCAAATTTTGTCGTGAATAATATGGCAATCAATCTCATTATGTTTGGTACGCTCATGAAACATAGGATTGTGGCCAATATATAATGCAGATTGATTGTCAAAATGTAGAGTGAATGTCTCGGGATGAGAGACACCAAGATCAGTGAGAAGTTGTTTTAACCAAGTTAGTTCACAGGTTGTGACGGCCATGGCTTGATATTCAGCTTCAGTGGAAGAGCGAGCAACTGTATTATGCTTCTTGGTGCGCCATGAGATCGGACTGGTGCCTAATTGAATAAAGTAGCCGGTGGTGGAGCGGCGGGTGGTGGGACAGCTGGCCCAATCAGAATCTGTATAAGCTATGACATGTGTACTATTAGATGAAGGAAAGAAGATGCCTTAGCCGGGGTAGCCTTTGATTTAGCGGAGAACTCTAGTAGCTGTAGTCATGTGGGGGACCCGAGGAGTATGCATGAATTGACTGAGTGTGTTGACTGCATAAATAATGTCTAGTTTGGTGATGGTCAGATAGATGAGACGGCCAACAAGGCGACGGTAAAGGCCAGGATTAGGGAGAAGGTCACTATCTTGAGTATTAAGCTTTAAATGTTGCTCCATAGGAAAAAGAGCAGTCCGTGCACTAAGTTATCCACCGTCAGAGAGAATGTTGAGAGCATATTTGCGCTGATTAAGAAAGATGCCTTTGGGAGAGCGAGCAACTTCGAGTCCAGGAAAGTACTTTAAGGAACCAAGGTCCTTTGTCTTAAAGTGAGTGGAGAGAATTTTTTTAAAAAGCTCGATTTGAGAGATGTCGTTACCAGAAACCAGGATGTCATCAATGTAAACAAGGACAAGAGTGATACTGGTGGAAGTGATGAGAGTGAACAAAGAATGATCTGCCTGAGACTGATGAAAACCTGCATTAAGAAGCACAGAGGTTAGTTTAAAAAACCAGTTTCGGGAGGCTTGTTTGAGGCCATAGAGGGATTTTCTGAGGCGACAGACACGGGTCTCCCCTTAAGGACAATATCCAGGTGGTGGTGTCATGTAGACTTCTTCATCAAGATCACCGTGTAAGAAGGCATTGTTGACGTCAAGATGATGAACAATCCAATTTTTGGTAGCTGCAACTGCCAGTAAGCAACGAACCGTTGTCATTTTGGCGACCAGAGCAAAAGTCTCATGGTAGTCAAGTCCTTCAACCTGAGTGTATCCTTTGATAACGAGCCGAGCTTTGTACCTCTCGATGGATCCGTCGGCTTTACGTTTTGTTTTGAAAACCCATTTGCACCCAATGGGTTTCTTACCAAGAGGAAGAGGCTCAAGAGTCTAGGTGGAATTATCCTTTAAAGCACGAAGCTCAGCAGACATTTCCTCGCACCAGTGAGAGTGGCAGATAACATCAGAATAGCATGGGGGGGGAGGGGTCAAGACAGAGGTAAGAGCAGTCAAATAAGTAATATGTGAGGGGAAAAAATGGGAATAAGAAAGAAAAGCAGACAACGGGTGAGGAGTACCTGAAGCCGGTGAAGTAGGTGTAGATGCCGTGGGCTCCGCATGTAAGGTGGGACAGATAGAGTCGTGAAAGTAGGCAGGTCGAGTAATGGTGCGGCGAAGACGAGGAGCTGGTAGAGATGTGTTTGATAAGGTCGTGGAGGTCGAGGAATTAGGAGAGTTAGGTGAGTTAAGAGGGTTAGGAGAGGTTGGAAAATCAGAAGAAGAAGACATAATAGGTTCACGGACGGGAAGAGGAATGATAGGAGCGGGAAGGGAAGGAGTGTCAGGAAGATCTTGGAAAGGGAATGTTTGTTCGTATAACATCCTGAAAATTGGGGGTCGAGCATAAACTCAACTCTCGAGTTCCAGAACATCACTTATGCAACAAAATGAATGATGATTGAATGTTGTCTATATTCGAGTAGTGAACATGAGTGAGATTAAGCCAAAACAGCATATCATACTCCAGAGATAGTTAAATTGCAAGCGAAAGACTGTGATAGATAAATAACATATAAAAACTGTGGTGAGTCTCCAGAGTGTGATAAAGTTACCAGGTTAAATAATTACAGTACAATTATAAAATATACCTAATGTGAGGAAGTGTAATATCTTCTATCTCAAGTACCATAGCCCCGTTAATACAATATCAGGTCTTCATAGACCTGCCAGAAAGATACAGATAGGAGAACTCCTCCTCATCATCATAGAAGTAGTCCGGCTCTGCTTCATAAGCATCGCCATCACCTGAAACTCAACAAATCTGGTTGGTGTGTATAACACCGTCCTCTAATGTGGGAGTGAGTGATAAACTCAGTAGAACAGTAAAGCATAGGTTAACATGTTATCAATTCAGTCAAGCAATAATGATAAAGCAGTAAAATCAAACACTCCTAACTACTCTTATTAATACAAGTATGAATGCTGGCATGATGTATGCCCTCACCACACCCTCCCTCGTGCGACACCATCTCACGTTCACGGCATGCTTTCATTCCTCGATGCAATGATGAGCATGATTACCGAGTATTTATTAGTCTATTTCAAACAGCAGGATTGGAAAACTAAGGTACCTCCCTTGTATCATTCCCAAACATGATCCATTCTAGGGTCGTTATTCCTAGTTAATCTCAGACAATGGTGTATTTTTCTAGGTCACTGCAAAGGCTGACAGGGCTGTTACGCACAAAGGTTACACCACTCTCCCATCACCTCTTAAACGATTCATCATTATACAGAAACAGGTCTAGTTCATACTCTATATACCGCGGCAAAACTCTAAGGCTCACCGCGATTTCAGAGCATGCTCGAGGTCACTACAAAGGGCTACCAAGGCTGTTGCTCGCATTCATTGCACCAATCTCCCATCACCTTATCAATGTAGGCCGACAGCAAGAATATAGTGTCTCATACCACCATAATCGGCTCACGAGTCTGGTTGCTCACTGGTCACTACGGGGAGGCACGTGGCCCCGGCGTGGTAAACCGACAAATCGACCACGGTGTCCCATACCACCATGCCCGGCTCATGAGTCTTAGCGGATTGAGGTACCATGGTTAGAAGGGATTTCACTGGTAAGTTTGGTACCCTAGGTTCAAGCAGTAGCGTCCAAACATGGTGAACATACATTAGACAAATCGGGTTACTTGATGAGCTCAGCTAGCTGGAGCGCACAACAAGTTGAACGATATGAAGCACAAAAGCACTTCGTGTGGCCAACCACTATCGCCAACCGAAGTACGACTCGAGTTCGTCGAATACATCTCACGTGGCAAATGAATCACAACCACGAATTCATTTCTGGTACCGATTGTCTGGACTATAATCATAGCCCTAAACACAATCAATTGCAGATAGATAAAGCAGTAGTGGATCAAGATTCAAATCATACAATCAAAGTCTGATATTATCCGTTTAGGGCTACCAGGGCTATTACACGCATTCGTTACACCACTCTCCCATCACCCATGACGGATCGTACAACATAAACATGAATTTAGACATACACCTTACATAAATAAAATCATACAATTAGTTGAGCATGTTAACAAGCATATCATAAAGCATGTTATAAAGCATATTATAAAGCATATTAGAAAGCACTACTTAAATAGGAATACAAACACATATATTGCACGAGTAAGTGATTTAAGTAAACAACCTCATGGAGAAAAATCATACATGTCTCTAAGGCAGTTGAGAATCCTATCTCAACACCCTCCTAAGGCATCAACATCCAGCACTTACTCACACAAGCATTTTCACAAACACTTAACATACACTATTTCAACATACTTAGTGTATGTTAGCAAACATGTATTAGGGCGAGTCCTTTCACCAAGCAAATATTTTACACATATATAGCATATTTATACAACAAATAATCATGGCAAACACAACTCTAAAATATACATGTATACGGTACTTTCTACAATACACTATTTCAACATACATAGTGTATATTAGTAAAGCATATATTTGGGCGAATCCTTTCACCAAATAAGTATTTTATCCATATATCATATATTCATACAACAATTAATCATGTCAAATACATTTCCAAAATTTATACATATACGGTATTTTCTACGAATACCTAGAATATGTAAAAGTCCATAATCTACATCTTTAATCGAAACAGGAAACAGAAAGCACTTTGTACATGTGCAATTGCATGCAGATCATGAATCCATCATTATCTGACATTGAAAGTGTTGAAAACTATAACCTATATACCTAAAGTCCGCACCTTTTGTCGTAGAATCGTAACGGAGTCGATAGGTTTGCTAAGCTTCCGTATTCGGCAGTTTGGCAACCTAGAGAACGAAATAGGTTAGCTATTTCATAACCTACAACCTATACAGCCCCAAAACAGATTAGGGTTAGGGTTTCTTACCTAGAAATGGAGCTGGAATCACCGAGAAAGAGATAAGAATGGAGCGGTTGAGCTTGGATACGGCAGGGAAGAATGGCAGGGAAGAATCTCCCACTTCTCTCTCACTTTCTCTCTCTTTTCCTAGGGTTTTTCTCAAATTCGGATGACTGAAATGAGAGAGGGTTTAAGGTCCTTATATAGCCTAAAAACTCACCGAAATAGACTTGTGGACAAGGTATACTTAGGTTATAACCAAAGCGACTTTGTTTCAACTCAACGGAGCACTGAGCCAAAGGTCGAACTTAAGCTCACTAACACTGGATTTACGTACTATTAAGTTTTCATTCCAGTAAGGTTCTCAGATCACGCGTGGCGGACCAGTTTCAGTTCGATGGTCAGTGAGTCTCGATCGGAGATTCCGAGTACATGTAAATGTGTATGAAATTTTTCCTGATCCGAGAGTGTAATTTGGTCAAATTCTGACGGTCTGGTTGCTTAATACTGATCTACAAGCGACAAGTCTCATATTACTATTCAAGATATTTATTTTGTAAAGAAAACAAGGGTTCTCACACTCTCTCGCTCCGGACTCAAGCGAACAGCCGTGGGACACTATCTGGATTCGATTTCCGAGATGCTTGTCAAGCCCAGCGAGGCGGTCCTAAGTCCTTAACTTCATGTTAATCGGACTCCCGATGTGTGGTCCAGACCTGATACGGAGTTTCAAAGTACTCCAGAGAGCAGTCGGGTAATGAGTTTGGTCCTAGGTTTTAGGGTAACCTAGCGTCAATGATTCTACAAGTTTTGGGTCTTGCAGATCATATTTAAAGTGGATCAAACGGATTTCGTAGTTAATCTAGTTTAGCACTTAGTTACTTTATCTCATTTCTAAAGGATTTAGTCCTATAAGATTTCTGTCTAAGGTGGTACCTAGTCCTTTGTAGTTTGTATATAAAGTGATCCAAGTTATACTACTTAGCTAGTTTAAGATAGCATCTAGGGTGAAAGTACTTAGAAAAATTGAAAGAACAAGGTAGTGAAGGGTGAGATTTGTGAAGGAAATGGGTTCAAAGGCGGCTTTAGACTTTGGGTTTGAGTTCTGACAGGTTAATAAGGTGTTAGGATTGACCCATTGCCTAAGGACGTCTTATTCTAGGTTGGAAAAAATCTGGGCTGTTACAGTTCGTGGAAGGTGACATCTCGAGAGTAGAAGATGGATTGAGTATTAAGGTTGTAGAGCTTGTAGGATTTATGTGTGCTTGGGTAGCCAAGAAAGACACATTTAGTGGCACAGGAAGAAAATTTGTCGCAGTCAGCACTAAGAGTTTGTGCATAACGAAGACATCCGAATACTTGAAGATGATCATAGTTTGGAGGTTTATTAAACAGAATTTCAAAAGTGATTTATTTTTGAGAGTGCGACTAGGGGTGCGGTGGATGAGGTACGTTGCGGTGAGGACACAATCACCACAAAAAGGTAGAGGTAAGTGTGCTTGAAAATGAAGACTGCGAGCAACATTTAGAAGGTGCCGGTGTTTAAGCTCCGCAATGTCATTTTGTTGAGGAGTTTTGATACAAGTACGTTCATGAATGATGTCATGATTATGTATGTATGTTTGAAATTGATGGAAAATAAATTCTTGTCCATCATCAGTTCTAATAATTTTAACTGTGGTGTTAAACTGATCGTGGACAAGAGCGAAGAAGTGCATTAAATGGGTGTAAGCCTCAGATTTAAAACGCATAAAATATAACCATGTGGTGCGAGAAAAATCATCAACAATTGTGAGAAAATAATGAGCTCCACATAAAGATGCGGTGCGATAACTACCCCAAATATCATAAAAGTTACGATTAAAACAAGAATCACTTTTATTGGCATAATTGAAAAAAGGTAATCATGTATGCTTAAAACGAGCACAGACATCACATTCAGAAAGAGTACAAGGAGAATTAAAAATACAGGGAATAGTAAAATTGGAGGGATGTCCTAGACGTTGATGTCATAGGGTCTTATTAGCATGCAGTAGATTGAGCAACAAAAATGATGGGAGGATTGTGGCGGTACACGTAGAGCCCATTGCATAGATCACCCGCTCCAATCGGCTTCATTGATTAAGGATCTTGAAATAAACAAGTGTTAGAGGAAAAAGAGATAACACAAGAATTATGAAGGGCAATTTGAGAAACTGAGAGTAAATTGAAGGACAAAAGTGAAATATAAAAAACGTGTTTTAATTTGAGAGAAGGGGAGAGAATACAGGAATCCAGCCCTTCGGCTGGGATATCTTGTCCTGTTGGAAGCTGAATGTGGTAAGGGGAGGTAAGGGGCTTCAAATCGGCAAAAGCATCGCGTTGGTGGTAGATGTGGTGGCTCGCACCACTGTTCACCACCCAATGGAGGCGTCGTGATTGAAGGAGAAATCAGATGGTGAGAAGAGTTTACTAGCGAAATTTGTAGGGGATAGAGTAAAAGAGACTGGATTCGTAGTCGATGGAGGTTGCCCTAAGATGGACAGCCGCGATTTATTGTCTGCCATGGCAGAATGGGTTGATCTTTTTAGGCTTTGATACCATGTAAAGATGGAAGAGGGAGAGAAATATTTGACCGAATTGTCATAGATTTCGTATTAAACTTTTCAAATAAATAGATGTACAATGACTTATGTATGGAAAAATATATTATAAAAATAATCTAATTACATATTTTGTTAAAGTCTTGATCTTGTGCATGCATGTAAGAAATCTTTCAATATGCAGCGTTGAGAACCAAATTATTTTATCTTTTGGTTGAAAAGTATGATGCTTCGAAACATGCATATCCATTAGATAAAGTAAAACTCAAATAAGTGACTTAAAGCCAAAGTAGTGACAAAATAACTTACAATCCAAGTGGCCCTGACAATATGCCCAGGTATCAATCTTCCACTTACCATCGCATGACGTGCGAGACTTCTGCTTTGTACGGTTGGAGGCAGCATGTGAAATGCTGTGGCTACTCTGATGTGCAGAGTAGCATATGTGCAAACTGATTTTTGGCCATTCATCAGGTGGACCCTACCGCGAAGGCGTGAACATGCCCTCGTCCAGTCATCATCTGAGCCACACGTGTCATCACTAACCACCCATTTTATTCTTACACTCGTAGTCCACCTTATCAGTGGGAACACCCAGATCTTCTAGTCGGACCCGGATTGAGTAGCGTGACTAGCTACTGAAGTGACGTCATCAATTTCTGTGGGCCCCACCATGAGATATGTGTTGTATCCACACCGTCCATCCATTTAGAGAGATCATTTTAGGACACTGGACAATGAATTAGTCAGATCCGGAGCAGTAACGGATCCACCACAGAAAACAGTGGGGAGAGTGACGCCCACCGTTGAAATCTTCTTAAGGTCCACCGTGATGTTTATTCGAGATCCAGACAGTTGAAACCTTCTTAAGGTCCACCGTGATGTTTATTCGAGATCCAGACCGTTCATAAGTTAACACAGACATGAAAGAAGAGAAAACACAAATATCGGCTTGATCGAAAACTTTTGTGGCCCTTAGAAGTTTTTAACGGTGTGCGTCACTCTCCCCACTGTTTTCGGTGGTGGGCTCCACTGGAGATTTGGATCTGAATCATTATTTGGAATCTCTCCAAATGGATGGACGGTGTGGATACAAAACATACATCATGGTAAGGCCCACATAACTTGGTGACGTCACTTCAGTAGTGAGTCTCGCTACTCAACCTGTCAGTAGCTAGTCCGCGTCCCTTTAGTCGTTGAATTTTCTCAGCGGACCCATACAATCAATGGCCAGGATGTTGTACGGCACTGACAGATTGGCACGTGCATGAGAAATGGAATCTGATGCCTTCATTTGCGAGTAGCAATAACACGACTATGACGCCTAAACCCGGAAGAGGTTAACTAGAGTACATTCCAACAGAATGTCAAAGGATACGTCACTACTACAGATCTTAGATCTGGCTTCATATTTCAGTGATCCAAACCGTTCATATGATAGGTCTCATCCTGGATGGAGTGTATAAAATTAAAAAATATTAATTAAAAATTTCAAACTTTGATCATTTGACTTTTTTCTTTGAACATGGGAAGGGTCTTCTTAACGTTTGAATAATCAAAGCGATGAGATCTTTCTATCTGAATATTTTCATACTTATCCACAACAGTCTATCATATGAATGATTTGGTTCACTGAAAAGGGTCACCTTTCAACGGCTAAAGTCCCGACGCATCATAGTGCAGTACGTGGGGATGTAGTCTAGCAAACTTCTTTGCTGGAAACCTGTGACAACCGGTCACTCTCACTCCTAATCCATTTTTAGTTATCTCATTTAAAGCTTGGGTTTCTGTTTCAGAAAATAATAAATACGACAGCTGAAAGGGCAGCTAATTTTAGTGGAATCTGTAAATACAGAAAACCTGCAGAATAGTGACAAATATAGCATCAGTTATGAGGACCACTTAACTGGCAGTAGCCGGTTACATGGCTTTAGCCGGTATTCAAGCCTATATAAGTAGGGGTATTCTCTACCATTCAGCGGAGTAGAATTGTAGGTTACAAGATTCTATTTTATTTTTTTCATTTTTTATATTTCGTAGTTTTATATTTATTCTTGTTTTTTACGTAGTTCTGTTGATTAATTTCATTTTCTTTCTGACACAAAAAAAAAAGAAAAAAAAGATGTGGTTTTTTTATAAAAAAATAACCTCTTTGTATTTTTCTTTATTTTACTTTTTATCTATTTGTATATAAAAATAATGTAGGCTTATAAAGTTGGTTTTTTTTTTATTAGTATATTTTCAGTTTCTAGAATAGTTTACCACCACCTAATAAATGATGGTGAGTCATGCTCTTCACATCTAGCACCCTTGCATGCAATCCAAACCATCCAAGTTGTGGGGAATTTTTTCGTTTATCTCTATGATCGCATTGATCAAGAAATCTTAACAATCTACTCCATGTCTATTGATTTGAGATATCTCTAACATGGTGTTGATCAGTAAAACAGTGCGTGGAACATTTCAAGGGCAAAATCGGATAGTTACTATCATATTCTTTCATTTTAAATTCATTATTAGGCTCAGATACAAAATTGATTCGACAATTTGGACGGTCAGGAGTGCATCACAGCCATTAAAATGAAATGGTGGTGAACTATCATAAAAATCTAGACTGTATTTTTCACATTGTTTATATCTATCTTTTTACACTAATATTCATCTCTCTCTTCCCGGCGATCATATCCTTCGAGATTTATCACCTCCTGGTGGACTTTGGTTGCAGTATGAAATTCCAGGCAAGCTATTATACTTCCCTTATGCATACATACATGCATGTATGTGTTGTACGTTCGTGCATACATACATGCATACTTTCTTCTTTCTCAGATTGTAAGTACGTGCATGCTCAAAATACTTGCCTCCATGCGTATGTTATACGTTACGTGCATGCTTTTGAAAGAGGCTACGTGGGTGGAAATTCCATGAGGTCCACCCTGTCCATCAGGCCCACTACCTCATGTTCACCTTGGAACCCTAAAATCATGGCTGTACTGAACTCAGGTCCGCCATACGCTAGGATAAAGGTTGGGATGGGTGTTTGTATGCCATCGAATAGGTTAATCTGATTTGCTTCATCAGTAAGAAAGAAATACCTAAAAATCACAGTATTAAATGTTTATATGCCATCCAATCCATTCATCTGCCTGATCGGAATGATAAAAGAAATTTTGAAAATATCAAGGTATTAAAATGTCATGTAAGAAATTACATAGGGTGGCCAACTTGAGTAATGAATCTGCTTGAGTTTTGGGATCAAGATTAAATAAGTTGTGATCGACCAGATAAACGGGGTGGATTTCGTTTTCCCCACGTGGGAGTAAGTGGCCCTTGCAAGTACTGATGTAGGTGGGTATGCAAGAGTACATAAGTACATTGATGTACATACAGAAAATAGACATGCACGAGTTCATGCATGGACATGTTCTTACGAAAAGATCATTTATACATACATGCATGGCCATGCATGCCTGTTTATCATGCTAATGTTGGTATGCTGGTCATTGTTGCAGGTTTTTGAAGGTTGCATGCAATACAAATGGGGTGTGGTAAGATATGTTGACAGAAGAGAAAGAGCACAACCCAACATTAGCTAAAGAGAAGCTTTGCTTTTGCTGGGAGTGTGCTCTTTCTTCTTCTGTCATCATCTACTCTCTCTTTCTCTCTCATGATCATCTGTGATCCAATGCACTGGATCATTGATAGTTGTGTCATCTCCTACATTTGAACATTTAATCCATACCGTCACCAAAATGGACGGCAATGCTGACCGTCCATTTTGGTTTGTGGGAAGGATCTAACTTTTCTGAAGCAAGTGGCGAAAGAAGGCGTGACAGTAGATCCTGACCGTTGATACAAACGCCCACTGCAGATGGTTGCTCCATAAGATATCTTACAGAACAGACAAAAATAGCCAATCTCTAAAACGGTATGTGTTATAGGAAACTTTGATACTCTGGCAGGGTGTGATGGATGATACGCGGGCACTTTTTATTTTGATACGCCAAATGATTCAATTTAAATCTTATTATTGATATCGATTTAGATGCATCATGAACAAAAAATAAATAAATAAATCATGTTCGTTCGATATCTGACTATCAGAATCGCGGGCATTTATTAGACGATTGAAAATAGAAGAAGATAAAAAATCCAATGGTCTTAATTCATGGAACTAGTCTCTGAATCGGAGGTTACGATTGTTTAACCAATCTGATATTTTAACGTAACTCAGCGACAATGAGCTCAACAATTTCGTTGGTTTAATTCGAGTTAATATATGCCTCTTTGCCACGTCTACCGTTTTTAAGTAGCTGTGTATCAAGCTTTATTGGCAACCAGAGTATTAAATAATTCCCCATTATTGAAACATGGCTACAATCTTAGAAAGAAGAGGCACTGTTCCTTTCTCACGCATACCATGTTCTTAGACACTAACATGGTCCAGATGTCACTCGCGTCATACTAGTCTTCCTCCTTACGCGTAATAGACAGGCGCGCCTCATCTGGACTGTTCAAACCGTGGGTCCTACCTGATGTATAGCATACCCTAAATTCGGGAGCGAATTAGGTGTTACCCGGGTAACACATGGGTGTTTTCCTGACCGTAGGGCTCACCTTTATTTATATGTTGTATATCCATGCCATCTATTTTTCTAGCTCATTTTATGGCATGGTCCCAAAAATGAAGCAGATCCAAATCTCAACTAACCACACAATATGGATTAAATGCCTATCATTAAAAACTCCTTAGGAGCCACAAAAGTTTTGAATCAAGCTAATATCGGTGGTTTCTGCATTCAGGTCTCTGTGACCTTATCAACAGGATTGATGGAAAATAAATATTACGGTGGCTCCTGGAAGATTTTAACGTGGGCATTTAATCACCACTGCTCGTTTCCTGTGGCGTGGCCCAACTGACATTTGAATCTGCTTCATTTTCAGGAACATGCCCTGAAAGGAACTGGAAAAACTGATGTATTGAATGTATATACAACACATACATCAAGGTGGGCCCCACCGTCGGGAAACACACACTAATATGTTACTTGCGTAACACATACTCCGCTATCCCTAAATTTATCCTAACTAGATGATCTAGACCATTTATTGGAGATAGGTTGGATTCAGAAGTAATTTGTTTCGGCAATTTGAATGCCACCTTTGAATGGTCAGGATAATCCATTTGAATGCCAGCTTTGAATGTGGGCCCTTTCAAGCGAAGTTCGTCAAAAGAGATTCTTTCTACCGAATTATCACAATGATCCTCTTATTTGTTGTTTTAGTATGTTGTATTAGGGGTGCACACGGGTCGGTTTGGTCCGGTTCTGGGGTGAAACCAGAACCGAACCGTTCCCATCGGTTCTAGGATATTTGGAACTGGAACCGGACAGTTTGCACCTTAGAACCGAACTGGAACCGAACCGTTAAAACCGGTTCAGTTCCGGATCGGTTCCAAGGTTCTGGACTTTTTATAATCCAGCCCAATTGCAAGCCCATGTCCATCCATGTTGTGGTCCATTTAATAAATGGTTTAGATATTGTATAAGGTGTACAAAAATACATTTATGAAAATAATTAAATTATGCATTATAAACCATAAATCATGAGTCAAATATGGAAACAACAAAGGGTTCTAGAACTGGACCAAACTGGACCGTTTGGTCCGTTCCGGTCGGGTTCCAATGCTCTTACAACTTATAAAAGGTAGAACCTACTTCACTTCACTTGGACAGTCTAATCAATCAATCTGAACTGTCTATTTAAGTCAACAACACATTTCTTTGGCTAAGATGAAAAAATACCCGTGCATTGATCTTATGATCAAATATTCAATCCTTGATTTGCCCTTATTTTCTACAGCCACCTTTTTTCTCTGCGTATGTAGGATGGTTACAACTGGCTAACAAAAGTGATTATTTAGAATCTTAACTAATCTATGATGGGCCCAAGTCAATAGATGGATCAAATTATTGTTCTTATTTTCGTGCAAATGATCTTGTCCATTCACATTAGAGGCAATTGATCAAATGGTTAATATTTATTTGATTGCCATGATGTTTTCATGGTAGCCTAATGAAATGATCATTGGATTGGACTGTCTAATTAAGTGTCCCAATGAAGTTAGTAGAGCTGTAACTTTTACTGCTCTTAAGAGCCTTTCTCTTTAAACAAATTTTCCCTTCACATTGGCAGATGCTAATCAAGTTCTGGACCTTTCATTTGCAACGGATGGCCAACAAGTTAAACATGAGCAAGATCTAGACCATTTATCAGGTTGAGCACCTCCAACCAGCACTGGTCTAATGCTTTTATAACTCACCAGGTTGATCGCACGCGCAAGAGATTTATGGTGGTGCTATGCAGTGGAAGAACGATAGCTGAAATGAGGATGGTTATGTTAGACAAGCCTCATAGTTCGTATACTCTATGGTTTGCATTATAGCTTTTAAACAGACTCATTAGATCTTTGGAAATCAGATTTGCTCATCTTTTTTCTTTTCTTTTCCTTTTTTTTAAAAAAATAAAAATAAAAATAAAAATAAAAATAAATAAAAGGTGGGATCCACCTGCTATACATTGAAGAGAGGAAAATGTATAATTGGTAATTCAGGTAGGCCCCAGAGGTTGGCGGGCCATACCTATCATATAGAAAGATGAAAAAAAAAAAAAAAAATAAAAATAAAAATTTACAAGGGAAGCATTAAATGGAACCGACTGCTGGAAATGGCACTAACTAACTAGGCCATGGGCCCGAAATTGGCGGAATCTGCCCCCAGCACGACTCGAAGGCAGAAACTGCAAAGAAACAGATTCAGCCCATCCTAGTTTTGGGCCATGGTGAACCTAATCTAGCCCAGACCAGATCTATCCAGAAGCATCGAGCCTCTAATGGGCCTCGGAAGGTCAGACGGGTCAAGGCAGGAGTGGCCACCGAGTTTCCTTCTCTGAATGTGTAGGCAAAGATGTTAAGGGCCTGGCATAGCTGCTTGATTGATCCCAAGAAATACCAAATGTTTAAGAAGTGGCATTGTTAGGATTGCTCACGGCATCGAAAACCACTCGGGAGTTGTCTCAACTATGATTGATTCAGGCCTCTGTCTTTGCAAAGATTCAACCCGTCAACCATCGCATGGGCCTATGCAACTGTACTGGAAACAGAACCATATCTGTTGGAAGGAAAATCCGCTAGGGAGATTTGCTCATCCTTGCTGATACTGTCTTTCAGTACAATGTTTGTGTATCTCATTTCCTGCTGTGATCCTGATGCATGGTTATTTTTATTTTGGATTAGGAGGTTTGATAAGAACTTCAAGGTTGATAATTGTTTAATGTATAATCCTTTTCTGACAACAGCGGCAATTGCATTAAGTCCGTTAATCATGTTAGGACATTTCGTGCAGACAGCCTTTATCATCATAGATAATTTACCAGACTTACATTGGAGATTTTTTATGTTCTGGCTTTATCTTTTTGATCTATTGTTTTCGTATAGTTGTAGGATGGAGTTTGGATTGGACATCAATTTGCTTGAATATTTGACTTGATTATTATTTGTTGCAAGGCAAGTGGGAAATTATTGATACCGTGTGCCTGAAAAGCCGAAGATAATTGATATGATCATATTAATGTATGATCACATGAGCGTTGTTTTAAAATAAGCTGTCTTAAAATATCATATCAAGTCTCAGATCTGAGAGGCCCATCATATCCAAATCCAATTGACTTAATAGGTTTGATTAATCCTCGAGCTTGTTGTCATTTTGGGACTTCATGATCCTAGGGTTTTGTGCTTTGGCTTATCTTGTAAGGTTTATTAATGCTCTAAATAAAAGTGCCGTTGGGTGCATGCATTAAGATATGGCATATATATGAAGCCGCTTGTTTTAATTTGGGATGAACTTTGATCTTAATGATCAAACCATTTTTAATGTTTAATATAAGGTTTTTAGTTGTTCCTTTTTTATTTTAACTATTAAAATTATTTTATCATGTATTATAGATATATGGTGTAGATATCTTGTGGTCCATCTCTTAGGCTTAGGCCGACATTTCATTTTAGTCTCAAGTACATGTCACTCAATATTAAAGCGATTTTGTTAACATGCATCATAAGATCATATAATCAATTGACCATACCACATCACAAATTCAAATAAGTGGCCATACAATTTTTGTAAGTTCACTTGGATATATATAACCACACAAGGACTGTTGGTTCACATGATTAAATGCCTATATATATATATATATATATATATATATATATATATATATATATATATATATATATATATATATATTTCACAAGATTATGTGGCCACACATACATCATAATTTTACATGATCAAATGTCCAGACACACATCACATGATCATATGATTAGTGGCCACACTTACATCTGTTGGAAATTATACAGATTATTATAATTTCTGTATAATATGGAAACCAAAAATTTTACGATAATCAGAAATAAGGACAGGCTGAAGCACGTGTGAAAAACGCTGTCCTTAAAGCGTTATTTGCCCCTACTCAAGTAAATTGAGTATGCTGATAGGTTACAGGCAAATAGCTTTTAGGATACGACGAGCCTGATGTGGGTCTGCGTTCAACAAACACGAAGGCCCACCAAATGGAACTCTAATACACACTTTCTAACAATATTACAATATAGAGAAAAAATCTCAAAGAAAGAAAAAGAAAGAGAAATATAGTTTTGACCACTGCACTAGTCAATTCAATTCTTCAGCTACTGGTTCAGTTGAACCGTCCTAGACCACACCATTGGTCTGTTCTTCAAGCTAAGGTTCAAGCCTTGCTATGTTGCTAGAAGCACTAGAGTATATAAGTTAAGAGGAGCTGGCTATCTTATTTCGTATGGGTTTTGCTGGAGTGAGTTGAGATGGATTGGAAACCTATCCAAGTCCTCCTTTTATAGGCTATGGTGGCTGGAGGTTATGGTCCAGGAAAATAAATTCCATGACCGTTTTTTAACTGTTGAAGAAAACTGGCCGTTTTCTAATTGTTGTGCATGGGCCATTAAGTTGTCAGATATCTTGATCGTTGTGAGACAAGAAATAACCGTTTTCTAGTTAGGCTAGCTATGCGACAGCTTAACTGGACTCTAAACTAATGGCACAGCTGTTACATATCTGCTGCAACAGCTCTATTTTTCAGCTCTCTATATAATCAAAGGAACTCTCATTCAGTCCTCTAGATTTTCATCCAGCCAACCATCTGCCTTAACCACTAGTCGCACACGTCTCACACACGTCTCGCTCCGGTTTACAAAGGAAGCGACCCTCTGCGACACGATGCGCACGTGCGAAGTACAAAGTGCATCACTAGCGCCTCTACAGCCACACTGCTCACATGCCCACGCCCTCGCACCGAGCCCGTGCCCGTGCCTGAGCGCGAGAGCGAGGGCGCGTGCGGGTGTTCCAATGCTACGCACTGGAACACGCAAGGTCCATAGTCCGCGGACCGGTAGGTAAATATTATAATACTCTACTATTATCATTTAAACCACAGATTTTTCTCTTCCCTTTCCCATGTGGGACTATTCCCAAAAACCCATAAAATGGCGTTTTTTCAAACAACATAATATATATTATAAATTATTTTTTATTATTAAAAATATATTTTATTTAAAAATCAATATTTTGCAACAATCCCCCACTTGATTTTTTTTAAAATATATATTTTCTCGGTTAAACAATTCTGCCAGAATAATCAGCTTATATGCATAAAGCTTATATGCATAAAGAATGATATCTTTCGATTTTAATCTTTCCTTAGTGTAAGTATCTCAAAACTCTGTCGAAATGACTGGTAGCCGCAACTTTGAACCAGTTATTCCTAGACAACAAAGTTGAAGAAACCACACACATTCATTATGTGTTTGTTAGAGTTCCCACAATATTGCTCAGCACATTTAATGGCCATGTGCTTATCCTAATTCGTGAACGATCCCGAGAAAAAACTCCTAACTCTCATGAGAGATGACACCATCTCTACGTTCATATAGGTGAAATCCTTCCAGTGTCTCCATTACTATAAGACACTTGTCCTATAGACTGAATTTCATTAAGAGTTCTCAGACTCAACCCTCTTTCGTAACACTCAACACTTATCTATTATGGATGAGATTTTATAATTTAGTGCTGAAAAACTTTCCACATATTAGTGACTTATTTTTACCCATTAAACCCAAATTTAGAGATTTTCTAACTTCAGGTTGTGTTACCATCACTGGCGGAACTTTGGTTGAAGAGTTTCAACCCCATCCCTCTAGATGTAGCCTTTACTACCTCTCTCGGTAGAGTTTAGTGAAAGGATCTGCTAGGTTGTTGCTTGATTTCACATAGGAAATAACAATGATTCCATCTCGAATCAATTGTCTGACATAATCATGTCGAAGACTTATATGTCTAGATTTACCATTATAAGTGCCGCTATAATGGTAATGTGGCTTCGCTGTCACAATGTAGTGACACAGCCGATATAGGCTTTCCAAATAAAGGAATCTCTAATAGAAGATCCCTTAGCCACTCAGCCTCTTTACCTGTTGCAGTCAGGTATATAAATTCAGACTCCATGGTCGAGTGCGTTACGCAAGTCTGTTTCTTGGATCCCTAAGATACAGCCACACCTCCTAGAGTGATACCCACCCTGTAGTAGACTTGTTATCCCCTGCACTCGATATCCAGCTCGCATTGGTATATCCTTCCAATACGGCAGAAAATTCTGAATAAAATAGTCCTAAGTCTTTGGTTGTTTTAAGTAACCAAGGACTCTACTGATTGCATTTCAATGTTCAGTACTGGAGTTACTAGTAAACCTACTAAGTTTACTCACAGCATATGCGATATCTGGTCTAGTGCATTGCATAGCATACATAAGACTCCCTATAGCACTCACATATTCTAATTGTGCAACGGTTCTTCCAGTATTTTCTTTTAGCTTGATACTTGGATCAAATGGGGTCTTTGTTTCTTTTATATTTAGATGGTTAAACTTGTTTAGTATCTTCTCAATATAATGAGATTGACACAAAGCATAACCCCCACAATGTTGTTGAACTTTGATATCTAAGATGGTATCAACTTGTTCAAGATCCTTCATTTTAAATACTGAAGATAGAAACTTCTTTGTTTCAATCACACCTTTCATTTTATTACTTATTATTAACATGTCATTAACATATAGACAAATAATAACGATAAGAATATATGCATTTGTCATTTACATTATGCATGAAACCATGAGATAGTATTTTTGAATCAAACTTCTCATGGCATTGTTTTGGTTCTAGTTTTAATCCATACAATGATTTGACTAATCTACATACTTTGTTTTCATTTCCTGGTAGAATGAACCCTTTAGGTTGTTCCATGTATACCTCCTCATTGAGGTCACCATTCAGGAAAGCGGTCTTTACATCCATTTGGTGGATGTGAAAATGATATATCGAAGCTAGTGCAAATAATATCCTAATAGATGTTATTCTAACTACAGAAGAATATGTGTCAAAATAATCTATCCCTTCTTTTTGTCTAAAACCCTTAGCTACTAGTCGAGCTTTAAAGGTTTGGATAGTTCCATCAGTGTGATATTTCTTCCTAAATACCCACTTACATCCTATAGGTCTAGAACCTGGAGGTAAGTTTACTAGTTCTCATATTTGATTTGACAGTATGGATTCCATTTCATCGTCTATAGCTTCTTTCCAGAAAGTTGCGTCTCTAAAAAATATAGCTTCTTTATATAATTTAGGATCATCTTTTATAGTCATCACTATAGGTATTTGTCTTATAACATTTTCTCTATCTGCTTCTACAATATGGAAAATGATACGTTGTCAGTTTATGTAGTCATCTCCTAGACTCTTCTCTATTCTTATTCTTTGACTCCTACGAGGTTCAATAGGAGCTTCCACTATCTGTGGAGCTGTGCTATCTGGTTCTCTATTAGGATTTTGGATTTCATTATCCTTTGACTCCAAGGATAGTGAGTTCTCAAAGAACTCAACATCTCTTGATTCTATTATTATATTAGACTATATGTCTAGGAGTCTATAAGCTTTACTATTTTATGCATACCCTACGAAGGCGCACTTAATAGCTCTTGGTCCTAATTTAGTTCTTTTTAGATCAGGGGTTCTGCAATATGCAAGACACCCCCTCACTTTAAGATATCCTAGGTTAGGTTTTCTGCCTCTCCATGTTTCATATGGAAATATTTTATATTTTTTAGACAGTATTCTATTTAGAATATGGCATGCTGCAAGCAGTGCCTCACCCCATAGACTTAGTGACAACTTTGCTCTTATCAGCATTGAGTTAACCATTTCTACTAATGTTCTATTCTTCCTTTCAGCTATTCCATTTTGTTGAGGTGTGTGTGGCGCTGTACATTAATGTATCAGTCCATGTTCTTCATAGAAGCTATCGAATTCATTGGAAAAATATTCTCCTCCTCTATTGCTACGGAGAATTTTTATCTTCTTATTTAGTTGATTCTCTACTTCTGCTTTATATATCTTAAACATATTCAATGCTTCATCTTTGCTCTTTAATAGGTACACATACACATATCTAGAGCAATCATCTATAAAGGTTATGAAGTATCGTTTACCTCCATGAGTAAAAATGCCGTTTAACTCACAGATATCACTGTGCACAAGATCCAATACTTGAGACGATCTTTCAACACTTGGAAAAGGTTTTTCCGTCATTTGGGATCGTATGCACACTTCACATTTATCGGTTTCATTATCTGTGTATGAGATTAAACCACTCTTAGCCATGAACTTCAAAGTACTATACCCTATATAGGCTAACTTATCATGCCACAGTCCAACGGATTCAACCATATACGTAGAAGTGCTACTTTCATTCAGAGAAAACTTGACCATTCCGTCACAAGCGTATCCCTTTCCGACAAAATTCTCATTCTTAGACAGAATCAGTTTACCTGACTCATACACCACCCTTATACCTGATTTTCCCATAAGATCCCCAGAAACTAAGCTTCGTCTCATGTCTGGAACGTGCAGTACATTGGTTAGAATCACTTTCTTCCCAGAGGTGAATATCAGTTCGACAGTTCCTTTGCCGACGACCTTCGATCAGACTTCATTACCCATTTGGACTTCTTGACCATCGGTCAATTCTTCATAGGTTTTGAAGGCTGATTTGTCGTAACACACATGTACTGTAACGACAGTATCATACCACCATCCTGGAACTTTGCCTTGGATGGTATTCATCTCAGTGATCATAACCACAATATCGCCTTCTTCTATTGCACTTGCCTCTTGTTTAGATTTGCGATATCGGCATACTCGAGCATAGTGCCTGATTTTTCAACAGACATGGCATGGGCCTTTGAATTTTCCGTTCTTCTTTTGGGCGTTTTTCTTGAATTTTCCTTTATTGGGTTTCAGGGAATTGTCCTTCTTGGGATGTTTGTTATTAGAGTTCTCTACTGCATGTACCTTGGACGAGGTATTCCCGTTATCATTCTTTTTATCGCGGTTAGGAGATTCTTCCTCAATTCTGAGTTGTTTCTGGATTTGTTCCAGTGTTTAGTCCTCAGTTTTATGCAGCAACTTTTTTTTATAGTCTTTCCACATTAGTGGCAATTTAGCGATTAAAGCCCCGACTTGGAATGATTCAGGAAGATCTATTTTGATGGCTTTAATTTTGTTTACTATTAGCTGCAGTTCTTAGATTTGGGACAGCAGTGGTTTGTTATCTACCATGTTGAAGTCAAAATACCTGGCGATGAGAAACTTGTTGGTACCTTCTTCTTCAGCCTTGTATTTGAACTCCAGAGCGGCCCAGATCTCCTTTGCTGATGATGTCTGTTGGTACAGATCGTACAATCGGTCGGAGAGAGCATTCAGAATGTGTCCTCAATACAAGAGTTCGTCTTCGGCTCGTTTGGTGCGTGCTGCCACCTGTTCAGGTGTGTCGTCATCGGTTGCTTCAGGTAGCGCTTGCAGATTTGGATCTAATATGTAGTAGATCTTCAACGCCGTTAGGAAAAATTTCAGCTTGTCTTGCCATCTCGTAAAATTGGTTCCATCGAACCGATCAAGACGTATCAAGTCCTGATTCATCAGCTCAATGGATGAAATACTGTCGACTTCCATTAAATAACGATTCAAGATTGTTGGAAATTATACATATTATTGTAATTTCTGTATAATATAAAAACCGAAAATTTCACGATAATCAGAAATAAGGACGGGCTGAAGCACGTTTGAAAAACGCTGTCCTTAAAGCGTTATTTACCCCTACTCAAGTAAATTGAGTATGCTGATAGGTTACAGGCAAATTGTTTCTAGGATACGAAGAGCTTGATATGGGTCTACATTCAGCAAACACGAAGGCCCACCAAATGGAACTCTAATACACACTTTCTAGCAGTATTACAATATAGAGAAAAAATCCCAAAGAAAGAAAAAGAAAGAGAAATATGGTTTTGACCACTGCACTGGTCAGTTCAATTCTTCAGCTACTGGTTCAGTTGAACCGTCCTAGACCACACCGTTGGTCTGTTCTTCAAGCTAAGGTTCAAGCCTTGCTATGTTGCTGGAAGCACTAGAGTATATAAGTTAAGAGGAGCTGGCTGTCTTAGTTCGTATGGGTTTTGCTGGAGTGAGTTGAGATGGATTGGAAACCCATCCAGGTCCTCCTTTTATAGGCTATGGTGGCTGGGGGTTATGGTCCAAGGAAATAAATCCCATGACCGTTTTCTAGCTGTTGGAGAAAACTAGTCATTTTATGGTCGTTTTCGACTATCACAGCATGGGCCATTAAGTCTTTGCACATACTTGATTGTTGTGAGAGATAGCAGCTAGTTGTTTTCTAGCTGTTGGGATAGCCATGCAGCAGTTACAACTGGACCCTGCACTAATGGCACAGCTGTTACAGATTTACTGCAACAACTCTATTTTCCAGCTCTCTATATAATCAAAGGAACTCTCATTCATTCCTCTAGATTTTCGTCCAGCCAACCATCTGCCTTAGCCACTAGTCGCACCGCGACTCGCACACATCTCGCTCCTGTTCACAAAGAGGTCGCGTGCGAAGTGCAAAGTGCGCCACTAGCGCCTCTACTGCCTCACATGCCCACACCCTCGCACCGAGCCCGTATCCGTGACCGAGCCCATGCCCGAGCACGCACGCAGGTGTTCCAGTGAATAAGGTCCATAGTCCATGGACTAGGTTGGTAAATATTATAATACTCCACTATTATCATTTAAACCACAGATTTTTCTCTTCCCTTTCCCATGTGGGACTATTCCTAAAAACCCACAAAATGGCATTTTTTCAAACAACATAATATATATTATATATTATTTTTTATTTTTAAAAATCAATATTTTGCAACAACATCGCATGATCAAATAGTTAGCGGCCACATATACATCACATGATTACATGTTTGAGGGGCCACAAAGTTACAAATCCACAAATAAATAGTCACACAAAAATCACAAATTTACATAGTTAAGTAACTCTATAAATATCATAATTTTACACAAATAAGTGAGCTACACAATATCATAGTCTAGCACAATTAAATTATCGGCCATAGAATATCACAATTTCACGCAATCACATGGCAGACACGTCATCACAAAATCACATAGTTTGATGGGTCACACGATCTCTTATCATGAAGCCCTCCTATAAATATTGTAAATGAGAAATGCTGAAGTGCTTTTAGTTGTAGCGGTTAACTTGGATGGTCCAGTTGATCATTTTGAACGGTCCATTGAGCTCGGAACACATTTCATGGGCTACCATGCAAAAGCCACACCGATCTGATGATTCAATCCATCTTTGGTTTGACCTTATTTTCTATAGCCATCCTTTTCCCAAACCATGGATGGGATGGTTAGCCTCAAGAAGGTGGTTCTTTAGAATCATAGGCAACACTGGACGGTTGCTATAAAATAGATGGATCAGTTTCCTTCTTGGACCTATTTTAAGTAAATGATCTTGACCGTCCATATTTAGGGCCGTTAATGGTTAATATTAGTTAGATTAGTGTGATATTTTCATGGTGGTCCAGGAAATGTCTGTCTGAGCTAATGAACAGTCATGATCAATGGATGGGACTGTCCAATCCAATGCAACTTGTAGTACTGTAACTTATACTGTACGTCCTGAGAGCAAAGGAGCATAACTCATTCTAAATCACCTTGCTTTAGACACGTGCTTGTGTTTTTTATTATTATTATTATTTAAATAAGAAGATTCAAAAGTCAAAAGGCCGGTTGGGCTCCCGTGATAGTTTACCATTATCTTTGAAACGATGGTGACTCTTGCACCCCTCTATTATGTGGAAGTTAGTTAGGTGTACCCTTGCCGTGGGGGTCACCTTAATAAGGTGTTGTATATCCATGCCATTCATGAAACGCCCATAAATTTAAACATAAATAAATAAATCAATCAATTTGAATTTGTTTTGAAATAGAGATCCATCAATCCTTATCATTCATTGTTCATCTCCCTCAAATCTCTCTTTTGTCTAACCACTTCTCCTTCTTACAGAAGAATACGTGAGTGGTAAAGAATCATATAGTAACTGAAATTACATAAACAAACATCCTACGGATTAAAAATGCGAGAGAGAAATGAGAGCAGAAGAAAAGAAATGCTTCGAGGAATCTAAGATTTTCTCATTGTTTTATGGTAGATGGCTTGGATTAGCTACTGGTCCATTGGGTGCCCAAAATAATCTACCTATTGAGATTCCAATCTCTACACAACAGCTTTGGGCATTCTGTTCAGGGAATCATCTCTCCTAATATGAACTTGGATAAATCAATCAATTCAGTTCATCTGTTTTCTGAGATCGGGTGTGGTAGGATCTCAAGGATCAAGACCATCTGATCTTCTGATGGACTACATTGATCAATGGTAGACCAAGAGTTTATCCCTTATTTTTATATTGTAAGTTAATTAGTACAAGGTTGGTACGATGAATGGTTCAGATAAGCCATCCGTCCATTGTATTGAAGTAATTGGAATTTACAGTATGAAGGTACAATCCCCTGTACAAGTATTTTGGTAACTTGGCGTAGAGAAACTTATTGGATGAATTTGAGATGTCTGGTTAGATCCACACCGATTAGTACATTCTTAAGATCTGAATCCATTATCACCCCCAAATTCTAAGTTGATCGAGCCATTCGATGGGCCGCATCGATCTAGTTACATGAGAGATGTTAATTCATACATTACATTCTATGATGGATCATCGAACATATCAAAACCAATCTAAACCATCCATATTAATTCTGGAATCGAATCACTGTGGTATCCAGAAGATTAGAAGGATCCGATTGTCTAGTGGGCCACGCTGATCATAGGAAAGGTTATTGTTAAAATATGTTATAAGAAGGATATGGATTATAGATGGTATAGATATGAACAATTTATTAGCTATTCCCTAAATCAATTTTATGGAATCCAATGGGCGGTTTGGATTTGATCCATAGGGGTGATCAAACCCTAAATTCAAAGAACAAATGAAATACAAAATTTGGAGTCAGATCGTCAAGAACAAATTGAAATCAGTGTCCTTTGATCGATCCATGGGTAGTGTCGATTTGATCGAAAGAAACAAAAAGTGTCCAAAGACTGATGGTCACAATTTGAAATTTTCCTGATTGGATTGACTGGCCATCAATCAGAGTCGATCAATCGAAAGCCCAATCGATTCGATTGATAGTGTTGTTGATCCGATTGACAAACACTTGAACAAATCTGTTTCATTCTGAACATTAATATTCAGATTAGTAAATTTACAATACATATAATCAACGGTAGACTAACAATTTATCCCTTACAGGTAGTTGAAAAGTAGTCAGCCACTTTGATGTGATTAAGTGGGACCCACATTAACTTATGATGATTGAAATTTCTATGTTAAGGTTTAGGTCCAAACAGGGCCGACTCAACAGTTTTAGGGGCCTTAGGCAAGTCATAAAAATGAGGCCCATTGAGATGAAGTTAGAAATTGAAGTTAAAATTTAATTAGAAAAATGATGTTAGAATTTAATTTTTTGAGAACTTAATTAGCAATAAAGCAGGTAGTTGTGGTCCTAGGTTTTAGGAGAAGAATTTATTAGGAATGATGCTATTATTTTAAAAAGAGGAGTTAGACTGTTATTAGTGATAGTGCTAGTTTGTAGGATTTGTTTTTTTATTTTTAATTTCAAATTTGTAAACTAATTTTTAGATGTTCCTATTTTGTAGGCTTTTCAATAAGTTTTATTTCAAAAAATTCAAGCTTTTTTTTTTATTATTAATTTTAATTTTTCTATAATATAGGACCTTTATAATTAAGAAATGTTAATTTTGATATAACACAGGGCCTTCATAATTAGGGGCCTTAGGCGATTGCCTCTGGGTCCAAAGAGTTTAAATAATAGGTGTGAAATTGTTTTCTTTTTTTTTTTTTTTTTGGGACTCCATTTTGAAAACCTGGTCAATCAAAGGATTTGAATTAATAGGATTAGTCAGTAATTATATTTATATGATTTTTAGAAAAATCTAATTCAAACCAATCTGATTACTATACGAAATCATCTCTACTAGATACAAGTTGGTGATCCCAATATGTTCTTCCTCTGTTAAAGTTAAAGTAGTTTATTTGGTTGATATGTTTGTATGCTTATTATGATGTTGTTGTCATATTTTCTACTTGATTTGATTAGATTCATAATTTGATTGTTGTATTAATATAGATGCTATGATGCTTGGATTCATGATCTTCTTATTATGTTGATGCAACTCATAATTGATTTGTTATATTGATGTAAATCATGAATTGGTTTGCGGTACTGATGTTATTAGGTCATGTGAAATTGTGTTTATTATATTCTAAGAATTAGAATGATTTATATAATCCATGTTTTACCATTATATCGCTATAATTGTGCATTCATCTCTTGCATGCACAATATATGCCTGAATTCTTAAGAGATCTTCCTGGATGGTATACCTACTAGAATCGTTATCGAATGCCCATTATACTAGTAGAAGCCTAATCAATGGATATAGGCGATCATTGCCCATGCCTACCAAGTAGTAGAAGCATACCAATAGGTATATGCAGATTAATGGGTTTCCAACTTAAATAAGTGGACGGTTTCCCACTTAATGCATTCACACCATTATGCATTTACACAACATTCACATTCAACATTTATATTATTATATGATTATTTGGTACTCGATTTTAATTTGATGTAATGAACCATGTTAAGAATTCTCATTAGGTCTGCCCAACTTACCATGTATTGATTAAAAATAAAAATAAAATAAAATTATACAAATGTGACTAAGGTTAAACCCTTGGCTCAAGAATAGAATGATGTGGTCGAGCCAGAGGACTTGCGAGACACATAGCCTTATCTGTCAGAGGGAGAATCAGCTGCTTTAAACAAATCATAATCATTGTTTTCAGTTTTCAATTAGATATTTTTAGGATTTTATTTGATTAATTAAAATGCGTTGGACATGATTTTATTAATTGTTATATTAATTACTTGTTATTTATTTGAATAATACCATGAACGGGTGAATCCTTAGTTGAATTATTAATAATTGACTGAAATAAATGTTTGTTTTGAATGCATGGATGATAAGTATGATTGAATGTAATTTACACTTCATGATAGGAAAATCATAATTACGATTCTATGTAAATGTATTAAATAAATTTTATATACTCAGTATACAAGTCATAACGCAAGTCTCCGGTCCATAATGTAGGCCCCGTGCCCAAAATTCAAGATGTGACAATTCATCTGTTTTTCATCCCATTTTAGGATTTGGTCCCAAAAATGAAGCAGATCCAAATCTCAAGTGGACTAAACCACAGGAAAAAGTGGTGATTGAACACCCACCATTAAAAACTTCTTTGGACCACATTAATGCCCACCGTCATGTTTCTTTTCCATCCAACCAGTTGATAAGGTCAACCAGACCTCGATGAAGGGAAATTATAAAGATCAGCTTGATCAAAAACTTTTGTGGCACGCAAAAAAAAAAAAAAAAAGCTTTTAATGGTCATTTACATGGTGTGGTCCACCTGAGATTTGGATATGCTTGAGTTTTGGAATCACATTCTAAAATAAGATGAAAATGGATGGACGGCGTGGATATTAAAAAAAATAAAAAATAAAAAATAAAAAATCAAAGTAAGCTCCACATAGCAAGGGTATTTCCATGGTAACACCTAATCCACTCCCCCATTCTTATACCTTCATGGGCCACCTCCCCGGACCTTCCAAGTGGCACATGGGGTGAACCATTGTCTATCTTACCCATTCATTCATTCAAACACTAGAAGCAAGCTATGTTGCAAGAATCACGCCCATGCGAACATCCTTCCCCTTTCAATGGGCCAATTTGTTACAACCGTCCATTGTTCACAAGCCATATATGGAATGGTTAGAAGCATCAAATCAAGGTGTTACTTCAGAATCATAAGAAACTATCCATTAGATGCTTCAAGATGACAATTGGACCTATTTATTTTCTCCAATCAAAATCTAGACCATCCATTTTCATGCTATTGATCTGAAGCTTAGGATCACCCAATTAGCATGATTTTTGCACCATCTCTTGCTCTTAGCTGTTTCAATGAATGAACGATTTGGATCAACGACAGGTTAGCCAGTGTGTCATTTAAAAAGTTTGAGGACTTTAGCAAAACCCGAAAAAATAACTACATTTTTTTTCTTTCTAAAAAGTGTTTGGTTCAAAAAAGAACATTGCTAGCTACGAGTGGGACGCATCTTCAAGAATCTGAATCGTTAATCTGGTAAGCCCTACGTTTAGCAAAGCTCCCCTGTTGGACAGTCCCGGCCATCCTATTGTTGGCTAGCAAATGGATGGTTCACAATTCACACAAATATGGGTTGGCCCATATACAATACAGAATCTTCCGAAAAAATGTGAGCTGCCAGATGAACGATCTGGATCGCTGAAAGGTGAGCCACTCAACAGAATGCTGAGCTGAGCAAGGGGATCAAGGGCCTTGGATTAAACATCTAAGATGACCTCAGGATAATCATACAGCTTTTCTCTTTTTACATACCAAAAGCCCATGGATGGCCCAACATTCATTTTACAAGGCAGCAGCAAGAGGACGGTTGCCCGGCGAATTTTCAACTCCAGCTGGCCAGACGTGATGCTGGGGAAACACAAACTTTCGGTGAGGCCGTGAAGTGGGGCCCACCTTGATGTATGTGTTGTATATCCATGACATTCATCTGTTTCGCAACATCATTTTAGGGCATGGGACCAAAAATGAAGCAGTGGTGATTGAATGCCTGCCATTAAAAAGTTCTTAGGGCCCACCGTAATGTTTATTTGCCATACAACCTGTTGATTAGGTCGCAAAGACCTGGATGAAGGGAAAACATAAATATCAGCTTGATCCAAAACTTTTTTAGTGGTGGGCATTCAGTCACCACTGTTTCCTGTGGTGTGGTCCACCTGTGATTTGGATCTGCTTCATTTTTGGGCCCATGCCCAAAAATGAGCTGGAAAAACAGGTGGACGGTGTGCATATACAACACATACATCAAGGTGGGCACCACAGTCACGGCCTCACTGAATCTGCATTCAACTCAAACCAGCCCGAGGATGACCCACCCACCTAATCTTCAACTCCAGATCGCCAGACTCGACGCCACGAAGCTTCAACCAGACATCCTGCACAATCTCACCATTAACACAACTCACAAAGCTTTCCCCCACCAGGCAATTGTCGTCAGAAGGGACCATCTTCCTTAATTTCGTCTCCCCTGCCGAAACCTGTAGGACCCGCCTCAGCCTGGCTGCTGTCTCAATTGCTTGAAGGTTGAGATGTGCATGGCCCATCTTGTCATCTGACTTGAACCGGTCCTTGTCAAACACCTCCTGTGTAAACCAACCATTTCAATAAGTTTGTTTTTAGGCCACCAGCAGCTTGAAAATGAGGCACTGACTACGAATGCTGTAAATCTTCAAGAGTTATTTCCTGACAGTGATTTCTACAAAACATTTGATGCTGCTGCTGCAAAGCAGTATGTCTCGCAAAATCATCTACCATTTACGTGGTATGCATGGATGCCAATCTGGAATACATGATTCATAGGCTCTGTTGTGGAGTACAGCCTAAAAATTCAATTAATCCGATGATCCTAACCGTTACAATCAGAGTATATTAATGGTTCACGTAAAAATGACCAACAGTCCAAATCAATGGCAGATATCAGACCAAATATGTCTGTGTGGTTTGATTTTTGGGCAATGCTCCATTCACAATGGCCCCATGATTTGGATCATGTAAGCTACATACAAGGGATGAGTTCCACCAGATAGCACCACAGTCCAGCCGTTTAACCTTGATTGTTGGAAGTGGTGGGAATTATGAAACTACAGAATTCAGCAGATTTATTATTATTATTATTGTTTTTGAAACTAAGAATTCAGTGGAATTTGAAATTTCAATTTGCTATTCTAAAACCATGTTTAGGAATATTGATTGTGTAGTTGGGAAGATGATTTTGTGTGCGCGCGCGTCTAGAAGCATGTTTGTGAATGATGATTGTTGTGTGTGTGTGTGTGTGTGTGTGTGTGTGTGTGTGTGTGTTTCTTTCTTTCCTAAGTTCTTGTATTTTCTGTTTTATTTTTAAGTGATCTTGATAAGTTTCTCGTCCAAGAAATAGAAAGAAAGGTTAACAGGTCTTGAGGTTCCTTTACAGGATTTTGACTGAACTGCCATTGTAAACAATCAAGCTGATACAACAGTACTACTACTACCCAAAGAAAAAATAGGGAACAAAAATTTCCCCCAACCTAGTAACATACACTGTATGACTAATAAGCTCCTGCGGTATTAGTTACACAATGCTGAGGCTGATGTTTGGTATAGTGCAATCTGGGTTTTCATTTTGTACAAGTGGGACCCATTGTTTAGATATCCAAACAGATGAACCCACTGTGGATGCCAAAAATCTCCAAGATGGAAAACTCCTAACCATTCCAAAGGGGCCAGCAAAAAGATGGTCAGGGAAGAATATACAACATCTGTTCATATTAAACCCAAAAGATAGAGCGAGTACTCCATGCAATGATATCCCAACTGGGGAATCTTTAGTGCATTGGCCATCCATGGTGAGGCCCATCAATACATGGTCTGGATCACTGTCTCACTCGTAGAAACTGAAAACCAAATGCAAAGTTCAAAACTCCACCCCAGAATTCATATAATATTCGCTGAGCTTTACTAATGGTACATGGATGATCCGGGAGGCAGCGCCTTCGGGGTCGAAAGACAGGCAGGCGTTGGAATATCCAGGAGATATCTCCACACACTCGACGGGCCATAGGCCACGTCGTTGCTCGTCGTCAGGGGCATTTAAGTGCTAGTCTGCCTCTCCCTCCTGCACGAAATGTGGGACGCGTGTTGCATATCGCTTCTCATCCGAGCCCAGCTTCAGGACACTTGGCCGATCCCCAGTCTATCTCCTCCAAGGCCTCTCTTAACCCAAGTGGAGATTCATGCTCGAGTCTGGACCCGATTTCTGTTCATACCCTCTCGGCCATTCCTCAACCCTTGCACCCCTCATCCTCTTCTCAGCAATTTGCGTCCAACTACGTCCTTCCCCCCAGCGATCCTCATCGTCCCAATTGCTCCGACTCCCCTGCTGTCTGGAAAACCTCCAACCTTCTTCTTTCTCCCTTGCATACCTCCATTCCGAGTCCCTATTCCGACCCTGATGTCGATTCATCTGGGAGAGAGATGTCTAACTACAGCTTGTCAGATTATTAGTCTCGTCCCTCATCCCCCCTTTCCCCTTCCAATTCCTTCCAGCCCTCTGTTGATTCCTTGGAGCTGGGCCCGATCACGCTATTCCAAGACAACCTTTCCAGTGACGTCCCAGTGGCGGAACCTCTTCAAATGATTGCTGATCCTCAAATCGAATCAACGCCCTCGGAAAGGATTAGGGCTGATCTCATTGCCAAGCTTCAGAATAAACGATGGATTAGAGAAGCCATTGGAAAGGTCTGGAAGTCTCTCGGTTTATCTTTTGGGGATCGTATGGAGGATTACATAGCTTTATTTCAGTGCATAGAGAATAGAGGCAGACCTATTGAAGAATCTAGAACTCCAGTAAAACATTTAGCTAAGATATCCGGCAGTCGCGAGCTTCAACGATTGGAAGCTAGTCCAGGGTTTATTTCAGCTTCGAAAGCCATATCCAGAAGGCAGGGCAATCGGGGAAGTGTAGTTAACCAATGAAGATTATCTCATGGAACGTCACGGGGGTGGGCTCCAAAAATAAAAGGAGTCTGATTAAAGCCTCAATTAGTGGGAAAAATCTAGATGTTGTGTGTCTCCAGGAGACCAAGGTCTCTCTCTTCAAGGACAATCTGTTGGCTACCCTGTGGAGGGCGAATGACGCCAAGTGGCTCTCTTTGGATGCTATTGGTAGCTCAGGTGGGATTCTTGTTGCGTGGAAATCTTCCAAGTGGGACCTCCTGTCCTCAAGCGGCACTTTTTCGGTATCGGTCAAGCTTCAAGAGAAGTTTTCAAATTTCCAGTGTCTTATCTCTGTCGTTTACGGGCCTAATATTGATTCCGCCAGGTCTGAGTTCTGGGACGAATTAACCCAGGCTAGACAATCCTTTTCAGGTCCGTCCTGTGTGGTTGGTGACTTCAACGTCATCCGCTTTGCGGAAGAACACTCTAGAAGGAGAAGGTCTTCCTCAGCTATGCTTCATTTCTCAAAGTGGATTCAACATCAACAACTTATTGACCTTCCGTTATTAGGAGCTAGGTACACCTGGACCAATGGCCAAAGGTCCCCTCGCCAATCCAGGCTGGATAGATTCCTAGTATCTCCCAACTGGATCAAGGCTTTTCCTTCTGTTCTCCAAATTGCCTTGTCGAGAACCACTTCAGATCATTGTCCGATATTTCTGTCTGTGGAAGAAGACAACTGGGGCCCGAAACCTTTCAGGTTCAATTCTTCTTGGCTCCAGACTGATGGTCTCCGGCAAAAGATAATCGACTGGTGGTCAAGCTTCCAGGTGGAGGGTTTTGCAGGGCATAAGCTTCTTTGCAAACTCAGACTTCTCAAAATCAAACTAAAGCAATGGCGTCAGCAAGAAGTTCAGAAGAGAGGCCGAAATCGAAGCCCTTCCATCGGAACTCCAGTGTATTGATGTGGAGTCTGAAGCTAATCCGATTTCATCTGATTCTCTTTCTAGGCGCATTAGCATTATCCAGGCCCTTTTGAACAGAGCTCTTGAAGAAGAAGCCTCCTGGAGGATCAAATCCAGAGTCAAATGGATCGCGAAGGGCGACAAAAATACTAAATTCTTTCATAATATGGCCAACATGCGTGCCCGATCTAAGGCCATTCTCAGCTTAGTCAATAACAGAATCAGAATTGAGGACAAAAAGGCGATCGAAGACCTCACCATTACCCACTTCAAAAACCTTTTGTCATCTGAAAGCTGGAGCAGACCGCACTTCAACAACATCTCCTTCAGCAAATTGGAGGTAGTGTTCGAAATATCGATACTATCGGCCGATATATCGGCCAATATTATCATTATCGCACCACTGCGAGACGAAACTCCTCCGATAACACCCGTAAGATACCAAAAATCCAAAACTTCAGATATCGCACGATATTATCGTCGATATCGCACGATATTATCGTCGATATCGCACGATATATCGTCGAAAGATACCAAGAAAAAAAAAAACACCAAATATCTTCCAGAACAGTGTCATTATCCAAAAAAAAATTGGAAACATTAAAAAAATATATAGAGAAACTTTCAACAGGTGGATTTCGATACCGATACAAGAGATTTTTATGATCGGAAGCTTCCCTTTGGTGGGCCATTCGAATCAAAGCGTCGCCCGTAGGTTAGTGCAAACAAAATCTCCGATTTAGAAGAGAAATCCACCAAAATATGGAGAAATCCAAGTATTTGGGTGAAATCCTTGCTGAAATCCGGAGAAATCCTCACCGAAATCCGAAGATCTGTGAGATTTTGGAAAGATTTTAGGGTTCCGGAAGGCCGGAACCCTCTCTACTTCAAAAAAAAAGGCGTCCAATCCCTTTTTTTTTATGGAAATCGAGGTGGCAAGTGTACCGCACACCACCGAGTTGACTGGTGTGTTGACGTCATCAAGTTTCGTGGGTCCCATCATAAGGTATGTGTTATATCCAAACCATTCGTCAATTTGGCAAGCTCGTAGTAAGGCTTGAGCCAAAAAATAAGACATATCCAAAGATCAAGTGGACCACACTGCAAACAGGAGTGGGAGATTAAACGCTTACCATTGAAACCCTTTTGGGGTCACAGGAGTTTTGGATCAATATGATATTTGTTTTTCCTCTTCATCCAAGTCTGTGTGACCTAATGAACAGATTGGATGGAAAATAAACATTATAGTGGGCCCTACGAATATTTTAACGGTGAGAATCAGCCCCACTGCTATTTGTGGTGTGATCCAGTTGAGCTTTGAATATGGCTCATTTTTGGGCTCATGATCTAAAATGATCTCTCCAAATTCATGAATGGTGTAGATATAATAAATACATTATTGTGGGGCCATGTAACTTTGAACCGTTGGTACCACTCGAGTTGCAGGAGCGGCACTGCCGTCTTCGTAGTGTGGTAGGAAGTGGGCGTAGTGAGTAGTGTACTACATAAACTCTGTAGAGCCCACCATAATTCATGTATTTTATCCACTCCATCCATCCATTTTACCATATAATTTTATGATTTTTAGCCCAAAAAATGAATCACATCCAAAGCTCAAGTGGACCACACCACAGAAAATGGTGCGAATTAAACATCTACCATTAAAAAAAAAAATCCTTGGGAGCCAAAGAAGTTTTGGATCAAGCTGATATTTGTTCTTTTCCTTTATCCATATCTTTGTAATCTTATGAAGAGGTTGGATGAAAAATAAACATCACTGTAGGCCCTAAGGGAGGTTTCAATGGTGCAAATCATTATTCCTATCGTTTCCTACGGTATGGTCTACTTGACCTTTGGATATGTTTCAAATTTGTGCTCAACCCCTAAAATGAGCCAGAAAAACAGGTGGACTGCATGGATAAACCATATACATTAGTGGTGAACCCAATAAGTTTACTCAGTACTAGAGGAGTGGATTAGGTGAGACCCCGCCTCACCTAAGACCATACAACCGTATCGTGGGCCCCAACTTGACGTGTGTATTCTATGTCCACTCCATCCATCTATTTTTTCAGATCATTTTACAACATGATCCTAATAATTAAGAAGATCCAATTATCAGGTGGACTATACTCAAGGAAACAGTATTAGTTGAACATGGTACCATTAAAAACTTCTTAAGGTGCACCTTAATTTTTCCTATATTTTATTAGGCATCCAATCCGCTGATAACTTCACATAAGTTTGAATGAAGAGAAAAAACAATTATCAGCTTGATCCAAAACTTTTGTGGCCCACTAATGGTCAATCACCATTGTTACCTATGGTATGGTCTACCTAATTATTGGATCTACTTCAATTTTTGGATAATGTCCTAAAATGATATGGAAAAACAGATGGATGGGGTGGATACTGAATATAGTTGTCTGAGTTCAATAGGACAACGCATAGCTTAGACCCTATACAAAGGAAACCTATTATGTGCACTTCTTTTTTAAGATTTTATAATTTAAAAGTGTATTAAGGTCTTTTTTAATAATACTTGAAGTTTCATTGAAAAATTCAGCCGTTTTCCCAATGCTTCCCCATGTTTCTCAAAAAGTGCGATAAATTATGCGATACAAACGATATATCCCATGCGATAACCGATACGTATCTATATCCCAAGGGTGCGATACATTGTGCGATACCGATATTTTGAACACTGATTGGAGGTAGCTGACGCTGAGTTTCTGGAGTACCAATTCTCTAAAGATGAGGTCAAGGCTACAGTTGACACTCTGTGAGGGGACAAGTCCCCAAGGCCATATGAATTTCCGATCAGTTTTTATCAGACCTTTTGGGAGTCTGTCCGACAAGATGTTCTTCTCTTCGTCCAAGAGTTCCACAGTAGAGGTAGATTATCGAAAGGGCTCGGAGCTTCATTCATTTCCCTTATTCCTAAGGTCGCCGGGGCCAGCTCTTTCTCTGAATTCAGACCTATAAGCCTGATAGGGAGCCCCTACAAAATCCTCGCTAAAATTTTATCCTCAGCTATCAAAAGTTATAGGTAATCTCATCTCGCCTAATCAGAATGCCTTCATCAAAGGAAGACAGATCATGGATGGAGCTCTTATCGCTAACGAAGTCCTCCATTTCTGCCACAGGTCTAAGTTGAAAGGTATTTTTTGCAAGTTGGACTTGGCCAAGGCTTATGACCATGTCGATTGGGACTTTCTTCTCTATATGCTTACTCGAATGGGTTTTAGGGGTAAGTGGAGAAGGTGGATTGCGGCTTGCATTGGTTCGGCTCACTTCTCCATTATCCTAAATGGATCCCCTAAAGGCTTTTTTAAGAGCTCGAGAGGGCTGCGGAAGGGGGATCCCCTGTCCCCTCTTCTCTTTCTTATCGTCAGTGAGGTGCTTTCTAAAATGCTGATTAAAGGGCAGGATCAAGGATCTCTCCGTGGTATTGCGATGCCTGGGCTATCTGATCCCCTAACTCATATTCAGTTCGCTGACGACACCCTTATCTTCTCAGACTCCTCGGCAAAATGCATCGACAATCTCCACATTGCCCTGTGCTATTTTGAAGCAGTCTCTGGCCTCAGGATTAACATGAGTAAATCGAAGATGCTTGGAATAAATGTTCCTTCTCAGACTCTCCAGTCTTTTGCAACCACGCTTGGCTGCCACATAGATACGTTTCCAACTTCTTTTGTTGGCCTCCCCCTCTCTGTGGGTCCCCCGCCGAAATCTATGTGGGATAAGGTCATCAGCAAATTCCAAAAGTACCTGGCCACTTGGAAATGCCAATATTTATCTATGGGAGGTCGCCTTACTCTTATTAAAGCAGCCCTTTCCAATCTCCCCCTATACTTCATGTCGCTGTTCAGATGCCTAGGTCCGGTTCTAATCTCCATCGACAAAATTAGAAGAGATTTCCTGTGGTTCGGTAAGGAAAACCAGAGGAAAATTCATCTGCTTGAATGGAAAGAAGTTTGCAAACTGTTCAAGGAAGGTGGTGCCAATGTTAAAAATCTGAAAATCATGAACAGGGTGCTGCTAGGTAAATGGTCTTGGAGATTAGGCTCTGAAAAGGAGGCCCTCTGGGCCTTGATTATCAAAGGCAAGTATGTCTCTTCCCAAGGTGGATGGTGGCCTAAAGATTCTTCGTACTATAAGGCCTCTCATATCTGGAAAGGTATTCTTTCTGCTAAGAATCCAGTGATCGAAAATAGCAGTTATGTTTTGGGCAACGGTTCTTCTATCCGGTTCTGGGAAGACTTATGGGTAAGGGAAGAACCTCTCTCAAGTTTCAATTTCCTCAAATCTATCGGCTGACTCCCGATAAAGATATCCTCATCAACAGATGCTTCTCTCTCACGCCTGCTCAAACTGTTTGGGATATCAGATGTTCCAGAAATCTCAATGATAGTGAATTCAAGGAATTCCCGACTCTTTTGGACTGCATATTCAAGTCAATGCCTCATAGCGGCCAGCCCGACAGCCTCGTCTAGAAGTTAGAGAAATCAGGATCATTTTCCATCAAATCTCTTTACTCCCATATCTATCCTGCATCATCCCCTTCGCATGGCATTACCCCGTTCATATGGAAGTACCCAGTTCCTCCTAAGTTCATTTGTTTCGGCTGGTTAGCGGGGCGCAACAGAATCCTTACTATTGACAACCTGTCTAAAAGAGGCATGCAGATTGTTAATATCTGTCTTTGTTGTATGCGCGAGACTGAGTCCGTGAACCACCTGCTGATCCATTGTTCATTCATTTCTCAAATCTGGGCAGATTTTTGTCAGAGTTTTTCGGTCAGTTGGTGAGTTCCACAGTCGGCTGCCAATCTCCTGTCTTCTAGAATGGTCTCAGGCTTGGGAAAGACAAATCTATCATCTGGCGCATGGCTGTTCTAGCTATCTGGTGGGCCGTTTGGGAAGAAAGAAATGAAAGATGTTTCAATGATAATTCTTCTTCTATCAAGGCAGTGGGATCTAGGGCTAAAAAGATGGTGATCGAATGGGCTTCTAATGTCAAGGATTCGTATAATTTTAGTTTTAGTTTTTTAGGCTGCTAGGGGCTTTCTGCTATCTCAGCGGATTGCTTCTCTCTTTTCTTTCCTGTTTTCTTTTTCTTTTTTTCCTGTTCTCTATCTCCCTTTTCTTTTAGTTTAATGAATTTCAGTTTGTTGCCTTTAGAAAAAAAAAAAAAAAAAATGGTACATGGATGATCACTGAGATGGAGACCAAAGTGCCAGTAAAACTTCTAAATTTTTTGTATGCCCATTACAACACTAATATGGGCCTTGTTTCACCTAAAAATGAATGTAAATGACCTTTTATGAAGTTATCACATCCAGTGAATGTGAGAATTAATGGCATAGGAAGTCATCCTAAGATGATGGATTTTTCTGTGGGGGAAATCTATGATGCTTGAGTCAAGGATAACCATAGTTTATTTGGAATTTCATTTTAAACAAGTGGGGCCATGGTTCGACACCCCAAATGATTGGCCCGTTGGGCACCATCATGGAGTGACCATCAAAATACCCTTGACCTGGTACTTGTATATGCTGAACAAACCAAGCCAGACGCAACACGATGCATACTAGTAAGTCTAGTATACCTGTGGTTGTACGATATGGTTCATCGAATTGTTGTTGTATTAGGTTTCAATGTTTTTCAAATCTGAACAATCTTCTTACATTCTTGTCATACTGTTTGTGTACTGTCAAAACTATAAACAATTAGTTCAGCTAAACCTAGCATGTTAGAATATATATATATATATATATAAAAAGCTAACTTGTTTTAGTAAAACTATAAGCTTATAGAACAGGCAATAAATTTCAAATAAAAAAGCATAAAACTAAATACCAATATCATCTTACAAACGGGAAACTATATCCATGTCCTAAACTTTGAGAGAAGACAGTTGTATCTCTGTTCTCATCTGTGTCGGTGATGGGGATATCACGCGCACACATGCACGCACCACCACCCCTATGCACGTACGCAAGGAGAAGGAAGACCCCACCATCGATCTGGCTCGATGACGACGTCCAGGGAGGGCCTCCTAGTTAGAATACGAAGTTTTGATTCAAAGAGTAGGCCCGATAGTCACAAAAAGCCATTATAGGATTTCATGATCGTGGCCCACTAGTCGTATTAAGTTCATACCTTAGGTTTTGCTTATTTATATTATTTAGAACATCATAAACGCTTTAGATTTCTTTGATTGGTTTTTATTTTAGTTTACTTCATCGCCAAGTAATAGGTTGCGCACATGGCGCGAGTTTTGGGGTATAGGGTTTTCTTATAAATAGGCATCCTTTGTAGTTCTTTTGATGGAAGGAAGATAAATAAAAATTGATGTGTTTTCCTACTCCTTTCCGAGTTATGAAAACCTAATTGGGTGCGAAGCCATCCCTTCTTCGACGGGCTAACTACCGTGGTGCGAAGCCACATCTATCCCGATTCGCCCCCACCTTCTTCCATCCATATTTCTTTTCTCCTACAAGCATACCATCTGCAAATCCATCAATAGTTGCAGCCGTTTTTCTCTCTACAGCAGATTTCCAGAATCTGGCCTTGCAAGAGAGCTGAAACTTCGGCGGAGCACCATGCACAAACCGTGCATCGGATCGGCTGAGATTTGGGGGTTTTGGAGTCCATCCCTGGACGACCAGTTTTTCATAAACTCTAACCCTAGATTGCATTAACCTGAATTTGTTTGCCCCTTTTCTCACCCTAGGGTTCCTTAAATTGAAATTGGTGAATCCCTTGGATTAGGGACTGATTTCTATGCATGTGTGGATGAATTTACCCTCCTTTGATTCTTGTTTGGTTTATAATTTTGATTGATCCGGCCCTAGTATGTGTAGGCCTGGATCCACATAAGATTCCCCTTGATTAAGTGTTTGAACTTTTGTGTGGGATGTGAAATTTTGTGTAATTGTTTCTGAACTAGTGTGATCTAAAGCCTGAGATCTTGCACATCATACTTGAATTTCATGTCCCGCATCAGTCGGTCAGTGTGATAGTGACAAATCTCGTTCTCGGCAATTTCTTGTCTCAGGAATTTCTTAAGAGCTTTTCAGATTTTGATAATTTTCTCATGATATTATGGGGAAATCTAGCCAAATATAAAATGCTTTAAAATATTTATTATAAATAACGAAAATTTTTAAAGAATTTGGCTTTAAAAAAAAAATCAAACAATTGAATATAAAAGTATAATTTGAATTAGTTTAACTCCTAAATAAAATTCCCATTAAAATTGCAATAACTTAGCAATAAAACTGAGAACAAGTAAAAACTTTTGAGATTTTGAAAACCTCTCGATATCATCGTGATCATATTGTTTGATCATAGTTCTGCAATAGTATCATGAGATTTTCAAATTTACTGCAATATTTGTCACAATGATCATTACTTGTATCCATTGTTCGAAGTATCCCTGATATTATCGAAATATCCCCGATATTATCCATATCTCCAGATTGGCGATACCGATGACATTAGCAGTATAAAAAATTCCAGGCATTGGAATGTATCGCCAATATCTTCAACTGTTTAAATTCTGGATGTTGCTTGTATTACCTATGTATTGCTATCACCAATGCATCGCCAATATTTTCAACTGTGTAAATTTCAGGTGTCGCTTGTATCGCAAGCATATCAACAATATTTCGATGACATCACCAAAATTTATTTATTAAAAAAAAAAAAAATCTATTTCAAAATTTTGTATGGGCGCATGGTTATATGCAACGTTCAATTTTTTTACGACAATATTGATGACAATATATTATCGTTATCGCAACATACGCGATATTGAGACCACAAATCTTTTGTTTCCTTTTTAGTTGTTAATAATTTCTCAACGAAATATCGTGTTGTCAATATTTTGAAATATCAATGGATGTTTGGATGGAAGATTGGATGGATAGATGGGATGGTTAGACTGATTTCTTATAAACAACACTTGCTTTTTAGCCCCCATTAAATGGAAACTTATTATGTATGCATTCTTTTTGCAATTTTTTAATTTCTAAATATGCAAATATGTGTATTTTAACATCTCCTGAAGTTTCACTAAAATATTCCACCCTTTTCCCCATGCATCCTTACATTTCCGGTTATCGGTGATATTATCGACAATATCGATATTGTTTCCGTATCCCTAGCTAGCGAAACTTGTAACGATACCAATACTTCGAACACTGCTTGTATTTGGGTAACAAGAGACTAATTATCTGGACCTCTGAACCATGGCCCAACTTATACAAACTGAAAACATACACTTAGCTACTTTATCATATAAATCTTGTCATGTGGCTCCCTTGCCTGCCTCTATTTTTTTTATTTTTTATTTTTGTTCATCAAGTGCAACACATTGCAAAAAGTAAAGAAAAACAAGCCAGTCCTTGATCCATGACACTCACATCCTCCAAGAAACAAGAGTATCAGCTTGTATTCTCAGGTGAGGATAATAATCTACAACAATTCCGGAAAATATTTAACATAATTATCGATGAGGACATCAAACCCTTCGAAGTTTATCAAAGACGAAGGCAGCCAACGAATACATCTTTATGGCTCAATGATGGTTCGTGGCACAACCAAGGAGGATTTTGAAGACCTTACACATGTCCCTGGATTAATTGAGGACCCCACATTAGGAGGACACGTGTAGGATGAGCTTTTTTTTGTTATAGGGGTAGTTTAGTCATTTTTTATACAAATTTTATAAATAGGGTGTTTTCTACCCTAAACCGGGTGATGTTTTTTTAATGAAAGCTTGATGACTCCTTTCTCTCTGTGGTAATTTCTTCTCTTCCCCTAATCTCTTCTCTTCTTCTAAATTCTATTTCTAACCCTCCAACCTTCTTCTTCTCTTTCTATGCCTACTATTTTTTTATTGCTACTATTTACAATTAGATTCTTTGAAGTCCCCTTACCCTAAAAATCTGAGAATTGATCCCAACCCTCTCAAATTTTCCAACAGTCCCTATTCCAGAAATCCTTTAATTTCTTGGACTAGAGAAGCCGCATTGACTGTTGGATTGAAACCAAGCAAGATCGGGAGGTCCCATCCCTCACCGGATCCAATCCATGCATGATTTAAATATGGTACTGCAGGATTGTGATGATGGTCTTCGACCGTTGCATGTTTGCTTTGTTATTATCTTTACTATGATGCGGAATGTTGAATATTTCAATTGATTTGCTTAGTTTATTTTGCTGGATAATTTTTGTGCTCACACATGCATTCTAGTTTAGACCGTCTTGCATCAATTATACTTGCAAGTGAATCGATCATTGTTGGACCTATATCTTAAGAAGTAAATTCGGAAGATTACTTTGTAGCTAACCGATATACATATCCTTATATGATGAAATAATCCTATCTAGAATGCAAGCAAGAGGACAAATTACAAGAGCCAAATCCTAGAACTAATGGACAGCAGGAAGGAAACCCTAAATGGCCTATATTAAAGGAAGAGATGAAGTGTTCAATTGATTCCACAATACCCAAAAACAATTCCATAAAGCAACAGGAGAAGGAAAGGCATATGAAGTCTGAAATTTTGTTAATAAGCATAAAGCTACATAAAAAGACAAAAATCCAACAGAAACTTGTAGTTGCACAAAGTGTGAAGCAAAGCAGCAACAGATTCGGGTGTGGGAGAGGGGAAGAGTCTATTTCAAAATGTTTTCAACAATCAATAGGTAGGAAGCAGGAGTGGGAACACAAGTTCGAAGCACGATTCAAGGTGGGAGTGGCACCTAATTGGAAGGATTTTGCAACTAAGCAATAACTTCATAAAACTCACAATGCAAGTTTTGGGTTTTCATTTCTTATTCAAACTTCTTGACTTGTTTCTTTCTTCCCTTTTTATTTTGACTTCTTGACTAACACCCATCTCAACTTTCACAAAGCAACTAATAAACTTATCAAGGGAACTTTTGGTTGCACCAAATATCATGAAATTTCACTATATTTTGCACCATGAAATTAGACTGATTAATCATAAAATTTCATGAAATGGCAACCAAATGCACCCTGAAGCTAAATTTCTATATTTTTCATAAATAACCTAACTTTTTTTTTCTTTTTCTTCAATCAGAGAACTTTGAAGACCATTACATGACTTGGATATAAAGCACTTGAAAGAGTCCAACTTTAGAACAACCTAGAAGCTAGCTTAACAAAAGTTTCCTAACCCAATTCGACTAACATAACTAAGTTCTAAGAAGAACAAAAACAAACTTGAATTTCTCCAACCAACCAAACCAATCAGTTTCCAATCTCAAGGGCTCAACTAGGACAGAAGAAACCTGACTGACCAGTGGTATCAGAGCCATAGGTTTAGCATAGGTTACTAGTGTCGCACCTAGGTTAGAGTCGCATCTAGGTTAGAACTTAGCATCTAGGGTTGTTAGCCCATCCATTGCATATAGAGTTCGGGATCATATTGCAGAATTTTCAGTTAGTGTTTTAGATTATACTATTGCTGAATTTTCAGTTAGTGTTTTCAGATTATACTATTGCTGACTTTTCAGATTGGTAATCTCCAATTGTCCTATTGCTGAAATTTCATAGTAATACTTTCAGATTGATAACTTGGTGATTTTTCAGAATGGTGTCTTCATTGTGTCCAATTTGATGTCTAGGTTAGTCATTGTCTTTGTCATAACATCACCCTAGGATCTAGGTTTCCCCTTGAGAGTTTACCTTGTGCATGCCCACTTGTTTTGGACGTGGTTTTGGCCTACATCACACCTTGAATCTAGAGCAGATTGTCGAGGCCCTCAGTGCCATCAACAACCATCTAACGGCCATTGAGGCTCACAATAGGACCATCGCTACTCAATTGACCGCAACCAACGCGCGTGCCAACCAATTTGAAGCCTCCCTTCAAGCAAACCCCGACACTGGGGAAGATGTCCAATCTCAAGTCGGGAATCAGGTTGAAGGACGAGGACGCAGTTGTGGCCAAGGGGTTGGCCGTAGTAGAGAGCATGTGCAACCACATTGTAAGGAGCGCCATGACCCGGATGAACATGTCATGAAGAGCATGAAAGTGGATACCCCTAGTTTTAATGGTCTCATGGATCCCAAGGAATTCCTTAACTGGATGGCGGACATGGACCACTATTTTTAGTATGATATGTCTAATGCCCGTCGTGTAAGTTTTGCCAAGATGAAGTTGGTAGGATAGACCAAACATTTTTGGACCAACACAGAGCATAAGATTGAGAGGTCGAGATGCCCCAGTTGCCCACTGGATAAAGACGAAAGAAATTCTGAAAGAAAAGTATCTTCATCTCTCTTACCGTCACAAGCTCTTGGATCAGTGGTAGTCCATTCGCCAGGAAAATATGCCCATGTCTGATTACATCGCTAAATTCGAGAAATAATGATGCGATGTGATATTGAGGACCCGATTATTACCCTCCCATTTTAAATTGGGCCTCCGAATTGACATTCAGCAAGAACTCTCTCGCGATGTCAACAGCCTGGAACAAATGTACCAAGTGGCACAAGTGCTCGAGCATTACCTCAAGCCGCAATTTGGGAGACAATTTGACTCTCGGGATTCAAATGTTAAGATTTCTCCCCAAGGAGCTAAATTTAACTTTGAGAGTCAATCCAAGCCCCTTACTGGTTCTCAATCCAACCCTAGGGATGTTAAGGGTAAAGGGTTGGCTAGTACTAGTGAGCGGCCCAAGGAGTCCACACAATGCTACAGGTGCGCCACGGGTATGGCCACTTCGCTCAACAGTGCCCCAGCAAAGAGTGAGGGAAGGTGCTTGTAATTGGTGAGATGGATGACAATGAGCAGGTTGAATTTGAAGAAGGAGAGGTCTACGAACTTGAGGCGAGTCCTAACGATGAGGAAGTTGAAAAGCCTGAGACCGAACCACTTTTAGTTGTTAGACACTCCTTGGTCCAGATTGTAAAAAGTGATGATTGGCACAGGAATTCAATTTTTCACACCCATGTCAAGTGTGGTTGCAAAAACTACAAGGTGATCATTAATAGTAGCATTGTGGCAGTTGCACCAATGTGGTCTCTACTAACACCAAGGATCGCTTAGGTTTACTAGTCGTTCCTCACCCTCAGACATATCCAGTCTCATGGGTTGATGCATCTTTGATTCCCGTTTCTCAGCATTGTTCCATTCCCATCCATTTTGGTTCCTATACAGACACGTTGTGGTGTAATGTTTTGCCTATGGATATAGGCCACATCATCTTAGATAGACTTTGGTTGTATGACAAGGACACAACACTATTCGGCTGCTCGAATATGTGTTCGTTTATGTATGAAGGAAAAATGATTATCTTGAAGCCTCTACTGCCCAAAAGCACCCCGGAAAAGAAGGACGACATCAAGAAACGTGATCCTGAAGATGTGGGAAAATTCCAGTTTGAGTCTCTCCCTATAAAAAAAAAAAAATGCTAAAGAGTCTGATAGGGAGACTAAAGTTGATTTGACGGTGTGTACCCACGTAGCAATTAAGGTCATACCTAAGGTTAGTATGGAGATGTCACTTGATGTTACACCTAAGGGTAGTGTAGAGTTACCACCTAAGGTGAGTCCAGTATTGGGGGAGTCTAGTGATGTTATCCCAGAGAATATACTGGATGAGCTTACACCCGTGTGAGACATTCACACGTTGACTTTACCAAACCTTCCTCACGATCAAATGAGTCATGGGGAGGAAATGGATATGGAAAGACAAGTAGATGAGTTTAGGAACCCAATAGATGTGATACCAATGTCAATGTCCCATAGGTCTTCAGAGTTGGCATATGAGTTTGCACATCACGTATATGATTTGGATAGTAAGATCAGGAAGCAAATTAATTTAAGTAATGAAAAGTACAAAGCACTTGCTGATGGTCATTGCAGATTTCAAGAATTCCAAGTAGGAGACTGTTATGGTTCTTATGGGGCCCAAATAGTTTCCACAGGGAGCCGTTAAGAAATTGCAAGCACGTAGTGCAGAACCATACAAAATACTGAAGAAATTTGGTCCTAATGTGTATCTAGTAGACGATGTTCGAATTATCTCTGATATTATCGAAATATCTCCGATATTATCTTTATCTCCAGCTCCGCGATACCGATAACACTGGTAGCGATACCGATAACGCTGATAGTATTAGAAATTATAGGTATTAGCAATGTATTGCTAAGTATCGCCAACGTATCAATATTGCTAATACAATCACCAATATTTTCAACTACGTAAATTCTAAGTGTCGCTTGTATTGTCAATGCATCAATATCACTAATGTATCGCCAATATTTTCGACTATGTAAATTCTAGGTAATGCTTGTATCATAAGTGTATTGACGATATTTCAATAGTAAATTTTTATTTCAATTTTTTTCCATGGGCACATGGTTGTATGTAGTGCCCAATTTTTCATTGATAATATTGATAATATCTCGATATTATCGATATCACAACATGCGCAATATTGAGACCACAATCTTTCGTTTCCTTTCCAATTGTTGTTGATTTCTTGGTGAAATATCATGTGTTGTTACTATTTTGCAATATCAATGGATGTTTGGATGGAAGGTTGGATTGTTAAATAGGCTAGATGGGATGGTTAGACTGATTTCTTATAGCAGCATATGCTTTTAAGGCCCCATTAAATGGAAACTTGTTATGTATGCAATCTTTTTACAATTTTTTTTATTTCTGAATATGTAAATATGTACCGTTTAACATCTCCTAAAGTTTCGCTGAGAATTCCACTGTTTTTCCCATGTTTTCCACATTTCCAGTTATCAACGATATTATCAGCGATATCGATATTGTCTGTATCCCTGGCCAATGAAACTTGTAGCAATACCAATACTTCAAACACTAAGTAGACCTTCCACCTACCATGTGAATTAATTCTACCTTCACTATGGAAGATCTAGTACGATATAAGGGCTTTGTTACTTCACCATCTGGTCCATTTTCAGACCCTCACATAAACCATGACCTAGTCCCTAACCCATGGCCATTACTTGAACCCTCTTCTCAACCTTTACCACCCGTACCGTCCATACCTACGAGAAAAGAGAAAATAGAGGATATTTTATATGAAGAAGCGGTTTCCACTAGACATGGCAGATATCAAAAGTACTTGGTCAAGTGGAAGGACAAGCTAGTGTCAGACTGCACGTGGATCACGGAGACAGAGCTTCTACGACTCGACATCTTAAAACGTTATCGGAGTTTTATTTCGCCAGAAGCGAATCTTTCTCTATCGGGGAGAGTTGACGAAGACATCAGAGCACCATTCAGGGTCTACTAAAGGAGGAGATCATCATCAGTTTCCCTCTGGATGGATAACCACTACGTGGGCCCGAGTGGACCATTCTAAAGACCTCACATGCATTTGATGTATCTTCAAAGACCCTACACTAGGAAGATGCATGTGAGTTGCATTCTTGAGGAATTTGGACCATTGGATTGAGTACACGCATCAATCGAACCATTGGATCGTGCACGACGGGCATTTGGACCACTCTTGATCATGGACCACCCCATTGGCCACAAATAGTTTAGGATATTTAGATTTATTTATTATGAGTATTTTTTGTCATTTATTTTATTATTTTTAGACTATTTTATGTTTTACTTGAGATAAGTTTTTTTTATGAGCTCTAACGCCTTTTATTTTGAAAAAAAAACAGAACTTTGTATTTTCTCTTATTCATGTGATTTGAAGCTTGGGTGTGGTGTGATTCCTTTCCCCATTCAATGGAAGTGCTAGGCTTCCCATCTATCATCTTCCTTCTCTCTTCCTTTCTATCCACAAAAAAGTATTTTCTCAAAAACGTTTTCTTTTTTCTTCCATTCTCATCCAAAACCATCCCAATCATCTTTTTATTTAACTTTTCATCATCCAACTTCAACCTCAGTTTTGTTTAAGGTTTGAGCTTTTACTCTTTGTTTTGTGAAGAAGCTTATTTCTCCTGTGAAGGGAAATGGTGCAAAACCTGAGTGGGAGCGATTCATACATCTTTCGAGAGAGATCTTCTTTCAAGCTATCTTCTCAAATCTTCATCTTCTCTTCTCCATCACCTATCTTTCCTTTTGCTTCTATTTAAACCTCCTGAAACCCAAACCTTCTTAAAATCCACTCATTGAACCCAACACTGACGACCCTTTAACTGTATGGTGTTGTTCATACAGCCATCCGTACTGTCCTATAGGAACCCATTCGCACATTTTTTCCTCTTCCCTCTTAATTTCTCAAATTCCCTTTTCCTTTAACATATACCCAAAATCAAAACCCCCACTTTCCTAACCCTAGTTCCCAAATCCCTAACTTCTTAAACCATAAGTCCCGAATTATCCCATCCCATACAAACCTAGTTGATTATTCCCTAGAAACCCTAACCCTAAAAGTCAAGAATCTTCCTAATTGAAATAGAATCAAACCTATGCTAATTGGAGGGCTTTCATGACCCTTGGATCCTAGTTTTCTTCATAAATTGTGGTTGTTATCAATGCGGGGCTGTGATTATTTGAATTTACATGCTTTATGTCCCCATTGAATGCCATCAAATTGTGGTAGATTAGTTATATCTTGCTTCTACTAATTTACGATTCATTTCTAGATTCCTTCATCTTATTTTAAAGTTAATTTGCATGGTCCTGCGCAGTGTTCGAAATATTGATATTGCGCAATGTATCGCACCCTTGGGATACAGATACGTATCAGTTATCGTATGGGATATATCGTTTGTATCGCGTAATTTATCGCACTTTTTGGGAAACATGGGGAAACATTGGGAAAATGGTTGAATTTTTCAATGACACTTCAGGGATTATTAAAAAAGATCTTAATACACACTTTTAAATCATAAAATCTCAAAAAAGAAGTGCACATAATAGGTTTCTTTTGTATAGGGTCAAAGTTATGCATTGTCCTATTGAACTAAGACAACTATATTTAGTATCCACCCCGTCCATCTGTTTTTCCATATAATTTTAGGACATTATCCAAATATTGAAGCAAATCCAATAATTAGGTAGACCATACCAAAGGTAACAATGGTGATTGCCCATTAGTGGGCCACAAAAGTTTTGGATCAAGCTGATAATTGTTTTTTCTCTTCATTCGAACTTATATGAAGTTATCAGCAGATTGGATGCCTAATAAAATATAGGAAAAAATAAGGTGCACCCTAAGAAGTTTTTAATGGTACCGTGTTCAACTAACATTGTTTCCATGAGTATAGTCCACCTGATAATTGGATCTTTTTAATTATTGGGATCATGTTGTAAAATGATATGAAAAAAATGAATGGACAGAGTGGACACAGAATACACACGTCAAGTTGGGCCCCATGGTATGGCTGTATGGCCTTAGGTGAGACGGGTTTCACCTAATCCACTCCCTGCACCTCTTATAGTACCAAGTAAACTCTATTGGGCCCACTATGAATGCACATGGTTTATCCATGTTGTCCATCCGTTTTTTCGGTTCATTTTAGGGGTTGAGCACAAATTTGAAACATATCCAAAGCGCAAGTGGACCATACCGCAGGAAACAATAGGAATAATGATTTCCATTGTTGAAACCTCCCTAGAGCCTACAGTGATGTTTATTTTTCATCCAACCTGTTCATAAGATCACAAAGATATGAAGGAAAAGAACAAATATCAGCTTGATCCAAAACTTTTTTGGCCCTCGAGGATTTTTTAACGGTAGATGTTCGATTCACACAATTTTCTGTGGTGTGGTCCACTTGAGCTTTGGATATGCTTCATTTTTTGGGCTAAAACCATAAAATTATACGGTAAAATGGATGGACAGAGTGGATAAAATACATGAATTACAGTGGGCCCACAGAGTTTATGTATTACAATACTCACTACGTTATCGCTTCCCACACACTGCGAAGACGGGGAGTGACGCTCCTCCAACTTGAGTTGTACAAACGGTTCAAAGCTACATGGCCCCACAATAATGTGTTTATTATATCTACACCATTCATGCATTTGGAGAGATCATTTTAGATCATGAGCCCAAAAATGAGCCATATTCAAAGCACAAGTGGACCACACCACAAATAGTAGTGGGGTTGATTCTCACCGTTAAAACATTCGTAGGGCCCACCATAATGTTTATTTTCCATCCAATCTGTTCATTAGGTCACATAGACCTGGATGAAGAGGAAAAACAAATATCATATTCATCCAAAACTCCTATGACCCCGAAAGGGTTTCAATGGTAAACGTTCAATCTTCCATTGTTGTTTGTAGTGTGGTCCACTTGATCTTTGGATCTGTCTTATTTTTTGGCTCAAGCCTTACGACGAGCTTGCCAAATGGACAAACGGTTTGGATATAACACATACCTCATGATGGGAACCACAGAACTTGGCGACATCAACACACCAGTCAACTCGCGGTGGTGTGCGGTACACCAGCCAACTGGATTTCCATAAAAAGGGCTCGAACGCCCTTTTTTTCGAAGCAGAGAGGGTTTTGGAAAATCTTTCCCAAATCTCACATATCTTTGGATTTCAGCGAAGATTTCTCCAAATTTCAGCAAGGATTTCTCCGGATTTCGCCCAAATACTCATATTTCTCCAGATTTCGACGGATTTCTCTCCCAAATCAGAGATTTTGTTTGTACTAACCTACGAACGATGCTTTAATTCGAATGGCCCACCAAAGGGAAGCTTCCAATCATGGCTATCTCTTGTACAGGTATCAAAATCCACCATTTGAAAGTTTCTCTATATATTTTTTTAATTTTTCCAATTGTTTTTTAGATAATGACGTTGTCCCGAACGATATTTGGTCTCTTTTTTTTATTATTCGGTATCTTTCGAAGGTTTCATGTCACCGGACCGCAATACCGATAATATCAGCCAATAGTATCGATATTGCAAACACTGGTCCTGCGTCAACCAATTCTTGGACTCAGGTTGTAATTGACCATGCAACCCCCATTCTAGCTTTCTGTTTGGGTCGTGAATGGGAACCTACAGGGCACTACCAGTCACATGATTAAGGGATGGTTTTGGGCCTGGATCAGTATTCGGTAATGCACCCATGTAAATCTAGATCACCCTTGTAAATCAAGATCTCACAGGAATGTCCACAAGTATGAGGAAATTTCTCTAATTGGATCTCAAAAAATGAGCTAGTGAACCTCTCGATGGGAGGTGTCAAATTTACATGGTCGAATGGGCAGGCCGTGCCAACCAAGTCTAGGGTCGATAGATTCCTTATCTCGATTGAATGGGCAGAGAAGTTTCCTTTGATTGATCAGAGCGGCAAGCCTAGACCCTTTTTCAATCACTGTCATGTAATGCTTGAAGTTGATGAAGAGAACTAGGGCCCGCATCCTTTTAGGTTTGAGCTAGCTTGGTTAGAGGTGGAAGGCTTTGTAGATAAGGTGGAGTGGTGGACATCTTTTACGGTTTATGGGGGTGCTAGCTTATCTCTTTTTCAAAAACTAAAAATGTTGAAGAAAAAGATTTGTGAGTGGAAAAAAGAGGTTTTGAAAGGTCGGGAGGAAACGTCCATTTTGCTTCAAGAAATGCTAAAGATAGGATATCAAAGAAGAGGTGGGTCAATTGTTAGAGGAGAGAGCATGACGAGAAGTCTATTGCGCAAAATATAATGCTTGGTTGCAAGATGAAGAGATTAAATGGAGATAAAGATTGAGGGCTTTGTGACTTAAAGAGGGAGAAAAACACTAAGTTTTTTCATACTATTGCTAGCGCTAGAGCGCACACAAACGAGATCAAATTCCTAATGGAAGAGGGTGTAAGGATAGTGGGGGAAGCAAAAATCAGTGGGGTTATAGTCGAGTTTTACAAAATTCCGTTATCAAAAGATGCTTGGCATCGTCCTCCTCTTGACGACTTACATTTTGATTGTATGTCACTTGAAGTGGCGGTTTCTTTGGAGCGTCCTTTCTTGGAGGAAAAAGTAGAGAAAGCGGTGGCAAAGTTGGGTGGCAATAGAGCTCCGGGGCCAGATGGTTTTTCATTAGCATTCTTTCAGAAATTTTGGGAGATGATGACGGGTGATGTGCTTCGGTTTTTGAATGAATTTTTCGAGAAAGGTTTTATAGCGGAGGAATTAGGGGTTACGTTTATAGTCTTGATTCCCAAAAAGGAAGGTGTTGAAAGCCTAAATGACTTTCGTCCTATTAGCTTGTTAGGAGGCCCATATAAGATATTCATGAAGGTTTTGGCTTCTAGATTTCGGATGGTTTTGGGGGATATAATCTCGGTTGCTCAAGGGGTATTTGTGGATGGGAGACAGATAGGATAGTCGACAGGTCCTTGTTAGCTAATGAATGTATTGATTCTTACAAGAGAAGAGGGGATCAAGGTGTGGTTGGCAAACTCAATATTGAAAAGGCATATGATCATGTGGATTGGACTTTCCTTGATTACGTGTTGGGGAGGTTGAGCTGTGGGGTCAAATGGCAAGGGTGGATCCAAGCGTGTAAGGTCGGCTAAATTTTCAATTCTAGTAAATGGCTCGCCAAATGGTTTCTTCTCAGCTTCTAGAGAGGTATGCGCCAAAGTGACCCATTATCTCCTTATCTGTTTGTATCAATGATGGAGGCCCTTAGCAAAATGTTAGAGAAAGGTGAAGAGATAGGTTCAGTGGAAGGATCTGGGGTGGACAAATCAGATTTTCAGATCTCGCATCTCCAATATCCGGACGATATGCTTTTGTTTTGTAAGGCAGATGCGTTCAAAGTGCAAAACATTCAGTCGATTATTATGTCTTTCGAGGCAGTATCCAGTTTGAAGGTGAACATGCCCAAAAGTGGAATTCTTAGAGTTGGTCTCTCTAAAGAAGAAAATTTCCAGTTTGCATTTATCTTTGGCTGTAAGGAGGGGGCATTTCCAACCACTTATCTTGGGCTCCCGTTATGTTTTGGCAAACAGATAAGACACGTGGCACTTTATCATCGATCGAAGTGATAGGAAGATATCCAAATGGAAATTGACATACCTATCTATGGGCAGGCGAATGATTTTCATTCAAGCATCAATGTCGAATCTCTCAGTTTATTTTGTCTTTATTCAAGTGTCCAAAGTTTGTTTTAAAAGTTTTGGAAAAGCAGAGGAAGTTTTTGTGGAAAGGATTGGAAGAGAAACACAAGTTTCCTCTAATGAAGTGGGAAGAGGTGTGTTAACCACGAGTCCAAGGAGCAGGCTTGAGAAAGTTAGACATGAGCTTAGCATTGCTAAGGAAATGGGTGTGGAGGTTTGGGGCAGGAGGTAGAGCTAGATGGTGGGTGGCGTTAGGGAGGAAATATGGGATAGATGATAGTGGATAGTGGACCAAATCTTCTTCTTTATATCGAGCTTCTTATCTATGGAAGTCGGTGATGTCCTTAAAACAAAGGATTTGGGAAGGGATAGGCTTTGAGTTAGGGAACGGAAAAAACATTCGTTTTTTAGAGGACAGATGGCTAGGTGAAAGTAATTTGAGGGCTAGCCTTCCAAGGCTAGCAAGGTTAGCAACGGAAGCAAATTTGAAGCTTAGTAGTTGTTTCTCTTGGAGGGCCGATGAAATTATCTGGACTCCTCCATGTAGAATGAACCTCAATGAAGAAGATTTTCTAGAATTCTCAACGCTTCTTCAACTGTTGGATAAGGTCTCTCCAGTTGCTTCAAGTACGGATTCCTTAATATGGTTAAAAAATAAATCAGGAAAATTTTAAGTTAAATCATTGTATGGGGTCCTAAGCGAAGAAGGGGAAAATGAGGAGATTGCTCCAACGTCGTATGTATGGAAATATGGTGCTCCGTTGAAGGTAGCGGCTTTTAGGTGGCTTTTTGGGAGGATTAAGATGCTAACTATTAACAACCTTTACAAGAGGAATATGATTCTCCTGAATGTATGCCTTCTCTATTTCCAAGATATGAAATCAGTGAATCACTCGTTTCTTCACTATCCTTTCACTTGGGAGGTGTGGGATCATTTTTTCCAACTATTTGGGGTGCTCCCAGACTCAATAAATATATTTCTTCTATCATGGCAAGTGAGGGTAACGGGAAATCAGAGAAGAGATTATGGCGGATGAGTGGTCTAGAGGAGCTATGGGTTTTATGGCTAGAAAGAAATGACCGATGTTTCATGAACAAGAAGGGGAAAGCGTTAGATGTGTTTAGGAGGGGTAAATCTTTTGTTAAAGAATGGGTTTGGGGTTCGGATAGGTGTTTCCAATTTCTGATGGGTTGTTAGCAGTGTTGTTGCCTCTTTTTTTCGTTATATTCTTTTGTAAATTTTGGTTGCAGCCTTTTAATGAAATTATCACCTTTCAAAAAACAATCTAGAGAAAGAGTACCTTGAGGATTGGGCCCTCAATGTCCAACTTATGCTCCTTCTAGGAGAGATACTGTCCAACATAGCTATCAATGAAGATAGATCTGCAAGCTCTCTTGAGCTCTTAGATCTTAGATCCACCCCTACCTCACCACAGCTATTTGGCCCATTTGGAAAATTACTTGACATTAGAAATGGTTGGCAAAAGTCAAGAACCCAAATTGCTGGGATGAGCCTATGATCATTATGATGGTTTACAGTATCTGATATTGCTTAGAAGAAGCACTTTTCGTCATTTGTAAGAATGATTTTATAACCTTGTCCGCAATTTAAAGCCTCAGATGTGGGGTGTCAATAGGCCCAGCCTGGGCTCATTTGGACCTGGATTTCAACTGATCAGGCTGGGGTGCATTCAACTTCGCCCATTCAAAATTTGAATTTTGCTTGGCCCTGGCCTAGCCATTCCATTCACAGGCCTCCTTGGATGCATTGCTTCAAGTATTGCTGATTATTTCTTGATGAAACTTGAAACCTTTTGAACTACCAATCTCCTCCTGGACTTCGAATTCCATCAGGCGGCAAATCTGAAGGATGACAAAATGGCAACTTTCTTCATTTGATCTGTGCCGGGGGAGTGTTTCTCCAAGCTCGTACCATTGTGAGGCAGACTGCCAGTTGCACTTCTCTTTCTTTTACTCTAACATTTTTTCAGCCAGTCAGATGGGAAGAAGTCCAAATGACCAAAGAGGCTGGTGGTCTTGGCTAGGGCTGTACACAAACCGGGCTAGCCCGATTAACTCGCTCGACTCGGCCCGACCCGGAACTGAGATCGGGTCGGGACGGGCCATTTTCTTCGGCCCGAAACTGAGTTCGGGCCAAGTTCGAATAGGTCCCAGTTCAGCCCGACTCGGCCCGAAACCCGACTCGACCTGGCCCGACTCGGTCAAGTGGTGTGTGTGTGTGTGTGTGTGTGTGTGTATTTCAAAACCCTACTCGTCTCTTTCCCCTTTACCCTTCTGGGATAGTTCACCGCCCCTCTTTGAAGTGACAGTGACTCATCCACCTCACAGACATATAACTTGAACGGCCTAGATTCATCCAAATACAAAAAGGAATTATAATGTCCTGACTAGTTAGATTTTTTGTGGAGTCTATAGTTCAACTATCTAAACCATTGATCGAGGGCCTTGTAATGGGAAGCGGATTACCTGCCAAAGCCCTTCCTACGAACTTGTTGTAAGGTCCGAAACTGGCCCGAACTCGCCCAATTGCTGACCGAGCCAAGTTCGGGCTGGACATGTTGGCCCAGTGACCGGGCTAGGCTGGGTTTGGCTGGTGACCGGGCCGGGCCGGGTTGAGCCCAGTTCAACTCGGATCAACTCGTGTACACCCCTGGTCTTGGCATAGGTAAAATCAGAGAGGAAGAATACGTCCCTCCTCAGTAAGTGGGGGTGGTGTATTGGCAGAACCTCAGCGTCCAAAATGTGGAAAGAAATTGTTGGTATGGGAGATTGCACATACTAATGGTGCAAACCCATTTTCGGAAGTCTTCAGATTCTTGGTTAACAACGAAGAATCTACGTACTTTTGGGAAGACAAATGGATTGGCAATGGACCACTGTCCTCTAAATTCCCAAGCTTTTATCGATTGGTTAGCGATAGACATCTCAGTCAAAGATTGTGGATATTTCAGGAGGATGTCATGGACCATTAGGCTTAGAAGGAATTTGAAGAACAATGAACTGGAAGATTTCGAATCACTGCTTGTCATGCTTAATGAAGTTCGCCTCCCCCCTGGTATGGAATGAGAGAACCTAGAAGAGGGATCCTTCTGGCAAGTACACAACTAAATCCTTCCTCATCTCGATGTCCCATGATGCCAAGAACCACTTCGCCACCCGCTTTGGAAATCTCTCGCCCCTCCTCGGGTTTCAGCCTTCCTGTAGCTTGTGGTAGAAAAGAGAATCCTAACGATGAATAAGCTACAACATCATGGAATGATGATCCCAACATATGCGTGATGTGCAAATCTAATGAAGAAAGCAACACCCACCTTCTCCAATGCCCAGTGGCCTCTTTCATTTGGAGCTTTTTTGTCTCCGAATATCATACCTCCAGGGTTATAATCTCCCACGCAGATGAAGAATTCATTCATTGGAACAGTTGCCATCTCAAGGGACAGGAATACTGTGGAGATTAGTGCCATTCGCAACTTGCTGGGGGTATCTGGAAAGAGAGAAACTCTAGAATCTTCAAGGGAGTGAAGTCGTCAGCAAATATGCTGGTTGAGAAGATCAAAGAATTGATAATCGAAAGGGTGTCACTCTCGGGCAAATTGTGGAAAATCAGTAGCAGATATAGGTCTTGAGTGGTCATCTATTGTGATGAGTACACCATTGCATACCTCTCCATGTTAAACATTTCATTTAACACTTTGTCTTGCATCACTTTGATTCTTTGCTGCACATGTTGTCTCTTGCGGGCTTTCTTGCCCTCTCTTGTATCCCTGAACTATGGTTCTTTTTATAAAATTTATTGTTGCTTGCTCCAAAAAATAAAAATAAAACTGCAGATATATCACCTACATTGAAGCCTTAGGTTATTGATGTGGACACCAGACCATTCAAAGTATATTAACGCAAGAGGCGTGCATTACCCGTGTCAATGTGCTTAGATGAAGGGTAAGGGTCGGTTCTCTAAAGGTTGAAAACCTTACACATGTGTTCGTAACATGTGTAAGTTGCTTAAAGGAGATATTTGGACTGTTGGATTGCGACGATGGTGTGATCAGACCGTTGGATCATCGTGGCCCACTTTCATTGCGCTATCATTGGGGCCCATTAGACATCTTGGATTTGAGTTTATCCTATGAATATTTTATTTATTTGAGTTTTGAGGTAGTGTGCGAACAATTTTTTGTGCAAATTTCTTTTTTTGAAACTTTTTTTAGTAGGGGTATTTTGGTCATTTAGTGTAATTACGAATTTATAAGGGTGTTTTGCCCTAAACCTAAGAATGCCATATTATGTTTATGAAAAGAAAGAGAGCTTTTACTTCTTCAAGACCAAACGATCTCGTCTTTGACTTCCAATGATTGGAAGAGGGCGTGAGGCCCAAGGAAGTGATTTCTCATTTTCTTCTTCTCTCTCACTCTCTTTTCAAGATACTCTCTTCTTTAAACCTATTTTCTTCATTTTCTTCTAAATTCTTTGGATTTAGAAGTCGATTCCTCTTCTTTTCAACCTAAATATTTGGATATTGGAAGATTTTCATCCCCACATTTACATATTTTGACCTTCTTCAAATCCCATCACCCAAGGCCTTAGATTTGAAGAACCATCATTTTTTTTTTCTGCATTTTCCAGATTTCTCAATCTAGAAAATTCCTACTTCCCAAATTAGAAAATCCACTTTCCTGGATTAGAAAATCCACTTGGATCGTTAGACTAACTTATTGCAAGATGAAAGTCCGATCTTTCGTCGGATCTGACTAAATTCAAATTTTAAGGTTCAATACAACGTGTTTGTGATGGATGGCCATAATCATTGCTGCATTTTCCTTATTTCCTTCTTGTGTTTATGATGTAAAAAGATGATTTTTTTTATTTTATTTTTTTTGTTAAAGATTAAATCTACCCCTTTCAAATACCACATTCATTTAGGGTTGGATAGGTCGTCCTACATCAATTTTTGGTATCATAGACTAGGATCTTGCATTGGGTCATCTTATATCAAGATACCTAGGGTCTATATTTTTATTTTTCTAGGATTTCATGCATAGCATATAGATCTAGATATAAAAATTTCATATTTGCATCATATTTAGAGTCCAGATCTGAAACTTTCCACATTTGCATCATTCTAAAGGTTAGGATCATCGATGTCAATAGTCTTGTGTCAAAACAGTCTCCTAAAGTCGTGTTTTAGGGAACCTAAGTTGAGTCTTATAGTGTATGCCCACTCAGACTGGTAGAGAGTTTGGTCTACACCCAATCTTGAACATGAAGTAGTTGACTGAGATGATGAACACGATCAACCAATGTTTGGTCGCCATTGAGGCGCAATCTAGGAACACGAATACCCGTATGGATTAAATAGAAGCGTCCTTAAGAGAAATCTCCAACATTGGAGGGGACGAACAGTCTCAGGTGGGGGGAGTAGTCGATGAATGGGTAGGAAATCGTTGTAGAGGTCGTGGAGAACGTGGCTGAGGGGTAGGCCGTGTAGGGGCGCGAAATTTACAACCCGCAGTCGAGTATCAACACCGTTATAATGCTGATGAGAGGATCTTAAAGAGTGTTAAAGTAGATGCTCCTAGTTTTAATGGGCACCTTGACCCAAAGGCATTCCTTGATTGGTTAACGGATATTAACCATTATTTCGAATGGTATGAGATATTTAAGAACCGACAAGTGTGGTTTGCAAAGATGAAGCTTATAGGTCAAGCTAAATTGTTTTAGACAAATACAGTGTAGGATCGAGAGATAAGGAGGTGCCCCAGTCACGCATTAAGTAGAGATGGAGCTATTAAAGGAAAAATATATTCCTCTCTTACTGTCAAAAGCTCCTAAATCAATGGCAAGCATTATGTCAAGGATCTATATCGGTTGCAGATTACATCGCAAAATTTGAGTACATGATGCGGTGTGATATTCAGGAGGATCCCTTGGTGACGTTGGCACGTTTCAAGGTGGGTCTTCGCATGGATTTGCAGCGTGAGCTTATGACCCATACAGTGGGTGACTTGGATCAGGCATACCAAGTTGTAAAGGAGTTAGAGCATTACCTAAAGTCTCCTATCACAAGACGCTTTGAGTCCCGAGACTCTAATGTTAGGTCTGGTTTTCAGGGAACCAAACCTAACGTTGGAAGTCAGCCTAGGGCACAGGCTAGTGCATCGCCTAAGCCTAAGGATGATAAGGGCAAAGGTGTCCTTGGTGCCAATCCTGGTAGTGGTAGTCACTTGAGATGTTATGAGTGTAGAGGTACAGGTCATTTCGCATACCAGTGCACGGCAAAGACTCGCCGAAAAGCATTAGTCATAGACGAGTCAAAAGAAAATGCAGATGACATGGGTGATTATGAAGTTGAGGAATATCACCCAGAGATGGGTGCTAGAGATTATGAAGAAGAAGAACTAGAGGCTACACCACTAGCCGTAGTTAGATGTGCTTTAGCGCAGGCCAAGGAGAGCGATGATTGGCGCAGAAACACAATTTTCTACACGTTTATCAAGAGCGGTGACAAAAATTGCAAAGTCATCGTGGATAGTGGTAGTTGCACCAAGGTGGTCTCAACTAGCACAGTCACTCGTTTGGGTTTGAAGCCCGTCCCACACCCTCAACCCTAAAAGGTTTCTTAGGTTGACACATCTTCTATGCCCGTGTCCTAACAGTGTTAGTCCCTCATCCAGATCGGTTCATATAAAGACATGTTGTGGTGTGATGATAGAGATGTGCCTATGGATGCAGGACACATCATTATCGGGAGGCCGTGGTTATATGATAAAGATGTCACAATTTTTGGTTGTTCGAATGTGTACATTCATGCATGAGGACAAGAAAATTAAGATTAATTCGCTGCCACCCAAGAGCCCCACGGACAAGGCTAGGGATGTGAAACGAGTGAGTCAAGGAAAGAATAGAGGAAATCCAATCTGAAGTCTCTACATATCATAAATGCAAAAGTGGTTAAAAAAGAAACTAAGGATGATTCGACGGTGTATGCCTTAATTGCTAGAGAAGTTACACCCGAGGTTCATGTAGAATTACCCTATGAGGTGACACTGGTTCTAGAGTACAATGATGTATTCCCTTAGGATTTACCAAATGAGCTTCCACCTATGCGGGACATCCAGCATGTCATTGATCTCGTCCCGGGGTCTACTTTACCGAACCTTCCTCATTACAGGATGAACCCTACAGAGCATGCAGAGTTGAAAAGGCGGGGTAGATGAGCTCCTGCAAAAGGGTTTCATCTAGGAGAGCACGAGTCTTTATGTTATACCAACGCTATTAATGCCTAAGAAAGATGGTACGTGGCGGATGTGTGTGGACAGTAGGGCCATTAATAAAATCACGATCAAGCATCGATTTTCGATACCGAGGCTTGATGATATGTTAGACATGATGGCCAAGTCCACTATTTTTTTCAAGATATACCTCAAGAGTAGGTATCACCAAATACGCATACGCCCAGGAAATGAGTAAAAGACAGCCTTCAAGACGAAGGATGAGTTGTATGAGTGGTTGGTCACGCCCTTTGGCTTGACTAATGCACCCAATACTTTTATGCGTGTTCTTAGTGGTTTATTTTGATAATATACTCATATATAATACCACTAAAGAGTTGCATCTCGACCACCTGAGGCAAGTCGGTAGTGTCCTTAGGGCGGAGAGATTATATGCGAACCTTAAGAAATGTTCGTTCATGTTTGATAGAGTTGTCTTCTTAGGGTCATAGTGTCATCTGTAGGGATGCGAGCGGATCCAAAAAAAGTCAAGGCCATAGTTGACTAGCTTCAACCGTGGAACATACATGATGTGAGAAGCTTTCATGGCTCGGCCACATTTTATTGTCGGTTCATTCGAGGATTTAGCACTATTATGGCTCCCATTACTGATTGCATTAAAAAGGAAGAATTCATATGGTCTAAGGCCACATCTAAGGCGTTCAAAGATATTAAGGGCAAGAAGATAGAGGCTCTCATCATGCGTCTTCCAGATTTTTCTAAAGTCTTTGAAGTAGCATGTGATACTTTAGACGTAGGTATAGGAGGAGTATTAAGCCAAGAGGGTCATTCAATTGCCTATTTCAGCGAGAAACTGAATGAGGTGAAACAAAGGTATTCCTGTGACAAAGAATTTTATGCAGTAGTGTAGTCGCTACGCCATTGGAGTCATTATCTTCTACCGCAAGAATTTGTCTTGTTTTCTGATCACGAGGCTTTGAGGTATTTAAATTTTCAAAAGAAACTCAACCCAAGGCATGCCAAGTGGGTAGTGTTTCTTCATAAATATTCATTTGTCCTGAAACATATAGTCGGGATCAAGAACAAACCAGTTGATGCCCTTAATAGGAGAGTGACATTGATCAACTCCTTAAGCGTACAAGTTGTCAGGTTTGAGCAATTGAAATACGAGTTTCTCATGTGTCCAGATTTTGGGGGAACATGCGCGTTACTATTAGGTGACCAACATAGTTCGGGTGAATTCATGCTCAAAGATGGCTTCCTTTTTAAAGGAGACCGACTTTGTATTCCCCGCACTTCCATCCGGGATTTCCTTGTTTGGGAGCTTCATGTTGGAAGTATAGCTAACCATTTTGGTCGAGATAAGACCATCACCCTAATGGAGGATCAATTTTATTGGCCAAGTCTCAAGCGACACATAGCCAAAATTTTAGGGCAATGTCGAACATGTCAACGGGCAAAACGAAAAAAAAACAGAATACTGGATTGTACACGCCATTGCCAGTGCTACATGCACCGTGGCAAGACATCAGTATGAATTTCATACTTGGGCTTCCCAAGACAATTAAAAAGCATGATTCCATTTTTGTGGTCATGGACCGATTCTCAAAAATGGCCCACTTTCTCCCGTGTGAAAAAAACCTCAGACGCATTCAACATATCCAAGATTTTCTTTAAGGGGGTGGTTTGATTACATGATTTTCCTAAGACCATAGTGTCTGACAAGGATGTCCGATTTACTAGTTATTTTTGGAAGACATTATGGCACATGATAGGCACGAGACTCTGGTTCTCGTTTGCCTACTATCCTCAAACTAATGGCCAAACTGAGGTTATGAATCAAATTCTCGGAAATCTACAACGATGTTTAGTGGGTGAACACATTAAAACTTGGGACTTAGTCCTGTCGGTCGCCGAGTTTGCATATAACAATTCAGTTAATAAGTCTACGGGTATGAGTCCATTCGAGATTGTTAGTGGTTACAAACCTAGACTGCCCATAGATTTATTACCTATGTCAGTCACCCAGAGGCCCTCAGAGTCAGTCAATGCATTCTCCCATCACATTCATGAGTTGCATGCAGAAATTAGGAGGTAGATAAATGCTAAATACAAAATTTCACAGCTGACTTACATCATAGAATTCAAGAGTTTAATGAGGGTGATTGTATAATGATTAGGATGAGGCCAGAACAGTTCCCATAAGGTACCGTTAAGAAGTTAGAAGCACGCAATGCTGGACCATTTAAGATTTTGAAAAAGATTGGGTCCAATGCGTATGTAATAGATCTTCCACCTCGCATGGGGATTAGTTCAACATTCAATGTGGAGGATCTAATGCCTTGTTCAAGCCATCCCATAGACTCTAATTTTGTTCCAAACTATTTGCAAATTTCCAAATTTTCTTCCCAACCTACACCACCTATGCCTATTATACCTGAGAAAAGAGAAGAAATTGATGGAATTGTGAATAAGCAAATTATTTCTACTCAAGACGTTGGATTTCAAATGTACTTGGTGAAGTGGAAGAACAGACCATCATCCGACTATCATGGTTGACGGAAGCGAAGTTGCAGAAGCTAGATTTAGATTTGTTAGAAAGGCACAAGAGTTTTATCTCGCCGGAATCGAGCTCTTTTCAGTTGAGGGGAGTTGATGCGGACACCAGACCATTCAAAGTATATCAATGCAGGAGGCGTGCATTACCCGTGTCAATGTAGTTAGATAAAGGGTATGGGTCGGGTCTCTAGAAGTTGAAGACCTTACACATGTGTTCGTGACATGTGCAAGTTGTTTGAAGGAGAGTTCTGGACTGTTGGATTGCGACAATGGTGTGATCAGACCGTTGGATTGTCGCGGCCCACTTTCATTGTGTTATCATTGGGGCCCATTGGACATCTTAGATTTGAGTTTATGTTATGAATATTTTATTTATTTGAGTTTTGAGATAGTGTGCGCACAATTTTTTATGCAATTTTCTTTTTTTGAAACTTTTTTTAGTAGGGGTTTGTTGGTCATTTAGTGTAATTACGAATATATAAGGATGTTTTGCCCTAAACCTAAGAATGTCATGTTATGTTTATGAAAAGAAATAGAGCTTTTGCTTCTTCAAGACCAAATGATCCTGTCTTCGACTTCCAGTGATTGGAAGACGGCGTGGGCCCAGGGAAGTGATTTCTCATCTTCTTCTTCTCTCTCCTTCTTTCTCTTCTCAAGGTACTCTCTTCTTTAAATCTTTTTCTCTTCCTTTTCTTCTAAATTCTCTAGATCTAGAAGCCGATCCATTTTCTTTTCAACCCAAATATTTAGATCTTGGAAGATTTTCATCCTCACATTTACATATTTTGACCTTCTTCAAATCTCATTACCCGAACCCTTAGATTTGAAGAACCATCAATTTTATTTTTATTTTTATTTTGAATTTTCTAGATTTACCAATCCAGAAAATTCCTATTTCCAGGATTAGAAAATCCACTTGGATCGTTAGACGGACCTATTGTAAGACGAAAGTCCTATCTTTCACCGAATCCGAGTAAATTCAAATTTTAATGTTCAATACAACGTGTTTGTGATGGATGGTCATGATCATTGCTACATTCTCCTTATTTCCTTCATGTGTTTCTGATATATAAAGCTGATGTTTTTTATTTGTTGTTAAAGATTAAATCCGCCCCTTTCAAATACCACATTCATTTAGGGTTGGATTAGGCCGTCCTACATCAATTATCATAGGTAGTAACTGACATAAAAGTCAGACCGAAGGGCAATTTTGGACGCATCCCCCCCAAGAGGGGCTTCCACAAATCCCTTTTTTTCTCACTTAACATTTTTGTCAACTCACAAAAAACTAATATCAGATTAGTTGGTTTTCAGCAAGCGAGTTTTTAGTGCTCAGATGGGGGGCTTGTGAAAGTGCATTCAAACACATAAGGCAAGGAGGTTAGGCTCAAAATGGCATTTTGCCATTAAAAGGCCCTTTTGAAGGCGCATCCAAACGAACCCGAAAATGTATTATATGTAATCAATGAAAGCAGTGCATGCATGTGTGCGTGTGAAAGATATTGCATGGAAATGTATGTGTTCGTGCATGCATGTGAAAGATATTGCATAGAAACGTATGCCTGCATGCAGCATGTGTGTGTGCATGTGAAATATATTGCATGGAAAATGTATGAACTTGTATCGCTTCTGAAGGTAGCATATAATGGATGTTCCCTATCATGTTTAGACTATAAGGAAATCCACAATCCATTAAGCAAAAAGATATTGGTCTTCAAAGAAAGACATCAGCTTCAAACTGCTCTAGATACATGCTAATTGGCATAGATATATGATGAAGACAACAGTAGTCTCCAACAACACCTGAAGCAGCACCCCACCCTCATCTCCAACAGATACATGGTCATATACATTGATGGGAACTGGTCATTGCATGGGCTGGGCTTCGATGGACCATGGCCCAAAAGAAAAACTCTTGCTGAATGGTCCTAACCATCCATTCAATATATATATTCACCATTGAAGATGACTGGTTTGCTATTCTGTTAACACTCTGTTCGCAAGTAACCAACTGGACAGTTAGGCTTCCACCAGGTTCGATGTTTGGGCCACGACAATTCAACAACTGGCTTATGACCAGTTGCGGTTACCATGCATGAGCCACATGTACAAGATTTGGGATGGGGTCACTGATTCAGGTGGAATTGGAGCTCACAAAATTGGCCCTCTAGCATTCCAACCTAGCTTTAAAATAAATGCATAAACAAATATATAATAGCTTGTGAAATAAGTATGGTAGGCAGTTTAGACGAGCATGAAAATTGAAATAGTCAAAGGGCTTACCAACTTTAAAACTCCTAGAGGTTCCTTAACGGTGAAAGTGAATTCCTCATTCCAAACAGGATTAAGGCAACTATTAATAACCTTGGTCTTCACAGTCTGAAGCAGAAGATAAATAATAATTCAGGGTTCAAAAGAGATAAATAACACAATGACGTATGATTTGGAACTTAGAAGAATGTGTCCATACTTTTTGACAATGGAAAAGGAAAAGAAAACAACTCAAATATTCGGCATAAAGCATTAAATCATTTTTTTTAGACTCGGATTTTCTTGTTCCGTCTCAAGTTGCAACTTGCCCAAGTCGGGAGATTTTATCGGCCCAACTCAGTCGAGTCGAGGGTGACCCGCCATTAAATTGAAGTTTAGAAAAAAGACGATGGTTTTCAATCAAACATTCTATCAAATTCCAAATTAACTTCACTTCCATTGGAAAGGTCAAAATTTTTTTTCTTTTTTATAAGATAACTCTCAGGAAAGAAAAAAAAAAAAAAATGAATCATTTGTTATCATGTTGCTGAACAGAGGGCCATCCAAAATTTGCATGGACAGGATGGATGACCCTGACGTTTTGAATGGTGGTCTGCAAATAGACAACCATAGTGAAAACAAAAGGCTTCTTTAACTGTCCACTTTCATGCTCCCAATGTAACGGTTAGGATGATCTCATCAGAGTGATTTCTTAGCCATAAGAATCAAAATTAGGATAGGATAAAAACAGTGGTGAACCACAAAGCAACAATCCACATGAATGAGTGAAAGAAGTTAGAGAGAGCAACAATGGTGCAAAAGCTAGTTTATTCACACAAGTAGAAGAAAATTTTACACTAAATAAAATTAATAAATCTATTTACTGAATAGAAAATCATCCCGTACATCCAAAGCAATCATATTTATATACAAGACTTTATATTCTTACTCAAGCCAACAACTTAGATTTAACTGATCTTCCATATCTTTGATGTAAAAGTGACCAACTTGTTCTTGAATGATGATGACAGTTTCATTACAAACCAAACAAAGGTAGCGAGCAGCTCAAAGAAAAACAAGGATGATGAGAGAGTTAAGTAGATTTGGAGAAGGATAGAGAGAGAGAGAGAGAGAGAGAGAGAGAGAGAGAGAGAGAGAATGCTCGTGTATTAAGGCGCACATGACCTAACACACCATTTATTCTACTGTGAATAAAAAACAGATACATACACCTCAGGATTAAACAAAACTATGCATATGCACACACCCAAAATACATAAATATAGCACTTTTCGCTTCCTAGACTCCCCCTCAAGTTGGAGCATAGATGTTGATCATGCCCAACTTGTCAGTAATACAATGAAGAGCATCCCAATTGAGACATTTGGTGAGAACGTCTGTCAATTGCGCTCCAAAGCGAACAAAGGGGGTCTCAATCTCCTTGTTAGCAACTTTTTTTCCCAAATAAAATGACAATCAATCTCAATGTGCTAGTACGCTCATGAAACACTAATAATGTGAATCGCAACCAGATTATCACAATGCAAGGGAATGGGACTCGAAGGACTATAGCCAAGCTCCTACAAGAGTCTGAAGCCAAATAAGCTCACATGTCGCATCGGCCATTGCCTTATATTCAACTTTGGCAGATGATCGTGCAACAACAGACTACTTCTTACTCTTCTAAGTGACAAGATTTCCACCCACAAATACCCTGATGTAGATAGCTTATCATGCAAACGCTTCCACAAAGAGCTGAAGAATATACCAGATATACACTGAGACTTCTGGTGTATGGCCAGGGTCCCAAGGACCCAAAAACGATGAAGCCAATCCACTACCCCCTCCCCCCGAAACTACTCTATGGATACCAAAATACAGCAAATCGGATCCACCCAATGAAGAAATCCTTAAGAAACATCTACCAAATTCAAAGAAATCTCAAAGAAAAGCAGGGTGGAGGGGGGGAAAGAGTGAACTTGGGTTTCTGCCGGATGTGAAAAACAGTCCAAACATACCTCAAACCAGCCCCAAAATTTCCACAAAAATCACTACAAATCTTTTAATTCAAGCTTCATCAAAATATACTTTTCCCGATTAAAAACGGTTCGTACAGAGTGTACAGTTGTGACATCAGCTGTAAGGTTGCTGACGTCAACAAGTTCCTGTAGCAACGATCAACGTGAATTGTTTAGCTCTAATACAAGTTGAGTAGAGCAGATTTTAAGAAGAAAATAAAAGAAAAGGGAAAAAAGATGAGAGAGAGAGAGAGAGAGGAGAAAAAGGAGAGAGAAAGCAGTTTGGAAGAGAATGCTTTTGTGTTAGAGCACACACCACCTAACACATCTTTTATTCTATTGTGAATATTTAAAAAAAAAAATACATACTCAAGAGTACATAAAACTATGCACATGCACACACCTAAAATACATAAATACTATGCTTTTCACTTCCTATAGAGAGACCACCCAAACCCAAAAGGCCTAGATTCCATTTCATTGACAACCAAATCTTCTTTGCAACACCCCTCAAAAACCTTATGGCCCCCAAGTCCCAATCAATCATCCTTCCTTTTGCCCCAGTAAAGACCTTGTTTAGCTTTTCCAACTTGTTAATGAGGTCCTATCATTTCATTCCCTCCAAAGTCCAAATAAATGAAAGACCTGCCAGCAATGACAATCTCCACAATGCTTGCCCCCTTCTACAATATCTACTATCATTTCATTCCCTCCAAAGTCCAAATAAATGAAAGACCTGCCAGCAATGACAATCTCCACAATGCTTGCCCCCTTCTATAATGTCTACTATGGGATTAAAAAATGGTTATGTTATGTGCATAAAGGCTGAAATGTAAGGAAATGGTCACTCCCTCTACATGATCAAGGGTGAATCAGTCCATTATGAAAAAGGGGCTGTATAGGCCCATATCGGCATAGTTACAGGGCTGATATGCCGTTAGAAGCCAATATGAACATAAAGAGCCCATTTTGAAATTTTTTATTTTCAACTCCTCTTCTTTTCCACTTCTTTTTATTTATGTCAAGCAGAAATGATTCCACTTCTTTATTCATGTCAAACATAAAGGAAGCTTGGAAACTAAGTTTAAACTAGGTGTAAGATTATTTTGAGGATCGAAACACAAAATAGAGTAAAATTCGATGAATTGAAATTGAGTGGACCATGTTGGGAATATCTAAAGCAATAACTATCACTTTTTTTTCCCATTTTGCCACCTTCTTTTTGTTATGATTATATGTAACACACCCTAATCCACCAAATCATGCTCAATGTGTGTTCGGAGCATGAAAAGTGATTACATAACAACCTATAATTGCATCATCAACTCATCATTACTCATATATCGACTTATAATGACTTATAATCATAATTATATATTGATATTAGATTTTAGAAGCCTAAATATGGGAGTTTTACTGTTTTAGAGTCAGTCTCAAGTTAACCAAGACAACATTCTTACTAAAGAATGGCCCATTACACCATCAAATACATGTTCAAAATTAAGGGAAAAAAAAAAAAAAAACATATATTTCAGATCTTCATATTTTTATAATGTTTTTCCAATATCCAGTAATTTGGAGATGGCTTTTAAATATTAGAGTGGAGAAAGTTTTACGATCAGCTACCCACCAGACATCAACCTCCCTCTGTTACCCACCCACTTGCATCATTCCCCTAATAATTACATAACTTGGATGCCGTAGCTGCAGACTTTTGATCAATAGAAAGAAGTTTTGTTTTTGTAAGCAGAGTGACAATATGCAGAGATCAAAAGGTCTAAGAAAGCGATAAAGGATACATGAGCAAGACCTGATTTCCAAGCTTGATAATGACATAAGGATCGCTGCTTGTGAAATCTCGGACTACAAGTTTTTTTCCTTGCACTACAGTCACTTTCAGCACACCATCTGCAACTGCCTCATCAGCCATCTCCCTCTGCACTTTACACCTAACAGAATACTCTTACACCTGCCAAAACAAGGAGCTTCTTAAACCCATGAAACTTTATCAATCCCTCATGAAACTACTGACGTGATTCATGCACGGATGTACTGAAAAGGCAATTCACAGAAATGCACCAGCATGTGACATGCATGTGAGAGCCTGACAAGGTCCAGGCCACACATGCTCTAGGCCCAACCATGAACATGCCCTTGTTGGCTGTGAGGTGGAAGCATACACATAAACCCTCATGCAAGGCCCAACATGAACATGCCCCTTGTTGGCCTCAACACTGAAGTGTACACATTGTGATTCAAATATCAGTAAATAATTATCACAATTTCAAAAGAAAAAAGAAAAAGAGGAAGAAGAAGAAGATATTGGTATGTTTTGTATGTACCAGTATAGTTATCACAATTTCAAAAGAAAAAAGAAAAAGAAGAAGAAGAAGATACTAGTATGTTTTGTATGTACCAGTATGTGGCAATAAATCAGTCAAAAATCATACTACTGTGATGTGGGACAACTAACCACTTGCTCTAAAAGCTCGAACTAATAGAGTGTGGCAAATCAATCCCTTTATCTCATTGCCCAAGGTCAGGCCATCGGCCGAACCTCCTCGTGGGCCCCACTTCACATGGGTCCCGCTTCACACAAACCACCCACCTCACATAAGCCACACACCCCAAGTGTCACACAGGCCACCCCACTCGAGCCCGGTGTGTAAATGGCCCTGCATTAATCACTCCCGATGAGAGGTCTCGATCATGAGACCTCCCGCTCTAATACCACTTTTGACGTAGGACAACTAACCACTTGCTCTAAAAGCTCAAACTGATAGAGCATGGCAAATCAATCTCTTTATCTCATAGCCCAGGTTAGGCCTTCGGCCGAACCCCCCTCGTGGGCCCCACTTCACATGGGTCCTGCCTCACACAAGCTGCCCACCCCGAGTGTGCCCCTGCTTCACACGGGCCACCCCACTCAAGCCCGGTGTGAAAATGCCCATGCATTATACTGCCTATATACAGTGCATATAAATTGATACAATACTGATACATGTCAGTTTTTGGTACGTGAAGTGAAGCAGCAATGGATTTGGGTGCGAGAGAAAGGGAGTGCCTGTTTCAAAATGCTAGCAAGTATTAAAAAGCTAGGAAATGGGAGTGCGATTACAAAGCGCGATCCAAAGTAGGAGCAGCAACTTGATAGAAGGATCATGCAACTAAGGTTTTGGGGGCACTGATAGGTGCTCTGGTACTGATATTTGAAAACACATTCACCCTCATGCACAGAATGTGCCTGAAAGGCCGCACAAACTGTAATAGCATGGCCCAGAAAATAGGACAGTTCACTAGACGAGGGAGGCACAGCTATAGAGAAAAATGCATGGTCTGAAATAGCATGACCAGTGGTCCATATCCAACATGAATGGGTTAACAGCCCAACTGATGAGTGGAGCAGACTGCACTTTGGGGCACAACATGTTTCCCTGATCTCATGTGTGCTAGGTCAGCACATTTGTCAAGAATCTGCTTCTTCCATCAATCCCAACAGGAATCGCCTTGGCATTTTCCACCTTTCATAATGTTCTCATCTTCATAATTAAACGGAACTCGGTCCCTTCCGAACTCACAAAAAATTGTACTTCATGATAAAACTGGAAAAGTCAAACTATAAAGAGCCGTTGAACATGAGAGACCTTGAACAAATTCTTCGACCAAGTTTTTGAATCAACTCTGGCTCAGGCCATCATAGAGAATGATACTTAAGATTCTGACCTTCCTCATAGCCGACAGAAAGGATCGAATACTGCCAGCAGTACCATTTGCTTACCATCCTGCATCTTTTTCTGCCAACATGTTATATATGTTCAGGACATTAGAACCGCGCAAAAGCTGGGATCCACCATGAAGATCACTTGGGCTGAAAGTCAGGACAATCCGTTGAATATGCGGTCCACACGTTGATTTTTGCTCTAAGTGATCTTCATGGAAGGTCAACCTTTGCAAGGCTAAGACGTCCTACCCATGTGCCATGGAACATGTTGACAACAAAGGATCCAGTACAGTTAGCTTATGGTACTGCCAGCAGTACTTGAACTCAGAGATGATAAATCTAGATTATTAGAAGAAACCTTCAATTTTCCATTTTTTAGGAAAAAATAAAGCTTTCAAAAGGGATCTTATTCACACCACACATGCACACGTGGCAAACATGTACGAGTTTTTCTGTCCCAAAATAAGGGAGGTCCAAACCTATAGTTCAAGACAAAAAAAAATAAAAAATAAAAAATACATGTCACTTTGCTGACAACCAAGGCGTGCTATATCGGTTATGGTATTGGTATTGGCCGACTCCTCACACGATTTGGAGCTGAATCAGTCAAGGTTAAAAAAATGAGGCTGCAATGGTCATTACAGGGTGTAATTTCGGGGTTTTAAGGTGGGATTAGAGGACTTCATGTCTCATATCCAATTTGTGGACGATACAATTTTATTTTGCAAACCGGATGCGATCTAGCTTAGGAATCTTCGTAAGGCGTTATTCTGGTTTGAAATGGCGGCAGGTCTTGCTGTTAATTTGCAACAATCTTCATTATTGAGCATTCGTTTGCAAGGTGAGGAGGTGAATGATCTTGCTCAGATGTTTGGTTGTAATGCGGAATCCTTCCCTATGATCTATTTGGGCCTTCCCTTGTGTATCGGAAAAGTGAAGAAATGTTTGTGGGATCCCGTTATTGAAAGATTCGATAGGAAATTGTCTAGGTGGAAAAGCAAGACATTACCTTTGGGGGGTCATATTGTGCTTATTGTAGCGGTACTCTCTAAGCTCCCCCTATATTTCATATCTATTTCAAATGTCCCAAAGGGGCACTTAACAAGCTCGAAAACCTTGGAAGGGATTTCTTATGGCAAGGTGGGGAAGTTAATAAGAAGTTTCACTTCATGAAGTGGCCGGATGTGTGTAAGCCGAAAGAGGCGGAGGGGTTGGTACCTGTCATTTGGAATCTATGAATGAACCGTTATTGGGGAAATGAATTTGGAAGTTTGGGACTAAGGAGGGGATGTTATGGAAGGAGGTCATCATAAGAAAGTATGGGGTGGATAGAGCTGGTTGGTGGCCCAATAGTGTGGGCCTGTACAAGGCATCCACGATTTGGAAGCAAATCATGAAGCTCAAAGAAGTCCTCATTCAAGGAGTGGTATATGTAGTGGAGGACAGTGTTCGAAATATCGATACTATCGGCCAATATTATCGTTATCGCACCACTGCGAGACGAAACTCCTCCGATAACACCCGGAAGATACCAAAAATCCAAAACTTCAGATATCACACGATATTATCGTCGATATCGCGCGACATATTGTTGAAAGATACCAAGTACAAAAAAAAAAACACCAAATATCGTCCAGGACTGTGTCATTATCCAAAAAAAAAAAATTGGAAAATTTAAAAATATATATAGAGAAACTTTCAACAGGTGGATTTCGATACCTATACAAGAGATTTTTATGATATACCTATACAAGAGATTTTTATGATCGGAAGCTTCCCTTTGGTGGGCCATTCGAATCAAAGCGTCGTCCGTAGGTTAATGCAAACAAAATCTCCGATTTGGAAGAGAAATCCATCGAAATCTGGAGAAATCCAAGTATTTGGGCGAAATCCTTGCTGAAATCCGGAGAAATCCTCGCCAAAATCCGAAGATCTATGAGATTTTGGAGAGATTTTAGGCCGGAACCTTGTCTGCTTCGAAAAAAATGGCGTCCGATCCCTTTTTTAATGGAAATCGAGGTGGCAGGTGTACCGCACACCACCTAATTGACTGGTGTGTTGACGTCACCAAGTTCCATGGGTCCCATCATAAGGTATGTGTTATATCCAAACCATTCGTCCATTTGGCAAGCTCGTCGTAAGGCTTGAGCCGAAAAATAAGACAAATTCAAAGATCAAGTGGACCACACTGCAAACAGGAGTGGGAGATTAAACGTTTACCATTAAAACCATTTTGGGGTCACAGGAGTTTTGGATTAATATGACATTTGTTTTTCCTCTTCATCCAAGTCTGTGTGACCTAATGAACAGATTGGATGGAAAATAAACATTATAGTGGGCCCTACGAATATTTTAACAGTGAGAATCAGCCCCACTGCTATTTGTGGTGTGGTCCAGTTGAGCTTTGAATATGGCTCATTTTTGGGCTCATGATCTAAAATGATCTCTCCAAATTCATGAACGGTGTAGATATAATAAATACATATTGTGGGGCCATGTAACTTTGAATCGTACCACTCGAGTTGCAGGAGCGGCACTGCCGGACGCGGATTTCCTACGAAAGCTTTTCATAGGAACTTCCTGCGCTGGAAACCTAGGTGGGGTCCACCGTGATGTTTGTGAGAAATCCACTCCGTCCATCCATTTTCTGAGATATTTTTAGGATAAGAGGACAAAAATGAACCGTATCCAATACTGAGTATTGAACGTACACAGTTGAAATATTCATGGGGCCACATAAGTTTCGAATCAGGCCAATATTTGTGTTTTCAGTTCATCCCAGTAGGAATGACGTTATTAACGGTATGGATGGCATGTAAACATCACTTTCTAACCCAGAGAGTTTTCAACGGTAGAAATTTTCCTACCCACCTTTTCCTCTAGTGCGGCCCACTTGAGTCTTGGATCCTTCTCACTTTTGGTCTCAAGTCCTAAAATGTACTCAGAAAACAGATTTACGGTGTGGATTTCTCAAAAACATCACATTGGGTCCCACCTAAGTTTCCAGCGCAGGAACTTCCGCTTTCGCAGGAAATCCGCGTCCGGCACTGTGTGGTAGGAAGCGGGCGTAGTGAGTAGTGTACTACATAAACTCTGTGGGGCCCACCATAATTCATGTATTTTATCCACTCCATCCATCCATTTTACCATATAATTTTATGATTTTTAGCCCAAAAAATGAAGCATATCCAAAGCTCAAGTGGACCACACCACAAAAAATGGTGCGAGTTAAACATCTACCATTAAAAAAATCCTTGGGAGCCAAAGAAGTTTTGGATCAAGCTGATATTTGTTCTTTTCCTTTATCCATATCTTTGTGATCTTATGAAGAGGTTGGATGAAAAATAAACATCACTGTAGGCCCTAAGGGAGGTTTAAACGGTGCAAATCATTATTCCTATTGTTTCCTGCGGTATGGTCCACTTGACCTTTGGATATGTTTCAAATTTGTGCTCAACCCCTAAAATGAGCCGAAAAATAGATGGACTGCATGGATAAACCATGTACATTTACGGTGGACCCAATAAGTTTACTCAACTTGACGTGGATTAGGTGAGACCCCGCCTCACCCAAGACCATACAACCGTACATCATGTGGGGCACCAACTTGAATTTTGACCCATGGATTAGGTGAGACCCCGCCTCACCCAAGACCATACAACCGTACCGTGGGGCCGAACTTGACGTGTGTATTTTGTGTCCACTCCATCCATCTGTTTTTTCAGATCACTTTACAACATGATCCTAATAATTAAGAAGATCCAATTATCAGGTGGACTATACTCAAGGAAACAGTATTAGTTGAACATGGTACCATTAAAAACTTCTTAAGGTGCACCTTAATTTTTCCTATATTTTATTAGGCATCCAATCCGCTGATCACTTCACATAAGTTTGAATGAAGAGAAAAAACAATTATCAGCTTGATCCAAAACTTTTGTGGCCCACTAATGGTCAATCACCATTGCTACCTATGGTATGGTCTACCTAATTATTAGATCTGCTTCAATTTTTGGATAATGTCCTAAAATGATATGGAAAAACAGATGGATGGGGTGGATACTGAATATAATTGTCTGAATTCAATAGGACAACGCATAGCTTAGACCCTATACAAAGGAAACCTATTATGTGCACTTCTTTTTTAAGATTTTATGATTTAAAAGTGAGTATTAAGGTCTTTTTTAATAATCCCTGAAGTTTCATTGAAAAATTCAACCATTTTCTCAATGTTTCCCCATGTTTCTCAAAAAGTGCGATAAATTATGTGATACAAACGATATATCCCATGCGATAACCGATACGTATCTGTATCCCAAGGGTGCGATACATTGTGCGATACCGATATTTTGAACACTGGTGGAGGATGGGGTCAAGGTCAGATTTTGGAAGGATATCTGGCTTGGCGATAGAGTCCTGCAAGACATCTTTCTGAATCTTGCCCTCAATGCATTGGATCTGAAGATCTCTGTTAGTCATTGCTTCTCAGTCATGGGTAACCATGGGGTTTGGAATCCTTCCTGCAAAAAAGCTCTTCGAGAGGTGGAGCTTCAAGAGCTTATGGTGCTTCTTAGCTAGTTAGAAGGGGTCCCAGTCTCGGATGGGATCGATTCAATGCGTTGGCTTAAGGATATGTCAGGGAAGTTTTCGGTGCGATCTTTCTACTCCTTTCTCGCTAGTGGCCAAAGTGGAGTGGTTGCTAAGGCGCACACTTTCCAGCTTTGGTCCTATGGCTTGTCGTATAAAGTGGCAGCTTTTGCATGGTTAGTGGGGTGGAATAAGGTGTTGACTATTGATAACCTTCGTAAGAGGAGCCTCTTCCTTACCAATGCTTTTTCAGCTTGGGTCTTTTCGGATAGCAGATAGCATCGACGACTTTTTTTAGCACTGGCATTAGGGGGGGGGGGAAGGTTCCAAGGAATGGGGATTGTTTTTCTTAGCTGGGTCGTAGGCCATTTAAAAGGAAAGAATGCTCGATCTCTTGTGGTTGAGTGGAGGTCGTGTCTTTCTTAGCATGTGGCTCGCCGGGCTTTTTGTGTTTGTTGGGGTGGCTTTTCTTGTTTTATGATTATTATTTTTTTGTATTCTTTCGGCTTTGTCGTCTTTTCAATAAATTGTCATCTTTCCAAAAAAAAAAAAAGGTCATGTGACAGTCAAAAAACGGCTATCCTTTTCTTTTTTAATAAAAATGTCCCAAATCCTTTTTTTGCCCAATCTTTTGCAATTGTTCTTCGCTTCTCATCTTTCCTATGGTATTATTTATCATTGTTTCAAATAGCGCTCGTAGTGTAGTGGTAGCGTACGCTACGTAGCGTAGCGTGGCTATAGCACTACGTAGCGTCCCAAATAGCGTAAATCCTACGTAACACGTAGCATAAGTTACAATGTATTTTTTTACTATTTTATTTTTTTATTAATTTTTTTCACATTTTCTTTGTTTCTAATGTTAAGGAATGTGACACTTGTATTATACTTGATACTTTTAACCTATGTGTTTTTTATTTCTTTTCATAATTGTGACTTGTGGTTTCAATTAGACATTATTAATTAAAGTGGTTTGCTTAGAAAGTTGTTGATGTGATAATTATTTGATTTGGCTTATATATGTGGATTGGTTTTTGATAAATGACAACTAATAACTTATTTGAACATGCTTATAATTGATAAAATGAATCATCTTTTAGGCATTTTTATATTTTTTTTTCCTTTTTTTATTATTTATTACATTTGCTCTATTTTTAAATTAAAAAATAGAAGTATCGTGTAGCGCTACGTATTTACGCTTCACGCTATAGAGGGTTGAGCACTACGCATCACGCTACCGCTATTTAAAACACTAGTATTTATGACTAACATTGTGCTCATATCAAGGACTAAAACTCTATATTAGAGAGAATTGTGTGGATCGAGCTTCTAATGCGGGGGCATTTTCACACCGGACTCGAGTGGGATGGCCTGTGGGATGCGGGGGCACACTTGGGGTGGGTGGCTCACATAACCCATGGATTTGGGGCCCGTGTAAGGCGGGTAACTCGTGTGAGGTGGAGCCCATGGATTTCGGACCCACGAGGGGGCGGAACCATGGATTTGAGGCCCATGAGGAGGGTTCAGCCGAGGGACCTCACCTATGGATTTGGGGCCTAGGCTATGAGATAAAGGGATTAATTCACCATGCTCTATCTGTTCGAGCTTTTAGAGCAAGTGGTTAATTGTCCTGCATCAACTTCGTAGGTTATTTTGGGAAAGTTTCGAAAAAGATGCAAGTGTTCATTTCTTTTTAAAATTTCTTGCTAAAAATAGTTTTTACGAAGATTACAACACCGATTCGACCACATCTTGCTAGATTCTTAGTCAATGTGCAAGATTTTTTATAATTTTCTATTTTTTTAAATGTTGTTGTTTTTTACATAGAAACCGGCAAAAATAAGTTTATTTATTATATATTTAAGTGTGGATGATTCCAACTGATGTAGAATAGTTACATGTACAAAAGCATGCCATAAATTAGGGATTTTAACCACACTTTATTTTTTTTAAACTTCAACTGATTTTCGAATGAACATCAACTATGAGAATTTTTTTATTATATATTAAAAAAAAAAAAAAAAAAAAAAAACCCGGAAATTTTTTTGGGTTTAATATTGACAATGGATGCTTTAAACATATTACATACATACGATGCTTACAGGTAGATTCTCATACCGTAGATTAAGGATTTTAACCCCATTTTATATTTTTTGTAATCTTTTTATTTCAATTGGTTTTCACATGAACAATTACTACATGAAAAAAATCCCAAAAAAATAATAATAATAATAATAATTTGTTAATTATTAAATGTAAATGCTTCAACCAGATGTAGAATGCTTACATGTATAACACCATCACCATGCCATATTTAGGGACTTTAACCTCTCTTTTTTGTCATTTTTATTTTTATTGTTTATTTATTTACTTTTAGATAACTGAATTTTATTAGAATGCACGCCAAGAGCAAGAAAAGAATACGACGCAACACATCACTCCCAAAGGGAAGAAAGAGAAGCAACTTTAGTTGCATTTACATGATAAGCCCATCCCCTTACAAGACCTTTAATTATACATATGACGTCACCTACCAAGGACCACTTGTTTCTGAAACATCACTCATTCCGCTCCTTCAAAATGGCCAAAAAAATAAAAGCCAAAATGAGAAGTCTCAAAATAGCTTTATTAGCTTTCCCAACCCCTCATGCCACACTCAAAGGAGATCCGACACCAACTCTAGCATAACCCAAGCCATATGGAATGTTCCAAGGAAGAAATCCCACACAGTCCACACATAAGGGCAATGGACAAATAAATGATCAATAGACTCCACATCCCCAAACACATTAGACAAATGTTGGAGAGAATAGGGGGATCTTCGTTGAAGATTATCAATAGTCAACACTCGTTTTTCCCACCAACCAGACAAAAACTGCCACCCGAGGAGGGGTCCATAAAACCAATGACGAAACAAATGAGAAAGACCAGGATTGATGAATTAAAGAGATAGCAACCTAAAAAGAGACCGAACTGAGAATTTCTCGAAAGGATGACCTTTCCAAATCATTAAGTCCTTTTCCTGTAGTGAAAGCATAACATACTTAACGTAATCTAGCAGGCTGATAAACTCTAAGACCTTGCCATTTCAACAAGTTCCTATGGCAAGGGGATATCCAAATGAATACCCAATATGATGCTTTTCGTGATATAGATCTTCAACCCCAAAACAAGTTAAAATCAACTAATGATTGTTCTTAAATTTTTTACCTTCTCGGAAAAGCCATAACGTATCGATGGGGACCATTATGCCCACCGATACCGTTACGGCATACCTTGGTCACAACTTGTTTAGGATTCAAAACACTCAACTCGACAAAACTCAGGAAATAAAAAAGCTCAATGAACTCAAAGAAATTCAATTGGACTCCCAAGACTCTAGAATATTTATATACTATTATTTTAAATATTAAATACTATGAACATAGTCAAAAAAAACCAAACCGAATTACTCGACTCCAAACTTTGAGTCGATCATGATTTATTGAGATTTTAAACCTTGGCCTAACCCATTAAGAGCACCACACATGCAAAATAAAAGTAGATGGTATTCATTATATACATATGGTCCACTTGATCCATGGAAGAGCCTAATTTTTTAGGCCAAAATGTGCACAATTAGGCCAACCCAATGAGTGGCACTTAAGAAGCACATGTGGACACATGGCTGCAAATGACCTCAGCACCTCCTTGGGGTAAAAAATTGAAAAGCCACTATCATAGAAAAGCAAGACAACTATTTTCCATTTATGCTTAAACCATGGTCCAACGCATCAAGAGCACCACACATGCATAATGAAAGAGGATGGTATTCATTATAAACATATGGTCCACTTGATCCATGGAAGGGCCTAATTTTTTAGGCCAGGATGTGCACAGTTGGGCCAATGAGTGGCACTTAACAAGCACATGTGCGCGCATTGCTGCAAATGGCCTTAGCACCTCATTGGGGAAAAAAACTGAAAAGCCACTATTATAGAAAAACAAGACATCTATTTTCCATTTACGCCTGTTTGGATTCATGGAAGCGCATGGAAACCTCATTTCCCTTGGTTTGCACTAGTTATTTTCCTGGAAAATCTATTTTCATTATGAGAGTCTTCATGAAAATTGCCCTTCCTCATTCCTAGGACCTAAGAAATAGCATTGCCTTGGTTGATAGGAAAATCAATTTTCATTATTTATGAACCCAAACCACTCGGATTTCCATGAGGAGGCTATCAGTAGATGATCTTAATCATTTGTTCCCCGTGGTTGGTCAATCCTAGCCAATTATATTTCCATGTTGGGCTCATCCGTATATGATCTTAACCATTCGGGGCCCATATTGATCCTAAGCATGAGGCATGTGTATTTCCAAAAGGACCACCAACCCCCCCCCATCGTGGGAGCCGACTTCAAAATGCTAATGCCCCTATTAGTGACAGGTGCTTCGAAATCCATATGATGTAAATCATTAGTCAATCCTAACCAGTGTCCGAAATATCGGTATCGCGCTACGTATCGCACACTTGGGATACGGATATGTATCGGTTATCACCTGGGATATATCGGTTGTATTGTGTAATGTATAGCTACTGTTGGAAACATGGGGAAAAGTTGGGAAATTGAGATTTTAAACCTTGGCCTAACCCATTAAGAGCACCACACATGCAAAATAAAAGTAGATGGTATTCATTATACACATATGGTCCACTTGATCCATGGAAGAGCCTAATTTTTTAGGCCAAAACATGCACAATTGAGCCAACCCAATGAGTGGCACTTAACAAGCAAATGTGGACACATTGCTGCAAATGACCTCATCACCTCATTGGGGTAAAAAAATTGAAAAGCCACTATTATAGAAAAGCAAGACAACTATTTTCCATTTATGCTTAAACCATGGTCCAACGCATCAAGAGCACCACACATGCATAATGAAAGTGGATGGTATTCATTATAAACATATGGTCCACTTGATCCATGGAAGGGCCTAATTTTTTAGGCCAGGATGTGCACAGTTGGGCCAATGAGTGGCACTTAACAAGCACATCTACGCACATTGCTGCAAATGGCCTTAGCACCTCATTGGGGAAAAAAACTGAAAAGCCACTATTATAGAAAAACAAGACATCTATTTTCCATTTACGCCTGTTTGGATTCATGGAAGCGCATGGAAACCTCATTTCCCTTGGTTTGCACTAGTTATTTTCCTGGAAAATCTATTTTCATTATGAGAGTCTTCATGAAAATTGCCCTTCCTCATTCCTAGGACCTAAGAAATAGCATTGCCTTGGTTGATAGGAAAATCAATTTTCATTATTTATGAACCCAAACCACTCAGATTTCCATGAGGAGGCCATCAGTAGATGATCTTAATCATTTGTTCCCCATGGTTGGTCAATCCTGGCCAATTATAAGTATATGATCTTAACCATTCGGGGCCCATATTGATCCTAAGCATGAGGCATGTGTATTTCCAAAAGGAACCCCCCCCAACAACGTGGGAGCCGACTTCAAAATGCTAATGCCCCTATTAGCGACAAGTGCTTCAAAATCCATATGATGTAAATCATTAGTCAATCCTAACCAGTGTCCGAAATATCGGTATCGCGCTACGTATCGCACACTTGGGATACGGAAATGTATCGGTTATCACCTGGGATATATCGGTTGTATTGTGTAATGTATAGCTACTGTTGGAAACATGGGGAAACGTTGGGAAATCAGTCAATTTTTCAATGAAACGTCAGTGATCGTTAAAAAAGACATCAATACACTTATAAATCAAAACATTACAAAAAACAAGTGCACATAATAGGTTTTCTTTGTACGGGGTCCTAATTTATGTGTTGTCTAACTAAATTGATGCAAGTATATTCATATAATTTATAAATGTAACAAGATGTGTGGAAACACAAGCAATACATGCAAAAGCAAAAGAAGAATCACTAGATCAGGTTACATACATGTCTGATTTTATGATTGGACACAAAGATTGCTAACGATTTGCGAGAAATTGCGAATTTTTTATTCTTTTTCAATTTTCCGCAACTCGGCCTATCTCCTCCAAATCTTGAAATCGAAGCTCCCAATCCATCATTTTTCATGTAAAACATGAAAAATCATGGATTTGTAACAATTTGACATTGATTTAACATGATTTTGGGGGGGGGGGAAGATCGAAAATCGAAAATGCTCACTTGATCGAACATATGGGATATATTCCACTACTTGTGTGTTTCGTATTGCACAGGTGGGATACAAGATATATCATAAGATATAACGGTTGAAATCGTCGATACTTAAAACACTGATCCTAACAATGTTTATCTCCACGTGGGGCACATCATTAGATGAAATCAACCATGTGGGGAGCATCGGTAGTTAATTCTAACCATACGTATTCTATGCAAGGCGACCTTAATCATGTGGGGCCAATTGTTAGTCAATTGTAACCATGTCTATCCCCATGTGGAGCTGACCAACAGATGATCTTAACCAAATGGAGCCCAATATAGTCAATCCTACCCAAGTCCTTTTTTTTTTTTTTTTTTTTTTTTTTTGGGGGGGGGGGGGGGGGTGGAGCACTACCAAGTAAGTAATTTGGCAATTACTACCAATTTTTATGGAAAGTTTGTGCTAGTTCCTATATAAGTCTGTAAGGGTTTCACATGGGGCCCACAGTGGTTAGTATATGGCATCCAACCTGTCCAGCAGCACCGCCTTGCCATGAAATTCGAACGCCCCAAAAATCAGGCCGATAAACCATCATGTGGGCCGCCACGTGAATTTGGAGACTTTGGGTTACTTGTTATCTATGATGCTGCCCACCTAATTATTAAATAGTCCTAACTTTTTGGGGCATCCCATCATTGCAATGGGGCCCACTTAATGTGCATATTGGATGCCATACACACAATATGGTGGGCCCCCATATAGGAAAGTGAATAGATTTTTACACGTCGCTGAATTACACATAGAATAAGATTATTCTACAATGGACTTGTAGAGGAAGTAGCGTCTGGAAACTTTTTATTGAGAGACAAACAATATTTTCTCATTTCCAAGAATTCCTGGCATTAAAGTAGATTAGAGAAATCTTCTATATTAATATATTTCCTTGTTTTTTTTAGATGTGTATCTACTAAGACCTCTCCAAATCTCTCCAGATCTCATCTCTGATATATTCTTCTGATTGTCAGTGGAATAAATAAGTTGCAGTTTCCACAATGTAGTCTCATGTAGTTTAACATGATATCAGAGCCCTGATTTGGGCCTTCCATCCTCGCCACCGTTTCTGGTATCTCCACCACGACACTGCCTGCATCCGTCTCCCCCATTGTATCTAGCAGATTTGGCAATCCACCACTATCACCATCCCGAAGTCCACCAGATTTATCAGATCTACCTGTAACCTCTGCTCCAACAATAGCTGGGTCTCCTCACCGGCAACAACACTTTATTAGAAAAACCAGCTATTGATTGCTAATGTAAACGAACCATCACTAACACAAAAAACATCTGCAACATCTCACACTCCATCATCTTCGGCCATTATCAAACCAAGCCCACGGGCCCTACCATTATGCCTCTCTTGCCTGCCAACTCCACCTTTCATCTCCCATTGCTATCACTAGCTCTGTCTCTCTCTCCCGGTGAGAGCAAAGACATGTCCACCACTAGCCACTACCGAGTCCCCCACACCCAGATCTTGCATCTTCGAAATCCCTAATCTCCACAACCCTCGATCTTATTGGTTCACTGGTGAGTCTCTCTCTTCTGATGGCTGGATTCGATGATATGGGAATCTACGATTGAGATTTGCCATCCAGTGATGGAGTTGATGAGGTTGTTAGAAGGGGATTTAGGATCTGGTTTTAAGAGGAAGGAGATGGGGTCAAGATTGAGAATAATGGGGTTTTAAGGGTTTGAGATTCAGATTTTGCACTGCAGTCATGATGGTACCAAGCAACATGAGTAGTCTGCTTCTACGATGAAAAGTAATGTTTTTTTTATTGAGGAATAAAGAAAATAGTGCATGATGGTTTGTTTTTTGCTTCTTTTGCTGCAATGGAGGTATATTGAGAAAATGGATGGGGGCATTTCTTTTTTAGATTGTAGTTTTCTTTCTTAGATTTTTAGTTTCTGGGGCAATTGTGGTTCATGTTTTGGTGCTTTGGACTGCATTGATCCATGTACACCTACTGGCCACTGCTATAGACATCTTCTTTTGGTGTTCTAAGAGTTCATCGATTTTTGTACACCTTTGCTCTGTGCACATCTGATATCTTCTGCCCCCCGTTAAGCACCATCACTACAGTCATCTCCTCCACACACCTTCAACAATGTATTTTTCCTATACTAGGCCTTTTGACAAGATGTATTTTTCGTTCGTGCTAGCCATTTGGACCGAACTTGTTTTTGTGCCTGGCTTCTAGACCATACCTGTGTTTTTCTTTACTATCAGAATATCTAGAGCCACCAGAAGAGCAACAGTTAAATTCCCAACCACCATGAATGTGCATCCATCAAAAGAGCAACAGTTACAATCCCTGCCACCGGAAGAGCCACTACATCATTCACTAGTCATTGGAAGTGCTAATTGTTCACGTCGCATAATTCATCAAACGCCTTGTTTCATCACCACATTATTGTTGAATTTTTATTTTGCTTTTGAAGAAATGCTCACCATACCTTTACCGTTACTCCTTTCATACCAACTTGAGTTTGACGGAAGATGCTTCCTTTCATAGCACCTTTAGAGTATATAAAGGTAATCTTATAAATTGGGATATTTCCCTACTTGTTAAAGATGTGTATCTGTTAAGATCTCAACAGATCTCCCATCTCTCCTATATTTTCTCATGACAATCAATGTAATAAACTAAAGTTACAGTTTCCACAGTGTAGCCTCTTGTGATTTGATATCTTGGAAATGACACTTCCATGGAAACAAATTCCCTCACTTTTCATACCCAAATCCAAACAGACCCTTTTGCAAAAGATGAAGAAAACGGAAACTACTTTGATTGAAAGAAAAAACGCTACGAGAAACAACGTACCGGAAAAATATCGGCTGCTACGGATCGCTTCCGATCTCTGTCCTGGCTTTCTCCTCTGTTGTCGAATTAGAGAGAGAGAGAGAGGGAGAGAGGGAGCAGTGGCGCTGATATTTACAGGCGGAAGTCCATTCACAGCCGATTCCCGGTCGTCATTAGTAGAATCCGAGTGGGTGGGATTGTTTCGGATCCATGACGTGTCGGTCGCCGCTGCCAAAGAAGACACGACGGAGTCTTTCTTCTTGATGAATTAGATGATATACGAGATGCAGTTTTACACGGTATACGCGTATTTTAAATTCGTGGCCATTTCTATAATCCAGACCGTTGATCTATTGAATAGTACCGTCTATAGAATGTTTATTTAAAATTTTTTATGGAAGAATCGTAACCATTTGATTCGTGGGGTATTTGTTTCTGGCTTAGATGAGAATCACAGCAACGGTCCAGATTTTAGGTGAAAATCTCCAAGTGTAAGAATCTCTCATGTTAGAATCTACATCAACATTCATAATCAACAGATGAAGGGTCTGGATCATTTATAATTTGGGCCCGCTTGTCAAAATAAAAAAATGCGTATATATACTTTGAAAGATACTTGGAATGTATCATGCTCGTAAAGGGATTTGTTTGATACTCTGGCAGAGTATGGCTGTTGTTACGCAGGCACTCGAGTGGCGCGGCTTCGGTGGATCCCGATTCGCTGGGATGAGTGGGATACTGACTGTAAGGCCCACTTTGATGTAGTAAGCTTACATCCACGCCGTCCATCCGTTTTGAAAGTTCATTTTAGGCCATGATCCCAAAAATAAAAAGAACCAAATCTCAGGCGGACCAAAATATAGGAAAAAGTAGTAATCAACCATAGAACTTCTCATGGACCACAAAAGTTTTGGATCAGGCTGATACTTGTGTGGTCTCCTCATACAGGCACTTTTGACCTTGTAAACATGTTGGATGGAAAATAAATAATCAGGTGATCTCCATGAAGTTTTTAATGGTGGAGATTCAATCAAGACAGCTTCATGTGGTATGGTCAGCCTAAGTTTCGAATCTGCTTCGTTTTTTTTTTTTGCATCATGCCCTAAAATGAGCTTTCAAAACGGGTGGACCGTGTGGATGCAAGGTTGACATCACATAGGCCCCACGGTCAGGATCCCACCCACCTTAGTTGATGGAGGATCTACTGAAGCCGCCTACCTCGGAAATTGTACACGTGGCATATTCAAATTATTGAAAACACTATAAATTAGGTTGGGTTGGGTTGGGTTGGTGCTCAACCCTAACCCAATCCAAGGTTCCTATACCTCTACTCTAACCCAACCCATTCCAATCTTGGGTTTGGGAATTTTTAACCCAAGCTCAACCCAAGCGGGCTTGGTCGGGTTGATCGGGTTGGTCGGGTATATACATGCTAATATTTTTGTTATTACGTTAATTTATTATATTTTAATATAAGACTTATTTTTTGTATCTATAATTTTATTAATTATATGTGTGATTATTCATTTTAAAGAACTTCATTTTTTTCTTTAAAAAACAAGCTTAAATATAAGACAACTACTCATTTAAAAGTTATGTAGCATAGCATAAAGTCTATTTGGGAGAGAAAAATCTAGCATATCTTGTTAACTTGAGTCCTTCGGACGTGGACAAATGAGACTCGACATCACTAGTGTGCCTTCGACACAAACGATCTACACTCAATTATAATTTATAAGTAACTTATATATTGATCGGATTCAAGTTAGGTCGGGCAACCCGATACCTCAACCTGAGCCCAACCCAAGTTTTATCGGGTTGGTGTTTGTATAACCCAAGCTTAAGATCGGATCCAAAATATTTTGCCCGACCCCAATCCAATGTCAGGTCAGTCACGGGTCGGTCGGATTGAACCCACCCAACTTTCAGCCCTACTATAAATACTTTTTGGTCCCAAAATCCTATTGTTTGAACAATCCTAGCCATTAATTTTTGAATGCCTGTTTGTTGAATTAGAACAAATGTCTAATTTCCATTTCAACCGTTCATTTTATATCTACTAATCCACCATTTAGTTTAGTAAGTAATCGTAATCTTCGTTGTAATCCATCTAAGTTATGTATCCCAATTTTGACGCTTTATTTGAAATTAATTGCTTGCACGTATATAATTCATTTGTGCCAGAGTGTCAACCATCACACGGCAGAGTATCAAAGTTTTATTCATCAGATATCCCTCGTTCGAGGAAGTCAGAGTCAAGTCAAGTTTGGTATGATGAAATGTGGAATTGTTGGATGTGGACGACTCGAGCTTTGGACTGTATACGGGGGTTTTTAATTCTGAGATGGGAAATGATACAGTACGTGATGACCCACCGTAATAGAATAGATATCTAATTCTAAGACTACCGGGTCGACTTTTAGCTCATCTAGAAAACTGGTATGTTGAGTCCCACCGTTGAACAAACATTCCTCAAAATGATTCCGTATTGAAAAATCCTAGTCTTTAACCATTGGAGATTTTCAAAGTTGAATTCACAAATAGATTCAACAAATCAATGTGCGGTGTGTGTACGCAGGTGTGCCAATTATAATTGAAATTGTGGCTTCAATTAAAACCAAACAACAATTAACCCAAGCACAAAGCTAGGCAAACATGTAATATATGGATGAGATATGTGAAGATCAGTCACTTATTCAGACACTTGCTCATCGTGTAAAAATAGATTAAGCAATGTTTAAAGGATGGAGTTTGTCCTTTGGTAATGTATTGCACATAGGGGTGTACACAAACCGTGCTAGCCCGGTTAGCTCGCTCGACCCGGCCCGAAAAAACCCGACTCGGCCCGACCCGGAACTAAGTTCGGGTCAGGACAGGCCAATTTTCTAGGCCCGAAAGTGAGTTCATACCTCCCAGTTCGACCCGACTCGGTCCGAAATCCGACTCGCTTCGCCCCGACTCGGCTCGGCTCGGCCCAACCCGTGTATGACTGTATTTAATTTGTATAAAATGTTTTATTTTATGCTTTGTCAAATGTATGTAAATGTCCTGACTAGTTAGATTTTTGTGGAGTCTATAGTTCAACTATCTAAACCGTTGATCGAGGGCTTTGTAATGGGACGTGGATTACCTGCCAAAGCCCTTCCCATAAACTTCTTTGTAAGGTTCAATTCAAACTCGGCTTTGAACTCTACCGTCTTGGCCGGTTCGGGTTGGATGTTGGCTGCGAATTGAACGATGACTCGCCCGACCCGTGTACACCCCTAATTGCACATTCATCTACCATATGAAAAGATTGTTCAATAAAAATAAATGAAAATAAGAAAGGAAATCATTATAGTCAGTTGCAGAGAACAACTGCATGACATCTTTTCGAAAGAAGAATTAAATAGCGTGCTGGCATAGATTCAAATTACTGCTATAGTTACCAACTAATGCTACGATTATATTATGGAATGTAAACAACTAACTAAAAGCAAGAGATTACACCAGGAAATATAATTTATTGGATTCGAAAAGTAAAAGATTACACTATGTAATATAAATCAACTGAGATTTGAAAAAATAATTAGAAAGATAGATTTAGATTGTTTGGATTGATATGAGATGATTTTTCTTTCTATAATCATCTTCTATTTATAACTTTAAGCAGATGATATGAATTCTTCTCACGTTCCGATGGTTATCATAACCGTTCCGGTTAGAACTCCTCAATTTCTCCTCTTGCCATGTATAAACATTTGGCATGATTGCTTCTTCATGATCCATAATTCCTACGGATTGGCTCTTGCAGGGAATGGTGATAATGTGGATGAACACAGTGGCCTGGATTAAGAATAAATGGTCCCCAATTGTCAATATTAAAAACAGGCTTATATTAGGGAAAAGGCACCCACCGAGTATCCTATAATTTCTAGAGAGGAGACAAATGGGTGATGGTTCGGCATTGGTGGCACCGGTACATGGTAAATCACACCATAATACATGGTACACGTGGTAGGGTGATGAATCAATCGCAACCGTCCATCTAGTTTCTAATACCGTGGATGGATTTTTTATATAAGAAAAAAATTAATATATACTTTATGATCTTGGACATACGATTGGTTGCCTTCATAATGACGGTAGAAAAGGGTAAATCTTAGGTGGTAGAAATAAATGCAAGAAAGTGAAGAAAACTGATGTTTAATAAGGTCCGATGGATGTCATTTTCGAACCATGTACAATCCATGATAGGTCACACTACATTGACGGTCCTGGTGAATACATCGCCCTGCCACGTGGACGAGTGGGGCCAATGGTTACATGTCCATTGTAGACAATACCAAAATGTCGTTTACAAAACAATCCTAACCTTTGAATTTCTAGCTTACAAATGGACGGTTAAGAAGAGAGGTACAGCAACATTCCACGTCCAAATTTTAAATTTAAAAAAAAAGCCCAAGATTATTTGTCAGGATGTTCCAATGTAAGATTATTTGGGGCATGGTCCATCCACATTGGATCCCAACAATCAATGGTCTGGATCATTTAACCAAAGTTAAAATCCAGGTGGAGAGTTGAATACCTACATACTGTTGTATAATAACTTCGCATGCAACCAGATCTTCTTCAAAAAACATGTCAATTTTGTAGGAAATCCGGACCATGAAAATGGTGGGCCATACCATGAAGATCATCTAATTCCAAAATCAGGTCGGTGTGCTTAACAAGCGGGCCAAAATGTTGATTGAATGTCTGACAACTTACAGTTGTGCAAACCTTATGTGTGGATCAACTTGATTTAAAGAGAGGTGATCTTCTTGTTGGGGCCCACTTGTTGGACGGGCAGGATGTTCTACACATGTAATATATTGGTGGGAAAGATAACCCTGCTGGCCTGCTGTAGGTGATTAGTTCTACAAAAGTGAAATGGCCTCAACAAGGAAACAAGACACGTGTGATAACATAGCTATAGCTACAAATGAAGCAATTCCCACCGTGTAGGTTACTGTGATCAAAATCAGGCCGTGTGATCATTAGGTTACTTGGATCCAACTAGAGAGATGATTTCAGTGAGTGGACCACGTAAAGGAGCATTGAAAAGCCAGCATGAGAGTACAAGCCAAAGGGCATGTTTGGAGGAGGTTGAAAATGCATTTAATGCGTTTTCTCTCCCACAACAGTTGACAGGGTCCATTGCGTTTTCTCTCCCACAACAGTTGTCAGGGTCCATTAAAAGCATAGCGATGGTTGGGAGGATCCTAAGCTTCCAACAGTGGGTTGAGTTTTTCTTTTCATTTCTTTTCTTGTTTACTTCTTTTATTGTGATGGTAGTTTGATGGATGGTTCAAGCATCATTTTGATGCCGGTAAAGTCCTTAAGTTCTAATCCGATTACAAGTAATCTGATAATTTTGTTGATAATTTTGTTAAACTTTAAGTTGTAATTTGATTACAGAAAAACAGTTATTTGTGTTTAGATAACTTGAAATCTATTTAGTGCCTGTATCTAGATGTCCACTCATACTAGAGCTTAGAGTGATAAACCCTTTAAAAATAATTAAAAAATATATAAATTTTTTATGCAAGATAAATCATTGGGATAAGCCCAACTCAATAAAGCATGTGGCTGATTTTTACGGTAAACAAATCATTTGGTGGGCCACATAAATGGACCCACTAATTCAAACAGAAAACTAATGCTTGACAACATTTCAATGTATGAAAAGTTTTAACCCTATCAACAGTAACGTAAAGTGGGAGAGGTTTGTCTTCTTTTTCTTCTTTTTTATTTTCTTCTTTCGTTTTGGATCCTTGTAACCATTGGAAGATGATCAACAACTTCTTCTAGTTTGAAATTTTTAAAAAATTATAACTATTACCTGAAATTCCTTTACTCGTAATTTGAAACATGATTTTTTTTTTTTTTCTTATGTTTTATATTATAGCTAGAAGTTGTTATTGGATTATAGCCTGCATTCTGATTATAGGCAAATATATCCATCCAAACAGCCCCTGTAATTTGATTACATGTAAACAACCCCTTAGATCTTCAAATCCTTGGCAAATTTGAGCCTCACTTGTGCACCTTTGCACATGTGTCATGGGCCTCTAATCCAAATGGTCCATGTGATGCAGCATCCCATGAAACCTCTAGGGACGAAATTTAACCCTAATCTAAAACTCAGGTGGGCCATAGCAAAGAGAGATGAAAATCAATGGAGGAAACTATTTTCTTTTTCCACGGCCCACCAAAATTTTGGATCAAAGTAAAAGTTGGGCCCCAGGATCTTAAGCAAGTCGGCATTGCAATAACTAATCCTGACTTGGCTCAGGGTGCCAAATGCTGTCTAAATTGGTATTTTTTTTAATCTTTTTTAAAAAACTGACACTCTTAGATGGCTCACCGGCTGACTCAATGGTTAGAGGAGTAGTTATCCGTTTAGACCCCATGTTCCCTTCCTGAAGAGGTGGGGGTAAATACTTTGAATGGAGAATCATGGTATGACCCAATGGCCCTGATTTCCCCTTAAACGGTTTCATGATCTGAGTTGTACTCAATCCCTCCTGAGTCACTTACTGTATATTGGAGCTCTTCTTGCTCCGTTGTATAGTACTGTTTTGGAATTTACACATCGGACCAATCTAGGACTAGCCACTTCCCCTTCTTGGTCCAATGGATTGAACCGTTGTGGTCGTGACTAGATGACAGTGTAAGCGGTGTGGGCATCGCATGCCCCTAATTGATTGTTGAAGTTGAGACAGGCAGGTTGTGCCCCTGATTGATTGTTGAAGTTGAGACGGGCAGGGTGTGCTCCTGATTGATTGAAGTCGAGACATGCAGGGTGTGCCCCTGGTTGGTTGAAGCTAAGATAGGTAGGGTGTGCCCCTAATTGGTTGAAGCTAAGACATACATGGTGTGCCCCTGGTTGATTGAAGCTAAGACCGGCAGGGTATGCCCCTGTTTTGTTAAATCTGAGACAAGCAAGGTGTGCCCCTGATTGGTTGAAGCCGAGACAAGCTGGGTATGCCCCTGGTTGGTTGAAACTGAGACTGGTAGGGTGTGCACTTGGTTGGTTGAAGCTAAAACAGGCAGGGTGTGCCCCTGGTTGGTTGAGGTTACAGCTGTGATGACGGGTGTCAAGGCATCTTGGCATCCTTTGGAGTATTGCACTTGATCTTGCTCATGGTCCGAGGTTTCTTCTTCCTCTTCTTTGGATGCAGGCGGTTCCTTCCATAATGGCCTCGAGATTTGTTTTCCACCAGATAGGGGGCCATAAGGCCTCATTGTGGCATAAAGAGGTGCCTCTGTGTGGCACGGTTGATATCTCCTCCTTACAGGGAGTCTCAGGTCTTGACGAAATTAATAGGCATGCATCGGAACTCCTTTTTTCTCCATTTTTCATTAGAATTAGGCTTATACCCCGATCCCCATTTCCTCTTGTTATAGGTTGTCTATATTGCCTTTTGCTCTGGAGTGATTCTTTGCACGGTACCTAAGCTTTGTCGTTCCGTCAGGGAGAAGACATATTTCGCACTCATCGGCTTTGGATTGATTATTATATTCACAGTTTCAATTTTGAAATTGTTGTAAGGGATGTCTTTCTTCGAATGTTTTGAAACTATTGTAAGAGATGTCTTTCTTCGAATGTTGGATGTCGATGACTGGAATGTCTAACACTTGTGCACCGTAATCATTTGGAATGAAAAGTTCTGGTTCAGCTAGGATGGAGATTACTTTGTTGTTGAGGATGTATTTCACTCGTTGATGGAGAGTGGAAGGGACAACTTCAACTGTGTGAAGCCATGGCCTTCCCAGCAGCATGTTGAAAGATGCAAGTATATCTAGGACTTAGAAAGTGATGACCGAGATATCTGGACTGATCTGCACTTCAATGTCCACTTCTCCTTTTATAGTTTGACGAGAGTTGTCAAAGGCTTTGACGCTCATATCACTTGGGTAGAAGGATGATGGCTTGATCCAGAGGTGGATTGTCGTCTGGAGTGGGCACACGTTTATGCTTGAACCGTTCTCGATAAGGACTAGCAGAACTCGCAAGTTCTTAAATCAAAGAGTAATATTGAGAGACCTTATGTGATCTTGTCCGTTGGGAGGAAGCTCATTGTCTGTGAAAGTGATAGCTCTGGGAGTGATAAATTGCCAGATCATTCATGCGATCATCTCTAGCGGAGTATCCGAGGTGACGTGAGTATTGTTCAAGGTCTTGGCGAATAGCTCCTGAGGTGTCCATGATGTGTATTGTAGTTCCCATACAAATACTTGTGATGGGATCGTCTAGATTTGTGTTGTTGTACTCGGAGTTGTTTCCTGTCTTATTTTGACGAAATGCCTTTGGAGTCCCCGTTGTCACCACATCTGTCAAGGCTTAGGCTCTTTACTTTGTCGCACTCTGTATACTACCAAGGGACTGCCTTATAGCATGGAGGCTCCTTTTCTTCAAACGTTACTAATTGAGTTAGGAGTTGTGCTGGTGCTGTGGGAATGACCACTGTCTCTTCCTCGTATGGAGCCCTTGCTTGCAAGACCACTTTGTTACCCATGTTGGATGGGATACAATGAGGTTCATCCTCATAGATGATATGAGGGTTAGGTTGTGGCCTGATTGCAGTTGTGGTCGGAGGCTACCATGGGATGAAGAAAGGTCTTCTATCCATTATCGGTGTTTATCGGGGGATCCTCCTATCATGTGCTAGCTAATGTGGCATGCGGAAAGGCGCCCTTAGTAGCCTGTCAATGATTGCTCTTGTTGCTCCTTATAAGATGACTGACTCATATGCCGATGGTGCCCCTTCCAAGATAACTGCCTCAAAGTTGGAGGGTGCACCTTCGAATACCACTGGCTCGTATGATTGATGAGGAGTGTTCCTTCTTTGAAGGATTATCGGCTCGGTTGCTGGGAGGAAGGTCTGGGGTGCCCCTTGCAAAATCAATGATGCATTTGAACGATCTACTGATATGGCATGGATAGATCGCAGAGGAGCGAAGAAGCGGTCAATGCTTTCCTTTTTGAGGACGTTGAAAATTGGTCCTCATGATGAGTTGTTGTCTGATGGATGCTATAGCAGAGGATTCTGAAGGGTATTTGTGGGAGCCGCTGGTGCAGTCCTAGGGGTTTGAGATTGAGATCTTTCAACTATCGATGAGATCCCAGATCGCATGCCTAGGGAGAAGCATCTTTCTGTTGAACGATCTCGACCTTGATGGAACTCTCAGTACTCGTTCTCATTGTAGTTAATCGGCAGAGAATTTGGTGGTCTCCTAAACTTCATGTTCACCTGTCGATTTTGATAGGGGTATTGGACATTTCACTTGAATTGTTGATGTTGTTGTTGTTGCTGAGGTTGTGGTTGTGGATTTTGTCGGGGTGAAGGTGGTTGTTGATACCTCTATTGCTGATGCTGAGGACGATACTGCTGGTGTTGTTGGCGCTCTTGTTGAGGTGCATGCTAGGTACCTTGAGTTGTAGCAATGATGTCGTTGGCTTAGGCAGCACCTTTGCCATTTCTATTTCCCTTTCCCATGCGTCTTCCTTCAACCTTGTTCCGCTTGAATGGAGCAACCTGATGAGGCCACGGGGAGATTGTTCCTACACATATTCCCGCTTTCACTTGCTCTCCAACATGGATAAGTTGAGCGAAGTTCGCATAGGTATGTGAGATCAGATATCCATAGATGCCCGGATTCATGGCATGGACGATCATGGAAATTTGCTCCTCATCGTCGATTGGAGTGCACATCCTAGCGGTCCTTGCTCGCCATTTCCCTACATATGCTAATAGCGTTTCGTTGCCCTTTTGTCTTAAGGCTGTCAAATCTGCTCTTCTGGGAGCCATGTTAAGGTTGTAGGTAAACCTATCGGCAAATGCTTGCGATAGCCGTTCCTAGGTATTGATTGGTGGCAATCCAAGGAAGTATACTAGTATAAGGCATCGCCCTTAAGATATATGTGAAATAGGCGAATAAGCGCTCTTTCATTTCCTACCACTACATTCAGTTCTCCACAAAATGCTTTGAGACGTGTTGTAAGACATCCGTTGCCATCGTATCTTTTGAATTTTGGTACTTCGAAGTTTTGAGGCATAAGCACATCTGGAAATGGACACAAGTCCCTGGATTTTGTTGAGGGGAGATCGACCCCTCGCTCTCTCTGAAGCTAATTTTGCATAGTTTGGAGCTGCTCCTGCAACTCTTCTATTTTTGCGTAGCTTGTTTGAGGGATCAGCGTCTCTCGCAGCAAGGCCCATTCCGCTTCTTCGGCATAGTGATCGATTTTTCGATCTTATGGTTCCCGTTAGGGAGAGTTTGTTGGAATGTAACCGTATTCCCGTGTGCGGGAAATTGAAATTGAAAAGCACTCCTGGTCGAGGGAGGTTGAGATACTGGGAAGTGACCCCCTTGTTGGATATTCGCCACGTTCCGTTGATCAAATTGGGCTTGACACTGACCCCCACTGTGGGCATTCGCCAATGCTACTCCAGGGCTTCCAGTTGGGGGAAGCTGCTGCTTGAAATCGATTTGAAATCCTTATTGCGGGATGTGCTGGAAATTGATTAGGGACCATGTTTGTTGGATCGGTTTGAAATTGAACTAGAAATTGACTAGAAGTCTCGGTTGTAGGATTGGTTTGAAACAGTGCTGGAAATTGATTGAAAGCCCGGTTGCAGGATTGGTTTGAAAGTGAATTGGAATTTGACTAGAGACCTTGTTTGTAGGATCGGTTTGAAATAAAGCTGGAATTCGATGGGATGCCTCGACTGCGAAGCCATCCTGAAATTGACCGGAGATCTTCTTTGCGAGATCGGTTTGAAACTGAGCTATAAATTGATGGGAAGCCTCGGTTGTGAAGTTGTCCTGAAATTGATTGGAGATCCTGTTTATAGGATCGATTGAAACTAATTCAAAATCCCGGTTGCGGGATTGTTATGAGATTGACTCCCGGCTGCGGGAGAGTACTGAAGAAAGTGCCCTATGGTCGAGGGCTACACTGGCTGGTGTCGGTGGTCCCGTGCGGAGTTCGACGGTTGTGCTCGAATTGACCTGGAGGTTGGAAAGAGCCTGTGAGTTGATTGTTGTTGTTGTTGAACTGGACTAACTTAATTGTTGGCTACAACAACTTGCGCTTGCATGAATTGTCGGAACATGTCTTTTATCGCTTTCATGCCTATACTAATTCTTGGATGCAGGCAATTGGCGTGGCTTCTGCTTGTTGTGGTTGTGCAAGCCGAGCTTCTACGAGATCAAGAGAGTGGAAGGGTTGAACATCTTGCTGATGGTGATCCATTGTTGCTTGGGATCTAGTGCAGATTATGTTGCAATAAGAGAGAATTTTTTGAGGACGCCTGACTCGTAGAGGTGCAAATTTTTTGTTCCTTTTAGTATGAATGATGATATAGATGTAGATGTAGATGCAGATGCAGATGTGCGAGAACTAATATTCTTCAGGAATTTGTTAGATTTTGTTTTTTCAAGTCGGGTTGCGACTAATGTGGCTAGTTACTTCCCAGTGGAGTCTCCATTCCGTAGACACTGGAGGGCGGACTTCTTGAGGGTACGGAAGATCTACTCTCTTCTTTCCACTGGTTACCTCGCTCGAGAGCTTTTTTATGGGGGTAAAAGGGTAATTCATATAAACACTTAATATTGAGAATCCAAAGATCCTTAACCCTAAGATGACTCATGAGTTTACGTTCCAGATATTCCAAGTAAGGGACCGTGGTTACAGAAAGGGAATATGTTAGGCATCCACTTTGCCCGTACGGATGATCGTTACTTCATAAGATTTAACTAATTTATGAGGAATAAGGATAGTTATCGCGTGCAGAAAATGTAATGCGATGCAATTGCAGTGATGATTGACTGATCCAAATTTCTAATCGACAGGATCTAACTATATTGGCAAGCCGCAGAATATACGCTCGAAACGATCAAGTGCAGAGTGCAAAGTATGGGATGCTTGATATTGTATTAATACTTATGATAAAATGACGGCCAACCGGCTAAGGTTTCTGGTAGACCTACTGTGATTATATCGGTAGGTTTCAGAGCATACGCTCATCTATCAAATACAATGGAAAACGATGGAATACAATGTATATGCTAAAATGACAGCTAAGTAGCTAAGGTTTATGATGGGTAAGATCCAATTAGATTGGCAAGCTACAGAGCATACACTTGCCAGTCAGATGCATGAAAATGATGAAAATGCACCATGATGCTGATGTATATTAGGAGCAGGGGGTTGAGAAGAGAATGAATATCACACGATGCTAATGCGCTGATTTGATGAAACTGATAGAGGCTTGAATGGTAGGGCGAACAGTAGTGTCGTAAGACTAGATTGAATGACTCAGATTTGAACTTAGGTGGCTCAGGAGGCTTGGACTTTGGCTAAGCTAGGCTAGACCAAGGTTGAGCTCTCTCTCACTCTCCTTTGTGAAGGGATGCTTCTACTTTCCCTTGATGCTTCTGAGTGCTCTGAGATGCTTAGGTGTGTTGAAATGAGAAGGGGAAGGGGCTATTTATAGTCTCCCAACTTGGTTTTCTTGTAATTCCTAGTGATCCTAGGGGTAAAATGTGGTTGAATGGATAGAAATGGAGATTGTCACACGACATCATTTCATGGGTTGGATGAGGTGGTAAATGTGTAATTTCGAGAAAGGAGATGGGCAACGGAATAAATGTACCTCAACTGCACACTTAATGTTCGAAAAAGGAGAAGCTGACATGTTTCAGGGACGCTGCCTGAATGGGGGGGGTTAGCAAACTGGATGTCGTCGGTCTTGACTTGGACTCGCAGACAGCATCCTCCAAGCGTGTGAAAGCTCTGATGTGAGAGTTGTTGCTTTGAGGTTTCGGTAATTTCTCCGATTGGGCTTGGGTTCAAGCTTGGTTTTGGGCTAAAATATGTGGTTGATTGGGTTATTGGATTGGGTAGGCTGACTAGGTTATTGGATTGGGTATAGGCTAACTAGGTGAGTTGACTCAAGCTTCTAGGGTTTTGGGTTCATATGGTTTAGGGTTAGGTTGTCTAAGTTAACTAGGTTGACTAGGTTGAATGGGTCGAGTTTAGGGTTTAGGACCGGGGTTCTTAGGGTTTAGGCTTCTAGGGTTAGGGTTTAAGATTGGAGTTCGGTTGCTCATCCATCAATTTAAACTCAATCAACTTATCAACCTAGGGTGGAGTGCCTATGGATAGTCACGGGTAACAATGGCAAGAACATCTCTCTTTTTTATAAAGGATCTTAACTGAGTTTTTGCTATAAAAGATCTTTTGATTTGCTTGGCAGAGCCAAGATGGAGGGCTAGAAACCTCTTCATTCTCCAACAGTTATGTGCAATAAGTTATCTCGACACACTCGGGTGAACCCTTCTCTAATGTTACCACTTATCAAAGTGTGGCAGGAGCTCTTCAATATTTAACGTTGATTATACCCGACATCTCCTTCGCTGTGAATGAGGTCTGCCAATTCATGTATGCTCCCACCTTCGATCATTGGCCTACTGTTAAGCCGATCCGATCCGACGTTAACTTAGGACCACTCCCGATCATGGCCAACATCTTCGATCTAACTCATTTCAGTTATCAGCATTTTCTGACACGGATTGCAGATAATATTATTTCTTGGAGCGCCAAGAAAAAACCCACCATGGCTTGCTCATCCACAAAAAGCAGAATATCGTTCTCTGGCACACACTGCTGCAGAGCTTTCAAGGATTCAAGGTCTTCTCAAAGATCTTAGCATTTTCTTTGGAATTCTCCTATGATTTGGTGCCATAATATCAGATTATCAGTGCTCTTCATGTTGCAGCCAATCCCCTTTTTCATGCCTGCACCAAGCATGTTGAAGTCGATTATCATTTTATTAGCTAAAAAGTCATTTTACGGTATCTACCAGTTAAATATGTTGCTTTTAAGGACGAAATTACTGACATCTTCACTAAAGGAACGTGCAGTGCTAGATTCATGAAACTGAAGTCCAAGCTCAACGTCGTGCCACTACCGTTGATCTTGCAGAGGTATATCAACCAAGATAACAATCACACGTGTGTTGAAAGATAAAGCCAGCCATGCATGCTTATCTCGACATCAGCCCATTCTTAAAATAGTGATTGCTTCCATCATGTCAAGAGATTTTCTCTCTCCTCCAGCCATGTAAGTTTTACATCAAGATTGTAATTGGATATTCATGTGTAACACTTATCTATAAAAAGACAGCATTTCCTTCTCCTTTCTGTAAGAATTCTATAAGGCGGGCCTTATTGATCAACAGTTTGAATTGTCCAAAGGGTTAGATAATGTGATCGGGTATACCAGTGAGCCCCATTAAGTTGTGATACATTAAGAAATTCATCTAAGGGGTGGAGTGCTACAACTGTGATACACACAGTAGTCAAGATGAATTAGGATTGTCAAGTGGAGCTGTAGGGAGAGTAGTTTTGATGGGTTTCAAACTCCTCTGCCTTCTCCTACAACTGTGATACACAATCTCTTTCATCTCTAATATTCTTTAGAAACCTCCTTTCTGGGAACCCCTTTCGGAGGTGCATCCAAAGGGCCCCTTAGTGTGTACCAACATTGTTGGTTGGAGAGGGGGATTTTTAGTGCCTATTCTGACAAGTGGAGGATCAAATGGGGTTTGGCTCAAAATGACCCTTTTGAGGGTGCGTCCAAACCGGCCGTAAGCTTACCAGCAGAGAACCTTCCAATTCGTGTCTTAAATAAGTGCAGAGATGTTTATAATTTGTATTTATTTCATTCCATAAAAACAATTACAGTGAGGCCAAGGGTCCATCCAAAGGCCTGTTCCATTACAAACAGCAATTGATAAGTGGGTGAGATCTTTTGCCTTAGTTTTGGACACTTGAATACCTCTGCCTATCTTCCAAACGCATTTATTTTGAAGTACCTATCATGAACTCATTTTGCAATATAAAGACTGGTTATCTGGGAGGATCCCAAAAAGAGATACATTGATACTCTAGCAACAAGTGATGGATGATATGCAGTCTGCAGACACTTAGAAATAACTAAGCAATTCATATCATGGGCCCGCTTTAGACGTATCATGAACTAAGAATTAAGCTTTTTTGTTTTGACCATCAGATTGATGGACATTTCTTGAACGCTTAGTAAGGAAAAAAAAATATTGGATGGTCCTATTTCAACAACAAAATGTATATTAGTTGGTTTTAATTTATGCCACATGCACAATTCATGTGTGCCTGCTTATCAAGTGTCATACTCTGCCAGAGTATAAAATAACTAGTAGGCCTCGGGCTGATATTGTGAATCCTTTTGACACTTCGGTGGAAGTTGAAAGGCATATATATTTTTATTTTGCCAAACCCATGAACAAACCAAGGTCCAGTCCAAGAACAAGAGATTTTATAACGTCTAGGCACCCTGCATGTGAAAGGAGTCTAGTCATCAAGCCACTAAGCTCGTTGGCAGATTTGAGTCTGCCGCTGATGGCAGCTACTCTGAGGAAGATCGCTATGTAACGTGAGAAAACGAGAGACACGAGGTATAGTTTCATTCATGTTCAACAAGCAGATTTATACAATAAAGAAGGCTCTTCATGTTGGAGGAGAAATATCAACGGTGCCCATCTTGCATGATGGCCCATGGAATTTATGCTTCTTTGTAAAAGAACCTGACAATCGATCATCCCTTCTCACATATGGAAAAGTAATCCGTTTTGTCTGAAATTTCTCTTTGACAAAATGACAATCTACTTCCATGTGATTTGTTTTATAATGGAACTCGAGGCTAAACACAACAGAGATGGCTCATTGATTGTCAAATAACTCAATTAATTCGTGAATTGTAAACTTCATGTCTTTTAAGTATCTACCAACTAATGTCTTTAGTAGGCTCCCATAGTCAAGCTTAACTCAGAATGGGTGTTAACATCAATTAACATAACTCATTACCCATTGGTGCTCATCCCAAGCTCCCTTACTTGCATTCACTTCTAAATCTATCCTTCATTGTATTTCCACTCATCCATCTCAATATCATTTCAGCTATGCTCACCTTATGAGCAATTTTTTTTTAACACAAGCACTCACACCGCAGTGGGATTTCACCACAAGGGGTACACAAACCCATGAACATGTTGTTCCCCAACCGCCCAAAATCCTTTCCCCATAAAGCATGGCTGGTCTTATAACAAATAATATAAAATATCCCCTTTAGTTTCATTGGTATCATCTCCAGAGGCACATCCCCATTTCATCCTAAACTATCAACACATGTATTGAAATGCCAAACATTTGAACTTGGTTTCTCTGATAAGGCTCCGGGTGATTGTTTAAAACCATAAATTGTCTTCCTCAGCTTACAAACCACATGTGCTCCCCCTTTCAAGGATGTCGTGATGAACGCCTCATATTGGTTCATCATGTAGATCTCCTCGTAAGAAAATTATTTAAAAGAAAAATAAATAAACAAATCTAACTGATTAAAAGGCCATCAATGATTAGCAATGACTAGGGTTGTACATCGAGCCGAGTCGAGTCAAGGTAGGCCAAGCTTGGCTTGATTCGTCCGTGCTCTCCCCGAGCTCAAGCTTACCATTGGAACTTGGCTTGTTTGCCAAACCTTTCGAGTCAAGGCGAGCTTACCTCAAGCCGAGTCGAGCCTGCTCCCAACCCACACCCGACTCAACCTAACCACCCGACTCAACTAACCCAACCCGCACCCGACCCAACTTCCAAATCAAATATTCAATTAATAATATGTATAATATTAGATAGAGTCATAAAGGTACCTTGTTGTTGGTGCTTAAAGAGAGAGCTCAGGCGAGTGCAGGTTATACAACTAAGACGAGTTGGGCAAACACTGAGTCGAGCTCGGGCAAGTGGCCGAGAGAGAGAGAGAGAGAGAGGAACTCGGGTGCAGTGGGTTGGGTAAGGAAATGAGCAAGAGAGGGATGAATGGGTAGGGTAGGTTTAAAGTTAACTTTTATATATATATATATATATATATATATATATATATATATATATATATATATATATATATATATATATATATATATGAGCCGAGTTTGAGTCGAGTCAAGATCCACTATGATCAAACTCGAGTCGTTTTCAAAACAAGCTAGGTCATATGAAGCTTGGCTGACCTCGAGTCATCGTTCAAGCCGAGTTAGATCAAGCCAAGCTGAGCAAGCTTTTTGAGCTAGCTTGGCTCGTGTACAGCCCTAGCGACAACTAAAACTAAAAGCAGTAGATGTACAAAGCTCAGCTTGGTAGCTGAAGAGAGTTTCTGAGTAGTCAATACCATACGTCTAAATAAAAATTCTCTTTGCGGTCAATGTAGTCCCATAAATTTGAATAGCAGCATCACTGCTATATTCAGTCTTGTAAATTCATTTACACCAACACCATCATCTAAGCCTTATCCCAATTAATCGGGGTTGGCTATACTAATCATGTTCTACCATTCCACTCTATCACAAACCATATTCTCGGTTAAATCATTCGAAATGTTGTGGCTAAATCATTACACTGGTTGCCAACATGACATGATCACCCTCCTTTATCCAGGCTCAGGACCGGCAATGAGAGTGCAAAACTCCCAAAAGAGTGATTGTAAATCCATTTAAACCAAAAATGGCAATTTCCTTCACCCAAGCACACCATCTCCAGGTGTTATTCTTGTCTAGGGCAACTAATCCCCCATATGTAGCGTCTTCACATAGTTTTGCGATTTTGCATCAATAGAACTTAATGGTTCAAAAAGAAGCAACAACAGCAGCAAGAAACATAATGTATTCATTTTCTTTTTCAAGGAGACAGATGATTGAATTGGATAAATAACATAACATGAAGGAAAAAAGAAAAGAAAAGAAAGGATAATACAAGTGGAAAAAGAAAAAAAGAAAAAAGAAGGATCCGTTGTACTAATTATAATGCATAAACTACACATCTGAAGTCAAGTATATAAACTATTTCTACAATACAACCACATACACATTGATATGGACCATCAATAAATCTACTGACTCTTCCATGGCATGCAGCCCAAAAATCAAACCATTGAAAAGACCTCAACACTCAGGTCCAAGGCTTTTTCTAAAGACCAACTGCTGTAACTAATGCTACCATTCCAAGGGTTAGATGTCAATCTGACAGCAACTTTACATCATATGACCCATCGATCAATGGCATGTGCACCAACTGGAGGGATGGGATAGGTCATGCACCAGAGTTTGTATGGTTCATAAATGGAATCATCTACCTTTTCTACTAGCTCCTTTCCTCTCAAATCTCGTTGTATTTTCTGAAGCAACATGTCAGTGGGTGGCTTTGAACTCTTGCGATTAAGGTGCAAGAGGGAGAAAAGCACTCTGAACTTTTTATTTCTACTGGAGATATGGCAACATGCAGATGGTTTGTTAAACAACTATGTTACATGGTACACAATGACCCGCTTCCCTATCCTGGCAATTGTGGCACTATCATTTACTACCATCTGTGTGAGCATCAACATTCATCACTTACCATCAACAATCATATTGAAAAGCCCAGCTAGACCGTACCACAGCTGAAATCCATCCATGGGTCCTCAAAGAGAAGGCCGACCTCAGGCTTTAGGCTACTTTTACTGCCCGTAGCTTCCACATGCTCTGCATTAAAAGAAACAAAATGGAATTTAGAGTGGAACTATATCATGTTTGGAGCTTCTGTTCATGAAAATAAGGCAAGAGGGATTACAAGGGGCTCGTCCTCAGAATCCCCACCGGGCCCTGCATTGGGAGAATCTGATTTCTCTTCTTCATCTGATTCTTTTAGGTCTTTTGGGTCTTCTGACTTCTCTGTGCCTTCCGAGTGGGATGCTTGTTTCCGTTCAGAATTCTCTGGAAATGAAAGAGCAGAACTTGAGAACTGATGGAAAAATAAGATCTCCTTCCCTACAAAGGTTTTCATAGATAAGTTTCGATCTCTTATATAAAGAGAATCGTAGGATTCAGCATGTTCATGAGCTCATTTTGGATGCCCCTTGCGAAGGAGGGGCAAGCAGGATATCTTCCATCCAGAAGTAATATTCTGTCGTTTTTCAGGTTCCTGACCTGAAATGCAACTAATGTTGATTTGTGTTGGAAAACGGTAGAAAAGAAGAAATCCGCAAATGGGGGAAAGAAAGAGGAAAACTGAACCTATTTGATTGGACATATACCAAATTGAGCTTGCAATGTTCATCTTTATATGCCACAAGGTCCGAGAAACCCCCCAATACTGGACAGTGGAATATAATTACCAGCAGTATTCTGGTTTTGAGAAATTAGAAATGGTGAGCAGACCTGAAATTAGGGATAGATGGGACTGTGGAAGACTCCACCCTCCTAGTAGAAAATCCACTAGAACAAGAACAAGAAGAATCCACCCTTCCCAATGAAAAAAAAGAATAAATAAATTAAATAATCAACATATCATGACTCTTTAGATCCATATTTATGGCTATATGTATCCCTTTTGTATACAAAAGAAGAAACTTATACTTAAACCTTATTAGTTCATAGTAAATTGCTTTATTTAATTCAAACTAGCCTAAACTACTTGTAATAAAAGCAACAAAAGAACTTAAACCTAAATATTTCAGAAGTCCACCTCAAATTATAAAAAATTCTTGTGCATACACAACCATACAGTACAAAACCTCGTTTTATTGCACACAATGCTGTACAATTTTACAGAACCTTGTTTTATGGTATACAGTTTGTGTAGAAATCCTAGAGAAGTAACTGATTGGACTTGTGGATCCCACATCTAAGAGGTCCATTCTCTTGGCCGTTCAGTTGGATCATGGGCCCCACAGTCAAAATGGGACCCTTAATCTGGTCCAGGTCTTCAACAGCCAGCAGCAGGGTCCACTTTTGGACCCTTTTATGATATGAGAATCCTGCATGATCTGCCCAATGTGACTAGAGTCTTTTGTGCTGTCCAAAAGAAGATCAGATAACCACTTGTTCTACCAATAGAAACAGAATGTTAAGACAAATGCTAAGAGCCCATTTGTTTCGCCAATTACCCAGTAATGTAAAGGAAGTGTGTCATCATTATGATTTTACCGTTAACGAAAAATCAGAATCACCAGTCAAATGCATATGTATTTACGAGACATGTAAATGAATTTGTAACCACTGCAATTTTTCATGGCATTACCATGAAAATCTCATATCCAAACAGCAACAACAGTGGATTTTGGTGATGATTTGACATTGAAGTAATGTAAATGCCATCATCGCGATTTTACCGCCAATAATCCAAACATGGGAATCGGCGCTAAAATGCAGTTATTGTCAGGAGACGGGTGAAGCAATTTGTAATAATTGCCCATTTCCTTGGCCATGTAAAGGAAACTGATGACTGGCGCCAGACTATGATTTTCTACATCAATGCTAAATGTGGAGAAACGAATTGCAAGGTGATCATCGATAGTGGCGACTGTACAAATGTGGTCTCCATTAACATGTTATCCTGTTTGGGTTTAAAACCCAAACCTCACTCTCAGCCTTTTAGAGTTTCTTGGGTTGACGCATCTTTCATCCCCGTTACCTAGTGATGTCTTGTGACTGTTCATTTTTGGTCCTATATAGACTTGTTGTGGTGTGATGTCCTGCCCATGGATGTTGTACACATCATTTTGGATCGGCGTTGGTTATTTGACCGCGATGTGATGATATATGGCCATTTGAATGTGTGTTCATTCATGCATCAGGGTTGGAAGATCACTTTAGTTCCTCTCCCCACCAAAAAGCAATGCAGAGAAGAAAGTTGAGAAGAAGTTGGATAATCTAAGGGGTACGAGGAAGTTCCAACCTAAATCTCTTCATGCCATAAATGCCAAGGAGTTTAAGCGAGAGACTGAGGTGGATTCGATGATTTACGCCCCTGTGGCTAGGGAAGTTACACTTGAGGTCAGTGTAGAGGGACCCCTGAGGTGAATCCGATTCTGGACGAGTTTCACAATGCATTCCCAAAGGATTTACCGGATGAGCTTCCACCCATGAGGGGCATTCAGGATGCCATTGATCTTGTCCCCGAGGTGACCCTACCAAACCTTCATCATTATTAAATAAACCCTACAAAGCATGTGGAGTTGAAGAAGCAAGTAGATGAGGGTTTCATTCAAGAGAGTTTGAGTCTGTGCCGTTCCAGCGCTTCTTACGCCCAAGAAAGATGGCACGTGGCACATGTGTGTGGATAGTAGAGCCATCAATAAGATCACGGTTAAGTACTGATTTCCCATACAACCTTTTCAAAGATTGACCTCAAGAGCGGGTATCACCAAATACGTAGATGCCCAGGGGATGAATGGAAGACAACCTTCAAGATAAAAGATGGATTGTACGAGTGGTTACTCGTGCCCTTTGGCTTGATTAATGCCCAGAGCACATTTATGAGAGTGATGATCCAGGTGTTAAGACCCTTTATGGGTAAGTTCCTTGTTGTGTATCTATAGCACATTAAAGGAACAACATCTCCACCATCCGAGGCAAGTTTGTTGGGTCCTCAAAACTAAAAAGCTTTATGCTAACCTTAAGAAGTGCACATTTATGTCAGAAAACGTTATTTTCTTAGGATTCATAGTATCATCTGAGGGCATAGGAGCAGACCCTGAGAAGGTCAGTGCCAAAGTAAAGTGGCCTGAATCACGCAATAATTATGAGGTGCGGATCTTTTACGGCTTAACAACTTTCTATAGGTGATTCGTTAGAGGGTTTAGCTCCATCATGGCTCTCATTACCGATTGCATAGAAAAGTAGAGTTCGCATGAACTAAAGCAGCCTCTAGAGCATTCAAGGAGATAAAGGGCAAGATGAGCGAAGCTCCTGTCATGCACCTTCCAGACTTTTCTAAAGTCTTTGAAGTTGCGTGTGATGCATCTGGTATAGGTATAAGTGGAGTGCTTAGTCAAGAAGGGCACCACATTGCATACTTTAGTGAGAAGTTGAATGAGGCAAAGCAACGGTACTCTACCTATAACAAGGAATTCTATGCGGTAGTCCAATCCTTGAGACATTGACGACATTATCTGCTGCCACAAGAATATCTTGTTTTCCGATCACGAGGCCTTGTGTTATCTTAGCCCCTAGAAGAAGCTGAACCCAAGGCATGCTAAGTGGGTTGAATTTCATTAAGAATACTCATTCGTTTTGAAACATAAGGCCGGGGTCAAAAACAAACCTGCGGATACCCTTAGTCGCAGAGTGACGCTTCTACAGTCCATGAGCGTAGAGGTTATTGGGTTTGAGCAACTTAGAGATGAATACCTTACTTGCCCAGATTTTGAGAAAGTACATGCATCGCTCTTGGTTGACCCGTCGAGGAATGACAATGGATTTATCCTAAATGATAAATTGTTATTTAAAGATGACAAACTCTGCATTCCCTGTACCTATCTTCGGAATTTGCTTGTTTGGAAGCTTCATGCTAGAGGAGTAGTAGGTCACCTTGGTTGTGACAAGACCATTGCCCTTGTGGAAGTCGATTGTATTGGTCAAGTCTCAAGTGAGACGTAGCTAAAATTATTGGGTAATATCGTACTTGTCATTTGCCAAAGTAGAAGAAGCAGAACACAAGGTTATATACACCTTTGCCGGTGCCACACACGCTTTGGCAAGACATTAGCATGGACTTTGTACTTGGACTTACCAAGACTATCAAGAAGCATGATTCCATCTTTATTGTAGTGAACTGTTTCTCTAAAATGGCCCACTTTCTTCCATGTTTCAAGACATCGGATACCTCTGACATCGTGAAGTTATTCTTTGGGGAGGTAGTCCGTTTGCATGGTTTGCCCAAAACCATTGTGTCTGACTAGGATGTTAGGTTCATGAATTATTTTTGGAAGATACTTTGGCACATAATAGGCGCGAGACTCCGGTTCTCATTGGCATACCATGCTCAGACCGACGGTCAAACTGAGGGGGTCAATAGGAGTCTAGGAAATAGATTGAGCTGCCTCATGGGTGACCACATCAGGACTTAGGATGTTGTCCTTCCTATCGCCAAGTTCGCTTACAACTCGTCAGTTAATAGGTCCATAGGCATGAGTCCTTTCGAAGTTGATCAAGGTTACAAACCGAGGAAGCCTATAGATCTCACACCCATGTCCTTGTCCCATAGGCCTTCAAAGTTTGTAGATACATTTGCATGTTGCATTCATGACTTACATGTTGAGATTAGAAAACGGATAAACATAAGTAATGAAAAATACAAAGGATCTGCTGACTCACATCGAAGATTTAGGGAGTTCCAAGTAGGTAATTATGTAATGATTCGCATGAGGCCAGAGTGGTTTCCACCATGAACCGTTAAAAAGTTATAAGCCCATAGTATGGGACCCTATAAAATTGTCAAACGATTAGATCCTAATGCGTATATAGTGGAACTTCATGGACAAGGGTTGTTAGAATGATCACACACATATGACGGGATCACATGTGTGGTCATCTTGATTGGGTTCAGTCTTTATGTATTGGAGGCATGTGTACATGAGCCTTTAGCTCTTTGGTAGTGCTTTTTAACTATTGAGCGTATTCTTGTAATTTCACATTTTAAGTGAAAGCCCTAAAATAATAAAACTAGTGGTGGGACGCGTGGGGCTGCTAGAGCATCTCTCTCTCTCTCTCTCTCTCTCTCTCTCTCTCTCATGTTTTTCTCCTTTTTTGCTCTTTTTTTTCTCTCTTTGTTTTTCTCCAAAATCGACAAGGGTTGAAGGCATAAAGTAAGGACTTAAGGAGTGCATGTGGGCAATTCAATTCAGACTATAGATAATGGTAAAACAGCTCACAAGCAGATGTGATCAAAAGTTTGAACATTATTGGTTTTTTTGCCTTATCCAACATGAATAAGACATGGTTGTTGATATAAACATGGCAATGGCCAAGTCAGAGAGGAAGGCTCACCTAAGTTATCATCATCAACTTTGGGAACAGTTTGAGCGTGGAAATTTGTTGAGTCAGAGGCATCTCTGCTCTCAGTGTCACTGGAATCAGCATCATCCATGTTGCGTTCTGACATTCCAACATGGATGTGCTCTTTACTTTTCTTTGGAGTTTTCCTTCTGAATCTAGAAATGAAAAAAAAAAAAAAAATTAAAAATCACGCATTCCAAAAATCACAGGCAAAATATATGCCAGATACAAAGAAACCAACAATGAAAGATTTTGCTTACTTCTTAATGGAATTCTTATTTTGTCTTGAGCTGCCTTGTGGCCTTTTACCCTTTTTCTGTTCTGGTGATCTGCAGAATAAAAATATAGATGAGATGTGTGTTGGAAATGGCACTGCCAAAACCATTCAGTTTAGGTAGGTCATCTATGGTTAGACGAGAAATGATCTGATCTTCATGCCATGGATCAAGAACAAGTAAGACTGCAGAACTAAGGCTGCATCTGGAATTTCCAGTTGGCCAGTTCAAAAATCTGATATATAGGCTGACGCCAAAATCCAACTGAGATATGTTTGGCTGTTTGTAATATTCCAAAACATATCTCACCTGTGATTTGTAGCGGACATAGAAGCATTCTGGATGTGTTTCACATTTCCCATTGGCACCTCAGGTGCTACACTCAGAAAATCCGTCCAACTGCAATTTCCATTTACTTAAAAAAAAAAACCTATAAATCAGTCTGTTCACTATCAAAACGAGGGCATCAGCAGAACATCCCACATGTTTGTCAAGTTAAAGCAGACATATTCAAGATTCTTGTGCTATCCGTTGTGTTATCTGTGATTCAGGTCATCCGACCCACCATCATACAGATCCTAGTCTCTCCAAAGTGACTTCCCACTGACAAAATCAAGAAAATAAAATCCACACCCAAAGAAGGTTCTGGGAATGCTACTTACGTCACTTGAGATGGAGAAATGCTTGGTGATTTTTGTTGCTGTAAACAGGTTGAACACATTATACACTGTATTAAAACCTCATACATGTTTTCATAGCTTCAACTTGTTGTAAAATGAAAATTACAAAAGAATAAAAAAATTATAAAATACAATCCATACCTTCCTAGGTGTATAACCATTACTGACAACCTCCCACCGCTCCTTAGCTAACTGGAGAACTTCCACATCTCCGTCATCGTACAATATCTTCAATAAAATATCAATAATCAGAAATGAGTCTCAGATGCAGAAGACACCATAGATAAATAAGACTTCTAGAGAAGTTTTGCATCTTACCACATGTTTATTCTTTGTCGGGTCATAAGATTGAACCACGCCTTCATAAAACCTGTCAATAACGGCATTATTTACTATGTATAGAGCAGCAAACAAGCCCACTTCTAAATGTCTGATTAGCATCCAGAAATCCGAACTTTGTTGCCACCATGATGTCAGAAAGTCCTAAATCATATGGAAATACAGACTCACGGAGATGGATTATAATTTTGTTGGGAAGCTTTTACATCTTTGATTGTGTAAGGAAATTCATAGAACATAATCAGTGGACTAAATCACTATAGTTCAAGCCAAGGTAACAATTGTTTACAGTGAAAGAGTTTATGAAATGTTTTCGCAAAGAATGCATATCTTTGCCTTATGTTGAGAAAGGCCAAGGACATTGCTCACACAGTCACTCCTTGCTAAGGTGTCCAGAGAGGTTGTCTTGTGTTGCAGCTTTGTTTCCTCTACCCTACTTGTAGGTAAATATTTTTTTTTCAGTTAATGATCACAAAAAGAAGAAGAAAACAACCAAGCATGAAAGAAAGAACCATGAACATCAGGCAGCTCAACTTAAACAACCTGGAATTTTATGACCACAGTGAACTATAATTTATGACAAAACCAAGGTATTCAATAACGGTAATGGCAGTCCAAAAGTTTTTTTAAAGGAAGAAATTGTATTAGCACTGTATCCTTAAGGTCCATATTGACCCATTATGCTCCCATATTGGCCCAAAAAAGTACTGACCTTTTTTTCAGAATGGGCATTACAGCCCCGTATTGTGTAACAGGCTCCACCATTACCATTACATAACAATGTTACATGATCATTTTTTAATGCCATGAACAAAACATGGACAGTATCTACAACTAATCTGTATTATAATCTTCAATGGCTCATCAAACTCCAAGGCCATCTTGGAACCTAAATGAAAGATTCAGGGACAAGGTTAATGATCCATCGCCTTTGTGAAACTATACTATGTCATTTGACTCCCAGTAGTATTATTCATGAAATGGAGGCAGACCAGGAAGAGAAGTTTTCTAGAGGCAAACAAAGGTCTGTGGCTATAGTGACTGATGCATATGTAATATATTAATTCTTACAAAGTTCTACCCCTACAAGACATTTAACACATGGTTTGATAGAGATAAAATGTTATGGGTCTCTTTTGTCTATATATCACATACCAAATTTGTCCCTAACCCTGAACTTGAAGAGCTGGTTTCCACTATTTAGTTTTCTATTTGCATTTCTGCAGTCGCATCCTTTATTATATACTACAAGCTCATCTAGAAACACTAAACAAAAAACAAAAACTTACTTCTTATCCAATGGCCACCAAATTTTTACTCTGCACCCAATCAATTCCTTGTGTTTTTCAGCACTCTCAGATGAACACTGCAAAGACAGAGTAAAGAATCCATTGATGGGATGGCATATTATTCACAAAGGTGAAGCTTTGGAAATTGTCAGTACTTAAAATTTGACCAGAGAGAAGCAACCAAACATAACAAATGCATCATGTAGTTGAATATTTGCTACTCCATGAATAATCAATGCATGCAGCAAAATGCCATGAAGAATATTTATTTTCAGCTGTATGCCTGCAGTATGCATCTCCATTCATCCTAAGGTATTAAAAACTTCAATTTGGCGCAAGCATGGTCATTGTTTAGATAAGAAAATTCTAGTACACCTGGCAATAGGGCAGGTCAGCCTGTGGCCTGGTAGGCCTGGCGAGCTTCTTAGCCAGGTGTTGGCCATGCTTAATGGGTGGTGCCGTGGTGGATGAAGTTCAAGCCAGAAAATGAGACCCATTAAGTAAACAGGTAACGTTTGGTCTGCCCCACCAGATATGACTCAATCCTCTCATAGGAAGTTCAAAAACTGTAAATGTAATTGTAATAGACAGCTTTAAGGTACCATTTGGTAACAATTTCAGGTGAGAATATATTCTGGAAAGAAAGACTATCAAAAGAAAATAACCAGGAAGAATACTGTTTTATTGTAAATACCGTGGAAAAATAGATTCTAGGCTTGCCTTCATATTGATTATGATAGAAGGTCCAAATATCAGTCTGGATGATGCATTTCGTTGAGCACTTAATTGGTTGCACAAGACCTTCCACAACTATTTTGATCAAATTATCTAAACATTGATCGTTGGTCAATAAAATGTACTGCCAAATTCATTTTTTGACAAAAAAAAAAAGGGGTCTGACCATGGAACTAGATCGTCCATCATGTGGATCCCACCTCTAATTCCTCCTACCTCTCAAGAATCCCTCTGATTTGACAATTGTATCCATCTGATCCATGGCCAACAAAATGGATGGTCAAGACCATTAAAATATATAGTAATGGATTTTGACTGTCCACCATGTGGGCACCTCTGATTCCTTCCTCTTAGGAATCACTTTGATATGACAATCCAACCATGATCAACAAGTTGTATGGTCCAAATCACAATGACAGAAGTTCTATTCATGGGTCTAGACCATCCATCTTGTGGGCCTACATATTGTTGTGGATTAGAGGTGTGGCCCACATGGGCATGGATTATCCACCATGTGGGTTCAGAATCCACAATCATTTTACTAACAAAAGGAGGGGGAGAGAGTTATGTCACCTGGATTGCTTACTTGGGCAGGTTCCGTAGGACCTCGCTTTGTAATTCGAAAAGGAAGGGAAGATTAGGGGATTTGGCATCCAAACACTCAAACACACAAAGGCATCCCTCTACTCAATTCTCTCAATTCTATTACAAAAGCCGAAAAATCCCTCACAATGCTTATTGCAAGTTACATATAGATCTCCTACAACCACCCCTTACTAACTTCCAACAAATCCTACTGAACTCCTAATTAATCAGGATTAACACCACCTAATTATCGTGATTAGTTGCTAATCACAACAACCCAACAACCTAAAACTAATTTAACAAACTTCGTAACTCCCTAACAAGCAACTAACAACTAACTAATGTAAGGAAATTACAACGATACTGTCCGAACTCCAAAATTAACAAAAATGCCCCACTTGACCTCATTTGTCTCATGTGTCTGACAGTGACAGGCCCCAATCTTGGGTAGTGTGATCCAAGCCATCTGAGACTTTGAGTAGGGCATGGCCACATTCCCATATCAAAGAGAGTGAGAGAGTGAATTCTCAAGAAACATAAGTCCCTACTATTTCCCAAGAGAATTCTGGCCTTCTTTTGGAGCCCAAAAAGAAAAAGAAAAAGAAAGAAAAAAAAAAAAAAAAAAACCTCTTTGAAAAATTGCTTACTAAACAGTTATTTAATGGGTAATAATTTCTTCTGATGAGAAGATGTGACAAGAATTGCATCTCAGGTGTTACCAAATGCATCCTCAATCCCAATTTCTTAAATAGTACTAATAGCCTAGAAAATATGCCCGCTCAGTAAACAACTCTAGTTGAGTGGGGCTTGGTACTAAGAAATTGTTTTGATTTGGGCCACGGGCTCAAATTCTGGACCCTTACAGTAAGGCTGTGATACATGGGCAATGGAATGGAATTCGATTTGACTTCTTGACCATTTATTGAATAGGTCGGACCGAGCTCACCCTGACCCAACCCACTGCCACCCCTAAATCGTAGGCCTCCAAAGGATCAATACCAAACAAGCTAACTTCATGATAAGGGCAAGCCATGGTGTTTTAATTAAAAAGAATAGGAATGAAAACAGGAAAAAAAGAGGAGAAAATATAAGAAAGCAATTCTTCGAGACCGTGGCAATTCCAAACCCGAAAATTTGACTAAGACAGGTTGGCGATGTGACTTAGGCAACTTTAATAAACTTTGACAAGGTTAGTCAAACCAAAAACAGAACAGAGAAAGGAAGATAAAATAGGAAATGTTGAAGATAAAATAGGAAATGTTGAAATATAGTTTGAAAAAGAAAAGAATTAGAATGTTATTTTGGGATCAAAAAAATCATATTTTAAGAACATATACAATGATCAACAGCAGTAAAAGAAAAGAAAAAAAAGGTCTTAATAAATAGAAATGAGAAAAGATATCTTCTTGATCATATGTAGTGTTCATAGTATCAATATCACCAACACCCAGAAATGTAGCGCTGACTAAGGGAAACATTGGAGAAACATGGGGAAAACGGTGGAATTTTTCAGTGAAATACAAGGAAATGCTAAAATACACATTTACATATTTAGGAATAAAAAAATTGCAAAAAGAAACATGTATAATAAGTTTCCATTTCATTGGGAGCTTAAAGCACGTGCTATCGTAGAAAATCAGTGCAATAGTAACCAAAATAAGTTAATAGAATACAAATGCAGTTACCCAAAAATAACTTAGACACATACACACATGCATAATCCATCCATCCATGCATACAAACATCCGTCCATGATCCCATCATCCATGCATACATACACACACGTACATACATAGACACATCCATAATCCATCCATCCATCCCCCCGACTAACCAACCATCCATCCATGCATGCACGCACACACACACACATGATCCATCCATCTATCCACGCATGCATACATTCACGCACACACACGCACATAGATATATTTCATCATACAGCCATGCATCCATACAAAAAAATAAATAAATCAATCAAATGGAATCTTTTAAATAAGTAGATTTTTTATTTTTTATTTAAAAAAAAAAAAGATTTCCACCAACATATACAACCCATTGATCATAAACATGGACCAAATAAGAAAACATAAAACAAAACAAACATTCGAAAAAAAAAATGTTAAATTTATTTTTTCAAATTAAATAGATAATTTCAAACAAAACAGGAATGACGTTATGAACGGTATGGATGGCATGTAAACATCACCATCGACACCAAGGAGGTTTCAACGGTAGGAATTTCCCTACCCACCTTTTCCTTTAGTACGGCCCTCTTGAGTATTGTATCCTCCTTACTTTTGGTCTCAAGTCCTAAAATGAGCTCAAAAAATGGATGAACGGGGTAGATTTTTCACAAACATCATGGTGGGCCCCACTTAGGTTTCCAGCGCGGTAAATTCCTGCGAAAGCCGGGAGCGGATTGCGTCCAGAGAATCCAAGAGCGGATTGTGTACTAACAATGGGTTTCCTGCGAAAGCCTATCACAGAAAGTAGGCATGCTGGGATGTTATCTGGAGCCCACTATGATGTTTGTGAAAAATCCACCCCGTTCATCTGTTTTGTGAATCATCTTAGGACATACGACCAAAAATGGGGTACATTCAAAACTCAAGTGGGCCATACAAGATGGAAAATTGGGGAAAGACTTTCCTACCATTGAAACCATAATGGACTCCACCTTGATATTTATATGCCCTCCAAATCATTTATAAGGTTATTCCTAATGAGATGAAGTTAAATCACAAAAAACTTAGCCTGATAAGTAGCTTTTGTGACCGAATGAATGTTTCAACGATAGTCATTGAATCCCCATTGTTTCCTCTCGTGCAACACAATAGATTTTCGATCCACACCAATTTTGGTCTAATGTACTAAAATGATCTCAAAAACGGATGGACGGGGTCGATTTCTCACAAACATCATGGTGGGCCCACCTAGCATCCCAACGCAATAACTTCCTGCAAAAGGCTTCCGTAAGAAACCTGCATCAGGAGGCGTGCGAGTGGGAAAGCATCTCTCTCTAGGAGGTGCGAGAGACCGAAACTCACTCTCAAACTCGCACGTCATCTAGTCAATACATTAGATCCTACGGCTAACATCAAGGTTCGCACATAATGACATGCGAACCGGTGCGTGTGTGTGTGTGTGTTTATTTTATATATATATATATATATATATATATATATATATATATATATATATATATATATATATATATATGAGTAATGCTCACACACAACTAGTTGGACCATTCAAATTGGTCCAACTAGCTGTGTATTAAATAGCACAAATTCCTCTTTCAATTCAATGTAATGCACCACGTGAAGATGTGTGAGATCAAGTCTTACCTAAGTGTCTTGGAAATTATTTGTCAAATAGGGTCTATTAATTAAATTTTATATACTAAAAATTAGTAAATAGTTCTCATCATTGCAACCACACATGTAAGTTGAATATGAACCATTGGAATGGATTTTTAACAGCCTTTTTTTTTTTTTTTACAGAAAAATAATATATTATTGATCACAAAAAATAAAATAAAAAAATGTCTTCACCTGCTTATAGGGGACCTTACCTAATCAATATATTGGATTTCTTACATATATGTGGCACTTCATCCAAAGACATCACGTGTGTACAATTTTTTTAGTCATCCTATTTTCTTTAGAAAGAATCATATTCCTCTTTTCTCTCTCTCTTCATTGAATGCATCTATCTCGTTTAATGTTATCTCTCCCGTTACAAAAATGAAAACGAACCTATTTCTCTTCAACCTACAAAGGGCTCTTGGAGGCCCACCACGATCTATGGCTTTTATCCACGATGACCATCCATTTTGTTGGATCATTTTAGACTATGAACCTAAAAATGAGGCAGATCCAAGGCTTAAGTGGATCACACAATGGGGATTGAACGCCCACCATTAAAAACTTCTCAAAAGTTAGAAGTTTTGGATCAAGCTGATATTCGTGTTTTCCCTTCATCCAAGTCTGTGTGACCTTGTGAACAGGTAAGATGGCAAATAAACATCACGGTCAGCCCCAAGAAGATTTTAACTGTGGGATTATTGTCGCAACCGTTTTTGGTGGTGTGGTCCGATTGAATTTTGGATTTGACTGGTTTTTGAGCTCATGCACTAAAATAATTTGAGAAAATTAATGAACGGTGGATATAACACATGCATCATGGCTGGCCCACAGAATTTTCCACGTCAACACAGCACCAGCTTGGGTTGCTGTGTCGCTGCCCAATCCGAGTGAGTTTGTAACTTGGGTGTTGGTTTGTAACCTTGGGTCACACGTTAGTGGGTGTTTTACTAACCGTGGGGCCATGTTCATGTATGTGTTGTATATCAATGACGTCCATTAGTTTTTCCAGATCCATTTAGGGCATGATCCCAAAATTGAAGTAGGTTCAAATCTCCAGTGGACCACACCAACCACACCACAGGAAATAGTGGTAATTAACCATTAAAAACTTTGTGGGGGCTACAAAAGTTTTGGATCAAGCTGATATTTGTGTTTTCCCTTTATCCAGGTCTCTCTTACCTTATCAACAAGTTGGATGGCAAAAAATCATTACGATGGGCCTTGTGAAGTTTTTAATGGCAAGCGCTCAATGTCTATTGTTTCTTGTGATGTGGTTCACTTGAGATTTATATCTGCTACATTTTTGAGACCATACACTAGGATGATGTGTAAAAACTTATGAATGGCATGGATATACAACTCATAAATGAAGGTGGGCCCCACAGTCTAGGAAGCATCCCACTACTAGTCATTCGGGTAACACGTATCCAGTCCCACCTTCTCAGTAGCGTCGCACATTTTCAAGAACTAACAATCGAGAGGAATGCCCACCCTATATTTTGTACGAGGCCCACCGTAATGTGTACCGTGAGATCCACTCCGATCATTGGATGTGTAATTCGATGCAGGGCTCAGACAAAAAAATCAAGCTGATATATGATTCAAGTGGGCCATACCAAGAGAAACAGTTTTAAGGGTTAGTTTTCCCTGCATACTATTTTCGATCGTGTGGTCTACTTGAACCACGGATAGGGCTGATTTTCAGGCTCTTGGTGTAACATGGGGTGACTTATCTAATGGCTGGGATGGATTTTACATAAACACCATGGTGGGGCCATCCCAAGCCAGCAACTCCTCCCATTCTTTAATTAACTTTCCATAGGCATCATTTATTACTGTTAATTAGCATTTAATTCAGACAGCTAGTTGGACGGTCCAACTAGTTGCGTGTGAGCATCTCTCTCTCTCTCTCTCTCTCTCTCTCTCTCTCTCTCTCTCTCTCTCTCTCTCTCTCTCTCTATATATATATATATATATATATATATATATATATATGCTTAGCTGCACACCAGTTCGCACGGAACTCGTGTAAACTTTTTCGAGAACTCATCATACGTGATGTGAATCCAAAATTTGAACAGTCCACGTGAAGCAGCACCTCATGAAACCCCCCGGGCCCAAATTTTACTTCGATCCAAAACTTTGGTGGGCCATGAAAATTGAAAACAGTTTCCTCCCTTGATTTGTATTTCTCTTTTCTATGGCCCGCCAGGATTTTAGATCAGGGTGAAAATTTTTTCCCTTGGGGTTTCATGGGATTTTGCATCACATGGACCGTTTGGATTAGACGCCTATGACACATGTGCAAAGGTGCGCATGTGTGTAGGTGAGCATGACTACACACACACACACACACACACATTGAAATGTACAATGGCAATATATTGACGAGATATCATCGAAACTTGGAAAATTCTCAATTTACAGTGTTATTTGTATTGCTAAGGTCGGTGGTTGTTACTGTTACGATACAGGCCATAATGGCTGTGACGGTTCTCATATAGGCCATTACGATTCTTTTTTTAAAACTATTTTTGGACCGTTACAAGAACATTACAGCTCTTCTTCTTCTTCTTCTTCTTCTTCTTCTTCTTTTCGAAAAAAAAAACTATTTTTGGACCATTACGGGTTCTTAACAGCTTATTTTTTTAAGTTACAGCCGTTTCAACCTCATCATCAAAGGTTGGAGGTTCATATCATGGTGTGCCGTTAAGGTCGTTACATAAAGTTAACAGTGGCAACCGTTACACGTTAGAGGATTATAACGGCTGTAACAGCCGTTATGGAAAAAAATGGCCTGTAATTGCCGTTAACGGCATGCTACGTCCCCTATAATTATAAAGTCCATAATAGCCCCATAATGGTCTATTACGGGATATATACCGGGTTTTCATATTTTTTAATCAAAATTACGAGGTAGATACAGACTTTTCAGGGTTTTTTTCAATAAATAAACAAGAGAGATCGTAATGGCCGTTATGCCCCGTATCGTAAAGGTAACGGTGGTGGCCGTTACGGCCACCGTTACCGTTACGGAACATCTTGCTTCATATGCTCCTCCTTGGGTCGAGGTTTTCTATTGGGTGGCCATGGCCAACAAGATCAAGGCATTCCGTAACATTAACTGTGGCTGTAACGGCCACCACTGTTACCTTTATGATACGGGTTTTAACGGGCCTTTACGACTGTTACGACCCTGTAACGTGTAACGGTTGCCACCGTTACCTTTACATAACGGCTTTACAACCCCATAATGGCTATTACTGCGCACCATGAACAAGATACTAAGGCTCGATAACTTCGATAAAAGAAATTGGTTGCTTCTCAAATCCCAAATTGCGCTTTATGTCTTGGAACCTAGTAGGATGTGAAATCAGTGAATCACTTATTTCACTAGCATGAGGCGGCTTCCTATACCTGGTGCTCCACAGTGTTTTGAGTATCGACGATATCAACCGATATATCCCATGATATATCTTGTATCCCACATGTGCGATACAAAACGCACTAGTGGGATTTATCCTGCGTGTTCGATCTGGTGAGCATTTTCGATTTCAATCCTTTTTGATGTAAATCATGTTAAATCAATGTCAAATTGTTACAAATTCATAATTTTTCATGTTTTGCACGAAAAATCATAGATTGGGAGCTTCGATTTCGACATTTGGAGATGGGTTGAGTTGAGGAAATTTGAAAAAAAAAAAAAAAAAAATCAAAATTTCCCAATTTCTCGCAAATTGGTTGCAATGTTTGTGTCCAAGCATAAAATCAAACATGTATGTAACCTGATCTAGTGATTCTTCTTTTGCTTTTGAAGATATTGCTTATGTTTCCACACGTCTTCTTACATTTATAAATTATATGAATAGACTTTGAATACACTTGCATCAATTCAGTTAGACAGCGCATAGATTAGGACCCTATACAAAGAAAACCTATTATACGGTTTTTTTTTTTTTTTTTTTACTGCTTTGATTTATAAGTGTGTATTGATGTCTTTTTTAACAATCACTGAAGTTTCATTGAAAAAATCGACCAATTTCTCAATGTTTCCCCATGTTTCCAACAACAACGATACATTACGTGATACAACCGATATATCTAATGCGATAACTAATACGTATCCGTATCCTAAGGGTGCGATATATAACGCAATACGATATTTTGAACATTGGGTGCTCCTTTTTAACTCCTCGTGATTGAGAATGAGCCTAATATTATGGATGTTCGTGCAACGAGCTTCTCAAGAAGATGTAAAATCATGTGGAAGATGTTCCCTCTTGGTATCATGGACATATAAAAAGAAAGTATTGGAGGCATCTTATAGAACTAGAAGTATAATTTGTAGGCTTGCAATACAACTATTTTCTTAGGACAATGGGGACTATCCACAACATTGATCTAAACTGTTCATTCACGTTTATCCATATTGGCAAGTAAAAGATGCAATCATGTTACTTTTGTCCTATAGCAATCAAACTCTAATATTAAAAATTAACAATTTAAGGAATTTTATTCTCGTGGACATCTTGATCAGTAAATGACAAATTAAGTGAAGGGAAAATGTCGACACAAAGTTGCAACCATTGTTCCTACCACAATATATGCTGTCACACTTAGTGTTCCAAATATTGGAGATATTAACGATAATATCATCAATATTATATTTATCGGTATAGCTGGGTCAATGATATCGAAACCCCAAGTAATATAGGAACTTCCAAATATCGCCGATAATTTCGTGATACCAATGGTTATTCTCTTAACAACATAAAAGTTCACTGGTGGTATCAACGAAACCAGCAATTATTGCTGGTATCATGATACTTCCGTAAAACGCCAGAAATTTATGAGAAAATCTAGAAAAAAAAAAAAAAAAAACCCCCCAAGTCCTTTTTTTTCATACGATTTTTTTAAAGGGGGATTCCCAAAATTGAATCAAAGCTTGGATTTGGGGGAGAAATCTTGACTCAAAGCAGAGACAGGCTAGAACTCAAATGTACCAAAAAATTCCATAGAAACTTCACTTTTTCTTCTTTAAATGTTAGCATGGATTGCAATGTCTATGCATGATTCTCATGCACTAACATGAGTTTGTGGCAAATAAATCAACATTCGAGTGGGTGAAAGGGGAAATTTCAGGAAAATACTAATTTCCTCCATTTTTACCCTTAAATTGAGAATTGATATTTTATTACTTGCTTAAATTGAGAATTGATATTTTATTACTTGTACTGTATGATATTTAAATGATGTGAACTCAATTTGGACATAATTGCGCTGCTTTCTCCGAAAACACATGATTTAGGCCCCTATAAAATGGAAACTTAACGTGTATAGTTTTTAATTTTGCAATATGTTGATTTATAAATGTGTAAACTATCTTTCTAAATGTGCAAACATGTGTCTTTTAATATCTCCCGAAGTTTCATTGAAAAAATCCACATTTTTCTTAATATTTCCCTCGGTCAGCAATATTTTCCCTAGTATCGGTGATAATATCAGTGATATTGATACATGTTCCATATTTCCAATCATTGACAAATATAACGGTATCGATACTCTGAACATTGGTCACGCCACCAAATAAACTCTAAATCCATTATTTTTCAAAGGAAACATTTACTTTTGGAATGTGGCATAAGCATCTTCTTTTCTTTTCTTTTTTTTGTTTGGGTTAACTGGTTAGTACACACCCTGCTGTTGGTAAACCCTCCACTGTTAGCCACCCCCACTAGGGAATCGATACCATGACCTCAGTGTTGAAACGAGGTATCTTCTCTCAGTCTACCACTTGAGATATATATCTCTGTGTGTGTGTGAGAGAGAGAGAGAGAGAAGAAAAAAGAGGCAACCCATAGCAACACAGTGACAACTGACAATGAAGCTCCTTGTATTGGAGTAAATCAGTAACAGGTTCTACTTCCCCATAAGTCTTATTCAAAATAAAAACTTAAAGTGAGGAAGAATAAGTAGAACAGAGAAGCCACAGCAATGCAGATTAAAATAAATAAAGGGATGAAAGAATCACCTTTTCCAGTCCAACACTTCTTTTACGCTTTTTGCCAGACACCAGGGATATTTTGGGATTATCGATTGAATTCTTCTCATCAAGCTCTACTAGTGGAGAGGACTTCTGCAAACATGCATCCAAAAATAATGTGCATTCTTACATCCAAAACCAGATATGGGAAATTTTGCATGATTCCTATACACTTGAACAGTGACCTATGGCAAAGTTACCTTTGGCTCATGGTTGAGAGCTGCACCAGAAGGATGTGTCAAGTCATTAGACTCAGTGTGTTTCTTTTTATGTCCTGAAGAGTTTTTAATCATTGGGGAGCATGATAACATCAAGTCTGGTTTGGTGAGTTCTGCCATTTCTTTGGCCTCGGAAGGTTTTTCAAAGGATTGCAAGGTGGAAATTTCAGCTCTATGCAAACTTTCCCCAGCATCTTTTCCCAGGCCCTCTGCAGACTTCTTTGAGAAAGACCATGCATGAATGTCCTGACCAAAAGGTGGTCTCTTGCTCTTTGGAACTGGTATAGATTTTTCCCTGCTGCTTCTCTTTTTCCTTTTCACAAATACAGGAACTTTCGTACTAATTTTTTGATAAGCGGTTTCTCCTCTTACAAAATGTTCATTATCATTGGCTAACCTGCCAAATCCCATATCATTGGCCCTTTCCAGATTATCCAGATTTATTTCCCTCACCATTCCCAAAATATCGACATCATTTTCAGGGTTATTTCTTTCATCCAACGGAGGGTTTTTTGCTGGTTTCTTTTTCTTGGTACCCCGAGATTTCAGATGTTTCATCACCTTCCACAAAGGCACTTGGGTCTCAACTCCATCACCATCTTCTACAGCCTTTTCAATGTTCTCATCATTGGGATTGTCTGAATGAATCTGAAAATAAGTCATGGAAAAGACACCCCATGAAGTTAGAACAATGGATACAAAATCAGAGAATCAGATAATTTAGCATGGTTCCCTGAAGATTTAAAGAGAAAATCACACACAGGGAGTAGAACACACCGGTTGCTCATTCTCACAGTAAAGTGATTCAAAATGAGCCAAGACGCTGTAACCAGCCAACCACGACTGCTCTGTGTTGGCCTACAGAAACAATTAGCAAATAAGGTATTATACAGCAGGGAATAATACACTGATTGTATTAGCAGAAGAAACAGCTCAAATGTGCTTTCAACACTTTTTTTTTTTTTTGGGTGAAAGATAAAAGCTACAAAAGACAGCCCAGAAACCAATAAAAGGAGGTGAGGCCTCATAGATGCAAATAATGCAAGGCATAAAAAAATTATAAATAATAAAATAATGAAAGACAAGTGGCCCCCTTGTTACTCCATAACCTGCCCCACAAAACCACTCTGATCATAGAAATACAAGAAAAGACACAAAGAAACACAATGTCCCTAAAGTACTGATTTAAATGCCTCAGGACCTGTTTGGTTTGATGTAATTACGAGTAATTTCTCTCAAATCAGCATTAAATGCATACATCAAACAACACCACATGCGTTTGAAAGCGAAGAGGAGTTGCCCCCCATAAGATTTCATGATAATTCAAAGCCAAAGCTTGGTGGTCCTCACCATGATATATGTGTTATATCCACTCCATCCATTCATTAGTGCTTATCATTTTATGACATGGGCCCAAAAATGAGGCAGATTCAAAGATCAAGTGGACCACACTACATAAAATACTGGAGATTGAACACTAACCATTTACACACTCTACCTGTATCTGACGGGTTTTGTATCGCTGGATTGCGATACCGATAATATCGGCCAATAGTATCAATATTGCAAACACCGGCCAGAGGTATAAATACAACTCCAAGCTTCAATGGAGCTAATATTATGAAGATATCTTTAATTATTTCTAGTTGCGAACAAGGCCTTGATCTGCGTTGTATATTGGGCAAAATTCTCTTAATGACATTCCTACAACCATTTCAACACCATCTCTATGACATGTTTATGCAGTCAGCAGTATTGACATTGGTGTTTAGAAAGCATGCTACATTTACTAAAAATTCAATTAAGGTTATTAAATGATTATCACATATAAAAGAATTCTTGCATACAAAATTAAAAATTAAATACATAATAACCTGGATAATGATGGGAGTTTTCCTTCCACCTTGCGTCAATTATCTTGATTTGTACACTTTGTGATCCATGTTTCACAACTTTAGCACTTGCTTCGCCCTCGCAATCTCATTATATATAAGATAAAGTCGCCTTCATTTCACCATCCACCATCTTCAAAACTAGGATCATTAGATTGTAATTGGGACAATCTCTTCCTTATTGAAAAAGGAATTAGATTTCACAATATTTAGGATCTGTTTAGTTGCACCTCTCCACTTGGCCTACTTTGAACCCACCAACTCATGAAACACAAACAATTGCACAAGTACACTCTTATATTGCATGAGTTCTCCAATGATATATGATATAACAAATCATGTGATGTTCGGTTGTAACTAGTTGTTGTTGCCTATGAATTTCTTCATCAAAGCTACCAACCATATGTGGTTATAAATGAAGCTGGTGATCCGCTCCTTAAACTGACAAAGCACTTAATAATATGCTCCAATATGAGGTCTACATAATGTGTTGCATGTTGGGTCCTGAAAATTGTTGGCCTCTTCTTCATCAACTCATTCCTGTCTTTCTCATAGGACAATTTGATTATCTGTGATTATTTTCATAATGTCCGACTCACCAATCTCACCCACCATGGCAACGATCAAGCCAAGCAAATGTATTTTGTTCATAATCTCATCAGATGCATCAAATGATTTATAAGACATTGTACATGTTGTGATCTGATCATGAAGTAGATAATGAACTCCTTCATTGGACATGTCAATTCACCACACATGATTGTGCAACCATAGTTGCTCCAACTCCTCTGGAAGGTCTTTATGCAAACCCTCAACTCATCGACATCAGCAAAATCATTCCAATATTTCATACGAGGTAAGGCACAAAATATGTGAACCAGCATTTTAAAGCTCATGGATTACCAAATGATGGTAGGGAATATTGGCCGCATTCGTCCGAATGTGATTGCAGTGGAAGAATTTAGAAATCACCCAACTATCTGTTTCAATGTCTTGTGCCATATTCCTTCTAGTGTTTTCTTCTCACTACTAGAATTTCTCATCCATATGAGGTATATGGGGCCTATAGTACAGTCACCTGCCCCCTATCTTAATGTCCCTCATCATGAACAACATCTGTCTACTAGTGCGCCAAGCATAACAACTCATGAACTCCCATCCTCACCGCCGTACTCCTTTCCCTACCTGATGCATTGGAAAGGATTGCTAAAATCCTCCAGAGCTGCAAAGCTACTCTTGCTCATACTACTAATGACTAGCACTAAGGCCCCTATACAGCTCTTTAAGATCATCACCCCATCTTCATCTTCAACACCAATGCTAATGCTAACTCATCTCCCTGTGTTGCATACCAATCTTTTTTTTTCTCCTCTGAGGACCAAAGACTTCTATCTCACTAAGTACTTATACCAGCACATTTTCCCATCTCATGGGGTCAAAGGATTATTTTGGTTTATAATAGGATTGAAAAGAGAATGCAAGATCTCTCATTCAACTAAAACTGATTAATGTACCCTTATGTCTAATTGTTTGGCACCAACAGCCAGCTTGGACGAGAATTTCATGGTCAAAGAAATCAATTCTGCGATGATTACAAAATCCCTTTCCACCATGTTGGAAATGTCTTGATCAGGATTCCCTTGATAAGACAACAGTGGATGTTTGGATTAATGGATTCCGCAAAGTAATCATTAGAGGCTTATTCATTGTCAGTATTATCTCGGGCAAGAAACAAGGTGAGCATTTTCTAATGAATCAACGATTTCTACTTGCTATCCGAACAAGACCCCTTAAATTTGGAATCCTATGTTTTGCAATAAAAAAGGAAAGAATCACACATAATCATTACACTTTACATATCCACGCCATGGATTTTTGCAATCCAAACATAGCAGAATTGTAATAATTTCAGTTGTGATTTCTTTCTCCAAGGAGTTCTCCAATCCAAACTTGCCCTAAGTTATTATCTAAATCACAGTTGCACGAAGCATGAATGAAAGTGGCAATGATTCGGGTGTGGAAGCACGAAGCATTTGTCTCAACACATTAGCAATTATAAATAGCTAGGAAGGGGAAGCTGGAACGGGAAGCTGGAGCACGAGACCAAATCGTGATTTGAAGCAAGAGCGACAACTTGGTAGAAGGTTCATTCAACTAAGGTCCTAAAGTAGAAAAAACTAATATTAATCCGTAGTGCACCTTTTCCTCCATTTCTCTGTTTCTTCATGTTTAATTGGCATTGATTTATACAAATTTGCCATGAACCATGTACAGTAGTTCACAGCTACTAATTTATAGATGTCTTGGGGTACGCGTGATATTTTACACATTTTTTAATCATGTCTTTTGTTAAAGATACACCTTGGCATAGTCCTCTCCACTGGTTCTTCCACTTGCCATCAATATATGGGATGGGGAAATTAAGTGGCTGAACTATATTATTTTTCTTGAGTGTCTGTTTCAACAGATAATGAAGAGAGACGAAAGGAAGAAGGGTCATCAGAAACTGATACTAAAAGTTGCAAAGCACCCAGATTCTGTTGAACCATTTTCATTACCCAAGCAACAGTTAAGGAAAAAGGAACTATTTTTTTTTCTTTGTTATCCTTTCGCTCTTTCACTTTTTCTTTTTTTACCAAATTAAGAATACAAGAACCTCACTCACAACGACAGAATAATAAAAGTCAAGATCTTGTATCAGCAGAACAGTCTGTTCCATAGGACAATGTGGATTAGCATTTAGCATGCCCAACCAAATCTACCACACCAATCAGCACCTTTACCTTTTGTAGGGTGGTCAGCTCATTCGAAATAGACCATAGAAAAGCTAAATCAATTTAAAGGTGAACAGTATTCACCTCAGGGTTGTCACTTTCATTCTTCTTAAGTGATCTGTACAGTGAGGGAGGTAGCGGAGCTGAAGTAGTTGACTCAGAAAAGTCCGCCTGGTTACGAACTAAACGCTTGACGATTGACATCCCAAGGTCGCATATTGCATGTGAGTTCTGCAAATTTCAGAATAACCAGATCATGTAACTATTTATAAGCAGTCACGAACAACAAATAAAAACATTTGACAAGCAAAAGAAGATATTTTATTTCAACTTTAGGTGCATCGCAAACCAAAGAAACATCATAATACTTGTGAATTAAGAAAAGCAACCCATACCTTCGACTTCATTACATCAACTATATCTTCAGAATACTTGATACTCTGGAAGATGGACATTATTACAAAAAAACTCTCTTTGTTGAAATTAGCCCCTGATTGCCCATCTTTGTGTCCAGGCATCAGCACAGAAAGAAACATATGTAATTGCCTGATAATACCAAAAAGTAATAAGAAGAAAAGTACTTTAGTTGACCAAAAAAGAAGAAGACGCGTGAATTCTCCCATGTAGTTTATTACCCATCTTCTATAACAACGGGCATACATAACATCTTTCACAGAACACATAGGTAGCTAGAGACAGTTCAAGAAAGCTTCTACTATAAGATAAGCTAGCAAAAGTGATTGGTTCCATCAGTTTTGTAGAACACATAATGGCCAATATGGGGGCATAACCAACACAACCACCCCCCCCGGTTGATTTTTTTATTTTTGTCCAAAAAAATCTCAAATAATCTAAACATTTCAAATATGTATTCATTTTTTTTGAACATATTTATGGTGGTGCAAGTGTTGTATCAGCCTATCTAACGAATTTATGAACCTGACAAGCATAGATTGATCTCCAATTAGCCCACAATTCGTGCAAATTATAACACGCATCACACTAATGCACATTCCTAAGCATTTGACATCATTCCCCCAAAGAAATTTTAAGAAAAAACTGGAATTAAATTCAAATGAATAAGTCAATGAAGTAGGGGGCCATCCAAATGTCCCCAAATAGTCGCAAAATTCATGTAATGTATGGCATTCATTCCAATGATATATATCCCTAAGCATTTGACATCACTCCTCTCAAGTAATTATAAGAAAAAATAAATTAATTAAATTTGGATGAATAATGTCGTCGATTTAGGGGGGCACTCAAATGCCCCCAAATTCAATGAAGTTTTGACACTCATTCCACTAATGCATATCCCACATCATTTCCCCCAATAAATTTTAAGGAAAAATTGAAATAAAATTTGGATGAATAAAGTTGCAGATTTGGGGCTGATTTGGGGGACCATCTGATGCCCAAAATCAACTTCAAATTCATGCAATTTATTGGCACTCATCCCACTAATGTAATTTGCCCCAAATCGGTGGACATTCATTAGATGGTGACATTCATTAGCTGGTGAAGAATAAAAAATATCCAATCGTCAGTCCTATTTCAAAAAACAAGTGTCCGCAAATCAACGGTTAAAATCACTCAAACGAATTGATTTTTGGTATTGTGCCCTACCAACAACAAGTCCCATAATTTAATTGGTTAATTTTGAGTAAATATAATTTCTTTTAAGGTGAAGATTAGATGAGGCAAGGATAACAACTTAGTGGCAAGGCCCTGTATAACACTCCGGATTTTTGCCAACCTGGAATTAGACGTCCTTAGGCAATGGGTTGCTCCTAACACCTTATTAACCTATCAGAACTGAATCCCACAGTCTAAAATCGCTTCTGAACCCATTTCCTTCACAAATCCAACCCTTCACCACCTTGTTCTTTCAATTTTCCTAAGTACTTTCACCCTAGACACTATCTTAAACTAGTTAAGTATTATAACTTGGATCATTCTATATACAAACTACGAAGGACTAAGTACCACCTCAAACGGAAATCACTTAGGATTAAATCCTTTAGAAATTTGACAAAGTTAACTATGTGCTAAACTAGATTAGCCATGAAATCCATTTGAATCGCTTTAAATACGATCTGCAAGACCCAAAACTTGTAGAATCATTGACGCTAGGTTACCCTAAAACCTAGGATCAATCTCATTACCCGACTACTCACGGGAGCATCTTGAAACTCTGTATCAGATCTATACCGCACATCGGAAGTCCGAATAATACCAAGTTAAGGACTTGGGACCGCCTCGCTGGGCTTGACAACCATCTCGGAAATCAAATCCAGATAGTGTTCCACGGCTGTTCGCTTGAGCTCGGAGTGAAGAGTGTGAGAAATGTGAAATCATTTCAAAATAAAATATCTTGAATAGTAATCTGGCACCTCTTGCTTGCAGATCAGTTTTAAGCAACCAGACCGTCAGAATCAGACCAAATTACACCCTCGGATCAGGAGAAATTTCATACACATTTACATGTACTCGGAATCTCCGATCGAGATCCGCTGACCGTTGAACTGAAACTGGTCCGCCACGCGTGATCTGGAATCCCAACCGAAACGAAAACTTAATAGAACGTAGATCCGGCGTTAGTGAGCTTAAGGCCGACCTTTGGCTCAAGGAGGGCCGCCAGAAACCCTCTTTTGAGCTGAAACAATGCCGATTTGATTATAATGTAAGTATACCTTGAACATAAGTCTATTTCGGTAAATTTTTGGGCTATATAAGGACCTTAAACCCTCTCTCATGGCAGCCATACGAATTTGAGATTGAGTGAGAGAAAAGAGAGAGAAAAGAGGGAGAAAGTGTGGGAGATGTGGGAGCATCTACCTGCCGCTGCTATACGTGTTCAACCGCTCCATTCTCATCATTTCCCCGGCGATTCCAGCCCCGTTTTTAGGTAAGAAACCCTAACCCTAACCTGATTTGGGGCTTGGGTGGTTGTAGGCTATGAAATAGTTAACGTATTTCGTTCCATAGGTTGCCAAACTGCCGAATACGGGAGCTTAGCAAACCTATCAACTCCGTTACGATTCTACGACACAAGGTGAGGACTTTAGGTGTATAGGTTACGGTTTTCAACGCTTTCAATGTCAGATAATGATAGATTCATGATCTGCATGCAATTGCACATGTACAAAGTGCTTTCCGTTTTCTGTTTCGATTAAAATTGTAGAATATGGAATTTTACATATTCTAGGTATTCGTAGAAAATACCGTATACGTATTTTTTTTGGAAATGTGTTTGACATGTTTATTTGTTGTATGAATATACGATATATGGATAAAATACTTATTTGGCGAAAGGAGTCGCCTAAATACATGTTTCACTAATATGCACTATGTATGTAGAAATACTGTATTGTAAGAAATACAGTATACATGTATATTTTGGCGATGTGTTTGCCATGACTAATTGTTGTATAAATATATTATGTGTGCATAAAATACTTGCTTGGCGAAGGGATTCGCCTTAATACATGTTGGTTAACAAATACTATGTATGTTGAGATAGTGTATGTTAAGTGTTTGTGGAAATGCTAGAGTGAGTAAGTGTTTGGATGTAGATGCCTTAGGAGGGTGCTGAGATGGGATTCTCAACTACCCTAGCGTCATGTATGATTACCTCCATGAGGTTGCTTACTTAAACCGCTTACTTGCAATATGTGTGGTTGTATTCCTATTGATGTAGTGTTTTACAACATGCTTTATATCATGCTTTATAACATGTCTTATAACATGCCTACTAGCATGCTTGAATTACTTTGTTTATCATGCTTTACTCCACATGCTATGGATGAGAGTTGACTGAGTTTGGGACTATGTCTATAGTCCAGACAATCGGTACCAGATTTGAGATTTGTGGCTGAGATTCATGTCACCATGTGGGATGCGTTTGACGAACCCGAGTCGTACGTCAGTTGGCGACAGTGGTTAGGCCACACGAAGTGCTTATGCACTTCATGTCGTTCAATTGATTGTGCGCTCGAGCTAGTCAGGCTCGTCAAGTAACCCGATGTGTCTAATGTATGTTCACCATGTTTGGTCGCTACTGCTTGAACCTAGGGTACTAATCTTACCAGTGAAATCCCCTTTAACCATGGTACCTCGATCCGCTAAGACTCATGAGCCGAGCATGGTGGTATGGGACACCGTGGTCGAGCTGTCGGCCTACGCTGGGGCACATGCCTCCCCGTAGTGACCAGTGAGCAATCAGGCTCGTGAGCCGATTATGATGGTATGGGACACTATATTCGAGCTGTCGGCCTACACTGGCGTAGCCTGGCTGTGGGCCTCAGTCGGGTTGCATCCGGGTCCCATTCTCAATAAATGAACTGGTCGGGCTTCGAAATAGACTGCCAGTTGGTAAGACGTTAGTGGAGTGACCTCGAGCATACTCTAAACCTACGGTGAGGCGCCGGGCCTTCCTGTAGTAACGGAGTATAAACTAGGCCTGTATTGATAAGGTGATGGGGGAGTGGTGCAACGATTCCGTGTAACAGCCCTGGCAGCGACCTAGAAACACACCATCGTATGAGATTATCTGGGACTGACGACCCTAGAATGGATCATGTTTGGGAATGATACAAGGGAGGTACCTTAGTTTCCCAATCCTGCTGTTTGAAATGGACTAATTAAAAACTCGGTAATCATGCTCATCATGCATTGCATGGGCCTGGAAGATGTGGAGCACTGAGGGATGAAAGCATGCCGCGAACGAAGAGGGTGTCGCATGAGGGAGTATGTCAGTGAGGGCATCCATCATAATAACATCCATACTTGCATTAATAAAAGTAATTAGGAGTGTTTGATTTTACTGCTTTATCATTACTGCTTGACTGTATTGATAACATGTTAACCTATGCTTTATTATTCCACTGAGTTAGCTACTCACTCCCACGTTACAGGACGGTGTTGTACACACCAACCAGATTGTTGAGTTTCAGATGGCGACGTTACTCCTGAAGCAGAGCCGGACTATTACTATGAGGTCGAGGAGGAGTTCTCCTACATGTAACTCTCTGACGGGTCTCTGAAGACCTGGTACTGTATTGACGGGGCTATGGTACTTGGGATAGAAGACATTACACTTACACATTTGGTATATTTTAGGGTTGTACTTGTAATTATTTAACCTGGTAATGTTATCACACTCTGGAGACTCATCATAGTTTATATATTTTATCTATCTATCACCGTCTTCTGCTTGCAAATTTAATTGTCTCTGGAGTATGATATGTTGTTTTGGCTTAATCTCACTCATGTTCACTACTCTAATACAGTTAACATTCAATCATCATCCATTTTGTTGCATAAGTGATGTTCTGGAACTCGAGAGTTGAGTTACTACTCGACCCTCAATTTTCGGGATGTTACACCCTGATTGTGGGACCCACCTCGATATGTGTTGTGTATCCATATCATCCATCCGTTTTGCTAGCTCATTTTAGGGCGTGGTCCCAAAAAATGAAGCGAGTGAACCACACCACGAGAAAATGTGGTCATTGAACACCCAACACAAAAAAAAAAACTTCCTAGGGTCCAACGTAATGTTTATTTGTCATCCAACCAGTTGATAAGGTCACACAGACCCAGATGAAAGGGAAAACTGATGCAGGACAACTAACCATTTGCTCTGAAAGCTCGAACTGATAAAGTGGGGTGAATCAATCCCTTTATCTCATAGCCCAGGCCCCACATCCCATGGGTTAGATCCTTGACCGAACACCCCTCATGGGCCCCACATCACATGAGTTCCGCATCACATGAGCCACCAGCCTCACACGGGCCGCCCACCCTGCTCAAGCTTAGTGTGAAAATGCCCCTGCATTAATAACACAAATGGCAACTTGATCTAAAACTATCTGGCCCCCAAGAAGTTCTTAACGGTGGAAATTCAATCCCAACTAAGATTTTTATTTGCTTCATTTTTGGGACCATACCCTAAAATGAGCTGGCAAAACTAATGGACGGCGTGGATCAAGGGTCGCACCTAATTGGCGTCTATTTTTCGAGCACAAGTGCACCTAACATCATACTCCGCCAGAGTATTTATAAAAAATTTTACAAAAAAAAAATGTCTTTTAAAACTTGGCTCAAAAAGGGCCACGTAGTCATATTTGCTTAAAAGCGGGGGGGGGGGGTCACCAAAGAAGCATAAGAAGTAGAAGGTGAGTATTTTTCCAATTTTTTTCCAATTTTTTCCCCTTTAAAATCGTCGTTACGAGGGTAGCAACCATTATGTCCTGTAACAGCCACTGCGCTTCAAAAATTCAAACCCGCCCCATTTCACCCCTTATCGCATATGGTCAAGGCGTAACGGTTGTTTCGCCTGTATCATAACCGTTTTGATATACCTTGCCTTAAACCAAAGATAATCCGAAAAGTGAACTTTTTAACCAATGCCCTTTGAGGACAACTACCCCACCCATTTGAAGAATCTCCAAATATAGAGATGGCTTTCCAAATTAAAGAACTGAAATCGTTGTTGGAGAGCAGCTTCTTTCCATCTCTATGTATTTGGAAGTAATGAAATGCAAACAAAGAAAGAGCCACTTGCCAAAACGCTACAACTGTTTCACCAGAAGGGACTTTTTTCGCTTTATTTTACCAAAACTAAGGCTTCCTTGTTCCTCTTATTTTTTGGACTTCTACCATACCGACAAGATGATATCTATGACTGCCTACACAACCCTCCCACAAGAAATTCCTATGAATTTTTCACAAGCTTCTTCACCACTTTACTAGGGATCTTGAAAGAGAGAGAATACAATCGGAGATTAGATAGAGCAAATTTGATGAGCAAAATACAACCTCCATGTGCCATGTAAGATCTCTTCCGTGGTGCCGACTTCTTTTCAAATATCTCAACTATCAGGTCAGAAGTGACTATCGATTTTGAGGGTCGCCCCAAGGGGTAGACCTAGATAGTTCATTAAGAAAGAAGCTTCCTTGCATCCTAAAGTAGAAGCAAAATCTTTCACCTCCTCATCATTAGTGCAAGGCAAGTTGCAAAATTCACATCAATTGGATGACTCTAACCATGCAACCAAAAGAATGAAATGCAGACACTCAACATCTAGTAGAGAAAAAGAAAAGGTTGAATCATCATATCGTGATGTCTATTCAATAGGCCCCAACATATGGGTTCTTATGACTTTAAATCAGCACTTGCGTCAAATTATGCTAACCATCCAATCCATGGCTCCTAAATATGTATGGTTATAATAAAAATGACCAACATTCGAAAGATTAGTATCATTTAGCTGATATCATAGATATACATACAAGTATCATATCGTCCAATGCGGCCGTATCATATCTGTATCAGCACAAGTCAGTATGCGATACGGGTCCATATTGGCCCGATACCAAAACTGACCCACATCGGCTTGTATCAACCCATATCGGCCAATATGAGGCGTATCGACATCGATATGGGCCAATACATGCCAATACGCCCATAAAAGCTAAATTTTGAAGGAAAAAAAAAAAAAAAATCAAAATTTCACTCATTTCCTCTATTCTTTTTGTTATTTAAACCATAGGGGAAGCTTAAAAACTAATTTTAGGCTAGATCTAGACCTATTTTGAGATCAAAATAAATTATTTGAATGGGATTCAACAAATCAAAATGAAGTGGACCATTATGTGAAAAATCAGAAAGAAGAGTAAACCTACGCTTTCTTTTTTATATTTTTTTCTTCTTTTTGTTGTATTTCAATGTAACAAACCCTAATTCACCAAATCATGCTTGATTTGAGTTCAATTAGGGCCCATTTAGTTTACCTTCAACAAGTCAAACCAACAACCCACATTCTCATCAAAGAATGGTCTGATACAACACAATTGCACTAACCAACCCCCCCCCCCCCCCCCAAAGCGTATTAATGGAACAGTCCCAAGTTCCATATACGGTTAATGGAACAGCAAGATGAACGTAAGATCTAAAACATGACGGGATCAAGCACATATTTGATAAGGAAACCAACTTTAACAGGAACCTCTATAGAAGCACTTTTAAGAGAGGTAAATTATACATGTCAAAATTGACAAAGGAAGAGAACAAGGCTTACTGGTAGACTGGTTCAAATGCTTGAACATCCTTGCAGTCATCAATATTAGGAAATGACGAATGATGTGCTAGAGCATGGACCAGATATGCAAGAATATATTCTGGATATGCCACAGGTGAGTTTGAATCATGTGGCCCAGATAGCTGACATGCCTTTTCTTGGTTACACATTTGAACAACTTCAATTAGGTAATCTCTGCCCTATTAAATAAAATGCAACAAAAGAATGATATAAGACATTGGCTGGTATAAGAAATTTCATGCTTATTAAAATAAAGCAGAAAAGATAATGCAAAGAAAAATGCAGCAAAGAGATAATTTTATGAACCAATTGGCACTATCAGAACACTGACCTCTTTAAGCTCAGCTGGACAAGATCCTGTTATGTTGAATAAGAAAGCACAAGCATACTTTGCATCCAGCCGCTGCTCCTTTATATATTGGTGTACTTTGCTGAGGAATATTTTCCTAGCTTCAGGATGGATCTCCTGCTAGACAAGATAAAGGTCGTAATATTTACTGGAGAAGCTATTAAAATCTTTGCCTGAACATGTGCTAACTTATATCAAATGACATACCAGCAATAAACCAATCAGCACATCTTTGAACTCTATGCTGAATAAGAATAAAATGCTAAGTAAAGAAACTGTTCCGAGGAGAACTTTTGAAGGAAAGAAAAGGCTCTACCTGTGATGTTCTTAAGGTCAAATGAAAGATATCAACAGGAATTTTATGATCCCAGTACTTCGACAAGCGTAGGATTGCTTTTGCTGAAGCAAGCCTCAGATGGGCCCTATCTGCAGTACTACAAAAATGGAGAAAAGAAAATTCCTTTGATGTAGTTTTGCAATCAACTTCTGGAGGGATAACTAATATGTAACATTTATGTAAAATGACGGCAATGATACCCGTCCTAGGAGAAAAAGGGACCTACTGACTGAAGTAGAGTTTCAATACCTTGATTTTATATCCTTCGAAATCTCCCCAAAAGAAGATAAATTCTTTAGGATTCCAAACAGCTTTTCTATTCCCAGACGCAGATGAGCGTCTTTTGCAGGTAAGTAGCTCTTCACCAAAGCTTTAATGCCAAATATCTGCATTGCAACAACCAGAGGAAAAATCCGCATGAAGGGTGCACCAGGGTCACATGGAGCTAAAGGCAAATAAAACAATAGACAAACTTCAGGAAATCAATGTGTTCCAAAACGGTAATGGTGGCCGTTCTGATACAGGCCGGCCATTACGGCCCTTTTTTATTTTTTGAAAAACTGTTACAGGACAATTAGGGGGCCGTTATGGACCTTAAGGACCGTTACAAGACCATTACAGGGCCTCTACGGCCTGTTTTTTCTGTTATGGCCGTTACAGCCATTTCGACCCCATAACGTGTAACGGTTATGACCGTTACCATTACGTAATGGCTGTTAGTAACCAATTTTGAATACTTTGCAGCAAATAGATTGTTGTAAACATTGAAATTTAATAAGTAGAATAACCAGAAGAAAATAACCTCATTCTCCTGGCTCACCTTCAAGAAACATAGTTCACTTTGTTCTTCCCAATAGGCTTTAGTGTTATCTTCCTCCTGAAGTGGTGACAACATAGAGAAATGCGTATGAAATGGATGAAATGGATGATAGCAGCATAAGATTAATCAATTTTGTAGAGAAATCATACATTACTGCACTGAAGAATGTTTCCCATTATAAAACCCACAATTTCATCTTCTCTGGTTTCAAAAACTGGCAATGCAGCCTGCGCTATGCATCCCAGAGATTGCAGTACAGCAGGCATATGTGTTTTTTTCTCCAGCATGTCCACAAGCTTCTGTAATTCCATAACAAATCCCATTGTAATAGCTATATTGTCATGAGTAGTAGCAAAATGGCAGATTTGACTGAAAAGAATGGCAAAGGATGGTAACTTTTGGGGAAGATAAACCTTGTATAGAACTGAAAGAGATTTGAGCCCATCATCTTTCATTATCGCTGCTAAAGCCTGTACAGAATACTTGGCTTGCTTCCGGCTACCTTCTAAACATAGCCTCTCTAATAGAAGTTCTACTGAACTGCAATGAAACAATTAACATACATAAAAAGCATGTTAAACCAAGACACTTTGACATGACCAAGTTTAAAATTTCTTTTGCTTTCACCTAGAGGTCTTTGACAGTTGTTCTCGAATGTTTCCACCAGCCCTTGCCAGAACATGCACAATACCCTCTTTAATTATCTCATTGTCCTCTTTAAGTAGAAGATTAAGGAGGTTCTCTTCAGACCCAGCCAGAAACAACGGACAGAATGATGCAAGAACCTGAAAAAGGTAACTCAGCATGGTTCATAAACATAGTTTCAATTATGCTGCAGAAAATTAAGCAATGCCATGACTAACAGGAAAAAAGGAGCCAGCCCCATTTTAATTTTTATTTTATTTTTTTATTTTTTTAAAGGAAAAACTTAAAAGTATTTCTCAACAGTAACCATTAAATAGAATAAATGTAATCTAAGGATTTTGCACATCATCATTATCATGTTAGCCTTTCTACTAGGAATTTGGGGTTGGCTTTCAAATGGTACACCCGCAAAAGTTTTACAATCGCTGCCAACTAAACATTGACCTTCCTCTTTCACTATGGCTCTTGGGACCATGGCAGAAGCTCACATTGACACCATTCACATGCCACCAGTCCCACTCAACAATGACCCCCAGCACTACCAAGCAAAATAGGATCGTGAAGGGGCAGGCAAACCGCAGAGCACGAAGCACCTGTGCGCATGAAAGGACATCATCCAATGGCAGGCATCATAGCCACTCTCACAAAATCTTAACCATTTATCATAATGGCCGACATAATACTTGTGATAAAACTAGTTCAAATTTTCAATATTAACCATCTGATGGGCCACAGTCTACAAGTGTGTTTAAGTGTCAACTCCATAAAACTTTAAATCCCATTTTCTACAATGCAGTCTGTGTGGTTTAACAATTTTAAATAGCGAACAATGTGTAGCATAGCGTTCATCCCTCTTAAGTGTGAGGCTTAAGCTACATGCTACTTCTAAATTTTTAATTAGGGTTGTGCTTAGTTGCGCTAAATATTGTAAAATGTTATAATATTTTACACCAAATTAGAGTTGGTGCAACCAAACACAACCTAAAATAATAGGAAAAATAGACAGATTAAATATAAAGGTAAAGAAAAAACAACCTAACTAATTTAATTCTATTACTTATATTATTTTACTAAAATCATTGAAAATATTAACTTTTTAAAAAAGAAAAATGTAACAAATTATTGAAAACATTAATTAATTTTAATGTTTTAGTAAAAAATAACTTGTAGTGTAACTGTGTAACCTACGTAACATGTACCCAAAGTTCAAGTATCGGTATCACTACAAGTTTCGCTGGCTAGAGGTATGGAAACAATATCGATATCGGTAATAATATTGCCAATAACCGGAAATGTGGAGAAACACCGAGGAAACATAGGGAAAACAATGGAATTTTTTAATGAAACTTCAGGAGATGCTAAAATGCACATATTTGGATATTTAGGAAACAAATAATAATAATAATAATAACAAAAGAATGCATACATAATAAGTTTTCATTTAATGGGGGCCTAAAAGCTTGTGCTATCGTAAGAAACCAGTCCATCCATCCCATATATCCATCCAAACATCCATTAATATTTCAGAATATCGACAACACACGCTATTTCACTAAGAAATTGTCGACAACTGGAAAGGAAACGAAAGACTATGGTCTCGTTATCACCCGTGTTGCAATAACGATAATATCCTGATATAACCGATGTTATCATCGACAATTTGAACACTGCATACAACCATGTGCCAATTAAATTTTGAGATTGAAATTTTCTTAATAAACAAATCTTTGGCGATATCTATACATTGGCAATATTATTGATATATCGCTGAAACACGCGACACTTGGAATTTACACATTTGAAAATATCGGCGATAACGATACTAGTGATACCCGCGAACACCTGGAATTTACATGGTCAAAAATATTGGCAATACATTGGTGATACTTAATGATGCATCACCGATAACTAGAATTTCTTAGACTACCAGTGTTAGCGGTATCGCCAAGCTAGGGATACTGATAATATCAAGGATATGTTGATAATATTGGGAATATTGCGAACAATGCGCGTGCCATAGGCGACGTAGCGTGTAGCACATGCAAAATTAGCATGTAGCATAGGCTACAAGTGACTTAAGCTATTTTCATGAGCTACGTGGCATTAAGGCAAAGCTACACCACGTAGTGTAAGCTACACGCTATATAGAGAAGCTATTTGCAACATTGGTTATGATATTCAGACCCTTCAAAAACCTCAAGTAGTAGACCCCCTCCTCTAAGATTGAACCCTAGATAAGTTGGTGTTGTATGCCCCGAAAAGCCAATGTGACAATCTTATCCATTGAATTAATGATCTTAATCGTAGATCATGATGACCATGGATCCTTTGTGGACATGTTATTCATGCCATAACTAATATGCGGCTATATCTTGATCATACATGTATATAGGTTAAAGGAGAGGGTTTCCTCTAATGTCCTTGAAAACTTGGTTTGGGCACAACTGTCACTAACCAAGGAAGAGTTGTCTTCCATAAATCTTAGTGCCTTGTTACATGACCACCTAGCAGCTTTTAGAACGAACCTATGGCAATTATTATGTGGTCATCCTGTGTCAGGAAACCAATGACAAACTGGAAGGCAAGGTCTCCACCATCGGGTTCGATGATGAGTCAGTGCCTTTCCCTAGCACACATAAGAGTGTCAATGTTTATGGATGTGGGATCCCCACATAAGAGTGTAAGTGTTCATAGATATGGGTTGTTGTTATTAGACCCTTTGGATACTTGCATTGGAGGATCACTTCAAGTCTCTAGATCTGGAGACCTATCATGCATGAGAGCTAGGTTCATTTAGGGCTGGATTTGTGTAGCCATTGGAGGGGTTTTAGGGCTTGGTTTTAGAAAGTATGTTGTGTACCAAGCACTATACTTTCTAAATGACAAAAACACACTCAAAATAAATTTTAACCCCTTCTCAATGTCCTCTTAAAAATCCAATGTCCATCACTATCAGAAGGCTATTGCGGGGATGAAATTGGCCAAATGTTGTCCGAGTTATATAAAGTAGACATTGCACCTCCTCCTCATGGTTCTAAATGATGGTATTGGTCGTCATATTGGCCCCGTGGAAAAATGATGCGATACGGTGTCGTGTATTAAAATCGGGGTCACATCAGCCCATATCGGTTAGAATTTTTTTTAAAGGTATATCGGACCATTCTTTGGTAAGAATGTTGTCCTAGCGGGTTGACCTACTGTAAGTTCGGGTCCCCAACTTGAATTTCCCCAATAATAACTAAATCACCAATAAGCTTTGACGTAAATCTGATGCAAAATACTCCCCCTAGACATGCATTACATTTCAAGTTTCAAAATATTATTATAAATAAAATTTAAAAAAAAAAAACAATTAACAAAAGAAAATGAAATTGAAGAAAACTAGACATAATATTTGCAAAAAAAAAAAATCAATCTACTCAGATGATGTAGATCTTAATAAAATTATCACCCCCCCCCCCCCCCCTACATTTGAAAAAAAAAAAAAAAAAAACAATATTTTCTAAAATTTCTGCAGAAATTACCTAAAAAAAAAAAAACTTTATTCCTAATCATATTTGATCGAAAATGCCTCGTTAGATTTGTGACCAGATTAAAAAGAAAAAAAATAGAAACAAAATTGGAAATTCCAGAATTTTCAACAGAATTAATAATTTAAAAAAAAAAAAAAAAAATTCCGATCGGATCTACTGTAGATCTGATCGGAAATGGTTCCCCACTCCAAGTCGGAGATCAAATTCAAAAAACATAAAATGTCTATGGAATTTTCAGAATTTTCGACGGATTTAATTAAAATAAAACTTTTTTCCCTCTGAGCAGATTTGTTGTAGATCTGATCGGAAATGGTTCAGTGATTCCCCTCTCTAGATCTAAGATCATATTGAAAAAAAATCAAAAATCAAAAATTTCAAATAAATTTCGACGCAAATGGCATAAAAAAACCCAAAAATGATCAAAACGATCTTCAAATCTGGTAGTTTTTAGTAGATCTAGGCATATAATAAAAAATTTTAATATGGATTTCAACAAGGATCAATAGAAAAAAATGGATTTTTTAAACTTATTTTCTGATTTTTTTCAAAACCAGCCCCAAAATGTTTCGATCCTTCAAATTGACCGAAATCCGATGTTTTGATCCTCCAAGTAGTTGTTAATGGAGCTAAAAATCCCTATAGGTTGATACATTTGAGGGGTTTGAAAGCTTGGAGGAGAAATGAGGGGAATGGAGATCGAAAAAGGGGGAAAAGGGGGGACCTTTTTGCTGTTTTTATGCCAAACGAATACGGGTACAGCATATCGGCACCAGTACAGGCTGTATCGGCTGATACGGGCCAACCAATACCGATACAGGCCTGTATTGTGTATCACATCAAGCCAATACAGACACGATACATCCGTATCGGCCGATATGATACCCATTTTATGGATCTATGTCAAGGTATGCCAAAACGGTTACGTATCGGCCGTATCGGCCGATACGTAACGGTAACGGCCTGAACCGATACGCGATACGGGGTCGTATCGGCCGATACGATTTTTTGCACCCGTATCGGCCGATACGGGCCCGTATCGGGCCGATACGGGGCGTAACGGTCGACCCGTAACGGGCTGACCCGTAACGGTCGAAAAACGGCCATTTTTTTTTCCATTTTAAGCTACTTTTTGCTGTTTTTTTTCAAATTTCTTGCTTCCAAAGTACTTCTCACCCCTTCTACTGCCAATTTCGACCAACCTTGGTTGGGTTTTTGTGATAAAAACGCATTGTATTGCCGCTTTTGTTGAATCGAAGCTCGGGGGGCCATTTTTCAGAAATTCCGAATTCGTCAAAAATAGGTATTTACACTTTTTTTAACATGTTTTGCTGTTTTAATCATGCCATATGATGTGTTAATCATAGTAGAACATATTAATGTGCATTTTGCAGATTTGGGGTGCCATTTAATATTTTTTTAATATTTTTTTCTATTTACGCATGTATTTTTACCCTTTTTTAAAAAAATCGAAAAATCAAATTTTAATGGTTGTTTTACTGTTTTAATCATGCCATGTGATGTATTAATCATATTAGAACATATTAATGTGCATTTTACAGATTTGGAGTGCCATTTAATATTTTTTATTATTTTTTTTCTATTTACGCATGTATTTTTACCCTTTTTTTTTAAATTCGAAAAATCAAATTTTAATGATTGTTTTGCTGTTTTAATCATGCCATATGATGTGTTAATCATAGTAGAACATATTAATGTGCGTTTTACAGATTTGGGGTGCCATTTAATATTTTTTTCTATTTACGCATGTATTTTTACCCTTTTTTTAAAATTCGAAAAATCAAATTTTAATGGTTGTTTTACTGTTTTAATCATGCCATATGATGTGTTAATCATATTAGAACATATTAATGTGCATTTTACAGATTTGGGGTGCCATTTAATATTTTTTATTATTTTTTTCTATTTACGCATGTATTTTTACCCTTTTTTAAAAAATTCGAAAAATCAATTTTTAATGGTTGTTTTGCTGTTTTAATCATGTCATATGATGTGTTAATCATAGTAGAACATATTAGTGTGCGTTTTACAGATTTGGAGTGCTATTTAATATTTTTTTATTATTTTTTTCTATTTACGCATGTATTTTTACCCTTTTTTTTTTAATTCGAAAAATCAATTTTTAATGGTTGTTTTGCTGTTTTAATCATGCCATATGATGTGATAATCATAATAGAACATATTAATGTGCATTTTACAGATTTGGGGTGCCATTTAATATTTTTTAAATATTTTTTTTCTATTTACGCATGAATTTTGACTCTTTTTTTTTTAATTCGAAAAATCAATTTTTAATGGTTATTTTGCTGTTTTAATCATGCCATGTGATATGTTAATCATAGTAGAAAATGTTAATGTGTAGCACAGGTATGTTCGAGAAATTCCTCAAAAATAGTTGCAAACACCTAATGTAAGATATTTTCATATTACATTCATTCTAATATATCTATCATTGATAGTAGATAGTTAGAAAATTAAATATATGAATTTTGTAGTCAAATTTAGGTTATCTGGTTCATAAATTCATCGACAAATACAACTTCTCACCAAAGAGTGGACCGTTACACCACCAAAACCATGTTCCAATTTATAAATGAATGCATATTTGGAATGCTTAAAATATTCCGGATTTAATCCATATTTTTTCATATTTTTTTGGCAAAAAAATTTTTTTGCGCCGTTACGCCCCCGTATCGCCGTTACGCCCCCGTATCTGTATCGGTTTTGAAGGTCATCGTTACGCCAACCGATACCGATACGGGACACTTTGATCTATGCTCAATTTCTTTTATACATAGATGGTCTGATGCAGGACATAAAATTAAATATGATATGCAAGAGTTCAAGCTTTAGATTCTACCAATTTTAAACAATCACAAAATTTCACATCCTACATACGATCAAATATTCAAAAAGGGGAATCTATGGGTCCAAGCCTACTCAAGTTTAGGACTAGATCAAATAAATTTATAAACCAAACAAGCCCAAAGGAGTGTAAGATTCATCCATTCTTGCAAAGGATTATTCCCCAATTCAAGAGATTCACCATGTTTCAATTCGGGGGAAAATCTAGGGCTCAAATTTGGGAATAATTGGGATTTGGGATTCTTTGTGCTTAAGGATCTGGATTTAAGTTTCAAGAGGAGGAAAAATAGAACCTGAGATGAGCCACATGCGTTAATGCAGGGGCATTTTCACACCGAGCTCGAGTGGGGTAGCCCGTGGGATGCAGAGACACACTCGGGGAGAGTGACCCATGTGATTTGAGGCCCACGGGAGAGGTCTCGTGTTCGAGACTCCTCACCAGGGATGATTAATGCGCATTTCACACCGAGCTTGAGTGGGGTAGCCTGTGGGATGCGGAGGCACACTCGGGGTGGGCGGCCCATGTGATTTGGGGCCTACGAGCCGACAGGGGGGGTTCGGCCGAGGTCCTAACCCATGAGATGTGGGGCCTAGGCTTTGAGATAAATGGATTAATTCACCATACTCTAACAGTTTGAGCTTTTAGAGTAAGTGGTTAATTGTCCTGTATCAAATTGGTATCAGAGCGGGAGGTCTCGTGCTCGAGACTCCTCGCCGGGGATGATTAATGCAGGGGAATTTTCACACTAGGCTCGAGTAGGGTAGCCCATGGGATGCGGGGACACACTCGGGGTGGGTGACCCATGTGATTTGAGGCCCACAGGGGAAGTCTCGTGTTCGAGACTCCTCACTGGGGGTGATTAATGCGCATTTCACACAGGGCTCAAGTGAAGTAGCCCGTGGGATGCGGGGACGCACTCGGGGTGGGTGGCCCATGTGATTTGGGGCCAATGAGGGGGGTTCGGCCGAAGTCCTAACCCATGAGATGTGGGGCCTGGGCTATGAGATAAAGAGATTAATTCATCATACTCTAACAGTTCGAGCTTTTAGAGCAAGTAGTTAATTGTCATGCATCATGTGCGAACAGCGGTTGGCCCTAGACGCACATGCGTGACTACTCATCCGCACGTGTGTGGGGCCCACAAAGTCGAAAAGCGACTCCTAGGCTAGGATCAGTCAAGGTAGGATTGCCTCCATGCCAAATTTCATGTCGATCCGATGCACGGTTTGTACGTGGTGCTCCACCTTAGTTTCAGCCCCTCTAATGGGCCACAATCTGAAAATATGTTGTTGAAAAGAACTTGGGTACAAGAAAGGATGAATCTGAAGATGGGAGGGATGTAGAAGAGGATGGTTGTGGTGTGTAAAGAAGTGGGGATGATTTGAGATGATTGTGGCTTCGCACCACGGTAGTTAGCCCTTCGAGGAAGGGAGGATTTCGCACCCAATTCGATTCTTCAACCCAAAGAGATAGAAAAGAAGAAAAACGCAGAATTTTTATTCATAAACTTCATTGAAAATACCTACATGGGGTTGCTTATTTATAAGAAAACCCTAAACCCCAAAAGACAACTTTACCCTTGCGCCATGTGCGCACACTAATACTTAAAACTGAAGTAAATAAAACAATAACTATTCTGCGCAATCAAAGTTGTTCATGATGTTTCTAATAACAACAATAGTCAAAACTCAAAATCCTAGATAATTTAAAGTAGTGGGTCACGATCATGAGATCCAATGATAGAATCAATATGATGATCAGGTCCACTCCAATGCTCCATAGCACAGCCCCTAACTGTGAGGCCCTCCAAAGATATCGCCGTCGATCCAAATCGAAAGTGTGGCCCTCCTCCTCGAATGTGTGCGTAGGGTGGGGGGCGGGTGCATGATGTCCCCATCATGGTCTCTCCTTTCTACTTCTTCGTCGTCTTCTTCTTCTTTTGGAGGGTTTTGTGTGTAAAAACCTTGAGGTTGCAAGTTCAATCCAAGCTCACCTCTGGGGGAAAAAAAAAAACTTCCATCACTCCTCAAAATTCGGCTGGTGGAACTAGTTGCAGGAAAGGCAAAAGATTCCAACGTGAGTAATATTAGCAAAGTGTTTAATTTGCTCATGTTTATGAATGATTCTTTTTTCTTCTTTTTAAAAGTCGATAATATATTATTGCTAGGTTGACGCCAAAAGAATACAATAAATAAATAAATAAGAAATAAAAAAGCCAAAACATAGTAAAGCTACCCTACCGCTTCAAGGCAGACAGACTCCCAATCCTTTACATTCACTATCGCCTTTTTGAAAACGTCACTTGCCCAACTAATTCTATTCCGAAAACATCTATTGTTCCTTTCCTTCCATACTACCCAAATTCCAAACAACAACAACAACATCTTTCATTGTGCTTTCGCTTCCCTACCAACTCCTCCCCCATCCCATACCCAAAAAAATTCCAAATTCTGTAAATTTAAATAATAAAAAAATCCCATACTTCTCTAGCGGAAGGGCAATAAAGAAAAAGATGGTCCCCCATCTCTTCATCATCAAACATATATTCATTATCCCCATCCCTCTCCTTCAAAGATTATCAATTGTTAGCACCTTCTTTCTTCCCACAAGCCAAGCCAAAGCCGTCACTTTATGAGGAGCCCTATAAAACCTCACCGGGGATGTGTGGCCATATATTCCTTTTCCGACAAAGACCCAACCATGAAGTTATAGAATGATCTGATCCAGAATTTACCCGATTCTCTTTTATCCATACCATAGAGTTCTGCTCTCCCACTGATGGCGTTACTTTTTGAAGCATTCCCACCAATTTAATCATCGCTTCTTCTTCCTCTTCCAATAGATTTCTTCTACATAACAGGGCCCAAATCACCTCATTCCCTTGCATAAAAAAACAACTAGCAACCAAAATATTCTGATCCACCGAAATTCTAGCCAAACTAGGAAATTCTTCTTGAATAAGCTTATCTCACATCCAAACATCAACCCAAAAATGGGTACTCCGTTACTCCTTTCATCCCCCAATGAGAAACCTACCCCTTCCTAAATTTCACTCTCAATCTTGCTATTGCTTTCCAAACCTGATGCTTTATATAAGAAGACCCTCTTATTTGCCTTCTTGCTTCGTTTAAACTGTATTTCTTTGATATAGCCAGTTTCCACACCAAATAATAATAATAATAATAATAAATAAAATAAAATAAATTTTTAATTTTAATTTTAAAATTAAAAAGAAAAACCTCTTCACCAAGATGCCAAAGGCATTTCCCTAAAAGCACATTACTCATCACTTCCAAACTTCTCATGTCAGCTCCACCTTCTTGAAAAGGCTTGCATACCTCCTCCCATTTCATTAAATGCAATTTTTGTTTGTCTTATGCTCCTTGCCAAAGAAAATCTCACCTAGGTTTCTCCAATCAATTTATGCCCCATTTCGGACATCTAAATAAAGACATGTAGTAAACCGGGAGATTTGACATAGTCGCCTTTATCAACGTTAATCTTCCCCCTAAGGAAAAATGTCTTCTTTTCCAAACTGATAGCTTCCTTTAAAATCTTTTTATCACCTTTTCCCACAAATGCTTAGTTAGTTTTCCTATACATAGTAGTAAGCCTAATTAGGCCGAAGGAAAAGACCCTGTCCGACATCCAAAAATACAAGAAAATTCCCCCACCTCTTCCTTGGATATATGTATCCCCAACAATTCATATTTACTTATATTTACCTTTAATCCTGAGACAACCTGAAAGCGAGAAACTATCTTTCCTTGAGTTATCAACCATTTCTACCCTTGCATCTCAAAATAGAATCATATCATCAACATATTACAAGTGTGACACTTGAAATTCTGACTTGCCCACCTTGAAGCCTTCTATCAGTTTTGTAGCAACCCCTCTTTGAATCATATGACTTAAGGCCTCTATCGCTACTACAAATAAGAACTGAGATAGCAGGTCCCGAAGATAGCGGGTCCCCTTGCCTCATCTGCAAATGGGAAAAAAAAAAAAAAAAAAAGTAAAAACAATACAGAATTGGTTTGGATTAAAGGCAGTCTTGGTGACTTAGTGAGTGGTGGGTAAATTGTGAGTTTGTTGGCGATGGGTTAAAGAGAAGTTATGGAAACATATGATTCGGAGAGATTTCGGAATCGAATTAGTGGCTTGGGTAGAAGATGCCTGCTACCAATGTTTTAAATATCGACGATATCGGCCGATACATCCCATGATATATCTTGTATGCCACCTGTGAGATACAAAATGCACGGGTAGTGCCGATATATCCCACATGTTCGATCCGATGAGCATTTTCAATTTTTTGTTAAAATTATGTTAAATCAATGTCAAATGGTTACAAATCCATTGGTTCTTCATGTTTTGCATGAAAAATCATGAAGATTGAGCTTTGATTTCGATATCCATTGGTTCTTCATGTTCTCCATGTTTTTTTTTTCGAAATCTTCATTCAACTAGCTATCAATTGAGACTAATTTCGAAATTTGCATGTAGGTGGTCCAATTTGGGAAATTTTGGGGAAATTTTGAAGTTTCCCCAATTTCTCCCAAATTGCTTGCAATGTTGCACTCCAAACATGAAATCAAGCATGTATGAGAGCTGATCTACTGATTTGTTAAGTACTTGTCAATTTTCAGAAAATAAAATAATTTTTAATTAAAATTAATAATAATAAATAGTAAAATATTAATTCTTTTTCGAAATTTCCCTTCAACTGGCTGTTAATTGAGACTAATTTCGAAGTATTTAGGAGTGTTTGATGAAATAATCATCACATACACTTTAAATGTTATACATTCAATTTGAATATAGTTGCATTAGTTCAATCAGATAGCACATAGCTTAGGACCCTATACGAAGGAAACCTATTATGTGCACATCTTTTTTGAGATGTTATTATTTAAAAGTGTATATTAAGGTCTTTTTTAACAATCCTTGAAGTTTCATTGAAAATTTCAACCATTTTCCCAATGTTTCCCAAAAAGTACGATAAATTACCCGATACAAACGATATATCCCGCATGATAACCAATACGTATCTGTATCCCAAGGATACGATACATAAAACGATAACGATATTTCGAACACTGCCTGCTACTAAGCAGAAGACTAAAGGCAACTGTCACATTATCCAAGTGACTGTGGAGAATCCTATCAGCAGTGACCCAGTTTGTGGAGCAGATTCTAAAGACATTTACACCAAAGATGTGATTTATGCAGATTCTAAAGACATTTACACCTAAGCTGTGATTTGTTACAAGAACGCTTTTGAAAAATCATTACAAAAGAATATCATGGAAGGAGCAAACATTTTTCCCCTGGGATCTATTTTCTTGTTTGATCTCCCTGTTTTATGACCAAAGGAAGCACTATCCATGTGCCTATTAAGAATATGCCACTGGATATTCTCAAGAGTCTTTTAACTTTCATTGTGCTTCTTCTACTTGATTGTTTTTCATAAGTTTTGACAGAATCCTCAAGTACAATAAAGTAAAATGCTAATCAAGAAAAAGAAAAACCCAGAGTATATTGAACCATTAAGTGGTGCACCACTATGACCATGTATATATAGCATTACAAAGAGAATAATTTTGTAGATTGGACACATTTCTCAGGCTAATAAAACTGCCACCTAGCTCTCTCCTTCGAGATGGTGGAAGCTCATTGGAACTCTTGGTAATCCAGGGTGTTCTGGAGTCGGGATATTGTTAGACATAACAGGGGTTGTACTAGGCTCGTCTTCACTGGCCCTTCTCGATGGATTGACTCTAACCAAGCCACTAGCTAGGTTGCAGCTTTCTCTCACTTCCATTCAATCCTTGGAAAGGGTAATCATTGGATGAGACTTGAAAAGTGCACCATCGTGGGTCTCTGAATTTTTGCCTTGCCCTTGAAAGCATTTCTTTAATGTTAATAAGATCAAAGGGTTGTTAGCATGTACATCTTTTAACTAAGTTCCTAGAGGAAAATTCTACACCCCATGTTTTGGATAAAGAAGGGAGTATCAATGCAATCTTTGTATGTGGTGACGCCTAGCCAATACCTTAATGGATAGGACCGCTGCTTTTCTCTTAATTAATAAATATTTGTTACCTATAAACAAAAAGATTAGACACATTACCACCAGTAGATTCATGCATGATCGAACGAGTTCTGTATTTCCTGCAGATTTGTATGCATCAACCTCCAAAAGAATTTCCCTCACATACTCCTTGCTGAAGAGTAAGTAAGAGCACTTCATTGACAGTGTTCCTAGAAAATCATGAAGTTGGTGTTTCTCACCCAGGATCTTAAGCAACTCATCCTGCAATGAAAAGGCAAACTTTATCCTCTGAAAAACATTCGGCGGAGACGAAATTTCCATCTCCAGCTTTCAAAGATTTGCACGTCACGTCATCATTTGTGATTTCCTCAACAATAGAGGTTTAAAAAGAAAATACCCTTGAAGTATAAGCTTGCTGGAAACTAGTGTCAGGATCAAGTAGCTTTGTTAAAATCTTCCAAATATTTGCATCTTTCAATTGATGAAGAATCCGAAAACTCTCCTCGGCCTTCCCAGGATCGCCAAACAACTGAGACATGGTCCGGAAGCAGAGCACAATTCTCTTTTGCATCTCAGGAGCATCACTGTCCTGCATTACAACAAGATTGAATTGCTATGACATTTCCAACATCAGTGTTAATATTAGCAATTCAACTGTAGAGAATGACGAACCTGATTTGTCTGTCTAATAGACAGATACTTCTGCATTTCTTGCTGTAACCTGCAATCCAAGAGGAAATGCCCTGAAAATCCGTGAAAAATCTATCAAATACTAGAAAATGAAAAGGAAGAGAATTCTGTAAAACATGACAAAAATGCATGATGTCAAAATCACACATTTTGATTTATAACGAACCTTTGCTTCTGCGCAAGAAGCTTCTCAAGAGCTTTCATGTCAACTTTTTCGAACCCTGAGAAAATTGTTATCCAATATTTTACTTTATCTTTGATAGAGAACTCGGCAATGGGTAGAGAACCACATAGAATAACTTCAATTGCCTCGGATCTGTAGGAAGCAGTTCAAGGCATTTTAGGACATCTTTCTTATCAGAAAATGAGAAGACTAGACTGAATATAAAATAATTTCTGTTGTAGAATTGAAAGATGCATTAATAAGTTTGAAAATCAAGAGTACAATTCAATACAAGACACACTTTCAAGGAGAAAATATGACGAGGTATGAATGTCAGGGAAAAGCCCAATGAGGTATGTCTAGGCACATATCCTGCCTCAATAGTAGAGGCATGTGCTCCTGAAACCGTTTGAAAGCTTCTGCATCTAGGCACCATCTTTTCTTTCTTTTCTTTTCTTTTCTCCCTCCACTTTGGGTGCAATATTTTTTCTTCTACCAAGCTCCTCATATGGGATGAGACATGTTGCATGGACTCTTCTAAAGAGACAAGGTACCTTTGGAGATTCACCACATTCCAAACTCCAAAACAATACTTCCAACGCAATACATACCTACTTTTCTCTTCAATTTTGATCTTAATATTACATAATACAAAGTTGCATATACCTGTAATTCTTTTCCACCCTTTTCAATTGAAACGTTCTATAAAGACAATATCACATAATACCTTGAATTTCATTAACCATGAATACTAATCACCATGGCTTCTTATCCCCTCTACAAGCAGTAGAGAGGCCATTTTGGATACCAATTCAACTGTGAAGTGGATCCTAGATGACATGTATACTTCCCATTTCATAACCAACCAAAATAGTCACCGTCAGAAACTTCCATACACAGAAGTGAGCCACTTCTGCCTCCAGACAGATGTCCAAAAATGCAGAGGGTGATTTCACATGATGCAATTACTTCCCACCTAAAGCAAGGCAGCTATCTCCTTTTATATGCAAGGACCACAGCTCTACTGTACAACTGATGTATGGAGTAGGGCTAATGTATGAGACCAAGTGTATTTTGTAGTCTGATGTGGAATAAAGGGTAAGTGTTAGTAGCCTGCAAAGTTTGTGATGGTTGGCTTTTTGTTCTGTTATGTAATAAACAGACAACTTTAAACCTGTATATACACTTTATATGCTGAACATATGGCTTGTTTAAATTATTTCCAATTATAATTATTCGAAACCGTGAGGTTATGCCTCAAAGCCCTTGGCAAATGCCTGCCTTGCCCTTCATCTTTAGAATCAACAGTAGCTTGCTGGGCTCTAGAACTTTGAACAAAACTTTTTTTAGTGATTCAACTGTAATAACTATTAACAATGCATTAAACTGGAGTAGATGATGGAGTCCATGTAACCAAAACATCAGAAGGTAGGGAATGTCCATTTAGGTTTTCCCAAAGTTTGTGTCAAAGAATGAAGCAGCAAGTCTGCAACAGCCTAACACACACCTTCCCAGAAAAATTGCAGAAATCAACATCCCACCTGAAATCTCTGTCGTAGATACATCTTAATATCCTCCCAGGCATCCACTTGAATTCATCATCACTAACTGAACCCCCAGAATACTTTGAGCAATAATGTCTGTATAGCTCTGCTAGCCTCTCCATAGTATATTTTTTAACACTAATCTGAAAGATTTTCAAAAGAAAATACCCAATAACGAAGTTGACCAACCTTTATAAATAGAATAACCAAATAAGTGAAAAGATGAGATGTGAAAGTACAGATTTGTCTCGAAGGCACTCAGCAACAAGTTGAATAGTCTCAGCTGGAATTGATTTCAACTCGAGACATGCTACATCAAAAACTGCAGCGACAACTAGTTTCCGAACATTTTCATCACAGTCATGAAGCTGCTTGCAGAGGGCAGCTGTAAATGTTCATCCAGGTAAAAGTCAATCTATGCACCTAACATGATTTATCCTTTCCCAAACAAAATAAGGCAGACAACAATTCAGAAACTGCTTACTTATGATCTCTGGAGCTTCGGTTCTGGAAGGATTCGACAGCAGACAATTTTTTACATTCTCAGCAGCAGCAACACGAACTTCCACTTCTCTATCTGATAGCTGGTTCAGAAACTCAGAGAAGAGTGGCTGAAATGTTTCAGAGATGGCATGGCCAGGTAAAGCAAATAGGTCTCCAAGGAACTTCACCGCTTTCAGCCGCATATCTAATTGATCTGTCTGCATAACTTGAACCATGAGCAGTGATGTTGATAACCGGTTTGCTAAACTTATTACACAAGGAAAATAGCAGGAGAAAGGTATAAGACTATCAAAGCTGTCCGGCATCAAAAAAGATATACATCTCCAAAATTCATGTCATACACAATAAAAAGCTACAAATGGGATTATATCCAGAATCGCCTCCAAGTTCCAATAAATGAAAGAGGCAACTCCTTTACTTTTCATATGTTGGATGATTCATTTAGTTTATTTGTCACTAGCCACTGTACAAGAAATGATTAACTTCTTAGAGCTACATGGTAGAAAAGGAAGACATGCTGAAAACAAAGGAATGATTACCAATAGTTCTCCTCTAAGGTATGGAACAATTTTGCCAAGGATCTGAGGAGCACATTGATATATATCACGAATGACTTTATGATAGTTCAGTTGGCTCTTCAGAGAGCTGTTATCCCCTGACATTGATGATACAATAAGCTGCTTGATGCAAGGTTCAAGCTTTCCCGTACAGTGTTGTATAACATTCATAGCAAGCCTCCGTGCAGCCATAGAAGAACCCTAACATCACAAACCCCCAAAAAAAATAAATAAATAAATAAAAAATCAACTGTAGAAAGAAAAGTCCGCAGAAGTATCTTAAACATGAGGGGCCATAGATATCTGTTTAAGGAAATGAGATTCCAATTGACCAGTGAGCAAAGAAAACTATATTGATGGGAAATATCAATGAGAGATGTAGCAAATATATATATATATATATATCAACGAGAGATGGAGCAACTCACATTTTTTTCCCAGTCTAAAGCAGACAACAAAATAAGTAACAGCTGCTCCTGGATATCCTCACTCTCATCTAAAAGAAAGACCATGATTGTCTGCATTGATGTGAGAACAGTCTCTGGATGATCATCACTGTACACATAAAAAATCAATAAGAATAGTGAACATGCATGTCAATCTCTTGAATCAATTGAAAAAATAAACAAAGACAATTTAACAGGAATATTGGAAAATCTGTTAGATACCATCATTCCCATACATATAAGATTATAACAATATTTAAATGCAGAGGTATCGTGAGTTTCCTACAAAGTAGTGCAGAATAGACCGCTGTTTGGTTTAAAATGAAGGAATACGCAATGTTTTATGTAACGGTATTGCACAACGTATCGCACCCTTCGAATACAGAAATATTGTGGGAACATTGGGAAATATCGCATTTATTGCGTAATGCATCACAATCTGGAAGAAAAATAATTGGTGAAACATTAGAAAAATGGTGAAAGCTTCAGGAGATGTTACAAGACACATGATTACACACTTGCAACACAAACCATTAAAAAAATTTGTTATAGTTTTCAATTGTTCAGGGGACAAAACTCTCCGCTGTCAATCATAAGTGATGCAATTATATCCAAAGTGAGTTCATATCATCCAAATGTCATATAATACAAGCAATAAAACACAAACAATGTCCCCAAAAACTAAAAGAACCAAAAGCATAACTTTGTCCCAAACCCACATGGAGTTATGCTGGCATGGACGAAATATGGGAGTTGGCATCAAGGACAAACATTTTAATTTGCCCATGTTAAGAGGAGAGTAGGTGTAACTGCAACATCCTTCTTAATCAATCACCGGATTATCGCCCTTGTGATGTAGCAAAGAAAGGGATCAAACTTCTTTTTTATGGGTGAGGGATTGAAATGTATTGAGAGGTAAATGTATATATAGTGTTCGAGTTGTTGTTATCGCTACAAGTTTCGCTGGCCAGAGATAAAGATATAATATCGTTTTCGCCGATAACCGGAAATGTGGGGAAAAATGGTGAAACATAAGAATAATGGTGGAATTTTTTAGTGAAACTTTAGGATATGCTAAAATACACATATTTGCATATTTAGGAATCAAAACATTGCAAAAAGAATGCATACATAATAAATTTCCATTAATAGGACCTAAAAGTATATGTTATCGTAAGAAATCAGTCCAATAGTAAAACTACAATCACTTAAATCTTATTAAACTAATTAACAAGCAGATAAACATGCATAAATATGCATATAAACACAATACACATGCATGATGATCCAACCATCCACCCATTCATCCAACCATCCATCACATCCATCCATCCAACCATCTCATCCATCCATCCATCTAACCATCCCATCCCATCCATCCATTTAACATCTAACCATCCATCCATCCCATCCAATCATCCAAACATACATCTAACAATCCAACCATCCCATCCAATAATCCAAACATCCATCCATCCATCCATCCATCTAACCATCCCATACATCCATTTAACATCCAACCGTCCATCCATCCCATCCAATCATCCAAACATACATCTAACAATCCAACCATCCCATCCAATAATCCAAACATCCATCCATCCATCCATCTAACCATCCCATCCCATCCATCCATTTAACATCTAACCATCCATCCATCCCATCCAATCATCCAAACATACATCTAACAATCCAACCATCCCATCCAATCATCAAAAAATCCATCCATCCATCCAACAATCGATTTATCTATCCAATCATTCAACTATCCCATCCTTCCATCCATTCATCCATCCAACCATCCAAATCCATCCAACCATCCAAACATTCATCCATCCCATCCAATCATCCATCCAACCATCCAATCGTCCCATCTTTCCATCCCATCAAATCATCCAACCATCCATCCACCCAAACATCCAACCATCCCATCCAATCATCCATCCATCCAACGCGCCCACCCAAACATCCATCCATCCCATCCAATCATCCATCCATCCAACTGCCCACCCAAACATCCATCCATCCATCCAACCATCCAACCATCTCATTCAATCATCTAAACATACATCCATCCATCCCATCTATCCATCCAACTATCCCATCCCATTCGTCCATCCATCCAATCATACTATCCAATTATCCAACCATCCATCCATCTCATCCCATTCACCTATTCATTCATCCAATTAACCATCCACCCAAGCATCCAACCATCCATCCATCCAATTATTCATCCAATCATCCAAAATCCATCCGTCCATCCAACCGGCCATCTAGCCATCCCATCCAACCATCCAACTATTCCATCCCTCCCTTTACTCATCCATGCCATCCAAACATCGATACATCCATCCTATACATCCGAATAATTTTTAAAAATATTTAAGTAAAATTTTATTTTATTCTAATGTGTCCACGAATTAGAGGTTTGGATTGTTCAAACAATCTCATTTTGGAACCGTGACTAAAGTAGCCTATTTCCACAATTTAATTGGTGTATTATGAGTTAATATGTATGCCATGTGTACAATTTTTAAGTGTCGGTGTATCAAATCATCATACATTGCCAAGTATCATATAGCTACTTTGTATCTTATTTTGGAAATTGACGGAAACAGAGCCTTGGAAGTTGAAACTAACAGAGAGAGTAAAAGTCATTAATTTTGGTCAGAGAGAGAGAGAGAGAGAGAGAGAGAGAGAGAGAGAGACGTTGCAACTTGTAAGGAAGAAGAAGAAGACGAAGATGAAGAATCAGATTTTTGCTCCAAAAGCCATTGACAGTGGAGTCGCCCCAAATCAAATGCTCGAATATCCAAATAGATGTAGTAAGAGGTGCCAGAATTGACAACCCAAACCAGATCTGAAGTAATTTCAACACATCCTCTTGATTTTCTTTTTTTTTATTTTTTTTATTTTTTCGATTTTTCTGGTATTTACGCACAAAGCAATTGGTGGAAGTCGAATGTCGTTGGACCGATATTTTCGTGATATTTAAAGATAATATTGTTGAAATTGTTGCGTGACAATGGTGCATGGGAGTTTTGTGTGTTGATCGTGCCCGATAATATCGAAAATATCTCCATTTTATCGTTTCAGCAATAAAATCGCCGACAACTCACCGAAACCCCGAAGGGATGCGATATATGGGGGAGTCGATGTCGGTGACCCGTCGATACCGATATTATCGCGATATTATCGATAATATCGTCGACAATATGAACACTATGTATATATACCAATGACCTTAAATTTGGAGAAAAAAGTATGCATGCCAATTGTAGATTCATCATTCCCGCTTAACTGCCAGAAATAAGAAAAGAAAATATCTACTAATAAACTCTAGGTCTTGGGTGGCATGGTCACAGGAAATATCACAGTTGTAGCGGGAAATATTGCGGAAATCACAGAAACATTGCAGATATCGCAAGAAATATCACGGACATCATGATATATCTTTTTTATTCTTCTTCAAAGGATAACTAAAATTCATTAAATTAAAAAAAGGGGAAGCAATTCCTGAAACAGAGATATGGGCAGTGATGGGGACATCAGAGGACCTACTCGGATGCACCAGAGACGAAAACGAGCACCCGCATCAGCGCGACTTTCTTTGCGGATGGGAGACGAGTTCCAGATGGGGCCCGCCGGGCCATTTTGAAGACCTCACCTTGGGATGATGCATGTGGGCTGCTTAGGAGATCATTTGAGTCATATGATTTATATTTTGTGTCGATCCGACCGTTGGATCTTGTCGATCAGGCCATCAGGCCACCGAATCTTTTAGATTTGAGCCCCTTAGACTCTGATCTTACTTTCTTTATGTTTTTTGTTATTTTTAGAAGTTATTTGATAGTTAAGATTGATAATAAATATTTTAGTTTTCTTATTTTGGATGATGGGTCACTTCACTTAAATGAGTGGCATAGTTGTAATTATGCTGGATTTTTAATTCCGAATTTTTTAATTATAAAAGCATAGGGTGGGTGGAGTTCCAACCTTAGTGGAGATTTGAGAAGTTATTAGACTCTGATCTTACTTTCTTTATGTTTTTTATTATTTTTAGAAGTTATTTGATGGTTGAGATTGATAATAAATATTTTAGTTTTCTTATTTTGGATGATGGGTCACTTCACTTAAGTGAGTGGCATAGTTGTAATTATGCTGGATTTTTAATTCCGAATTTTTTAATTATAAAAGCATAGGGTGGGTGGAGTTCCAACCTTAGTGGAGATTTGAGAAGGAAAAAAAAAAAAAAAAGCTCTCTTATGTGAAGGAATTTTCCTCCTTCCAATTAAATTGTAGAATGGTAGAAGCTTGTTTGGTGGTGGATTCACGAAGGTATATCCTTATTCTTTCTCTTCATCGAAAGGTATTATTCTTCTTCTTCTCTTATCTTCCTCTTTTCCCTTCCATTACAACCTTCTAAATTATTAATCTTCAATTTCTTATTTTCCCCAATTTCTAAAAACAACAATTCTAAAATCTCCAATTCACATGAACCCTAATTTTCCAAATTTCATATTTTTCTCTTCCTAACCCTAATCATAAAATCTACAAATCTGTCCCTTGAGTGTGGAACGTGCCTATGCTAAATTGGAAGTTCTATCCTTCCATCGGGCTTAGTTTTAATTGATTTATGTGATTTCTTAGCATGCAGGCATGTGATTTAGGTTAAATCAGATTTTATTTCCTATTGTTTACTCTTAATTACTTGGTAGATTAACATCTTTTATTAATTGGATTACTTTATAGACTCTTTCATAATTTTCACGTTGCGTGCTAGCATTAAATCATGCGTCTTGCATCAGGTAGCTTGCCCCAGAACAAGCGAGCTCTACCAGAAGAGGATGCGGTGGATCCTTTTGAGGGGGTAAACGATACTTTAACCCCCCAGCAAGGAACCTAGTGATGGGGATTTCTCCTCATGGTTCAACCGGTCGAGAGCTTCACTCGACCGGTCGAGGGTGTTGGTCGACCAGTCGAGGACTGGCTCGACTCAAACTCCAGCGAGTTTGGTTTGAAACTTTCCGTGGTGCTCCACCAGTCGAGGGAGGTGCTCAACCGGTCAAGTGGGCCGCTCGACCGGTCGAGGACTCTGCTCGACCAGTCGAGGCTACGTAGATTCATGTCCGGATTTTGTGCGGACTGCGTAAATTTAAGGCGGTTTTCACCAAGGTGCGGAAGGAAGTTGCCTAAACTATAAATAGGGGTCCCTATGGCTTTTCTAGGGTAATTGAGAAGGGTATTCTAAGGGTTTTCACGACTAAGGTGAGAAAGAGAGAGATAAAGGGAAAGAGAGGAAGCTTGTGGAAGGGAGAATTTGCAGTCGACGTCTCAGTGTTTCTACGTCCTCGTGATCGGTGAGATCTTTTTGTTTTTCTTTTATTCTCTTATTGTTCATCCGCTCCTGTGTGAGTGAAGAACGTTTGATCCAAGCGAGGTTTGCTTGTGATCGGTTGTAACATTCTAGTTCATAGTGGATTGTTGCTCTGGACTAGGTCTCGTGGTTTTTACATCTTTGAGGGTTTTCCACGTACAAATCTCTTGTGTCATGTGGTTTGTGCTTTGATTTATTTCATTGCTTTATTATCACATAATTCTGGTGTTATTTGGGAGGCTAGATCCTAAAGTTTTGTGCAACGGCCCCCAACAAAGTGGTATCAAAGCTATTGGTTTATTGAACGAAGTGAGATCGGTTTTGAATTATGGAAGGTAGCTCATCAAGGATGATCAGTCTCAATGGTTCTAACTAGACCATATGGAAGGATAATATGGAAGACTTACTTTATAGCAAGGACTTGTATGCTCCAATCCTTGGCATATCAGCAAAGACAAAGGATATGACATATGATGATTGGAAGAAATTGGACCGAAAGGCAGTGGGGTTTATTAGACAATGGTTAGACGATTCCGTATTCCACCATGTGTCTACAGAGACCTCGGCCGCTAGCATATGGCTAAAACTGAAAGGGCTGTATGAGAGGAAGACAACTGGCAATAAAATTTTTCTGATAAGACGACTTGTGAATCTCAAGTTCAAATATGGTGGTTTTGTGGCTGAGCACATGAATGAAGTCAGCAATATATTGAACCAGCTCTCCGCTATGAAGATGGTCCTAGACGATGAATTACAGACTGTACTATTACTTAGCTCATTGCCTAATAGTTGGGAGACACTGGTGGTGTCTCTAAGTAACTCCGCGCCAGACGGAAAGGTGTCCATGGAACAGGTAACTAGCTGTCTCTTCAATAAGAAGACAAGGAGGAAGTCTTAGAGGTCTACTCAGCAAGAGGCCCTTGTGATACAAAATCGAGAGAGAGGAAAGAACAGAAAGGGCAGGAAGGCGAGAGATAAATCAAGAGGCAAGTCAAGTACCAGGAAGGATGTTGAATGCTGGAATTGTGGCAAGAAGGGCCACTATAAGCATGAATGTCGTAAGAATAAGATCGACAAGAAAGGAGAAGAAAGATGAATCAGATTCCACTGCAGTCGCTTCAGATGGCGACATTGTAGTTATTCTTTCAGTAGATCACGATGTATGTCTCACGGCTATGAGTCAAGACACCGACTGGGTGATAGACTTGGGAGCCTCGTTTCATGCGACTCCACGCAGAGACTTCTTCACAAGCTACAAGTCAGGTGACATGGGACCGTGAATATAGAAAATTCTAGCGTATCGAAGATCATACGGGTCGGTGATATTTGTGTGAAGACCGATTTGGGTTGCACATTAGTTCTCAGGGATGTGAGGCATATCTCAGACCTTCGCCTCAACTTGATGTTAACAAAAAGGCTGGATGATGATGGCTATGAAAGCCGGTTTGCTGTTGGGCGCTGGAAGCTCATCAAGGATTCATTAATCGCAGCCAGAGGAAAGAAGTGTTGCACCCTTTACAAGGCAAGTGTCAGTCTGTGCAAGGGTGGATTGAATGCAGCGGAGGATTCAGCTATTAACATGTGGCATAGGCGTCTAGGCCACATGAGTGAAAAAGGGCTTCAGCTACTAGCGGGGAAGCGGCTCCTTCCAGACGTGACAGATATACCTCTCAAAACCTGCATTAATTGTTTATCAGGGAAACAACATAGAGTTTCATTTGTTAAAATTGCCTCTCATGTTAATAAAGTGCATGCATTAGATTTGGTTTATTCTGATGTTTGTGAAGACAAAAACCTTGGGTGGGGCATTGTATTTTGTCACTTTTATAGATGATGCATTTAGGAGGGTTTGGGCTTATGCTTTGAAATCCAAGGACGAGGTCTTTGGTGTGTTTAAATTGTTTCATGCTATGGTCGAGAGAGACATGTAGATCATTAAAGTGCATCCGCACTGACAATGATGGTGAATACATCGGTGACTTTCATGAGTATTGTAAGTCCCTAGGCATACGGCATGAACAGACGGTTCCCAAGACCCCCCAGCATAATGGTGTGGCTGAGCGAATGAATCGCACCATTGTAGAGAGAATCAGATGCATATTATCACATGCAAAGTTGCCCAAGACGTTCTGAGGAGAAGCAATGCACACGGCAGTGTATTTGATAAACAGGTCTCTATCAGCTCCGTTGAATAGAGAAGTACCTGAGAAGGTGTGGACTGGACAAAATCCATCATACAGTCGTCTCAGGGTGTTTGGATGCAGGGCATCTGTTCACGTACCAAAGGAGGAGAGGTCCAAGCTCGATATGAAGATCAGGCAATGTGTGTTCTTGCGGTACGGTGATGAAAGTTCGGTTAGAGATTGTGGTATCCAACCGAGAAGAAGCTCGTCAAGAGCAAAGATGTAATATTCTTTGAAGATCAATGTATAGAAGACATGTGTAAGTCAGAGAAGAACCAGCCTAGTTCAGGTGAGCTAGATGACATGGATCCAGTTATTCCTCCCGTGGTGCCTGATGACGGGGGAGTATAGTAAGGTGCAGAGGACGAGAATTCCTACAGTAGATGGACCGGGGGAGCAGCCCCCACCTGATCCACCTATTTAGCCACAGGTGAGGAGGTCATCTAGGGACAGACGGTCGTCCAAGAGGTACTCGCCGCATGAGTACATTATGCTCACCAATGGGGGAGAGCCAGAAGATTATTCTAAGGCCCTAGCCGACGAACATAAGGGGGAATGGTTAAAATCTATGCAAGAGGAGATGGAATCCTTGCATAAGAACCACACCTATGAGATGGTGAAATTGCCAAAGGACAAGAAAACTCTGAGCAACAAGTGGGTGTTCAGAAAGAAGATTGAGCAGAAGAATTCACAGACGAGGTTCAAGGCCAGACTTGTGGTAAAAGGGTTCGTTTAGAGGAAAGGCATAGACTTCAAAGAAATATTCTCACCAGTAGTGAAGATGACATCCATACGGGTGTTGCTTGGGTTGGCGGCCAGCATGGATCTGGAGATAGAGCAATTAGATGTTAAAACTGCCTTTCTCCATGATGACTTGGAAGAAGAGATTTACATGCACCAACCAGAGGGATTCGAAGTCAAGGGCAAAGAGCATATGGTGTGTAGGCTGAGGAAGAGCTTGTATGGGCTAAAACAAGTTCCATGGCAATGGTACAAGAAGTTTGACTCGTTCATGTTAAAGCATGGGTATGACAGAACAGAGTCGGACCACTGTGTGTTCATGCTCAAGTTCTCAAATGGTGATTTCTTAGTTCTGCTGTTATACGTTGATGACATACTCATCATGAGAAAAGACATCAAAAAGATTGACAGGCTGAAACGAGAGTTGGGCAAGTCATTTGCGATGAAAGACTTGAGCCCAGCTAAGCAGATCCTAAGAATGGAGATAACTTGTGACAGAAGCAGCAGGAAGCTTTGACTATCACAAGAGTGGTATATTGAGAAAGTCCTAGAGCGGTTCAATATGAATGCAGCGAAGCCAGTCAGTACTCCACTGGATGTTCACTTCAGATTGAGCGACAGGCAGTGTCCTAAGACAAAGGCAGAGGTGAATAAGATGCAGAAGATACCCTACACATCAGCAGTAGGAAGTTTGATATATGCTATGGTGTGTACGTACCCAAACATAGCATATGCGGTTGGTGTTGTCAGCCGATATCTTGTCAATCCTAGCAAAGAACATTAGACAGCGATGAAGTGGATACGCATTAGATAGCGGTGAAGTGGATACTGCGGTATCTAAGAGGCTCATCCAGGTTGAGCCTATGCTACGGTGACGGAAAACCTGTGTTAGAAGGCTACACAGATACAGATATGGCAGGTGACATAGACTCCAGGAAGTCTACATCAGGGTTCATATTCACGTTTGCAGGGGGAGCGGTCTCTTGGCAAAGCAAGTTACAGAAGGTTGTAGCATTGTCGACGACAGAGGCCGAGTACATTGCAGTCACAGAGGCATGTAAAGAGATGCTTTGGATGAAGAAGTTCCTACAGGAACTTAGCCTGAAGCAGAAGCAGCACGTGGTCTATTGCGATAGCCAAAGTGCTATATACACTTGAACAAGAATCCAAGTTAGCACTCCAAGTCACAGCACATAGAGATTCGACATCACTGAATTAGGGATACTTTGGAACAGGTGTTACAGCTTGAGAAGGTCCACACGGACGATAATGGGTCAGACATGATGACCAAGGCATTGCTCAAGGGCGAATTTGAGGTTTGTAAAAACCTGGCTGGCTTGAAGAAGGCGAATTCCTCCTGAGTCGAAGAGGGGAAGATTTGATGGGGATTTCTCCTCATGGCTTGACCGGTCGAGAGCTTCACTCGACCGGTTGAGGGTGCTGGTCGACCAGTCGAGGACTGGCTCGACTCAAACTCCAGCGAGTTTGGTTTGAAACTTTCCGTGGTGCTTGACCAATCGAGGGAGGTGCTCGACCGGTCGAGTGGGCCGCTCAACCGGTTGAGGACTCTGCTCGACCAATCGAGGCTACGCAAATTCATGTCCGGATTTTGTGCGAACTACGTAAATTTGAGGAGGTTTTCGCCAAGGTGCGGAAGGAAGTTGCCTAAACGATAAATAGGGGTCCCTAGGGCTTTTCTAGGGTAATTGAGAAGGGAATTCTAAGGGTTTTCACGACCAAGGTGAGAGAGAGGGAAAGAGAGGAAGCTTGTGGAAGGGTGAATTTGCAGTCGACGTCTCAGTGTTTCTACGTCCTCGTGATCGGTGAGATCTTTCCATTTTTCTTTTATTCTCTTATTGTTCATCCGCTCTTGCGTGAGTCAAAAAGGTTTGATCCAAGCGAGGTGTGCTTGTGATCGGTTGTAATGTTCTACTTCATAGTGGATTGTGGCTCTGGACTAGGTCCCGTGGTTTTTACCTCTTTGAGGGTTTTCCACGTAAAAATCTCGTGTCGTGTGGTTTGTGCTTTGATTTATTTCATTGCTTTATTATCCCATAATTCTGGAGTTATTTGGGAGGCTAGATCCTAAGGTTTTGTGCAACGGTCCCAAACACCTAGTCTTCTTTGAAAATGCAATCAAAACCCCCATGATGATTTTTGCACCCTAAAACCCAAGAGCTGACTTCTCTATGAGGAACCTATCTCACTTTGGGTAGCTGACAGAAATGCTTGTGAATGGCCCACACTGCCTCACTGATAGCTAGGGAGATGGCATTGGTCCTGGAGTCAGCTTGATGGGACCAGAGAAAGCTGTCAATATTGATACACTCTCATCCAGAGGCAAACCAACCATCTCGCAGGACCCAAAAACCCCCACTAGAAATCTGGTGCCTTTGCCGATGGTGAGCCTCTTGTAGCTAGAATCGTTGCAATGACAACCCATGGTGTTTAGCCATTTCTTCCAATCTTTCTGAATCTCAGAGCGATTCATTATCACAAAATGAATATGGCCTGCCCACGAGATCACATTACAACTGAGTTTCTGGGAAAGCTTTTCTGCTGTGCATTCTGTCTCCTCGAAGATACGAATGTTTCTCTCAGTCCAGATCTTCCAGCATATAGAGAATGGAGTTATGGACCAGAGAAGTTTACCTATCTTTAAATTCCCATCCTTCTCAGCTGATCATCTCTTGATATATCATAATACATGGAATTTTTTGTAATACCCCATGTTTTGTATTGGTTCCAAGTGATCCATAATAGTGGCTGATGTATCAGCCAACATGGTTGATACATTGAAAGGTGGTAATACATATGGATTTTAGCCACTCAAGGAGTCACATTGCACATTCAAATCACTCTTTAGGCACATTCAAATCACTCTTTAGGCATAGCTACATGCACATCAGGTGGGCATAAAGTAACTTATCGGCGACTTAGTGATGATTGATGAATCACTAGAGTAGGTAATATTTGAAGAAACAAAAGAGAAAGGAAAAGGTTGAAAATGCTCATTTGGTCATTCTCCATCAGAAAGAAATCATGTGAGCATTGTGTACAGATATCCAAAAATATTCTTAAAATGCCAAAGGATTTAGACAGGATCAGATGTGCACAATCAATGCAGCTCTAGTAAACAGATGATTTAGTGCATTACATAAAGAGATAAGCATTCCAAAGCCAACAATTATGATGTTTTTTTCTTTTTCTAAAATGAAGTGGCAGCCCCTGCAGTACTGAGGATTCTCAATGCATTCAATTCAAAGAGGAAGAAAAATCAATTGTAGAAAACAAATCATATGGTTATTCTTGCATAAGTTAGGTAAAAAATGCTAAAATCTTTAAGGAACCGACCATACCTTGCAACAGAAAAGAATGTACTGAACATTTCATTCACTAGATCATCACATTCAAGGTCCAACATGACAACACATGACCTATATTTTGCAAGTGTTTCCAAGATAACAACCATCCTACCAAATGACGGATCGTTGACATCACCCAACCTACTAAACGTACCCACAATCAACTGAAAAATGTCCTGCAACAATGAAACACTTTAATCAGGATGTAAATCTGCAAAGTGAATAATATATGGGTTAGAGTATAGATTACAAAATGGACCTATTTAATTTGAAGATGAAAATAGAGTTAGATCCCTGTTAAGGAAGAAAGATACCTTTAAAACATCATCACTGTAAGGAGCTTCCGGAGCGGTGATACGGGTAATCTCACAAATGCAATTTGCAACCAGGACATTCACATCTCTATCTTGGTGTTTCAGAAGCTCTGCTTTGGCAATTGAGTTAAGACATGGCTGCATTGACTCCATCATTAATAGTGATGGCGATTGGTCCAGCTCAGAAAGACAAGTTGCAGCTTGCTACAGAGTGAAATGGCACCACAAGCGTTAATCAGAAGTACAATGTGACAAGAAAATGATTATTGTAAATGGAAAGTGTGGTGTGACCGTGTGATTGATAAAAGAGAGAGAGGAAGAAAAGAGGAGAAAGATTGAAAGGTGGAAGAGAAGGAGAAATTGGGGTTCACATCCATCCAATTTTCTAGGGGTTCAAATAACCTTTATAAAACCAAATGGAGCAATTTATCTGTAGTGGCTAAATCGATCCAAGCATTTTTTACAACCAAAGGAAAATTAAAATATCCGACCACGAAAAAAAAAACAGATGAAAGTTATAGCATGTACAATCAGTATGGAAACATCCACTAGTGGGAATATGATATTTGTAGATACTGCAAATGAGGTGTGGGATGCATTACAAGTGATGTATTCATCCAATAAAACATCTTCCATCCATATCAGTTGTTTGAAGAGATTTTTTTCATTCCAACAAGGAAACAAGTCCCTTAGTGAATATTATTCGAAACTCAAAAGGAATGCGGGAGAAGTTGAATACTATAATGTTTTAAGTTCTAAGTGTGTGTTCATGTGTCTTTTAATATTTCTTAAAGATTCGTTGAAATCTTTCATCATTTTCCGAATAGTTCCCTTGAACTGCAATACATTCACCAATATGTGCCATATTTCCAATGCAATACCCATATGTTCTAGTCTCCCAAGGTTGCGATACAGGCAATGATCTTAAAACACTGATCTTTTGCACACTTGCTTAGATCATGTGTCTTTTAAGTCACCTTTTTATGCATTGCCCTTTTGTGATTGAAGTGTGATCTGCAATTCTGGCCAAATTTCTCTCCCTAGGTGATGCCCGAGGAGATCCATGACCTGTTGTATGCCTGGCATGGAGGAGGCATTGGTAAAGATTTTAAAGCAATCTGGCATCTAGCGCTAATGGCCACCCTCTGGGCAATCTGGAAAGAAAGAAATCTTTGCTGAAACATCTCTTCTTCTTCAAAGGTTGCAGCTCAAATCTTCGGGGACGTGAAGGACTGGTCTTCAATCCTCAATCTGAGTGATAAAGCATCTACTATCTTACCCCTTCAGAATTAGCGTAGCTGCCTCAGCTTGGGTCTGCCGGTGGGGTTTTTGTGGGTTCAGCCTTGTTATATAGCTGGTTGCTGTTCAGTTTTGGGGTTTTCTGTTTGTACAATTGGTTGTAGTCTCTTTAGGGCCTCTTCGTCTTTAGGCCCCTTGGGTTGCTTAGTTGCTAATAGCTTTGTTTAGTTTTCTTTTGTTTTGGCTTGTGTTGGTTTTGTTTTTTTGGGTTGCCTTGGCTCCCTCTTCTATGATATATATTCATTCTTCAAAAACATAAAAACAAAAAAACAAAAAAAACAAAAACAAAAAAAACAAAAAAAAAAGGTGTCTTTCAAGTTTCTTTAGTTTTTATTCCCGAATAACTTGTAAAGGAGTATGATTTTCAATGCAAAGTCTGTCAAGTGGCTAAACACTATAGAACTTCTTTACCTTCACATACCAAGAAAAGTTCCAATCCCTTTATCTTATTCATTTTGGTCATTGGGGACCAGCCTTGGTGGTTTTTATTTTTGGTTTCAAGTATTTCATTTCATTTATTGATGATTATTCGAATTTACATGGAAATATCTCATAAAAAGCAGGGATGAAGTGGTATCCATTGTCAAAATGTTTCATAAAATCATTCAAAATCAAGTTGATACTAATATGTAAATCAAGTTTTCTACTCAGACAATGCTAGGGAATACCAACATCACGAGCTTCATAGTTATTTTCTTGAAGAAGGAATGGATCCCAAACCTCTAGTTTGTATACCCCCAACAAAATAAGAGCAGTAAAATCATCATCTGATGGAGGTTAATAGATCCATTCTGACGGGGACGCTGGTCGCTAACATCTATCAGGACGAAGCAGTTTTTTGCTGCAGCCTATACGACCAATAGGATGCCAACTCCAATTTTGGATGGTAGTTGCCCTCTAAAGCTTTGAGACCTAATTTTTCCTTTATTTTTTATTAGCCAAAAGTTTTTGGATGTGTATTTTTTGTTCGTGTCCTTGGACCTACAAAGAACAAGTTGGGACAACAAGTTCCAAAGTTTATTTTCTTAGGACACTCTAATTCTCAAAAGGGATATAAGTGTTATTGTCCAGTTATGAGAAAAAGGTATAATCGTAAAGCTGTTACCCTCTTTAAGAATGTACCTTATTTTTTATCACAAGGCAAAACTATTACCATAGGTGATGAGTCGTTTTTTCTCCTTGTCGTTGTTGATAGTTCTTATAGTTTGAGTCGGGAACAGTCCAAGACAATTGAAAATTAGTTGAAGGTGTACACTCGAAGAAAGACAAGGAATAAGGATATGCTCACTGTGTCAATCATAAACCATCATCAATCCTCGGACTCGATCTCTTGTACTGCATTGCCCACCTCATCTAGGCTACCAATTGCACTTTGAAAAGCAAAATCGTGTACATTTCATCCCATCAGTAATTTTGTATTGTATAAATCTATTTCTCCTTCCTACCATGCATATCTCCCATCCATTTCCTTTGCTTCTATTCCTTCGAAAGTTGCAGATGCCCTAGCTGATCATAACTGGAGAGCTTCCATGGTGAAAGAGATGACATCCTTAGAAAAGCAAAAGACTTGGGATTTTCTCCCAAAGGAAGCTCTATTATAAAGTACTTCCTAGAGATTGAGGTGTCAGGTCCACGCAAGGGATTTTCTCCCCAAGGAGCATCTCTTAGATCTTTTGATTGATGCCGACATGTTGGTATGTCAGATCATCCAACAGTCCTATTGAAGTGAATCTTCATCTCATGACAAGTAGTCTGTACCTCTTGGTGATTCTGTAGATATCTTCATCTAGTGGGCAAGTGTATCTGTTAGACAATAACTTGACATTGCGTATGCTCAGTATGACCAGTCAGTTTATGCATGCTTCATGTACATATCAACTCTGGGCAATTTATTTGATTCTTTGATACCTAAAATCCTCTCTAGGGAAAAGCTTATCGTATTCCAATCATGGTAATTTGATCCTAAATGAATATTGTGATGTAGATTGGGGAGGATTTTCAAATGATAGGTCCAGAGGTGGCTATTTCACCTTTATCAGTGATAACCTAGTTACTTGGAAAAGCAAGAAAAAATATGTAGTTGCTTGCTGATATGCTGAAGTGTAGAACTGTGCGATGGCTCATACTACATGTGAAGTTATATGGCTTTGGACTCTTCTTCAGGAAATGAGATTTGGTGGTTCTATACCTATTCCATTACACTGTGATAATCAGGCTATTATCCACGTTGCCAAGTCTTTCACTAGAAAACCGAGCATATTGCTGTTGATGGTTACTTTGGTCAGGATAAAGTAGCTTCAAAGCTTTTGCTGGCTCCACCTGTTAGATTTGATGATCAACTTGCAGATATTCTCACAAAAGCTCCGAGCTCCTCTCATCTTCATTGTTCTTTGGGGAAGTTGCCCCCCCCCCCCCCCCCCCCCAATGATCAAGCATAAACATATGTGTCGATATACGTCTGATGGGCGGCACAGGCTCCAACAATTAGATTGAGCACTTGCTCCAAATTGGTCTTAGATGAATTACAATAATGAATACAACGTGATCAGTTGGAGTTGAGGGAGAAATCATTCGAAGAACAACACGGCCTTGCCATTTAGATTGAGCAAGCAGAAATAGCAACTTCAATAGAAATGAAGCGGTCATACAATATATAAGGGTGGGAAATAAATCAATAATGCATGCAAAATACATAAAAACCATGCAGTATGAACATGGCAAGATTTTTAATCCTGCTCCTTATAAAGAGCTAAACCTTAAATTCTTAATCCATAACTAAGCATTAAATTTTACATTGACTTCTTTAAAATGGCTCCTCAAATATTCAAGGTTGCAAATCACAAGCGTGAGAATGTGCCCATGCCAGTTTGGCACATGTATGTGAGATGGAGGTTGTCCTTCAGGTGGATTTGATTGCGTAGGTCACCTAGAAAACATCAGGGATTCATGCTGGTCTACTCATTCATTAGCTAGGGTGTACAAAACAAATGGATGGCTATACCATGTTTTTTAGCTGTCAATTTGTTTCATCCACTATTGGCCCACCTAATAACTGCACCATTCTAATTTTTAAGTCGTGGCATCCACAGGGTGGGGGCTACGTGGTGAACCTTTTGCAATTGGATGCTCACAACATGTGCCAAAATGAAACATATTCAAGCATGGAGATGGCATAGGCTATAGCGAAGGGGAACCCATGTTGGACTAGCAAAGCCCTAAATTCTCAATCGAAGGTACGATAGATTTGAACATTGACTTGCTAAAAATGGCTGGAATATCTTATAAAGGATGATATTGGGATAGTGGAAGGATTTTGAAGTTGCAGGTTGAGGAAGATTTAAGCTTTTTTAAGAAACTTCGATTTCTAAAGCACAAAATAAAGAGTTGGAACAAGGAATCATACAGTGCAATGAAGGAAAGTGGTGATTCTTCAACAAATTTCTTGATTTTGATAATAAAAAAGGGCATTATTAAAGAAAAAGTGAAATGAAAGAATGAGAATCATGATATCATTGAAGTGGAGATATATTGGATGCAAAAATTATAGGGTAGATGGTTGAAGGTGGGCAAAAACACACCTTTTTTCCCACACAAGATTACCACTGCTGGGAGAGTAAATTCGATATAAAAGATGGGAGGGAGATGCTTTGACAGAGGACACAAAATTTTCAATGACTTCCACAAACAGGAGAAGTTTACTTGACTAGTTTTTAACAGATTATTGTTTGATGTGCTTTCTTCCAAATGAGCTTCTTGGATGAAATGATGTTTTAAGAAGTGGACATTGGAAAAGTAGATAAAGAATCAGAAGAGAATGATGGAAAGACAAACAAAACATAGCTTTAAAATTTATTTCTATGAATTAGAATGGATACAATGTGTAGTTTCCAGATTCATATAACAAAAACCAAAACGAATGGTTTAGAATTTAGATTTTAATACTTTAGATCAATGTGCCGAAGGAAGAGATTATCGATTCCGTTCTTATTCAAAACGAATAAGCCTCTCTACGATCTATCCTCAATGAAGAAGAGATGCCTAAGCAAGTTTAGGTCTCCCTATAGGGTTGAGATCTAGAACCAACAGTAGAGATTAACCCAAGAGATGGACCACATATTATGAAGGACAAGATCTCCTTCAATTTCTCTCTCATTTTTCCTTTCATTTTACCTCTCCACTTGTTCTCTTCTTGGAAAGCATTTGGAAGGAGAATAGGCTTAGATGTCCACTCTCTCTATATGCTAGAGCACCCATTCTCTTCATAATACGACATATACATAGAGGGATTAGGGTTATAGTGCTCCACCATAAATATAGTAATCCACCACCCCATGCACTTCAATATGCCCTGAATCATCAAAAGTGCACACACAACATCTATCCATGTACCCAAATGGACCATATCCCTCCACAATTGTGGTCGCCCACTCATGTCCTAATCTTGCTGGACAAAGTGCAGGTCACTAATAAATCATGAACATTGGTTATCCCTCAAGCATAATGAAATAAAATCAATGGTTAAAACAATTGTTCCGCTATATCTCTTTTTTGCATGAGATGGAAAATTGTTTTGTTTCATAATCCACTCTTAATCACCACCTTTTAATATGTTTCCTAGACATTTTAATATTGGAGCATGGGACAAGCTCTTAGGTTCAAACCTTGATCCGTCTTTATATTGTTTCCATGCTTTTGATTCTAAATCTACTTCAGAGAGGTCAACGCAAAATTAACTTTGTGGAGATAACCCATCACTCCCCACATCAATTTCTCTTTGGATTAGCCCATTGTTGGGCAGATACAAGGTACACCCACACATGCATGGCATAAATGCACACATGCAGTCCGAATCACATACCTCATTGTGGAAGGATTTATGGAGCACAACCCAATAATGAACGCTCAATGGACAATCCTAACCATCCAGATCCACCCACTGGATGGTGGACCATTTTCTTTTCAACCTTCCATTCGTTAGCCACAATCTGATTAGTTTAGTTTTTGGGCTATGCTCCATCCACAATATGGCCGACTACTTCGATGACCCAGATTGGCACAAATGTATGTCACATGTAACTTGGATGTGTTGCTAATGCTCTTTACAGTGGAGCAAGCACACACCATAGTCTAGTTTAGGGCATCAAAATTGCATCTTTCTCCACAACTACACATCTATTTGCCAACCATACCCTAAAAAGAGCCATTTTTTTTCTAAAACGCCCTTCAAACAATGAATTTTCACCCCAAAAAAACCCCAAGTTCACTTCCAAAACCCTCATTTCTAAGCAAAAATCCGCATGACCCTGAACAAGAACTCAAAGAACTTGAAAAAGAGAACCAAAAAATACATAGATTTTCCCGAAATTTGCAAGGAATTCAAAGATTCCAATGGGAGAAATACCTTCAAGAGCTTGATTAGAGCGTCTTTGGAAGTCGGAGGGTTTTCGAGCTTCGATCCGAGCTCTCTCAGCTGCTTTTGCAGCTGCTTCTGTAGCTGCTTCTGCGCCATTTCTGCTACAGAGACGGAAATCTCTCTCTCTCTCTCTCTCTCTCTCTCTCTCTCAAGAAAGCATCTGATCGATCGGAAAGAGATAGCGGAGGGTTTTTTTCAGTTTTTTTTCAGGTGAGCGAAATTAGAATCGAAATGAAACGTAAATGAAGCGAAATGAGAGTGAAATGAAATGAATTGGCGTTTTTCAACCGAAACCGAAACGAGAAAGAGTGAGCCCGCTTCTTGGCACGTGTGTTTGCAGTGCTGTATGCGCTCGTGGATTGTCCGAACTAAGCAGTTTGAGGGAGCTGATACACTACCTCCGGAGGCACTGCATTTTCGTGCCTCCATGTCAGGTCCCATACCCATGTGAAAGTTTGAACATGATCCAATCCATCCATTATGTGGGACCCACTCCTTTTAGATAATTTTGGAAAAATATATATTATTATAGCCTCTTAGTCATCTATTAAATGGATCTTTCATCACTGAATCTGACCATTGCTGAATTTTTTATTTCGGTGATCTTTTTTCTACCACAGTGTGAAGAGCATGATCATACAAAAGATGTGGTTTTTCACATACGATCTACCAGACATCTGACACATAAAATGAACGGTTCGATATTTTCCACGTTCTCCGTGTTTGTAGAAATGACGTGGAGGCACGGTACTCCCATGCATCTGAATGCGCTTTATCTGGCACCTTAGTTTGATGTCTTAAGCCCGTAAACACCCCTGAGTGAGGAATAATCATAATAAAAGTTTTCAAATCCAGCCGGTTGCACTATGAGTTATGGTCCACCGATGAGATAAATTTCAACCGTTCATATTATAAAAAATCCAACCCGTCTAATATCTTTTTACCTATATATAGAGCTTTTTCCTAAAAAAATAAGCCATGTTGATTACTGGGGACTACGTTCATATTTTTCTTATTTCCAATGGCTATAAATTGTTTTCTATAGTAAGGACAACCTGATGAGTATACAGGGATGAAACTTCCGTTGGATTATTTTCATAGTGGGCCAACATATTGTAAGGGTTGGATATCACACGTGCTTAATAGGTTGGAATTTACCCCTGGTTGGACTTTAACTTGTGCTCCAACTAGTTGGACTTGATACCTTCTTGTAATAATATGATCCTCGACCTAGGATCAGATCTTCGTTTAAAAGTTTGTACCGATGGGACCCATGAACCATCGATCCAGGCCGTTCATCATATCCGTCCTTCTAAAGGTGAATGGATGCATAAGCATAATATCATGGGTAGGAAGGTCCTACCCACAAATCATGGACCATTTTCAGTTGAACATGAACCTTTGTTGTTTGGTCTTCTTATCCATTCATTTTTTTTGTCCATAAATTGAAAGGTTAGATTACCTAATCGAGGATATGTTCGGTTGGGCCTAACAAGGGTAACTCCAATAGACCAACGCCGTAGATATCTGAATCAGAACCCTCAACTGTCCAAATTGAAACCCGTGTTTTCTGTGCAATCCTCGGGTCGAGTTTTTAGTGACTATGATTCCGATTCCACGAGGCCCTCTCACAAAGATATCGGTAACTCAGTACGCTCTTATCGTACCATCTTACCGAGTAAACTCAGTTGGGCCCGCATTCGTATGTGGTCTATCCACGCCGTCCTTCCGTTTTTTCGTATAATTTAAGGGGTTTATCCCAACATTGAAGCATATCCAAAGATCAAGTGGATCATATCGCAGAAACAGTGGGGATAATAATTTTGACCGTTGAAACCTTTACACGCCCTACAGTGATGTTTATTTGTTATCCATCCTGATCATAAGATCATACGGACATGGACGAAGGTAAAACACAAATATAAGCTTGATCCAAAACTTCCGTGGCCTCAAGAATTTTTCAACGGTAGACATGGAATTCAGATATTTCCTATAGTGTGGTCCATTAGAACATTGTATATGCTTAATTTTTGAGATTAAGCCTTAAATTTGCCGGTAAAATGGATGAACGGAGTGGATAAAATTAAAAAACATGATGAAACCCACAGAGTTTACTCTGTACGCAGAGTGCAGTGACTTACTGCTCAATCCGCTTCCCAAGCGATTAGCTGGTGTCCCACATCACGGCCATATAGCTGGTGTATAGACGTCAGCAAATTCTGTGGATCCCATCATGAGGTATGTATTATATCCACACCGTCTATCCATTTGATGAGATCGTGTCTTACAGCTTGATAAGAAAAATAAAATAAATCTAAAGATCAGTTGGACCACACTATAAAAAAAAAAATAAAAAAATGGGAGATTGAACGTCTACCAATGAACCCTTTTGGAGGTCATGGAAGTTTTGGATCAATATGATATTTGTTTTTCCTCTTCATTTATGACCCTATGAACAGATTTGATGGAAAATAAATATTGTGGTAGGCCCTACGAATGTTTTAACGGTGAAAATCATTATCCTTGCTATTATTTGTGGTGTAGTCCAGTTAACCTTTGGATATGATTATTTTTTGAATCATGCACTAAAATGATTTCTAAAATTGGATGAACAGTGTAGATATAATGAGTACATCATTTTTGGGCCCACACAACTTTGATCTCCTTTGAACAGTTTGAGGCGTGAGCCCCACGATGATGTATTTATTGTATCCACACCCTTCATCCATTTTTCAAAATCATTTTAGAATACCACCCAGAAAATGAATCATAAATAAAGATCAACTGGACCATGCCACAAATAGCAGCTGCAATAATGATTTTCACCGTTAAAAATTTTGTAGGGCCCACCATAACGTCTATTTTCCTCCAATTTGTTCATAACGACACAAAGACCTAGATGAAGAGGGAAAAAAAAAAATCATGTTAATCCAAAAGTTCTATTGAACCCCAAAAGGGTTTCAGTGGTAGACGTTCAATCCCCATTGTTTTTTTCAATGTGCTCCACTTGATCATTAGATCTATTTTATTTGTTGTCTCAGGCCTTACAGTGATCTCACAAAATGGATGGATAGTTTGGATATAACACATACCTCATGATGGGACCCACGGAACTTGTCGACGTCGATACACCAGCCATATAGCTGGTGTGTGGTACACTAGCTAATCCGCTCACGCTGATTAGCTACTAACAGGTGGAGTAGCTCAGGAGTGAAATGATGTCACTAAGTTATGTGGCCCCACCATGATGTATGTGTTGTATCCACATCGTACATCCACTTGGAGAGGTCATTTTAGGGCATGAGAAAAAAAATGAAGAAGATCCAAAGTTTGAGTGGACCCCACCATAGAAAACAATAGAAAGAGTGACGCTGTTGAAACCTTCCTAAGTCCATTATGATGTTTATTTGAGATCCAACCAGTTCATAAGTTAAGAAAGACATGAAAGAAGGGGGAAAATATCAGCTTGATTGAAAACTTATATGGCCCCTATAAGTTTTTAAGGAAAGGCATTTAATGTCTGCTGCTTTCTGTGGTGGGTCCACTCGACCTTTGATCTGACTCATTCTTTGTCTCATGCCATAAAATGATCTTTGTAAATGGATGGACAGTGTAGAAAAACGACATACATCATGGTAGGGCCACAAAATTTGGTTACGTTACTCAGTCTAACTGCTCAACCTGCTAGTAACTAGGGGTGCACATCAAGTCGGACAGAGTCAAGCTAGCCTCAGCTCGACTAAGCTCGGCCACTAGCCGACCTCAGCTCGAACTCGACTCGGCTCAATCCTTGAGCCTGACTAGTCAGCTCAGCTCGGTTCGGTCAGCAGCTCGAGCCAAGATCAAGCTGAGTTTGCTTGTGCGTCATTTCCACGAACACTTGGACCGCACCTTCAAAATCCCATTGTATGGGAAATAGAAGCAATGGTTTTCAAGGTATTTTATCAAACACATTCTAAGCAACATAAAAACCAAGAAAATGGGTTATTTATTTCATGTACATACATTCCTTGCCACCACCCATACTTTGTTGAGTCATTTAATCAACACTTGGTGAGCAACATCAATATCAAAGTTACTGAGTCACCGAACTGGTTCGATTCGAGTCGAGTTGAGCTGGGGCCAGCTCAAACTCAGCTCGAATTCATTTTCAAGCTAAAAAAATCAGCCCAACTCGACTCGAACTCAGCTTCGAATCGAGTCGAATCAAGCTTTTTTGAGTCGAGTCGAGCAAGCTAACTGAGCTAGCTCGATTCGCGTACACCCCTACTAGTAACTAATCCCCTTCCGCCTTCATGAGGGGCCTCATGAAATCAGACGCAGATTACCTACTAACAACGTCAGTAACGAGGTGGCTACTAACAATACTCTAGGGCCCGGCATCATATATATATATATATATATATAATCTATTTTTTCAGATTATTATAGAGCATGAGACAAAAAATGAGAGAGATCTAAATCTTGAGTGAAACGTACCACAGGAAAACGGTGTCAATTGAATGCTCACCATTAAAAAAATCCTAGGGTCAATGTAATGTTTATTTGTTATTTAACCTATTAATTAAGTCATGCACACCTGAACGAAGAGAAAATATAAATATCAACTTAATCCAAAACTTTAATGGCCGTTAAAAGAAGTTTTTAACTGTAAGTGTTCGATCACCACTTTTTACTGTGGTGTGATCTACGTGGAATTTGAATTTGCCTCAATTTTGGTCTCATGCGCTGCAAAATAGTCGGGGAAAATACATGATGTCGTGGATAAGATACACACATCATGGCGGAGCCCACGGAGCACTCTCAAGTCTCATAGCCACCTGCTGCTGACACTGTCAGTATACAACCCGCGTCCGTCCTCACGAAGGGGGTAAAAAGTTGGTCAGATATCAGGGAACTGGCACACGTACCAGAGATCTGGGCCATTCATAAGGTGGTGCGCATTATGAAAATACCGTAGACCAAAAAACAGCATCGTATGCTGACTAAGTCGGCCACACGTACTTTCAATCTGGACAGTTGGACTTTTTTTAACCGCCCGTTTTTATCAAACTAGTTTGAACGTCTGATATGGAGACTAGCGTCATTTTTTTACTTACAATATTTTGAAGTGTGCGCTACCTGATGAACGGCACAGATCTCGGACATGTATGCCATCTTCCCGGATCTCTAGCACGTGTTCCATGTCCTCACCAGTTCATTGGGAAGCATATTGCGTACCCAGTAGCGTAGCGTACTGTGTAAACTCTGTGGGGCCACCGTGATTTATATATTTCATCCAATCCATCCATCCGTTTTATCCGATATTTTCATTGCTTTAGACAAGAAATAAAGCATATTCAAAGCTAAGTGGAATAAGGGCCATGGAAGTTTTGGATAGTATAAACATGGTTATACAGGAACTCAGTTTGCTTGACTAGCTCACTCATCTCGACTTGAAAAAGCTTGATCCGACTTGATTCAAAGCTGAGTTTAAGTTGGACTGATTTTTTTAACTCGAAAAAAATTTCGAGCCGAGTTTGAGCTTGCTGAGTTTGACTCAACCCAGATCGAATCCCAACTTGAATCGAACTTGGATCAAACTAGCTCGGTGACTCAATTATTTTGATATTGATGTTGCGCCACAAGTGTTTGATGAAATAACTCAACAAAGTGTCGGCGGGTGATGAGAAAGGTGTGGATATGAAACAAATACCTCTACATTTTGATTTTTATATTACCTATTAAGTGTTTGATGAAATACTTGGAAACCGATACTCCCGTTTTATATTTCTTGAGAAATTGATGGTGCACCCTGTATGTTTGAGAAAATGTCAAAGAGTCTCGAACTTAGCTTGAACTGGCCGAGCTACTTATTGAATTGAGCTAAGTTAGCTAGTCAGGCTCGAGGACTAAGCTGAGCCAGTTCAAGCTGAAGTCAGCTAGTGGCTGAGTCGAGTAGAGTTGTGCCAAACTAGACTTGGTTCAACTGGTGTTCACCTTGTGTACACCTCTAAATGTAGACCCTGAGAAGGTTTCAATGGTGGAAATCATTATTCTCACTGGTTTCCATGATATTGTCCACCTGAGCTTTAGATATGCTTCAATTTTTTTGTTCAACACTTGAAATGAGCCGGAAAAATTGGAGGACTGCGTGTGCCCGACAGAGTTTACTCAGTACGATGACAGCTTGCCGAGTTACTCAATACGCGATACGATTAGGCTACATTGAATCGATTCACGACCCAGTCAAAATGGCTTTTAAATACCACCATCGGGTTTGAGGAGGAGAAAACATATCTACTCCGGCGGAGCAAAACCATTTATGTACATGCACCCGCCTATTATACATGTGGAGTACAATTATTTCAATCCAAACCGTTCAAATTGTATCCCTCTATAGATGAGACATTTCCTTGACATCATATTGGAGGTCTCTGATTAATGGATACTAGTCTGTAGAATTCGGGCCTAGGAACATTACTTGATGGCACAGATCATACAACTAGAATGATTCTCACAGTCTGATTTTTAACTTATGGGCCATAAAAAATATCTCCTGCTATTCGACGTGTTAGGATTGAGCTACGTTTAAGCCACTCGTACAGTTTCCGAGTGAATGTGTATTTACCTTCACGCTCTACTGAAGTATTAAATAACTCCACCTTTAGACACAGCTCTCAAAGTAAGATTCCAGCGACCCATATGCATGCATTCATTGTAGTATGCATACTTTAATCCAGACCGTACAAGTCAAGGGATGAACTATAACTCTATAAGTAGGTCACTACCTAGAAATCTTATAACAAGGTTTTAATAAAACTTGAGAACCTAGTCCATACTAAAAATAATGTAGCTTTTAGACATCTTTGCTGTTGTGATTATTTTAGAGAAAATTTTAAATATTTAAACAATAGAAAATAAATTTTAAATGAAGTTAGATGATATTTTAGAAACCAAAAAACGTAATTGTTTAATTTCAGTATGTTTGTGGGCATTTGGACAAATTTAATTTAACCTTTTTTTATTGATTTGAATTAATGAAAAATTTGTAAATGCTTGGTTATGATTCTTATGAATAGTGTAAAATTTTTTTTTTTAAAAGTATAATAATTATCCAATGATGAATTTTTAAGGATTTTATAATACTATTAAATCCTAGATTCTATTTATGCATAGAAAGCGGAAATCTTATTTTGTGAGAAAATGTTCACCTTATATCTTATGATGAAAATTTTGATTACGAATAATTATAACAATGGGTGCAGTAGAATCCACTACTATTTTAACTATTTAAGCATAGCGAAATGTCCTATTTATATGATAAGTGTTTCCTCTTCTTTTATTATGCTTTCCCTCTATCTAAACATGCCATAAGATACCTCTTTTGAGTGAAATATAATGGGGTAATTGAGATCGTGTTTAATAATAGGTCCTAAAGTGTCTTGATCAATCAAATATTATATTCTATTTGAATGCTTGTTTTCAAATGGCGTCCACATTGTTTACAAACATTTCATTAATGTAAAAATCGTGATGGTAGTGAATCTTTCATTAATTTAAAAATATATCTATGTGCATGTGGGAGAATGATTACATACACCCAACAAATGGACAGTCATTACCATGCGTTTGAGTTGTGTAGGTCCATGATGTGCAAGTGTCATCCAACTCTCACCGATATTATAAGAACAACTAATTTACCTGCTGTCAAAGTGTTTGATGTAATATCCATAAGCAATAAAAAGACTGCTATGAGAAAATATAGTTCGACCAACTTTTGAGGTCAGCTTGGGCCGACAAGTGTACTTATTAAGGTCTCCATCAACAACGAGATCGGTCCGACCCTCAGTCCACGAAATTGGTGACTCAAATAACCAAAGTAGGACTCCCAAGCCCTCTCACAACTCAGGAGGGACAACTCAGCTTGGATTAGCTCGGCCTGGATTAGCTCGGCTCGGACCGCAACCGGTCGACCAATAGAGCTCAGCTCGGATCAACTCAGATCGGATCGTCACCAGTCAACCGACAGAGCTCGGCCTATATAGCTCAGCTCGGATTATTTTCGGTTGGTCGAACAAGGACCCATACTACCTCAACCTGTGACGTCCCAGTTAGAACTATCTTGACCTATCTCCTCGGCTAAGCGAATGACCTTCCTCAGAAATGCGCGATTCAAAAAGTAATCGCTAATCCCCACCACTTGCACGTAACCGTCCACTACATGATTTCAGGATAACTACCGACATGCACCACTCACACACATCTCGCCTAACGGCTGAGATCATGTCTAAGATTACGGGCCATCCTGCCCTATGAACACTATAAATAAGGGATCCACCTGCATGAACAGGTACGCAGAATCGCACCCCCTAAGCCCCTTAACACGACCAGACCCATATTTCTAGCCTAAGTTTGGCATTGGAGGGTTCCCTGCTCTAGCTAGGGTCTCTTTCTTCTTCCTGTGCAAGTGCTCGGAGGTCGGAAGAGGGCGGTCCAGATTCGTGGATCAACATTTTGGTGTCGAGGAGGCCATTATATTTCCTTGCAGAACCATGTCGAAACATTGGCTAATGAGCTCGGTCAAATGAGACAACTGCTAGAAAAACAACTTCCCCTCCCTAATCAAGAAACAGTCGCCCTAATAGCTGCCGAAAATTCTATGCCAGCCAGTTCTTAAATGGAAGCATCCCGGGGCATATCTACCCGAGCACCGTCCCACGTTTTAGGGACCTCAGTCCTAGCACCTTCTGATCTACGTCATGAACTGGAAAAGAGGAGGCGCAAAAAAGCACCCCAGGAAGATTTGGCCGCCGAAACTGTCACTGAAAACAAGGACCCTTGGGAAGCCCAACTTGATGAGCTGTGTGGCCAGATCGGTGTCATGTGCCGAGCTTACCATGCGCAAGCTCTAACTATGATAGATGCGATGATGGAGGAAACAGAACTGCCATTCACCAGCTAGATCATGATTTCGGCTCCTTGAGGTTCCGGATGCCACCCATCACCCTATATTCAGGTTCCGGGGATCTTACTAAGCACCTGGAATCCTACAAAGCTTGGATGTAACTCTAGTCGGCATCCAGGTCAATTACGTGTTACCCTTCTCCTTAATCTTGACAAGAGCCACGCAAAGCTGGTATAGACAGCTGAAGCAGAGGTCAATCAGTTCCTTCGCCGACCTCGGTAAAGTATTTCTTACATAGTTCATTGTTGGGAAAGAACGATGAAAGTCGTCTACTCACCTACTCACCATCAAGCAAAAAGAATGTAAAACTTTGAAAGATTACATCGTATGATTCAACGGTGAAGCAGTGCAAGTCGACGACTATTCAGATAAAATAGTTATGACCACAATGATAGCCAGTCTTAGAGAATGAAGGTTTCTCTTCTTGATAGGGAAAAACCCTCCGATGACCCTGGGAGAGCTCATGAATCGAGCACAAAAGTATTCCAATACTGAGGACCTTTTCAGCTCTTGAAAAGATACTCGAAACAACAAGAGATCGATGAAGGATAAGAAACGTCGAGAAGAGGCTCCATCTCAAGCGCCCTCATGTAAAAAGAGGTTGGACGAGAATACGACCAAAGGACAATGGTCAAGCAGATGTCCTTAGAGCCGGTTCAGCTCATACACCCCTCTCAATGTCTCATTGGAATAGGTCCTTTCAGAAGTACGGGATCAACGACCATTGAAATGGATGAGTTGCATGAAAACCAGCGCGAACTAGTGAAACAAGCAGAAATATCGTCGCTTCAACCGCGACCACGACCACAACACCAATGACTGCTTCGACCTTAAAGAAGAGATCGATACCCTTATCCACAGCGGACACTTGAGGGATATATGTCAGAGAGGGACGATTAGGTCGGAAGGGTGAACGGTTGAACAAAGCCACCGATAGTAGCCTCGAAAGCCTTATCATCTATGGTGGGCCTGTGGGGGTGGTGATTCAAATTGAGCCTAGAAGGCTCATGCTCAGAGCACTGACCCGGACCATTATATTTATCTTGCCAGCAGGCTATCCAAAGAGCAACGGATGCACCCATGCAGTTCAATGTTATTTGAGGAGGACGCCTGCGGCATCCAGCATCCACATGACGACGCTTTGGTCGTAGCCATGACCATAGCCACCCGAAAAGTGTACCGCATTCTTGTGGACACAGGAAGCTCATCCAACATGCTCTTCTCTGAAGTGTTCGATAAGATGGGGGTTGACAGATCGTGCCTTCGACCTGTTAAAACCCCTTTGCACGGCTTTACAGGGGATAAGGTCATCTCTAAAGGCACTATTATACTCCCTATCATTGCCGAGGAAGGACGGAATTAGATCACAATAATGATCGACTTCTTGGTGGTGAACTGCCTCCTGACCTACAACGTCGTCCTCGAATGACATCTCTCAACTCCATGAGAGCCGTGGTATCCACGTACCACCTCACCATAAAGTTTCCTACTAAGAACGGGGTAGGTTATCTCCGAGGAGATCAACACAAGGCTCGGCAATGCTACTCGACCGCATTGAGGAGAAAGACCCCCAAGCAGATTCTAGTGGTCAACTTGCTTGACCCTAGGGAAGACTAGTCGGAAAGAGGTTCTCCGATAAAAGATCTCCTAATCGTTCCTCTTAATGAGGCTGATCTAACCAGAACAATCCAAATCGGATCATTTATGACCTCCGACCACCACGAACAAATAATGAGCCTCATCCGAAGGAATGACGATGTGTTCACTTGGTCCCATCAAGACATGCCGAGTATCAGCCCCGAGGTGATGGTTCACAAATTAAATGTGGACCCAAACTGTAGACTGCTCAGGCAGAAGAGGAGAGTGTTCGAGCTAGAGTGGTATGCTGCGATTGCCAAAGAGGTCAACAAACTCTTGGATGCAGGGTTCATTGAAGAAGTCTATTACATTGAATGGATAGCCAATGTCATCTAGGTGAGAAAGTATAACAGGAAGTGGCGAGTTTGCATCAATTATACTGACCTAAACAAAGCGCCTACCCTAAGGACAACTTTCCTCTCATTAGAATCGATCAACTGGTAGATAGCACGACCGTGCATGAACTCTCAAGCTTCATGGATGCATACTCGGACTACAATCAAAAAGCGATGCACACATCTGACAAACAGGAAATTATCTTCGTCATGGACAAAGGCCTCTACAGCTATAGAGTCATGCCTTTCGGACTGAAGAATGTGGGGCCACATACCAGCGGTTGGTAAACAAAATGTTCGCTTAACAGATCGGGCGGTCCATGGAGGTCTACACTGACGCTATCGTAGTAAAGAGTGTCAAGGCTACCAACCACATGGCCAACCTCGATGAGACTTTTCTCAATCTTGAGGCAACATAAAATGAAGTTGAACCCGACCAAGTGTGCGTTCAGAGTTAGCTTTGGCAAATTCCTCGGCTTTCAGGTTAGTCAGAGGGGAATCGAAGTGAATTTCGATAAAATCAAAGCTTTGTTAGATATGGAATCCCCTCAGATAGTGAAAGAGATCCAGTGCCTCACTGAGAGAGTTGCCGCCCTCAGTCGCTTTATCTCCAGGGCAATCGACAAGTGCCTCCCCTTCTTTTAACAACTAAAGGGGAATAAGAAGGCAGAATGAACCCCGGAGTGTGAGCAAACATTTCAGCAGTTAAAACAGTACTTGGAATCACCCCCATTGCTATTGAAGCCAGAATCGGGAAAACATTTTTTGCTATACTTGGCGGCCTCCACAACGACAGTCAACTCGGCCCTGGTCCGATAATCTAAATGGAGGCAACACCCGGTGTATTACGTCAGTAAGGCCTTGGTTTCGGCCGAGACGCGATATCCGGACCTGGAGAAACTAGTCATAGCCCTGATAATCTCTTTTCGACGACTTTGCCCTTACTTCCAAGCTCACAAGATATTGGTCCTGACTGACTAGCCTCTCCGTTAGGTACTTCAAAGGCCCAAGGTATCGGGAAGGCTCATTAAATGGGAGATCGAGCTCGGCAAATTCGATATCAAGTACCCGCCCAAGAGCGCTATCAAGGGCCAAGTAGTGGCTAACTTCATTGTTGAACTCGCTGGTCAAAAGAACGAAGTTGCCTCAGATAGCTCGGAAGAATCTCTCGATCCAATTAGAAGATCTGACATAAATAGCGAGGCTCACGAAGCTGGCCGATCGATTATTATGGTGAATAATATGGGGCTTGGTCAGCTAACTTAGAACGCCTAAGCAATAGAAGCTGACCCAAGTACCTAGGCACTGTACGTGGATGGGTCGTCCAACGCCAAGTGCGGCAGGGCCAGAATCGTCCTCCTAGTCCCCGAACTGACGACTGTCCAGTACGCTCTAAGGTTCAGATTCCGCACTTCAAACAATGTGGCTGAGTACGAAATGCTGCTGGCAGGGCTCAGATTAGCGCTAACCATGGGGGTTCAAGTCCTCGAGGTCCATTGTGTCTCTCAACTTGTCGCCAACCAGATCTCTGCAGAATATCAGGCGAAAGAGGCACGGATGATTGTGTACCTGAACGAGGATCAAGAATTGATGGGCAAATTCCAGAAATGTAATGTCAACTTAATCCCAAGGGCAAAAAAATCATGGGCAAATGCCTTAGCAAAACTGGCATCCGCAACTAGAGGAGCCATCCCGAAGAATGTCTCGATAGAATTCCTCGCCGAGCCGAGCATTCATCAGGCCGACCACGAAACCGTCCAGCCCATGCATATCGCCCCAAGCTGGATAGACCCGATCGTAAAATACCTTGAAGAAGGAAAGCTCCCTGAAGACAAATTGGAAGCACGACGGTGTAACGCCCTGAAAATCGGGGGTCGAGTGTAACTCAACTCCCGAGTTCCAACGCATCACTTATGCAACATGTTTAATGATGTTTGAATGTTGTCTGTGTTAGAGCAGTAAACATGAATGAGATTATACCAAGGCGATAATTCATACTCCGATCACTTGTATAAAAGCAAGCGGAAGACTCGAACTGTATATATATGTATGTAAAGAAACAAAATGAACGATTCATTATCCAGTATGAATCCTTCTCGAGTCACAATATACATGTCTGTTTATATAAACAAAATGTCAAAATAAACTATGTACAATCCTCAAATCCCATCGATCCCTAAGTGACTTAGTCGAAGCCGCCAAATGGCTATATACGAGAACTCCTCCCGGTCCTCGTCATAATCGGCTCCGCCTCCCTCGAGAATAGTCGGATCGCCTAAACTCGAGACAGAGTCCGGTTGGTGTGCGCAACACCGTCCCCGTAACGTGGGAGTGAGTAGCTAACTCGGTGGAACGATAAGACATAAGTTATCAAGTTATCAATACGCTCAACAAGAATGATAAAGCGAAAATCAAACACTCCTAGTTACTCTGATTAATGCAAGTATGAATGCGGTATGATGGATGCCCTCTCCGACATACTCCCTCAAGCGACACCATCTCACGTCCGCGCATGCTTACATCCCACAGTACTCCACATCTTCCAGGCACATGCGATGCATGATGAGTATGATTACCGAGTTTTTAATTAGTTCGTTTCAAACAAATAGATTGGGAAACTAAGGTACCTCCTCAGATCATATCCAAACATGATCTAATCTAGGATCGTCACCCTAGGTAATATCGACGATGGTGTGTTTTCTAGGTCACCGCGAGAGAGGTCGCAGTGGCTCACGTTACGCACAAAGGTTGCACCACTCCCCATCACCCCTTAAACGATTCATCACGATACAACTATACGAAACAGGCCTAGTTCATACTCTATATATCGCGGCGAACCCTAAGGCACGCTGCAACTTCAGAGTATGCTCGCGGTCACTACTGAAAAGGGCCGCTGTGGTTACGCACAAAGGTTGCACCACTCCCCCATCACCTTATCAATGTAGGCCGACAGCGCGAATATAGTGTCCCATACCACCATGATCGGCTCACGAGTTGAGTTGCTCACTGGTCACTACGGGGAGGCACGTAGCCCCGCCAGAGGGCCGACAACTCGACCACGGTGTCCCATACCACCATGCCCGGCTCATGAGTCTTAGCGGATCGAGGTACCATGGTTAACGGGATTATCACTGGTAAGTTTGGTACCTTAGGTTCAAGCATTTGTGACCAAACATGGTGAACATACATAAGGCACACGGTTTACTTGACGTGTTCGGCTGGCTCGAGCGCACAACAAGTTGAGCGATATGGAGCGCAAAAGCACTCCGTGTGGCCAACCACTATCGCCAACCGAAGTATGACTCGGGTTCGCCAGACACGTCCATCGTGGCGATATGAATCTCGGCCACAACCGCAAGTCTGGTACCGAATGTTTGGACTATAGGCATAGTCCCAAACTCAATCAGTTGTGAAGCATGAAGTAAAGCATGAGGTAAAGCATGTATTATAAAGCATGAAGTAAAGCATGTTATAAGGCATGTTGTAAAGCATGTTGTAAAGCATGTTATAAAGCACTATACACATAGGGATACAAATACTTAGAGTTCATAGGTGAGTGGTTAGAGTGAACAACCACATGGAGAGTGTCATATGTGACTCTAAGGTAACGGAGAATCCCATCTCAAAGACCTAACTAAGGTTCTAACACTTAAGCACTTACACTCACAAGTGATTTCACCAACACTTGGAATGCACTATTTCAACATACATGACGTATGCTAGAGAAGTGTGTACTAGGGTTGTCCCTTTACTAAACTAGTATTTTATACATATACATCATATTCATACAAAGAATTAAACATGGCAATCATGTCAAAATTTTATACGTATAGGGTACTTTCACGTATACCCAAATTTCGACATACATAGTGTTTACAAAGGAACATAGATTTCGGCGATCCCTTTCGCCAAGCTAGTATTTTAATCATGTATTGTATAATCATACATTAAATACATATGTCAGACATTATTCCAAAAGAAATACGTATACGGTATTTCTACAACACGTAATTTCAACATACGGCGCATTTACAAGTAAACATATATTTTGGCGATTCCTTTCGCCAAACTAGTATTTTATTCATATGTTATATAATTATACATTAAATAAACATGTCAAGTATTTATCTAAAAAAAATACGTATACGGTATTTCTACGTATACCTAGAATATGTGAAATTCCATATTTCACACCGTTAATCAAAACAGGAAACGGAAAGCACTTTGTACATGTGCAATTGCAAGCAGATCATGAATCTACCATTATCGACATTGAAAGCGTTGAAAACCGTAACTTATACGCTTAAAGTCCTCACCTTTGCCTTTGGAAACGGAGCGAATCGGCAAGGGTAGAAGAACTTCCGTCTACGGGCGATTTCTAGCCTAAAGAGCGGAATCGGTTAGTCGGTACATCCTACCTCGATCCCAACTCAAATCGACCTAGGGTTAGGGTTTCTTACCTTCAAATGAGGTGGAAAACGCCGGGAAAGCGTCTAGAATAGAGCGGTGTAGGCCGTGTAGCAAGCCAAAGCAGGAGGATGAAGATCGGCAACAATCTCCAAGACTTTCTCTCTCTTTTCTCTCTCTTCCTCTAGGGTTTCCTCCAAAATTCGTATGGCTGTGAGAGGGGCTGTTCTAAGCCCCTTTTATAGCCACAAACATTACGAAAATAGACTTAGGTTCATGGGGTACTGCTTATATAGAATATTCGCCGCTTTTCCAGCTCAAAAGGGAAGTTCTGGTGGCCCTCTTTGGACCAAACGTCAGACTTAAACTCACCATCGATGGATCTACGTGGGATTACGTTTTTGGCTCGATTGGATTCCCAGATCGCACGTGGCGGACCACTTTCAGTTCGACGGTCAGTGGGCCACGATCAGAAATTCCAAGTACATGTAAATGTTCTCAAATTTTCTTAATCCGAGGGTGTAATTTGGTCCGATTCGACTCGTCAGGTTGCTTAATACTGACGCGTCAATCGAACGATGCCAGATCACTATTCCAGATATTTATTTTGGCATGTGAATAGTGTTTTTCACACTACCTCGCTCCGATTCGAAACGAATGACCGTGGGACATCGGATAAAGCGATTTTGAGATGATTGTTAAGCCCAGTGGGGCGGTCCTAGTTCCTTAGCTTCGGGTTAATCGGACTCCCGATGTGCGATCTAGACCTAATACGATGTTTCGTTTCATTCCCGAGAGCAGACGGGAAATGAGTTTGGTTCTAAACTTTAGGGTAAACTAGCGTCACTTGTTCTGCAAGTTTTGGGTCTTGCAGATCGTATTTAAAGCGATCCTAACGGATTTCATGGTTAATGGAGTTTAGTACTTGGTTAACTTTGTTAAATTTCTAAAGGATTTAATCCTACGTGATTTCTGGTCGAGGTGGTACTCGACCCAATGTACGGAAATTTTCAGGTCGTTACAGACGGCTTGAGGTCAAATCGGCTCGGTATGTGATGATCGAAGACATCACATATAAAAAAGGGTTCTCCTTGCCCTATCTCAAGTGCCTCCGACTAGAAGAGTCCAACTACGTTTTAAAAGAGATCCATGAAGGGATATGTGGTAATCACTCTAGCGGTCAGGCTCTAGCCCACAAGGTCATTCGACAGGGCTACTTCTGGCCAACACTCTAAGAAGATGCCAAGCGTTTTGCTTGGAAGTGCGACAAGTGCCAGCGATTTGCAGTTGTTCCCAAACAGCCCGCTGAAGAACTGACTCCAATGAATGGACCCTGGCCGTTCGCTTAGTGGGGCATCGACATCATATGGTCATTGCCTCCGAGCAAAGGACAAACCCGATACGCTATTGTAGTGGTTGATTATTTTACAAAGTGGGCGGAAGCCGAGCCCGTAGCCAAAATCACCAAGCAGAAAGTTACCGATTTCGTGTGGAAGAACATCAGTTGTCGATTCGGCATCCCGCACACTAGTGTCTCAAACAATGAGAGGCAACTCGACAATGACAAGTTCCGCTGCATGTGTTAAAGGCTCGACATTTGAAATGTCTATTCGTCACCTTGACACCCTCAATTGAATGGACAGGTCGAAGCAATCAAATAGATAATAAAGAATCATTTCAAGACCAAGCTCGAAAATGCCAAAATTGCCTTGGCTGGAGAGCTCCCTTTTGTACTTTGAGCTTACAGCACTACGACTCGGTCCTCGATCGGAGAAACTCCGTTCTCTCTCTCTCTCTCTCTCTTTTGGATCCAAGGTAGTTGTCCCAGTTGAAATGGGATTCCTTTACAGTTCGTGTACGGTCTTATGCTAAGGACCAGAATATCGAGCAAATGACTAAGTGCCTTGATCTCCTTGAAGAAACAAGGGAATTGGCTAAGCTCAGAATCGCAGCTCGGCAACAACAGGTCGTCCGATTTTACAATTCCAGAATCAAGATCTGACGATTCCGACCAGGGGACCTCGTCCTCCGCAAAACGTTCCAGAACACCGTAGAACGCGGGACAGGCACCCTAGGACCAACTTGGGAAGGACCTTACCGGATAATCAGTACAGCTCAGCCCAGTTCCTATCGGCTAGAAGATTTGGATAATTGACCTGTGCCTCATCCATGGAATGCCGAGCATCTGAAAAACTACTATTCGTAAGGTAGATTGCGAGAAAAATCGACTAAGGTTAGGAACTGCTTGCGTTTCATGTAAACCTTTTCCCAGTTTTCATAATAAAAACTCTCACAGAGCAAATAGCCGAGTTGATGCGGGGATTGTCCGCTTTTATAGGCTTGCTCAGTTGAGAGCAATCATAACTGACATTAAATGTTGAAGGCAAAGAGCCGTTTGCTCGAGCATCGCCTTATACGTGGCAACGCTCCATTGGTCTAACTGATACAAATCCCTAAGCTGCGCTAAACTTTTAATGAGCGGCATTAAATGCTGCAAGTGAAGGCCGCTCCCTCATTCACCACTTTACACGCGACAACTCCCCATTCACCATGCCGATTCTCTTTCTCGGCCTGCGCCACGTGTCTGCTCCCCATAGGCTTGTAGTCAAAAAGCTGCCATAACAGAATACGGCGCCTCGACTACAACAGATCATCATTGCATATTTTCTTCGATATTACTGCCCTCGCCAGTTGGCATCCAAACACCTAATAGCTCGTCGACCCGACCTCTTTCCACCGACTTACTTCCTGAGCTTGTGCTATAAAGCTCAAGAAGTAGAGAGCTTCTGTTTATGGGAAAATATGGTTCCACCACCTTTGAGGTAAGCTCAGGCCGACAAGTGTACTTATTAAGGTCTCCATCAACGAGGAAATCGGTTCGACCCTTGGTCCATGAAACCGGTGACTAAAACGACTAGAGCAAGACTCCCGAGCCCTCTCACAGCTCGGGAGGGATAGCTCAGCTCGGATTAGCTCGACTTGGATTAGCTCAGCTCGGACAACCTCCGGTCGATCGACAGAGCTCAGCTTGGATCAACTTAGATTAGATAGTCATCGGTCAATCGATAGAGCTCGACTCGGATTGACTCGGCTCAGATTATCTTCGGTTGGCCGAACAAGGACCCATACTCCCTTAACCTGTGACGTCCCAGTTAGAACTATCTTGACCCATCTCCTCGGTTAAGCGAATGACCTTCCTCAGAAATGCATGATTCAAAAAGTAATCCCACCACTTGTGCGTAATCGTCCATTGCGTGATTCCAGGGTAATTGCTGACATTCACCACTCACACACATCTCGCCTAACGACTGAGATCGTGCCTAAGATTACGGGCCATCCTGCCCTGTGAACACTATAAATAAGAGACCCACCTGCATGAACGGGTACGTAAAATCTCACCCCCTGAACCCCTTAACATGACCACACCCAGATTCCTAGCTTAAGTTTGACATCAAGGGTCCTCGCTCTAGCTAGGGTCTCCTTTGTCTTTTTCCTGTGCGGGTGCTCGGAGGTCAGAAGAGGGTGGTCGGTCTAGATTCGTGCATAACAAAGACCACTCACTTTCTTAGATTGCATCCGATTCTTACCACGAACCAAGTGGTTGAGACTACTCAAATTCTTCCAAAACAAGAGACTGAGTGACTGAAAGAGTTTATTCCTTCCGGCGACTTCCCAAAGGAGAAGACGATAATCTAAAAAAGCTATCCTAGATTTCAGGAACTTGCTTGGCTTGAAAGAAAGGTTGAAACTGTAACTGGTAGGTGGGTCATCCAAGTGGGCCCCACCCATTGAAAGATAGAGAGATAGTTTCTTGTAATTTCGAAACTGTTTGTCTTCCCAAGGGATGCCAATGCGTCCCACCCCGCCCCTCTCTGGCCACGAACGAGCAGTTCTGTGAGCGGGCCCACTGTGATGTATCAATTTATCCACGCCGTCCATCACTCTTGGATCATTTTAGGGGTCGTTTGGCACCGTGGATTGGAGGGGATTGGAAGGGGGTTTCAAATCCCCTTGGTTGTTTGGCGCATAAAGTAAATGGGGGTTGCAAATCGAAGGGGTCTCTAATCCCTCATTAAGGGGGTTTGCAATCCATGGTGAGAGCTTGGATTACACCTAAAATCATTTCAATTGTTGTAGGTGTGACATGTGTGTCACTATATACTATTATTCTATTGGGCACAGGGCCCACTAATGATTGTCAACACCGTTCAAACATTGTCCATGTAAATCAACACCGTCCAAACATTGTCCAGCACCGTCCAAACATTGTCCCTATTAATCAATGATTAAAAATCGTTGGTTAGTCACTCAGACATGATCTTGTGCTTGCGGTCGATCCAAGACTTGGAATTTCATCATTTTCAGGTAAAGCGTATATTTCAGCAGGCTTATCACAACCATAGTGTCAAAAATTATATATCGCACTAATTATAGATATTAAAGTTGATTTAGTAATTGAATTGAAACCCTTGTAAATATATCATGCATAGGTATTTTTGGATTAAAGTTGATTCATACTCCAGGGTGCCAAACACACTGTGAGGATTGCAAATCCAGGGGGTTTCCAATCTTGGGGTTCCAAATCCAGGGGGTTCCAAATCCAGGCTCCCAAACAGGCCCTTATGGTACGTGCACAAAAATGAGGTAGATCGAATGCTAAAGTGAACCACACCAAATAGTAAGCTTGGTTGCATTAAATGCCGGTTGCATTAAATGCAAGAGTCATTTGTGGTGTGGTCCACTTGAGCGTTGGATCTGCCTCATTTTTGTGCTTGTATCTTAAAATGATGTGAGAGGAGAGATGGATGGTGTGGATAAACCGATACATCACAGTGGGCCCTCCAATAGAACTGTCCGTTCGTGGCTACAGATCGGGCCGCGTCCCTTCCCAAGCAACCTTTGATCTTCCCAAGCAGCCTCTAGTCTGACAATTTTGAAACTGTTCATCTTTTGCTATTGAAGACATTTATGGCCGTATCCCTATATAATGGGCAGGAACCCATGATCTAAAAAACACGTAATCAACACAAACCTATGGAGTGCATAAAAGTATTATGAGAGGGAAATCACTACCACGCGACTTATAGTGTGGATGTCATTTTGGAAAAGAGTGTTCCTGTAGACATCTTCTTACGCCAATGAAAGTGGCATAACTCTCTTCCAACGACATGAGATGCATCTGGCAAGATCTAACAACTGAGCCTCCATCTTCCGTTGCCATTGGTTCAAGGGAGTCGCTTTGAGAAGCCATTTCCTAACAGAAACTAATGAAAATGCCTTTTGTTTGATAAATGCCAAAAAATGAGTTCATCTTATTTTAGTTAATAGCAATTATGTATAAGACATCTTGATTTTCTAATACATAATCACTATTGACATTAACTCATTATGTATGAGAGATCAGAATCTCTAATACATGATTGCCATTAACTAAAATGAGATTAACTTGTTTTTAGTTCTTACCCTTCTCTGATAGTTTACCAGTAAAAGGTATCTGCATTAAGATGCTATATCCATGGTGCATGCTACAGTTCCAAGTTGCACGATGTAATACAAGTGATGCATGCGACAGAAACCAGTGAAAAGAAAACAGTAAAAATTCTATTTATCTATCAAAACATTAAGATAATATATAAAGGATAACATCAGGTTAAAGACAGAACATTTTTATATAGCGATGACGATGATGGAAATTGTCATAAAAGACCAGCTCCTTAGTCCTGGTGGAGAGGTGATGGAGCAGAAAACCGCATGATGATTGGAGTGGCCTGATTTTCATGTTACGGTGTACATATGATGCAGCCACAAGATCAACGGCCTAGATTTAAAAAACGTGACACACTAGCATGCAGCGGAAAGAGTATTCATCCCATATCTGATCCTCAATTTACAATAACATGTAAAAAAAAAAAGAAGGAATGGAAGCTCTATTATAGCAATGCTGCGTTTGCTGAGTCCTATGACCATTTCGTGGTGTCAGCGTCGCTTGCGGCATGCAACTGGACTGAGGTACCCGTACCACTAATAAGGTATAGCCGTTGCAGGTTTGATTCATGTCAGGTTTTCTCAAAAAATATAGCCAGGAGTAGGACAGAAGTGCCTCATCCAGCAATAAGAAATCTCGACTTGGCGTCTCTTTAAAACAAGCTGATGAGACTGACTTGGTTATTTCTTGATGAGACTCATCGAATCAGCTAAAAAACTCGGTTGATTCAATACAACTTCGCTTGACTGGACCGAGTCACTCACCCAGTCTACTGTTTTTTTTGTTTAAAAAGACGATGAAAATGACACGAATCAAACAAGCAACCTCCTCAGCAAGAGGGACCTGCTACCAGTGCACTACACAAAGTAGTTATGGTTTGTTTTGCTTTTTTGTTTGTTTGTTTTTTTTTTTTCCTGAGTATATCAATTGTAAGTTCTTTTTCACCATGGTGAATACTTTATAAATCATTAAAACATTGAGTCGAGTCAAAAGTACAGACTTGGTCGAGTCTTCGAGTTGACTCAATACAACTCTCTCTCTCTCTCTCTCTCTCTCTCTCTCTCTCTCTCTCTCTCTCTAAGTTTCATCCAAGGTGGGGACCATGAGACCGACCTCGATCAGACAGCACTTCATTCCACTAGTACAAACTGAAAAGTGCAAGGCTACTATGCATATCCCCTGTTTGAGTATATAATTCATCTGTATAAATAGTGCCAAACATAAACTGACAGGAAGAATACAATTCAATCTGATATACAACTACAATGAATCCAATAACAGAGAGATTAAAAAAAAAAACACGATGTATGCCATAATCACAGCTTATTCCCATTACAACTGCAAAACACATAGACACTCATATACAATAAATGTCATCCAAAATCCTTACGGTATGAATTCAGAAATGAGCATACATAAAGTAGATATACAGTCTAGAGCTGAGATGATGAATTCTTCACACGGGTGCATGTACATGGAAATTCAATATGAGGGGCGCAACGGCTGTCTTTTCACTCCCGATGACTGCATTCGGCTGGATCTCTTTGATATGCTGGATGTCACAAACGATGAACAAGCTTCTGCTGTAGCATCTGCAATGGAAATAAACACGAAGATTTAATTACTTGAGTTCTCTTTGGAATAGAGTAACAGTGAATGACCAAAGAGTTCAATGAGTAAAACATACAGGACTGCACTCTGAATCATAGTTCAAAAACTCAACTAGATGTGTGGCCAGGTTGGGTTGACTCAAAGACAACTTGAATCGACTCAGTATTTAAAAATGAATTTGAGAAAAGATTAAAGCAATAATAGAGATTTTAAATAATATTAGTTGAAAACAATGATCAGATTGCTAAAAAGAACAAACCATGTTGGGATAGTATTCATTTTTTCACTAAAAAAGAAGTCCATCAATAACCGAGTGACTGGGTTTGAGTCTTGCTGAGTCGGGTCAAGTTGACCAAGTTGGTGAATCGATTTGACAAGTTTTGACGAATCAGTATCAAGTCAGGCTTGCAAATGAGTTTGAAAGTGACTTGGCTCAATATCTCGTTGAGTCAAGTTGACTAGACTGTTCAAGTTGAATAACCGCCCAAAATGAAGGTTTGCTAATCCAAGGGTATCTTGATGATGGTTGAAAATGGAGATCCGCTAACCTCCAAACATATGACAAAGCGTGTAACATGTATGACATCCAAACTACTCATAAGATGGGCTCACCATGTTGACAACCTGGCCCATGAACCAGGCCAGTCCACTCATCAGGCGGTCTCCATGGTATGGTGGATTTGGACCTGTTTGAACTGTTTGTCTGTTTCCCTCCATGTGGACCCATCTGATGAATTTTAGATCAGCCTGGTTTTTGAGAAAATTAATCTACAGAGAATGGACCACCCGTCGAGTGCCTGGATTTGATGTTATGCATGCAGGCTCAGGTTGGCATGTGCACCTGTGTTTGGGATGGAGGATTTCAATTCAAGTACTTTTGAACCGCCATGGTCAAACAGAGTGGGTTGATGGAATATGGCATAATTGAGCTACAAAAAATGCAGTGAAAAGCATGGAAGGAGAGAATCAAGGAATCGATATGCTGTCAACCTTTAGAATAAAAGAGCTCACAAATACAGTAGGTGATGACCACATCTCATTTCAGAAGTTTAAGAAAATCAATCATCAACTTGCTTTACATAGGTCGCGGTTATTAGTTGGCATTTCCAAATGCTGATAGCTACATGCAACCAGTTTGGTCTCAGTTCCGAAAACCCAGACTCGGCTCAAAACTCAGTTGGGTTTGACTCATGATCAGTCATGGCTCATCTCAGCCTTATGATAGACAAACTACATGTTATGATACATTTTTTTCCGGTAATTTGCCATAAGTACCAAATTATCATTTGCAGTGAGATTGGGAGCATAGTATTCCCATAATACTATCATTTGGTGTGCCAAAAATGTCAAAGATATGGACTGTTCATTTGCTGTCATTCTAGTTCAAAAACCTGAAATCTCGACTTTGACTCAATCACCAAACAGGTCAGGTCGAATCGAAGACTGGATCAAGTCTTTACTTGACCCTTTATTTAATAATAAATTTAAATTTAAATAGTTACAAATGTTAATGAATATAAAACACCCAAAACAAAGTAAATACAAGGTCACTAGTACATGGTTAGAGGTGTTTTCTTCATAAGTGGAGGATGAGAGTTTGAAATTCACTACTCATTTTAAATTTTTACAGATGTATTAACCAAGTGACTCAGTCGAGTTGACAAGTCTTGCCTATTCAAGACTGAATCACACTTACGAGTGAGTTTCATAGTAACTCGGCTCAATTCATCAAGCAGAGTTGACCGGGCTGAGTTTGGAGTTGAGTCACTGAGTTTTACTACCATTAGTTTGGATGGGTGCGTGCCACAAAAATCAACACCAGTTGGATAATCCTAGCCACCGATTGGACGACCTTTGAAGATTTGCAATTGGGTAGTTATAAAATAGTTAACCATCTTTTGGCATTCAAGGATTGGAAGTCCTTCCAGTTCCCATTAGTGGGTAGGATCATCCAACTGATGTGATTTTCGGTGTATCAACCCTCCATGAAAGGCCTAACCGCCTAAGACATGGATGGTCTGGATCTCATACATGTATGCATTTGGACCGAGATCAAGTGCTTGATGACTAACTTTGATATTGGCATTTAGTATCAGATCCTTTCCCTAATATTTAATTATCATTGGTAAGATGCCTTTACATTAATTGAATTAAGTAATTGATAGGGAGGATTATTCCTTTCTATAGTTTATACACTAGCAACTGGCATCTGTGAAGAGCGGAACGACTCTAAAAAGCTCAGGATTTAGTAGTGATCTGGGGTCCACCACCCATTTGAGTTACAGATTTGCTTAGTGGGCCCGAGACCTTAGCACGGTGAGGCTTGTTGTCGTAGAATCATGATCTGAGGTTCATCGTTCCTCTAAAGACAAGATCGAGTAACTAGCACAGGCAATGGAGAATTTGTCATAAATAAATCATCATTATCATGGCCTTGTCCCAGCTATTTGAGGTCAGTTTCATGAATCCTGTTTTTCCAACCATATTCAAAACATGGATTCTCATTATAGCTTGACAAAATTTCTATCATCAGCTGACAACCTGACATCAGCCCTTCTCCGTTGACCAGGCTCTGGACTGGCTGGCCACATCACTTACAAGAAGAGTTTCCAAACTCATTTTCTCCATGTTTCCCCATAAAACTAATAGATGGTGAGAGAAGCAAGAAACAAAAGATAATGGGTTCCTCTCGTAGGAGTGAGAAAACCAAGAGGAGAATATTAAGAAACAAATTGACCATTTACATTTTGATGCAGGGTAACAAACATCAGGTGTTGGTCCAAAGCACTCTAGATGAGTCTGCACCGACAGAGATCTGGATTTGGTAGCATGCACACACACACACACACACACACACACAAAAAGAAAAAAAAGAAAGAAAAAGAAAGAAAAAACTAGAATGTACTATTGGATCCACATAACGACTGGTATCGATCTGCTAGTGGTTGGATTGCCAAAAAAATTCATGGGAGGAAAGGGACTGATAACCATATATGGATATCCTCCACAAGAAATATACCCTTAGATCTTTGTAGGAATGAAAAAGGAATAGGAAAGGAAGTATTTGGCATGAGTAGTGGTATCCATAGAGATAACTATGGATTTGCAAAGCAACATGAAGAAAACACTAGTCAGGAGTTATGGAGGGAGATTTTTATTTGGTTAGGTTCTTCAAATCAAACACTGCCCAAGCATCATGTTGAAATAACCAATACAAATTGAAATCATCAATAGTAAGCTTAATATCGATTAGCCAATTGATTAAGGCAAATTTTCCCCTCACATCAGGTTATAATAAAATTTATTTCATGTGAACCAGATTATTTTAGGTTAGATTTACAATTTAAGGGTGGACTTTTCCTGGCTTCGAAAGTTTGAAGAATCATTTCATCTTTAGTGTTTATTTATTTATTTATTGAAAGGAGAAATTTTTTATTAAAATAAAAAAAGTAGTAAAGAATTAAGAAATATGTGAAGAAGAATTGATTGCGAGTTACCCTCTTGTCACTCCAGCTCCAGCAAGCCTGCAGACCACCTCATTGGCCATTCTAGGGGCTAAAGGATAAACATGTTTCCAAGGAGGATGCAATTGATTTCATCTCCTTAATCCAATACATGGATTGCCTCCAGAGACCTAATGAATGCCTGATATGGGTCTCCCTAGACAATTAGCTTCCCAGGGAAAGAAGAAGAGAAAATGCGAAGCCCCGTGCTAAGTGTGATATGAGAAGCTTTGTCTTCCTCTTTCATCTCTCAACACACCTTCAGTCTTAGAAGGGCCCAAGTTTCCGAGAGAGCACCAGCCCAAATCAAGGTTAAGGAAACCTACCCCCGAAGCAGACCCCAATATTCTTCCTTCATGCCTTTTCTCTCATTGGGCACCTTCCTGGGAAATCTTCCTTCCAATCCTGTGAGAATTGCGAAGTAGAAACTCCTTGAAATTCATGAGTAACAAGGGCCCACTCAGTAATCAAGAAACATACTCTTCTTTTGATCCCATCCATTGAAGCAACTTTGATATCGAAGATCCAACTATTCCTCTCCTTCTAGAGCCCCTGAAAGGTTGAGTAAGGAACCATCTTCCAAACCAACCCCACAATGCTGCTAGCCTTCAACTTGCCTCCATTCTCTTGTTATTGAAAACCACCCGCAAGGAGTTCCTCTCAATCTCTCAATTTTGTTCTTTTTCTTTAGAAACACCATGGCCCATATAACAAAAAAGAAAAGCCTTTTTGTTATTTTTTCCCCTTTTGTTGTTGGTGTTCTCTAATAATTTAACAGAGAAAATGATGTTAATAGAAACTACTATTTCTTGAGATGATTATATGTGATTTTTATGTTTTTAATCAATCATCTATTAGTTTAGATTAACAATAATTGGATTTTATTGAAACTATGCAATTCTAATTCTTAAATCCTTTTTTTAAAAAATGTTTCCTTATTTTATTTTTCATTTTATTTATTTGCTGACCAAATTAATTGGGATGAGGCTTAGATGATGATGATGAGTTAAATCTTATTTATTTGTATGCAGAACTGTTCTCATGCCTAGATTTTTGGAGTTTGCCTTGCCGGGCACTTCAGGACACTTTGACAGTTGGCACTTGTCCATGTGTCTAGGTAACACTGTTGATGACAATGGAGAACAAAGCTGCAGAACACATTAAAGAATCGATCTCATTTATTTCTAACTGACGTGACCATGAACTTTTTTCATACCGATCTTAAACAACATAGCCATCTCATGTGACTTCTCCTCAAAGGAATGCATTCATTTGCAACTATGATGCTGTTGAGACTCCGCTTTAACAAACGCTCCTTGGATGGAGAGATGATAAAACTCATAGCCTACTTGAGTCTAGACGAGTGTTCTCACCAAAACTTTGTACACCCCCTGCACCAGACTAATGGGCTAAAAATCTTTGATATCGGCTACCTCTTTACTTTGGAATTAACTTAGTGAAAACTGTAGTAATGCCTTTTAGTCAATCTAGATCTATCATGAAATTCATTCATCAATTCCATCAAATCATACCTAATCACTTCCCAACAAAATTGGAAGAATACAATGGTAAAACCTTCAGCCTCTGGTGCGTAGAAGTATAATTGATTTAGATATTTGCTATTTTGTGCACTTCAGTTTCATTTAATCCTTAAACCATTCCATGGAATTTAGTATCAGTTAGGTGTAAGACAGATAAGTTTTTTGAAGTACTACTTTTTACTCGAGTCCATTGTAACTTTTACTAGAAGAATTTCATAAACATTAGCAAGGTGAAGATCTAACAAATTTGATGAAGAGCATAACTGGAGGAAGATCACAGTATGGAAACAATCAATCTATACAGACATATATGGGGGTGATATTTAATTCTTAGTGCAAACAAACATCAACATGTGTGTGTGTGTATGTAGAGGAATGCTCACCTGCGCACCAGTTCTCACGAGAACTCATGAGAAGTTTTTGACAACTCATCTCCCTTGATATGAGTGTAAGATGTGAACTGTCCACGTGATGTAGCTCCCCATGTCCCACCAAAGTTTTGAATCAGGGTAAAAGTTGGGCTTTGGGGCTTTTATGGGGTGCTGCATCACATGGATAGTTCAGATCTTACACTCATATCACGGGAGATGAGTTGTCTAAAAGTTCTCATGAGTTCACGATACGACATACATGGGGGTGATATTTAATTCTTAGTGCAAACAAACATCAACATGTGTGTGTGTGTGTATGTAGAGGAATGCTCACTTTCACGAGAACTCATGAGAAGTTTTTGACAACTCATCTCCCTTGATATGAGTAAGATGTGAACTGTCCACGTGATGTAGCTCCCCATGTCCCACCAAAGTTTTGAATCAGGGTAAAAGTTGGGCTTTGGGGCTTTATGGGGTGCTGCATCACATGGATAGTTCAGATCTTACACTCATATCACGGGAGATGAGTTGTCTAGAAGTTCTCACGAGTTCTCATGAGAACTAGTGCGCAAGTGAGCATTCCTTATATATATATATATATATATATATATATATATATATATATATATATATATATATATATATGGTTCTATGCGGTCGAGCTCATGGGAACTTCCCATGAGGTTGAGCTGTGTGGGCCCCACCATGATGCGTGTCGAACATCTACCCCATCTGTCAGATGCATCATTCCATGGTGGGCCCAGGGATTAAAACATTCATAATCAAGTGTGGGCCACACCACATACAAAAGTTGAGAGGGGTTACCCTCCATTAAAACATTCATAATCATTTGTTGCGCCTACCGAGATGTGGTTCACAAATCCAGCCCATCCATTATGTGTCCCAATTGGATGTGGGGTTAGACCAAGTTTCAGACGCATCCAAATTTAAGGTGGGCCCTACCAAGTTCTTTTTTATGTTTTAGGCATGTCTTCACATGATTTTAGATGGTATGGTCGACCTGAGTTCCATATACGGCTGATTTTTGGGATATCCCATAATTTAAAGGGGACCCATCAAATGCACGGTGTTGATGTTCGACATACATCATGGTGGGGCCCACACAGCTCGACCTCATGGGAAGTTCCCATGAGCTCAACCACATAGAACCTTTTCCCATATATATATATATATATATATATATATATATATATATATATATATATATATATGCCTTCTCAAAATAAAAAATGTCAGAATTTTGCATTGTACGTTTGTTCCTCGACAGTTAATAGACGAGCAGTTGGCAACTATTTTTCCTCCCAGCTAGACCACCGCCCACGAGTAGCATCAGGTTGCTACTCAGGTGCTTCAAAACACAAAGCCCTCTTATATCCGCCAACAGGATGGCAATGTTGAAACAAAGTTTCCAGTCACCTCTCAACAAGAGCAAGTATTTTCCACTCCTCTTCACAAGATCAATTTTCTCACCCATGTAAAATATGACCTTAACCTTGGTGGTGTCCTTTATACCACTCATTGTCGACAGCAAAGGAAACACATCTTGTGGGATGTATGTAATTGTGACCAGTGTTATTTCAATAACTTTGAAGATAACCCCAGGACTAGTGTCCTCTCAACAAGAGCAAATATTTTCCACTCCTCTGCCCAAGATCAATTTCTCACCCATGCAAAATATGACCCTGACCCTGGTGGTGTCCTTTATACCACTGTGTTGACAGCAGAGGAAACACATTCGGTGGGATGTATGCAATTGTGACTAGTGTTATTTCAATAACTTTAAAGATAACCCTAGGAGAAGATGATCCTCCTTACAAAAGGAGCTTGCCAAGCGCTATGCAAACGATGATCTAGAAGTTGGACTTCTTGAAGAAACCTCTGAAAAGTTCGACTATTATGTGCTCTATCCAAGGAACCTATCCTCAAAACCTTCTCCACCATCACTGATCAAAACCTTGAATCCTTATTCTCCTCCACCTAAACCGACTTTAGCACCATACTGCCAAAAAGCCATCTCTCTAGTTTCTTCAAAACCTTTCTGTGCATCACAACCCGACACGACTTTCCTCGCTCCCAACATTCTTGAAGTCTTGTCCTATGGACTCTCATCCTTCTCCAACCTCTTACCCTTCAAACCCACCCTCATTTCCCCCTGTTGAGGATTTTAAGTACCCTTAAAAATGAGAAAAGCACATCTGGAAGATCAAATCTCTAACGGGCGTCAACACGGATGGCACCCCAAGAAAGATTTTAGCAGCTGAAGTTACCCTCAATTGGCAAGCAGAAATGTGATTCACTAGAACCAAGCCCTGCAACAAATCCTGGCTTCTGGACAACAACTCCTAACCTAGACAGACACCAATTACTCAAATATAGTTGCCATGGTCCAGTCAAAATTTGTTGCCCTTGAGCAAGAATTGCATCAGATTGTTACAACTGTTTTCGACTGGCAAAACGCCAACGCGCTCATTGTAACTAAGGAAAAGGAGAAGAAGTCTTTGGAATCTCAACTTGCATTGATCATGGTTGCACCTGCACCCTAACCCACTTTCCTTCAAGCTTACCCACCTACTCTATTGCCTCCACCATCTTTGCCTTAAACTCCAAACCTGCAACCTCACCCCTTACCTATTATATCCCCCAGGGCCATCCCATTCAAGGAGGCCTACCTTAACTCCTGAACACATGTTCCCCAAAAGGCCAAAAATTCCAAAACCATACACCAAAATTCCTCTAAAGCCTTTACCAGTTACTCATATACCCCTCCTCCGACTTATCTAGCAGAAGATATTTCGGCTTTCTCCATTCCCATTGTAAATCTCCCTACTAGCTCTATGGATCTCAATCCCATTACCTCATTCCTTAGAGCCCTTAATATGGCTTCACCATCTTCGGTCATGCAAGTGCAAGCAGAAGATCTCTCAACTTCAGCTTCGTTCTTTTAGGTCGACAATGATTCAAAATCCCTACCTGAACCCTTCAAGCAACATGGAGATGTCCATGATCTTACTGATTCTGAGTCTAATACTGAGCAAACACAACAACCACCACCCATTACCATTTCAACACGTATTCAGTATACCGAGACAATTGATAAAAAAATCTATTCACTCTTGATGACATTGTTAGACAGGAAACGTGCCTTGTATAGCTAATTTCCCTATATAGATAATTGATTCTGATTTTATCTTTTTCCTTATATAGTTGATTCTGATTTTATCTTTTTCCTTGTATAGATGTTTGTATATCTTTATATATTCAACCTTTTAGGGTTGTCTAAAATACAGAAAACCAAAGGAGAATTGTTTTCTCTTTGATTTCATGGTATCAGAGCTATACCGATCCTGATCCAGTGCCTCCTTCATCACCAGCACCACCTCCTAACAGATCCGGCCTCTCTTGCGTTAACAAACCCTTGCGGTACCATTTCCTGACAGATTCAGCCCCTCCTACGTCAGAAAACCCTGTTCCGGACCACCCCTGCGACCCATCCGATCATGCCCAGGCCCATCCGATCATCCCCCGGACCGCTCATCCTTGCTGCACCCAGATCTTCTCACAGCCTTCCTGTTGGAAGGTACATTCTTCTGCTGTGACCAACTCTTCTGCTACAAGGTACATCCTTCCTTGGCGTTGTTTATATCACTTCAGATCTATGGACAAAGACTCCTCCCGTACAAAGGCCCCACGATGTGGTTTCGATGGTACAAACTACAGTGTATGGGCCATCCATTTTCAGAGTTTTCTCAAGGGTCGTGGTTTGTGGGGACTAATTGATGGATTTGTTACTATCCCCACTTCCACAGATGCCGACAAAATCACCGAGTGAGAAATAAACAATGCTCGAATTATTACCTGGATTCTCGATTCAGTCGATCAGTCAATCGCTGTTGGCCTCACGCCACACCGCACTGCTAAAGGCAATGTGGGAGCACCTCTAGACAATTTATCAACTGAGCAATGCTGCTCGGTTATACTGCCTGGAACAAGATCTGGTTCACCTCACTCAGGGTGATAATAGTATTCAAACATTCTACTCTAAAATTGTTGCAATTTGGACAAAGATGGCTATGATGGATCCAGAATTTCCTCATGACTATAAGATATTCCAAACAATGCGCGATAGTACGCAAGTTCGATAGTTTCTTATGAAGTTGCGTCCGAAATTTGAGCATTGTAAGGCTGCTCTCCTGAACCGTAGCCCAACTCCTTCAATGAATTCGGTTATTAATGATTTATTAGCTGAGGAACAACGACTGAAAGTTCTCTCTCCCACTTCCCCTTCTGATTTGGTACTCGTTGTATCCACCTCCGAACCAATCCGTAATTCCACTCCTTTCATTTGTCGCGGCTACAACAAAGTGGGACATGTCGTTGCTCAGTGCAAAGATTGGTGTGCTTATTGTCGACGGACTGGTCATGGTATTCAGGACTGCCATTCATGTGCCTATGCATCCTCTTTGGGCTGTGGACGTGGTGGTTGAGGCTTCCAGCCACTATTGCTACCGAGCCTTCTATTAGTGATATTGCATCTACTGTTTCTGCTGAAGGACTTTCCTCACCTTTGACTCCTGCGATGCTTCAGCAGATTGTGCATGCCTTGTCTGCTTCCGGTATGTCAGGTATATCCTCATCTTCTACATGGTTCTTCGATTCGGGTGCTTCTAATCATATGACCGGTGATGTATCACATCTTCGCGTCATTCGTCCTTACACTGGCAATCAGGCAATTTCTACTGCGGATGACACTAGAATACCCATTCAGTCCGTTGGTTCATTGACTTTCTCTCCTTCTGTCACTAGTTCACCCTTCGTGATGTGTTTCATGTCCCTAAACTCTCGTCTAATTTAATTTCTGTTGGTCAACTTACATCCAATAACTGCTTGGTCATATTTCTTCCAAATTGTTGTTTTGTGCAAGATCTGGCAACGGGGAAGGTACTTGAGAGGGGTAGGAGGCATGAACGTCTGCACGTGCTGGGCTTTGACCCATCTGTCACTTCAGCTTGCTGTTTCTTTTCTCTATCTTCCTCAGATATTTGTTCGGCAAATAAAATGTGGAAACTCTGGCACTTTTTCCTGGGTCATCCACATTCCGATCGGTTGATTCAGCTTTTTTCTTCTGGCATGTTGAGGAATATTTGTCTTAATAAAAGTAATTTGGATTATTTTTGTTCTTCCTGTTGTCTTTCAAAAAGTAAGTGTATTCCATTTCCTTTAAGTACTACAAAATCATCATCTATATTTGAGCTAGTGCATACTGTCAAACAACCATTTACTCCAAAAGCTTAAGCTGTCAGAGTATGGTGTGTCAATGTATATCAAGGGACTTTATCACTTCAACACCCCCCCCATATGCGGGATGGGAACTCCATATGGGAACATACTGACGAGGGTGGAGGGACACTCACACCATAAATAGGCGGGCTTGATTACCTGGTCTCGGAGCCGGACCTGATTTTCCTGGTCCCTCGTGGGAGAATAATATTTTAGAGAGGCATATTTTTGCTGCTCTCGAGATTCGAACATAAGATCTTCCGCTTTGATACCATGTCAAACAACCATTTACTTCAAAAGCTTAAGCTGTCAGAGTATGGTGTATCAATGTATACTAAGGGACTTTATCACTTCAACACCCCCCCGCACGTGCGGGATGAGAACTTCATACGGGAACATATTGACGAGGGTGGAGGGACACTCACACCATAAATAGGCCGAGCTTGATTACCTCCTAAAGCCTTTTTCATTGTTTTTTAGGTTTTTCTTTTTCGAGATTCGAACATGGTCTTCTGCTTTGATCCATGTCAAACAACCATTTACTCCTAAAGCTTAAGACATCTCTTCATGTATACCAAGGGACTTTATCACTTCAACACCCCCCCGCACGTGCGGGATGGGAACTCCACACGGGAATATACTGACGAGGGTGGAGGGATCCGGATCCTCCCAAAGCCTTCATTGTTTTTGGTTTGTTTACATGGTATCAGAGCAATACCGATCCTAATCTGACATCTCTTCATCACCCCCACACGTTCAATCCGCTCCTCCTGTCGGATCCGACCACCCTTACTCGGATCCTCCTCCCCACGCTCGTCTGATCTTCCCCAAGCCTGTTCGCACGTCCTTGCTACACCTGCGCACGTCCGGCCCTCCCCACACTCGTCCGATCTTCCCCAAGCATGTCCGCACATCCCTGTTACACCTGCGCACGTCCTTGCGCACGTCCGATCACTGCTGCATCCGATCCTGCTGCATTATCTCCTGCTACAGCCGATCCCTGCTGCATTATCTCCTGCTCCATCCGATCTCTACTGCTACACCTACTGCTGCACGTCCTGCTCTGTTGATCTGTTGCTCTTTTGCTACATCTGATCCCTTTTGTTCTTTTGTTGGTTGCTGTTTTGATCTTCGGCTGCAAGGTACTTTCTTCTTCAGCATCATTTTTTTTTTATCTCGTCCTATCTATGGATAAAGACTCCCGTACAGAGGCCCCACGATGTAGTTTTGATGGCACCAACTATAATCTATGGGTGTAACACCCTGAAAATCGGGGGTCGAGCATAAACTCAACTCCCGAGTTCTAACGCATCACTTATGCAACATAGATAATGATGATTGAATGTTGTTCGTATTAGTGTGTTTAAACATGAGTGGGATTATACCAAAACACCATATCATACTCTAGAGACAGTTAACTTACACAAGTGGAAGACTGTGATACATAAATAAAGCATATAAATGGTGGTAAGTCCCCAGAGTATGATCAGATTACCAGGTTAAATGATTTACATGTAAAGTTTCAAAATATACAAAATATGTAATATCATCTAATCAACAACCCTGCAAGCCCCGTCGATCAGGACACGGATCACATGAACCCGCCTGATAACTGCATATAGGAGAACGCCTCCTCATCATCATTGAAATCTGGCTCCACCTCGTAGGCATCACTATCACCTACAGCTAAGATAGAGTCTGATTGGTGTTTAAAACACCATCCCAGAACGTGGGAGTGAGTGATCAACTCAGTGGAGCTATAAAGCAAAGGTTAACATGTTATCAATTCAGTCACGCAGTAATGATAAGGCAATACAATCAAGCATTCCTAAGTACTCTTGTTAATGCAAGGATGATATGTATTAATGATATATGCCCTCGCCTGCACTCCCTTTACGAACTTCATCTCACGGTCGCGGCATGCACCCCTTCTACAGTGCTCAACTCCAATGCTAAAGGCACATGCAATGCGGTGCATGAACGTGATTACCGAGTTCTTATTAGACCTTTTCATACAGCAGGATTGGGAAGCTAAGGTACCTCCCTTATATCGTTTCCCAAACAATGATCCATTATAGGGTCGTCAGTCCTAGTAAATATCATACGATGTTACGGTTCTATGTCACTACAAAGGGCTCGTCACTTGATTAGTGTAGGCCTAGTTTATACTCTAGTTACTACAGAAAGGCTCGTCACCTCAACGCAGTCTTAGAGTATGCTTGAGGTCACTACAAAGGGCTCGTCACCTGATCAGTGTAGGTCAACAGCTCGAATACAATGTCCCATACCACCGTATTCGGCTCAAGAGGCGGTGTTGCTCACTGGTCACGACGGGGAGGCTCGTGCCCCAACGTAGGCCGACAGCTCGACCACGGTGTCCCATACCACCATGTCCGGCTCATGCGTCTTAGCGGATCAAGGTACCAAGGTTAACGGGCTTTCTACTAGTAAGTTGGTACCTTAGATTCAAGCAGTAGCGCTCATACATGGTGAACATACGTTGGACCAATCAGGTTACTTGACGAGCTCGACTGGTACGAGCGTACGTCGAGTTGGTCGCCATGAAGTACGTAAGCACTCCGCATGGCCTAACCACTGTCGACAACCAAAGTGTGGCTCGGATTCATCGAACACGTCCTATGTGGTGAAACAACCTCAGCCACCAAACTAGGATCTGTTACCGATTGCCTGGACTATACCATAGTCCCAAATACACTCCAGATCAATAACATTCAATTGTAATAGCCAAGACAGCGTGTAACAATACAATTAAATAGAGATCCCATGTCAGCATTTCAACGAACACATAGAATACATGTTAACATACATGAATATTTAAGCCACAAATCACATAGTAGTAAAATAGATTACTTGAAGGAGACTGTAACCCTAGAGGAGGGGATTGAGAATCCTATCTCAATACCCTGATTAAGCACATTACATTAAGCATTTTCTCACTCAGGCATTTTATCAAACACTTAGATTACACATATCAACATACATAACATATGTTGATTATAACATATACTTGGACAGATCCTTCCAACAAGGAGTTGTCACATACACAACAATCATGTATTTGCATTCTATAGACACAACAGTCACAAATTATTATCCCATATTCATTCAGTCATTTCAACAAACGCTTAGAGTACACACTATAACATACATGACGTATGTTGACATAACATGTATTAGGGCAAACCCTTTTGCCAAGGGGTTGTCGCACATACAACAACCCTATATCCACGATGGATAATCATGTCAAACATGAATCCAAATTCTATACGCATTCAATCATTTCAACTAACACATGGAGTGCATTATACTTAACATAGTTCATATATACCTGTAAAGCGAAGGAATCTTCGCATTTAGAATGTGAAATGACACCCAAATCAGTTATAAATCATTAGCCGACATTGAAAGCCTTGAAAACCATAACCTAAACGTTTATAGTCCGCACCTTCGCCGATAAACAAGTATCGAACTCAGCTTGTATACTAAGTCTTTGTCTGCGGCACGACGGCAACCTATAGTATGAAATAGGTAAGCTATTTCATCACTTACACTATTTGAAACCCTAAAACAGATTAGGGTTAGGATTTATTACCTAAGAATGAGATCGGAATCGCCGGAATAGCGATACAGAGGGGATAGTTAAGCACGTGGAGCGGCGGGATGGAATCCCACAAACAAACTCCAACTCTCTCTTACTTTCTCTCTCTTTCCTTCTCTTTCTTCTCTCTTCTCTCACTTAGGGTTAGAAATTCGTATGTGAAGGGAGTGAGAGGGTTTAAGGCCCTTATATAGGCCCAGAATTGATGGGAATAGCCCTAGCGTCATGGTATACTTAGGTTATAGCCAAATAGGGGCTGTTTCGATCCAACGGAGCACTTCTAGAGGCCCCTTTTCTGTGTGTGGTCGGACTTAAGCTTCCTGACGTTGGATCTAAGTCAAGTTAGGTTTTCGGTCCGATCAGATTTACAAATCGACCGTGGCGGACCAGTTTCTGTTCAACGGTCACCGATACTTGATCAGGGCCACAAGTATACTAACACGTGTATGAAATTTCCCCTAATCCGAGGATGTAATTGGGTCAGATTTTGACAGTCTGAAACTTTAGATTTAGCCCGCAACCGAACGGCTCAATTCACTTAAATCTGAGTACGTTTTCCAAAGATATTCGCGTTTCTCACACACTTTGCTTCGGGCTCAAGTTGTGCGTTTCTGGACACTTTCTAGATTTGATTTCCGAGATGGTTGTCAAGCCCAGTAAGGTGGTCATAACCATATAGCTTCGCGGTCATCGGACTTTTGACGCGCGGTCCAGGTCTGATACGGAGTTTCAATGTACTCCCGAGAGCAACTGGGCTTTGAGATTGATCCTAGGTTTCAGGGTAATGCAGCGTTAACGATTTGACAAGTTTTGGGTCTTGCAGTTCGTATTGAAAGTGATTCAAGGTAATTTTGCAAATTATTTAGTTTCGTACTTAACTAAATCATGCCATAATTACGACAGAATAAGGTAATTTTGGGTCTTGCAGTTCGTATTGAAAGTGATTTCAAGGTAATTTTGCAAATTATTTAGTTTCGTACTTAACTAAATCATGCCATAATTACGACAGAATAAGGTCCTAGGGCAGTTCTACGTTCCTTTCTGGCACTTTTAATTTGTATATTATTTTAATTATTTTTCTAGTAGTTCGTCATCAAGTCTACTTCACCTCTACCAACTTTCATTAGATTTCGTGTTGTAGAAAAATTCTAGAAGCAGCAGTTGTCCAAACTGATGATTCTCGGACAGTTGTCACAACGGCCTATATTTAACTACATTAAAATTTTTATTATATGTTTCACTTATTTTTATATGAAACTAGACTTATTAAGCTTCAATCTGGCTTTTAAATCACATAAATCGGAGTTATAACGTGGGAGATATGACTTTTCGAAGTCGGACGGACATTGCAGAAAATGAGGTAGAAAATGGGCCTCCCGACCCGCTGGCCGGCGATGCCATTGCCCTTCACCCACACGATGGCATCCCCCCCCCGTCTTAAAATGTGCGGGACCCACCTTGAGTCCCCCCGAATTGTGTCGTTTGGCCCCCCGAGTCCGTTTGATGTGGTTTCGCCACCCGATATTTGAAACGGGTGTATTTTTCAATCTGGAATGAGTTACGCGACGTGCAATATATGATTTTGGGGTAAGAGAAACTATTCTATCCAAATAACCTATTTATTTCATGAGATTCCAAAAGGTTAATGGTCAAAAGCCTATTTTATTTATGTATTTACCATTTACAGTAAGTTTTAGTTTAAGTCTTGCTCTCCATCGTTTAAACTTTAGGATTAGTGTCTAATGTGAAAGTACTTAAAAAAATTTGAAGGACAAGGTGGTGAAAGGTGAAATTCTTAAGGAAATGGGTCGAAAAGGGGATTTGAGACTTTGGGATTGAGTTCTGAGAAGTTAATAAGGTGTTATGATCGACCCATTACCTAAGGACGTCTATTTCCAAGTTGGCAAAAATCCAGGGTGTTACAATGGGCCATCCACTTTCAAAGTTTTCTCAAGGGTCGTGGTTTGTGGGGACTGATTGATGGATTTGTTACTATCGTTTGGCCCCCCGAGTCCATTTGATGTGATTTCGCCATCCGATATTTGAAACGGGTGTATTTTTCAATCTGGAATGAGTTACGCGACGTGCAATATATGATTTTAGGGTAAGAGAAACTGCTCTATTCAAATAACCTATTTATTTTGTGAGATTCCAAAAGGTTAATGGTCAAAAGCCTATTTTATTTATGTATTTACCATTTACAGTAAGTTTTAGTTTAAGTCTTGTTCTCTATCATTTAAACTTTAGGATTAGTGTCTAATGTGAAAGTACTTGGAAAAATTTGAAGGACAAGGTGGTGAAAGGTGAGATTCTTAAGGAAATGGGTCGAAAAGGGGATTCGAGACTTTGGGATTGAGTTCTGAAAAGTTAATAAGGTATTATGATCGACCGATTGCCTAAGGACGTCTATTTCAAAGTTGGTAAAAATTCGGGGTGTTACAATGGGCCATCCACTTTCAAAGTTTTCTCAAGGATCGTGGTTTGTGGGGACTGATTGATGGATCTGTTACTGTCGTTTGGCCCCCCGAGTCCGTTTGATGTGATTTCGCCACCCGATATTTGAAACGGGTGTATTTTTCAATCTGGAATGAGTTACGCGACGTGCAATATATGATTTTGGGGTAAGAGAAACTGCTCTATCCAAATAACCTATTTATTTCGTGAGATTCCAAAAGGTTAATGGTCAAAAGCCTATTTTATTTATGTATTTACCATTTACAGTAAGTTTTAGTTTAAGTCTTGTTCTCCATCATTTAAACTTTAGGATTAGTGTCTAATGTGAAAGTACTTAGAAAAATTTGAAGGACAAGGTGGTGAAAGGTGAGATTCTTAAGGAAATGGGTCGAAAAGGGGATTTGAGACTTTAGGATTGAGTTCTGAGAAGTTAATAAGGTGTTATGATTGACCGATTGCCTAAGGACGTCTATTTCAAAGTTGGCAAAAATCCGGGGTGTTACAATGGGCCATCCACTTTCAAAGTTTTCTCAAGGGTCGTGGTTTGTGGGGACTGATTGATAGATCTGTTACTGTCGTTTGGCCCTCTGAGTCCGTTTGATGTGATTTCGCCACCCAATATTTGAAACGGGTGTATTTTTCAATCTGGAATGAGTTACGCGACGTGCAATATATGATTTTGGGGTAAGAGAAACTGCTCTATCCAAATAACCTATTTATTTCGTGAGATTCCAAAAGGTTAATGGTCAAAAGCCTATTTTATTTATGTATTTACCATTTACAGTAAGTTTTAGTTTAAGTCTTGTTCTCCATCATTTAAACTTTAGGATTAGTGTCTAATGTGAAAGTACTTAGAAAAATTTGAAGGACAAGGTGGTGAAAGGTGAGATTCTTAAGGAAATGGGTCAAAAAGGGGATTTGAGACTTTGGGATTGAGTTCTGAGAAGTTAATAAGGTATTATGATCGACCCATTGCCTAAGGACGTCTATTTCTAAGTTGGCAAAAATCCGGGGTGTTACAATGGGCCATCCACTTTCAAAGTTTTCTCAAGGGTCGTGGTTTGTGGGGACTGATTGATGGATCTGTTATTGTCCTCACTTCCACCGATGTCGACAGAATGGTTGATTAGGAAATGAAAAATGGACGGATTATTACCTGGATTCTTGATTCTGTCGATCGATCAATAACTGTTGGCCTCACGCCATATCGCACTGCTAAGGCTATGCAGGAGCATTTCTAGACAATATATCAACAGAGTAATGCGGCTAGGTTATATCGCCTGGAACAAGATCTGGTTCACCTTACTCAGGGTGACAAAAGTATTCAATCTTTCTACTCTTCAATGGTTACAATTTGGACAGAGATAGCTATGATGGATCCCGACTTTCCACATGACTTTAAAATATTCCACACAATGCGCGAGAGTGCGCAAGTTGGACAGTTTCTTATGAAACTGCGTCCGAAATTTGAGCATTACTCTCCTGAACCGTAGCCCAACTTCTTCAATGAATTCGGTTATTAATGATTTATTAGCCAAGGAACAACGACTGCAGGTCCTCTCTCAGGGGACATCTCAGGGACCATTTGACTGGACACTTACTGTATCCACCCTTTGCACCAAACCATGGTTCCACTCCTTTAACTTGTCGTGGCTGTAACAAAGTGGGACATGTCGTCACTCAGTGCAAAGATTAGTGCGCGTACTGTCGAAGGACTGGTCATGGTCTTCAGGACTGTCGTTCATGTGCCTACGCATCCTCATTCGGGTGTGGACGTGGTGGTGGAGGTCGTGGTCTTTTTGCTACTTCTGTGACTACTTCCTAGCCTTCTGTTAGTGATACTGCATCCACTGGTTCTGTTAAAGGTCTTTCCTCACCTTTAACTCCTGCGATGCTCTAGCAGATCTTGTAGGCTCTTTCCGCGGCCAGTATGTCAGGTATAGCCGCATCTTCTTCATGGTTCTTCGATTCTGGTGCTTCAAATCATATGACTGGTGATGTATTCCATCTTCGTAATATTCGTCCCTACACTAGCAATCAGGCTATTTTTACTGCAGATGACACTAAACTACCAATTCAGTCCGTTGGTTCCTTAACTTTCTCTCTTTCTGACCATCGCCAGTTTACCCTTCGTGATGTGTTTCATATCCCTAAACTCTCCTCAAATTTAATTTCTGTTGGTCAACTTACATCCAATAACTGCTTAGTCATATTTCTTCCAAATTGTTGTTTTGTGCAGGATCTGGCAACGGGTAAGGTACTTGGGAAGGGTAGGCGGCATGAATGTTTGTACGTACTGGACTTTCACCCATCCGTTACTCCAGCTCGTTGTTTCTTCTCTCCCTCTTCCTCGGATATTTGTTCGGCAAATAAAATGTGGAAACTTTGGCACTTTCGCCTAGGTCATCCACATTCTGATCGTTTGATACAGCTCTTTTCTTCTGGCATGTTAGGGAATATTTCTCTTAATAAAAGCGATTTGGATTATTCTTGTTCTTCTTGTTGCCTTTCAAAAAGAAAGTGTATTCCCTTTCTTCTAAGTACTATAAAATCATCATCTATGTTTGAACTGGTGCATATGGATGTTTGGGGCCCTTCCCCCATTATGTCTCTCTCTGGACTACGATATTATGATATATTCATTGATGCTTTCACCCGTTACACCTGGATTTACTTTCTGCACTCTAAGTCACAGGTGTTTGAAAAATTCAAAATATTTCATTCTATGGTGGATACACAATTTCAAGTAAAAATTCAAACTCTCCGCTCTGACTCAGGGGGAGAGAATCTCTCCACAACTTTTTGTACATATCTTCAGGGTCATGGGATTGCTCATCAGACCACCTGTTCTAATACTTCACAACAGAATGGGGTGGCTGAACGAAAAAATCGCCATATTGTTGAAACTGCCAATATGTTAATGACAGCTATGAGTGTTCCTCGTTCCTTTTGGGCGGAAGCTATGATGCATTCAGTCTACTTGATTAATCGGTTGTCAACCGCAGTCCTGAATAGTAAATCTCCCTACTTTGTTCTCACTGGTTCTCTTCCTACATATTCCACATTTCGTGTTGTTGGTTGTGTATGTTATGTTCATCTGGCATCACGTAAACGTAACAAATTTTCCCCAAAATCTGTCAAATGTATGTACTTGGGATTTGGAGAAACTCAGAAGGGCTTTTGTTGCTATGATCCAGTCTCTCGTCGTGTACGGGTATCATGTCATGTTGTTTTTCTTGAGCATATTGCCTTCCATTCATCTGTTCCTCCTTCGCCCACACCAGACTCTCCTGGTCTTACTTTTTCTTGACATTCCGATTGCCTCGAGTACCCCTCCTTGTCCATTGTAGATTTATTCACGACGACCACGTACAGATCCATCACCTACTACTCTCCCTACTGTACCTGTAACCGATCCGGATCCTATCTTGGTACGTCGTTCCACTCGTGTACATCGACAACCTGATCGCTTGATATACTCTGTCTGCCATGAATACTACCCTGGATACTGTATCTATTCCTACTTCATACCATCAGGCAGTGTTCGAAATATCGATACTATCGACCGATATATCGGCCGATATTATCGGTATCGCACTAGTGCGAGACGATACTCAACCGATAACACGCGGAAGATACAAAAAATCGAAAACTCCAGAAGTCGTGCGATATTATCGTCGATATCGTGCGATAAATCGTCGACATCATGCGATACATCGTCAAAATCGCCGATATCGCCAACACAACCCACCCCGATTTAGATATCGCGGTATTTCCGCCTCCATTATTGTCGGAAATCGACAAACAGAGTCATGGACACTCACGGGTGCGTTTGCAGGGGACTCACGAGTCCCACTGTAGCCAACAACCCACATTGATAAAAACCCGATGTCGTGGGTTGCCGAAAAAAAAAAATTTGAATTAGAAAAGAGAGAGAGAGAGAGAGAGAGAGAGAGAGAGACACTGTATCAGTAGACTGCTATGCATGATCGAGGTGGGCCATCGACAGTGTAAGTACTGTCCCTTTTTCTTCGAATTTTTCTCGCTTTTTCTTCATTTTTCTCTTTTTCGCCGATTGGAGCGTCTTAGGTGATTTCTCGGAGATGCAACGAAATCAAATGGGATTTCTCGGATTTCTCAAGATTCGACGAGAAATCGGAGTCGAGAGGAGAACGCTCGTATCGAGTCCTTGAAAAATGGGAAGATGCGTCGGGAGGGTGAAATGGGGATGGAAACGGACGTGCGAACCGGTTCGCACGCTTTACATACGAACTTTTTTTGAGAACTCATCATATCTGATGAGTCTCGAAAATCTGAACGGTCCACATGAAGCAAAACCTCTTGAAACCCCCTGATACGAATTTTTGCTTTGATCCAAAACTTCGGTGGGCCATGAAAAATGTAAACATTTTATTCCCTTGATTTAAATTTCTCTTTTCTATGGCCCACAATCTTAGATCGGGTGAAAATACCCCTTTAAGGTTCCATGGGATTCCACATCTTATGGACCGTTCGGATTCGACATCCATGGCACGCGTGAAAAGGTGCGCACGTGCGTACGTGAGCATGAAAACAACAGTGATTGGATATAAATCTCAGGTGGACCACTGTTTTCTGTGGTGGGGTCCACTCGAGCTCTAGATCTGACTCCTTTTTTGGCTCACGCCCTAAAATGATCTGTTAAAATGGATGGACGGTGTGGATAGAAAAAATACATCATGGTGGGACCCACGTAACTTGGTGACGTGACTTCGAGATGGTAATCAAGCCGGCGGATGGTATGCGGCGAGCGATTGTGGGGCGGTGGTCAGTGCTCTGTGGGCCCCACCATGATGTATGTGTTTCATCCATTCCGTTCATCCATTTTTTAAGATCATTTTAGGACTTGATCTAAAAATGAGAGGGATATAAATCTCAAGTGGACCACACCACATGAAAACAATAGTGATTGGATATACCATTAAAATCCTCCTATGGCCCACTATACTCTTGTTTATTTGACATCCAATCTGTTGATTAGGTCATACGAGCCCGAGATGAAGAGAAAAAAACAAATATCGACTTCATCCAAAACTTTTATGGCCCCAAAATGTTTTTAATGGTCTACCCTCATTTAACATCACTGTTTCTGTAATGTGGTCCACTTAAGATTTGGATATATCTCATTTTGGACTTGTACCGTAAAATGATCAGTAAAAACATATGGATGGCATGGATGAAACACATACATCATGGTGTGGCTACATAGCACCGACCACTGTTATTGGTTGGTGTCACGAGTAGCCAATCCGTTCCAGCGGGAGTAGACACTAGGAAGGTTTCAACGGTGGAAATCATTATTCCACACTGTTTCCTATGTAACGGTCCACTTGAGCTTTGTATTTACTTCAATTTTGGGATCAACCCCTAAAATTATCGGAAAAATGGATGGATGTGGATAAACCACATAAATTCATAGTGGGCCCAAGCGAGTTTACTGTATGGTCCACCATAATTTATGTATTTTACTCTGGACGGTGTGCTGAGTACGCTCTGTATGGTCCACCATAATTTATGTATTTTATCTGCTCCATCCATCTATTTTAATAGATAATTATAGGGCTTCAACCCAAAAATTGAACATATACAATGTTCAAATGGACCACACCATAGGAAACAGTTGAATTGAATGTCTACCGTTGAAAATTTCTTGGGGGCCACATAAATTTTGGATCAAGTATAGTTTTATTTATTCCCTTCATCCAAGTCTGTACGATCTTATGAATAGGTTGGATGACAAATAAACATCATTGTTGGGCCTAACAAGGTTTCAACGGTGGATATCATTATCCCTGTTGTTTCATGTGGAATGGTCCACTTGATCTTTAGATATGATTCAATTTTTGGCTCAACCCCTTAAATTAGATGGAAAAATGAATGGACGTTGTGGATAGATCACATACGTTCAAGGTGGGCCCAACCCACGGAACTGCCGTTGGGGGCTAGAGACGAGCGAGGGGGGACGCGATCCGCGTCCGTCTGGCAAGAGCACCGATGCTCCTTGAGCTCCAGTTGCACGGACGGTTCAAAGGAGATCAAAGTTATGTGGGCCCAAAGTGATGTATTTATTATATCTACACCGTTCATATATTTTTAGAGATCATATTAGAGCATTATCCAACAAATGAATCATATCCAAATATCACTGGACCACACCACGATGGCGAAAAAAAATATAATTTTCATCGTTAAACAATTTAATTGGCCTTCGTGTAAGATCGCTTGGACCCAAATTAACCGATGAAGCTTTTTGTTACATGGACTCCTTGCAAGTTTCTCTAAGGTCTGAGGAAATTGATCATGTGATATAAATCGGAAATGGAAAGACTCTAGCTAAACTATTTATTGGTGGGTCCAATATTAGAAGGAAACGTGAGCCTTGAATTGTGGAGCGAGATTATAATAACCCTAGTTACCATTGGATCAGTCAAGCTTGATTTTTGAATTGCAAATTGGTTTTGGTTGAGTAAATGGAGCAAAACAATTAATGATAAAACATCACTTAGAAAAATGTGCACGAGTAATCTCGACTTAGTGGAGGATAATTTTCTCCATATGAAAAGACATTTTAAATAAAGTCATGGTGGCCCACACATGAACTTATGGTTGACATTCCATTCACACTATTCCATATGATATGGTGCATTTGAGTGGTAAATCTAACTGATTTTTTACCTCAAGACCTGATAGTGAATATAGAATATGATGAATGGAGTGAGTTTTACACTTAAAATATGGTGGCCCACATTGACTTGAGTGTTGTAGAGAACTCTACCTCTATCACATCTTGCTCTCTCCTCTCTCTCTCTCTCTCTCTCTCTCTCTCTCTCTCTCTCTCTCTCTCTCTTTCCATCTCCTCCTTGTTCAATGTTTTTCACAATAATAGGGGTTTCATGGTAGACATTCAATTTACATCGTTTGCCTTTGTGTGGTCCACATGATTTTTTAGTAAGCTTCATTTTTTGGATAAAGACTTATATAACATTATTTTACAGAGAAAATATGTTAGGAGGAAGAGGAGGTAGGCAACCTGATATAGGGTAGAGGTACGGTCAGCCCATTCCCGATAATCGATTCGGGAGTATTTGTAATTTATGTGGCCATGTATCGAGGAGTGGTGGGGTAACCCGCTTAAAGGAGCATTTAGCGGGAGGGTATCGCAATGTTGTGGATTGCCCAAAGTGCCCACAAGATGTGCGAGAACGATGAGGACCATATTGAAAAAAAATGTGAAGACAAAAGATGAACGACATGCACGGGAGAGGGAGATTAGGGAGGAGTTGGGGCGGCCACCATATGCAGGTGAGGATGATGTAGTGGATCTCAATAATGATGATAATGATCCCGAATACAGATGCGCAATTCAAGAGTCCATACGGGATCGGTGGGAGAGGGATCAACATAGGAGGTAGGACACAAGTAGGCCTCGATTTGAGGGGTCTATCCATGAGCGTGGTGGGGGAGTGGAGTAGGGAGAGTGCTAGGGGTGGATCGGGGGAGGGTAGTAGGCGAGGAGGAATATGGGGCATGGGCGGGAGTAGCGAAGATGCGGGTGCTTCTTCTACCTTCGGATCCGAGGATGTAAAAAGAGGCTGGGAGGGACACAAAAGAAAATAAAGGAGATGTTTAGTGGAGGGGATGTGAGGAAAAAAGTTGAAAAATTTATAGCAAAATTTTTTATATACGGTCAAATCCCCGCAAATGCCGCAGCAAGCCCGCACCTCAAAAATATGATAAGTGAAGTGCAACGTGGGGGTGAGGGTGTGCAGCCGCCTACACCCGCACAGATCATGGGGAAAAACTTGGATGATGAACATGCAGAAATGAAGACATATGTTGATTCATATCGGCAGTCATGGGAGATGTCTGGTACCTACCATTGTCATGTGTGACGGTTGGACCTACCGACCAAAAAATGTCGATTATAAATTTTATGGTCTATTCTAGGGACTGCTTGTTCTAAAGAGTATAGATGCGAGTAGTAAGATCAAAGATCATAACTACATTTACAAACTAATACACAACATCATGCAAGATGTTGGGAGGAAAAATATTGTGCAGTTTGTTACGGATAATAGGAGTGCATTTGTTAAGGCGGGGAAGGATAGTCAGAGCAAGTATCATATGTATTGGACCCCTGCATGTGCCCATTGCATCGATCTCATCTTTGGAGGGGATTGGGGATAGACCATCGGTGAAGACTATAATTACTGATGCACGGCTCATCACAAACTTTGTATACAACCACGGCTGGTTATTAGCCGCAATGCGCGAGAGGTGTGGTGGGGATATAGTGCGCCCCGGAGCGACGCGATTCGCCACAAATTATATCGCCTTAAGTAGCCTTCTCAAACACAAACAAGGGTTACGAGAGCTTTTCGCCTCTCATGATTACGTAGAATGGAAAAGGAGGTTGACGAAAGTAACCTATAGAATTGAGGAGCTCATCTTTGGGAAAGACATTTTGGGATAAAGTGCGTGGTGTTGTGGGTATTCTAGAGCCCATTTATGTGGTGTTGAGGATGGTGGACAATGAGACAAATCCATCGATGGGGTCGCTGTATCCGTCTATACAACTGATGAAAGAGGCCATCATGGTTAAAACTTCCAATGCATATAAGTGGGTGCATGCAATAATAGACGACCGTCGGGAAAGGACGCTTTCTCACCCACTACATCGTGGTAAGTACCTAAATGGATTTTTTTTTCCATATGCAATAATAAGCGAGGTTGTCGATGTGTATATGTTGGTTTTCGGCGTATTTCCTAAATCCCAAATACCACTACGATGAACCTCTTCGAAGATAATTCATTAAAGAGGGTCATTGCATGTGGTGTACGATCACTTATTCCTCGACCCAGTCCTGGGAAAGACACCTTTGGTAGTGAGGTAAATATGTTCCGCACTTACATTCTCTTTATCTTCATCTCAATTATTAAATACTTATTCTAGTTGCTATATCCATCAACAGTTGTTAAATTCATCGCTTGATTGGGATGTTTGGGTGTCACCTTGCGGTGAAGTCAAGGAACGCCATGATGCCATGTGAGTCACAGTAGTAAACTTAACATTTATATTATTTTGGAAAATCTAGGATAATGAAAGAATCTTATGATATGCAGTGAATGGTGGTCCATGTATGAGACTACCGCGAGGTTTTACAACGGCCGGTCGTCCGTGTGCTTGCACGAGACGGTGTCCTCGTCACCTCAGTGAAAGGAATTGGAGTACATTCTCCCTCATACATACAAATAAACGTAATAGAATAGGGTATGAGAGGCTTGAGCTAGTGTATTGTCACTACAATATGAAGTTACGAGAGAGGTTACGCTTGGAAGGAAGAAGAAAAGCACGGGGAAAACCCACTAGACACGATGATCGGCTCGGACAACATGCATATGTCTTTGAGGATGCGAAAGATGACATAGTTTACCATGGGTTAGGTCGGATGACTTAGATACCTCGGATGGGCGACGAGCCACATATTGCGTGCGAGCGAGAGACACAAGGGATTGATGTTGACAAACATGTGGAGCAACAGAGGTCTCCTGATGAGGCATTCGACCCATTAACGAGGAGTCCAGAGGGCAGCCCGCGGCAATCACTATCACGAGGGACACGTGGTGGGGAAACATTGTCTGACACCGAGACTCAGTCAGAGAGTGATGCGGGAAATGAGTCCGGTGATAATGATGGCGGCGATAAGGGTGACGATGACTCTGATGACAGTAAGGATGATGATGATGATGATGATGATGATGATGATGATGGTGGTGGTGGTGGTGACGCGGGTGGGAGTCAGGATAAGAGGCCTCTTAGCCCTTTTACCGGGGATGAGAATTTTGATCATTCCACGCAGGACGCTGACCATGGTTCTCGTCCAGGAGAACCACGACCTCGTCTTGTTTACAATAAGACATACACGCGTCAAAAACTACTCCAGAAAAAGAAGACTCATAAACTTTCAGATTTTGAGGAGTTACTGGCAAAATGCATGAGGGACACAAGCGTTCGTGGCAGGCGAGGTGGCTCTAGATTTGGATCACGGACGAGGGAGGGGAGCTCGAGCTACAGGCCACAACATGAATCTGGATCACAAACACTGGAGAGTAGCTCGAGTTACGTATTTCGATGGGTATGGATATGGACCTAGTGGATATGCGACGAGTGACTCCAACGCACGCACATCATTTTTCAACCCCTAGAAAGAGTTCATACGCATATGGGCAAGGATATGAGCAACAAAAGTATGGATATGGTCAACAATATGGATACCAAGGAGCTTCATATACGCCCTTCCCGATCCATATCGATTCTGACTGATCAGTGACGATTACGCAAGTACCCACGAATGGGCGTATTGATTCGATTCGGAGAAGATGAGTACCTGTTATGTCGGGAGTATCTTAACTCGCTACCACTCTTCTATGACCCAGTACAATATTGTGGATTAAGCGGAGCTTCAGCACTATGCCCACCCGTCGAGATGGAGATGATGATTATGAGCCACCACGCAACTCTATATGGGTCTAGACCACAACTAGTCCTCATCAAATACATGTATATTTATCAAATTTTACTTATTCAGTTCTTATTTTGCTTTTCAATGAATTGGTTGTGTTTTCATACATGACTATGATATATTTATAAATATCATGCATTCAATTTAAATATAGTTGCATTAGTTCAGTTAAACATCGCATAACTTAGGACCCCATATAAAGGAAATTTATTATGTGCATCTTTTTTTTGAGATGTTATGATTTAAAAGTGTGTATTAAGAGCCTTTTTAACAATCCCCAAAGTTTCATTAAAAAATTCAACCATTTTCCCAATGTTTCCCCATGTTTCCCAAAAAGTGCGATAAACTATGCGATATAAACGATATATCCCGTGCGATAACCGATACGTATCTGTATCCCAAGGGTGCGATACATTGTGCGATACCGATATTTCGAACACTGCCATCAGGCAGCCAGTCATGATTGTTGGAAGAAGGCTATGGCAGAAGAACTTGCAGCATTGGATGATAACCATACGTGGGACATTGTTACTCGACTTACTGACCAACAATTAATTGGCAGTAAATGGATTTATTCTGTGAAGCTTAAGTCTGACGGATCATTAAATCGATACAAAGCTCGGCTTGTCGCTCGAGGATATAAACAGGAACATGAAATTGATTATGATGAGACATTTGCTCCTGTGGCCAAGATGAAAACTGTTCGCACTCTTCTGACAACATCATCAGTTTGCTCTTGGCCACTCACTCAGATGGATGTGAAAAATGCTTTTCTTCATGGAGACCTCCAAGAAACAGTCTATTTAAAACCTCCTCCTTGATCTTTAATCCTTGCCAAATAAAGTCTGTCGCCTGAAGAAAGCTCTATACGGTTTCAAACAAGCCCCTCGGGCATGGTTCCAACGTTTTCATGATATTGTTACAGGAGCTGGCTTTACTCAAAGTGGTCATAATCCATCATTATTCTTGTGCACCTCTGAGTATGGAATTGTCATTGTTCTCGTATATGTTGATGACCTACTTCTGACTGGTAGCGATAGTACTGACATCTCGGCTTTAAAGGAAGTTCTGAAGTCATCCTTCAAGATGAAGGACCTGGGTCATCTGACATACTTTCTTGGACTTGTATTTTCGCGTTCTTTACGTGAAATCCTGGTCAGCCAGCATAAATATACCAAGGATCTTCTAGCCTTGGCCTCTTTAACGGATTAGAAGACAGTTCGAACTCCCTTGGAACTTAACGTTCAATATGGCCGTGACGATGGTGAACTTCTTGCGGATCCCACATTATACCGTCGTTTGGTTGAGAGTCTGGTTTACTTAACAATGACTCGTCCTGATATTGCCTACGCGGTCTAAGTTGTCAGCCAATTTTTTTCTGCTCCTCGAACTCTTCATATGATTACAATATTGCACATCTTACGGTATCTACGTGGAACTCTGGATCAATCTCTGTTCTTCTCATCCACAGCCCCTTTGGACCTTCGTGCTTATTCAGATGCTGACTGGGCCGCTTGTACTCTCACACGCAGATCTACCACTGGCTACTGTGTTTTTCTCGGCACTTCTCTCGTCTCTTGGAAGTGTAAGAAGCAGGCGACTGTTTCCAAATCAAACACGGAAACCGAGTATAGAGCAATGTCAGTAGCTTGTAGTGAGATTATCTGGTTACGTGGACTTCTATCTGACTTGGGCGTTCATCTACGAGATCCTGCTCCACTCCATGTAGATAATCTGAGTGCCATTCAGATTGCCTCAAATCCGGTTTTTCATGAACGGACAAAGCATATTGAGGTTGACTGTCACTTTATCTGCGAGAAGTTTCAGTTTCAGATTATTTCGCTATCACATGTCGCATCCCATGATTAGATTGCCGACATTCTCACGAAGTCCCTCACTTCTGCACGACATTCATTTCTAGTTAGCAAACTATTACTTGTTGATGACAAGCAAACTATTATTTGTTGATGACAAGCATTAGTTTGAGGGGGGATGTTAGACAGGCCACATTTCTTGTATAGAAGATTTTGTATTTATCATCTTACCTTGTATAGTCTTTGTAAAACTCTATATATTCAACCCTTCAGGGTTGTCTCAAATACAGAAAAGAAAAGGAGAATCATTCTCCCCAAAGCCTTCGTTGTTTTTGGTTTGTTTACACATACGAATCTCTGGGGTCCTTCACCAATTATGTCACTTTCTGGACTACGATACTATGTTATATTGATTGATGATTTCACACGTTACACCTGGATCTACTTTCTGCACTCAAGTCACAGGTTTTTGAAAAATTCAAGATATTTCACTCTATGATGGACGCTCAATTTCAGGTCAAAATTCAAACTCTCCGCTCTGACTCAGGGGGGGAGTATCTCTCCACCAATTTTCGTACATATCTTCAGGGTCATGGGATTATTCATCAAACCACTTGTTCTGATACTCCACAATAGAATGAGGTGGTTGAACGAAAAAATCGTCATATTGTTGAAACTGCCAATACCCTGATGACAACTATGAGTGTTCCTCGTTCCTTCTGGGCCGAAGCTATGGTGCATTCTGTCTACTTGATTAATCGGAAGCCAACCACAGTTCTGAACAGTAAATCTCCCTACTTTGTTCTCACTATTTTTGGTTGTGTATGTTATGTTCATCTGGCATCACAAAAACGTAACAAACTCTCCCCAAAATCAGTCAAATGTATGTAATTAGGATTTGGAGAAACTCAGAAGGGATTTCGTTGCTATGATCCAGTCTCTCATCGTGTTCGAGTGTCACGACATGTTGTCTTTCTTGAGCATATTGCCTTTCATTCATCTGTTCCTCCTCCACCCCACCAAACTCTCTTGGTCTTACCATTTTTTCTGACATTCCTGTTGCCTTGAGTACACTTCCTTGTTCGTTGCAGGTTTACTCACGACGACCACGTACAGATCCACCACCTATTGCTCTCCCTACTGTACCTGTTACCGATTCAGATCCTACCTTGATATGTCGTTCCACTCGTGTACATCGACAACCTGATCGCTTGATATACTCTGTCTGCCATGAATGCTACTTTGGATACTGTATCTATTCCTACTTCATATCCTTAGGCAGCCATTCATGATTGTTGGAAGAAGGCTATGACAGAAGAACTTGAAGCATTGGATGATAACTATACGTGGGACACTGTCACTTGACCCACTGACTAACAATTAATTGGTAGTAAATGGATTTATTCTATAAAGCTCAAGTCTGACGGATCATTGGATCAATATAAGGCTTGGCTTGTTGCTCAGGGATACAAACAGGAACATGGAATTGATTATGATGAGACATTTGCTCCTGTGGCTAAGATGAAAACTGTTTGCACTCTTCTGGCAATATCATCTGTTCGATCTTGGCCACTCGCTCAGATGGATGTGAAAAATGCTTTTCTTCATGGAGACCTCCAAGAAACAGTATATTTGAAACCTATTCCTGGCTCTTTAATCCTTGCCAATAAGGTAAGATGCATTCTACCTACTGTATGCCTCAAACGAGCACATGACTCATTTGGCGGCCTCAAATAAGCCCCTCGGGCATGGTTCCAACGCTTTCACGATGTTGTTACAGGTGTTGGCTTTACGCGCACCATTGATCGCGGAATTGTCATTGTTCTCGTATATGTTGACGACCTACTTTTGACTGGTAGCGATGCTACTGGCATCTCTAAATTAAAGGAAGTTTTGAAATCATCTTTTAAGATGAAGGACCTCAGCCATCTGACATATTTTCTTGGACTTGAATTTTCACGTTCTAAACGTGGGATCTTGGTCAGCCAGCGTAAATATACTAAGAATCTTCTCACCTTGGCCTCATTGACGGATCAGAAGACATTTTTGATTCCCTTAGAACTTAACATTCAATATGGTTGTGACGATGGTGATCTCCTTGAGTAGCCCACATTATACCATCGTTTGGTTGGGAGTCTGGTTTACTTAATAACGACTCGCCCTGATATTGCCTACGCTGTCCAAGTAGTCAGCCAGTTTGTATCTGTTCCTCGGACTCTTCATATGACTGCGGTGTTGCGCATCCTATGGTACCTATGTGGAACTCCGAATTGATCACTATTCTTCTCCTCCACAGCAACTCTGGATCTTCATGCTTATTCGGATGCTGACTGGGCCGGTTGCACTCTCACATGACGATCTACCACTGGCTACTATGTTTTTCTCGGCACTTCTCTCATCTCTTAGAAGTGTAAAAAGCAGGCCACTATTTTCAAATCAAGCACGAAAGCAGAGTATCGAGCAATGTCAGCTACTTGTAGTGAGCTTGTTTGGCTATATGGATTTTTTTTCTGACCTGGGCGTTCATCTACAGAATCCTACTCCACTCCGTGTAGATAATCTCAGTGCCATTCAGATTGCCTCTAAAACCCTGTTTTTCATGAACGGACAAAGCATATTGAGGTTGGCTGTCACTTCATCCGAGAGAAGCTTCAGTCTAGGCTCATTTCTCTTCCACATGTGACATCCCATGATCAGATTGCAGACATTCTCACGAAGTCCCTCACTTCTGCACGTCACTCATTTCTAGTTGGCAGACTATTACTTGTCGATGACCAGCATCGGTTTGAGGGAGGATGTTAGACAGGAAACGTGCCTTGTAGAGATAATTGATTCTGATTTTATCTTTTTCCTTATATAGATGTTTGTATATCTCTATATATTCAACCTTTTAGGGTTGTCTAAATTATAGAAAACCAAAGGAGAATTGTTCTCTTTGCTTTCAGACATACCACCATCTTAGTGGTAAAGTAGAGTATTTGAGATGTACTCATGGTGTGTAGCTGAGATGCACACCTCAAATGCCATAGTTCCTTGCACTATCCAAAAGTTTGTTGATCGTCCAGCAGGGCGATTGCGAGAAAGGTAGAAAGTCTTGGCGAGTATCAGCAACTTTTAAAGCATTTATGGGACTCATTTATAGTGAATTCATTAGCTCCATTGAAGCATATCAAGATTCAGCTCAAGAAGAGTTTCTCAAAGTTGAGCTTTGTTCCTATAAAAAGTAAGAGATTGAGTCACACTACAACAACATGTCCCATCGGTTCTACATCCTTAGCGATGTAAATTATGTGAATCTCAAATAGACTTCTCTTAACTCTCTCCCAGAGCCATTAGCCGATGAAACTCAGAAGCTACTCACCCTCAAAGGCCTCAACCTCCAGCAGACCTCAATAGGGTTCATCCATTAGTTCAGCTTACAAGCAGTAGAAAAGCTATGTAACCAACACAAGTTCATGCGTCGAATCAGGCAAACTGGAAAACGTTCGGGACATGCATGTGATTATCCAGACCTCTCTATTAAGTGCAATGATCCTACAAACTGCACCTACCCCACCAAAAAGAAGTTTCATCCCAAGAAAATCAAACGCTTCATCCAAGAAAGGCGCTCATCATCTTCTCCAAGGAAAACTTCATCCTGCAAATGGAAGTTTCTTCGTCCAAAGAAGTTTCGACATTGTACTGCTAATCAGTGTTATCTTCTTTGTAACACCACAAGAAGAAGAACATTGCTCCTTTTCAAAAGGGCCAAGGCATTGCTCAAGAGGATTTTTCATATCTTGAATCGGTTTTCTCTCTTGATGGTGAATATGATCCCCAGTCAATTTTAACCCTCCAGTAAGAAGTCATCCTTTAAGAAGGAACCTACTCGGCCTCTGATTTTGATCCTGACTTGCTTCTTATTCAACCAATTCCTCTTGTTCAAGTCCACCTTTTCTTGGACACATATGGTCTCCCCATTCCCATCATAGCCTTTCTGGATACTGGTGCTTCCTCCTCTATTCTCAACTCCTCTATCCTTCCAAACTCGTTCTGGCAACCTCATACCTAGGCTTTCCGAGAAGTAGATGGAAACGTATTTCATACCAAGTTACATAGTAAAAAGGTCATCCTCAAGTTGTTCCATCACCTGCAAATCTGTCACAAATTAAAGATTTGATTCTCGGCTTTGATATTCTTCATACTATCAGTCAATTGCAATGGACTTCCTCCGGCCTCTCTCACAAGAATCACTTTTTGCCATGGACGAACAAATCCCATTTGTACAGCTTGGTTCCATTCCCCATTCAAGGATGATTTAAGCAAGATTGTTGCGCAGAAACTAACAATGAGTTTGCACTAAAACATCCAAGGCCTCTATGGACAAATGATGATTTCTTTGTCCATCTCCCCTTTAAGAAAAGTGAAGATATCAATCCAACAAAAGCATCGCACTAGGGAATGTCTCTAGAACATCTCAGCCTGGCCCAGAAAGAACTTTCAAATCTCTTAGCGCAAAAGCTTATCGAGCCAACCAATTCACAATAGGCTTGCAAAGCTTTTTACATCAACAAGCGAGTCGAACAACCTCGAGGAAAACCCCATCCGGTGATAAATTACCAGCCATTGAACTCCTTCCTTATGGATGAAAAGTTTCCTCTTCCTGATAGGATTTCCCAGTTTCAACAAATTTATAATGCTTAAATATTTTTAAAATTTGACTTGAAAGCAGGTTTCTAGCAACTTGGAATCCATCCCGATGATCGGCATAAAACAACATTCACAATCCCAAATGCTCACCACCAATGGACAGTTCTCCCCTTTGGGTTAAAAATAGGTCCCTCACTCTTCCAGCAAGCAATGGCCTGCATTTTCCAGCTTATTCTACCAAATGCTCTCGTCTACATTGACAACATTCTACTCTTTTCAGCTACAAAGGAAGATCATCTCAAGCTTCTTGAGCAGTTCTAGCAGTTGCTTCAACAACATCGCATCATGCTCTCAGCTTGTAAGATGATTCTATGTTCCTAGCACATTGAGTTTCTTGGCATGAACATTAAAGATGGTGCTTACTGTCCCCAGCCGCATATTGCCTCTCAGCTTTCCACATTTCATGACAAACTCTTGAATTGGAAACAAATTGAGCAGTACCTTGGATTAGTAAACTATGTGGCTGATTTCATCCCTCATATTTCCCACAAGACCCATCTTCTTTCCCAATAGCTTTCAAAAAAGCCACCACCCTAGTCTTCACAACATACAACTGCAGTCCATGCCCTTAGTGAGACCTCTCCCACTTGCCACCATTGGATATCCCTGGCTCAACTAGAAAGCGAATTCTCCAGACATGCTACTGATAAATTTTGGGGAGCTGTCCTCTTTATTGACGATGGACAAGCTCGATGAATATATGGGGATATAAAAGTTGTACATTTAAACTAAGTGGACAGCATTACCACCACTCCATTTTCAAGGAAAATTTTGCAGTATAGAAGGCGATTTAAAAAAAAATTCAGTTTTACCTTCTTGGACACAATTACCGTATCGAAATGGGTGTCTTCCTTCCTGCGTATGCGCAATTCAGGAAAAAACAACTACCTCATCCCCAGTTGCTCAAATGGGCTGAATGGCTTTCCTAATGGCAATTCACTGTCGCTCACATCAAAGAAAAATCAAACACCTTGGCTGATTTCATCTCCCCTATCCACATTCATCAGCCTCTCTGTGTTTTTCTTATTGACAGAATCCCACATTTGCCCCCACAAATTGAAGAAACCATTGCCACACACTTCTTTGGCCATCGAAGTACTTACCGGCTTTATCACCACCTTGAAATCTATCTCAGACAAAACATCCCTTGGCTGATTTCATCTCCCCTATCCACATTCATCAGCCTCTCTGTGTTTTTCTTATTGACAGAATCCCACATTTGCCCCCACAAATTGAAGAAACCATTGCCACACACTTCTTTGGCCATCGAAGTACTTACCGGCTTTATCACCACCTTGAAATCTATCTCAGACAAAACATCCCTCTAATGGATCAAATTTCTCGCCCAGAATACCCATTTCTTACTCCGTTGTCCTTTAAAAATCTATATGGAACCACAAAAGAATTGATCTATAGGGAGACCTGTTGAATCCAATTAGAGAAGATACTGTGGAGTCAGAAATTCAGGTGGTATAGATGGCCATTACTGGCCAAGAGGGAAGACAAGTTTTCTCTTGTGAGGGATCCGACTAAGCGGCAGTCACAGAGGATATTAATCATGTCGTAAGTCTGATAATAATAAGCTAAACCTCAATTCCACATGCTTGCTAATAAATAAAAAATATCAAATCCAACAATGAGGTCTTTGTTCGTGAGGGTTGAGCCAAGAAACTTATGTTAGATGTTTAGCATGGGGAAGAACTTAAGGGTCACCGTCTCAGATGGTTCTGAAAAATGCTTCCATTAGTGGCTTGAAAGAACTGGGTATGCGGTTGCCAAAAAGATGGGGGGAAGGAGAGCAACGGTCAGGATAGAAGAGGCTGCTCCAGTATCAAGGAGAGCTCAAACTTGGATAGGCTTGGCATATTGTTATGGGAGAAGCTGGATTTTGAGCATGGGTATGGGCTGAATGGCAAAAGAGGTTTCTTCTAAGGAGAAGATGGCACTGATTTCTTCTGGGTCATCTTCTGAGGAGGAGGAGGTTTGGATTGCAAGGAGGGACTGAGGGTGAAAATCTTCATCGGTAGAGAAAGCGGACTCAGTGTCTTAGTAAGTAAAAGTGGCTACTTCCTTTGCTCTTTGTAACATAGCAACGTTATTTTTCTTGTGACGTTAGGGGAAATCTCTGGAAAAATGCCCACGTTATCCACAGAGATAGCATCGATTGGTGGTTTTATGGCGAAACTTCTTAGGCCGAAGAAACTTCCATTTACGGCGTCGGAGGTGGAGAGTTTTCTTTCGATGTGGAGGGAAAGAACTCTGTTCACTTTTTGGGAGATTGAGTTTGCGAAAACTCACCAGGACCGGTCCATCCGACACTGATCAAGCTCCTGGACCTAATCCACCATAGATTCCGGCCCGACTCAACTTTGCAGAAACCATTGATAAGAAACATCTATTTACCTTGGATGACATAAAACCATCCAAATGGCAAGATTGAATCTTTGAAATGTATTCATGGTGTGATGCAAAGACATGTGATGACCTAATCCTAGATGCATGTATAATCAGGTCAAAGAATGTTTAAGTAAATACACAAATCAACTAACCGTTTCCAATCAAAGGGATTAGGTAAATTTCAACACAAAGATTAGATCATTCCGTCAGGATCATGCCCTTTAGCATAAAATCACGTAAACAATAAAAGGGAGGATATAGGAATATGAGGATATCCCAGATCTATTATAAGTCAGTCCACGGTCAAGTTTGGATCTGATTCTACTGACTAACCATCCCTTTTTTCCATTCAAACTAGAAAAAATCGGGTATCCAGAGAGGAACAAAAGGGGTGAAGAACAAATGGTTTGAGATGAAAAAGTACGGGTCCTTTTGTCGTCAAAAGAAAAGAAGGATGATGATTCTTACCTTTTCCTGCACCTTGAAGATCTAGAAAGAAGGAAACCTGAAATTGGGGTGGAATCCTCAACACCCAAGGGCCAATCCTGAAGAAACCCCAATCTCTTGAATAAAGAGGAAAAAAAAATATGAATTTATATTAATTTAATAACAATGAAAATAAGTTTTCTCACAACGTATATATAAGCTATGGAAAAAGTAAAAGTGCACTAAAGCCCTTGAAAACAAGAAAAATAGCAAAAAGATGAGAAAACTAAAGAAAGTGCAATAAAGCCCCTGAAAACAAGAAAAATAACAAAAACGCCTAAAACTAAAACACTCGTGTGGTAGGGTGCGAAATCCGACCCATGGATCAATGATCGGGGTGCAGTCATGCCGCTCCTGCACTCGTAGCACGTCACGTCCATCCACATCAACTCCTCCGCTCCGGTACTCTGTCGGCGACACCTTCTCCTCTGGTACACTCTAAAGGGTGAACCACTGATGTTCGCATCATGGTGCGCTATTGAACTCCACCAACCTAATGCCATCGTTGCCCGCACAATCAGAAAATCCGTAGATCGCCTCTTTGGATGACTAAGAGAATAGTGGACCAATCTCAGTGAATATTGTCATTTACAAGCCTTGCAATCCCCGACATTTGAAGCCTTCCTAGGACTTTTGTATAATGAATTTATTGGCACCATCGATACATACTAGAATAAAACTCGAGAAGAATTCCTTAAAGCAAAGTTGTGCTCCTTCAACAAAAAGGATTTGGAAGCCAATAACAATAGAATGGTGTGAGTGACATTCCTATGTAGAAATGAACTCTATGTCTATAGAAGAACATATAAGGTAGGCACCTCTGAAGGTGCATCATTGCCCTTATCATTATTTTCCCTCTTTTCCTCTAAATAGACTATGTATATACCATTTTATACACACATTTTCCTTGCTAGGCCATGATAAATGTGCACTGACTGCACTCATGTGGGTTAGATTTATTATAGATGGAAATAGAAACATATAAATATAGTACAATAAGTTTAAAGCTGGGATTGCAATGCTAATATTTTCTAAAGAGGCTTAGTTTGGGCCATGTCGTTGCCAATTCAAAGTTAGTGACTCAGTCTAACTCGATGGAAGTTCATTCAAATGATATAGAGCCTTAATGTAGTAGCTCCAATGAATAAAAAGAAGACATCAAATCACTTGATCAAATAACTTATAGCTAACGGAAGTTCCACAGTGAAGCCAAGGTTGCCTAGATTGTGGGTCGCTCAGGCTCGTGGTATGGGAACAGCCACATGGTATGCCACTCCCTCCAATATCCAGTTTGGTAGGGGTAGGATCAAGTTGATTGCTCTAGTTCATACACTATATATATCCAATATAGTTATATATTGAAATTTATATTGTCACACACACACACACACTCAAGTCCAACCGGTTGGACCACAAGTTATAGTCCACCCAGTGATAACTCCCAACTAGTTAAGAGTATGTGAAATCCAACCACTCGAATAGGTAAGCCCAACCATGAGGATCGCCTAGTACAAAACCAGTCTTATCTGCTCATTGGGCAGACCACAACATAAAAAACAATTTCTAGCCGTTGATAAATAGAAAATTACAAGTGTGGTCCACTTGAAAAGTGCTTGTGGTTGATTTTTGCTGAAGGCGATTCTGATGATACGGCCAACCTATTAGATGGATTGCATCACGGGTTGGAAGTTATTTTCTGGGTGGTCTGTAATTTCCAGTCCAACCAGATGGTCTTGAGTGCGACTCTCTCTCTCTCTCTCTCTCTCTCTCTCTCTCTCTCACACACACACACACATATATATATAATGAATGTTTTTATTATAGATCCGGCATGCACTAGGCTATAAGCATGCTATTGCACAAATCAAAGTATAAATATCTACTTCTAAATATGAATTGACATTTTTAACTTAATCAACACTTTGAGTATAGAACAATAATTTCTGGTCGGTAAAAATAATGATCTGGGTCGCAAATGACCCATAATCCAGACTGCATGACTCTGAATGGGAAAAATAGGGGGTTTGGAGGTTTAGTTAACATTAGTTGAACCCATCAAGGCAGCTTGTAGCATAATCCAATAAGAGAAGCTTTGCAAGTCGCATATTTCAACATGAAACAACTTGGATATCTAATAGTAGCTGATTTGCTACAATATAACAGGGTATATTAGTGAAAAGTAGGTCAAGAATTTTCATGCAACAGAATTTACATAAAGCCTTCTAGGAACAAAAACAATGAATTACATCAGTTGAATAGCAAAGAAGTTTCAGTACTTGACCATCAATGACTAATGGATTTTCATCATTTTGAGGGAAAAGAACATCCATATCAGCATACTGATAAGAGGCTAGCTAATCACACATACACACCCGCAAGCAGGTGAACTGCCAATGTGTGTATTTGTGTGACATACGAGCTATTCATTAGGTGAGCCAACCATGTCAATGCCCTGGTCCAACAATCAGGCCAGTCCACTTCTTCAGGCGGTCAGCGCATGCACCTTGAATATGGGTGCCAGTCGCCCCTTTGGTCCACATGATCATGAGTGGACCAGCCTGATTAGACGGAGAGAACTATGTGGTGGGGCCCATGGCACACCAGACGAGCTGTTTGATTGTCAAACCTGTCCATATGCATGTGAAATTAGCAAACCTCTACAGATCAATATTAACAGAATCCAAGCATTCTGCTACAAAACCTTACTCAAATCAAATAATTCAATCTACTAAAAGGACAAAAAAAGAAGGGAGATTGGGTTACCTCAAAGGACTTTCAGCTCATACAGGGGGCTGGCTTTCATGCTCTCTTCACAATCCGAAACAATATCCTCTATGCTCAAAGGCAAGCTGCAAGAAAATGTCAGGCTCGGCTTCCTCTTCGGCACAACCTGAAGCTCGGCCTCTTTATTAAGGATCTGTAAGACTCTTCTCATGGTGGGTCGCTTTGTGCAATCGGGATTCACACAGCTCAGACCCATGAGCAACAACCGCCTCATCTCTTCTTTTTCAAACTCGCCTTTCAATCTCGAGTCTGCAGCTTCGACGATCCTGTCTTCTGCATACAAACCCCACACCCAATCAACCAAATTGATCTTCTGACTGCGGGCATCTTTCTCAATGGGCCGCCTTCCACAAGCGACTTCAAGCACGACGACCCCGAAGCTAAAAACATCTGTCTTTTCAGTTGCTTTCCCATACTGGAGATACTCAGGCGCGAGGTAGCCCATTGTCCCTGCGGTAAGAGTCGAGACAGGGCTCTTGTTGTGGTCTGTCAGCCGGGCCAGCCCAAAATCGCCCAACCTCGCATTCAAATTCACATCGAGCATTATATTGCTGGTCTTTATGTCTCTGTGAATGACTTGCTGCTCGCATTCTTCATGTAGATACATTAGAACAGAGGCGATTCCAACCACAATCTTGTACCTGTGGGGCCATTTCAGCGTGGTTCCCGCTTCGGATTCTTCGTATAGGACCTTGTCAAGGCTCCCATTCAGCATGTATTCATAGACAAGCAGCAATTCGCCCTTCTCAGAGCACCAGCCTTCAAGCTGAACTAGATTCTTGTGTCTCAAACAAGCTATTGTCGACAGTTCAGCGAGGAATTCAGTTTTACTGTTGTGGGTGTGTTTCGATCTCTTCACAGCAAAAGTGAGGCCAGATTCCAGAAGCACGGCCTTGTAAACAGTCCCAAATGCGCCGTGGCCCAAGATCCGGCTCGAATGGAATCCTTTTGTGGAGTCCCTCAAATCTCTATAGGTGAACGGTCGTGGGCCCTTCATGATCTCCGACCTGAAGCTCTTGCCCGTCCTGATTGGCTTCCATTTCTTAGCTGAAACCCAGCCCAAGATGATCAAGATTGTGCAGAATACAATCAACCCGCCTGTGATTCCGAGGCCTAACGTGAGCGTCCTGTGGAACTTGTGGGTAGAATTTGAAACAGGATCTACGGGGGTTACAGGGATAATCCTCCCTGAGCTGTCTGATACATTGCAAGGCTGAGACTGAGGGTTTGAGGGCCTGAATCCGAATGTCCTAAAGCTCCACTCCTCGATCAGGTGGAGCTCGGTGCTCCCTTCTGTGGACCCTGAAAAACCAGCATACATGATCTCATTGAAATCCTTCGAGAGGTTGAATTTCACAGACAGGAGTGGCTTCTCAGGCTTGAAGCTTGAGTAGCTCAACCAGACCATCAGCCTCTTCTGATCATTATTGTAATCAATCCATGCTGTGATCAGATTCCCACTCTTGAGGTCAATCCCTGACAAGTTAGCATCGGCGGTCTTGATTGATGTGAAGCCCTCTCTGCCAACGTCCAACCCAATGTGGTTCGAATTCGGATCATTGAATTGGCTGTCCAAACGGGTGTCAAATTCAATGGCGATGATCTTGATCTTGGTTGGGTTCGAGGAGTTGAAGAGACCCAAATAGCTGCCGGGGCTTCCGAGGGTGACATTGTCGGGCGAGAGGAAGAACGTGAGCCCATCGCCGTAGGATTCAGGGTTGACATTTGAGATTGTGAAGGAGAACTTCGTCGAGAAGGAGGCGGAGATGTTGGTTTCAGGATCGAAGAAGGTGATGGGGGTGTTGTAGATGATGGTGCCAGCGCTAGAGGTGGGGACACTGAGTTCCCGAGTGAGGCCGACGGCGCCATTCCGGAGATAGGAGTCGCCAAGGAGAGTGAAGTTCCGGAGGTTGAAATGCGGGAAATCGAAGCTTTGGTTTTTGGCAGATGCAGGCGGAGGGAAGGAGAGATTAAACACAATGAAGAGAGAGAAGAGGAGGAGGATTCTTAGAGGAAGAGGCACCATCATGGTGGGGATGATGAAGTTAGCAAGGATTTTCAAGAGAATGAAAATCAGGAGGCGAATTCATGAAGAGAAGAGGTTTATGTTGGATTTAAATTAACAAAAACAAAAAAGGGGGTTGAAATTAACAAGATTTTTCAAGAAATTGGATTGAAATCAGACAGAATTTTCAAGAAAATGGGTTGAAATTGGCAAGATTCGAAGGCGGAAGTAGAGAGAGAGACTGTCTTTTTTCCTCTTCCAAGAAATGGGGTGGAAGTTTGCAAGAATCTTCAATAGATGAGGTTAAGATTAGCAAGATGTGAATTCATGAGGAGAAAGAAGGTTGAAGTTAGCAGAGGTTTTACAAGAAGCTGGGTTGAAGTTGGCAAGATCGAAGAGAAAAGAGAAAAGAGAAGGTGTAAATGGGAAAGATAATAGGGTTTGGGTTGGAAATATGGGGTTTTAACGGTAAGAAATCGGCGCGTGGCGTTTGAAAATTAGGATTTTGCAACGGTTGGGAAGGTTTTGGCGAGTTCTTCCCGGACGATAAAATGGATACGATAAATGACGCAATATATCGTGAGCTGTCGTCATTGCTCGATCATGTGTTTTACTTTCAGCCCCAATTTGAAAATGGTGGTGACTCGTCGTCCTCACATGTGGCCCTGATGTACAGCTATCCAGACCATGAAAATTGTGGGGGTTTTTCGATTGTGCATGGTGCATGGAATACAGTCTAAAATCACACTGAAAAATTAATCCTAACCGTTCAAATATTGAATTATCAAACGGACGGTTAAAAAGTGCTGTAGCGAGTTGTTGAAAATTGAATGGAAAAAAAATTAGATGTTTAATGTCATCTTATCAGTGATTTTTTAGTTTTTGAAACTTCCACTGTTTTTTCGTAAGTTTGAACGGTATGGATTGCTATATAACTATGCCATGTCGTGGCTGAGTAGTCACCACCATTTTAAAAAACTGGTGATCAAACTAACAGCCTAGTCGAACATTCCGGGTACATTCGCGCGAGTTTACTTATTTTGGTTGGGTCAGCCGCTCGCACGTGCAAAATTGGCATGCGTGTAACATATCCAGGGCTTTCATCAAGAAAGAAGGGGTATTTAGAGTTGGGCATCGGACCGAGTTGGATCCAATTGGGTTCAACTCAACTCGGTTCGGATTTTACATGGCCTGACCCAAACTCGATTCGATCTGGGATCGAGTCCGGGTCATCTGACTCGATCCGATCCGATACACTATTAGCCTGACCTGAATCGAGTCCGATTTAGTCAAGAAAACCGAATCGGATCGGGTTGGATACCATTCGGATCAAAAGAAAGAAGCGGGTGATACAAACTGGAAGCGGATTGGCTGGTAGTGGTGTATTGACGTTAGCAAGTTCTTTGGGTCAAACTATGAGGTATGTGTTATATCCAAACCATCCATCCATTTGGAGAGCTTGTCTTAATGCTTGAGCCGAAAAATAAGACAAATCTAAAGATCACTTGGACCACACTGCAAAAAATAGTGGGGGATTGATCGTTTATCATTGAAACCCTTCTTTAAATCACAAAAGTTTCGGATTAATATGAAATTTGTTTTTCCACTTGATCCATGTATTTTTAACATTATTAACAGATTAGATGGAAAATAGAGGTTATGGTGGGGCCATGTAACTTTGATCCCATTTGAGCCGTTCGTACAACTCGGAGCTCGAGGCGCGTATGAGTTCGTCTTTGCACAACACGTATCTACAACAGCCTGTCACCTGTGTAGCTTGTGTGTGGGACATGGATTAGCTACTAATAGGTTGAGTAGCTAGACTCCCTATTAAAGTGACGTGACCAAGTTCTGTGGGACCCACCATAATATATGTGTTTAATCCGCACCGTCCATTCATTTGGAGATATCAATTTAGGGTAGGAGCCAAAGAATGAGTCAGATTCAAAGCTCAAATGGGCCCCACCATAGAAAATAGTGGAGAGAGAGTGACGCCCACCATTAAGGGCGAGTTTGGATTCGATGTTTCGAGGGTATAGTATCGTATTAGTGGGGTTGATGGGATATGTCCCTCGTTTGGAAATGAACGGCGGGTGACGTATTCAACACGCACGAATATGCCCGAGAACCACTTTGCATCATCGATGGAATTGTACCGTGCAATCGGCCGGACGTTCAGTGTTGAACGTGCACCACATATATCATGGTGGGTCCCACATAACCTGATGACGTCACTTCAGTAGCGAGTTTCGCTGGCTACTCAACCTGTCACTTGTCATAGCTTGTGTGTGATACAAGAAACTAATTTGAAGTTTATCCAGGCAATAAACGGCTGTATAGTTGGTGTGATATAGCGTGAATGCATGTGGGCCCACTGTGAATGCATGTGGTTGACCACATCGTCCATTCGTTTTTCCAGATCATTTTAGTGGTTAAACTCAAAATTTATGCATATCCAAAGCTCAAGTGGACCATACCATTGTTTTGTTGGAGGGAGTAGATGAGCGGTAGAAAGAGAATAAGAGAGGAGATGTTTGCATATGAGAAAAATGATTGGTAGAAACCATAACTCAGCCTTTTATTCCTCAATTTATTCTAACTTCATACTATATGACCAGATCGATTTGGATATGATTCGATCGAATCTAATTGGATCGGATTACGGATCGGATCGGTCCAAATTGGCATTGAACCGAAGTCGATCTGATGAACGGTCAGATCAGCCTCACCCAACTCGAACCGCACCGATCTAGACCGTCGGTTCGGTTCGAATCGGGTCAGATCCACTGAATCGGATCAAACATGCCCAACTCTAGCGTTATTAGATAAAAATCCATCTTATCTATTCATCAAATGGGCCACGTGGATGCCAAAGAAACGGATGGTTAGACGAAATTGACCTTACATGGAGGTCTGGAAAATGAGTGGACCAGCTTGTTTTCTTATGAAGTGAAGCTAGGTTATGGTAATTATTTGATGTGTGGTTTGAAATCTACAGACTTTTGGATATTTTGACACGTGTAAAAGCAGTACCATGAAAGTACAATCGCGGGAGTGAACTTGGAATTTCTCTTTGTGCTAACTTGATATCCTGGTAGAGAATAATTATCCATACACGTTCACATAGCCAATATCCACGTGTCATAATTAGAACTCAATACAAACCGTCCAAACAGTGGGCCTCGACTGAAAATCACGATGAATGGATGAACCAAAATATCCTATCAGTGGCAAACAAATAAACAGATGGCCCACCAATCAGAATTTAGGATTATCCAAGGGTAGTGATTTAACTTTGAATCGGGTCCACACGGACCATCGAATTCATTATGAGATCTCGTGGGTGGGCCTAATGTAGTTGTGATGGATGGAGGCCCACCAGTTCAGGGGTTAGAAAGGTCGAATCGGCAAAGTACTGTTCGATCCTTTTGTACGGCCCGGATCATCTTGGGGACGATATTCATGTCTAACCTGATGGCCCACTTGGCATGTGGGACCATTGATCAGATAGGTCCCACATGGAGATGTAATTGAATATAACACATGAATCAGACGATCTGAGCCATCCAATCTCGTTCCTGTGAGTCTACAATTAAAAATAAATAATAAGCCATTGCATCTGACGATTAGAATTGTCGGGTGATAGCGTGGACCGCCGCCAGGCCTGCAGGATCGACCATTAGGAGTTCAAACTAGAAGGATTTTCTCGTTCGCCAAGGACATGTAAGCCTACACAATGGAAGAATAGGACTATGGTAGAGCCCTATCTCCACGGTACAAGTGGCAGTGTCATTTATCAATAGGGACCGTCCATCTACTATCCCCTACTGTGGATGGAGGGTGGTCTGAACAGAAGATTGGCTGGATGATCCAAGATATCTGATCGGTGACTTTAAAAGTACGCAGAAAAAAAGCTTAACAGTTGACATTGGTGTGGAGAAGTTCCTAAAAAGGAATGGCCGGGAACCATACAAGATATTATTTTGACCATTTTCCATGTAATGCATGGACAAGTAAATATGCGGTTGCCAATTTGGTTAACCGTTGTTGTAACTCTGAATAACTGAACGCATAGAGCCCAAAGAAGATTCTCGATATAGCATAGCCTTTTCCTGTGTGTAGGTCATAATCAATCAAGCTAGATCCACTAAGGGATAAGGGTCCACTCATGCATACTTTTCATAGAAGATGATGCTTCTATTTATGAGCCATGGATTATTTGGAGAGAGATGTTTACCAAATTATAGGCATCCGTTAAGTCACTGTTTCTCAACCACTCCACGAGATCATGTTAAGAACAAGTGGTGAGGGTTAAAAGACACATGTAGTAGGAGATTGAGTTGACTTATATATACAGCCGCCTTAGGAAGAGTTTTCATACCCGGGCTCTCTAGTGGGCCATGGCCGAGCTTCCCTTTAACATTTGAATAAGTTACTGACTTGCCTGTGAAGGTTGTATCCGATCATTGAGACTAGGCCGAGCACTCTTCCTTAGTAGAACATAAGTGAATTCTCCGAGCAAGGCGCACTCGTTCCTGTAAGGAATCGAGCTTCAGAGGCTTTTCCAGAAAATCTAAATAGCAACTCAGACATGGATGAGACCATGGAGGAGCTTGACGTCCGTGAAGGTTGTTGGATGGATAGGTCTTATATAGTAGATTATCATTTTTTGGTTGTTGAGGAGTTTATTAGTCATGACTAGTATTAGTTGGCTGCGCGACGTACACAAATGTCTGAACCAACCTCATTCTTCTGACCAATTCATTTCTACCTATAACGGTAGCCCCTGCTTCCGAGTACTTGACTGTGGTGAGCTTAGGAAGTTGGACTTCTCGAAGGAAGGTAGGGTATTTTTGTCTTCAAATGCTTGACGGTATGTTTAAGTTGGGAAGGTAAGTTTTGAACTCTCCAAAAAAGAAACTGAGTAACAAGTTGCGTCTACGGTGGTCAATTTTTTGAATGACTATCATAGTTGTCCCGCAGGTGGATATGGAAAGATCGTCTAAATGAAAATAGTCCTTGACTATAATTAATAGTTGGTTAGGATCGTTCAATCAATCTAAATCTGGATTTATGACCTACCTGTAACGGGTCATGATTTGGACCGTTAGTTTGAGCTACCTCAATAGCTAAATGTATAATTTCTAAGTGCGTGCATATGAACCACTGTACTCTGATATCATGAGATAATTTCACTTGAGGTACGGTGCGGTGACCTTTTAACTACCCCTGTAACCATGGAGCGGTAGATTGAGTTGGTGTTGCCTCAAGCAGTGGATCAACACCGTCCATCCCAGCCAGTTCTATCTCTCGGATTTGCAAAATACCATCAGATCCACGATCCAATTCCTATTTTAATTTCATTTTTATTTTATACTAAGTTTTAGTTTGAGTATAACTCTTCATCCATTGGCTGAAAACCATGAAGCCTAGTGGAAATCACAACCGTACATAAATAGTAAGTTTATTATTTATAGTAAGTTACGGTGAGTTTTAGTTATAATATGCGTCTGATTTTTTTTTTTCTTAGCGCTTATATTATTATTTAAGAGGTTGTAAGCTCCTTTTTCATCACCAACCAATTTATTATTAAATTATAGAAATTATTCTAATTTCCTAATTCTTCTCTAAGACATCTCTGCGAGTAGTTCAGAAAAGTTATGTGAATTTGGAATAGATCTACGACGGTGCTTGACCTCTACACGTCCTTCCCCACATCAAGATTTAAGGGACATCAACCATCCATGGTGGGTCCGAAGGGGCTGAAATATTTGAGCCAGACAACATAGATCCTGTCCTGTAACGAAAGAGGCTTTGCGGGTGACATGTGGCTATCAAGATCGTACATATGATGCTAAGAAACGTGTGTATGTCAGATGTGTAGCTGAAATTAGAAAAAAAAAAAAAAAAAGTTAAAATTCTTTCCTTCTTCGTGAGATATGCCCAATGCACGTGTAAATCAGCTAATATACAGGGCACCACATATGCGAACAAGGGGCATAGGTGAAATATCCAAGCCATCCATCATTTTGTCCTCACTGTGTAGATGTTAGGGCCAAAAGATAAGAGGTAATAGGTGTGCCATGATATTAGTAATAAGTGGATGGGTCGTAAAACACCAACTTGTTCAATCAATTGTGGTCCATTTGAATAATGGACAGACTTTATGCTCGGGTTAGGTTATTTACACAGTGATATACTTCTAATGGACGGCATGGATACTAATTGCACTTGTCCACCACGCCGGCATAGGTCATGGCTTGTGGGTTTAGCAAAGCTAGGGTTTGCTATTTGTCTGTTGGCGTTCATTTCTAGAGCATAATTGAAGGTCTATCATCATTAAAACATTGTGATTTTTTCAAATGGCGAAGAAAGGGATGGTTGGATGAAATTGACCATACATGGTGGTCTGATAAATGAGTGGACCACCTTGTTTTCTGATAAATGAGTGGACCACCTTGTTTTCTCATGAAGTGAAGCTAGATTATGGTAATCATTCGATGTGTGGTTTGAAATCTACAGACTTTGGATATTTTGACATGTGTAAAAGTAGTACCATGAAAGTACAATCGCGGAAGGGAATGCTAACTTGATATCCTGTAGAGAATGATTATCCATACACGTTCACATAGCCAATATCCACGTGTCATAATTAGAACTCAATACAAACCGTCCAAACAGTGGGCCTCGACTGAAAATCACGATAATGGATGAACCAAAATATCCTATCAGTGGCAACCAAATAAACAGATGGCCCACTAATCAGAATTTAGGATTATCTGAGGGTGGTGATTTAACTTCGAATCGGTTCCACACGGACCATTGAATTCATTCTGAAATCTTGTGGGTGGGCCTAATGTAGTTGTGATGGATGGAGGGCCACCAGTTCAGGGGTTAGAAAGGTCGAATCGGCAAAGTACTGTTCGATCCTTTTGTACGGCCCGGATCATCTTGAGGACGATATTCATGTCTAACCTGATGGCCCACTTGGCATGTGGGACCATTGATCAGATAGGTCCCACATGGAGATGTAATTGAATATAACACATGAATCAGACGATCTGAGCCATCCAATCTCGTTCCCATGAGTCTACAATTAAAAATAAATAATAAGCCACTGCATCTGACGATTAGAATTGTCGGGTCAGTGCGATATCGTGGACCAACGCCGGGCCTGCAAGATCGACCGTTAGGAATTCAAACTAGAATGATGTTCTTGTTCGTCAAGGACATGTAAGCCTACACAATGGAAGAATAGGAATATGGTAGAGCCCTATCTTCACAGTACAAGTGGCAGGGTCATTTATCGATAGGGACCGTCCATCTACTATCCCCTGCCGTGGATGGAGGGTGGTCAGAAAAGAAGATTGGCTGGATGATCCAGGATATATGTAGGGGTGTACATCGAGTCAACCGAGTTGAGCTGGCCTCAGCTCGACTCGGCTCGGCCACTATCTGACCTGACTTCGAACTCGGCTTGGCTCGATCCTCGAGCCTGATTGGCCAGCTTGGCTTGGTTCGATCAACAGCTCAGGCTAAGTTCAAGCCAAGATCGTACCGAGTTTTCCATTGAGGCATTTTCATAAACACCTAGAATGCGCCTTCAAAATTCCTCTGTATGTGAAACATAATCAATAATTTTACGGGTATTTTATCAAACACATTCTAAGCAACATTAAAACAAGAAAAAAAAGGGTATTTGTTTCATGTACATACCTTCCTTGCCACCAGCCACACTTTGTTGAGTCATTTTATCAAACACTTGGTGAGCAACATCAATGACAAAGTAACCGAGTCACCGAACTGGTTTGATCCAAGTTTGATTCAAGCTGGATTTAATCCGAGTCGAGTTGACAAGCTCAAAAAATCAACTCGAACTCATCTTTGAACTGACTCGAATCGAGCTTTTTCGAGTCGAGTCGAGTCGAGCGAGCTAACCGAGCTAGCTCGGTTCGTGTACACCCCTAGATATCTGATTGGTGACTTTAAAAGCACGCAGAAAAAATGCTTAACAGTTAACATTTGGTGTGGAGAAGTTCCTAAAAAGGAATGGCCCACCTACTCTAACAGGGCTAAAATTATTTTGGCCCATGCATAAAAAATCAAAGGGCCCATGACCCAGATTTAACTTGTGGGGTCCACCTTGACATGCCAGCAAAATTCTAGGCTCCTGGTTTCATTCAAACCTCCATAAAAAGGGAGGTTTGGAGATCACCCAAACCATGCATGCATGGTTGGGCCTGGACGTCCATTCAAGTGGGCTTGGACGTCCACCCTACTTGAGGCCTAGGAGGTTGCTGACCTTCATTGGTGGGCCTCATCTCATCAACAAACATGAAAGGAAATTTCAAAGAAATGAGAAGGAGAGAGTGAGATTCGGCCATAGGTGGGTGGTCCCGCCACTAATGGACCACCCACACACCATCCACACCATTACTATCCTTATGAACTTCATGCATGACAATTTACATGGAAAATAAAGTGCTGGATGGTGAGGATTCCTCTCCCCACATGCATGCAAGGCCTATATGGCCCTTGATGTATAAGAAATGGGAAGAAGAAGAAGCCTTAAGGTGGGTCCATGGAGAATGACCCACCATGGCTAAGTTATGCAAGATCTAGGCCATTAGCCCTACCTAGGAGCCATGTAGGGCCTCCACCTTGGATTGGTGGGCCCTACATACTTCCATGCATGAGGAAAGAGAGAAAGGAAGGAGGGATGAAGAAGAAGAAGAGAAGAGACTAAGGAGAACACCCACTTTCAAGATCTTCTTTTCTTCACCACAATAATCTACTAGCTCCAAGGAATAGCTTTCAATGGTTGAGATGAGATTGGGATGGATGGATTGAGGAGAAATGGAGGAGAAGGGGGCTGGAGTGTGTGGACATCCCACCTCTCTCTCAAGTGGGAAGAAGGAAATGGGAAAGGAGAAATGAGAGGGAGAGAGGAGAGAGAGGGGTTTTGTAACAAGTCCATCATTACAAGAGGCTCGAAAAGAGCAACCATCATGCACTCTCTCTCTCTCTCTCTCGGGAAGAAAAAAATCTGATTTTTCTAGGAAAGAGGTGTTTGGTTAGAGAGTCTTATGAGGAGCTAGCAAAAGAGAGGCTAGATAGTGGCTATAGGGTAGGTGTGGGTAGTGTTAGTAGTGTGGGTGGTGTAAGAGATGTAGGTTTAGGTGGTGTTGGTTGGAAAATGTGTAGATGAAGTGGGCCACCTTGGGAAACATGTACACCACTCTAGGTGGGCCACAATCATAATCAAAGGGCTAAAATGATGAAATGCCTACAACTAATGATCTATATATCGGATGGACACATGGGATACGGCATCGGAACCGCGGCGACAATGCAAACAAGATGGCATAGGTTTCAGGTCTATCTGAGTCGGGTCTACATGATCGGACTTGAGGATGACCGTAAATACTAATCGAAGGTCGCGGGTCGCCGGGATTTGACCGGTAAGACTGCGAGACCTCAAGAAATAAAATGCATACTCCCCCCACACACATGCACATGCAGGAACTTGGGTTAGGTCTTATAGTGCCTTCCTCTCTGAACACTTTGCACACTTCTTTCCATTTGAGCAAATGGAACTTCCTCTGATTCTCTTTACCAAACCATAAAAAGTCCCTTTTAATTTTATCAATGCACTTAATAACCGACCCTGGACAAGAAAACAATGACACAAAGTACAGAGGGAGACTAGAGAGAGCAGTTTTAATTAGGGTTAGCCTCCCACCAAAAGACAAATACCGGCATTTACAGGATGTGAGGTACTTGTGAAATTTGCTAATGACCTGTCCCACATGAATTTCGGCGGGGGGCCGATGCAAAGGGGTAGCTCAACAAAATATGTTGGAAAAGACTCTACGCTGCATCCAAGGGTATCAGCATATCTCTGTAAGGTGTGCTGGGGAACATTTACTCCAAGCAGTTTGGATTTACTGAAGTTGATCCTAAGACCCAAAACTGCTTCGAAACAGCGGATAGTAATGAGAAGATGTTTAATTTTTCTTCCGAGGCCTTTGAGAAAATGAGAGTATCATCAGCAAATTAGATATGAGTGAGAGGAATCACCAAACCTGGCACTGATATACCTCGAAGAATACCTTGCTCTTTCCCTTTCTTCAACATTTGGGATAGCGCCTCGGCCAAAATCAGGAAAAGATAGGGGAAAGAGGATCTCCTTGCGGCAAACCTCTCGAACTTTTGAAAAATCTTGAGGGAGAACCGTTGAGGATAATAGAGAAATGAGTCAAACCAATACATGCAATGATCCACCTTCTTCATTTGAGCCCAAAGCCCATCCAAGTTAGCACGTACAGGAGAAAGTCCCAATCGACATGATCATAAGCCTTGACAACATCCAGTTTGCAAAAATACCCCTTCAGACTTAGACTTATGGCAGGAATGAAGAACTTTATTAGTGATAAGGGCTCCATCCGTGATTTGTCTGCCTTTGATGAAATCATTCTGATTACTAGAGATTAGTAACCCAATGACTCTAGAAAGCTGTGAGGACAGAACTTTCGTTAGAATTTTATATGGACTCCTGATTAGACTAATGAGCCTAAATTCAGCGAACGAAGCAGCACCCACCACCTTAGGAATGAGCAAAATGAAGGTATCACCTAGACCCTTCGATAATCTTCCTATATCATAGAATTCCTGGAGGAAGGAGAGAACATCAATCCGAATAGTTTGCTAGAAATTCTGGTAGAAACTTATCGAAAAGCCATATGGTCCTGGAGACTTATCACCCAGTGCATCAACTGCTGCCTTGAACTCTTCTTCAGTGAATTGAGTTTCCAACTGATTAGCATCTGCAACCTGTAAGAAACTGGAAGATATATTATTTAATTTCGGTCTAACCCATTTATCTGTCAACAGAAGATCTTTGAAGTGGGTGATCGCGAGATCAACAATATCTTTTCTGTCCTTAACTCTGCTTCCCTTATTGAAAATACTGAGGATGGCCTTCGACCGAGAGTGCACATTGGCCATATTATGGAAGAACTTGGTGTTCTTGTCCCCCTCAGTGATCCATTTGATTCTGGATTTAATCCTTCATGAGGATTCCTCTTCTTGAGCTTTTATTGAGAGCTCCTGAATTATAGATATGCGTCTAAGCATCATCTCTTTCGACATCGGGTCAGATTCGGATTCCACATCCAATCTCTAGAGGTCAGCTAGGAGAATTTCGATTTCCGCCTCTTTCTTATGATACACTTCTTACCTCTATTCCTTGAGTTTAGTCTTGAGAAGTTTGAGTTTGCATAGCAATCGATGACTAGCATATCCTTCCACCTGGAAGGACAACCACCAATCAATGATCTTTTGCCGAAGACCCTCAGACTGGAGCTAAGTAGAGTTAAACTTAAAAGGTTTTGGGACCCAATTATCTTCTTCCTCATTAAGAGAAGAGGACAGTGGTCCGAGGTAGTGCGAGGCATGACGATTTGCTTGATAGTCCGGAAAGTCTCGATCCACTCAGGCGAGATAAGGAATCAATCAAGTCGGGATTGGATAGGATTTGCCCACCCATTGGACCAGGTGAATCTAGCACCCAGGAGAGGTAAATCGATAAGCTGCTCCTACTGAATCCATTCAAAGAATCGCAACATAATGGAGGAGGGCCTTCTTCTTCTGGAATGATCCTCCCCGAAATGGGTGACATTGAAATCTCCAACCACATACGAAGGCCCCGAGAAGAACTCTCTAGCAAACATCAGCTCATCCCAAAAAGCAGTCTTGAGAGAATCATTGTTAGGCCCATAAATAATAGTCAGTAAGCATTGAATTGAAGAAGACTTATCTTGGAGGATGACTGACAAAGAAAAGGTGCCAGCGGAGGAAGAGATGAGATCCCACTTGGACAATTTCCAAGTGATGAGAATCCCGTCTGAACTTCCCACTGCGTCCACCGTTAAGAACTTAGCAACCCTTTCCTTCCACAAAGAAGCGAAAAGATAATCCTTGAAACAGGATACCTTCGTTTCCTGAAAGCACACTACATCCGGATTTTTTCTATTAATGGACTCTTTAATCAGGGTCCTTTTGTGTTTAGAGCCCACCCCCCCTGACATTCCAAGAAATTATCTTCATAAACTAACTACACTTCCCCGATTACCCTGACGCCTTAGTTTTGTCATAGAAGCTGAGATAAAACTAGGGCTTGCTTTTAGCCGTTGTAACTCACGACTGCTTGAAATCTTGACTAAATGCTTTGGTGAAGGTCGGCACTTCCCAATGGGTCTACCTCTGTTTTTTATGCATTGGAATAAAGCAATGTAATCCTCCAGTTTATCGCCGAAAGACAGACCAAGGGACCTCCCCACCTTACTGATGGCTTCTTTGATCCAATGATTCTTTTGAATTTTAGCCAGCAAGTCAGCTCTGTTCGTATCGGGTGGTTGCAGATCGGTCTAGGAGTCGACTATCATTTGCAAAGGTTTCGCCATAAGTATATGAGAAGGATCGTTGTCTTGGAAAAGAGTAATTGGGCTCATCTCTAAGGCATCAACAGGAGTAGATGAATAGGAGTGGGAGTTAGGTGAGAACGGCTGCGATTGGAAATCAGACTTGCTACAATCGGATAGAAGTCAGCTGGTCGATTCAGCGTCTTCGGACCATCTGTTGGAAAGAGGCAAAGAGATAGGAGGGATAGAGGGGGTAATGGCTAAGGGGCCAGAAGCTGATGTGGGTGGAATAGTGAGAAAGGCTTCCATTAGGTCCGGGTTTGAATGGGACCCGCTACACGTAAGGCGCAAAGAGGGAGAAATGACCTGACCATCTGCCATCTATCCCAAAGTAGGACAAAAGCATCGATCAAGACGATCCACTGTTCCCTGATAAGCGTGTTTCTTGTCGAAGACGAAGCCATCCCGCTCTCCTCTAATTCCACGCGTCCCATATTATGTGTCACCTAACGCTAGGTGGTGGAAAGACCGATTAAAAGACGGGTGATGCTAATTAAAGGACTGGGACTCTGAATTACCTCCTGGATAATCGGCTGGCGACATGTCCTTCATACGTTTGGATTTGGCACGATCGCCACACGTCGATCTTCAGAGATAACTGAGTGATCTTGTAAGGCCCGTATCCTAGACCGTACGGTACGGCTTCCGCGGTCCTCCCGGTCGAATTTCAGCGACCCGCGATCTGTTACCAGCATTTACATGCGATCCTGAGTCGTGTCCCGTATATCAGAGTCGACTCAAACTAAGACTTGTACCCTTGCAACAGCGCCGTTGCCGTGGTTCCAATACTGCGTATTATGCGCTGAGGCGATACCCGGGCCAAAAGATGTGGGCTCACGTTCAGTTCGAGAAAAATACTGCGCGTTGCAAATCCCAAGAGAAATATTAAATCAATCACATCAAATGTCAAGTATCACATCCCATCATCAAGTACAAGTAACTCTTAACTCTCTTACAACCAAGTACCCTAAAGTCAACTCTTCCTATCACCCATCACTCACTCACAATCCCTCTCTCCCATCATTTCTCTCCCATCACCTCTCTCTCTCTCTCTCTCTCATTTCTTCAGTTTTAAGCAATTCCCAAAGGAGGAAACGTCCATGTCTTCCAAGGAGAAAAAGAAAGGGGCTAGTGTGACCCACCTTCCTACCTCCCATCTCTACCATCCAAAGTCTATCTTGACCGTTGAATCGCACCCCTTGGAGCTCTAGATTGCATTGGCGGAAGAAGGAAGTGGAGATCTAACAGTGGGTGTTTTATGATTTAATTTTTTGTGATTTGAGGGCCTACATATGGTGGGACCCATCTTGATCTATGTATTGTAACCATGGAGGGCCCATAGTGGCGGGGTCCCTCCATCACCATTCGATTTCTCCTTTTTCTCTTCCTTTCTCTCTTTTTCCTCTTTGTATGGTAATGATGATGATGAGGTGTGTGGCCCACCATGATGTTTACACCCATGCCATCTACCAGTGGACCCCATCCATGTGGGACACACCATGATGTTTATATGACATCCCAACCGTCCATCTAGGACGTGGCCCACCCCATGCCTGTGGGTGGGGCCCTCCTTGATGTATTTTTCCACATCCACATCCATAGCTCTAGTGGCAGACTGAGTGAAAGTACCTCGTTTCTACAGTGAGGTGTGGATGGTCAGTGGGAGTGGCTAGCTGTGAGGTGTGAACTGTCAGTGGGGGTGGCTAGCAGTGGGGTGTGACTGATGGTGGGGTGGGTGCTAACTATGAGGTGTGAACGGACAGTGGGGTCCGTGGGACCCACCCACGTCGTCCACTCATCTTGATGGGCCACACCGTGATGCGTGTGGGGCATCCACCATCCCTGGACAGTGGGACCCACCACACGTGTGGGGCTACCCATGATGTATGTGTATGTCCAGGTCGTCTAGGGCCTGGACGTTGTATATTTATTAAATATAATATTAATATATTATATTATATTAATATAATATATGATATGATGTATTATATATTATATTATAATGTAATATAATATTATATATTTAATACAAATGTTGTGGTGGGCCCTACGTGGGACTCACCTCTACTTCTTTTAAAAGCAGCAAAGGCTGCATGTTAGTATATAATATAATATTAATATATTATATTTCATATATATGTTATGGTGGGCCCTACGTGGAACCCACCTCTCTTTTCTTTAAAGAGGCAGCAATGCTGCTCGTACAGCAACTATGTAGCTGCTCTCTCTATTAAACGTCAGTGAGTTCCGCAGGTCCCACATGATGTACGTGCACATCCAAGCTGTTCTGACAGTGGGACCCACTCTAGATGTATGTGATTCATCCCTGTGGCGTGGGCCCCAATGATGTATGTGCTTTATCTACACCATCCACTATTTTGATGGTGGGGTCCACCATAATGCATGTGTTGTGTCCAACTGTCCAACCATCTGAGATATCATTTTATGGCATGACTAAAAGAATGGGTCAGATCTAAAGTTTAAGTGGACCCCACCATTTAAATAGTAGACAGTGACATCCACCATTCAAACTTCTAAGGACCACAGTGGTTCCCACTCAAGTTGATATTTGGTTTTCACTACATCTATCTCTATGTTAACCTATGAATTGGTCGGATCTCAAAAATACATAAGGGTGGGCCCGATTTGATACATATGAGGCCCATTGGTGCGGCCTATTTGATATACATGAAGCACAATGGTGCGGCCCAAATAATGCGACCCATGTGATCTGGCCCACTTGACATATGAGGCCCATGGGCAAGGCCATTATGATGTATTTGAGGCCCATGGGCGAAGCCCATTGTGATGTATTCGAGGCCCATGGGCGAGCCCATTATGATGTATTCGAGGCCCATGTGCGAAGCCCATTGTGATGTATTCGAGGCCCATGGGCGAGGCCTAATGTGGTATATTCGAGGCCCATGGGCGTGGCCCATTGTAATTCATTTGAGGCCCTTGTACAACACCCAACGCAACATATGGGAGGCCCATAATGGGGCCCAACGTGATGTATATGTGGCCGATACATTGTGTATGAGTCCCTTATGTAGGCCACTCCTTGGGAGCAATGTTGGTTAGATCTCCATATTGATGGGCAATGATGGTTGAATGTCCACATTGTGACTTTCCTTAGGGCTTGTTTGGCCAATTCTCATCATTCTCTTAGTCGGTTAACCCAAATAAGTGGGCCCCATTTGCCATAAATAGATGGCTCCGTGCCATCAAATTTGATATGACCACAGCCGAGGGTCGATCTTTATATTATGGTTTGATCAGCCGTTCATATATGGATCCCGCCGTGTATCGAGGTCGATTGTATAGGACAATTCTGATTGTCGAGGCCGAGTATCAAGGCCGATTCCGATTTGTCGACGACGATTGTATAAGCCTATTCTGATTGTCGAGGCCGACCATCGAGGCCAATTCCGATTTGTCGAGGCCAATTGTATAAGTCGATTCTGATTGTCGAGGCTGATTGTTGAGGCCAATTCTAATTGTTGAGGCCGATTCGGATTGTCGACACCGATTGTATATGCTGATTCTGATTGTCGAGGTCGATTGTATAGGCTGATTCTGATTGCTGAGGCCGAGTATTGAGGCCGATTCCGATTTGTCGAGGCCGATTATATAGGCCGATTCCGATTGTCGAGGCCGATTATATAGGCCGATTCTGATTGTCGAGGCCGATTGTTGAGGCCGATTCCGATTCCGATTCCGATTGTCGAGGCAGATTGTTGAGGCTGATTCCGATTGTTGAGGCCGAGGTCGATTCCGATTGTCGAGGCCGATTCCGATTGTCAAGGCTGATTATCGAGATCGATTTCGATTGTTGATACCGATTCTGATTTGTTGAGGTCGATTGTATAGGCTGATTCCGAGTGTCGATTTTGATTATTGAGGCTGATTTCAATTGTCGAGGCTGATTTTGATTCCCGAAGCCGATTGTCGAGACCTATATGATGGATATGCGACCTGTAGTTGAGGCCCATTATGATTTGTATTCGACCTGTGTGATGTATATGCGGCCCATGTTTGTGCCAAATATGATGTATATGCAGCCCGTATTTAAGGCCTATTGTGATGTGTATTCAGCTCTTGTTTAAGGCCCAATGTGATGTATATGCGGCCCATATTTGAGGCCCATTATGATGTGTATTTAGCCCGTGTTTAAGGCCCAATGTGATGTATATGTGGCCCATATTTGAGGCCTATTGTGATGTGTATTCAGCCCGTGTTTAAGGCCCAATGTGATATATATGAGGCCCATGTGATGAGGCCCATTGTGATACATTGAGGGCCAGGCAATGGAGCCCATTGTGATGTATGTTAGGCCCATGTGAAAGGCCATCGTGATGTGTATTAAGCTCTTGAGTAAGGCCTGTAGTGTTGTATATCAGGCCCCTTGTGAGGCCATCGGTCCACTATATGTTAGGCTCTATGTGGGTCATTCCTTGGGGGCAATGTTGGTTAAATGTCTACATTGTCGAGGTCGATTGTCGATGTCGGTTATTAATAGTGATTTATGAGTATGTCACAGCATAGCATCATGATACATGCCCATACGCATCATCTGCATGTTTGTTATAAGATGTGGTTGACCATTGCATATGTCATTGAGCAGACTGTTATGAGACTGCCTGATAGGCGGAGGTTATGTAAGGCCCGTATGCTAGCCCGTACTATTCCATTGGCTTTCGTGGTCCTCCCGGTCGAATTTCGGCGACTTGCGATCTGTAATCGGCAGTTGCGCGCGACCCTGAGTCATATCCCATTTTCTAGAGTCGGCTCGACCCCGAGGCGATACCCGTGCCAGGATATGTGGGCCTGCATTAAGTTCGAGGAAAATACCGCATGTTGCAATTCCGAGAGAATCTCTACGAAATATCACATCAACCAATCAAATCAAGTACAAGCAATCATCCCAAGTACAACCACCTCTCTCATAAAGTCAAATCTTTCCTTACACAAGTACACCTATCACCTTCACCCATCACTCCCCATCACACCCATCTCCCCCTCTCTCTTACATCCCATTCTCTCTCCCCCTCATTTCTTCAATTTTCAAGCAAACCATGAGACTCACGTCCAAGCCTCCACATGAGAAGCCATGTGTGGCCCACTTCCCACCTCCTATCTCCACCATCCTAAGAACATCTCGACCGTTGAAATCATTCCCTTGGAGCCCTAGATCACGTTGGCGGTGGAAGGAAGGGTCCATGATCAAAGGTGCATGCTTCTTTCTCTCTCTCTCTCTCTCTCTCTCTCTCCTTCCTTTATTTTGTGGCCCACTCAATGAGCTATGTGATGTCCAACCGTCCATCAAATGAACCCCATGGCCGTCCAAGCCATGTGGGCCCTACCTTCTGGGTGATGGGAAAACACAAATATCATATTGATCTTACTTAAGTGGGCCACTTCTGAGTGGAACCCACCAGCCGTGGTCCCCACACGTGGGACCCACCTTAATGAAATGTATGCCTACGCCGTCCGTCCAGCGTCCCTAGACGCTGGACATGAAGTGGGGCGTGAACCGTCAGTGGGTGTATATAAAAATAATATATATATATATATATATATATATTATTTTAAGGCCTTTTAGGTGGGCCACTCATACAGGCCCTACCTTGATGTATGAAGTTAATTCACGCTGTCCATCCTATTTATTAGATCATTTTAGGCGTTGAGCCGAAAAATGAGGTTAATCTGACTCTCAAGCGGGCCATAGTATAGTAAATAGTGTGTCTACCATTGAAATCCACCCTAATATTTTGATGCGCCAAAATATAGTAAATATTGGGCTCGTCCGGTCTGTCTTGAGTAGTAAAGACCAATGGGTGGGGTGGATTTTGTTGATGCGGGCCCTACCACAGAAAAACCTCAGAAATACCCGTTAAAAAAACTAATATAAGCAGCGACACTGCTGCTGCCAGAGGGCGCAGGCAGCGCCTGTTGCATTTAGGTGGGCGAACAGGGACCACAGTCCCATGCATGGGCCCCACCATGATGTGTGTTGAATATCCACACCATGCATTTGCTGGTCCCAGGGCAGTGGGCCCCACACCAAAAATCAGCCTCTTCCGCATCTCAGGTGGCCCACATCACAGGGAATAGTGTGGATAAACGTCTGCCATTGGAACCCTTTTGGGCCACTGGAGTTTTGAATCATTATGAAATCTATTTTTCCCATGCATCCAGGTCTGTGTGACCGTATCAACAAGTTAGATGGTAGATAAACATTATGGTGGGCCCCACATGGGACCCACCCATGGCTGTGGTGTATGTGTACACCCATGCCATCCGTCCATCTCAAGCTAGGACGGGTAGGAGCCTTGAGTAGCCACCGTGGTGTATGTGTTACATCCACGTTGTCCATCTGGACATATGTGGCCCACCTTTGATATATGGGTTAACCCCCACCATCCATCCATTTTACGGTGGGCCCTTCCTGATATATGTATGGCATCCAAACCGTCATCCATTTTCATGGACCCCACCCCAATGAACGTGTTCTATTCCCTGCCGTCCATTCATTTGACGTACTTACGGCTCCACCATGATGCACGTGTTGCATCCAAACTGTCCAACCACTTTGAAAGATAATTTTAAAGCTTGAGATAAAAATAAGATAGATTTATTTATCAAGTGGACCACACTGACGGTGAGGATTAAACGTATACCATTGAAATCCTTTAGGAATGTAGAAGTTTTGGATTAGTAAGAAATTGTTTTTCCTCTAAATTCAGGTCTGTGTGACCTTACGATTAGACTGGATGGGAAATAAATGTTATGGTGGGCCTTAAGAATTGAATGGTGGACATTATTATCACTACTTATATTTGGGTGTGGCCCATTTGATATACATGGGGCCCATTGGTGTAGCCCACTTTTATGTATCTTGTGGCCCATTTATCGGGCCTACTTTGATGTATTTTGTGGCCCATTTATTGGGCCCACTTTGATGTACATTGTGGCCCATCCGTCAAGCCCACTTTGATGTATTTTGTGGTCCATTCGAGGTGCTCACCTTGATATACATGTGACCCATCTGCGAGGCCTACCTTGATATATTTATGGGGCTCATTAGTACGGCCCAATGATGTGGCCCACTTGTTGTACATGAGGCCCTTTGGTGCGAACCGTATGATGTGGCCCATTTAATGTATATGAGGCCCATTAGTGTTGTCCATTAACACGGCCCGACTTGATATGATGAGGCCCATGTGCAGAGCCCACCTGTTACGTATATTAAGCTCATATGCAGGGCCCACCTATTATATATTTGAGACCCATTGAGATATAATTGAGGCCCAGGTATGAGGCCCACTTAACGGTATTAGGCCCATGTGTAGGGCCCACTTATTATGTGTTTGAAGCCCATAGGTTGTGGCCCATTGCGATGTATTTGAAGCCCATAGGCGAGGCCCATTATGATATATTTGAGGCCTATGGGCGAGCCCATTGTGATATATTCGAGGCCTGTGGGTGTGGCCCATGTGATTCGTTTAAGGCCCTTGTATAACACCTAACATAATATATGAGAGGCCCATAAAAGGGGCCCAATGTGATGTATGTGTGGCCGATACATTGTGTATGAATCCCTTATGTGGGCTACTCCTTGGGAGCGATGTTGGTTAAATGTCCACATTGATGGACGATGATGGTTGAATGTCCACATTGTGACCTTCCCTTAGGCCTGGTTAGGCCCTTCTCATCATTTTTTAGTGGGTTAACCCAAACGAATGGGCCTCACTGATATTGCTGGGTTTATCATCGGTCGTCCATCTATGGACCCTGCCTTGCGCTGAGGTTGATCATCGAGGCCGATTATTGTGACCGATTTACCGATTATGATTATCGATTGATTCCGATTGTTGTAGCCAATTGCCGATTCTGATCATTGAGGCCGATTTTGATTTATCGAGGCCGATTGTCGAGACTTATTTGGTGTAGATGCGACTCGTAGTTGAGGCCCATAGTGCGGCTCATTGATGCGGCCCACTTGTTGGATATGAGGCCCATTGGTGTGGCCCAATGATGCGACCCACCGTGATGTGTATATTAGGCCAATGGTGTGGCCCAATGTATTGACCCACTATGATGTGTAGGCCCACATGCTGCATGTGTAAGGCCCACCTGTGATGACTATTTGAGGCCACTTATTGAATATTTGGGCCCACCTTATGTTTGACTCTATGTGGACCACTACTTGGGAGCAGTGTTGGTTGAATGTCCACATTTTTGGGTAATGATGGTTAAACGCCCACATGGTGACCTTCCCTTAGGCCTAGTTAGGCCCATTCTCATCGATACCGATTGTATAGGTTAATTTGTTGAGGCCGATTCTGATTGCTGAGGCTGAGTATCGAGGCCAGTTCCGAGTGTCGAATCCGATTGTTAAGGCCGATTTGGATTGCCGAGGCCGATTTCGATTGTCAAGGCCTATTGTCGAGACCTATATGATGGATATGCGACTCGTAGTTGAGGCCCATTGAGATGTGTATTCTGCTTGTGTAATGTATATACAACCCGTGTTTAAGACCTAATGTAATGAGTATGAGGTCTATGTGATGGGGCCCATTGTGATGTATTTGAGGTCCATGGGTAAGGTCCATTGTGATGTATTCATGGCCTATGGGCGAGGCCCATTGTGATCTGTAATAGGCCCATGAGACATGACCCATTTGAAGTATTTGAGACCCATGCGTAGGGCCCACCTGTCATGTATTTGAGGCCCATGAGAAAGGCCCATTGTGTTGTATATTGGGCCTTTGTGTGGGGCCGTGGGCCCATTATATGTTTGGCTCTATGTGGATCATTCCCTGGGGCCAATGTTGGTTAAATGTCCACATTGTCAAGGCCAATCGTAGATACTGATTATGAGTATGTGACAGCATAGCATCATGATACATGCCCATTTGCATCATCTGCATGTTTGTTATGAGATGTGATTGACCATTGCATATGTTATTAGGCAGGATGGTATGAGACTCCCTGATAGGCGGAGGTTATCTCACATGAGCACACGCCATCCGCAGGATTGATGCATGACTGGATTGTATGACTCATGTATCTTGCATTGTGTTGTGATTACTGTACGCCCTAGAGACATCAGGGCCGTAGCCTCCACAGGCATGTCGTAGATGGCCAGATGGGATATCGAAAATTTGTTCTAGCATTGGGCTTTATAGATGGCCCTGGGTGAAAATCTCTAAAGCTTCTTGGTACCAGAGGACGTCCTAACGTCAAGACTGAGTGGATATATATGAGTGCATGAGGGTCGTATACCAGAAGGCCGCGTCTCCCACTGTATCGTGGTCGGTTGGGAGGGGGTGTGACCTTACCCACCTAAGTGAGGGGGCAATGTCTAGGTTGAGTTTGATCAGCTTGAGGAATGAGTCCGCTATCGACGAGCCGGGCCCGATATTGGCAGGTGGATAGTGAGGTCTCTTCCACTTATCCAGTTGTGCGCTTGGATAGGGGCGGCAAGCTGGCGTAGAGTGTAATAGACCCGGGTGATGATCCCAGAGAGGAACCGTACTGATATGCGAACTTGTTGAGCAGGAATTGCATACCCATTCATTCATTAATTCGCTATCCACTTGAGCTGGTGGTGCGCAACTAATTGTTACGTGTACCTTCATAATGGTCAGGATTTCAGTTGGGGCGCGCGACTAACCTGAGATTAGGAGTTTACCACATTGAGTCTGACTATCCAAATTTAGGTATGGGACTGGTTTGGATAGAAGTCCTTGTAGTGGACCCCGTAGCCTGCGATACTACGTACTATCACCCTGACTTCACACTCCAGTATGGTCATTCCATTCGCACCGCATACTTCATTACATCCCCAGCATATGATATTTTGTGTTACTTTGTTTTTACATTTATATGGTCTAGATACGACTTACGGTATATGTGAACTCATCAAGAATTGTATATTGCGTTGCATCATCGACATCTGATATTTGGCTCTTTATGATTTCTCATTTGCATAACTGATTTATATTGCTTACTCTAATACTAGATGACTCATGGACTTATTAGTATTTCTGCTTACTCTGATATTATATGGCTTGTGGACTTATCGGTATCTCTGTTTACTCTGATATTACATCCTGAGCATGCATATTCTGCTCACACACTTTCACCACCCACTAAGCTTTCTATAAGCTTATGCACGATAGATGCGTGTGACGACGTTAGGTTTCAGCAGCGTGGTGTCATGCCTCGAACTCGGAAACCGGGCTCACAAAATTTCTGATCGCCGAATCCAGCGCTGACAGCCTCCGTAGTACCCCATTCTCGGCTCCCAGTACTTATACACCAGATTCCAATCCTAGGATGCTACAAGGAGGATTTCTAATCATCAATTTGATTTGTAATGAGCATAACCATAAGCATAACCCATGAACAATAACCACAAGAACACCATTACAAAATCCACTATGATAAAAAACTTTGAGTACAAGGCGTATGAAAGGGAAATACAATATAATGCAAATAATGAAAACTCTAAAAGCTTAACCGCATGCTCCTACTACTGTACTACGGCTGCGTCCTAGCGTCACCTACACGCATCAATCGTGCATAAGCTTATAGAAAGCTTAGAGGGTAGTGTAAGTGTGTGCGCAATATGAACGTGCAAGGTCAGAGTAATGCAGAAATATGCTGATGAGTACATGAATGCAATTAGCCATACCAAGGCAATGCGGTGCAAGATATGAATGTTATCGGCCATGTCAAGACCATGCGATGTGAGATGCAGCTCAAGCATGCCAATCAAATGTCGGTACAGTTCTCATTCTGGATAATCACCGGGGTTTAGTACATTCCAAATGGTACTGCCGCTCTCTTAGCCACATGTCCAAGTGAGCGTAAGAAACCTCACTATCCGTCTGGCTAATAGTTTGCCAATACCTATCCGACACGTCGATAGCGAATCCATTTACGAGCTGGTCAAACTCAACCTAGTATTGCCCCCTACCCTCGAGCTAGTAAGGCCACACCCCTTTCTAACCGACCATGACACAATGGGAGATGCAGCCTCCTGGTATTCGGCCCTCACGCGCTCATATATCCACTCGGTCTCGATGTTGGAATCATCCTCTAGTACCATCGGGTTTAGAGATTTTCACCCAGGGACATCTATAATGTCCCGATGCTAGAATCAGCATTTCTGGTATCCGATAAGACCATCCACTATGTGCCTATAGAGGCTATGACCCTGATATCGTTAAGGCATACTGTAACCACAATTACACAAATGCAAGTGTATGAATCATACTACCAGTCATGCAACAGTCCTGCATGTACCACACGCTCATGTAGGGTAACTCTGCCTATCAGGGAGCCCATAAACAATCTGCCTGAGAGCATATGCTATGATCAGTCACTCCTCATATCAAGCATACATATGATGCATATGATCATGAATCATGGATATATACTAAACATGTTATATAGTGATGGGCTCTATTTATAAGAAGATGGGCCTAAACGACATACACATTACCAGTATGGGCCTATCAATGGGCCTTAGGAAGAGTGACAATGCGGGCATTTAACCGACATCATCCATACAATGTGGATGCCAAACCATCATTGTACCCAAGACATAGCCCGCCATCGAGATCGTCACATAAACCACAGTAGAGACACATTACGATGGGCCTTATGTACATCCCATTGGGCCTTGACCTATGGGCCTCCAATACGTGAAATGGGCCTCATACCATGGGTTTCATATATATCAAAATGGGCCTCAGTGGGCGGGCCACAAATACATCAAGTTGGGCTTAATCACATGAGCTTTGCATACGTCATAATGGGCCTTGTACAATTCAAGGTGGGCCTCAACAATGGGCCACAAATACCTTAAGATGGGCCTCAACAATGGGCCTTATACAAATCAAAGTGGGCCTCAATGGACGGCCCACCAATACACCAAGATGGGCCTCATCACATGGCCTTGAAATAATCTCCAAAATGGTTGGACGGTTTAGATGAAACTCATGCATCATGATGGATCCCATAGTGATTGAAAGGATGGACGACATAGATGAGGTACATACCCATGGTGGGGTCCACACGAATGGGAGGTGTGGATTACAATACATACATCAGTGGGTCCCATGTGCGGCTTACCATAATATTTATTTTCTATCTAATCCATTGATAAGGTCACTCAGACCTGGGGCCCACAGTAATGTTTACTTACATCCAATCTGTTCATAAGGTCACGTGGACCAGGGGCCCACCATAATGTTTATTTGTATCCAATCTGTTCATAAGGTCACGTGGACCAGGGGCCCACCATAATGTTTATTTGCATCCAATCTGTTGATAGGGTCATGCAGACCTGGGTGAAGAGGAAAAACAAATTTCACATTGATACAAAACTTCCATGACCCATAAAGGGTTTCAATGGTAGACGTCCAACCCACTATTTCTTATGATGTGGGCCACCTGAGATCTAAATACGGCTGATTTTTGGGTGGCCCACGGCTGGGAGGAGGGGCCACCAAATGCAAGGTGTTGATGGTAGACACACATCCAGGTGGGGCCCACGGCTAGGATCGTGGGTCCCTGCCAGGTCGTCTGTCCACCAAAGCAGCGCCGCCACTGCTGGCGTTCTTAAAGATAGCAGCCCACAACATTTTTTTTTTTTAAAAAAAGCGGTTGTTTTGTGGTTTTTCTGTGATAGGGCTCACACCACATGGATCCGTCCCAGCCATTGGTTTCTGTGACCCAATACCAACCTGTCGAGCCCAATATTGGATGGGTTTTGGCGTACCAAAATATCAAGGAGAATTTTAATGGTAGAAACACTATTTGCTATACTATGGTCCGCTCGATGATCAGATTGCCCTCATTTTTCAGCTCAACGCCTAAAATGGGCTGAGCAGTGGAATGGACGGCGTGGATTATGTATTTACATCAAGGTGGGACTTGCATGAGTGGCCCACCATATCTTTCTTCCCCTTTTTTTTTTGCTCGTGGTACACTCCCTGTTAATACATGCACTCCATGTTAGCCGCCTTTACCACGTCCAGCGTTCAGAGACGCTGGACAGCATGGATAGACAGGGACATCATGGTGGGTTCCACATGCACGTGGACCAAATGGCTGTTTGGTCCACTTGATATTTATGTTTCCCTCCCATCTGGGCCCACTAATGGGCTGGATGGCGTAGATCCAACACATTCATCCGATGGGTCCCACATGAAATATGTGGTTCATGGTGGGCCACACCCACCCTTTCATCATCATTACCATTCAAAGAGAGAGAGAGAGAGAGAGAGAGAGAGAGAGAGAGGGACCCCGCCACTATGGGCCCCTCATGGATACAACACATACATCAAATGGGTCCCACAACAAGTGGGCCCTTAAAAATTGAAATTAACGGAAGGTCACCCACCTCTAAGCCTTCTCGTTGCTCCCTAAGGCTTGTAAGCTCCTTGCCTTCAAGTTTGTTGGAGGTTGATGGGAGTTTGATGGTGGGGATTAGAGATAAGGGGGTGGGCCACACTTGGCTTGGGAGAGAGAGTTGGAGGTTATAAATTTGGGTTGCTTGGGAAATTTGAGAAATGAGAGAGAGAGTGAGGTGATGGGAATGATATGGATGGGATGATGTAAGGAAGGAGATGGGAGGGTATGGTTTGGTTTGAAAAATTGGTAAAAGAGGTATGGGTGAGTTTGAAAATTTATAAAGGGGAATGGTGAGGTGGAGAGAGAAAGTTAACTTGTGGGGAAAAGAGGGATGGGTTATTGTACTTGAGGTATGGTTGTACTTGACATTGATTGATTGATTGATTGATGAGACATGACGTAAAGATTCCATCAAAATTCATAACGCGCGGCATTTCTTCGGAACTAACGCTGACCCACTTCTCCTAGCTTGGGTATCGGTTTGGTGAGCGAGTCACGGCATTAGAATTGTGGCGACGACGCAGTTGCTAAGGTACAAGTTTCAAATCGAGCCGACTTCGGTATGCAGGTCTCGGCTTAGGATCGTACGCAAACATCAGAAACGGGTCGAGGGTTGCCGGAATTCGACCGGAAGAACTGTGGAAGCTTACAGAACGGTACAAACTAGGATAATGGTTTTACACGTGGAGCTTGGAGCATGCAGCGGACCTTTGGAGCCTTGAATTTCGATATATGTATTTTCCTTTTAGCATTATATTCAAATAATTATATTAGTGGATATATGATGATGATGTTGCCTTTGTGATTTGGGTAAACTTGTGGTTATGCTTCTTACAAGAAAAATATACATTGAAAAATCCTCCTTGTAGGATCCCAAGATCGGAACCTGGCATATAGACGCTGAGAACTGAGAATGGGGTACTACAGAGGCTGTCGGCACCATATTTGGCAATCGGGATTCCTGTGAGTCCGATATCCGGGTTTAGGGCATGATAGGTTATCTCACATGAGCACACAATATGCACAAGATTGTTGCATGACCTGATTGTTTGACTCATGTACCTTGCATTGTGTGTTGTGATTACTGTACGCCCTAGCGACATCAGGGTCGTAGCCTCCACAGGCATATCGTGGATAACCAGATGGGACATCGAAAATCTGTTATTAGTATCGGGTTGCCATAGATGACCCTGGGTGAAAATCTCTAAATCCTCTTGGTACCAGAGGACCCCCCAACTTTGAGACCGAGTGGATACATGAGCGCCCGAGTGCCGAATACTAGGAGGCCGCGTCTCCCACTGTGTCATGGTCGGTTGGGAGGGAGTGTGGCCTTACCCGCCTGAGGGAGTAGGCGTAGTTAGGCTGAGTCTGACTAGCTCCCAAATGGGTCCGCTATCGACGAGCGGGGTAGGCATTGGTATACTGCTGGCAGGCGTGTAGTGAGATCTTTTCCACTCGCTGGGCTACGCGACCTGTAGGGGCGACAGCCAGTTTGTAGTGTACTAGACCCCGGTGATGATCCCAGAGATGAACAGTACTGATATGTGGACTATTGAGCAGGAGTTGCATAGTCATTCATTCATTCATTCACTATCCACTCGGGTTAGTGGTGCACAACTAATTGTTATGTGTACTTTTGTAATGGCTAAGATTTCGGTTGGGGCGCCTGACTAACCTGAGATCAGGAGTTTACCACATTGAGTCTAACTATCCAAATTAAGGTATGAGACTAGTTTGTATAGAAGTTCCTTGTGGTGGACCCCGTAGCCTGCGATACTACGTACTATCATTCCGACTTCACACTCTAGCTTGGTCATTTCATTTGCATCACATATTACATTGCATCCTCAACACATAGTATTTGGCTTACTGTCTTCGCATTGCATAGTTGATGTACATTGCTTCATCAGTATATGATATTGGTTTATTATATTTTTGCATCGCATAGCTTGGATAAGGCTGATGGTATTTATGGGCCTATCAGCATGTTTTCGCATTACTTTGATATCGTATGATTTATGAACTCACCAGTATTTCTGATATTGTATGATTTATGGGCTTGTCAGTATTTCTGCTTACTCTGGTTACTCTAATATTGCTTACTTGGCACTTACCTTGTGCACATACTTTCACCACCCACTAAGCTTTCTTTAAACTTATGCACGATAGATGCTTGCAGGTGGCGTTAGGTTGCAACAATATTGAACTTGGAGCATGCAACAGTCTTTTGAAGCTTTGATTTTCGATATATGTATTTTTCTTTCAGCATTTTATTCAAATGATTATATTAGTGGATATGTGATGATGGTGTTGCCTTTATGATTTGGGTATACTTATGGTTATGCTTATTACGAGATAAATGTACACCGAAAAAAAACCTCCTTGTAGGATCTCAGGGTCGGAATCTAGCGTATAGGCGCTAGGAGCCGAGAATGGGGTATTACGGAGGCTGTCAGCACCAGATTTGGGTATCAGGGTTCTCGTGAGTCCGATTTTCGGGTATGGGGCGTGAGAAATCTCACGACGGACGAGAGGGCGAAGGCGCTGGACGATATAGCCCAAGCGTCAGGTTGGCTCCATGTGTCACAATGGGGAGAGGAGAAAGGACATCTCGTCTGGAGGCCATAGAGATACTGACAAGCTCCCGATATGGTGCTCCGCTAAGCATGGAGTTTGTACGCCTGCATCCGGAAAAGGTTGACGGATCATCATCTACTCTGGCGAGAGACCTTCTCTGATTCGTCATAGATCACCCTAGCGAGGAAGCGGCTCTTCATTCGCTTCCATGATGACTGAAAAGTTGAAGCAGCGGTCATCGACGATCACTTTCACCGTTGAAGGCGAAGGAAGATCCTTCTCTCTTCTGACTCTAACTTTAATCACTTGATCTCCTCTTCGAGCTTCGTCTTCTCATCCAACTCTAGGTACGAGCCAAGATACGCGGCGACGGAGATAAAAAAAAAATTCATCGAACCACAACTCAATGGGAATACCCCAAACTTGAATCCACACATTCTCCATGCTGAAAATGGAAAAGTCATCCCACCTCATGACTCTTGCCACTGGCCCTTCGGAGTGAAGATGACCTGCCATCATTAGCATTTTTGGGTTGATCCCTGGACAAACCTTAATCCACAATTTATTGTATCCCAGCGGCTTAATGGTATAATTCCCTGGATGAAATCCTGTAGTTTCTGTAATCCAGTCCCTCACCTATGATATTGACACACCCTCTTTGCAAATAATGACCATGACTCCTTTAGATCTTCCTTAGCCCTACAAAAATGCACCAAATTGACGGATATAGGAGCACCCATCTTCGCGCAGAAAGGGTCTGTCATGGTAGGTAAAGCTAAGGGAACAGGTAACGTGGCAAGCGGGGGGGATTGAGGAGGAGGGCTTGGGTGTGGTTGATGATGTTGAATGACAACCTCCTTAAAGGACGGTGCTGTTGGCGCTAGTAGGGGGGGGGGGGGGGGGCTTAGGATGATAAACCTTAGAGGGTTGAGGTTTCTGAGGGAGTATGTGGTTAGGCCTGAATCGAGCCCTCTAGACAAGAAGAGGGCATCCTGCGAATTTAACTCCTTGGAGCATTTTAACAGCTCTAGCTAATTTGATCTTTGAGGACATACGAACCAGAGCGAAACCTCTGTAAATCCCTGTCTCCTGGTCTCTGGGCATGACAACATCCATAACCGTTAATGATTAAACCCATTTTTAGATTCTTTTTTTCCAAATTTCTTTAGGAGATTTTTAGTGTGTGGACCCCACTTTGATGTGGGATGGGGCCCACACCCTACCTCCCATGATTGAGGCCCATGGGTTGGGCCAAAGATGGCCAACTGTTTAAAATTTTCTGGACAATTCAGTAATGTAGTATAGCAGAAATCATCTTGTTCACCTGAATTTCTGGAAGAAATGGGCCACTCTAGTGGACCCCATTTGTTGACCAGATATAGGACCACCTTTCCCTCAAATTTTCAAGGGGTTTGGGCAGGTCCAGGCCCACTCTATGTGGTCCTAAACATAGGGACAATTATAATTCTAACAACAACCAGATTTCTAGACAGATTATAATTCTTAATTTAATTAAAATACTTTTGAGTATTCAAAAATCATGGGGAGGTGTGGTCTACCCATGGTAGGACCTACCTGCCAATCTTTGGGGCCAAAGGACCCCTGTGTACTCCATGGTAAGGGATGGACCAGCCCACCACGTTGGGACGTCCAGGTCAGATAGATTTTCTAGACAGATTATTTTCTTTAAATTAATTAAAATGCTTATAGTTATCCAAAAATCACAAAATTTTGTGGTGTGGCCCACCCATGGAAGGACCACCCTGCAAAGTTTCAGGGCCAGCGGGCCCCTCTACTGACCATGGTGTGGCCTAGAGTGGCCCACCAGGCTGGGGCGTCCAGCCTTGGCTGGCCGTCCAGGCCACCTTGATGAGTCTTGTTATCCCACCTTCCATCCAATCTTGGTTCATGTGGGACATAGTCACCTCCCTCTGTAGTTTTCATTTTTAGGGTCCATTTGGGTGAGTTTTGGGCCAATTACCCAGGCCCATAACGCTTCCCACCATGGGACGCCCAACACATTGGGCTACTGCTGGACGTCTAGTCCAGCAGTATGATCCATCTAATTTATGTGTTAAATCCACTCCCTTCATCTGGTGGACCCCTGTGACATGTATGGGTCACCAGGAACTAAAATAAACATATAATTTAATTAATTTTTGAATTTCCAGCAATACTGGATTGTGGGTGGGCTGGAATTTCAGCAATAGGCCCATGGTTTCTGCCCATAAATGGAGGTTTTTGGGGCAGCATGGTCCACCAAATTTGAGAATATTGTTACACATATCTTGCCATATTTTTAATTAGATTTTGGGCTTAATTAGTGCATACTTAAGGCCCACTTCAATTAGGATTTTATTGGAATAATATTCATATTTGCATATTGGGTTTCTTAGGCCCATTAACCTAGAATTTTCTTGATGGACCCGTGGCCCTTGGGCTTATAAAGAGCACACTATTGTGATGGGTTTTATGGACCAAATACTCAAGTAGTTGGGCCCTTGCTTGCCCATTAAAATAAACCCATACTTGGGCTGAGATGTGAGGCCTAACTTATTTTAAATATAAAGATCACCAATATGTTGGAATAATGGGCTGCCCATTAGGCCCACACAATGAGTGAACTCATGACCCTTATGGTTTGGCCTAAACCTTGCTTGAGGGCCCACCATGTTGCCTATGTATTAGGTTTAGTGTATGGCCCACTAGGCCGTTGATTGCTTGGGCCTTGGACTTTACTTTATATGCATAGCGGGTTACCTTTTGGGACCCAGTTGAGGTTGGATGTCCTCATTAGTGGCCCTAAGGTAGGCCCATATGGTCCTCATAGGTGGTTGAAGGCCCACCTTGGACCTTGTTAGGACCGTTTCCCCTTTGAGGCTTTATGACTCTCTTAGCTTGTGGGTCATCCCAAAGTATTGGGCCCCCACTAGAGGACTTCACTTCTCCTTAAAGTACCTAACTATGTATCTAGACCTTATCCCTCTTTGGGAAGGGGGAATATATTCTACAGGTAGCGCACTTACATCATCGTGACCTATATGCATCATCTGTGTGAATTGATTACATTGTGTGGTGGTTATTGATGGATGAAGTTTCTACCCTCCTGAAGCTAGTGTATGATCTGTATGTGTGACTCATGCATTGACATCGCATGTCATGATGATACCACCCTTGCTTCATCAGGGCTTTGCCTCCACAGGGACATTCGTGGATGGCCGTATGTGTAGACACCGGAAATATTACTTGAGCATGCCGAGTGCATAAGTTGCCCATGGGTGAAATTCTCATAACTTCCATGGTACTAAAGATCAGCCCCAACACCGTGACCTAGTGGAAACTATGAGCGCACCAGGGCCTTATACCGTTAGGCTGCGACTCCCACTATCGTGTAGTCGGTTGGGTAGGGGCGTGGCCTTACTTGCCTGATGTAAGGAGGCATTGTTAGGCTGAGTCTGACCAGCTCGTAAATGGGTTCGCTACCATCAGGCCTTACTAATGATGACTATCCATAGGCAGGTAGTGAGGTATTTTACACTCGTTTAACTGTGCGGGGTCTGTAGAGCGACAATCATCCAGTAGTGTAATAAACCCTGGTGATTTCCTTATGATTGGAAATACACTTGATATGTGGATTGGTTATGAGCATTGACATTACTTTGCATTACATTCACATCGGCTGTATAAGCCTCTTCATACATCGCCTTGGTATAGCGCCCAGTACTCATTGCATTGTATTTATGGTAAGCCTCGGTATGGCTAGCGACATTATCATTGATCATGTTTCCCTTCCTTCTATTATTCTTCTGCGGACTATTGTCACATACTTCCATCACCCTCTAAGCTTCCATAAGCTTATGCACGATTGATGCGTGTAGGTGATCCTAAGTAGGCGTCATAGTGGCAGAGCTTGGATTAGAGTTGAGCTTGAGGACCCCGGTGTTGCAAACTTTTCTCTCATTCTTCTATTATCTTATGTATGTCCTTTTGGACCTTATGAAAATTTGTAAAAGTTCAAATTTTTAGTGGATTTTGTGATGTGTGCCTTTGTTATTCTTAGATACACTGGCTATGATCTTGGGTATACTCGTATTAGAAATGACTATACTGTTATGAAAATCCTCTTTGTAGGATCCCAGGATCGGAACCTGCCTCAGGAGCCGAGAATGAGGTATTACGGAGGTTGTTATGGCTAGAACCGGCTATCGGGTTCCTTGTGAGTCCGGTTACCGAGTTTGGGGCGTGACAGCGCAAACGTCAAGAATCTGAAGCTCAGGAATTTAGCGTTGTTGGGGAAATGGACTTGGAGATTGCCTCTAAAAAAGAAGCCTTGTGGAGTACAATAGTTAAGGGTAAATATGGGGTGTCCCAGGCAAGTTGGTGGCCTAAACAATCTTCATATTATAAGGCTTCCTACATATGGAGGGGTATTCTAAAAGTGAAAGACCCTGTCTGTTCCACCAACAATTATGTGTTGGGAAACGGTGCTTCTATTAGGTTATGGGAAGACATTTGGTATGGGGAAAAAGCTCTTCCCTATTCCCTTAAATATATAGGCTTGCTCCTGATAGAAATATTCTTATCAACAGGTGTTACTATTCCACACCCGATCACCCTGTTTGGGACATTAGATGTATTAGAAATCTAAATCAAAGTGAGATTGACAAATATATGGAACTTCAAAAGTGCATTTCAGAATTAAAGACTATCAGTTCTCAGCCTGATGACATTGTTTGGCCTTTGGAGAAAACAACCTCCTTCTCTGTCAAATCTCTCTACGCAGCAATCTATCCAGTGGCGCAAATTAGGAGTGATGACACCTCATTTCTTTGGAAGTATTAGGCTCCCCCTAAGTATATTTGTTTCAGGTGGTTGGCAAGCCAAAATAGAATTCTCACCATAGATAATTTGGTAAAGAGAGGCATGCAGCTAGTTAACATATGTTTATGTTGTATGCACCATGCTGAATCTATGAATCATTTACTGATTCACTGTCCTTTCACCACCTCTATTCTTGACGACTTCTGTCAACAATTTTCAGTCAGTTTGTGTGCTCTAGAATCTACGGCGAAGCTGTTGTCTGACTGGCATGGGTTTAAGCTTGGTAGAATTAATATTATACTCTGGCGTATGGCTATCCTTGCCATCTGGTGGGCTATCTGGGAAGAAAGGAACGATAGGTGTTTTAACGATCGGTCGTCCTCTGTTAGGTAGTAGGGGCTAAGGCAAAAAAATTGGTGATCGAATGGGTTGTAAATGTAAAAGTTTTAAAGAGGGTTTATCTGTCGTTTCTTAGTGGTTAGGAGCTCACTACTATCTCAGCATTCTGCTTCTTCGTTGTTTTTCCTTTTTCCCTTTTGTATGCTTCTCCTTTTTTCACTAAATTGCAGTTATCTTTTTTTTTTTTTTAAAGGAATGGCCAGAATCGATATAAGATTTTATTTTGACCATTTTCCATGTAGGACATGGCCAAGTAAATATGCGGTTGTAGAAATTTGGTTAACCGTTGTTATAACTCTGAATAACTGCACACAAAGAGCACAAAGGAGAGTCTCAATATAACAAGGAATCCTCCGATGCGTAAGTCAGAATCAAGCAAGCTAGATCCAGTAGAGTTGAGGGTTCACTGATGCGTACCTTTCATAGTAGATGATGCTTCTATTTATAAGCCATGAGTCGAATACGTGGAGAGAATGTTTGCTGAATTATAGGCATCTGTTAAGCAGATGTTTTTCAACCATTTCGTGAGATCATCGGTGATCTTAAGATCAAGTGGTAGGGGTTAAAAGACACATGTAGCAAGAGACCGAGTCGACTTACATACACAGCTGTCCTGAGGAGGTTTTTGACCTGGGCTCTCTGGTGGGCCATGACTGAGCTTCCCTTTAATATTTAAGTAGGTTACTGACCTACTTATGCTAAGACTGGGCTGGGCACTCTTCTTTAGTAGAACATAAGTGAAGTCGGGGATGACCATCCTCTTCATCTTATTGCACGATGCATGGACTCTCTTGCAAGTCTTCGAGTATGGCGCACTCGGTCCTGTATGGAATTGAGCTTCAGAGGCTTCTCTAGAAGATCTAAACAGAAGCTTAGACATGAATGGGACCATGGGGGAGCTTGATGTCCATGAAGGTTGTTGGATGGACAAGTTTCATATAACAGATTACCATTTTTTGGCTGTTAAAGAGCTCATTGATCATAACTGGTACTAGCTGGCTGCGCGACGTGCACAAATGTCTGAACCGACCTTATACTTTTGACCAATTCATTTCTACCTATAACGGTAGCCCCCTGCTTCCGAGTTGACCATGGTGAGCTTAGGAAGTAAGTCGATGTAATGAGGTCGGATTAATGATATCTTGCGCATGGGAGGTCGAGTCAGTTCACCATTAATGCAGAGAGAGGCGGCATGCACGGAGATCGAGCAAGATCTACAATGATGGTACGACGTGCTCGAGGCGGCGTGCGCTAGCAAGGCACCTTTTGGTTTTCGACCTATGGGGTGTGGACGCATGACACTACCTGGGAAATCGGGTCGTTGGGCGAATGAGAGATCTCCACGTGGCTACAAGCATGTACCGAGGAGCCTCTTTGGCTACCACATTTAATGTGAATAAATACTGCAGGAGGTCGAGCTCCCTATTAAAAAAGGGAAAACCCTAATCGTCCTAGCCATTTGCTCTCGCTGTTGCTCTCTGACTTTTCGGACTTGGCGATTTCTGGTAAGTCGAAAATCTTTCTTCTGTTGAGCTTCATCTCCTTCGTTCTCCTTCATCTCTCCCTCTCCTTTTGTTTTTCTTTCTTGTTTCTACTTTCTAGCTAGATTCTGACCGAAAATGGCCCACGTGGCCTTCTAGGGCGACTCAGGGCCAGAGAGTTGGGACTCTCAGTCGGGTCCTTCTAATTCCACCATCTCCGATCCCATTACTGGGAGATAAGGACATCATGTCAGCCCCAACTGTGAGGGCGTCTGCCCAGCCCTTGGTAGAGCAGCCTGCAGAGGCTGAGGCTGGATCTGCTCCAGAAGGAGTCTTTTAGGGACTCGTTGTGCATCGGTAACTCATCCCTGGGTGTGGACACCGTTATCTCAACTCTTCAAGGAAAGGCCATGAGAAAGAAAAACAGTAGCATATGGGCCTCTACCGATGCTTTGTTTACAAGAGGAAGAAATTCTGAGCGAGACATATAATCTTCTCGGTCTAGACCCAAATCTAAGGGCAAAGGCAAGTTAAAGTGATGGAATTGTGGGATAACAAGGTACATGAAGAAGGATTGTACAAATCCTAAAGCGAAGAAAGAAAACTCAGCAGCTTCTTCCAAGGAAGCCAACACTGCCACGTCTAATGAAGAGACAAGCGAGGGTGATGTGTTGTCGGTGTCTATGATCGGACACTTGTATGATGATTGTAGAGACGAGTAGATCCTTGACATAAAGGCTTCATATCATATGACTCCTCATCGGAATTGGTTTGCCAGTTATAGGGAGTTCGATGGTGGATCGATGTTTATGGGCAATGACAATGCCTGCAACATTGTGGCTGTTAGTACGGTGCACATCAAGATGTTTGATGAGATGGAGCGTACCTTGACTGAGATCAAACATGTTCCTGACATGAAAATGAACTTATTTTCTCTCAATACACTCGAGGCAATAGGGTGCAAGTTCATCGGTGTTAATGGTGTCTTTAAAGTATCGAAGGGGGCACTAGTGGTTATGAGCGCGCAGAGGAACGATAACCTTTAAAGGTTGATCGGGAGCACTTTAATAGGTGGAGTGGCAACGAATGTTGTGGACTCCATATTTGCATGTATGTAGCATGCTTGTCTGGGCCACATGAGTGAGCGGGACATGAATGTACTTTTCGATTGTTGTTTAATTTCATTTTTAAGAATTTAGATTTAAATATATGCTAGCATTATATATATAGTAAATAATCTAAGCTATCATTTAAAATTGGTAAACATGTATGTAAGGGAGTGCTTGGTTATGTGCACTCTGACGTATGGGGGCCATCAGTCGTGGTTTCCATTGGAGGGTTGTTATGGTTTGTCACATTCATTGACGACTACTCTCGGAAAGTTTGAGTTTATTTCATGAAACATAAATTTGAAGTTTTCACTAAATTTAAATAATAGAAGGCCATGGTAGAAAAACAATCAGAGCGAAAAATAAAAGTTTTAAGGACTGATAATGTTGGTGAATTTTCTTTCACTGAGTTTAATGAATATTACAAAGATGAAGGGATCATAAGGTACAACACAGTGCGTCACATGCCTGAACAAAATGGCATGGCTGAGCTAATGAATCATACACTCTTGGGGAGTGCCCGATGCATGATTAATAATGTTGTGTTGGGCAAGAACTTATGGACTGAGGTTGTTAACATTGCTTGCTATTTAGTGAACTGATATCCTTTTATACTAATTGATTGCAAGCTTTCAAAGGAAGTATGGAGTGGTCATAAGGTTAACTACTCAGAATTGCTCATATTTGGTTGTGAGACTTACTCTCATGTACCATCAATTGAGAGAAATACGCTAGACCATAGTGTCAAAACATATATTTTTGTTGGCTATAGTGTCTGTGTGGAATATTATAGGTTATATGACAAGGTCACACAAAAAATCATCACTAGCCGTGACGTCAGGTTCAACGAAAGCTCCATTTTTTACAAGAATGATTAAGAGAAGCAAAATGAACCAAAAAAGTTAGTCGTAGACGTTCAGATTGACACAGGTGATACTCAGGCAAAGACAGATGTACAGACAAAGGTATAGGAGCAGGTGGAGCAGACACTTGTGAGGAGAAATTCGCCGCGAGATCGCAGGCTACCGGAAAGATACAAGGACAACTTTAATATCATATATGCTCTCATTACAGATGAGGGAGACCCATCTACTATTCAGGATACTCTTGATGAGCCTGATGTAAAAAAAGTGGAAGGCGACAATGGACGATGAGATGGACTTTTTATATAAGAACAATACATGGGAGTTGGTGGAGATTCCGGTGGGCAGAAAAGCGATCGGATAAGTGGATCTTCAAGAAGAAACATGCTAGATACAAAGTAAGGTTGGTAGCGAAGGGTTACATTTAGAGAGAAGGCACTGACTTCACAGAGATATTTGTGCTGGTGGTTAAGCAGGTGTCTATTAGATTTGTATTGGCACTGGTTGACTAACATGAGCATGAGCTGGAATAGATAGACGTGAAGATTGCGTTCCTACATGGGGAATTGGAAGAGAAGATTTATATGAAGTAACCAGAGGGATACGGAGTTAAAGGGTCATAGAATAAGGTTTGTAGGTTAATGAGGTCGTTGTATGATCTTAAAGAGTTGCGTAGGTAGGGGTATAAAAAATTTGATTCCTTCATGCTGAATCAGAAATTTATCAGGAGAGAATACAATCACTGTGTCTACTATAAGACACTCATGGCAAGTTCATCATCCTAGTATTGTATGTTGATGATATGTTAATCATCAATCATGACATGTCTGAAATCATTATACTAAAGACTTAGTTATTAAGGACATTCGAGATGGAGGATATGAGGGCTACAAAGAGGGTTCTCAGCATTGATATACATAAAGACAAGAAGAGGAGCATGTTTTGGTTATCACAAACAAAATACCTTGAGAAGGTGTTGATCAAGTATAAGATGGACATGGAAAAGTCGGTCATTGTTCCCCACGCAGCTCACTTTAAGCTTTTCTCAGAATAATGTCCCAAAACAGATGAGGAAAATTATGATATGTCTCATATGCCTTATTTGAATGCGGTTGTCGATTTAATATATGTTATGATCTGTACATGACCAGATATTAAACCGAGTTATAATGCGGATGTTTAATCAATATTATTCTTACAATGTGGACGTCAAACCATCATTGCTCCCAAGGCACGGTTCGCCATAAATACCATTACACAAAATATGGTGGAATCACATATTACAAAGGACCCTATGTACATCTCATTGGGCCTCGACCCATGGGCCTCAAATACATCAAATGGGCTGCATCACGTGGGCCTCATATATATTAAGGTGGGCCTCAACAATAGGCCTTGTATATCGCATTGGCTAATCAAATGGGCCGAATCGAATGGGCCGAGTTGATTAGGCAAATTTAAATAGGATGAATCCAACTCAACTATTTTTAGATATCAATATAGAGTATTGCATAAAAATGAACCATATCAAAAGATCAATTAGGCCATACAACAATTAGCAGTGGTGATCATGATTTCCATGGTTAAATTCTAGTGGGCCCCATCATAGGGTTTATTTCCCATCCGCCTATTCATAAGGTCATAAAGCTTGGATTTAGAGAAAAAACAAATATCATATGGTGGGCCCCATCATAGGGTTTATTTCTCATCCGCCTATTCATAAGGTCATAAAGGCTTGAATTTAGAGAAAAAACAAATATCATATAGGTCCAAACTTTGAAGCCCAAGGACTTAATGGTGGACGTTCAAACCCACTGTTTTCTACGATGTGGTCCACTTGATCCTAGATCTGTCTTATTTTAGCCTCAAGCCTTAAGACAAGCTTGCCAAAGGGTTGGACGGTTTGGATGCAACACATGCATCATGGTGGGTCCCATAGGGATGGACAACATAGATAAAGCACATACCTCATGGTGGGGGCCACACTAATGGAAGGTGTGGAACACATACATCAGTGGGTCCCACGTGGGGCCCACCATAATGTTTATTTTCCATCTAATCTGTTGATAAGGTCACCAGACCCGGATGAAGAGGAAAAACAAATTTCATAATGATTCAAAACTTCTGTGACCCAACAGGGTCTCAATGGTAGACGTTTAATCATCACCATTCCCTGCCGTGTGGGCCACCTAACTTCTGCATACAACTAATTTTTGGGGGTGGTGTAACGCCTTGAAAATCGGGGGTCGAGCAGGAGCCCAACTCCCGAGTTTCAACACATCACTTATGCAACATAAATAATGATGATTAAATGTTGTCCGTATTAGTGCATTAAACATGAGTAGGATTATACCAAAACAACATATCATACTCCACAGACAATTGAATTACGCAAGCGGAAGATTGTGATAAGTATATAACACATATAAGTGATTATAAGTCTCCTGAGTATGATCATGTAAAGTTTCCAAAATATATAAAATGTGTAATGTCATCTAGTCATCATCCCAGTAATCTCTGTCGATCAGAACATAGCCTACATAGACCTGCCTGATAGTTGCATATAGGAGAACTCCTCCTCATCATCATAAAAGGCCAACTCCACTACTTAAGCATTGCCATCATCTGCAACTACAACAGGGTTTGGTTGGTGTTTAAAGCACTGTCCTAGAAGTGGGAGTGAGTGATCAACTCAGTGGAGCTATACAGCAAAGGTTAACATGTTATCAATTTAGTTAAGCAGTAATGATAAAGCAATACAACAAGCATTCCTAAGTACTCTGATTAATGCAATGATGATATGTTATAATGATGCATGCCCTCGCCTGAACTCCCTCTTGCGACAACATCTCACGATCGCGGTATGCAACACTTTCGCTGTGCTCAACTCCAACGCTAAAGGCACATGCAATACGGTGCATGTGCGTGATTAGCCAAGTTTTTAATTAGGCATATTCATCAGCAGTATTGGAAAGCTAAGGTACCTCCCTTTATATCATTGACCCAAACATTGATCCATCTAGGGTCGTCAAGCCTAGTTAATCACATATGACAGGCAGGTTCTAGGTCGCTACGGGGAGGCTCGTCACCATCAGCGCAGGCCTAACTTATACTTGAAGCAACTACGGAAAGGCTTGTCGCCTTAGTGTAGTCCTAGTGTATACTTGAGGTCACTATGGGTTTGTCACCTGATCGTAGGCTGACAGCTCGAATACAGTGTCCCATACCACCGTATTCAGCTCACGAGTTTGTTTGCTCACTGGACACTGCAGGGAAGCTCGTCACCCCAGCATAGGCCGACAGCTCGAATACGGTGTCCCATACCACCATACCCGGCTTATGAGTCTTAGAGGATCGAGGTACCAAGGTTAAACAAGTATTCCACTGGTAAGTTTGGTACCTTAGATTCAAGCAGTAGCGTCCATATATGGTGAATATATATTAGGTTAATCGGGTTACTTGACAAGCTCCACTGGTACGAGTGTACGTTGACCTGATCGACATGGAGTGCATAAGCATTCCGCGTGGCCTAACCACTGTCGTCAAACAACGTACGACTTGGATTCATCGAACGCATCCGTCGTGGCTAAAACAGTCTGACCACCGATCGTAAACCATTACTGATTGCCTGGGCTACATCGTAGCCCCAATCACACTCCAAGTAATTTGCATTCACATGTGATAACCAAGACAGCATGTGACAACCAAATCTAAATAACAATCTTATTTGAGCATTTCAACAAACACATGCTACACATGAAACCAAACATAAGCATTTCATCCAAATATCGCATAGTAAGATAGGTTACATAGGGAAGCTATAACTACGTATAAGAGATTTGAGAATCCTGTCTCAACACCTTCATTGAGTACATTACATCAAGCATTTTCTCATTCAGGCATTTTATCAAACACTTAGACTTCACATATTACGTACATGTAATAAATCTTTTTAAAACATATATTATAGCAAATCCTTTCACGAAGGAGTCGCCACTTATACAACGATCATGCATTAACAATCAATAATCATGGCAAGTACAAATCATAATTCTATATTCATTCAAACATTTCAACAAACACTTGAAATGCATTAAAATTAACATAGTTCATATATATGTGTAATACGCGAAAAACCTCGTATCTAAGCATATGTAATAGTAATCAAGTGAGACATAAATCATTGCTGACATTGAAAGCCTTGAAAACCATAACCTAAACATTTATAGTCTATACCTTTCACGATAAACAAGTATCGAACTTAGTTTGTATGTCAAGTCTTTGTCTATGGCACGACGGCCACCTATAACATGAAATAGGTTAGCTATTTCATCACTTATACTATTTGAAACCCTAAAACAGATTAGGGTTAGGTTTTCTTACCTAAGAATGGAATCGGAATCATCCGTATAAAAATACAGGAATGATGGTTAAGCACGTGGAGCGGCGGGATTGAATCCTAGAAACAAACGCCAACTCTCTCTCTCTCTCACTTACTTTCTCTTTCCTTCTCTTTTCTCTCTTCTCTCTTCTCTCTCTTAGGGTTTTCTAAATTCATATGGAATGAGAGAGAGGGTTTAAGGGGCTTATATAGGCCCGTAACTAATGGAAATGGCCCCAGGGCCATGGTATACTTAGGTTATAGCCAAATAGTAGTTGTTTCGATCCAACGGAGCACATCTGGAGGCCCCTTTTCTATCTACAGTCAGGGGGAGTTCCCTAACATTGGATCTATGCTAGGTTAAGTTTTCAATCCGATCGAATTTGTGGATCAACCGTGGCGGACCAGTTTCAGTTCAAAGGTCGTCAGCACTCGATCAGGGCCACAAGTACACTGACCTGTGTAGGAAAATTTTCTTAATCCGAGGGTGTATTTGGGTCAGATTCTGATGGTCTGAAACGTTAGATTTGGCCCGTAGGTGAACTGCCCAAATTGCTTAAATCTGAGTTTATTTTCTAAAGATATTCGCGTTTCTCACACACTTCGCTCCACGCTCAAGTTGTGCGTTTCTGGATACTATCAAAACTTGATTTTCGAGATGGTTGTCAAGCCCAGTAAGGCAGTTATAAGGGTATAGTTTCGCGGTCATCGGACTTTCGACGTACGGTCTAGGTCCAATACGGAGTTTCAAGGTGCTCCCAAGAGCAACGGGGTTTAGAGATTGATCCTAGGTCTTAGGATAATGTAGCGTTAATGATTCTATAAGTTTCGGGTCTTGCAGTTCATATTTAAAGTGGTTCAAGCTAATTTCATAGCTAATCTAATTTAGCACTTAGTTAACTTCGTCTAATTTTTAAAGAATTTAGTCCTGAGTGATTTCTGCCTGAGGTGGTACTCGGGTCTTTGTATGAATTTTTTTGAGATGTTACAGGTGGCCCACAACTAGAAAGGGCCCACCAAAATGCATGATGTGATGTTCAACACACAACACGTGGGGCCCACGGTTGGGACCCATGGTCCCAACTGTTCTGTGCATGGGCATGGATGCCAGGCTATTGCATTATCCAAATCATCTGGACGTGCGGCGGCAATGTCACCGCCGTTGTTTATTTTTTTTTTGAAAACAAGTTTTCTCACAGTTTTTCCTATGTAGGGTCTGCATCAGGAGAATCCGACCCAGCCGTTGGATTCTATGGCTTAAGACAGCTTGAATGAGCTCAATATTTGATGTGTTTTGGTGCATAGAAACATCGGAGTGGGCCCTTAACGGATTTAAATGGTAACAATCATTGTTTTCTAAGCTATGGCCCGCCAAAAAATTGGATTAGCTTCATTTTTTTGGCTCAACGCCTAAAATGAGTTGGGGAATGGGATGGACGGTGTTGATTAAATCCATACATCAAGGTGGGGCTTGTATGAGTGGTCCACCCAAGTCTTGGAATCAAACTGATATTTTTGTTTCACTAGACGGTACACCACACTGTCAGTTCACACATCACTGATGTCCAGCGTCCAGGGATGCTGGACGATTTTGGATACAACACATATTAAGGTGGGCCCCACCTTCAGGCATGCTGTCCAAGTGGGCCACCATATGCATATGGATGGTGTGGATAAGACATACACCAAGGTGGGGTCCATCCGAGTGGGCTACATGGCCACATTATCATATGAAAAAAATGAAAAAGAGAGGGGAGAGAGAGAGAGACATGTGCAATGGAGAGACCCCGACACTATGGGCCCTCCCTTCCATGCATTCAATCGTACATCAAGTGGGTCCCAATACATGTGGGCCCACCAAATCAAATCAATGGTGGAGATCCCTTCTCCACCAAAATGAAAGGTCTAGATGACCTCTTTCAAACTTAGAAAGTAAACATCATGATGAGGTCCATGGAGATTGGCCCCATCGTGGAATGATCATGAGAATCATAGTGGGCCATCGGCCACATCTAGGGTCTAAAGTGAGATCCATGCCATCAATTGGTAGGCCTCACTTAGCCCATCATCAAAAGAATGAAATCTAAGCCTACAGAAGTACCCATCGTTTGATCTTCTTAGTCCGATGGAACGTCGATCTCCTTGTGTCTCACTTTGATGGAAGATGATGAGAGATGAAGGGCTAGGATGATGGATTTTGGGAGAGGAAGTGGGCCACATAACTCACTTTTCTCTCTTGAAATTTCTTGGATGCACACCTCTTTTGGTTTCTTTACTGCTTGGAAAATGTGAAGAGAAAGGGGGAGAGAGAGAGAGAGAGAGAGAGAGAGAGAGAGAGAGAGAGAGAGAGGGTGGTTGTAAGAGAGGTGATGGATGTGAGTGATGGATGTGAGGTGATAGTTGTACTTGACTTGAGAGTTGACTTGGTAGGTTGCTTGACTTGGGGAGAAAGAAAGCATGGGTTGTGTACTTTGATTGATTGATTGATTTATGGGATGGGTTGTAGAGATTCTCTTCGAAATAAACGCGGGCCCACATCTCCTGGCCATGGTATGAATTAGTGCATAAGACGAGGAGTTGGAACTACGGCAATGGTGCGGTCACAATGGTACAAGTCTCGGATTAAGCCGACTCAAATCTATAGGATATGACTTAGGATCGCACACAAACGTCAATTATAGGTCGCAGGTTGCCAAAATTCGACGGAAAGGATCGCGGGAGTCGACGGAACAGTACGGACTAGGATACGGGTCTTACATGGTAAGTTCGCCTCGACTCGAGGTAAGATTACCTTGAATCGATCCACTAGCTCGCCTCGAGCTCGACTTAAAAGGTTTGGCAAATAAGCCAAGCTCTAATGATAAGCTCGAGGAGAGCACGGACGAGTCAAGCCAAGCTTGGCCCACCTCGACTCGACTTGGTTCGATGTACAACCTTATAAATACATCAAGGTGGGTTGCCCGTTCCTGCTAGAGACGGTTGGGGTAGGACGCAATCCGCTTCCAGGCCAGACGTGCTTGGTGGTCTATTTGTTGTAAGTGAAATTTGTTGTTTTTTTTTTCTCTCCTAGGGATATTCTTTCCGACCAACTACTGTTGTTGTGTAGTCAGCCATAGGGCTCTCCAAACAGGACTAGTTCTATTGTGGTGTCTTTGGAGGGCTTTGAGCTGTTTGGCGATCTTTCTCGGGGCAGGTTTAAATTCATGAAGTTCTCCGAGCTTTATGGAGATGGCCCTTTAGGCTAGGCATTGGCTAGTTCGAGGACATTTTTGGGCTTGGTCTTGCGATTGGTGCTTGCTCATTTGTTTCACTCTTGGTGTTCATAATGGTCAGCTTGTAGTTTAATCTTATCTAATTTGGGGAGTTACAGTGGAGTAGTGGCTTCAGCCATTAGACTTTTTTCTCTTTGTTGTGTTAGTGTAGTGTCAGGTGGCCCTCTTGTTATCATATGTATAGTTTTATTTTTTGGTGCTTTTATAATATGCATGGCCCTTTCTTTTTTGTGTTCACTTAAAGTTGTAAAGTGCTTGGGTTGATATGACAAGGAGGTGTGCTCCTACCCTTTCGATCTGTTTGAAAATGAAATTGTTAGAATATTGACAATGGTCCACATTTAGTGCATATTTTTTGCCCTCCGATTAGCCTCATGTCTACTGAGAAATAAACATAATTTTGGTATAATTGTTATAGCATGATAGACTAATAGTGTAAGAATAGAAGTTTCAAGAAAGCCACTGAAAAACTTCATGGTTTAAATTCGAATGGAAAATGACATAAGTAGTTAGGGTAGGTGGAATCTCATTAAATGTAAAGAAATGTGTGAAAGGACCCCAATGACCTAAATATACATGTAAGGGGTCTTCATTTTAACACAACAAATGAAGAATATCCAATAAAAGTGAGGTTTTTTCCACCTCCAAGTCCTTCCTCTTTCCCACTTCTAGCTTTTGTAGGAATTCAAGAGTGTCAAGGCCTCTTCACATACAACACAGTGGTATCAAAGCTAAAGGTTCATATATGGAGAATGAGATTATGCCGTTACAAGTTCCTCGGCTCACCAAAGACAACAATGAGAATTGGTGTATCCAAATGAAGGCGTTGTTTGGCTCTCAAAATGTATGGGAAATCATTGAAAAATGGTACGTTGAGCTACAAGATGAAACCACAATGCCCTAAAATTAAAGAGAGACTCTACGAGATACAAGAAAGAGAGACAAGAAGACTATTTTCCTCATCTATGATGAGGCTGCTTTTGAGAAGATCGTATCTGCCCCCACCACAAAGTAAGCATGGACCATCTTACAAAACTCATTCAAAGGGGTTGATAAAGTGAAGAAGGTATGTCTCTAAACTCTTAGAGGTGAGTTTGAATATTTGCATATGAAGGAGTTGGAATTAATTTCGGATTAATTTTCAAGAGTTTTATCTATTTTAAATCAATTACGAAGAAATGGTGAAACTTTGGAAGAAATTTGGGTGGTGGAGAAAATCTTATGGTCTGTAGATCTAAAGTTTGATTATGTTATTGTAGCCATTGAACAATCAAAACATTTGGATTCCATGACCGTCGATCAACTCATGGGATCTTTACAAGCTCATGAAGAAAGAATTAACAAGAAGAAGCAAGAGTCACTGGAGAAATTACTTTAAATAAAGCTCACATTGAAGGATGTCCAAGAAGATTTTAAAGGGCAATGAGGTCGAGGAAGAGGCCGTTGAAAGTGCCCTGGTTTGTCAATTAGCATGAGGATTAAGTCAATGAGTCAAGTGAGCCCTAAAGAAGATCGTTCAAGTCATTACTTCAATTAGATGTGCACTCCGAGCTTACAAAGGTAAATTAAACCTCACATCTCATGTCCCAAAACACTCAGGTATATGAAGCCTTTAAAAATATTAGAACAACTTAGGATCATATGTCTGTGAACTTGAATTTCAGAACAGGAAAATCTTCCATGTTTTTTAGACTGTATTCGATGATATCGAGTACTCATCAATGGCATTGAATACTCACAATCGATGATATCGACAGCCACTCGATATCATCGAATTAGGCCATTCTATGTCAAGCAATCATAAAGTATTTTGGACAATATGTTCGATAAATTGAAAAATATTTCGATGATATCGACATTCAAATATTGATCAAATCGAATGACAATCGATGATATCGAATTACCTTGAGCTTTGTCCAGCAACTTTTGGAAGATGTCCTGACATTGCTTGAGTAATCGAACCATCGTTGATATCATCTAAATTCAAACTTCGATTATATCGAGATGAGGCAGATATCATCGAATTCGGTCAAGTTTTTGTCCAGCGAGCCTCATAGGAAAATCACCTAGAAAGATCGAGGACTTGAAACCCTACTCGATGTCATCGGATCTCAAATCTCGATGATATTGATGAGATCGATTCTAGATAAAATTACTCCAAAAATCTTGCAAGGTAAACCATATGGGAATGACCGAGGAATCGATGATGTCTCGATATGATCGAAATTCAAATATCGATGAAATCGATATATTCTCAATATCATCAAAATAAAGATTGTCCAGTAAGCTCTTTTGAAAATCATGTGGAAATGATTGATGTATTGAGTAGATTGTTGATGAAATTGGAATTCAAACTCCGATGATATCGACACTCACTTGATCGCATTGATCCTCAGGCAAAAAAGTTTCAGGTATTTACTTCAGTGGAGTTTGTATCATCGAACCTTACTTCGGTAGCATCGAAAGTATATGTTCGATGATATCAAACTCAGTCAAAATCTGACATTTTTATTACCATTAGAACTTTTTATCTATTTATAGAGAGCTTGTTCTTGGTTGCTATATTGAGAAAAAGAGAGAGAGTTTTGAGAGAGCAACTACATATCATCTAACCTAAGTCCTTTTTCTCATGAGAGTTCATTCCTCAATCCACCCTCATCATTGACATTCAATAGAGTGGATTAGTGAATGAACTTCCGCATTCAAGGATCTTTCAGCTACCACCTTAATGGCAAATCATTGAGCTGAGATCCCTTGAATGCCTAAGATCTTGGAATTACTTTGTCTCTTCAATAATTATCATTTAATATAGTAATTACCAACATAACCTTAACCCAACTCGTCGCCATACTTTGGAGCATCATCAGTATTACAGTTCAAGGGAGCTGAAAATTCTTTGTCATCAAAGGAGGAGATCTTCATTAATATGCTTAATGGGGCTCATCTACTTATTTGTAAGTTATTAGAGTCCAGAGTCCCTGCTGATCATTCCTTTATGTAGGATTGGGTCACAGGTGATTCTCACCCCTTTTAAGTCTTCTTAGGAGGCCTCCAACGGGAGAGTACGTGTGGGTGCTGTGTGTTGACCCTTTCTCTTATAGAGCATAAACTTAGGTCTTTAGTATAGGTCCTTAGCCTGTGTGGCCTAAAAGTTATGTTCCTTAGTGTGGATCCTTGGCCTATGTGGCCTAAAAGGTTAGGTTTCTTGTGTGGATCCTTCGCTCGTGTGTAGAGCAGAAAACTGAGGTGCTGTGTGTTAACCCTTGCTCCTGTGTGAGGCATAAACTTGTGTCTCGTGGAGACATGCCTAGGTTCCTTGTGTAGGTCATAGAGTCGACCTTGTATAGGTTGTGAAGGTTAGAGGTGAACCTAATTTAAAACCTTCGTTAGTGAGATCTAGTACACTTAAGGGTTGAGTGCGTCCACTGGAAGTGGAGTACGCATGTAGCCGAACTACTATAAACGACTGTGTTTGGGATTGATGTTTTTGCCTTACTCTTTGTGTTTACTCTGAATGTTCTCATAAAGCATGCTAACATGATTGTTTAGAACTGATAAGAATCACATCCCACTCGCACACACAGTCACATCGTTCATTCATTATAGACTAAGATTGCATACTGTTTAAATACTGGATAGTCTTATGATTGGATCCTCTATTTGGCTTGGGAGCCATTAGAGTTAAATTGGGGTCATCTTGATAGTTGTTTGTTAAATCAGGATTATGATAATGGGATTTTAAATCACCTTAAAATTTTATAAAGTCCTATTCACCCCCCTCTATGACACTTTGACCTATTCTTACTCTACTAGTGTGATCATTACTGCAATTTCAGCTGTGGTCAAGGAAAAGGAAGAGGAGGAACATCTACAACTTTGAAGAAAGAAATCAGAATTCTCATCTTACAAGAGGATGTGGAAGAGAAAATTTCACAAGGCCAATGTATGAAAGATTTCAAGACGAATCACAAGTTCAATATTTTGGTTGTAAAAAGTATGGCTACTATGCTTCAAAATGTAAAAGTCGTACTAACCATGTTGAAGAGAAAATTAATCATGTTGAAAGTAATGAAAATGAAGAGTCAACCATATTGTTGGCTTATAAAGGCGATGAAAGTTGAGAGCAAAACATGTGATATCTTGATACCAGGGCAAGAAATTACATGTGTAGGATAAGGAGCATGTTCGTTGAGCTAGATGATCGGCAAGAGGACATGTTACATTTGGAGACTCGTTTAAAATTTCGGTGAAATGGATAGGTAAAATCCTGATCCATTAGAGAAATAGAAATCACTAATTTAGCTCTAATGTTTATTATGTGCCAGATATGAAAATAATATATTGAGCTTGGGGCAACTCTTCGAAAAAGGCTTTTATATTCATATGAAAAATTGTAGTATTTTAATAAGAGACCAAAGAATAATTTGATCACTAATGTGGCCATGTCTAAGAATATGATGTTCTTATTGAACATTCAAAGTGATGTTGTAAGATGCTTATATGCTTGTTTGAAAGATCTGTCATGGCTTTAGCAGTTAAGATTTTGGCATCTAAATTTTGGAGGACTAAAATTATTATCCAAGCAAAAGTTGGTGAAGGGTTTGTCATTGGTTGATCACCCGGATCAACTTTGTGAAGGTTGCCTACTTGACAAATATTTTAGAAAAAAACTTTCCAAAAGAGGCATCAAGAAGAGCCATAAAGCAACTTCAACGCATTTATACAGATGTGTGTGGGCAAATCACTCATTCCTCACGTGGTAAGAATAACTATTTCCTCATCTTTGTTGATAATTTCAGTCGAAAAACTTAGGTTTATTTTCTAAAAGAAAAGTCTAAAATTTTTGGTGCTTTAAAGAAATCAAAGGCTTTTGTTGAAAGGGAAAGTTAATTACGTATTAAAGCAATGAGATCTGATAGATGAGGCGAATTCACATCAAAAGAATTTGAAGCATATTGTGAAGAACATGGGATTCGCTAGCTTTTAACGATCTCATACACACCTCAACAAAATGGGGTGGCCAAAAGAAAGAATAGAACAATTCTTAATATTGCTCAAAGCATGTTGAAGAGCAAAAATATTTCTAAACTATTTTACGTATAAGCAGTAGATTGTGTGGTTTATTTGATGAATTGTTCACCCACAAGAAGTGTGTGGAACAAAACACCACAAGAAGGATGGAGTGGAAGAAAGCTAGGCATTTCACATTTGCAGGTTTTTGGAAACATTGCTTATGCACATGTGCTCAACCAAAAGAGATCCAAGCTAGATGACATATTGCAATTAAAGCACAGCTTCCTTGGCTATGATGCTCACTCTAAAGGCTACAAATTGCATGTACAACCCAAGTAATGGAAAAAATGATTATAAGTTGAGATGTTATATTCGATGAAGAAGTTGCGTGGGATTGGACTACAAAGGAAGAAGACTATGACATCTTTCCTTTATAAGAAGAAAAATATCAAGTGACAGGAATGCTCACTACTCCGCCTCTATTTCCAACTTCATCTGCTTGTGGTGAGCCATCATCATCATCTTCATCAGAAGGAAGTTCAAGAGAAAGACCAAGATGTACGTGGAGCTTACGGGAGATTTATAAGGTAACTGAAAATCAAAATAATTTTACATTATTTTGTCTCTTTGCTAATTGTGAACCAGTAAACTTTGAAGATGTCAAACAAGACAAAAGGTGGAAAGAAGCTATGGATGATGAAATTAACTCAATCGAGGAAAACAATAGATGAGAGTTAACCACTCTACCAAAAGGGGAACAAGCAATTGGAGTTAAGTGGGTGTACAAGTAAAAGAAGAATGTGAAAGGAGAAGTTGAAAGATACAAAGCAAGATTGGTGGTGAAAGGGTATAAACAATGACCTGGAATCGACTATAATGTGCTATTTGCTCTTGTTGCTCACTTAGAAACTATAAGATTGATAATTTCTTTAGCCGCACAAAAAAGAAGGAAAATATTTCAAATGAATATGAAATCCACTTTTTCAAATGGATATCTTGAAGAAGATGTTTATGTGGAGCAACCGTCGGTTATGTAAAAAAAGGCCATAAAAATAATGTTATAAAATTGAAAAAGGCCTTATATAGCTTGAAGCAGGAACCAAAGGCATGTAATAGTAGAATTAATCAATATTTTAAAGAAAATAATTTTATCAAATGGCCATATAAACATGCCATTTATACTAAGGTGAATGAAAATGGAGATATGTTGCTTGTTTGCTTGTATGTGAATGACTTGATCTTCACGGGAGATAATCCAAGTATATTTAAGGAGTTCAATGAATCAATGGTTCGAGAATTCGAAATGACGGACATTGATCTCATGTCATACTTTATTGGCATAGAAATGAAGCAAGTTAATGATGTAATCTTTATCTCTCATGAAGGCTATGCAAGAGAAGTTCTCAAGAAATTCAATATGTACAATTGCAAGTCGGTAAGTTGTAACACCTTGAATTTCGTAACCCGAGTTTAGTACTCGTTTTCCGAAATCTCGATTGTTAACCTTTAAAGAGAGCCCAAATTTCACCTTATAATAATTTTTTTCATTTTTCAAGAGTGAGCACTACGACGGAAGAAAAACAAATCAAGTATAAAGGAAAGTCCAAATATACATATTAAAATATTCAAGGTTATATGAAAATGGTCCATCAAAGCCACATAAGACAACTAGTCCATCAAAGCCACATAAGGCAAATAGTCCATCTAAGGATGCGACAAAAATGAATTATCCCGAAAGCCAAATAAACACAAATAATCCATAAGATGGTAGGTCCACCACATAATTTTATTTAATCCATCACACAAATGGCCACTAGTTCAAGGACCATAAAAAATTCCATCAAGTGATCACAAGCACTAAAACAAGTCACGTACAATATCGATAGTACTTACACATATAAATGGTTCATCTTAAACTAGAATAAAGATATTTGAGATCCATAACATGTTCAAATACTTGAATTTAAATCCAATCATCAGTCATTTATTAAGAATTAATCAAATAGAAATTAACATTTATCATAATTTCCATTGAATACTATATTAAGTAATTAATAAGATAAATGAATGAAGCTAACTATCATAATGTAGAAAAGCTTAAAGGGTGATCTTCACCTCTCAAGTCTTTTCAACATTTGTTGGAATACGGGCCTATACTTTAGGATTCCTAACATGAATTGTAAAATTGTACGGTTTGATCCAAGTTTACACACTATCTATGGTTAATATCATAACCTAGGTTTTGGATTACTTAGATTTAGGGTTTCGTCCTAGAGTTTTGGTCTAGGCTTAGATTTTTAGGATTTGAACTATAATTGATGTATAATTACTCACAATGTTAATAACATGGGTCATTACAAAATAATTATTGACATTAACAATATAATTAATATTAGCTAACATAGTACTAATAATCATTAAGATGGTAATAAATAGTATAATCTACTATTAATAATAATCTTTTTGAATGATAAATAAAATACTAATATCTAATCATTGTAATTTTATTTATAATAACTAATATTAACATAAATAGTCTACTAATAGCTAATTATGTTTTAATAATCATAATAATTATAGTAATAACAATTAATGGTAAATCAAAACAATTTAATTTGGGGGAGAAAAAGTTAACTCACATTAGTTGACTCGGTAGTTTCACTCGATGACTCAACTTAGCCCCGAACTCAGTAGAACTTGGTTTGCCTCAATTGATCTCGGTGTAAACTCTATTCGAACGAGTTAAATAGCTTTTCTAACCGATTACAGCTATCACCAGTGGTTCCAGATTAAATCGAACTCAGGCCTGGCTAGGTTCAGGACTCGGTGGGTTGACTCGGTTAGAGTCGACTAACTCGATTCTCCTCCTTCATCTTTTCTTCTCCTTCTTTCCATTTCTTCTTCTCTTCCTTGAGATTCACTTCGAATAGGCCAGCCATGGCTGAAAACAACTAGGCTTGACTCAAAATAACGAGTCAATAAGTTAGTGACCCAGTGACTCAAATGACAACTCTCTCTTTCTCTCTCTCACTCTGATTTCTCCTCTTACTTCTCCCATATATATATATATATACATATATATATATATACATATATATATATATATATATATAGGGAAAAAGTTCTATGCAGTCGAGCTTACAGAACTCAAGTGGGCCATACCATTTAAAATCATGTGAAGACATACCTAAAACATATAAAAGCACTTGGTGGGGCCCACTTGAAATTTGGATGCATATGAAACTTGGTCTAACCCCTCATCCAAGTGGGACACACATAATGGATGGGCTGGATTTGTGAACCATATCTCGGTGGGCCTAACAGATGATTATGAATGTTTTAATGAAGGGTAGCCCCTCTCAACTTCTGTATGTGGTGTGGCCAACACAAGTCGCGGATTGACTTGATTTTTAAGCCCTAGGCCCACCATGGAATGTGCAGCTGACTGATGGGGTAGATGTTCGACATGCATCACGGTGAGGTCCACACAGCTCGACCTCATGGGAAGTTCCCATGAGCTCGACCGCATAGAACCTCCCCCCCAACACACACACACACACACACACACACACACACATATATAACACTTATTTTATTTTATTTCAAATTAGCGGTTGGATTTGAGAATTTAATGTTCTGATTATTGAAATTAAGTGGTGGGTTGCCCTAAGGAAGTTGGGTACCAGATGGACGGTTATGAAAGTGGTTAAAACCCTAAAAATAGATTTGTCCAATGACGTAACGGTCTATTTTGAAAATCAACAGATGGATGGTCTGATCGATGGATTAAAAGTATTCTTATTAGTTAGATTAATGCATGATTGAATTTATAGGCTAATCTCGAGGTGCTTAGGTGCGATATTACATGCCTCAACGGTTAGATTTAGACCATGGGTTGAATAATTGTTGACGATGTAATCATATGTTGGGAAGTCAAGGGTAAATCAAGGGCAAATTGATCTCGAATCAGAAGGTTAAGATGGACAATTTGTAAGCAATTAAGCGATGCATTAGTTATAGATTATATGTTTTCTCACACGTGCTTGTGCTAAATTTGATTTAAATGGTAATACCTGAGTACTGAAAAGTACGGGGTGTTACATAAATAAACATGTGGAATGTGGTCTCAAACTGACAAGTATGATTAAGAAGAAATGTGGATTCTACACTCTTCAAGAGCCTAATTAAAAGTCTTCGATACTTAACATGCACAAGACCGAACATTTTATATAGAGTTGGGCTAGTGGGTTGGAAGAACTAAAATCCTCTCACATTAAAGCGGTTAAGAGGATTTTTTGATACGTAAAAGGTACAATGAGTTATAGTTTACTTTACTCATCACCTCAAGACTTTCGACTTGAAGGTTATTCAGATAGTGATTGTGGAGGAGACGTGTATGATAGAAAAAGCACATTAAGTTTTGTATTTTATATGGGAGGTATTGTTTTTACATGACAATCAAAGAAGTAATCGATTATCACTCTTTCGACACGTGAAGCCGAATATGTAGTTGCATCATCATGAGTATGCCATGCAATTTAGCCAAGGAATCTACTTAAAGATATTCAAATGCATCAAAAGGAGCCTACGAAGATCTACGTCGATAATAAGTCATTCATTGCTTTATCAAAGAATCCCGTATTCTATGAGATGAGTAAGCATATCAACAATCGCTTCCACCTCATCCAAGAGCATGTGACGAATAAAGAGATCGTGCTTATATTTGTCAAGTCACAATATCAAGTTGTTGACATTTTCACGAAACCCCTCAAAGACAACATCTTTAACAAGTTAATAATTATGCGTGGAATGGTTGATGGAAGAAAATTATATATGTTTAAGGGGGGTGTTGAGAAATAAACATAATTTTTGTAAAATTATTATAGTGTGGTAAACTAATAGTATAAGAATAAAAGTTTCAAGAGAGCCATCTAGAAACTTCATGGTTTAAATTTGTATAGAAAATGACATAGGTAGTTGGGGTAGGTGGAATCTCATTAAATGTAAAGAAATGTATAGAAAGAACCGTAAGGGCCTATATATACATGTAAGGGGTCTTCATTATAACACGACAAGTGAAGAATATCCAATAAAAGAGAGGTTTTTCCCATCTCCAAATCCTTCCTCCTGTCCTACTTCTAGCTTGTGTAGAAATCCAAGAGTGTCAAAGGCCTCTTGTAGACACCCCACCTCGTAGGGGTGCAGATTAACCGGTAGAATCGTGGAACCGGATCGGAACCGTTGGATCGGTCCGATTTGGTCCGATTCTAGACAGCACCAGTTCCAGTTCCAAAATTGTAAGAACCGTTGGATACGTTTTGGTTCCGATTTAAGGGCATGTAGAACTGAACCAAACTGTTAACCGAACCGTGGAACCGATCCGTTGAACCATGGCCCAGAACTGTGGATCTGAACCTTGGATCCGAACCGTTAATCCCAACTTAAAAGATTAAAACAAAAAAAAAAAACCCTATCTCTTTCTCATTCTCTCACCGTCTCCCTCTCTCTTGCCGTCTCTCACCTTGCATTTTCCCTTCTCTGATATAGTTTCACGTTTTCCCTTCTTCGATGGCAATTTGGTAATTTCTTTCCTCTCTCAAAACATCACCAATTCTTGCCTTTTGATGTCTCCACCTAATCTAACAGTCTTCCATTCATCTCTATCGAAATATTCTTAGATCCGTTTATTTATTTTCTCACTCTAACTTAAATTTCTGCAATTTCAATTCAATTCTAGGGTTTTCAAGATGAATGTCATTGCTTCTTTTTAGGGTTTTAGGTTTTTCGCTGGTGCATTTGCCAGATTGGAATATAGGGTTTTTCTTTTTACCCTTTGCTTTAGGGTTTCTCGCTTTCAAGGTATACCCTTAGGGTTACAGCATTGGAGGAGAAAAAGCCATCTTTAGTTTATTTTCTTTGCATTTTCTTTCTATGATTTGAGGAAATTCTGTGGATTGTTTGGCTGGAAATGACGAATGATATATCAGCTGACGTGAAGCTGGAAATGGGCGATGCAAATGGGGATTATGTTGCACAATCATCTGGTTAGACTCAGAAGCCATTAGCTCAACCACTTATCATCAGTGTTACCCAAACAACAGGGAACCTAAGGTCTGGATTTTTTTTCACTGTTTTTTTCTTTTGTTGAATTTTCTAAAAACCTAGAGCCGTGGAACCAAACCGGTTTTCACGGTCCGGTTCTGGTTTGGTTCTAGTGTACTAATGGTCCGATTCCGGTTCTGAAAATCCCAGAACTGTTAGGAACGGTTTGGTTCTGGTTTTACCCTAGAACCAGACCGAACCAACCCGTGTGCACCCCTACCACCTCGAGCCTATAAGGTTGATTGAACATAAACCCCAATTCATACCCTTAACCCAAATTCAAACCTTGATACATACCCTTAAACCTAATCCATATTCTTAACCCCAAGCCAAACCTCAATCCATACCTTGAATCTTAAGCCAAACCCGAATCCAAACCTTAAACCCTGATCTGAACCTTAATTCAAACCCTAGAACCCTAGAATCCGACCCTAAAACTAAATACCAAACCCAAACTTTAGGAAAAACCTAACCCATACAGTAAACCCTCAAGTTGACCCACTGAGTCAACTTACTTAGTCAGCCTACATAGCCTATCCAGTCAACTCACCTTATCAAACCAAGTCTATAAACCCATTTTTGCACAAGCCCATTTCAAAGCCCAATTCGAAGGAAATGGGAGAAACAAGGTGGCTTCGGAAGACCAAATATGTCCACGTGTACATGAGGAACCTCCCTTCAAAGCTAAATAAAAAGGGAAGGACGACTGACACTTAGGGTCCCGTTTGCCACGGGGCATTGGTCGTACTTTGGCCTGCTACCCACTCATGTGTTGTTGTCCTCCCTGCCTATTTCAAGCATGTGTAAATCTTGACAATTACTTTGATGCCCCTCCCTTGAGCCAAGATTCCACCTTATTGATCCAAACCAACACACGAGATCTTGCCATATGACAATGTCGAATCTTAACCATCCAAACCCTTTTTAACCTCAAGCCTTGCAAGAATTACCAGAAAAGCAGGCTAGAGAACTATAATACCTCAAATCATTCAAGAAGCATCCAAGAAGCATCCCACATCATCCCTTTGTAACACCCCAGATTTTTGCTAACTTAGAAATAGACGTCCTTAGGCAATGAGTCGATCATGATACCTTAATTGATTTCTCATAACTCAATCATAAAGCCTCAAATCCCCTTTTAACCCATTTCCTTTAAAATCTCACCTTTCACCACTTTGTTCTTCAGATTTTTCTAAGTACTTTCGCATTAGACACAAATCCTAAAGTTTAAATGATGAAGAACAATACTTAAACTAAAACTTACTGTAAATAGTAAATAAATAAATAAAATGGGCTTTTGACCATTAACCTTATGGAATCTCACATAAAACGAATAGGTTATTTGGAAAAATCAGCCTCTCCTGCCCTAGGATCTTATTCTGTCGTAATTAGGGCATAATTTACTTAAGTACTAAACTCAATAATCAGTAGAATTAGCTTTAACCACTTTAAATACGATCTATAAGACCCAAAATGAGTAGAACCGTTAACGCTACATTACCTACAAACTTAGGATCCATCTCAAAATTCGGTTGCTCTCAAGAGCACGCCGAAACTCCGTATCGGACTTAGATTGCACGTCGAAAGTCCGATGAACGCGAAACTACACGGTTAGGATCATCTTGTTGGACTTGACAACTACCTCAGAAATCAAGTCTTAATAGTAACCAGAAATGCACAACTTGAGTCTGAAGCGAAGTGTGTGAGAAACGCGAATATCTTTAGGAAATGAACTGAAACTTAAGTGAATTGAGTCGTTCGCTTGCAGGCCGAATCTAAGAATTTTGACTGTCGGAATTTGACCCAATTACACCCTCGAATCAGGAGAAATTTTTAACACGTGTCCGAGTACTTGTGACCCTGATCGATTACCGGTGATCGTTGAACTGAAACGGGTCCGCCGTGGTCAATCCACAAATTTGATCGAACCAAAAACTTAGCCTGACCTAGATCCAATGTCAGGGAGCTTAAACCCAACTGCATGTAGAAAAGGGGCCTCCAGAACAGCTCCGTTGAGCCGAAACAGTCAGGCTTTGGCTATAACCTAAGTATACCATAGGCCTTGGGCCATTGAGGTCGATTTTGGGCCTATATAAGGACCTTAAACCCTCTCTCTCCCTTCACATACGAATTTCTAAACCCTAGAGAGAGAAGAGAGAAGAAAGAGAAGGAAAGAGAGGGAAAGTGAGAGGTAGTGTTAGGGTTTGTTCTCGGGATTCAATCCCGCCATTCCACGTGCTTAACTACCACTACCGTATCGCTATTCCGGCGATTCTGATTTCAATTTTGGATAAGAAATCCTTACCCTAATCTGTTTTAGGGATTCAGATAGTGTATGTGATGAAATAGCTAACCTATTTCATATTATAGCACAGTTGATGCGTTCGATGAATCCGAGTCGTACGATGATTGTCGATAGTGGTTAGCGCTCCATGTCAATTAATTCAGTGTACGATCGTAATAATCGAACTTGTCAAGTAATCCGATTGATCCGATATATATTCACCATGTATGGACGCCATTGCTTGAACCTAAGGTACCAAACTCACCAGTGAAAATTTTGTTTAAACCTTGGTACCTCGATCCGCTAAGACTCATGAGCCGGGCATAGTGATATGAGACACCGTGGTCAAGCTGTCAGTCTACGCTGGGGCGACGAGCCTCCCTGTAGTGACCAGTGAGCAACACCGCCATGTGAGTCGAATACGGTGGTATGGGACACTGTATTCGAGCTATCGGCCTACACTGATCAGGTGACGAGCCCTTTGTAGTGACTTCGAGCATACTCTGAGACTGTGTTGAGGTGACGAGCCTTTCCGTAGCAACTAGAGTATAAATTAGGCCTGCAATGATCAGGTAACGAGCCCTTTGTAGTGACCTAGAACTGCAACATCGTATGAGATTTGCTAGGACTGACGACCCTAGAATGGATCATTATTTGAGAATTGATATAAGGGAGGTACCTTAGCTTCCCAACACTGTTGTATGAATCAATCTAATTAAATATTGGCTAACATGAGCATGCACCGCACTGCATGTGCTTTGGCGAGGAAGAGAACTTTCGGGAGGTTACCATACGGTCATGAGATGAAGACGCAGAGGGAGTGTAGGCGAGAGCATGCATCATTAATACATATTATGCTTGCATTAATCAGAGTACTTAGGGATACTTGATTGTATTGCTTTATCATTACTGCTTGATTGAATTGATAACAAGTTAACCTTTGCCTTATAGTTTCACTGAGTTGATCACTCACTCCCACATTACGGGACGGTATTTTAAACACCAATCAGACCCTGTTTTAGTTTCAGATGATGGTGATGCTTACAAAGCGGAGTCGGACTTTTATGATGATGAGGATGGTTTCTCATATATGCAGTTATCAGGCGGGTCTATGTAGACCATGTTCTGATTGACGGGGTTACAGGGTTGCTAATTAAATGCCATTACACTTGTTATTTTGCACTTTTGGAACATCCATGTATATTCATTTTGTTCATTTTTGGAGTAGAAATGTACATATTTAACCTAGTAACATGTTCACACTCTGGAGACTTACAACAATTTATATATTTTATATATCTATCATAGTCTTCCGCTTGCATAATTTAACTGTCTCTGGAGTATGATATGCTGATTTGGTATAATCCCACTCATGTTTAATGCACTAATACGAACAACATTCAATCATCATTATCTATGTTGCATAAGTGATGTGTTGGAACTCGGGAGCTGAGCTTCTGCTCGACGTCCGATTTTCTGAGCTTACACCCTTACCAATCCATAACAAGCCTTACCCATCCATAATCAAGCATCCATCCCACCAAGGAGAGAGAGATAGTGAGGAAGAGAGTCTAGCCTAGGTCCAGCCCTAACACTAGCCTCTTGAGTCAGCCTAAGTTCAATCCTTGCCACTCGATACGATCCTTTCAACGCTATCGTCGACCCAACCATTTTTAATCAAGCTGCACCTAGCCATAACATTTGTATAGTGCAACATTCATCTTATCACTCAACATACTTTGTACCAAATTGGCTCGAAAGTATGCTTTGAGGCTTGTTAATTTAATTAGATCCTACCCAACAGAAAACTCGTCAATTACTTCATATTTTGTCATGAGCATTGCACACATTCATATACAAGAACTGAATCTTAATCCTCAAGAACAAACAGATCTTGTGAAGTAGAGACTGTACATCTATATGGGAAGAGTGGGTGCCTAACACCTTCCCTCTCTATAACTGCAATCCCTTACTCAAAATCTCTGATTGCAGAACCAAAGAGTCATCTTAGGGTAGGAAATCTTCACATCTCTATCCTAACGTTTCTATAAGGTCTAGCTGACTGTAAAGATGAAGACATTGTCTACTGGCAATTCTAGTCAAACATAATCAATCAATCATAGTGCAAAGCCCTCGAAAGAGGTAACCCATGGAGAAAGTGGCCTCGAGTCGATTTCGGCCGAGGATCCTAGCATCCACAGAATGATGACTCCAAGACAGATGTGTTAGCCATACCAATTGAGACTCGACTAAAAAAACGTGATCTTTTCAATCCCCGAGGGTCAACATTTCTTAAGCATTTGCATCAGCATCAATTTTTAAAAACCTCAAAAAAATTAAAAAAATTCAAAACATTACGCCTTTGCGAGCCAGGCACTCTCGAAAAAGACTCACCTTTCACAATATCATTCGAACTAGATCGTAGACAACCATGGCCAACCATGAGGAAGAAATCCAACCCTTCCACGCACTCGATCTCACAAAATCTCAACCTGCATAACTGTAGCAGGTAGAAGTCATGCCATTCATCCAATAATTGGCGCAAGTAATCAAAGTAATGTAGGAGATGTTCCTATAATTCATGCATGCCAAAGCCACTGTAGTTAGCAACCTAGTTGGCCCATCTCAACAACCACAACAACCAGCTTCAAGGTTCTTGCTAACCTTCAGTTCAAACTAGGCACAATTGTTGGAATCTGTACAGGATTACCAACACCAATTAACATAACCCTCGACCATAGGGCACTTTTTTCAATAACCTCCAGCAATCGGGAGTCAAAACAATCCTGCAACCGGGATTCTCAATCAATTTCCAGCTAACCTCGTAGCCGGGGTTTCAAGTCAATTTCCAAAAGATCATGCAACCCAGATCTCCAGTCAATTTTCAGTACATCCTGTAGCCGTGATTCAATTTCAAGGAGCAACAAGTTCCCCAAGCGGAAGCCTAGGACCAGCATTGGCAAATGCCTACAACGGAAGTCATTGTCAAGTCATCTACAATCACTAGGCAGTGGAAATACCCAACAAGGGTGTCACTTTTCAGCTTTTCAACCTCCCCCGACTGGGAGTGCCTTTCAATTCCAACAATTTCCCACAACCTGGAACACATTCAAGTTGCGACAAGCTCCGTCTAATGGGAGTCATAGGGTCGAAGAAATTGACCATTATGCCAAATAAGCAAAACGAGCTCAGCCGCAAGAGACGTCGGTCTCTCAAACAAGCTGAACAAAAATGGAGGAGTTGCTAGAGCATCTCCCGATCAACCTGTAAAGGTTATCATTCCTCTGTGTTTTCATGACCACGAGTGCTCCCTTTGAAACTTTAAGGATACGATCGAACCCGATGAATTTGCACCCAAGTGCCTTGAGTGCACCTAGAGATATTAGACTCTTCCTTAAATCAGGAACGTGTCTCACATCAGTCAAGATACACTCCCATGCCATCAAACATCTTGACGTGCTTCGATCCAACACTAACCATGTTACAGGCATTGTCATTTCTCATAAACACTTGGCCACCGTTGTACTCATTGTAACTAGTGAACTAACTTCTATGAGGGGTCATATGATATGAATCTCCCATATCCAAAATCAATTCATCACTAAAATACCCGAATTTTGATGCGGTAACATGTCACTACTACTTGCCTTCTCACTAGATTCCACAATCTTAGCCTATCTGGAAGAACTATCTGATTTCTCTTTCCTTGACTCAGGATTCTGACAATCCTTCTTCGTATGCATTGTCATGCCACAATTTCAACGCTTCAGCTTACCTTTGCCCTTGCCATTGGATTTGTATCTTGATCATGAAGATTAATTATCCCGCTCAGAATTTCTCTCCCTCATAACCAGTGCATCTGCAGAAGCACCCATGTCATCACTTTTCTTTCTCATTGCCTTCGATTGAAGGGCTGAGATAACGGTCTTAATACATGATTGATCTTCATCCTTCATCGCATCATCCACATCTAACAACTTGTAAATTAGCCAATTGAAATTACTGATGTAGGTCTCAACGTCAGCCCCCTCAGTCATCTTCAGATGGAACAATTGTAGCTTTATATACAAACGATTCTCAAGAGACTACTTTGCATATATGTTTTCTAACTTCGCTCATGTATCCGCCATAGTCTTCTCTCTTATAACATTGTAAATGACCTCATATGTTAGACACAATTGGATTGAGATATTGGCCTTTTGATATAACTTGTTCCAATCTTCTTCTCTCATAGTTTCCAGTCGTCATTTTCCAATGAGTGCATCTTTCAATCCTTATTGAACTAGAATGCCCTTTATCTTCACCTTTCCATAGTTCTCTAGATCGAACTTTATGTTAGATATTGTAGATACCTTGTCTTCAGATTCAATATGCTTCCCAACGTCTTATCTAATACCACTTGTTGGGACTTGTGGAAGCACACAGAGAGGAATCAAACAAGATAATCACATTCGTACAAGCAAATCCAACCAGAGAATAATATGAATTTACGTTGAAAAACTCTTGCAGGAAAAAATCGCGGCACAAAGCGATAATGCACTATGAAAAACGAAGTTACAAGAGAAAAAATCTTACGGATCAAAGCTCCAAGAAGAAAATCTCAAGCCTTTTCCCTTCAAAACCCTTTCAAACCCTTAAGCACTTCTTAGAGAACCCTAATCCCTTGCACTAATCCCGATTACACTTGATATATATACTACCGCAATCAGAATAGGAAACAAATTGCGCACTTTTGCAGTTCTGTGCGCGCGACATCAACAACTATTGAGGACCGGTCGATGACATTGAAGAACCCTCGATGCCATCGAGTAGAAACCTCCAAAACTGTCGAGCAACCAACAATGATTTTTTCAGATTTTCTCGATGGAATTGAGCATCTATTGATGGCATTGATATCTACTTGATGGAATTGAGTCGTTTGTTGAGTCATCGACAGACTAAATTACAAATAGATTTAAGACATTAGACAACAATATTGTATTGTTTGCAGATTACTTAGCTAGCACATCATAGACATGCATGGTGACTTAATGGCGGGACTTGATGGGGCTAGCATGCTAGGGGCTCACCAACCTTTACAAACTTGTGGTGCCTACCGTGATGTATGTGTTTTATCCATATGGTCCATCTATTTTTTAGGGCTTATTTTAATACATGAGATCAAAATTGAAGCATATCCAAAGTTTAAGTGGACCCATCATAAGAACATAGGAATTGAACACCTATTGTTCAAAACTTCTCATGGGCCATTAAATTTTTGGATGAGACCGGTATTTGAAAGAAAACTTCATGTAAGCCACAGTAGTTTTGGATCAAACTAATCTTAGTACTTTCCCTTCATCCAGGTCGATGTAACTTTATGAACAAGTTAAATGACAAATAAACATCACATGGTCCTTAGAAAAGTTTAGATAATGAAAGTCATTATCTCATCTCACCGTGATGCGGGCCACTTGCTTTTGAACATGCTTCAATATTTGGCTGATCCAAAAACAAGAGAGGAAAAACCAACGAAAAAGATTGATAAAATGCGTACATCACGATGAGCTCACACGACACTGCACCCATGTAACCTGACAGCGGCGCATGGACCAATATTCTAATTGTGATTCCACATGTTGTGAGTGTGATTGCTTATGACCCAATTACCAAGGATATCTTTGGTGACTGACATTATAATGCTCACTATGGAATCACATTTAGAATAGCTGTAACCTGACAGCGGTGTTTTTTTTGTTTACAATGTGAATAGCTGTAAAATGCGTTTCCACGGTTACATTGCCTCACATGCCCACGCCCCGTAACCATGCATTTAGGTGTGAGACTTTGTATTCCACGGATTCACCAATCAACTAGCAAGATACCAATCAACACCCTAGTTATAAACTTAGGGCCTGTTTGGCCCGACCAATCCCATGGTATTAGGTGGAATGGGATCGCGATATTCTGGGATATGCATGATGAGCCAAACAGACCCGGTGAACTTGTCCTGGGATATAAGCAATCCCATGGATCTTAAAACAATCCACTGACATCACATCATTACCTTAAAATTGATCCCATCCCTTGGTTGGACGGATTAGATGGTAAAATACTGGGATATGCCGGGCGTGCCAAACAGACCCAGTGAACTTGTCCCTGGATAATCCCTTATAATCCCATGGGATTTGCCCGGCCTAACAGGCCCTTGAGATTTTCTTCCGTCGTTTTTAATGCGGGACTATTCCCGGAACATAAAAAAATCTTAGTTTTTACCAAACCTGTTATATATACTTAATTTTTACATAATATATTTTTTAATCAAACGTTTTCTGCAACAGCTGGCACGTGTAATACGGTCGTTCGATCCAACACTTCTCCTCGTTGGATACACGGAGTTTCTCTGCAGAGACACGTGAACTCCTAGTATTCACGTGCAACGGATAAAGTTTTAATGCATGCACTATACCTTAGCATGATACGCATACACATCCATATATGTACGTGGCAAACATACAGTCGATCTGAACTGTCCAAATTGTGGTCCCAGCCCTGTTCTGGGTTTAATCTAGAAACCACAGTGATGGGATAATCACATGGGCCGAAACTTGGAAATAACTCAATGAGAATTTTGCAGGAGATATTTTCTTTCCAACCGTCGTCCATTTGAATGGTTTTTCGATCTAGGCCCCAAAAACAGTGGGCCTACACTTTAGACCGTTTGGATTGAATTATTCATTCTACCTGTAGATATGGGTCGATGAATGTGAGTAGTCATCTCCGTCAGAGTATGGTATAATTCCTGGGGTTTGAACTTCCGACGGATGTGTTAAAAATCGGTGCGTGGTTTGGCTCGTGACCCCAACATCAGGCTCCGCAATGATGCATGTATTCTATCTATTCTGTCCATCCATTTTCTCATATCATTTTATGCAATTATGCCAAAAATGAGAAAGATATATAAATCTTAGGTGGATCACACCACAGGAAAAAGGTAAGGGTTGAATAATCACCGTTGAAAACATTTTGGGGGCAACAGAAGCTTTAGATCAAGCTAATATTTATGTTTTCCCTTCATCCAGGTCTCTGTGACCTTATCAACAGGTTGGATGGAAAACAAAAATTACAGTGGGCATAGGGAGTTTTTAATGGTGGGTGTTCAATCAACACCGTTTTACTGTGGTGTGGTCCACCTGATATTTGAATTTGTCTCATTTTTGGGCTCATGCCCTCAAATGATCTTGAAAAATGGATGGATTGCGTGGATAAAACAGATATATCACGGTGGGGTTCACAGAGCTTAGCTGACTGGTGTCGGGGTCACTAGCCAAACCGCGTCCTAAAAATCGTGGATCGTAGCATGCGAATGCAGCCAACGAGGATTGCTAGTTGCACGCTCTCGAGTGCAATCGCCTACACGTGATTACGATGCACACGTGTGTGATATCAGATCTTCTACTCATGCGAACCCAACATTGTCAATAACATATATAAAAAAAGCCCACATTTCTATATGATCATCAGGTGGACCCGAGCTGTGAAATATGGCATGGGAACAGGAGGTAACCAACGGTTCAAATTCTGAGTACCATCTGATCATCCTATGATCCTGATTTTTGGATGAACAGAATCCAGATACTGAATACCGGTGAAATGCTGGTCCGAACATCCACACGTGTGACTAATTTCCAGTCGTGAGGTCAGATGTACACGAGCGAGTGGAATCAGCATTTCTCCCTTGCAAGGAAGTATGGGCACATACATTGTCAGATTTCAACGGTTGGGCATCTCTTGGGACTTGAAACGGCGGACGCGGATTTCCTGCGAAAGCCTTTCGCATGAAGTTCCTGCGCTGGGCCTGCAGTGATGTTTTTCAGGAATCTGCTCCGTCCATCCATTCTGTGAGCTCATTTTAGGATAGAATATCAAAATTGAGAAGAATCCAAGACTCAAGTGGGCCATACTAAAAGAAAAGGTATTTAGGGATATTACTACCGTTGAAACCTCTCTGGGTCAGACAGTGATGTTTACATGCCATCCATACCGTTAATAATGTCATTCCTACTGGGATGAACTGAAAACACAAATATTAGAATGATTCAAAACTTCTTTTGGCTATTTCAACTGTGGATGTTCAATTATCCAGTTTTCAGCCCATTTGAGTCTTGGATACGGTTAATTTTTTTCTTCATATTCTAAAATGCACTCAAAAGACGGATGGACGGAGAGGATTTCTCACAAACATCATAGTGGGCCCCACCTGGGATCCCAGCGCAGGAACTTCCTGCGAAAGGCTTTCGCAGGAAATCCGCGTTCTGAAACGGCTATGGAGAGTGGGCCATATAGTGCGTGCCACGAGGAGGAAAATGAACCGTTAGAGCCAGCAGAACCAAAGTATTGTAGAGTCATCTGTTCACAGAACACGTGGCAGGGTAATGTATCAATCCAGTCCGTCCCATTAATAGATGTCACAACGGTAAAAAAAAACGACGCTTATCCGACAATCCTGCTGGGAGTGGATTAGGTGCGGCCCTTACTGTGGGGCCACCTTGATGTATATATTTTCTATCCACGCTGTCTATCTATTTGTTTCGATCATTTTTGGACAAGAGCCCAAAAATAAAGCAGATCAAATCTCACGTGGACTATGCTACAGTAAACAATGGAGATTGAACGCTACACCATTAGAACTTTCTAAGTTCCACCTTCATATTTTCATAATGTTTATTTGTCATACTATCTGTTGGCAAGGTTTTTTTTTTTTTTTTTTTTTTAAAAGAACAAATATTAGCTTGATCCAAAACTTTTGAAGCTCACGGGGTGTTTTTAATGGTCAATCATCACTGTTTCCTATCATATGGTTGTTTTTAATGGTCAATCATCACTGTTTCCTATCATATGGTCCACCTAAGAATTTGATCTGCTTCATTTTTAGGGTCTTGCTCTAAATAATCTGAAAAAATGGAAGGATGGTGTGGATAGAATACATACATCAAGGTGAGTCCCGTGGTAAGGGCTGCACGTAATCTCCTCTCATATGGCATATGGATTTTTAGCAAAACGGCTCAAATTTGAATGATGCTTCATTGTTCTCTCTGACAACTTTTGGAAAATTTTAGCCTCTTCACGGAGGCTGTAACCGGTGTGATGGTTGAGTGCCTAGAAAGTTAAAGAGGATTGAAAGACGTGTGGACCATGTCCCATTAAAGCAGTGGCAAGTGCAGGGTTAAATGATTTATAGTCTGATGCAGCGGCACATTAGTACATGCAATTTAATATCCAGGGCTTCATCCTTACCTTCACAGGGATGGACTTCCCTCTTATTATGGGCCTCAAGTGTGGACCTTATATGAGCCAATAACCATTGTGAAGAAGGTTTGTTAGACATTTTTCAATCACTCGGAGGGACATGAAAACACATGGACACAATGAACCGTTAGAGCAAGCAGAACCAAAGTATTGTAGAGTCATCTGTTCACATAACACGTGGCAGGGTGATGTACCAATCCAGCAGAACCAAAGTATTGTAGAGTCATCTGTTCATAGATGTCACAACGGTAAAAAAAACGACAATCCTGCCGGGAGTGGATTAGGTGCGGCCCTTAGGGCCCCTTTGGACGGGTGGATTGGAAGGGATTGAATGGTATTAGGGTGGATGGCATGGATTTCAAGGTAATGATGGTGTTGTCAGTGGATTGTCTTAAGATTCATGGGCTTGTTATATCCCCGGATTGCTATATCGAGTTTGTTTGGCACGCCCAGCCAATTCCGGAATTAAAATCCCTCAAACCAAACACGTCCCAGGCAAATTTGAACGGATTAGGTTGGATTGGATGAGATTTAAAGGTAATGATGGTGTTATCGGTGGATTGTCTTAAGATTCATGGGATTGCTATAACCCATGATTAGATCACCCGGTCTGTTTGGCATGCCCGGCCAATCCCGAGATTTAACTTCCAATCCCTTCCAAATTTCCAATACCATCCAATCCCTTCCAATCCACCCGTCCAAATGGGCCCTTACTGTTGGGCCACCTTGATGTATATATTTTGTATCCATATCATCTATTTATTTTTTCGGATCATTTTAATATAAGAGCCTAAAAATGAAGCAGATCAAATCTCACGTGGACCACGTTACAGTAAACAATGGAGATTGAACGCTACACCATTAAAACTTTATAAGTTCCACCTTCATGTTTTCATGACGTTTATTTGTCATACAACCTGTTGACAAGGTTATAAAAACAAGAAAAAAAAAAAAAAAAAGGCAAATGTTAGCTTGATCCAAAACTTTTGAAGCTCACCGGATGTTTTTAATGGTCAATCATCACTGTTTCCTATCATATGGTCCACCTAAGTATTTGATCTGCTTCATTTTTAGGGTCTTGCTCTAAAAGGATCTGAAAAAACAGAAAGATGGTGTGGATAGAATACATACATCAAGGTGAGTCCCATGGTAAGGGCTGCACCTAATCTGCTCTCATGTGGCATATGGATTTTTCGCAAAACGGCTCAAATTTGAATGATGCTAGTATTTAACCTCACATTACCATTCATTGTCCTCTTTGACAACCTATGAAAATTTTTAGCCTCTTCATGAAGGCTGTAACCTGCGTGATGGTTGAGTGCCTTGAAAGTTAAAGAGGATTGAAAGACGTGAGGACCATGTCCCATTAAAGCCGTGGCAAGTGCAGGGTTAAGTGATTTATAGTCTGATGCAGAGGCACCTTAATTAGTACATGCAATTTAATATCAAGGGCTCCATCCGTACCTTCGCAGGGATGGACTTCCCTCTGATTATGGGCCTCAAGTGTGGACCTATATAAGCTAAAAACTATTGTGAAGAAGGATTTGTTATACATTTTTTAATCACTCGGGGGGACATGAAAACATACGGTCACAATGAAGCTAGCACTCACCATGTGTGTAGAAATGCTGCTAGTAGAACTCCAGAAAAGAACGGCTTGGTCGATGAATGTATAGAATTAGTAATAAATTTAGCAGAGTTTAATAGATACCATTAGAGCTTTGTGGAGTACAAATATTTGAAAGAAGCTATTAATACAACAATAAAGAAGCACCATCCTAAATCATATAACATCTCTGGATGCTCACTTGTCTTACAAGTATTTCTTTTTTAGTTTATGTTTATTTTATGTTATTTTTTATTTATTTTATTTTATATGTAATAACACTTTTCCTCATTTTACAAATATGGGCATATGAGCATTTCATGTGTTATACCGGGAAAGTGGTTAGGTGTCACGCCACGAAATTCGACTACAGAGTATGCACCCTTACACTCGAGTTTCGAGTTATAACTCGTATATTGTGTATTAACTCATTCCATTATATGATTATTCAGAGACAAAAGTAATATATATATATATATATATATATATATATATATATATATATATATATATATATATATATATATATATTTTTACATTCTAAGGTTCATTCACAATTATTCACACAATGATTTAAGCACTAACATCCGTTCATTCTCAACATTTATAAACATTCAATCAGCATAAATTAGATATCATTCATTAGTCAATACAACTTACTAATGGGTACTTGCTACAGACTTAAAACAATTCAATTAAATAAAACCAATCAAATACTTAAAATCATGCAACTAATACCATCATTCATTATATATAAATCAGATCATCATAAAAAATAAAATGCTAACTAAATAATTAGGAATGGTACAAATGCGGCTAGTTCCTCTTCTGATAGGTATGGTCACATTTCACATGTATCTCGCACCAGTTCAGTCACAACTTCTTGTTCCTGTACCAACTCATTAGCTAATTGTTTATTTATACGATTTTTTCATCAATAAAAATGTAAGTTAGATAGGCTTAGTAAGAAAACCTAGCATGGTTTATGCTAATTGAGCTTGGCCCTGCTTTGACATCATATTGTCAAGGAGTACATCGTTGACATATTAATGCCTCCGTGTATTTCTTACTTAACTTCAATACTATTTTTAATTGTTCTTCTTCCAAAGTTCTCAATCTAGCTTCCTTCTCCTCTTCTTTTTCCTTACTAATTATTTTCACTATCTTTATTTCAGATTCTCCATTGATTAAAATAGGTCTATTATAATATATCTTGTGGTTAGTTGTATTCGGTATGGGGGTGGAAGACTTCTTGTTAGAGTCTACAAGAGCCTAAAATAAAACTCGTACCTCCCATGATGTTCTGAAACATAGTTTTGCATCTCCCCCCGACCTGATAACTGTAGTCTAATCCAATTTATTTTGTTTATAAATTTAATCCCACACAAATTGCATTAAATTTTTATTCTTCTAGAGTCTGGAGAGTAGACTTGGGAATAATAATCCCAAATATCGGTGGATGGATCATCTAAAGACATTGTTGCACACCATTTTGTTGTATGAGAAATATTGTTATAAGAAAAAAAAATCATGTAAATCTAATTTATAATATCCATTCATAGATTCACAATTACAAATTTACAATTCATCGGTTTCAACTTTCAACTATAGAAAATGTAAATCTCATTCAATTAACTCTACACGACCCAACCTAGTAGCCACTCGACTCAACACTCAACATCCTGAACCCGATTACCCAACACCCAACCCAACCTAACCAGCACCCAACACCCAACCCAACCCACACTTGATTCAACCTAGCACCCAACCAAGCCCGACTCAGCACTCAACCCGCACCCAACCCAGCTCAACTCAGCACCGAACCCGCAACCAACCCAACTCAACTCAGCACCCAACCCGACCCAATCAGCACCCAACACCCAACCCAACCTAGCCTGATTTAGTGCCCAACCCAGCACCTAACCCACCCCCGACTCAACCTAGCACCCAACCCACACTCGACTCAATCCAGCCACTCGACCCACCCTCAAATCAAACAAATGTTCAATTGCATATTAAAAAATAAATATTAGATGTAGATGATAGAGCAGGGGCGGCTCTAAGGGGTAGGCAGGTGAGGCAATCGCCTACGCCCCTAATTATGAAGGCCCAGGATTATAGGAATAGGCTTTTAATACTCTGATAGTGTTTGCTAATCTATACACATGCATTGAGAAACTGCAACCTTTGAACATTTTTAAATTAAATTAAACAGATATAAAAGTGGGTCCCAATTTAGATGGTTCATGAAAAACAAAAACAAAAACACACAATGGCTGGATCTCCTAACAAATTGATTCTTGTATACTAAACAAATTATTTGAATTCAACATACAAATTCCCACTAATTGGAAGATAGAATAGTTAAATCAATGGATTTTTTTGTAATTTAGCCTATCTAGAATGGATCACCTAATTTAGACGGTTTGGATGGAGTCAAAATATGCTACATTAATAATCTATGAGTGACTATTTACTAACTATAACACTGCTAGAGTACTATACAATTCTAAATTCATTATTCTCACAGTAGACGCGGATTGCGGGCAGGCCACTTTAGGGGTTCCTGTAGCCCTGAGCTCTGTGGGGTCCACATTATTATATGTGTTATATCTATTCCGTTGATCCATTTCTTCATCCCATTTTAGAATATTAAAAAAAAACATGAAGCAGAACCAAAGCTCAAGTGGACCACAACGCAGAAGAAAAGTGGATATTGAATGGTCACCATTAAAAACTTTTCTGCAGGCGTTAGAAATTTTGGATAAGCTGATATTTATGTTTTCCTTTCATCCATCTAGGATTCACCTTATGAACGGTATAGCAATTTTATCCATCGAAATTGATTTATTGGGTAAACTTGAATACAAAAGTTTAATTTGTAATTTTGCATCAAAAAAGTCAAGAACCAAATTTATGGTTTACTTTTAAATTTATTAATATATTTAAAAATAAAAATAAAAAAACTAAAAAGCCTCATCTTTGTGACTTGCCTAAGGCCCCCAAGAATGTTGAGCCGCCCCTGTGATAGAGATACCTTTGTGGGTGTTGTGAGAGAGAGAGAGAGAGAGAGAGAGAGAATCTCGGGTGCGGGCCGCCGTGGGTTTGGTAAGGGAAAGGGACGGACAACCGGATAGGGTTTTTTGTGGAGCCGAGCTCAAGCTAAGTCGAGGTGAGTCCGAGTCCAGCTGCACTATGCTCGATCTCAGTTCACTTTCAAAACGAGTTGGGTCATATAAAAATTGGCTCGCCTAAGTCGTCATTAAAGCCGAGTTGAGTACATATGACCAAAAATGAGGTGGATACAACACCCAAGTGGGTCACACCAGAGGGAAAATTAGGGAAATAAATTCCACCGTTGAAAACTTCCTGGGCTCCACCTTGATGTTTATATGCTATCCAAACCCTTTGCAAGGTCATTCCCAATGGGATGAAGTGAAAACACCAAAATTATTGCCTGATACAAAACTTTTATGGCCATAAGAATGCTTCAACTGTGCTCACTAAATTCTCACTGTTTCCTCTTGTATGGCCCACGTGAGTGTTGAATACACCTCGTTTTTGGTCGCACGTCCTAAAATGTTCTCGTAAAATGGATGGACGGGGTGGATTTCTCAAAAACAATGCGGTGGGCCCCAGCTAGTGTCCCTGCGAAAGGCTTCCCCAGGAAATCGGCGTCCTGATATTCACACCTCTATTTTGATCGGATCAAGTGGGGCCACTTTCGGCACCGAGCACCAACAGCTGGTCGTATGGTTCAATTCTCTTATGAACTTTTGTTTCCACTTATTTTTCCAGGGAAAAATGTCTGTACCATGAACACGGTGGGCTCCACCATGAAGACCCCTCTTCTAAAAATTCAGGCCAATCCACTCACTAGGTGGGCCACACCTGTATGTTGAGCCTGATCATGTATTTTCGATTGATTCCAATAGTATGGCGCATCTGATTAGTGGACCAACCTGATTTTTGTGCCTGGTGAGCTTCATAACGGGGCCTACTGTTTTAATGGCACGAATGTGCTATAAAAGGAGGATGTTGGCAGGAAAGATGGTACAGCAAGTGGTGATGTCATTACCTGTAGGAGAGATCTCAACTGTTGGATGTTATCCCCCTTCAAATCAAGAGCAAAATGATCTTTCAGTTCTCCAGGGTTACCTTGATTCTCCAGGGTTACCTTGTGTATCACGTAAAATGCAATCTTGATGTATTTGGCAGGAGAGATTAGAACGTGGACACAGAAAACTAACATGACATTTTCATGAAATGAAAATCCCAGGAATCCAAAAGTTACTCTTATCATCAAGTTTCGAGTACTCTTTCTTAGAGTTTAAACTTGCTTTCCTAATTAAATAGGATTAGATTAGTTGCTGTATTTGTTTTGTTTTTTTTTTTTTTAAGAAAGTTGCATTGTATGCTTTATTTTCCTAATTGGATTAGGAATGATGTTAGAATAGTTCCATATTTTTGAGTTAAAGTTGGGTATCCTTTTTGTGAATTGAGGTGAGGTGCTAAAGAGATACTTCTATACATAGATGCTTGTGTGTGGAAAGAGAGTTGAGAAGCAATAAAGTAATTTTAATTTAATTTAATTTAATTTAATTAATTTATTTATTTTTAATGTTCTTTTTATATCTTGTGCATATAGCATGAAGACTAGTTCTCTTAGAATTAAATACATGACGCATTGATTCAAGTTATGGAGTTTTTAAGTTCTCTAACACCTACATGAAGGTTCTTCATGAGATGAAGATGATGTGGGTGCAAAAGAACCACTAGATAAAGGTTCAACATTAATACCGATTTCAAACCGTTTCTTCTTTTTTAATGATCCATGTGGACCATGTCCAAGCTTCCTCCTCTACGAAAATAATGTTTGTGTTTATCTTTACCTCATCTGTCTTTGGATACAACCTATATCCCTTAGGTACACCATTGCAGTCAATCAAGTCAATCAAGATGCACTTTTTGCTGTTATCAAGTTTCTTTGCTTAATAAGGTACAAGGGGTATGTAAGACAAAAAATCCCTCAATCGATGATTGATCTCATATGCTTTCCAATACTCATGAAATCACTTAAAGGTATATTCACCTATATCAAATCTCAACACTAACCACTATGATTTTTAGAATGGGGCTTTAAGCTGGTTGTAAACATCAAAAGCTTATGGTTGTTGCTTTAGAAAACACAACCAGGTTTTTTTTTATTACTAAAATTGCTAATAAAAGTGATTAAGTACCTACTACCTTAACAAAACCTTAATCAGCCCACAAAAACTTGCATGCACTAATTCTAATGGCTTCTCAGCTCCCCATAAATTTCCAACTAGAAAAGAGTTCCCATGATGCTTTCCAAATTATTATTATTATTATTATTATTTTCTGTTAGCGTGTTAGTACACCCACTGTCAGTTCACACTTCACTGTTAGCCACCCCCGCTAGGGAATTGATACCAAGACCTCCGTGTGATGCTTTCCAATTATGCAACCTTCACATGGATGACTTGGAGAATCAATCACCTGCATACTTGTAACCATCTTCCTAAATAACAACTTAATGCCTTTTAAATTCATATGGCTGAACTGAAGATGACATTCAATTTTCAATTTTCAACATTGACTATGGTGTTGAATTTTGGTAACATTGCTGTCTTGATTGTTGAAAAAAAATGTGATTTTTAGTCATTTGTACCTTTGCGATAAGCCCTTCTCACATACTACATTTTGAATGTTAATTTCAGGCCTCCTTTCTAAACGCTATCCATGCTTAACAGATTCCAATAAAAGATTTGAAATGCAAAATTCATCAGAAGTATTGAAGTGAACCATCCTTCAAGCAAATATGAAATTTACCTTTTTTCATAATGGAAATTTTGAATTTGTTTAAAAACTCATTTCTTCACACATAATTTCATCTAGCTAAGAAAATAATTCTCTTCCCATACGCGTTGCCACACCCAATGTCTAAGTACCACTAGTCTAAACAACCATCCTCTTCAACAAACTACATGCTAATAGTAAGGCCTGCTTTTCTACACCATCTTATGCATAGTTTAAATGTTCGTTATTATCATTGGGCAAATTTACTCTGCACTGAGATTTGTAATGCTCACATTTCTTACAATGTAACACCAGATGTGAGATTTATCATCTCTTTTGTTTTTGAATGATCATCGGTTGGAGTTATTTCCTTTTCCTTTTGCAGGGAGGTTTCCACCTTTAATACAGGTAGAATTCGATCTACTTCTTTCTTGGCTCAGCCTTTACCACCTTCAGAATTGCTTATATTGATAGAAGCTTTGCTTTGTAATGCTTGTTATGTGTTGTTTTAAGCCAATCTTCATCCTATGCTCATAACATAGTCAAATCACTCTGTCAACGATCTCATAATCTTTTCCATGATTTGTAGATCATCAAGGGTTGCACTATTCACCCTTAATTGATTAGCTACAACCAAAACATGAGAAAGATTATTTGAGATAGACTCATAAGAATTCATGTGAATGGATTCAAAAATACTGAGTTTTGCAACCTTATACTCTTGACTTTTGTGTCACCTATATCCCACACTTCTTTTGTTGTATTTGTTTGTGGTATACAATTGAAAATAGATTCATCTACTGAATGATAGATTAAATAAAAGGCCCATTGATATTTCCGTGGTTGTGGTAGTGTAGCAAGCTTTGTTGGATCAGTCACTTCAGTATAACTAAGGTATTAAAAAATGGTTATGCAACAACTGTTGTGGGTGTTACATTAGTCAATGGTGGGAACATTATAGGGCCATAAAGGCCATTATGGAAAAAATGCTTGCAACGGCCGTTGCAGGGTTGATACATTAAAAAAGATGGTTGTAACGGCTTTACTACCCGTATCATAATGGTAATTATAGTGGCCATATTCAATACCTTGGGTATAACAGTCTTCCAACAAACCCCATAGATCTTGGCATTGAAAAGGCACATTCATCTGATGTCCAGTAATCATAATTCTACTCACTAAACTGTGAGAGTTGAGTTTGGGGTATATTATTCGAGGTCATATCTCAACGCAAATAAACGCTTTGAAAAACAAAACTAGCACTTGCATGGAAAAAAAATAAATTTGTATACGAAACAAAATCACCACATGCACTTGTCGAATCGTTGTTGTCATATGCAATCGCATAATCAATTATGCCATACAAGCGTTTTGGACCATGTGTATCACATATGCTATGATGGCATATGCAATCTGGGGAGGTCTGCGATGGCATACTTTTGTATGCCATATGCAATGGCTTATGCGATTATGACATCACATACTGAGTATGCGATGGCATACTTTCTCCCTCACTCTAAAGTCTCTCTCTCTCTTTCTCAGTGTAACTCGTTAATTGTTTAGATTTGTTTCATTACATGTAATATAACTTAACTTTAGATGGTATAATAGTCAAACTACAATGAAATAGGTAAAAAAAAAATCCAATCCAATCACTTCGAGCAATTAGACGGTTTTTCTTAATTTTTAAGAATTTTTACCGTTTTGTTATTTCTTTAAATTGTCATTAACTTTAGATGGTCTAATTGTCAAACAACAATGAAATAGGTAAAATAATGATAATCCAATCCAATCATTGTAGCAATTAGACAGTTTTTCTTAACTTTTTAGAATTTTTTTTAATGATTTTTCCTTTTTTTATTTTTTAAAATTTTCAAAAAAGAAGAAGAAGCTAGCAACCTGAGTAATTGCTAATGCGATTACACAATCGCATAAGCGATCAACCCAGGCTGATGGCTTATGCGATTCTATGCGATTTGACAACATTGCATCCAATTAACAAAGAACACTTTCTTGTGGTTGGCTCTAATAGCACGAGTTTAAAAGAACCCAAAACTCCACAATTATAGTTAAGACAACTTGAATCAATAAGCCATGTCTCCAGTTCTAAGAGAACTAGCCTTCAAACTATACGCACAAGAGTGGAGAGTGATGCGGGACATGAAATTAAATATGACATGCAATATTTCAAGCTTTAAATCATATCAATTTTAAACAATCACAAAATTTCACGTCCCACATATGATCAAACATTCAACAAGGAGAATCTACGGGGGTCCAAGCCTACACACGTTTAGGACTAGATCAAGTAAAATTATAAACCAAACAATACCCAATGGAGTGTAGATTCATCCAATCCTGCAAAGGACTATTCCCCAATTCAAGAGATTCACTATGTTTCAAATAGGGAAAACCTAGGGTTTGCAAAAAGTTGGAAATACTTAGAATCTGAGATTTTTTAGGGTTAGAGTTTGGGATTTTAGGTGAGAGAGGAGAGAAATAGAGGAGAGAGAAGAACTTAAGAAGGATTTTACGTATGGACAGCAGGCCCACCTGGGCGCACGTGTGTGGTTGTCTAGCCACACATGTGTGGGGCCCACGAAACTGAAAAAGGGCAGCTAGGGCTTCGTCGGCCAGGGGGACCAACTCTCATAACAAGTTACGCGACGATCTGCCTTCTGGTATGTACGTGGTGCTTCGCCAAAATTTCAACCCCTCTGGTGAATCAGAATCTGAAAATCTACTGTAGTGGAGAACTTGGCCAAAAAAAAAAAAAAAATGAAGATGAAAGGGTTATAGAAGATGGTGGATGTGAGGTGGAGGAGATGATGATGATTTAGGATAGTTGTGGCTTCACACCATGGTAGTTAGCCCTTCAAGGAAGGGAGGGTTTCGCACTCAATTAACTTCTTCAACTCAGAGGAATAGAGAAGAAAAAACACAGAAATTTATTCATAAACTTCAATGAAAAAAAACTACATGAGGTTGCTTATGTATAAGAAAACCCTGAACACTAAAAGCTGCGCCATGTGCGCACATTAAGACTTAGAGATGAAGTAACAAAAAATAACAACTAATCAACGCAATCAAAATTGTTTATGATGTTTCTAATAACAATAATAACCAAAACTCAAAATCCTATACCATCTAGGGTAGTGGGCCTCGATCATGAGATCCAATGGTGGGATTCGCGTGATGATCAGGTCCACTCTAATGATTCATAGCACAACCTCCTAGCTAAGAGATCTTCCATAGGTGTTGTCGTTGATCCAGATCGGTAATGGGGCTTTCCTCCTCCTTGAGTACGTGCGTGTGCGCATGATGTCCCTATCAACTCTCTCCGGCTGCGAAAGTTTCGCCACTGGCGAAACAAAATTCCTAAACTGCTCCAAAATGTCAGGATCAAGTCTTTAAAGCTCCTTCTAAGTGAGCCATGTACTGTCTGAAGCTGGACGTGACTTCTAGGGGTGCACACGGTTCGGTTCCGGATCGGTTCCACAGTTCTGGGCTTTTTATAATCCAGCCTAATTGCATGTTCTATTTTATAATTTAGCCCGTGTCCATTCGTGTTGTGATCCACTTGATGAATGGTTTAGATATTGTATATGGTGTGAAAAAATACATTTATGAAAACAAGCAAAGGATGCATTGTAAACTATAAATCATGAGTCAAATATACAACTAAAATATATTGTAAACTCATGGTTCCACGATTCGGTTCCATGTTTGGTTCCAAGGATCGGATTCACGGTTTGGATCCACGGTTCATATCACGGTTCGGTTCGGTTTTACATACCCCCAAACCGGAACTGAATCGAACTAAACGGTTCTTTAATTTTTGGAACCGAAACCGGAACCGGTGCACTCTAGAATGGGACCAAACCGGACCGTTTAGTTGGTTCCGATCCGGCTTCACGGTTCTACCAATTCCATGTGCACCCCTAGTGACTTCCACTTGGTAAGGAACTTTTAAAATCCATCGTCCAACGTTGATACTATTTGATGATCTAAAATATCCTCTATCTCCTCTCTGGGTGTAGGAAAGGTAGGCATGGGTGAGAGGTAGAGACTGGGAAGATGGGTCGGGAAGAGGCCATGAATCAAAGGAAATGACTGCGGAATCAAGTTAGTTCGGTGAAAGACTGGACAATGTATCAGTGGTTCCCTGAAATGTAACTAGATCCTCCAGATTTAATGTGGAACTAATTTCCATGGAATGTGAAAGATCTATCACATACACATTGAGATTGTTTCGTTTTATGATTTTAAATGGTCCAGCGCTACGCGCGTGTAATTTACGAACGGCTCCCTAAGAGTACCACTCTAGCCTAATGCGGACCATCACAGAGTCTCTTACATTGAATTCCTTGAATCGTTTATATTGGTCTGCAGAAATTTTGTAATGTTCATTACTAGTATTGATCTTTTACCTGATTTCTTAATGCAATGAATGAATGTGATGTGCAAAGGACTCTACAGACTCTGATGGCCTATGGAACAAGGACATAGGGACAAGATCAATAGGCTTCCTAAGTTTGTATGTCCCAAACTGAATAGGAATAACATCACACCTAAGTGTGTCTTTATATAATCCAAACTGAATAGGAACAAGACAACGGTATGAGACTAGAATGGAAGTTTCGTCAACCTAAGACACTCTATATGGTTAAAGGATGAACTTCAAGCTTCAAGCCCAGACAGCTCACAGTGCCAGTTGATGCCACGTTGGCACAACTATCGCTATCCACGATCATCTTGCATCTCTTATTATTACATTTTGTGTAAGTATCGGAGATCATGTTGTGTGCCAATCGTCGGTATTCTTTGCTTGTGTCAAGGTGCAACGCACAACTGCAAGGGTCGTGAACTCTTGCACTCCCTCTTCCTCATCACCAGGGGTTTTTGCTAGCTCATAATTTTTCTCTTCACCGTCACTTTCTGGGGGCACTACTTCTACTTGCCTCTCAATAAGGAACACATTGATGCCCTCTTTCATGCCACACTGGTGGGCAAAGTGACTAAACCCCTGACATCTAAAACACCTAGTCGCATCGCTTCTATACGAGCTAGATCCGATAACTTCTTTACCCTTATCATCATTGGGCCTAGACTGAGAACTACCGGAAGGCTTGTACTGATATCCAGTGTCAGGTTTTATCCCCAGAAGGGTTGGCCTTGGCGCCAGAATCACCAGACTCAAACCACCTTCCCACAGATGCTTTGAGGTATTGCTCAGCCTCCAAAACTATTTGATACATCTGTTCAAGAGTGTCTATGTCCTTGGCGAGTAATTCTCTCCTAATGTCAAAACGGAGGCCCGTCTTAAATCGAGCAAGAGTGAATACGGAATCATCTTCAACTTCACATCGGGACAAGTACTCTTCGAACTTCTTAATGTATTCAGTCACACTCATGGAACCTTGTCAAAGAGACTGTCATTCTTCAACCAACCTCAAGTGATAAGAGAAAGGGAGGTACTTTTCCTTAAGAGTTTCTTTCATTTCTCCCCAATAGACTATTGGGGGCTCCTTCGACCTTTCTTTTTTTCGCTCCATAGTAGACCAAAACCTCTTTGCTTGGCCCACAAGCTTCATCTTGGCAAATCGGACTCGACGAGCATCCGACATGTCATACCACTTAAAATATTAGTCCATATCCGTCAACTAATCTAGGAAAGCTTTAGGGTCCAAGTGGCAATCAAACGTAGGGGCTTCTACTCTAACTCCCTTGAGGAATTGCGCATCTGAGTCATAATGATCATGATACCCCTCGCGGCGTGGATGCACGGGTGCTCACCCATGACCATTCCTTTGGCTACCCCCATTCCTTTGTTGATCCTCCTAAGCCCTGCCTGAGATTGAGCATCTTCCCCCATGGCGGGGTTCGCCCGGGCGAAGGTTTCTAGTTAGGTAACAGGCACATTGATCTAATCCAAGCGTTGGTCAATACGTTGTTCCAAGCGCTTACCGAAAGACTCAACTTACTAGGTTATATTGTACATTGACTCTTGTAATTGTTCCATGTTTAGCGTGGGGTGCAAACCAAAATCACAACCAATACGTGTGGACATACAACCACTCACTCAACTCAAAGACCCTCTAATGCAACTATGTGTCTAAATGGGACTAAATGATCATATAAGACTCTATATGAGGAAAACTATACAACGCTACTAAAATTCCAGCAACATAACTGCCCAAATAATTTGTTAACAGAAAATTCAGTTATGAAAATTGGAGAATTTCTGACAACAGAAAATTCAGCAGTCCATGTTTTGAATAATGGGTCCTAAACAGCCCTATATGATGAGACTTGATGCAAAATAGATGTGAATAGACTAAACCCTAAACATACAATGCATTCCCCTATGAAAAACCTAGGCTCTGATACCAAATTTGATGCACAACATGAAAATTAAATATGATATGTAAGATCTCAAGCTTTAGATCATACCAATTTTAAACAATCACAATATTCCACATCCCACATATGTTCAAACATTCAACAAAGGGAATCTACGGGGGTCCAAGCCTACACGCGTTTAGGGCTAGATCAAGTAAAATTATAAACTAAACAATGCCCAAAGAAGTGTAAGATTCATCCATCATTGCAAAGGATTATTCCCCGATTCAAGAGATTCACCATGTTTCAATTTGGGGAAAATATAAGGTTTGAAAAAGTTGGAAAAACTTGGAATTGGGATTACCTTGGGTAGAGTTATGGATTTAAGGCAGGAGAGGAGAGGAAATAGAAGAAAACCTAAACCCGAGACATTCCACGCGCACGACAGCAGCCTCGGCCCAAACACACGTGTTTGGCTGTCTGGCCGCACATGTGTGGGGCCCATGAAAGTGAAAAAAGTCAGCTAAGGCTTGGTCGGCCAGGAGAGGCCCACTCTCACACCAAGTTTCGCAACGATCCACCTTCCGGTATCTGCGTGGTGCTCCACCGAAGTTTCAGCACCTCTGGTGGACCAGAATCTGAAAATTTGCTGTAGTTGAGAACTTGGGCACAAAAAAAGAAGAAGGATAAATCTAAAGATGGGAGGGCTGTGGAAGATGGTGAATGTGGGGTGGAAAAAATGTGGATGATTTAGGATAGTTGTGGCTTCGCATCATGGTAATTAGCCCTTCGAGGAAGGGAGGATTTCGCACTCAATTAGCTTCTTCATCTCAGAGGGATAGAGAAGAAAAAATGCAAAATTTTATTTATAAACTTCAATGAAAAAAAAACCTACATGTGATTGCCTATTTATAAGAAAACCTTAAACCCCAAAAGCCGCGCTATGTGCTCACACTAAGACTTGGAGACGAAGTAACAAAAATAACAATTAATCAATGCAATCAAAACCTTTCATGATGTTTCTAATAGTAATAATAACCAAAACTCAAAATCCTAGACCATCTAGGGTGGTGGGCCCGATCATGAGATCTAATGGTGGGATCCACATGATGATCGGGTCCATTTCAATGATCCATAGCACAACCTCCTACCTAAGAGGTCCTCTATAGATGTCGTTGTCAATTCAGATTGATAGTGGAACCTTCCTCCACCTTGAGTACGTGCGTAGGGTGGGGGGCGTGCGTGTGCGCATGATGTCCCAATCATGGAGGGAATTAAAAAATAAAATAAAATTAAAGAAAGGAATGAAACTTTCTCAAAAAAACAAAAATTAGTAATTAATCGAGTTGTACTTGTTAAAGGGTCAATGGTTAAATGGCAAGAGTTGACTCTTATAACCTTAAAAATCTAAAACATTTTTTTGAAAGACATCGACATTTTTGAGCAAAACATCGAGAAATGAAAAACTATTTCCACATCTACCTTTTTTCCCTTGAAGAAAACAAAATTAGGTTTCCATGAAAAATGTCTTCATTTCCAAAGTTTCAATGTTCCCAAAACACCTATTGGTGGATATAGAGAAAAGCAGGCCAGGGGTCAAACACAATGGAAATGAGTAAAAAGGATCAACAATGGATGCAAACTGTTATATACAAAGAAGGAGAACATACAAATGGATAGGTAATTGCAGAAAAGACTTTAAGAGGTGTATGAGCAGGAAAAAAATGTGGCAGTTAAACTGGTTTCGAATGCAAAGTAATTAACATAGCTAGGTACTGCACCTTGGGTCTGACATGATAGAAGTATTCAAAGAGCTTCAAGGGGCATTGGATAAGCTAATGTGACTGCCAAACAAGGAAAGGGTATTTGTAAGTGAATATTTGAACCGACATGAGGGAAGAATAATGTTGCATGCAAGAAGTTACATCAGGCGCATGGGTTAAGAGAATAGAATGATCTGGGGGAGATGATCCTCGAGTTGGCTATGGCATTTAACTTAGCAAAAGCAAATACTTTAACAGCATTAGGTGTCTCTTTTAGTGTAGTCTTTCATGCTTAAAAGATTGAAGTGGGCAACATGCGAGGACTGTAAAGTAATGATGAGTAAACCTCTGACCGTGCAACATAGGTTACCAGTCTTATATTTGTGCATTAAAAGCTGAAAAATGAGAGTCAAGCGTAACAGCTATCCAAGGATAAGATAGTGGAATTGAAAAGGGGAAATGTCCGTATTTATTAAGACAAAGTGACAGAAATAGGAAAGTGGAATCTTAAAATAAAGGACCTGGAGATTTTGACAGAATTAGCATAAAAAAAGGGACAAAAGAAGATCCTGGGAATGCAAGGCAAGAAGGGATGTGTAAAAAAATGTGGTTGTAGGAGACAATGTGGAAGGCAGTTAGGTGAAAAAAAAAAGGTCCTGTTATGAATAGTAGAGAATAGAGATAGAGAGGGGAAAAAAAAGTCGGTTCATAAATAGTAGATATGTACAAATATGAAGATCCTTGAAAATATTTTTTTTTTAAAAAAAAATAGAAAGGAAAAAAATAAAATGAAGCAATAAGGTCAACCACAAAGCACATGATGAATTGTATGATAGATTAAGCACTAGAGATAAAAGGAGAATTTCACAAACTAATGACAACTTAAGGAGATGATAAGAAGAGGTAAAACACATTTGATGCATCAAGGGTATAGATTAGAGGGCTTTGGTGAAAGATTGGTTGAGGAGAGATGATGGGACTACTTCTAGATGTTGTTGAATGAAGATGCAGGAATGAGAATAAAACTAGGAGGGGTTTCACATCTCAGTGGGGTAGGAGGGAATAGGTATTATTGTAGAATTCTGTTAAGTAATGTAGCCTTAGCAAAGTCCATGAAAGGAAACATTGTAAATACCGAGTGAAATTGGATTAGTTTGGTTAACTAATCTTTTCAACAAAATTTGAGTGGAGGGGAAGCATCATGATACCTATTCATAAGAATAAAGTAGATGCACAAAGTAGCAGCAACAATCGAGAAAATAAGCTTACAAGTCAAACTATGAAACTCTTAGAGAGGGTGATGAAACAAAGAAAAAGACAGGAAGCATGGTTATTAGAAAATCAATTTCACTTCACAACAGGGAGATTAACAATCAAAGTTATATTTATACTTAGACAAATTATGGAGAAGTATAAAGAGGAGGCAAAATATACTCGTGGTTTTTGTAAAAACGAAGAAAGCATAAAATATAATACCTGGGAAAGTCAAGTGTTGGGTGATGAGAAGGGGTCGGAGGATACATAAACATCATTAAGTGTATAAGGGTACCATTACAACAGTGAGAACAACTTCTAAGGAGTACATGAAGTGTATGTTGTTTGCAAAGCACATGATGTTGGACAATAAGGCTAGAAAGCGTCTTAAAAATTAGCATTACCATAAAGGAGTACATGCAACTTTAATAAAAATCACTATATGGACAAGGTTTTAATTAAATTGATGGTTAATAAACTCCTCTAAGTGATTTGTTTTGTTGCCTTAGCTCTACTATTCAAAAGGATGATAAATTGATGGGGATGTTTCAAACAGAATTAGCGGATAGTGGATATATGACTCTAAAGTAAGTGCGATTGCCGCATGTCTATGGAACTTGAGGAAATTAGAAACCATCCAACCAGTTATGCTATATGGGTATACCATTAGGAATTAAAAAGTGGCATGAACACCGATAGTGTTTCAGATATGAGGATGTCGAGATAAATTTGTAAGACCAAGAAAGGTACAATTAAGAATGAGAACATTGGAAGCTTCTTAGGAATAGTCCCAATACGAGATAAAATGTGGAGCTAACCCCACCAATGAGAGTTGTGCACTCTTGTTGCCTGTCCCAATTCCAGATGAAGGAGGGTTGCATAAGGTTAGCAACCAGCTTTTCTCATGAATCCTGACAATGCGACATTTCAAGCTAATGCTAGTGTATTCCTTGTAAGCAATGCATTGGACTGGCACCTGGGTGTAGTGAGAAATGGGCAAGGGTTGGCCAGGGCACCCCCTAAAAGCGACATGCTGCTATGGCGCCCAGCTGTAGTGAGAAGTAGGCGAGTGTTGCCGCACCATTTTGGGCAAGTGCAGGTGAAGAAGCTAGTCCAGGAGAATATGATTCTTCTTGCAATGTGATTAAATAAAATCGTTAGCAGTCCAAATTTAGAGCGCAAACTGAGATGGCTTAGATCGTGCTCTCTTTGGGATTTTAACTATGCTCCATTGCAATGGGGCCATTGATTTGGCCAGTTGGGATTATCGTACATGTATATACATTATTACAGTGTCATATTGAGTACAAAGAGTAGTAGAGGGCAGCATGGCAAAGAAAATCACCTTGATCCATCAGTTTTCATCAAGCCAATATACTTCTACCCAATAGCTAATTTGCAGGGTGCCCCTACAAAGACATAGAAAACACATAAACCGTACGGAATTTGTACATATAACAACAATAGAATGGCTGTTACATAGATGCAAGGTTGTAGCCCTTATGAGTTACAGGGCCAAAACGGCCGTAACAGGACAGAAAGAAAGAAAGAAAGAAGACCCATAACAGTACCAAAACAGATTTTTTTTTATTTTTAAAGGTTGTTACAGCCCATACTGTAACGGTAATGGCGGTAGCCATTACGACCACCGTTACTGTTATTGAACACCTTGGGCTTGCCCAATTTCCGACACATAAAGGCCTTCAAGAGTTTGGGTGTGTTTGGAAGTTACTGTATTTTCACCGAGTGCAACAGCCATCAGCGCTAAACGCCATTTAGTGAAATTCATGCCAGGAGCTGCACTTGGATCACTCACGATTTCGAGCTAGTTTGACAGGAATATGTGAACATGCTTCTTATGCCGAATGACCCTTTCTGAAAACACTGTAATTTTCGACATTGGCTGACGTTCATAATAATCTAAAATGTTGTTTGAGTGCATCCCTAGACTGGCCTTGCACCAGAACAGTCCTTCCCATTCTTATCATACTTGTGATTTCGAGCAGGAAAAGTAGCAAAACAGAAGCAGCTTAACGCAGGTTCCATTTTTGCTCCACCCCAAACACTAGCACACCCTCCAAATGCACCCTATGGGAACAACAGCATTGGGAGCAATGAATTAAAATAAATATAGAACAAGGGCATTACCCTTCTATACAAAAAAGTATCCTCCACAGTGGTTTTACACTGTTCTTCTCTCCAAGAGAAGAAATCATGGAGGCATTATACAACTGCTACAACCATCAACATGCCTTCCTATAATGGCTTTCGCTTCCGAGGCAAAAGAACTACAAAGAGAGGACATTAAGTTTTTTGTTAGTCCCATAGTCACCAGAATGCAGCATGCATTTGTGATTAAATTAAAGGGTTTTTTACTGAAGTTGAGAGAATCACCTTCACTTAAACCGGAACATCTTTCATGAAGAAAAATTGCAGTAGGGTCTATATGTTGAAGAGCAGATAAATTTTGAGCCAAACATTTACCCCTGCAGGAAGTCAATGCTACAACTTCATTAACTGTTAATTCCTATAGTAAAATGAGCACTGTGCTGGTTGCCAGTGGAGTAGGATCTTGAAACCTACCATCCCCAATGTGGCTCTCTGTATGAGACATTCCAAGCCTTTCATCAGGTGGGCCCCTCAGCCATGGCAAAAATAGACCGTGCTCATCAGTTGGCCAACATACGTATGTCAAATTTGGACTATTAGTAGATTGTCCATTTTATCATACGCATGTTGGCCACTGGATGAGTTCCTGTTTCTTGCAAATGAGCCATGTTGGAACCGGTCAGGAGAGCAGGACTCAAAATCTCAATCTATAGCACAATTATTTGACGATTCTTGCTTTCCTATTCTCATCTTTTCTTTTTTTCTGGAGAACAGGATACTTCGACATTTTGATGATAGTATCTATTATAAATGATGCAGTGTCTACAACTAAAAACGCGTCCAGGATTCCAACATGGCATGCCTGTTATATTTCAAATGCTCAACAGTGCTTTTTTTTTTTTTTTCTTTTTTCTTTCTGGGGGGGGGGGGGATGGGTGTGGTCTCATTTACCTGGCCCATGATGGGATAAATTTCCTTTCAGTTATTTCATCCTCTTCTTCCTCTTCATCATCAGAGCTTTGATATGGAGAAATTTCATATGCCTGTAATTCTTTGCTTCCTTCAATAACTGAGCCACCATCCTCATTTGCTTTGCATAAATTGTCCGAGCCGTTGAACACCTACATATATGAGCACCAAGAATAACACCAAGATGCACTTTTAACAGGGACCATATATGCACACCATGGAAAAGGGGAGTTTCAAGGATATTTGGAAAAAAGTTTACAAATGTACAGATCAATCTTGACAACTCAATATAAAAGATCATCTAATTTGCAGCCTAACCACCACTCAAAACCCTGAGAAACTTCTGCATCAGCCACTACTTTTTTCATGTTAACCTATCACCCAAAATTTAAGGCCTGTTTGGTGCGTGGTATTAGGTGGGAATGAGATTAAGTGGTATGGAATTGCATTTGGTCCCATGCAAATTACATCCAACTTTTGGAAACGACTAGAAGGATTGGATTAATCCCGGTATCATCTCATTCAGAGCCAATAATAGTTACTGCAGGATTTCTAGTGGATTTCTAAATCCACTACATCCGTGGGCCCCACATTGATGCATGTGTTTTATCCATGCCATCCATCCATATGTGCCCTTACACATGCCATTCAAGTTGCATGTGTAAAGGTGACTGCATAGTTGTGAAATGCGGTCCATTGATTACAATTCCATGGTCCACCAAACATAGGCTTCACTTAATACAGTGTATTTCCCAAGGGAAGAATTTGATCCCAAATGTGCGATTGGACGGTCATAATACCATGGTATTTCTAGACATGTAATCATTGTGCAATAATAGTGCATCTAATGCAATTCCATACCATTTAATCCTGCAGTCTAAACAGGCCCTAAGTACAATCTATTTCCTAAAAAGAGATCAATGATTTCAAAGCTTTGTATAATTTACAACAATGCATGATAAAAACAATAAGATAATAATGATGATGATCATCAACATCTAAGCCTTATCTTCCACTCTATCAAGGGCCATAACTCAGCTAGACCACATGATAATAATGACAAGGAAAAAACAAATTTATCCCAAAAGAAGCTTTACATTCAATGAAGAAATTTTCCAATTTATATCTCGAAATGATTAATATGGATGTTATAAATCATCACTGCCTTGTAGCTCTATAACTAATTCATATGGTGAAGAGTGCAGCAAAGACATATTCGGCATTGCCTCATTAGTGACTGATCTTTGTGGCATATTTAACAGCGCAATGCCCAAAGCTGGTCCTACACCTGACTCCAAAAATTTTGCAGGGAATAAATAACAAAGATAAGTGCGACCATGAGGCAAAGTTCATACGCTCCATGAAGTGTGCTCCCTACCATACATGGGAAATTCAAATGGTGACCAGAACCAACGTTGTCTAAATTGTTAACATATTGCAAAACATCATAAGAGTTGAATCGTATGCACCATTATATTTCCATATCATGACAGTGTTACAGATTCTTGTCCTTTATTTTTTGTCATTCAAGAAATTTACCTTAAAAAACGTACAAGAATCCACTAATAATGTATGTTTTTTTAAACCTTTCTTGAGCATATAATCAAATGGGAAAAGCAGCATTCGATTATGTAGGAAAAAAAACAAAAAAACAAAACAAAAAAAAAAAAGATATTTTGATTTTTAACTATCATTACCACAATATATAGCTCAACATTCACAACCGTCAATAAAAACATCTAGATAAGTCATACATCAATTTGGTGATTCAACCAATTAAGAAGTAAGAAATCATAAGAAAGTGCAAAACAATTTATCGTTGAAGAGAATATCCATCATGTAATCTCTCATAAAGAACAAAATAAAATAATTGACCTCTTCTAAACAATTTTTAAAGCCCCCACCAATTTAAAAACATAAAATGAAAACCAAGTAAAGCTTAAAACAGGAGAACGAGTACAATTTGAATCGTAAATCATAGGATTCAAAACATAGAACCTAAGATTCATCTGAAAAGGGATTTAGGGTGGGATTAAGATCATTTTGCTTAAGATTTGACTTAAATCGTAAATCATAAATTGTAGGATTTCGACAACATTTACCAGAACCACTGATATGGCAAGCCACCACAATGATGCACTAGAGCCCAAATATGCATAGCTTTGACAACCCTAATGTAAAAGATCATCAAATCGCAGCGTGTTTTGAGTGCTGAATGTGGACAAGCTCTCATTTTTTGCTTAACTTTGTGTTACCATAAATTTAAAACCACTAATTGGATGGCTACCATAGTCCAAATGTGCATCCACATGTTAGTCCAGCAAATCCATGGCCCTGATCACTGTGCAAAAGTCTACAATATGAAGATTCTTGGTGCCCACTTTATGGAACCCCTGCGAAGCACACATTATAGTAGCATTTCTTGCTAACTAGGGCTAATAAGATGCAAGTTTAAGTCATCAGTGATCTCTGACCTTTCCAATGTGATCAGCCTCCTTACAAGATTCATGATCTTCTCGGATGCTACTTGCATGTCTGGCATCTCCAGCCACAACCTTATTTGGTCTTTGTTCCATTTCTGTCCTTTTTTGTTCCCTCACCTTTTCAGTTTTCTGCTGCTTTTTTGCCTCTTGATTCCTTTTGCGCTCCTCATCCTATTGCAGATAAAGCCACATCCAATGTTACACTACAAAAGAAAGAAAAGATCCTCAAAGTTTTATTGTTGATAGAAGAAAGAATAGTACTGCAGTTTTGCGACGCAGCTCTTTCTCCTCTCTCTCTGCTTGTAATTTCTCCTCATGTTCTCTCAGCTGCTTTCGTGTTTCTTCAATACACTTTCGCTTTCGTCCCTTTTCCTTCCTTTCTTCTTCTTCCCTCTGCCTCTTCCTTGCTGCCTTATCAGCTTCCTTTTTCTTCCTTTCCTCCTCTTTCTTTTTTTGCATCAATTCCATTTGTTTAATATTTTCATGCCTCTTTTGCTCAACATTTGCTGCCTCTTTCCTCATTTTACGCTCGTTCGCTCTTTTTTCTGCAAGATGTTTTGCAGCCTCAGCAGCCTCCAAAGCTTTCACTCTAATGTCTCTCTTCCCTGCCAGATAACATGTAACATGAAGGTAGTAACTCAAGCAGGTGAATAAGAAATACAATAGAAATTCCATATCTTTCACTAATTATGGAAACAAATGTTTGCATTATTGTGTTGAAACTGAGCTGAGTACACATGTTGATGTATGTGCATCTGTTTAAATTAACAAGATTGTTTCATGACAAAAAAAAAAAAAAAATTGGATGCCATACATAGTAACTTAAAACTTAGTTCTACATAGAACACTGGCTTCTAAATACTTCAAGTCTGCCTCTCTGAGACACATAAAATGGGCTGGTTCAGGGAATGTGAGGTCAGTTAATTATATATCACAATTCTATAATGCCTACATATATGCATGCAGTTTCCAATACAAATAAAAATGTGATGTTTGTGTGCAATTAGATCATATTCAGTTACAAACTGAAATAAGTATCACACTTCAAATTTTATACACACTTTATTTTACAGTTGGATTTCATATAAAAATGTAAATTGGCCTTATAGATAGGATTGACTAGCAAAAAATGATTCATTGTTGACCCCAAATAGCTGGGATGAAACTACTGCTGCCACCGTTGATGACGACATTAACAATGATGATGACAACAATGATGTTGAATCTCACGCAACATATCCATATTATATAATATCAAGATGATGATTAATCTCATACAAACTCAGTGGTAGACAGACTCTGTTTCAACACTGAGACCAGGGATTGAGTGCCCATGTGGTGTGGGTGGGTGTGTGAGTGTGTGGATGTGGATGACAATGATGATGTTGAATCTCATGCAAAAAAAAAAAAAAAAAAAAAACTGAAAGGAGGCTACTTCACATTTTTTTTTTTTTTTTTTTTTTTAACACACGCACACAACCCCACACACTCACACTCTAGTGGAATTTCACCACCTATGGGTACTCAAACCCTTGACCAAGTGTTGAAACTCCTAAGAGTCTACCACCGGAGCAAGTGTAAGGACCCATGACACTTTCTAAGATTTTGGAATTTAACATAACAGCAAATAATGGGGCTAATTCTGACCACACAATGACACTTTCTAAGATTTTGAATCCAAGTAAATGCTTTCCAAAAGCTTCTAAAGGCAGGACAAGAGAGAGAGAGAGAGAGAGAGAGAGAGAGAGAGAGAGAGAGAGAGAGAGAGAGAGAGAGAGAGAGAGAGAAGGAAAACAATGAATCTGTGCAGTGTCAATACAGGACAACAAAGACCTTATGGATTTGTGGAAACTAAGATTTATAGATGCGCCTGCTTGAAAAGGTAACCCATTCCAGATATCATAGAATCAAACCGGACCATCAGCCTCCATTAAAGATGGAAGTTGATGACTGTCTTTGCAAAATTTGTATTTGTCAAATACTTCACAGTTACACTACTAAAGATTAGATCTACCATATATGCACCTGCTTGAAAAGGTAACCCATTCCAGATATCATAGAATCAAACCGGACCATCAGCCTCCATTAAAGATGGAAGTTGATGACTGTATTTGCAAAATTTGTACTTGTCAAATACTTCACAGTTACACTACTAAAGATTAGATCTACCATATATGGTACACAGCACAGTAATTAATCAAGCTGATTAAAGTAATCATGAAGGCAGACTTTAAATGAAAGGATGTGATAGTCAAGGTGGCCGCCGACACGAAGTTTTTATTATCAACAAGCTCCTAAAATAGATATCGGAAAGATTATAAGATTTATCATCCTGAAATTCATATCCCAAGGATTGTAACTTGTAAGTTTCTCATCCTTCCCAAGCCAAATATCAAGCATGAAAAAAATGCTTTTAATTCATTTGATGATGATTAAAGGATTAGTTTCACTGAGCTGAGAAGGCTCCATCTGAAATTTTCACCTCATTAAGACTGATGCCATCTCAGTAGTATGTATAGTTGCTTTCACTTTTGTGCATATAATAAATCATTTCAAGCAGACCCATTATAGTATAATTTGCTAATGATATATTGTATCCTCATCATGAAGGAAAAGGTAATTTCTCAAATGGGAAAACAAAAAGCATTACCTGTCAAAACTGCAGCTGCTTGTTTTTGTTGAACAAGTGGAATAAATGATGAAACGTTAGAAACGATATTATTAGGTTTACAGCTCTTCTCTGAGAAACTTTGGCTTTCTTTTTTCTCAGCAGCTTTCCCAGATAATTTTGGCCTACTGTTCCTGTTATACTGAAATTTAGAGGCCTTTCGTGCTCCATTTCCAACTATTGAAGGATCTCGGTTCTCCTTATCCTCATTCTTACTTTTTCTATCCTTTCCATAACCATTTTCAAGCTTCTTCTTGACTGCCATTTGGGTCCCAAGTGAGTTGAATTCTGTGTTCACAGAATCTAAACTACATCTGTCTGGAAATTTCTCAGCTGCAGAAGCCAAACTGGGTGAGTTGCAACCTTCTGAAGTTAAATCAGCAATCGCTTCTCTTCTGTTTGAGGTTTTTTCTTCTTTTAAGTCAATTCCTTCCTGGAACAGGCTGATTCCCTCACCTAGATACCCATTTTCTTCATTAATGCAGGTATCTTCATCAATCCGGAAACAAGTGAGCTCTGGATTTATGCTAAGATTTTCCTCTGAACTGCCACCTATAGATTTTGAAATGATTCTTTGACTAAGTTTTCCAGCTGGGGGGGTAAAAGGAGGTCTAGCATCCCATCCAAATCGAACACTAGAAGAAGGCATGCAATTGGAATAGGAGCTTCCGAGAAAAGCACCATCTACTTCTGCATCAATGTTAAAGCAAACATCATTAAGCCCACCATCTTCATGGCCTTTATGTTCCTTGCTGCCAATACCACAAAAGGGAAGAGCTTGCCCCAAATCCATGTGCTCCAGAAGTCCTTTAGGTAAAGACCGACAAACATCTGGTGTTGTATGTATTTTGTATCTTGTCGAAGGATGTAGTGGAGTAAGCATCCGAGTAGATCTGCAGAGCTGCTCAAGAACACCAACCTGCCCTTTTGTAATGCTTGAAATATTCTGGTCATGAGAGCAAATTCCATCCCCTGCAATTAATGACAGCTTATTCTCTTGAAGCACACCAACACTGAACCCCTCAAACTCTGGCATGCTTTCTTCAGCAACAACTGAATGTGGATCCTCATGACAGGGGGATCTAGCTGAATAAGATGACACCTGGCCATGTTCTCCAAGGTAAGATTTCAGCTCTTCTATGGCTGCTTGTGTATAAGCTGACAATCTTGGGTCTCCATGTCTTAGTTTACTCCCAAAATATAGAAAATCGAGGTCATCACCTGCTGTATGTGGTTGCTCATCAAGAACACTAGTGTGCTCTGGTGTTTCCCTTTTATCCTTTAAGCAACCATCAGTATCTCCATCTGTCTGCCTTCTCTGGCCCAAATCAAGAGAAGCCTCTACAATTGCATGTTTAAATGCCATGGAAGACACCACACTTTGATCTTTCCATTTCAAGTCGAAACTATCCTGCAAATCATGATAATAAGCACAAACCTGCATCTTAGTTGCTTTAATAGAATCAAAACAATTACTTGTCCAAATCAGAAGACATTTTAACTCATAATAATTTTTCTTCATACAGATGTTTACCAACATTAAACCCAGAAAATGTGCTTCACTAAAATTTTCTATGAGCAAATTAGCTGAGAAAATAACTGTTAGACAATGTTGCCAAAACCATTATCATATTGCAAATCGTAGTAGGAGTTGAATCGCATCAAATCACAAATCATATAGTACATTGCTAAGATTTTTTTCTGATTTATTAAAATTATCAAAACATCTGAAAAATATATATAATTAAATCAGAAAAGAATAAAAACTCATCAATCGTCCATTTCCCAACAACATGCACCAAAAAAGTAACACATCATGATATTATCAATTGAGAAAATGTATATGGAAACACACACACACACACACACATCATGATAGTATAGGATTCTTGTCTTTTTTTCCTTTGTTTTCTTTTGTTGCCTTTCAAAAAATTTACCTTAAAATACATACAAGAGTTCCTTTAGTAATTTTGTTCTTTCGTACCTTTCTTGAGTGTAGAATCATGTTAGAAAAAATGGCAGTCAATTCAATTGAGTGAATAAAAACATATCTTAATTTCTTTGTTTTGGATTTTTGAATATCAAAACCCCTTTTCTCCTATTTCCTCTCTCTCTCTCTCTCTCTCTCTCTCTCTCTCTCTCTCTCTCTCTCTCTCTCTCTCTCTCTCTCTCTCTCTCTCAAAAGAAAAATTAAGGATATTTTTAATACAGGAGTGCCTTTTTCATGTTTAATAAGCAAAAAGGTACAAAGAAAGAAGAAAAAATTGAATTCATATCATGAATCGTACGATTCTGATAACATTGTTGTTAGATATGCCTGGAAGGAAGAAATTTATGTCGAAATTTATCAGTGCAATGTTTTCTTATTCTTCTTATTTTATCATTAGGTGATGCTCCCCGACTAAAAGACTGGATGGTTCTTTCAATTGTACGTTGCTCTTTCAGGAATTACTGGGTCCGACAGGTCAGGAAATGTACAGTTTGCTGATGAGCCCAATTCTATAAGGTGGGCCCAAGGTTCAGCTATACAGCCTGTTGATTTAATAAGTGATACCAAAAAGTCCCCCAAACTGGAAGATCCGAACCCATCAATCCGTGGCACACAGATAGACATCCAGATAGTTAAGAAGTAAAATACAGAAACAGTTTGCATTCACAAGACAAAGGCCAAAGCTCAAAATGTTTGGATCTTCCAGTAACTTTGCCAATAGGATCTTCCACTAGTGAAAGAACGGGTGTCCAGGTTAAGCCTTGCTGTAAGGTCTGCTTATACACTAGCTTCATGGGCATTGCACTCCTTTCTTCCACAAAAAATTATTGTTGCTTGGTCTCAAGTCTGGAGGATTTTCATTTTCCCTGGCATCCCCCATCCACAGTTTGGCCCATCAGATCAACAGCGTGAATCAATGAACCACGGGCTCCAAATTTATGGAACTAGGGACGTGAGAAAACTGCACGTTTGCTAACAAGTATGACAATGACCATATAATTTGTCCTTTTTCCATAAGCATGCCAAACAATTCTCTCAACAAACTTGGACTAAGTAAACATTTACAATAACATTTTCTGGTTACCTTACCTCACAAAATTAAAACTAAATAAATAATAAAAATACCTCATGCAGAATTGGGCATGATATTTGCAGCTTTTGTGATGGTTCGGCTACTTCTTCAATAAGGTGTTGCTTTCTCTGATGCATCTCTGCCCCAGGGCTGTGAATGGCTGCATTTGTCCAAGCAGCTTCCACTTCATGCAATATGGAGAAATTCTGAACCTCTGCTATTCTCTCTGAAGTAACTTCCAAGCTCTTTGAGTGTCTTTTGATGCTCTCCTCATGAATTTGCCCAGGTTGATTAACTTCCCTAACCCTTGGGGATGTATTGAAGAAATTATTTGATTGACCATCAGTTTTCCTCCTCTTATACATGGGCCATGAAATCACACATGCATTATTGACAGTTTTTACTGATTGTCTTGGCTTTGCACTATGAGATCCATCTGATTTAGACGAACAAAAAGTAGAGCTCCTTAAGAAGTACGGAGCATCTCTCTTGGAGCTTTGAGCAGGTTTTGGAGTTACCTTCTGCCTTAAAACACTTCCATTCTCGGCATCCACTGCAACAGCATATAATTGAGGTTCTAGGGCTTCCAACATGTCAGGTCCTCCATTTGATTTAGAAGAACGAAGATTCTTATCACAGCTACTAGAGCTCCTTAAGAAGTATGGAGCTTCTTGCCTGGGGCTTTGAGCAGGTTTCGGAGTTACTTTCTTCCTTAAAACACTTCCATTTTCAGCATCCGCCGCAACAGCATATAATTGAGGTTCTTGGCCTTCCAACATGTCATGTCCACCATTTGATTTAGAAGAGTGAAGATTCTTATCACAGCTAGTAGAGCTCCTTAAGAAGTACGGAACTTCTCTCCTGGGGCTTTGAGCAGGTTTTGGAGTTATTTTCTGCCTAACAACACCATTTTCAGCATCCGCTGCAACAGCATATAATTGAGGTTCTTGGGCGTCCAACATGTCAGGTCCCCCAGACCAAAGCAAAGCACTAGTGCCATTGAGACAAGCTCTTGTGAATTTTCCAGGGAAATCATTTGCCGCTGCTGCAAGTTCACAATCATCTAGCAGTGACTTGTGAGGTCTGGCATCAAACTCCCCAATGCATTTCTCACCAGCAGAATTTCCTATATGTGAAGCAATAACTACTTTAGGGAAATCGAAATTCTCTGCTCGAAGCTCACTTTCCAGTGAACCTTTTCCAACTACTTGTGAGGGAGATGAATTGTATTGAGCAACTTTGGGCCAGGACTGGTTTGACATCCCACTGCCAGCTGCGGATGAATCAGCTAATGCATCTCCACAAAACGCTTTATTAGAGATGGATGTTCTGTTCGTCGATGATGGAGCAGATAGATTTGAAGGTTTATAAGTAAATGAGACATCACAAAACTCATTCACTGATTCCTGTTTCTGAAGCATGTCACATCTCTCCTCTGCTTGGCATTCAATGGAAGTCTTCAAAGCTTCCTCCATGCAGTCCACAGTTTTGTTCTGTAATACAGCCTTTTCTGACGGCAGCTTGGCAGCAGAGGAACCATCTGTATCCTGGAAATCTTTGGATATTGGTTCTTTCTTTGATAATTGAGTAGGCACCGACTCCACGACATCTCTCATCTCCAATGAGCTCTCCTGCTTAGCTTCTTCCAATGCACTGCATTCTTCTATGTCATCAAAGACAAGCTGCCTTGGCTCCACAATGGTGTTTGTGTCAATAGGAGATCTTGTGATGGAAGATTCCAATCTCCCTCTGTTGTTATGGGCTGCATCTGGCGTATCAAGAACAATCTCTGTTTCTATAATCCCAGCAGCGCAAGATTGTGGATCATCAATATCATCAACGTCATTAGATGAGAGGTTTAATTTATTTACAGCGTGTTCCGACAGGACAGTTGCATCAGCATCTACTACCTTTTGGAGGCCATCACCTCCAAGACAGTTTAAGTGTCCTCCTGGTTTAATTGATGCATCATCAATACAATTTAACTGCTTAGTGGATCTAGATCGGGTAACTCTTCCACCACACCCGTTGGTGATACCTGAGGAGTCTTTCGATGATTCTATTACACCAGTAGGCTGTTGGTGAGTACCTGTTGACCTTGTAACTCTGCCAGTATGTGCATAGGTAATATTTTCCTTGGACAAACACTTTTCTGAACTTTCTTTCGCACTATTCCGTAGCTCTAGAGCCTTTTGCCTTGACTTGGACCGCTGGATCCTTGCTAGCGATTGATTGAGATCAAAATAGGTCTCATCAATTTTCGCATCTGTCTGAACATGGGGAGAAGCAGCAATGGTGTCCAGCTCAGGAACCTGACTGACATTACATTTCTGGCCAAGCTTGGCTACTGCTGTTGACCTGTCCTCTGCCTCAAAGCATCTATTTGAAGCACAAGTTTCTGTGATCAAGCTGTCAGAAAGCTGCCTATTATCTTCCTTAGCAGCTTGCTTATTGTAAATAGTGCAGTGACCAGTGGATGGAGGAATGGGGGGTCGTGGAGGTGGAAATAAGAGACCTGAAATCAGCTCCTCTCTCTTCAAATCTGCAATGAGATAGCTGATCTTGATATTACAATTGAAGTAAAGAATAACAAGAAAACACAACAAAAAAGTATATCCTTACTTCAAAGTTAAGAACTTAGCAACATGTAGGTCAAAGAGTACAGGACCCAGTCATGGAATATGTAACACAGGAACATATTAATGACGAAATCAATGTGCACGACATGTACCACTTATACCGTCACATATAGGAAGGACAATCATGGAAAAAACTAAGGGTGTCTTTTGACGTATGTCAAATCATGGAAAGAATGGCTATTTCAGTGGAATGGATAAACAATCCGTTCTGCCAAGCATTAGGGCTGTTCAGAAAATGAAATGTGCATGATGTACGGTTTGGTTTTGTTAACATTTCCACTCCAAATGAATGTATGATGCATTCAGGTCTGACCTGCAGTGCTGGGCGAGGGCGTCCAAACATGCATTTAGTTTTCCGTACAACCTTATTTTATATCACAACCTATTTAGTATCTATGAATTTTATGATCTATTTTTTATTTATCAGGACAATGCCTTTTATAATGTTCCATCCTGTGTTAAAAAACTCACCAGTCTAGTTCGAACTTGGCCAAGTCGACTGGTTTGGTTGTCCCTGTCACCAAGTCCAAACTTTCACTTTGCAAAAGATGGCAAACTGATGATTTGTATGACCTGTTTTGTAAAATAGGAAAGATTCTTGTTGACTCAGATAAGTCAAAAATGGAAACCCAAAGGCAGAATTCTGTGACTGAGATGAGTCTGAAATTTTAACATTAATAATATTTACCACAAAATTCTGGTTGTATACTAATATTTTTATTTTTTTTAAATACCGTAATTGATGTGCCGATGATGATAATGATATTGGATGTAATAAAATATGCAAGGACATATTGACATTAGGACCTGTTTCATATGTAAGGATTTCTATTTTGATGATAAAGAACCCAGGAGGCAGGGACAAGGATGGAGCATGGAAAAGGAAAAAAGAAAAGGCATTCACTGGTAGGGAGCTGGTGAAATCCAAAACAATTTATTCTAAACCAATTGTGGATGAAAAGGACAGAAAATGTTTGCCTGGCCATATGTGGATTTCTCCTTGCAAATGCCCTTGCGGTTAATCTGGTTACAAGTCCTCTTTTATTCAATGAAAGCAGTGGCACCCATTGGAGCAGGATTAAAACTTCCGAGTTATAATGAAGTGCAAAATACATTTCCTAAAATAGAAGTTGATATTATGGACAAACCAATGGAAGAATGCCCCAAAAAGAAAGAATGAAAAACTGAATGCACAATTACCTTGAATGAGTGGGCCTAGGTCATCTAGATTGTGGGTTGCTCTTGTACGTGGTATTGGAATGGGCAGGTGGTTCATTACTCTCTCCAATACGAGTTATGCTAGGGTAGGACCATGTGGGTCACTCCATTGCATAAACTATAGAAAGAGACTCATATACTTAAAAAGTGATTTATATTCTTTAGAAAGTGACTTGTATACTTAAGAAGTAATTTGTATACTTTAAAAATGACTTGTATGATTTAGAAAGTGACTTTAGAAGTTACTTAGGGATCATTTGGCAACATGGATTACATGTGAATTGGAATCCAAATCACAATTACCATGGAATCCATGTGAATTGGAATCATCAATTGTGTTTGGCAATATGCATATGGATTCCATGTGAATCCAAAATTTGTGTTTGACACCGTCCTGCATACATGACATGCATTTTACCAATTCTCACACGTGGTCTACTATGATGTTTATGTGAAATCCACCCCGAATACTAGGTGCGTCACTCCCTTTTAGTTGTAGGGCCCAAAAACAGCCTAGACTGTGATTCAAGGGGACCATACTATTGGAAACAGTATATGGGGTGTCCCTCTCCCAACTGTTTCCCTTCGTATGGCCCGCCTGAATCACGGACCAGGCTAATTTTTGGGCCCTACGACTAAAATGGGGTGACACACTTGGTGATCAAGGTGGATTTCATGTAAACATTACGATGGGGTCCACCAATTCTTGAAGTCAACTTTAGTGATTTTCATGCAGAAATTGTGACATGAACCCATATACGCCTTAAAAAATTGTCGGAGATGGCTCACCATGATATTTTATGTAAAATCCACCCTAATCACTAGGTGTGTCACTTAATTTTAGTCATAGTGCTCAAATATCAACCTAGTCCATGATTCAAATGGACCATACTATTGGAAATAGTATATAGGGCATCCCTCTTCCAACTGTTTCCCTTCGTATGGCCTCACCCGAATCATGGACCGGGCTGATTTTTGGGCCCTAAAGTTAAAATGGGATTACACACCTGGTGATCGAGGTGGATTTCATAAAAGCATTAAGGTGGGACATACCAATTCTTGAAGTCAACTACTACCCATTTTCATGTAGAAGTCGTGAAGTGAACCCATCTAGGCCTTAAAATTTTTTATCGGGCATCGCTGACCATGATGCTTATGTGCATCACTCAATTTTAGTCTCAAGGCCCAAATATCAGCCCAATTGGTGATTCAGGTGGGGCCATACAAAGGGAAATAATAATTCTCACCCTCCAAACAATTTCCATTTGTGTGGCCCATCTGGATCACAGATGGGCTTGATTTTTTGTCCTGAGACCCAGTGTTCGAAATATCAGTATTGTGTTACGTATTGCATCATTGGGATATAGATACGTACTAGTTATCGCATGGGATATATCATTTGTATCGGATAATTTATCACACTTTTTGGGAAACATGGGGAAGCATTGGGAAAATTGTTGATTTTTTCAATGAAACTTCAGGGATTGTTAAAAAAGAACTTAATACGCATTTTTAAATCATAACATCTGAAAAAAGAAGTGAACATCATAGGTTTCCTTTGTATAGGGTCATAAGCTATGCGTTGTCTGACTAAACTAATGCAACTATATTCGAATTGAATGCATAGCATTTAGAGTGTATGCGATGATCATTTCATCAAACACTCCTAAATATTTTAAAATTGGTTTCAATTGACAGTTGGTTGAAGGGAATTTTTGAAGAAAAAAATTAGTAATTTTTTATTAAAAATAATTTTTATTTTCTGAAAATTGACACAGACTTAACTAATTAGTAAATCAGCCCTCATACATGCTTGATTTCATGTTTGGAGTGCAACATTGCAAGCGATTTGGGAAATTAGGAAATTTTCAAATTTTCCCTAAATAGGACCACCTACACTCAAATTTCAAAATTAGAGTGTATGTGATGACCGTTTCATCAAAAACTCCTACATACTTTGAAATTAGTCCCCATTGATAGGTGGTTGAAGGAAAATTTAGAGAAAAAAAAAAACCATGGAGAACATGAAGAACCAATGGATATCGAAATTAAAGTTCCAACTCCATGATTTTTCATACAAAACATGAAGAACCAATGGATTTATAACCATTTGACATTGATTTAACATAATTTCAACAAAAAAAAAAAGGATCAGAAATTGAAAATTCACATTGGATCAAACATGTGGGATATACCGGCACTACCTGTGCGTTTCGTATCGCATGGGTGGGATACAAGATGTATCTTGGCATATATCAACCGATATCGTCAATATTTAAAACATTGCCGACACCTACATTTTAGCTTTGTATCTAACGGTTATAGTGGATTTCATATAATCATCATGGTGGGCCCTGAAAAAAATCAAGGGTGGGTGTCTCTCTCCCAACTTTTCCCTTCATATGGACCATCTGAGTCACGAACCGGATTGGGTTTTTGGGTTTTATGGTTAAATTGAGGTGACACACTTAGTGATCAAAGTGGGTTTCATGTAAACTTCATGGTGGGGCCCACCAATTCTTGAAGTCAAGGGACACACTTAGTGATCAAGGTAGATTTCATATAAACTTCGCGGTGGGGCCTATCAATTCTTGAAGCCAAGGCCACTGTCATTTTGGCTCTTACATGATCCATGGTAATGGGCGGTAATGCGGCTTAAAAACATGCCTCTAGCCAAGGAATTTTAAATGGGTGAAACGGTGGTAAATGGACCACCGCCAAATGACTCTCCAAACACACTTACCTTTTGCCTTTACCACCATTTCCATGGTGTCAAACGACCCCTTATATATACTTTAGAAGTGACTAACATACTATACAAAGCGACACATATACTTCAGAAACCTTTAAAAGTGATTTCTATACCTTAGAAGTAATTATATACTTTAGAAGTTAGCTATATATTTTTTGGAAGGATCAATGTTGTCCAATGGCATAAGCGATCCCGTGCAACCCAATGGGGTTGTGCGCTTATGCAATGGCACAGCCCCCCAAACAATTTTTTTTAATAAAAAAATCACAGAAAATGAAAAAATTATATAAAAATACCACACGTCTAGGGAATTATTTTTTATAATTTAATTAGAGTATTAGACTATAATAAGTACATTAACAACTACTTAAATGAATGCATATACTAAAAAGTGTGGGGGAAAAAGCAACATATAAATTTTATTGATGTCATTTTTAGAGAGAATGAGAGTAATAAAGTGTGCATGCATGTGTGTGTATGTGGAGAGAGAGAGAGTTTAAAGATTGGAGACATGACCCAACCGAATAGGGTATTTTGAGTATTTTTATGTATAGGGTATAAATACTCTAATACTCTATGGGATTCAAATTAAGGTTAAGCAAGAGAAACTTTAATGGGTTCTTTGGGTGCTATAAAATTTTAACGCCATAATCCTTTTTTCGAGAAAGTTTTAATTTCAAACATTTATAGGCAAAAGGTGAGAGAAATGATGTTTTTTAAAATTTATATTATAAAAAATATAAAAAATAAAAATAAAAAAAAATCCCAACGGTAAAAAATCTAACAGTTGGGAGGTTCACATATTGTGTACATAATGACATAATCGCATAACTATGGCTTATGTGGTCGCATACTTCTATGTGCAATAGCATAAGCCCAATGGCACAATAATCGTATATGCCACCATGGCATATGCAGTCCACTCATTCAAATTGGCATATGTGATGGCATAATCGCTTATACGATCACATATTTTGACAGCACTAGAAATGATATACAAGTGTGAAGCGAAACGGCTAGAGATTTTAGTGTGGGAGAGGAGAACCGCTTGTTTCAAACTATTAGAAAGTGGCTTATGCGGTCTCATACTTCTCTATGCGACAACATAAGCCCAATGGCACAATAACCGTATATGCCACCATGGCATTTGTGGGCCACTCATTCAAAATGGCATATGCGATGGCATAATCGCTTATACGATCACATATTTTGACAACACTAGGAATGATATACAAGTGTGAAGTGAAATGGCTAGAGATTTGAGTGTGGGAGAGGAGAACCACTTGTTTCAAACAGTTAGAAAGTATAAATAGGTACAAATATAAAGCGAAAGCACAAGTCTCATTCATTATTTGAAGCGACATCTAGTTAAAAGGATCGTGCAACTAAGAACTTCATATATGAATTGATGTTGTAATTTATATATGAGCCATGAAGTTCATTGATATGGATCGACATGCATACTATTGTATCATATGCATGCTATTGTATAAATCAACGTATAAGTATTTGCATTCTGAATATAAATTTACATTACAACTTAATATACACCAAGAGTATAGCATTGCAATTTTAGGTCAGGAACAATATCGATCTAGATTGCAAATAACCCATAATCCGCAACATGCTATTCAGAACAGAAAACAAAGGCAGCTTGGCGATTCCAGGTTCCACTCGAGTGGACAGATGGGGAAAACCAATCTATAACCACTTCTTGGTTAATATCTCACATGGCTCCCTTAACCACCTCATAATAGAAAGGGATCCAAAAAGTCCCTATCTTGGGTGACAGATCCAATAGGCTACACTAGAAGTGGCTGTTATTTTTATTTTTTTATTTTTCTGTTAATGAAATTAAAGGGTTGTTTGCTAATTGTCCTATTTCATTTAATTTAGGCCCTTATGTGGGTAATTTTAAAGAAGATGACTTGCGAAGTTCGGTGTGACTGCTTTTATTGTATGTTGGAGACTCTTATCCATTTGCCTTAAAATGGATAAACCTCCCCTCCAATAAATTGTTGTTAATTATAAAAAATGAAGAAGAAGTCCTAGCAAAACAATCTTTCTAAAGCCTATTGATTTTTTTGAGAGGAAACAAAATTATTTATTAAGAAACCTATCACAAGGCAGGGAAAGAATACACCTAGCTCAATGATAACAACCCAAAAAGGAAGAGATAGATGCACCTTTGGCTGCATTAACATATCACTCTATCCATGGAGGTCCCGCCATTCCTAAAACAATGATTGTTCCTCTCCTTCCAAATTGCCATGATGAGGAGCCTCCAAGCTATTTTCCTGGCTTTCCTACCACATCCTCCATGCCATGCCCATAGGAGGACATCAATGGACCGAGGCATGACCCAAGATATCTGAGCCGCAGTAAGGACCGACCCATATCGTGCGAGTAAAAGGACAATGAATGAACAAGTGATCAATTGACTTCGTGTCCGCCATGCATGGCAAACATATATCGGGGAGAACAAGTGATCTTCGCTAGAGGTTATCAATAGTTAACTCTCTTTTGTGACCAACCAACTAAATGAACACTACCAGGGTGGGCACTGTAAAACCAATGTTGAAATGGATGCGCAGGACCGAGACCTCTGTCTAACTTTGCCAAAAGGCTGAAGATGGAACAAACATAGAAGTTCCCAAATCAATGACCTTTCCATATCAGGGAATCCTTGTCTTGAGTTGAAGGAGCAACAAGCTTGAGATGATCCAGCAAACCGATGAACTACAAAGCCTCCATGTTAAAAGGATTCCTACGACATGGAGGACACCACACAATCTAGCCACCGCAAAGGGAGAAGCATTGAAAAACAGTAATGTCACGGTCTGGAGCAAGAGTGAGAATTCTTAGAAGTCCCTCCTACATATCTCAAAGAATGAGGATAACTTGTTTGAACTACTCATGGTTTTCCGTAAAGGCCGTTACATGTTACAAGGTCGTAACGGCCATTATGAAAAAAAAAAATGACCCATAACGGCCCATTACGCCCCCCTGTAAAAGTTGTAATGGCCCCATAACAGTCCATTAGGGGGCCGATACAGGTTTTTTGGATTTTCTTTCAATGAGAGAGAGAGAGACCATGACAGTCGTTACATCCTATATCAAGGAGGGTACAAGAATCAAGAATCCAAGATACATGATACATCCATATTCAAGAATCAAGAAGATTCAAGAGTCAAGACTCCTCTCCAATCTCCATCCACTGAATTGATTGAACTCTCTTTCTAGTGTAGTTTCTACTTTCTAGTTCAATCAAGGGAACATACATAACATCACTCTCTCTTTCTATCACTCTTTCTATCTCATTTTCATTTTGAGTTTCATATTTCTAAGTTTTCTAAGTTCTAACTTCTAAGTTTCTAATTCTAAGTTTTAACTTCTAACTTCTAACAACTTCTACCATTTTATTTTTTTTAGTTTGTTTGTTAATTGATTTGTTACTTTGTTAGTTGTTACAACTTACAACTTACAAGTGACAAGTTACAACTTACAACTTACAACTTACAACTTACAACTTACAACTTACAAGTACAAGTTACAACAAGAATTCAAGATCAATACTCAAGTCAAGGGGCAAAGGTGAAGAGAAGACAACTTAGACAAGAATTGGGAAGTTAAAAGTTGGAACCTCTTTTAGATTTGTAATTTTAATTTTGTTTGTGTGTAAATCTCTCTCTCTCTCTCCTTCTCTTTCTACAAGTGTAAAACTCTCTCTCTTTTTCTCATTTTCTTTTCCCTCTTCTTCTCCCTTTCTACAAGTGTGAGTGTGTAACTCTCTCTCTCTCTCTCTCTCTCTCTCTCTCTCTCTCTCTCTACTAGACTACTAGTCTACTACTAACTAATACTAGTGTAAAGTGTGTAAGTGTAACTCTCTCTCTCTCTCTCTCTCTCTCTCTCTCTCTCTCTCTCTCTCTCTCTCTCTCTCAAGTCCCATCTCTTTAGGCTCTTTACTCTTACTCTCTTAGATCTTACTACTTAGTTCTTAGTCTCTTACTTTACTTTAGTTTTCTTTTTATTTGTAGTTTACTTTCTAGTTTCTAGTTAGTAGTTACTTTTTAGTACTAAGCTACTAGCAAGTGGCAATCAATACTACACGCACCACTATCCACCATCATAATGTCTTCTTCCCAATCTTCCTCTTTGAAGCCCAAGTCGAATGACCCGGGTTGGAAGTATGGGCACTACTGTAGTACTACGGAAAAGACTCACATAGTAAGTGAGTTATGTGGGTATGTGAGTTCCAGTGGCATTGCAAGGCACAAGCAACACCTTGCACATTTACCAGGGTCAAATGCAAAAGCATGTGACAAAATTACTCCAGAAATCCGAAGGGAGATCGTGAAGTATATGGAAAAACAATCAAAAAAGAAATGCGAGTGAGTGCCTTACGTCAGGAGGAATATCTGGAAAAAGATGCATATGAAGATATAAATGTAGTTAATGTAGATGAAGCTAGTCCCACTCCCCCTACTTCGACCGGCCGGTCTAGACCACAAGTACAACCATCGAAAAGAGCCCGAGGGCATGGGCCCATGGATAGATGGTGTAGACCACACCCTGAGGATGTGATCAACCAAAGGGTAGAGGAAAAGGGCTGGCTCAAACAACTTTAGAGAACCGGTATAAACAAAAAGATAGGAAAACCACAATTCAATATATTGTTAAGTGGTTTTACCAAACCGGCATTGCTTTCAACGCCGTTAAATCGAAAAGTTTCAAAGTAATGGTTGAGGCTATAGGTCAATTTGGACCTAGTCTTAAACCTCCTTCATATCATGAAATGAGGGAGACATGCCTAAAAACTGAAGTTGAATATACACAATCCTTCATAGCTGAACATAAGGAATCATGGAAAATATATGGTTATTCACTAATGGCCGATGGATTACCCGATAGATTCGATCGGTCTCTCATTAACTTCTTGGTAAATTGTCCAGCTGGGATAATGTTCTTGAAGTCAATGGATACATCGGGCCATTCACACACAAGAGAATATTTGTTTAACTTACTAGATAGTGTAGTTGAAGAAATAGGTGAGGACTATGTTGTACAAGTAATTATAGATAACGCAGCCTCGTATGTAATGGTCAGTCGTCTTCTTATGGAGAAGAGACGATGTTTATTTTGGACCCCCTGTGCGGCCCATTGTATTGATCTTATGTTAGAAGATATAGGTAGATTATTTATAAATGTGATTGCAAGGGCTAGAAGAATCACGGTCTTTATGTACAAATACACCCTTCTTCTCAGTCGAATGAGAAAACACATTGGGGGTAATTTGCTACGTCCAGTAGTCACCCATTTCACTACAGCCTTTTTAACACTACAAAGGTTACATGCAAAGAAATCAGAACTTAGAAGCTTTATAGTGTCGGCCGATTTTACAAGTGAGCCTTGGTCAAAGAAGACTGAAGAGAAACGGGTTCAACAAACAATTTTTTCTCAAAGTTTTTGGACTCAAGTGATAAAGGCGCTAAAATCATCCGAGCCCTTAATCACTGTGTTGTAATTAGTGGACGGGGATGAGAAGCCCGCAATGGGCTACATATATGATGCGATGGAGATGGCAAAAAATAAGATCATAGACCATTTTAACTATAGAGACCGTAATTACAAACCAATTTTAGATATTATAGATAGAAGATGAGGCAGCCAAATGTCATCCCCATTGTATTTGGCTGCTAACATCCTTAACCCAGCCTATTTATTCGCTTCTGCTGATCCAGCAGAAGCACTAACTATGCATATTGTTGGATTTATTGATGTCTTGGAAAGAATGATTACAGATAGAGGAGAACAGGATAAGATGTCAACTTTGCTGGACTTCTATACAAAAAGTGAAGGGATATTTTCAAGGGATATTGTAATAAGACATCGGACAATGAAATTACCCAGTAAGTACTTCTATGAATGTTAGTGTACAGTATACTGTCTGTGTACTGAACTCTTACAAATAGTTTTTCTACAAAGTGTCTCTTAGAGACTAAGACTCTAACCTACTTAAACTGTTTTTCTCAGCTGACTGGTGGGCTGCCTATAGAGTGGACCCGAACAGGAAGGATCCAGCTCTAAATAAGCTGGCTATGAAGATTCTTGGACTCACGTGTTCTACCAGTGGTTGCGAGCGCAATTGGAGCATGTTCGAGGCGGTAAGTTTAGACTGTTTAGTAATTGTTTTTTTGTAAACTTTGATTTTTTAGTGGCCTAAGATAAATTAATTACTTAAATAACTAATGCCAAATGTGCTTTCTTTCTTGCAGATTCATACTAAGAAAAGGAATCGCCTTGAACAAAAAAAAAAACTCAACGACTTGGTTTTCATTCAATACAATCAAAAATTGTGAGAACGATTCAAAAGTAGGAAAGAAAAGTCCGGTTTCTTTGACCCTATCTGATTAGATGAGTTGGATGTAGATAACGAGTGGCTCATAAAGACGAAGGACCCGGTATTTGCTGGAGAGGAGCTGACATGGGCACAAGTTGAAGATGTCGTATACGGATCGACACCTGGTGAAGGTAGTACCATTGGAAGGCGAAGGATGGAGGGGAGCCGGGGGGCGAGTAGTAGCTGTCAACCTGTTGATGAGATTGAGGAGATCGAAGAAAGAGATGGTGATAATGATGATCAAGTTGAAGATCACCCATCATTGGATGTTGATGAAGTATTAGTACGTACAGATGATGAAGAAAAGGAAGAAGAAGAAGAAGTGTATGTGGAAGAAGGAGATGAGTCAGATGACTCGAATGATGATGGTGGTGGTGGTGGACCTAGTGGTGATATGCCACAATGGCTACTAAATCAATGTATATGATTATTGATTAGATAAATAATAAATACATAACTTCTTAATTTTGTTTAATATTTACTAAGTCTAAGTGTGTTGATGTTATTGATTGTTGATAACTTGATATATTATATATCATGAAGTGTTGAATGTTAAATATAGATATTTTATATTTGTTAAATGTTAATTGTTAAGAAGTTAACTATATTGTAATTTGTAAATGTATCATTTCATTCATATGTATGTAATTGGTTTTATTTTATTTTTATTTTACTTAAATTAAATGTATTTCATGTCCCAATGACATATAATAATTTATTTTGATTTTTCTAATTTTTTTATTTTTTTTTGAAAAAAATGTGATATATATATATATATATATGCGACCGCATATGTGCACACACATATGCAATCGCACACAATCGCATATGCTATTCGACAACATTGACTAGTAGAAATCATGACCGTCTATAAATAGTAAGTTTACTATTTATAGTAAGTCGCGAATTCTAGGAGTTTTAGTCGTAGTTTGATTTTGATTTCTTTCTCATTGCTTGGTATCCCTATTTGAAGGGTTGTGAACTCGTTTTTTCCATTCATCAATCAATTTCGAATTTATTAGAATTTATTTCTATTTTCTTGCTTTCTTTCCTAGTGGATTCGAGAAGTCTCTGTGAGGAGTCTAGAGAAGCTCCGTGGATTCGGAGTAGTTCTCCTCTTTTGGTCCAACCATGCTAGGAATGTATCTGTGACACATTCTACATCAATTTGATAGGCTTATTGGATATGGATCATGATGTTAAATGGCAACACAGGAGGATGCAGTCCTTTCTATTGAAAATTCATAGATGAACAACAGTCAAAGCTTTGGAGACACTGAATATTGGGAATTGCCAAAATGAGCCTAATCCTCAAGATACAAGATGAGAAATCTTGGAAACTTCAAAATTATTTGGTAAATTTAATATATTCTTCATTTAAAAGACAGTGTTCTATAGGTAATGAAGCATTTGAATGCATATAATATAATGATGCTCATGTTATAGTCTGAACATAGAAATTCTGTATTCACTATAGACCCAAGGAGACTCATGATTTGAAGAAGAGATAGGAAAGGTGCACAAGGAAGAGGAGGATTTTTTTTTTCCGCCTTTTTGCATTTCATTCTCAGTCTCTGATGAGAAGGAAGAGGGCTGCATTCCTAATGTGGAGACAGATGACTCTTGGTCATTGTCTTTGACAATGTTGTTTATAATGGACAGGTTTTGGTATTTTGTTGAGATAACAATTGGAGTTGTATGATTTGAGTGGATTGCACTTGATAATCATTATTTTATTGACAGGTGTGAATAAAAAATTGCTGCATGATGACTAGCCCCCTTTTTTTTATACTCTGAATTTCCTTACTTAAAAAGGTGGAAGAAAAAAATCAATTTACAATTCAATTCAATATGCCCCTGTTACAATTTGCAACATGATTTTGATTTTCAGAACATTGCCCTAAACCATAAAAACACAAACTCAACCATGGCCCATGGGAGGGAGATGATATGTCCACCCCTATAGGGTAATTTGGTTGCAAGTTTTTCCAGTGAATTATTCTAACCAAACTGGTTTGGACCAGAACTGGCCACCAAAACAGGCCTGGTGACCTTAGGACCCAGTTACTCGTGGGGATAACTCATAACTCATCATCATCATCTAACCCACATCCCAACAAATTGGGGTCAGCTACATGAATCCTTCTCCACCATTCCACTCTATCAAGTGCCATAACCTAGTTAAGGCGATAACTGTTAAAAAATAAAAATAAATAAATAAATAACGAAACTACATCTGCCAAAGCTCAAACCAAACAGTTAGGCCCTGTTTGGCAGAAACCTAAAAATGAGTTCATTTCATTTTAGTAAACAGTAATCATGTACATAATCACTGTTAACATGAACTAATTACGTATTAGAGATCAAGATCTCTAAAAAGATCAACACTTTTACGGGCCTACCAAACATGGCCTTAGAATTTAACCACTAGGCTACAGCAGATTAGCAGTTTATTCTCACCTTCTTTGTTATTTCAAATGAAGCAGATTTCAGGGCCAAAAAGAGGCCAATCAGGGCAGACCGTTAGACAGAACTGCTCGCAAAAATGGGTCAATGTCCAGTCAGGCGTTTAAATCATTAATCCTAACAGTCACTATGGCGGAAAAATTACAGTGTGAAGGTAGAACTATCAATCCTGGGGTTAGTTTGGGCCCACATTTTGAGATTGTTGGGCCCGGGCGCAGACCATCAACGACCATAATTGCTGGGGAAAATAGGGGAAATGGTATTTCCACCCCCAACATTTGATAATTCCAACCCCACAGGAGTAGTTTTTTTCATCACAAGTTTTTTTCAGCGAGCGAATTCCTGAGATCCCATCAGTTCAAGAATTTCGGAGCGGGAAAATGGTAAAGGACCTCAGGATGAAACGGAATGAAACAAGAAGGTGATAAAAACCCCAGAAATTGATAGAAGGAGAGTCGAGTCGTACCTTTCAGATCGGCGGATCGGTGAGCAGGGTTCCGGAGCCAAGAAGGGGGGCGAATGCCGTTGATGAGGAGATTGGAAGCGAGGGATTGGTCGTAGGAGTGCGTTTGGTTTTTCAGCTGATCGAGGATCCAGTTCCTGCGATCGAAGATCTGCATGAAGAGGTTCTCGAGCGTCGTCATTTCCGGAATGGAGAGAGAGAGAGAGAGAGAGAGAGAGAGAGAGAGAGAGAGGAGTTTGAAAATGCTGGGTAGGGAAATGAGAGGGAGGGCTTTCGCTATTAGAGAGCGGATAGGAAAGAGTTCGCGTTGAGAGAGAGAGAGAGAGAGAGAGAGAGAGAGAGGAGTTTGAAAATGCTGGGTAGGGAAATGAGAGGGAGGGCTTTCGCTATTAGAGAGAGGATAGGAAAGAGTTCGCGTTGCCTCTGTCGCGACTCACGCACCAGCGTATGTCGACCCTTACTGGGGTACACATGAATCGTGGTCCAATGATTGGAACCGTCCATGATATGGATTATATGATACTATGGTCAATTTAAAAATATATATATACTTTGAAAATTGGTTTTACCATAACTGCGTATAGATGAATTTAAAGCAATGAAAGGAATTTCCAATGGCTTGCATTCAACTTTATAAATCAAATGCTAGGTTCATTAGTAAAGTGTAATTATGAACTAACAGATTATTTATTGTACTAACTATAATACAGACGGTTCAAATAATTGGATCATGTCAATATGTGGGCCCCGCTGGAGGGGGGACACATATAGGATCTCAATTGCGACAGGGGAAAATAAACTCAAGAGGGAAGCGCCGAAGGGGAATTGCTTTTGAAATTCGATAAATGGTAAGGCGACTCACTCGAGAAGAGACTGAAGAAGGATTCGCGGCTTATATGCTAAAGTGGCCCATGAATGAGAAATCGAGGCCATTCATCAGGTTCCTAAAACAGTAAAAATACTTTATATAAAAATAATATTTAGGATAGAAATATGTATAAATATAATTTTCACAATTGGTCATTGTTATCTGAACCGTTCATTTTCATAAAAATATGGTATAGATTTTTATTACTGGACTTATTTCTGACTCATTTGAATTTTCACCATTGTCCACATTTTTAGTGGGCCACATTATTAACATCTGTTAAAATTTGGCACATGCGCCGCGAATAGCTTCTTTGGCCTGTCTTGGTGCGATTGCCGGAGCGTTTGCTTCCGAGTCTGAAACAGGCACTCCTATGCTAGTTTAGCACCATTTAGGAAATGGTGGTCACTCTTCAGCCATAAATACGGGGTAGTTTTACGCAATCCAGACCGTCGAAATCGCTAAACCAATTTAGGACGATCATAACTGAAACATTACACTTACAAAATCCATCTGATTTTTTGAACTTGGACGATCCGTTATTTCACTTTTAGCCATCCATTTGATAGACGCTGAAATAATGGTTAAGATTGCTTAATCGTTGTTACTTTTAGAGATATGGTCCATCTGGATTGGGACCCACATTTTGGATAGTCTGGATATCTTCACATCGGTGCTACAAGTGAAGGCTTGCAATGGGCCGGGCCGGGTCTGGATTTTGAACTGGCAGTCTGGGCCTATTCAGAAAGGTGATTTTGTTGGGCGCAGGCCCGGTCCATTGCCTGCCTCAGGAAGAGATACCACCATTTACAAATTGGTGATGAACTAACACAGGTGGCTCGCGCGTTGAAACAGTGTTTTAAAAGCCGGACCGGACCTTATCCTGTTTCCTTCCGTCGTTCAGGCCGTCCACCCTAAACAGACACATGTAGGTTTGTAGCACAGATGGAAGCGTTTGCTTTTTGCAATGTTTGTCGTGGTAAATCTGGATCGTCCATGTGGTGGGTCTTATTTGTAGATGGTCCATGATTGAACCTCAATCCGCGTAGACAATCCTAGCCATTAGTCTATCCATTGGTCAGAAATTACAGCGTCTTAATTCATCAGTCTGTCCACGTACTCACTGTCAATGCAAATTACAGATTTTATAATTTCTATAAAAATAGTTTAAGAAATCGAAAATATAAATATATGCTGAATCACATGTAATCACGTTGTTCTTGAGGCGTTATTTGCCTATTTTAAAAACCAATTCAAAATACTGATAAGTTGCTGGCAAATAGCTTATTGGATACAATGAGCATATTTGTGATTCTGCATACAGCAAATACAAATAATCATGAATGGAACTTTGTGTACACAAATATTTTTGTCTGGTAGATAAATAAAAGAAAAACTAAGATTCAGAAAGAATATTAGAAAATTTAGACTACTGCTCTTGTTTGTTTCTTAAAATCTTTGATTAAGGTTCATATGAACCTTGCTGACTAATCAGAGTACACCGTTGCTTTTCTTGTAGGGTTGTAAGTGAGAATAGTTTGAGTGTTGGTGATGGTCTAATGAACCACCCAAGCACTGTTTATATAGGTCATGGTCGTTGATCATTTTGGTCCAGAGTTATAACTCAATATGACCGTTATATGACTGTTGGTGAGAAACTAGTCGTTGTTGGTAGTTTCTGACTATTGTGCATGTAGTACAACTAGTTGTTGCATGCTAGCTGTTTAGACTCACTTGCTAGCTGTTTTATGACTGTTGGGCTAGGCCACATGCAACGGTTTCTGCATGGTCTAGTTTAATGTTACATATGCTAGAAATTGATGTTTGGATACAACAAAAAAATATAAAAATAAATGTAAGAAAATTATTTCACTAGGCTGAATCACGTATAGAATACGCTGCTCTTAAAGTGTAATTCACCCCCTTATCAATTGTTGATGGGTTACAGGCGAATTACTTCCAGGATAAGACAAGCCTGTTCTGAATCCAGCATGCAGCAACCACGATGGGTCCACTATGGAACATTGTAACACAATTGATCTATTCTGGCAGGATCAGATAGAGAGAAATGTTCACAGTATTCACTAAGGAGATTTGGATGTTTCTGATGGGAGAGATGGTGTGTTAAGATGAAGTGCAAAGTACACCATCTAGCGCCATCTAGCGCCACTATAGCCACACTGCCTCACTGCCCACGCCATCGCCCTCGCCCACGCCTGAGCCTGAGCCCAAGCCAGAGCACGCCCGTGCGTGCGTGTGTTCCAGTTCTACACACCGAAACACGCAACCCGAGTATTTCCTCCTCCAAAAACTCCAAGTAAGAATATTCTTCACAAGTTCTCATATAAACCATAAAACTTTTCTTTACATTTTCAATGTGGGACAAAGCACACACACCGCACTTTTGAATTCAAAAGTTAAAAAAGCGTTTTGGCGGGAAATTCTCTAAATTTTGAAAATTCAAATTTTCTCTTTTCAAAAAACCACTGATTTTCAACAATCCCCTACTGGTTTTTTAAAACAATAAAAACTCTGCCAAAATAATAACAGTTATTATGCATAAAGAAAGATATCTTGCGATTTAAATCTTTCCTTAGTATAAGTATTTTAAAGTTATTTCAAAATTTCTAGTTGCCGTAGAATTGAACCAGTTATTCATATATGATATAACCGAAAATATCACACACATAATAGCTCCTGCGTTACGTGTTCCTTTATAATCTCGCTTAGCACTTTTAATGGCCACGTGCTTATCCTGTTTCATGAACGATCCCGATATAACTTTAACTCTCATGAGAAGCGGCACCACTTCTACTTTCACATAGGTGAAATCCTTCCAGTGTTTCTGTTAAAACACTTGTCTTGTTTGACTGGACTTCATTGAGAATTTAATACTCATCCTTCTTTTATAACGGTCAGCACTATCATCCTGGATGAGATTATTTAATTTTATTTAGTGCTGAAACTTTTTACTTATCAGTGAATTGTTGTTACTCATTAAACCCAATATTTAGAGATTTTTTAATTTTTGGTAGGGTTTCTTTCACTGGTGAAACTTTAAGTAAAGAGTTTCAACCCCATCCCTCTAGATGTTGTCCTTACTACATCTTTTATCAAAGGTTTAGTAAAAGGATCAGCCAAGTTATTACTCGACTTTACATATGAGATCGCAATGATTCCATCTTAAATCAACTGCTTATATAGTCATGTCTCAAACTTGTGTGTCTGGACTTCCCATTATAAGTACTGCTATAGGCTCTTACTAGAGTGGCTTCACTATCACAATGAAGTGAAACAACCAATATAGGCTTCGCATAAAATTGGATTTCTAATAGAAGATTCCTTAACCACTCAGCCTCTTTGCTTGTAGCAACTAAAGCTATGAACTCAGATTCCATAGTTGAGTGCGTTATGCAAGTTTGTTTCTTAGATCCCTAAGATACAGCTACACCTCCTAGGGTGAATATCTACCCTGTAGTGGACTTGTTGTCCCTTGCACTCGATATCCAACTTGCATCAGTATATCCTTCCAATACTACTAGAAATTCTGAGTAAAATAACCCTAGTTATTTGATTTTTTTAAGATAACCTAGAATTCTACTTATTTTTTACCAGTGTTCAACACTCGGATTACTCGTAAACCTGCTCAGTTTACTCACAGCGTATGCTATATCCGGTCTTATGCATTGCATACATAAGACTGCCTATAGCACTAACATACTCTAGTTGTGCAAGTGCTCTTCCACTATTTTCTTTTGACTTGATACTTAGATCAAATGGAATCTTTGCCTCTTTAATTTTCAAGTGATTAAACTTGTTTATTATTTTCTTAATATAATGAGACTGACATAATGAAAAACCCCCCACTATGTTTTTTTAATTTTGATACCTAATATAGTATCTACTTGTCCAAGATCCTTCATTTTGAAAACCGAAGAGAAACTTTTTTGTTTCAATTACACCTTCCATTTTATTACTGATTATTAACATATCATCTACATACAAGCATATGATTACAACATAATTATTACACACTTTTGAATATATGCATTTATTAGCAATATTATGTTCAAAACCATAAGACAAAACGTTAGAATCAAATTTATCATGACATTGTTTTGGTGTATACTTTAATCCATACAAAGACTTAACAAATCTACACACTTTTCTTTCATTGCCTAGTAGAATAATTGCTCCATGTATACCTCCTCATCGAGATCACCATTCAGGAATGTTATCTTCACGTCTATTTGATGGATATGAAGATGATGTATGGATGCTAGAGCGATAAGATCCTAATCGATGTTATTCTAGCTACTGGTGAATAAGTGTCAAAATAATCGATTCCTTCTTTCTGTCGAAAACCCTCAGTAACTAACTTTGCCTTAAAGGTTTGATTGTACCATCTGTGTGATATTTTTTTCTTAAATACCCACTTACAACCTATTGGTTTAGAATCTTGAGGTAGATCTATCAATTCTCATGTTTGGTTAGATATTATGGAATCCATTTTATCATTAATAGCCTCTTTCCAAAAAAGCGGAGCCTCTTGAAGTCATAGCTTCACTAAAGGTTTTAGGTTCATATTCTATAGTTAAAACCATAGATATTTTCTTAATAACCTTCTCTCTATCACCCTCAACTAGATGAAAAGAGAGTTGTTGAGAGTCTATATGATCAGGATCAAGACTCTTCTCTACTCTTACTCTTTGACTCCTACGGAGTTTACTTGGAGTTATATCTTCTATTTATGTTTCTTTTATAATTTCATTAGGAAATTGAATCTCAGCATTCTTTTCCTCCGTGAATACAGAATTCGCAAAGAACTCTACGTCTCTAGACTCTATAATTACATTGGAGTCTAAGTGTAGAAGTCGATATGTCACACTCCAAACTCAAAAACTAGGCTCACAAAATTCTCGATCACCGAATCCGGCGCCGACAGCCTCCGTAGTACCCCATTCTTGGTTCCCAGTGCCCATTCGCCAAGTTCCGATCCTTGTATGCTACGAGGAGGATTTTCAACGTCAATTTGATTTATAATAAGAAAAACCAAAGGCATAACCCACAAACAACGATCAAAAACTCCATCACATTTCCATTATGATCAAAAACTTTATAAGTACAATGAGTATAAAGGGAAATACAATGATAATGGACAAAAAGTTTCAAGATGATCTGCTAAGCACTCCTTCTTCAGCGCTGCTGCGGTCTAACATCACCTGCACGCAACGGTCGTGCATAAGTTTAGGAAAAGCTTAGAGGATGGTGAAAGTGTATGTGCAAGGTAGCAATACAGTTATGCAGTATCAGAGTAATGCAGAACATGCTGATGAATCCATGAATATCATTAGCCGTACCAAGGCTATGCGATGCAAGACATGAATGATCTCGGCCATACCAAGGCCATGCGATGCGAGATGCAACTCAAGTATACAAATCCTCATCTGAGTCCATATGTCAATACAGTTTAAATCTGGAATATCACCAGGGTCTAATGTACTTTGAACCAGATTGTAGCCCCATCGCGCACAATAAGGTGAGTGGAAGAGACTTCACTATCCGTCTGCCAATATCGGGCCCGGCTCGTCGATAGCGGACCCATTCCTCGAGCTGGTCAAACTCAGCCTAGCCTTGTCCCACCCTCTCGGGTAGGTAAGGCCGCACCCCCTTCCAACCGACCACGACACAGTGGAAAGCACGACCTTCTGGTAATCGGGGCACTCGACGCTCATGCACCTACTCGGTCTAGACGTTGGAGCAACCTCCTGGTACCATAAGGGTTTAGGGACTTTCACTCAGGGATATCTATAGCATCCCATGTAGAACAAGATTTCTGGTATCCAATCTTGCCAACCACGATACGCCTGTGGCGGCTACGGCCCTGATGTCGCTAAGGCGTACAGTAACTATGTCACACAATGCGAAATGCATGAATCACACTATCCAGTCATGTAGCAATCCTGCGCGTATCACGCGCACATGTAGGGTAACATCGCCTATCCGGGAGCCCATAAATAATCTACCCGAAGACATATGCTATAATCAGTCACTTCTCATATCAAGCATACATATGATGCATATGATCATGAATCATGGAACTGTACTAAACATGTTATATGGCGATGGATTCTTGTTCGTAACGAAGATGGGCCTAAATGGCCTACACACTACAAGTATGGGCCTAACAATGGGCCCTCGGGAGACTTACAATGCAGACATTTAACCATCATTGCTCTACAATGTGGATGTCAAACCATCATTGCTCCCAAGGCATAATCGGATCGAATGGGCGGAATCAAATGGGTCAAATCGAATGGACTGATTCAAATGAGTTGATCAAATGGGCCGAATCAAATGGGCTGAATCGAATGGGCCGAATCGAATTGACCGATCAAATGGGTCGAATCGAATGGGCCGATCAAATAGGCTTCATGTATATCAAATAGGCCGCACCCATAGGCCTTATGTACATCGACTTGGGCTGCACCAATGGGCCTCAGGTATAACAATCGGGCCCACCCTTATGTATTTTGTGATCTGACCTATTCATAAGTTACAACATGGAGATAAATGAAATGAAAACAAATATCAACTTAATCGGAAACTACCGTGGTCCTTAGGAGTTCGAACGGTGGATGTCACAGTCCACTATTTAAATGGTGGGGTCCACTTTGAACTTTAGATATAACCCATCCTTTTACTCGTGCCATGAAATGATATCTCAATATGGTTGGATAGTTTGGATGCAACGTATGCATCATGGTGGGCCCCACAGTCGAAACAATGGACGGTGTAAACAAGACACATACATCATGTAGGGCCTACGGGCTTGCTGCTGCCAAGAGGAGCAGCCACATAGCTGCTATACGTGCAGCATACTGCACAGAAAAGGCAGAGGTGGGTCCCACGTAGGGCCCACCATCATGAATATTTGATATATAATATAACATATAATATATATATATATAATACATAAAACAACGTCCAGGCCTGGATGGCCTGGACAGTCACATGCAACAGGGGAAGGGGTATCCCCATATGTGTGATGGGTCCCACCGTCCAAGGACGGTGGACGGTGCGGGTAAAAGACATTCACTATGGTGGGGTCCATGAAAATGGACGGACAGTGTGGATGGCATCCATATAGTAGCTGGGTCCCACGTGTGGCCCACCATAATGTTTATCTGTCGTCCAAACTATTGATAACGTCACACGGACCTGGATGAAAAGGAAAAACAAATTTCAAAATGATCGAAAACTTCTAGACACCCAAAGGGTTTCAAGGGCAGATGTTCAATCAACATTGTTTCCTATGACGTGGGCCACCTGAGCCATGTATACGACTGATTTTGGGAGTGGCCCGCTGCCTTAAGGGGGGCCCACCAAATGCAAGGCGTGGATGTTCAACACACATCACGGTGGGGCCTGCATTGGGGCCCACGACCCTAACCTCTCACGTCCACGGCAGTAGCGCCTGCTGCTTTGGACATCAGCGACAGAAGGTTCTGCTCCCTCCTTTATAAAAAAAAAAACATTTTCTCAAGGTTTCCACGGTAGGACCCGCATCGGCAAAATCCACCTCACCTATTGGATTCTACAATTTATAACAAATCCATCAGGCCCAATATTGAGCATGTTTCGGAGTACAAAAATATCGGAGTGAATTTCAATGGTAAAGTCACTATCTTCTATGCTATGGCCTGCCAAATGATCGTATTAGCTTCATTTTTTGGCTCAACGTCTAAAATAACTTGGGAAATCAGATGGACTGCGTGGATTAAAGCCATACATCAAGGTGGGTCCTACACAAGTGGCTCGCCCCAAAAGCTTGTTGAATCAAGCAATATTTCTGTTTTCCATTAACGTCTAACGTCCCTGGATGCTGGACGGTTTAGGCATACCACATATTAAGGTGGGCCACTAAATGGCAGGATGGTGTGGATATAACACATATATAAAGTAGGCCCCACCTACAGATGGCTTGGATAAAATACATGCTTCATGGTGAGGTCCATCTGGGTGGGCCACACGGCTACATCATCACATACAATAAAAAAAAAGGAAAGAGAGAGGGAGAGAGGCATCGACGAGGATGGAGGGGCCCCGCCACTATAGGCCCCTCTTTGAAACAAAGCCTACATTAAGGTGGGTCCTGCCATAAGTGGGCCCTTACATCACAAAAAAATAAAGAAATGGAGATCCAAGATCACCCACCGTCTTCTTCTTGCTCTTTAGGCTTCCTTTGCTCCTTAGCTTCGATCCTAATGGAAGAGATGGAGTTTGGATGGTTAAGATAGGAGATGAGAGGGTAGGAAGTGGGTTACACATAAAGCTCTCATGGAGAAGAGAAAATGTTTGGATGTGTGGTGTTTTTGGTTGCTTGAAATTAAGCTTGAGAAATGAGAGAGAGGGTTGTAGAGAGAGAGAGAGAGGGATGGGTGATGGAGAGATGGATGTGGTGAGTGATGGGTGTAAAAACTTTTTGACTTTTAGGGGTAGATGGTGTAAGAAGGGTATGAGATGTGTAAGAACTTTTTGACTTATGGGGTTGCTTGGGGATATGTGTGAGGTGATGTGTACTTAATATGTACTTGACCCTTGATGGGATTGATGGATTGATAGATGTGACATTCGGTAGAGATTCTCTTAAATTTTGCAACGTGCAGCATTTTCCTCGAAATGAACGCGGCCCCACATCTCCTAGCCTGGGTCTCGCTTCGGTGCGCTAGATGGGATATCAGAACCACGGCGATGGCGCGGTTGCTAGGGTACAAGTCTTAGATTGAGCTGGCTCGGGTTAATAGGACTCGGCTTAGGATCACGCACAACGTCGGATAAAAGTCGAAGGTTGCCGGAATTCGATTGGGAAGATCGCGGAAGCCTATGGAATTGTATGGACTAAGACACGGGTCTTACACTATATGCCTTACTATATTGTGTATATCCTACAAGGACGCACTTGATAACTCTTAGTCCTAACTTAATTCTTTTAGGTTCTAAAGTTCTGCAGTATGCAAGACTCCCACACTCTAAGATACCCTATGTTTGGTTTTCTTTCTTTTCATATTTCGTATGGAGAGGTCTTGGTGTTCTTAGATGAAATTCGATTTTAAACATGACATGCAACTAACAGTACTTCTCCCCATAAGTTTAATGGTAACTGTGCTTGTATTAGCATTAAGTTAACCATTTCTACTAATGTCCTATTTTTTCTCTCTGCTACACCATTTTGTTGTGGTGTATAAGGTGTTGTGCATTGATGTATTATGTCGTGTTCTTCACAATAGTTAGAAAATTCATTAGAGAAATATTCTCCTCCTCGTTCACTACGAAGGTTTTCAATATTTTTAACTAATTGATTTTCTACTTCAGATTTATAGATCTTGAATGCATTAAATGCTTCATCTTTCAATTTTAACAAATATGCATATACATATCTTAAATAATCATCTATAAATGTTATAAAGTATATTTTACCTCTACGAGTAAGAACGCCATTTAGTTCACATATGTTAATATGCGCTAGATCTAATATTTGAGATGATCTCTCAATACTAGAGAATGGTTTCTTGATTATTTTAGACCATATGCATACTTCACATTTATCTTTGTCACTATTATTGTATGATATTAGGTCGTTCTTAGCCATGAGTTTTATGGTACTGTAGCCAATATGGGCTAATCTACCATACCATGTAAGCAAAAGAATTCTTTTCATTCAGAGATAATTTGATCATCCCATTACAAGCGTATCCCTTACCCACAAAGTTTCCATTCTTGGACAAAATCAGCTTGCTCGATTCAAACACAACCCTAATCCCAAGTTTGCTTAAGAGATCCCTTGAGACAAGATTTCTCCTTATGTCTGGGACATGCAGTACGTTGGTCAGGATTACCTTCTTTCTAGAGGTAAAGAGTAATTTCACCGTTCATTTCTCTGCAACTTTCGATCGTCCTTCATTTCTCATTTGAACCTCTTGACATTGGTCTCGTCTTCACAAGTTTTAAAGGTAAATCGATCATTGCATACATGGACTATGGCACCTGTATCATACCACCAACTAGGAATTTTCTCTTGAACTAGGTTCACTTCTGTGATCATGGCTATGATATCATCATCTACTACATTAGCCTCTTTCTTAGGCTTTTTTTGGTCCCTATACAGACTCGGGTGAAATGCCGGGTCTTGCCGCAGACATAGCAAGCTCCCTTAGGTTTACCATTTTTCTTCTTTTGGGTTTTCTTGAATTTCTCTTCATCTTTGTTAGGTTTAAGGGAATCAGCTTTCTCATAGAAATTATTTTGGGATGGTCGTTCTACTACGTTCACATTGGATGAGGATGCACCATTAGCGTCATCCTTCTTGTCTCAGTTACAGGATTCTTCTTTAATACGAAGATGCTTTTGGATTTGTTTTAGGGTGATTTCTTCAAATTTACGCAGTATTTCTTCCTGTAGTCTTTCCAGCTCGGAGGCAATTTTGCAATAATAGCTCCGACTTGAAAGGATTCAGGAAGGTCAATTTTTATGGCTTTTATTTTGTTTACAATAAGCTGCAGTTCTTGGATTTTGGTAAGCAGTGATGTCACGCACGGAAAAACGGGCTCACAAAATTTTCGATTGCTGAATTCGGTGTCGACAGCCTCCGTAGTACCTCATTCTTGGTTCCCAGCGCTCATATGCTAGGTTCCGATCCTAGGATCCTACAAGGAGGATTTTCAACATGAATTTGTTTCATAAGAAACATAACCACAAGTATACCTAAATCATAAGAAGAACATCATCACCACATATCCACTAATATAATAATTTGAGTACGATACTGAAAAAGAAATACATGCATATAATAAAATCTCCAGAAGCTCTGCTGCACGCTTCTACCCTAGCTCGACTGCATCCTATCGTCACTTGCACGCATCTATTGTGCATAAGCTTAGAGAAAGCTTAGTGGGTGGTGAAAGTATGTGCACAAGGTAAGTGCTAAGTAAGCAATATTAGAGTAATCAGAGTAAATGAAAATACTGACAAGCCCATAAATCATATAATATCAGAGTAATGCGAAAACATGTTGATAGGCTCATAAATACTATCAGCCTTATCCAGATTATGCGATGCAAAAATATAATAAAAACAATATCATGTACTAATGAAGCAATGTAGATCAGCTATGCAATGTGGAGACAGTAAGCTAAATATCAGATGCTGATGATGCAATGCAATATGCCGTGCGAATGAAATGACCAAGCTGGAGTGAAGTCGGGATGATAGTACGTAGTATCGCAGGCTATGAGGTCCATCACAAGGGACTTCTATCCAAACCTATACCTAAATTTGGATAGCCAGACTCAATGTAGTAGACTCTTAATCTCAGGTTAGTTACGTGCCCAACTGAAATCCTTGCCATTATGAAGGTACACAATAATTAGTTGCGTACTGCCAGCCCGAGTGGATAGTGGATGAATGAATGAATGAGTATACAACTCATGCTCAATAAATCCACATATCAGTACGGTTCCTCTCTGGAATCATCATCGGGATCTAGTACACTCTACATGCAACCACCGCCCACTGACGCGCGACTATGCCCTCACCATCCGCCTGGCTAGTAGTCAGCCAATATCTAACCGGCACGTCGATAGTGGACTCATTTACGAGCTGGTCAAACTCAGCCTAGTTATGCCCCCTACCCTCGGGCGGGTAAGGCCACACTCCCTCCCAATCGACCACGACATAGTGGGAGACACGGCCTCCCAATATTCGTCCCTCATGCGCTCATATATATCCACTCGATCTCGACGTTGGGGCGTCTCTTGGCCATGGAGGTTTAGGAATTTTCACCCAGGGACATCTATGGCGCCTGTATGTTAGAACCAAACATTTTCGGTGTCCCATCTGGCCATCTACGATATGCCTATGGAGGCTATGGCCCTGATATCGCTAAGGCATATAGTAGTCACAATACACAATGCAAGATGTATGAGTCATACAATCCAGTCATGCATCAATCCTGCGCATACTGTGCACTCATGTGAGATGACCTCTGCCTATTAGCTAGTCTCATAACAACTCGCTCAATGACATATGCAATGGTCAACCATATCTTATAACAAACATGTAGATGATATGTATAAGCATGTATCATGATGCTATGCTGTCACATACCCATAATCGGTATCAATAACTGACATCGACAATCGACCTCGACAATGTGGACATTTAACCAACATTGCCTTCAAGGAATGACCCACATAAAGCCTAATATATAGTGGACCCATGACCTCACACAAGGGTCAAATATACAACACTATGGGCTTCACTTAAGAGCTTAATACACATCACGATGGGCCTTTCACATGGGCCTAACATACATCACAATGGGCTCCATCGGTTGGCCCTCAAATGCATCATAATGGGCCTCATCACATAGGCCTCATATACATCACATTGGGCCTTAAACACGGGCTGAATACATATCACAACGGGCCTCAAATACGGGCCGCATATATATTACATTGGGCCTTAAACACGGGCCGAATGCACATCACAATGGGCCTCAAATACGAGTCGCATAGACATCACATTAGGCCTCAACAATCGGCCTCGACAATCGGAATCAAAATCGGCTTCCACAATTGGAATCGGCTTCCACAATCGGAATCGGCCTATACAATCGGCCTCGACAAATCAGAATCGGCTTCGATATTCGGCCTCGATAATCAGAATCAACCTCGACAAATTGGAATCGGCCTCGACAAATTGAAATTGGCTTATATAATCGGCCTCGATACTCGGCCTCGACAATCGGAATCGGCCTATAAATCAACCTCGACAAATCGAAATCGGCCTATATAATTGACCTCAACAAATCGGAATTGACCTCGATACTCGGCCTCGATAATCGGAATCAGCCTATACAATCAGCCTCAACAAATCGGAATCGGCCTTGATACTCGGCCTCGACAATTGGAATCGGCCTATACAATTGGCCTCGACAATCGGAATCGGCCTATACGATCGACCTCGACAAATCAGAATCGGCCCAGATCGACAATCGAGATCGGCTTACATACAATCGCCGACAATCGGAATCACCATACACCGCTCAACAAATGCAATCGGCCTCGATACTCGACCTCGACAATTAGAATCGGCCTCGACAAATCGGAATCGGCCTCGACAAATCGGAATCAGCCTATACAATCGGCCTCGACAATTGGAATCGGCCTCGACATTCGGCCTCAATAATCAGAATAGGCCTCAGTAAACGGAATCGACCTCATCAAACGGAATTGGCCTCGACCAAACGGAATCGATCTCGATAATCGGCCTAACAAAGGGCCTAAGGGAAGGTCACGATGAGGACATTTAACCATCATTGTTCAACAATGTGGACGTTTAACCAACATTACTCCCAAGGAGTGACCCTCATAGGATTAAACATATGGTGGGCCCATGGCCTCATATAAGGGCCTGATACACATCACTATGAGCCGGAAAATACACCTCACTGGGTATTACCAAATGGGTCGAAAATACATCACAATGGGCTTCAACGCATAGCCCGGAAGTATATCCCAATGGGCTGCTCATACGGGCCTAATATACATTACCATGGGCCTCGACCCATGGGCCTAAATACATCACAATGGGCTACGACCCATGGGCCTTAATATACATCATAATGGGTCGTAACCCATGGGCTGAAAATACGTTATAATGGGCCACCACATATGGGCCAAAAATACGTAACAGGTGGGCCCCATCACATGGGCCGGGTATACATCACTTTGGGCCTCAAACTTGGGCCTCATGTACATCACAATGGGCCTCATCAATGGGCCGCACCAATGGGCCCCTTTATACATCAAGAGGGCCACATACATGGGCTACATGTACATCACAGGTGGGTCTCAAATACCCAACAGGTGAGCCTCAAATATACATCACAGGTGGATCTCAAACACCCAACAGGTGGGCCTCAAATATACATCACAAGTGGGTCTCAAATACCCAACAGGTGGGCCTCGAATATACATCACAGGTGGGCCTTGGATTACATCTAAAATCATTTCAATAGTTGCAGGTGTAACATGTGTATCACTGTACACTATCATTATATAGGGCACATGGCCCACTAATGATGATTAACCCTATCCAAACATTACCCAGGTAAATCAGCACCATCCAAACATTGTCTATGTAAATCAACGCCATCCCAACATTGTCTATGTAAGTCAGCGCTGTCCAAACACTGTCCAGCACCGTCCAGCACAATCTGGACGGTGTGGATGAAAAAAATACATCATGGTGGTGTCCACCGTCCAGATCACTGGGCGGTGGAGATAAGACACAAATATCACAGTGGGTCTCACTGATGAAACCCATACATCACATTGGTAGTCCCCACACGTGTGGATGGATGGATATAACACAACTCGTGCAGGGACCCACAGAGCTTGCTGCGTCCAAGCAGTTGCTGTAGCTGCTGACTATTGGCACCTTGCCCACCAGAAATGGGAGCTGCTTCGATCTTGGATGATGCGGATCACCACTCGTGCTAAACAGGTGGGTCCCACATGATGGACGGCCCTAATGACGCTGATCGTCAGATGAGTGGTTAGATAAACAATTACATCAGGGTGGTGTCCACCTGAGATTTGAATCTGCTTCATTGGATGGATGGTGTGGATACACACGTCCATTAAGTGGGTCCACGTCCAGTGTACGGATGGCGTGAATACATACATACAACATGTTGTGGCCCACCGTCCAGCCATCTGGACGGTGGGGATGCAAACAGGGGACGGCGTGGGTAAAAAAAAAATGGATGGACTGCGTTGATGAACCACATGCACCGCATGGTTTCCACGTGCGTGTGGGTCCCACAGCTGTTATGCAACATTTATAAAATACATATATCACCGTGCCGTGCCACGTGTGCAACTAGCAGGATGTCAAGTGGGCCCCACTCCCATACAAGGACGGGGTGGCTTTCATCATAGTAACGACTCACCGTCCAGCAGCTCCTGGATGGTGCAAGATACAGCCACACATCAAGTAGGCCCCACACGGGTCCTTACTCTTACCCGGGTGGTAGACTCCCTAGAGTTTCAACACCGGGTCAAGGGTTCGAGTACCCACGGTGTGCGTGTGTGGGTGTGTGTGCGTGTGGCATGAGTGTGTGGGGGTGTGTGCGCGTGTGTAAAAAAAAGGCTCCACACGTGTGGCCTATACCATAGTGATAAAACACCAACATCACAGTGCGTCCCTCACATATGGACGGCGTGGATTCTTCACACATACATGATGGTAGGTCACGTGTATGGGACCCATAGACCACCACATCGATATATATATATATATATATATATATTATCATCATTATATTATTATTATATTATATATATAAAAAATCCAACGTCCATATGGTTGGATGACTGGACGTACTGATGGTGGGGTGGAGCCCAAAGAATTTGTTGACGGTCCAGCAGCTACATGCTGCTGGATGTCCAACTGATGGACGGCCCGGATTCAATGCTCGCACGAGGTGGGTCCACACGTGTGGGGCCCACCAGTAGCTTTAGATAAGTTGATATTTGGTCTTCCTCCAATCGGGCCCGTCCAAACGGTGGGCCCACTCAAAGGATGGCATGGATAAAAATACATTCATCATGGTGGGATCCATCCGGGTGGGCCACACGGCCACATCACCACTAAAGAAATGAAAGAGAGGGAGAGAAAGAGAGAACGGTGGAGATGGGAGGGACCCCGCCACTATGGGTCCCTTTTTGGTACAAGACATACATCAAGATGGGTTTCACCATTTGTGGGCCCTTAAATCACAAAAAAAAAAAAGAGATCACCCACCTAAGGATCTTCTCTTCCTTCTTCCGCCTATAGCCTCTAGAGCTCTAATGGGTGGACTTCAACGGTTGAGATCGATCATGGAGGGAGGGATTGGATGGTAGGAAGGTGGGCCACACCAAGCTCTTTCTCATGGAGAGCTTGGACGTCCACCTCCCATGGAGTTGCTTGAAATGGAAAGAGAGAATGAGAGAGAGGGGTGATGGGAGAGAGGGATGGTGAGTGATGGATGGATGTACTTGTGTAAGGGAGAAAGTTGACTTTGTAGTACTTGTATAAGAGAGAGGATGGTTGCTTGTACTTGACATGTGAAGTGATGGATGTGTACTTGATTGATAAGATATGTTGTAGAGATTCTCTTGGGATTGCAAACACGTGACGTTTTCTCGAACTGAACACAGTCCCATATCACTTGGCCCGGGTATCGCCTCGGCGTGCGAGACACCGCATCAGAACCGCGGCGACTGCGCGGTCGCAAGGGTATAGGTCTCAGGTCAAGCCGACTCTGAAAAATGGAATACGACTCATGGTCGGGTGCAATTGCCAATTACAAATCGCGAGTTGCCGAAATTTGATCGGAATGACTGCGGAAGCCTACAGAACAGTACGGGCTAGGATACGGGCCTCACAAGCAGTAGATTGTCTACCATTGTGAAGTCGAAATACCTGGCAATTAGAAATTTCTGTGTACCTTCCTCTTTAGCCTTGTACTTGTATTCCACGCGCTCCAAATTTCTTTTGCTATGTGGTCCCCATGTACAAATCGTACAACCGATTAGAGAGAGCATTGAGGATGTGGCCGCGACAGTAGTTCATCTTCTTGTCGCTTGATCCTAGCAGCAACCTATTTTGGAGTGTCAATATCTTTTGCTTTAGGCAGAGGCTGGAGAGTCAGGTCCAGGATGTAAAAGATCTTCAGAGCGGTCAGCAAGAATTTCAATTTGTCCTGCCATCTTGTGAAATTTGAACCATCGAATTGGTCTAATTGGATAGATCCTGATTCATTGATTTGACTGATGCAACACTTTCGGTGTCCATGGAATCACACTATAAGATTGTTAGAAATTGATGTTTGGATACACCGAAAAAATATAAAAAATAAATGTAAGAAAAATTATTTCACTAGGTTGAATCACGTATAAAATACGCTGTCCTTAAAGCGTGATTCTTCCCCTTATCAATTGTTGATGGGTTACAGGAGAATTGCTTCTAGGATAAGACAAGCCTGTTCTGAATTCAGCATGCAACAACCACGATGGGTCCACTATGGAAAGTTGTAATACAATTGATTTGTTCTGGTAGGATCAGATAGAGAGAAATGTTCACAGTATTCACTAAGGAGATTCAGATGTTTTTGATGGGAGAGATGATGTGTAGAGTTGATAAAATCCGACTGGAATGGTCCAGTTTATATAGGTATCAGGTATAACACCGTTGCTGTGTGGTGTTTAATGGTCCAGAACATTTGAAAAATGTTTCTGGCCGTTGACAATTAATCCTAGACGTTTCTGGTCGTCAGATCAAAAGATCTGACCGTTGGATCATCCTGGCCCGTCCATTTTCGGATTGTTGTGGCTTTCAAGGTGGCCATCCATTTTTAGAAATGGTTGGACATTTCGGATTTAAGATCTGACCATTCTCAGTCACCTATAAAACCCAGGCTCATTTCAGATTTTCTAATCCACCGCCCTAAGGCTTTGCCCAGATCTATCGCACCGCGATCGCACCTTCTCGCGCCAGTTCTCGTAAGGTCACGAGAGAGCGACCACTCTGCGACACGATGTGCACGTGTGAAGTGCGTCATCTAGCGCCACTACAGCTACACTGCCTTATTGCCCACGCCCTTGTCCACGCCCGTGCCCGTGCCCGAGCGCGAGCGCGCGCGCGTGCGTATGTTCCAGTGCTACGCACTGGAACGCGCAACCTGAGTATCACCTCCTCCAAAAACTCCAAGTAAGAATACTCTTCACAAGTTCTTATATAAACCACAAAACTTTTCTTTATATTTCTGATATGGGACATAGCACACACATTACACTTTTGAATTCAAAATTTCAAAAAGTGTTTTGGCAGGAAATTCTCGAAAATTTGAAAATTCAAATTTTCTTAAAAAAAAAAAAACCACTAATTTTCAATGGCATATGCAGTTAAACCTCTCTTCAACGGCTACTTTCCAGCCTATATAAAACTCATTCAGATCACTCCCCCACTCCATCCACCTGACCAGTATTCCATGTCGCACTGCGACTCGCACTCGTCTCGTACCGATTCACGTAAGGTCGCAAAGGAGCGACCCATTTACAACACGATGTGCACGTGCAAAGTGCGCTACTAGTACCTCTACAACCACACCACCTCACATACCCACGCCCTCAAACTGTGCCCGAGACCATGACCGTGCCCATGTGCGCACATTGGTGTTCCAGTGCTTTGCACTAGAACACACAAGTCCCGATAGTATACGGAATAACCGCGCAAATAATAAGGTACTCCACACCCCATATATAAACACAAATTTTCTTCTCTCCTTTCTGATATGAGACTATTCCCAAAAATGCCAAAACCGTAAGTTTTTCAAACAAAATCTTTTATTATATATATTTTTTATTTTAAAATATTTTAAATCAATATTTTTCACAACACTCCCTCCCTGTCATGTGGCCAGTTGGTGCACAAGGGGCTCCATGGTTAGGCTGTTGGGGCCAATAAATTTCACCGTAAAAGGTGAGCACGGCCAAAATAGTCCAAATCGACAGATGCTAGACAACCATTTAAAAAAAAAAAACTTTTTCTTTGTTCTTTTTCCTTCTTATTAAAGTTGTTTATCCCTTTGCCAACATTTGAAGCTTTGTAATCTTTTAATCCGGAATATTTTTCTTGTCTACCATGAGTTTCAGTCGTGTGCCATCAATAGCTAAGGTCCACTAAACAAACCATTTAGATGCACTCCCCACCAGCTTCTCATGTTAAGTATCCCATTAAAAGTTGTTCAGTTGCGCGAGGCATAGATTATAAAAATAGGCGATTAGGTCACATCTCTTGTGATATATTGAAAAGGCTTGTGCGTAAAGAATTCTTCACTATCTGGACTTCTCAGACTTTAAGGTCTGCATATATTGTATTAAAGGTAAACAGACTATAATGAGAAAAAAAATGGTGTCACTAGGACCGTAAGACTCTTGGAAGTGATTTATAAAAGCATCTGCAAACCATTCCCTACAACATCTTGGAATTGGCAGAAGTATTTTATCACTTTCATAGACGACTACTCTCGTTATGAGAATCTATATTTTATTAACAAGAAATCAAATGCTTTGGATATATTTAAGATATATAAGACTGAAGTCAAGAATTAACTCGATAGAAAAGATTAACGTCGTCGGATCCGACTGTGGTAGTGAGTACTATGGAAGGTATGACAAATCTGAACATAACTCAGGGCCATTTTCTAGATACTTACAAGATTGTGGCATCGACGCTCAGTATACCATGCCTAGTACTCCGAAACAGAATAGTGTAACAGAAAGGTGTAATCGCACCCTAAAGGACATGGTGCGGTCTATGATTAGTAATTTAATGTTGTTAAAATTTTTGTAGGGTGATGCATTAAAAACAGCCGCGTATATCCTAAATAGAGTCCCCTATAAGGCTGTAATGAAAACTTCATATGAATTGTGGACAGGGTGAAAGTCTAGTTTATGATACTTTTATGTATGAGGTTGTCATGTATAAGCCAAACCATATAACTCGCATGAAAGAAAGTTTGGCCCTATAACGATTAGTTGCTTCTTTATTTGATACCTAAAAAGATTTAAAGGATCCGAAATTTTCGTGTCCATCATATTCCATGAGAGTCATTGAGACTGCGAATGCTAGGTTTATTAAGAATACTGAAGATAGTGGAAGCATGAACTTAAGAAATATTGTATTTGAGGAAGAGCGGATTATGATTCCCACCACAATCGTTCAAAGTAGCATGGTCGTCCATCCAACAACGGACCTTGAGATCCCTATGAATGACCATGTATAGCCTCAAATACAACCCATTGATGAGGAAATAAAAAACTCAATTCAGAATAATGAGCATTAAGACATTCACATAGAAAGAGAAGATTTGTGATTCCAGACAATTATACCATCTATTTGCAGAAGCATGAATTTGACAACAAGGCTGAAAATAATCATATATTTTCTTTACAAGTCGAACAAAGTGTGAATTTTTCTCATTAGTTCGATGTCATAGCTGATGAATTGAAATCTATGAGGAATAACAAAGTTTGGGACATTTTTGAATTGCCTGAAGGGATTGGGCTGATTGGTTGCAAGTGAGTATTCAAAACCAAACGGGTCGTTAAGGGCAATATCGAAGGTATAAAGCCAAACTAGTTGGAAAGGGTTTCAATCAGCTTAAGGGCATTAACTTTAAGGAAACTTTCTCACCCATGTCCAAAAATACTCATTTAGGATCGTTATGGATCTATTGGCTCATTTGAATTTAGAGTTACATCAAATGAACGTGAAAACTGCATTTCTCAATGGAGATATAAGTGAGAACGTATATATATTGCAACCAAAATGTTTCAAAGCCAAATGCTCAGAACATCTGGTCTACAAGCTCAAGAAGTTCATTTATGGGTTGAAACAAGCATCACGATAATTGTACTTAAAGTTTCATGAGGCCATTTCCTAATATGGTTTCATTGAAAACACTATTGATGAGTGTATATATGTGAACGTCAGTGTGAGTAAGTTTATTATTTTAGTCTTGTATACTTATTTTTCGAAAACTTAAGTGTTAACCTTTAAAGATAGCTTTATATATATATATATACATATATATATATATATATATATATATATATATATATATATATATATATATATATATGGGAAAAGGTACTATGCACTTGACCTCACGATAAGCTTCCATGAGGTCGAGCTGTGTGGGTGTCACCGTGATGCGTGTCGACCATCAACACTGTGCATTTGATGGGTCCCTTTTAAATTATGGGATATCCCAAAAATCAGCTGTATACGGAACTCAGGTGGGCCATACCATCTAAAATCATGTGAAGACATGCCAAAACATATAAAAGCACTTGGTGGGGCCCACCTGAGTTTTGAATGCTGCTGAAACTTGGTCTGAACCCTCATCTAAGTGGGACACACATAATGGATGGGTTGGATTTGTAAACCACATCTCGGTGTGCCCAAAAAATGATTATGAATGTTTTAATGGTGCACGGCCTCCTCTTAAGTTCTGTATGTGGTGTGGCCCACTCAAGTCACGGATTGACTTGCTTTTTGAGATGTAGGCCCACGATGGAATGGTGCATCTGACTGATGGGGTAGATGTTCGAAACGCAGCACGGTGAGGCCCACACAGCTCGACCTCATGGGACATTCCCATCAACTCGAGCGCATAGTACCTTTTCCCTATATATATATATATGTGTGTGTGTGTGTGTGTGGGAAATGGTAGTATGAGGTCGAGTACATGCACACTTAACATAAGGTCGAGTGGTGTCTCGACGTGAGCCATTGGATGATAAATTTTTAGAATATACGGTGGAGATATCATTCTCAAAAGAAGGGCAAAACCAACTAAATCGGCATTACACAACATTGGCAGTGTGTTGTCGTCACTAATTTTGTGAGGCCCTCCATGATATCCACACCGTCTATCTATTTTGATAGATCATTTTAGGACATGAGCGCAAACCTCATGCAGATCCAAAGCTCAAGTGTACCACAACACAGAAAGCGGTAGGGACAATTATGCCCACCGTTGAAACCTTTCCATGGCCCATTATGATGTCTATTATCCATCCAACCATTCCGTAATGTCACAGAAAATTGGATGAAGGGACCAAACAAATATCATCTTGATCTAAAACTTTTGTGGGCCCGAGAAGTTTTCAATGGTAGGCATTCAATCCCTACTACTTTTTGCGTTTTGATCCACTTGAGCTTTCGATCTACTTGATTTTCTATGCTAATGCCCAAAAATAATTTTGCCAAATGGATGGAATGCGTGGATATAATACTTACATCATGGTGGGCCCCATAGAACTTGGCGACGACAACACACCACCAAAGTCGGTGTTGTGTGGCACACCAGCCATTCTGCTTCCGATGCAGAAGGGAGAAGATTAGGTGCGGCCTCAGCCTAACCCAAGACAGCGCATCCCTTACTGTGGGGCCCAACTTGATCAGCATATTGTATACCCACATAGTCCATCTATTTTGGAAGATAATTTTAAGTCATGATTTCAAAAAAGAAGAAGATTCAATTCTCAAGTAGACCATACTATTTCCATTTCAAAAAAGAAGAAGATTCAATTCTCAAGTAGACCATACTATCAGAAATAGTGGTGATTGAATACTCTACCATTAAAAACTTCCCATGGCCCACTCTAATGTTTACATCATGCTTATTTGCTATCTAACCGGAAAGAAGTCCAATGAAAACAAATATCAGCTTCATCCAAAATTTAAGCGGCCCATTAATTGTCAATCACAACTTTTTCCTAAGGTTTGGTCCACCTAAGAATTGGATCTGCTTCAGGTTCTGAATCATATCCTAAAATTATCTATAAAAAATAGATGGGTGGCGTGGATATATATAAAATGCATATGTCAATGTGGGCCTACTATAAGGGCCGCACCTTCTTGGGTGAGGCCGGAGCCGCACCTAATATACTCCCCATGCAGACAACTTGTCATTCAGATTGGGTGGGAAGGAATTTTTATCTACACAAACACAAGTGGGCCCATTATAATGTTTGTGAGAAATCCACTCCATTCATTCATTTTATCAGTTCATGTTAGGACATAGGAAAAATAATGAGGTATATTCAGAACTCAAGTGGGCCACAAAAAAAAAATGTTAGTAGGGAAATGCCTACTATTGAAACCTTCCTAAGGTCTACCATTATTCTTATATGCATCCATACCGTTCAGTCATTCACAAGGTCATTTATACTGGGATGAAATGAAAATACAAAAATATTACCTCAATCCAAAACTTCTGTAACCCAACCAATGTTCAACAGTGTACGTCCAATCCTCATTGTTTCATGTTGTGCGGTCCACTTGAGTTTTGGATCTACCCCATTTTATGTCTCATGCCCTAACATGACATGGAAAAACTAATGGACGGTGTGGATTTCACACAACATGATGGTGGGCCCTAAGTAGCTTCCTCTCACATTAAGCTTCTTCGAGAGGTTGTCATAGCTTCGTGTCACATTGCACATTTTTAATGTTTATCATCCAAGCACAAGTGAAGACATGACTCGACCTTATGTTAGGTTGCATTCGCTCGACCTCATAGTAACATTTTCATATATATAGGTAGACTCTTAGGAGTTTCAACACCCGGTCAAGGGTTCGAGTATCCATAGGTGGTGAAATTCCACTATCACGTGAGTGTGTGGGGGTGTGTGTGCATGTGAAAAAATAAATTATATATATATATATATATAAAGCATTTTAGCGAAGAGAACCAAATCAAGCATAAAGGAAAGTCCAAATATGCATATCAAAATATTCAAGTGGCTTCCTGAAGGCTTATACAAACCAATGTCCAAAGTCTTGACAAATACATGAAAGTACAAATTCAACAAGAATGAAATCTATAATCTAGAGCCGCGAGATCATCTAGCTTCTCATGCTTCACATGAGCACCAACATGCTTGTCATCTATGTCTCTTGCACACTGAATATGGTTTGATAACGTCAATGACTATCTTAGTGAGGTATAACCCCCAAGATTTATAAAAACACCATGATAGTTAAGTATAGTTGTCAGGAACAATCTATAATGAATATTGTACAATGACCATCATGGTAATAAGACAGAGTTCATCAGATATGCATATATTAAAAAAAATTGACAATGATATTCTTATTTACATGCATGAATGCACGCACATGATCACAGACCTGGGGATGATCATCCACCTGGCAAAAAGGTTGCCTATAGAGAACTAGCCACTCGAAAAAGTACTCAAGATACGCTTAAGGGGAACTAGCCACCAGAAAAAAATCATGTAACGAGGATACCCAAGGTGAACTAGCCGGAGAAGTACTCTATGATATGCCTAAGGAGGAGTAGGTACCCGAAAAAGTCCATGCGAAAAAGGACAAGCCATAGTAGTTCAAATGCATGTGATGATAACTTAGGAACACCTGATAAAATACTCTATAGTACAACCCATAGTGACTCAAGAAACTCCGTGTCTTATATCGACCACCTGGTAAAGTCTGCATGCCATGAAATGCATGATTAGTCCAACGATTATTATTCCAATCATTTTAAGAAATCTCAAAGGTCACTCGACAAGGCCAAAAACTCGAGCATAGTGTCTCATACCACCATCCCTGGCTCATGAGACTTCAACAACTAGGATGTTTAATGACGACCACTTCAACTAATGGCCAATCATAATTCAACAAGTGGAACTTACCATCATAAAGTTATACAAAATTAGTTCATCAAAGCCAAATATGGCAAATAGTCTATCAAAGCCACATAGGACAAAAGATTCACAAGATGGTAAGTCCACAACATAATTTCATTTAATCAATTACACAAAGGGTCATTAGTTCGAGGACCTCCAAAAACACCATCAAGTAATCACAAGTGGTAAAATAAGCCATGTACAATATCAATAGCATTTACACATATAAAGTGTTCATTTTAAACCAGAATAAGAATATTTGAGTTCCATAGTATCTTCAAATATTTGAATTTAAATCAAATCATCAATTAATTATAAAGGATTACTGAAATAGAAATTAACATTTATCAACATTTTTACTAAATATTATATTAAGCAATTAATAAGATAGATGAATGAAGCTAACTATCATGATATAGAAAAGCTTGAAGAGTACTTGATCCTCACCTTTAAAGTTGAGAATTGTCTTCCAATGCTATTAGAATTGTTTGCACATGCTCAAGAATCCAATCTCACCACACTTTAAACCATTTGTACAGTTAGATCGTAACACCATTCTCTATATTCCGCTACAAGCTTGACTTGGCCTGATATGGATCCGATTGGCACAAACTGGGGGGAACTTGATAGAACTCGGCTAAATAAGAGGACCTAGAGGAGGTGATTCAAATTCCAATATAATATTAGAATGGTTTAATGATGACTAGATTGGAATTTAAGTAAAAACTCTAAAATCAACTTACTTAGATGAGTCACGGTACAACTCGACTTTGAAACAAACTGAGCTGAACTCTCTAACCCGACCTTGAAGTAGGGAAATATGATGAATGCTAATCGAATGAGGTCTGAACTCACCCTATTTGGAAGTAGACTTAGCAACTCTACTGAGTCAACATAGTTACAACCTGACAACGACTCGGCCTCAAATCAAGCTCCTCCCAACTTGAACTTGAACGACTCAACCCTACGAATCGGATCCCTTCCAGGCTAGCTACCGAGATTCTAGAATGAAAACTCATCAATTATTAATTTCAATTTGAATAAGTACTTGGTTAAAGCTTACCGAGTCACTCGATGACTCACTTGCACAATCCGGTGGCCTCAACGAGACTCGACTCAGTGGAAAACTGAGTCTTCTGAAGCTTGAGTAAAGCACAACCCACCCAGAAAACCTCTAATATTGATGGTTTAGATCATAACTAAATTAGGCCCTATTGAGATTAAACTCAGCGGGTTAACTGAGTTAACCCAGCATCGAATGGAGTACATTGACTCAACTCGGTTTCGAACCCAAGGTGAACAGCGAGCTGAATCACTATGTCGTGGCACTCAATTTCCACCCCTGATTCGCTGGATAAGAAGGCTCTAACTTAGTTTATTCCTAACCACAACCCGATGAGAAACAGTAGAGTTAACTCTCTTTATAGCGTCCTGATTTTATGTAGCCAATTATACGCACACCTAGACATATATATATATATATATATATATATATATATCTACATCATGAGGAATACATTAAAAACGTAAACATAATAAATCAATATAAATGGTAGAAGTAATTAAATTTCGGAGTCAATTTTTTATTTTTATTTTAAAAGGGGGATAGATTGTAACACCCTGAACTTTTCAATACCCGAGTATTGAAAGTTCTCAAGTGTCACCATGAAGTTTAACTTATTATCTATATGTACGTACAATACCAATTTAGCCAATCCTAACCTTACATCTATTCTCCAACCAAAATCTGACCATTAGGAATAATATTCATCCACAAATCAAGTCATTCGACCATTAATTTGTAGGACAGACCATTATATATCCAAGTCTCCTCGTCTTTTTAGCATAACTAACTACTCAATCAAATATTCACCGTTAGGTAAAGACATTTGATTGTCCACTTTGATTTTGGACTACCCGATCATAGTAAACTAGCTATCTGATTTCCACATCCATTCGTAGACATATCAAATGGAGATTCTGATCTGTTCATTTTGTTCACCACCTATGAATATGCTTAATGCACCATCAAGACTGCAATTTGAGGAACTTACACATGTGAACAAGTCACTTGCATCTAACGGTATACATCTTCTACCTCTTGATTAGTCCAAAAACCTACTTATGTTCATCCATTTATAAGCTGACCGTACGACCACTTAAATACATCAAGTTTTCATATTTTTAGCATGTCATCTGACCATCCATCATATTTGGATCTACCAAAAGGGCCGCTTAAATATCAAAATGAACTGCTCAGTTTGAAGATCGTAAGATATATGCCACAACTACTGGCTGACTTCTTTATTAGATATATGAAAGCGTTGATTTAGAACTCAGGGCAGTATAGCCCATTAAAAAGGCATCTTGGTAGGGTTGTACACGAGTCGAGCTAGCTCGAAAAGCTCGCTCGACTCAACTCGAGTCAGCTCAGATTGACTCAGCTTGAAAGGCCAACTCAAGGCCAGCCAAGCTCAATTTCTAAAGCTCGAGTTGAGTTCGAGCATGGTGCATTTTAACTTGACTCGACTCGAAGTTCGAACTCGAACTCCATTCAGCTTGAGTAATATTTTTAAAATTATATATATTATATTAATATTAAATATATATAATATATATATACTTAAAAAAAGTTAAAATTTTAAAAGAAACCCTACCCGACCCTACCCTCCCTCTCTTTCTTTCCCTTACCCCACCCATCAATCTAGCACGACAATGCCCGCACGGCTGCACCCAGCACACTGCACGTCGTTACCCGCCGGTTGCCATCTCCGTTGGCCAGAGACTGTCTTGCCCTTCTCTATCTTTCTCTTTCTCTCATTCTCTCGATCTCTTTGAGCCAACCCGTGCCTAATCCCTACTCGGTCCGCTCAGCAGTCATTATCAGCCCATTTGGACACCACAAACGAAGGTAGATTATTATTTAGTTATATTAATATAAAAAATATATGATTGTAGATTTATTGTAGATTTTTTTATTTTTATTTTTGAATATGATTGGATCGGGTTGGGCGATGGGTTGAGTTGGGTTGGGGGGCCTAGGTTGGGTCGGGTTGGGCGCTGGCTCGTTGGGTTGAGTCAGGTTGGGGTTTGGGTCGGGTGGCGGGGGTTGGGTTGGGTCGGGTTGGGTACTAGTTTGAGTAGAGTTAGGGTTGTTGGGCGCTGTGTTGAGTTAGGTCAGGGGTTGGGTCGGGTTGGGTGATGTGGCTATGTGATCAGGTGCGGGGTTGATTCTTCCAAATTCACACCAATATTTGTTTATAAATTATAAGTTATAATAAATTAATAATATTTTAAATTGTGTGCAACAATGTCTTCAGATGATCCATCCACCAATATTTGGGATTATAGATCCCAAGTATACTCCCCAAACTCTGGAAGAATGAAAATCCAATGTAATTTGTGTGGGGCCAGATTTGTTAACAAAACAAATCGGCTTAGACTACACTTATCAGGTCGGGGGGAGATGTAAAACTATGTCCCAAAGTATTAGAGGAGGTACGATTTTTATACTAGGCTCTTGTAGACTTCAATAAGAAGCTTTCTACCCCCTCCCCCATACTAAATACAACTAGCCATAAAATATACTATAACAGACCTGTTCTAATCAACGAAGATTCTGAAATAGAGAGGGTGAAGAGAATAAGTAGGGAAGAAGAAGAGGAGAATGAAGTTAGATTAAGAAAATTAGAAGAAGAAAAATTACAAATAGCCTTGAAGTTAAGCAAGGAAGAGGCAGATGCATCAATATATCAACAATGTGCTCCTCGACAACATGACGTAGAAGCAGGACCGAGCTTGACAAGCAAGAAGCCATCAAAATTTATTTCCAAATTCGCTTCATTGTACAAAATCTTGGGTATTCCGTATAGATCAGCTCATAAAAATAGTTTTAAAAAAATAGTTGAATTTATACAAGAGCATAATGAAACAGTCTCCCCACCTTCTGATTCTGAGGAGGTTAATGAACATATTGGAGAGGATACCACCAGCCCGAGCTTGGATGATGAAAATTATGGATCTGATCGAGAGAAGGATAAGGAGAATATTAACGCTTAACTTTGATGTATTAAAATTTTTAATTGTAGTCTTGTAGAATTGTAGTTGTACTTGTATGAAGTAAATACATTGACTTAACTTTCCTACTATAATGCTCTAACTTAACTTGCCTACCATAAATGCATTATCTTCTTATTTGTTCTTAAAGTTTTTTACTTGTAGACTTTTAATTGTATAGATAAATTGTTTCTTATATATTTTGATATTTGTTCTTTAAATATTAATGCTTATGATTATTTGTCATCTGATGTTGTTAATTAATATTTAGGCCACCTAATGGTTTAACAATACACCCCTTGTTTAGGAATTTATATTGAACAAGTACAATCATTCCACCGAAAATACTTGTTCTTTATGAATTCTTAAATTATCCCATTTTATACAGTTTGGTACCATACCATATACTTAGGTTATTATCATTCAATTTACATGTAGTTGGAATTTCGGTAGTGTTTTCCTATATTTTCTCTAGATGTGTGGTTCTTTACTAGTTGGTTTCCATAATATATGTAATGGATTACATGTGGGTGTGGCAACTAATTAGTATTGAATTTTACATATATCTAGAGAATATAGGGAGGTGCTATTGAAATTTCGGCTCGCATGTAAATTGTATAGGGACAGTACATGGTATGTTGCCGAATGGGATAGAGACAATTAACACCTCTAAATAGAGACAAGTAGGAATAAGATATTTAGAGAAAATTAGTAAACAAATTTTGAAATAATTATGGACAATTCATAGTTATATATATGTATGTATCCCAGTAGATTTATTTGTTGGGGAACTATTTGAGACACTTGTATCTTGCAGTTTATGAAGGGTCCCATTGTCACGCCCTAAACCCGAAAATCAGATTCACAGGAATTCCGATCGTCGAATCCGGTGTCGACAGCCTCTATAGTACCCCATTCTCGGCTCCTAGCGTCTATACGCTAGATTCCGATCTTGGAATCCTATAAGGAGGATTTTTTTTTTTGTACATTTAACTCGTAATAAGCATAACCATAAGATTACCCAATTCACAAAGGCAACATCATCATCATATATCCATTAATATAGTCATTTGAGTACAATACTGAAAGGGAAATACATAAATCGAAAATCAAGCTCCAAAAGACAGCTGCACTCTCTAAGCTCAACACTACTGCAACCTAACATCACCTACACCCATATATTGTGCATAAGCTTATAGAAAGCTTAGAGGGTGGTGTAAGTGTGTGCATAAGGTAAGCGTCAAGTATTCAATGCAATGTCATAATCATGTATTGTCGAAATAGGCGCAAGGTCATGAATCATATGTTATCAGAGTAAGCGAAAATACTAACAAGTCCATGAGTCAAGCAATATCAGAATGCGCGATACAGATCAACTATACAAATGAGGAACAATATCAGAATACGCGATATAGATCAACTATACAAATGAGGAGTCATAAAGAGTCAAATATCATATGTTGTATCTAAACCATATAAATGCAGAAATACAGGTAATCTAAAATGTCATATGTCGCAAATGTAATGTAACATGCGGTGCGAATGGAATGGCCATGCTGGAGTGTGAAGTCGGGATGATAGTACGTAGTATCGCAGGCTATGGGGTCCATCACAAGGGACTTCCATTTAAACCAGTCTCATACCTAAATTTGGATAGTCAGACTCAATGTGGTGAACTCCTGATCTCAGGTTAGTTGCGCACCCCAACCAAAATCCTGGCCATTGTGAAGGTACACGTAACAAATAGTTGTACACCACCAGCCCTAGTGGATAGTGAATGAATGAATGAATGAGTATGCAACTCCTGCTCAATAAGTCCACATATAAGTACTGTTCATCTCTGGGATTATCACAGGGTTTAGTACACTCCAAATGGCACTGCCCCCTCTCCCAATAGCACAGTCCAAGTGAGCGTAAGAAACCTCACTATCTGCCTGATCAATAGTCTGCCAATACCTATCCGGCACGTCGATAATGGACCCATTCACGAGCTGGTTAAACTCAGCCTAGTATTGCCCCCTACCCTCAGGAGGGTAAGGTCACACCCCCTCCCAACTGACCACGATATAGTGGGAGATGCGGCCTCCTGGTATTCGACACTCGGGCGTTCATGTATCCACTCGGTCACGACGTTGGGGCATCCTCTAGTACCAAGAGGGTTTAAGGATTTTCACCCAGGGCCATCTATGGCAGCCCGATGATAGAACAAATTTTCAGTGTTCCGTCTGGCCATCCACGATATGCTTGTGGAGGTTACGGCCCTGATGTCGCTAGGGCGTACAGTAATCGTAATGCAAGATGTATGAGTCATACAATCCAGTCATGCATCATCCTGTGCATATAGTGCGCTCATGTGAGATAACCTCCGCCTATCAGGGGGTCTCATAGCAACAAGCTCAATGACATATGAAATGATCAACCACATCTCATAACAAACATACAAATGATGCGTATGTACATGTATCATAATGTTATGCTGTCACGTACTCATAATTGGTATCAATAACCGACATCGACAATCGACCTCGATAATGTGGACATTTAACCAACATTGCCCCCGAGGAATGACCCTCATAGATCTTAACATATAGTGGACCCATGACTTCACACAAGGGCTAAATACGCAACATCATGGGCCCCACTCAAGAGCTTAATGCACGTCACGATGGACCTTTCACATGGGCCTACATACATCACAATGGGCTCCATCGCCTGACACTCAAATGCATCACAATGGGCCTCATCACATGGACCTCATATTCATCACATTAGGCTTAAAACACGGGCTGAATATGCAACACAATGGGCCTCAACTACAAGTCGCATTTACACCATACAGGTCTCGACAATCGGCCATGACAATTGAAATCGGCCTCTACAATCGAAATCGACACTCAGACTCGGCCTCGACAATTGAAGTCGGCCTCGATACTTGGCCTCGACAATCGAGATCGATCGATAATCAGAATCGGTAAATCGGTCACGTCAATCGGAATTGGCAATCGGTCACGACGATCGGAATTGATCGATAATTAGAATTGACAAATCGGTCACGACAATCTGGATCGATCGATAATCAGAGTTGACAAATCGGTCACGACAATTGGCCACGACAATCGGGATCGATCAATAATCAGAATCGACAAATCGGATCGATTGATAATTAGAGTCGGAAAATCGATCACGTCAATCGGCAATTAGCCACGACAATCGGGATCGATCGATAATCAGAATTGGCGAATCGGTCACGACAATCGGATCGATCGATAATCAGAGTCGGCAAATCGGTCACGTCAATCAGCCACGACAAATCAGAATCGGTAATCGGCCAGGACAAATCAGAATCGGCTTCGATAATTGGAATTAGTGAGAATCCTATCAAGGCTTAAGGGAAGGTCACAATGTCGACAACTAACTATCATTGCCCATCAATGTGGACATCTAACCAACATTGCTCCCAAGGAGTGGCCCACATAGAGCCAAACGTAAAGTGGGCCCATGACCTCATGCAAGGACCTAATACACGTAACTATGGGCCTCGCTCATGGGCCATATATACACCACAATGGGTCTCGGCACATGGGCCATCAATACATCACACCAGGCCTTGCCCATAGGTCACGAATACATCACAATGGGCTACAACCATGTGCTTCTCATGCATAACAGCAAGCCTCGTACACATCAAGTGGGCTGCATCAATGGGCCTCATAAACATCAAGTGGGCCACATCACATGGGCTGCATAAATGAAACACGTACATCATAGTGGACCTGCGATAACACAGTCGGTGGTCCCATCGATCATGGCCGGGCGTTGTGGATGAATCACATCCATCAAAGTGGGAACCACAGATGGATGGTGTGGACATAAAATACATACATCATGGCAGAACCCATGGATGGACAGCATGAGTGAAATTCCTACATCAGATGCGGGGTCCGCACGTCCCACGTGGATGGACAGCCTGGATAAAACACATCCAGCATGATGGGCTACATCTACCACTGTCCAAGTACGGACAGTGTGGATATGAAACACTGACATCAAGTAGGTTTATACATATATAGCAAGTGGGCCTGCACCTCTAAACAGGCCCACCAAATGAATAGCTTCGATATACAATACATATACCGAGTGGGCCACACGTCCAGTGGGCTAGACGGCGTGGCCAAATCACTTACATCAGGGTGGCCCATGCAACATCGTCAAGATGGACGGTGTGTATGTGCAACACATAAATCAAGGAGGCCCACCCAGCAGAACGTCCAGATGGACGGTTGGATGGAACAGATACCTTATGGTGGTCCGGTGTAAGTATACAGTGCATACATCGAGTGCGGGCCCCACGTCCATGTAATGGACAGTGAGGGTGATGCGTATACATCACGTGGGCCCCAAGGCTGTATTCAGAGAAAGAGGTGGGTCCCACCGTCCCAAACAATGGACAGTGGTGATTATAGCATGCATCATGGTGGGCTATCCACGTGGGGCCCACCCACTACACAGATATAGTATTTTATATATATATATATATATATATATATATATATATATATATATATATATATATAGTAATGTCCAGATGCATCAAGGTTCCCACGTACAGTATGGATAAAACACTATATTGTGTGTGGGTTGTTATGTGGGCCACACACCGGACGACATAAACATCACAGTGGATTCCGCCGTCCAGAGAGATGGATGGTGTGGATATAAGATACAAGTCATGTGATGCCCACTTGGGTGAACGGTTGGATATACAACATACATCACAGTCAGGGCCCACCTAACATACTGACGTCAAACAACAGCATATGGCTGGTGTGGGGCCACTTCCAGACAGATGGACGGTTAGGATATATCATATACATCACGGTCAGGGCCCCACCAGCAGATGGACGGTGTGCTCAGAACACACATCACATTGGTTCCCAGAACCTGTAGAAGTACACAGCAGGTCCCACCTACAAGATTTCCATCGTCCAGAATGCAACACATACAAACATGGTGGTCCACCAGAGGAAATGGACGGACGGTTTAGATATAAAACGTATACATCAGAGGTGGGGCCCAGTGGGAAAATAACACACAATAAGATGGGGCCCACTGCAAAACGTCCATCTCACCAGCGGCTGGACCTGTTGGCCGTCCCTCAACTGGACAACCTGGTTGAAACACATGCACAAGGTGGGCCTCATAGCCCCTGGCTGGGTTTCAAGCAAAATTCATAGTGGGCTAAAAAAAAAATGTTAAATGGCAGACATCAGTCCCGACTGTTTCTCACGGTGTGGATCAACTGAGATTTGGATCTATCCCATTCTCAGGCCCATGGCCTAAAATGGCATGGGAAATTGGATGGACAGTTAGGATGACATACATATCACGGCGGGTCTCATCTGGGGACAGTTCATCAGAACCTGTCCACGCGGGCCGATATGGGTGGAATGGGTAATACCCATACATCACGGCAGACCTGCTGCTGGGCAGATTTCTGCCCAACGGGTGTTGTGCAGACCTCACAATCAAGGTAGATCAGAAGTGTAGATGTGGGACACATACATCATAGTGGGTCCCATCCACTAGTGAGCCACATGAATGGCATGCACATACAACACGGTGGGCCCAGGCGTTTCAAAAGCACAGCCATTGATTCTGCTACTGCTACGGTGCGGGCCACCAGGGTTCTAGATCTGGACGGTTCCTCCATGGATGGTGTGGACGCAACACATATATATAAGGTGGGGTCCACGTGAGTGTGGCCCGCTTACGTTTGAATCAAAACTGATATTTGTGTTTTCTTACGTCCAGGCCTGCAGGCAGGCTGGACGGTTCCCAGCGGCTGACCTGATCAGATTGGTGGGTTCACATCACAAAATGATCTCCACAGATGGGCGGTGTGGATCAAGATCACGTACATCAAGGTGGGGTCCACATGAGTGTGGCCCACCACTTCAAATGAAGCTGGGACTTATGTATTCCCTATCCAACAGTCCTGCTGTAGGACGGCTGTCTGACCGGCTGAATCTGGCCCTGCTGAATCATGATTTGGATGATTTGAGGATGGACGGTTGGATCAAATACATAGATCATGGGAGGGTCCACACAGATGGGCCACACGGCCCCCATGATTAAGATAATATATATGTTTTTCCCTTCATTAGAGCCTGGGATCACTGGACGTTCGGCAACTTGGACAGCAAGGGCGTCCTTGCTGCTGGACGGTCTGGATCACTTTCACATCCATCAAGTGAGCAACAAAATATGAGAGAGAGAGAGATGGAGAGAGAAGAGCACCCACAATGATCTTCTCCTTCTTCTTCTACCCATGGGTTCTCAAGCCTTCTAGGACCCCTTTCAATGGTGGAGATGGGCTTCTAAGGGATAGATTAGGAGTGATCTAAGGGTAAGAGGGCTAGAAATGGAGCTTGCTTGGGATGTCCATGGCTAGCAATGGAATGAAGAGAGAGAGAGAGATTGTAAGGGAAAGGGATGGGTGTGTAAGGGAAAGGGATGGGTGTGATGAGTGTACTTAACTTGAGGGGATGGGTTGTTTGACTTTGGGAGTTGCTTGGGAATGGGGCAACGTACTTGGCATGTGGAGTGAATGATGGGATTGATTGATGGGATATTATTCTGGAGTTGCAAGGCGTGACATTTTTCCTCAAACTGAACGCGGGCCCACATCTCCTGGCCCGGGTATCGTATCGGCGTGTTAGACACGGCATTGAAACCACAACGATGGTGCGGTCGCACTGGTACAAGTCTCGGGTCGAGCCGACTCTAATATACAGGACACGTTTCAGGATGGCGCGCAAACGCTGATAACAAATCGCGGGTCACCGAAATTCGACTGGGAGGACTGTGGAAGCCTACGAAACGGTATGGACTAGGATACGGGTCTTACACCCATACTGTTTATAGTATATTTTTATATATACGTATAAATGTGATTGATTGATTATTTCAACCTTTAAAAGCCTTGATCTTATTATACCCTTGTTATCTTTTGATTTTTAGATGACTAGTAAAGAATACCTAAGTACTCCTGGCCCTGGTGTATTCATCACATCTCCTTTTGTTGTGGAGGGAGACAAATTAAAAAACAAGGTTGAAACAACTTCAAGTTCGGTGAAAGGAAAAACAGATCAGCAATATGAGAATCTTTTGATGAGATTACGCAACCAGATGGTTCAATTAAGATTAGATGTAAGTTTTGTAAAACTCTTTACAACAAATATTCTACTTCTTCTATAATTCACTATAAGAGGCATCTTAATAAATGTGTGAAGAGACCAAGAACATTGAAGTGTAGAGTCGAGCAACTGCTTTCATTTACTATTTCTGAAGATGACGACTCTTAAGCTACACTCTCAACGTATAAGTATGATCTAGAAAAACTGAAAGAATGGTTTGCGAGGTTGGTGATAGTTAATGAGAAGCCATTTAGTTTGGTAGAAAGCAAAGTTTTCATGGGATTTTACAAATTTCTAAATCCCAAATGTGATAAGGCCTATCGTATTACCGTGAAAAGAGAGTGCATGAAGATATATGCTATTGAGAAAACTAACTTGAAAGCTCTTTTAGCATCCATATCCAGAATAAATTTGATTTCGAATATGTGGACGGCCTCGAATCAAAGAAAGAGATATATGTCATTGATCGCACATTTCGTTGATGCGGATTGGAAACTACAAAAGATGGTTTTAGACTTCAACTACATTCTTCCTCCTCATACCAGTGTGATACTGTCCAACTTCATTTACAACTGTCTTGTTGAGTGGGGCATTGAAAAGAAAATTTCTTTAATTACTTTAGATAATGCCTTTTCCAACGATACTTTGGTTTCTTTCTTACGTACTCAGTTTAAGGCTGCCGAAAATTTATTTTTTGAAAGTAAAAATTCCAAGTCAGATGTTGTGCTCACATACTTAACTTGATTATGCAAGAAGGGCTGAAAGCAATTGATTCGACGATTGCCAACATACAAAATAATGTTAAATATATAAGGGGGTCACTTTCAAGACTAAGGCCGTGTTTGTTAACACTTAATTTTTGCACTTAACGCGGAACTGGAAAAATTTTCCGTGTTCAGTGGTGTTTGTTAATGCGTTGTTAACGCGGAAGACAGAAAGCGTTAAGTGGTTTTTCACTGAATTCTTTCAGTGATAGGAGTCTGGCTTAATGGTGAACGCGGAATGCGCTCCGTGATTTTTCATTAAACAAAAATTTTTATTTCCAAAAGTACCCTTTTTCAAGTTATTACGGTAATTTTTTCTTTTAAATTGTTTGCAAAATACAAAATCAACCTTTAACCTTTGAAACTTCTTTATGCCCCACCATGATTTATGTGTTTGATCCACACCGTCCATCTACTTTTTTAGATCATTTAAGGTGTGAGCTAATAAAAGAAGCAGGTCAAATGATTAATTGGACCACAAGGTGAGGATTGAATGACCACTATTAAAAACTTCTTAAGAGCTAGAGAAGTTTCGGATCAAGCTGATATTTTTGTTTTCACTTCATCCACGTCTACATGACCTAATGAATAAGTTGGATGGTAAAAAAACATCACGGTGGCCCTTAGAAAGGTTTCAATGGTAGATGTCATTATCATTGCAGCATCCTTTGGTGTAGTTCACTGTAGTTGTGGACCTGCTTCATCTTTTGAATCTTATATTAAAATAATATGAGAAAAATGATGAATGGCTTAGATAAAATACTTACATCAAGTTGGCCCCATAGAGCCTTGCCCAGACGGTAATCCGTCCTCCCGGGGCATGACGCAAACCGATGCGGTACGGATTGGGAAGCGAATTGGATGGTGTATTGACGTCAGCAAGTTTTGTGGGTCGCGCATCATGACGTATTTGTTATATCCAAACCATCCATTAGTTTTGTGAGTTCGTGGTAAGGCTTGACCCAAAAAATAAGACAGATCTAAATATAAATTGGACCACACGGCAAAAAGTAGTGGGTGATTGAATGTCTACCACTGAAACACTTTTGGAGTCACAGAAGTCTTGGATCAATATGAAAAAAAAAAAAAATCCTCTTCATCCAGATATTTTTGACCTTATGAATAAATTAGATGGAAAATAAACATTATAATGGGCCTTGCGAATTTTTTAACGGTGAAAATCATTATCCCGTTGCTATTTTTGGTGTGGTCCATTTGAGTTTTGGATATTATTCATTTTTTGGATAATGCTTTAAAATGATCTAAAAAATTTGATGAATGGTGTGGATATAATAAATAAATTATTGTAGGGCCCACGTAACTTTAATCTCTTTGAACCGTTCGTACAACTCAGACCTCGAGGAGCATGGCGCTCGTCTCGAAAACGGATTGGCTACTCCCCTGCCGGGCTAGTGGTCGGTGCTCTGTGGGCCCTACCATGATGTATGTGTTTCATCCATTCCATTCATCCAATTTTAAAGATCATTTTAGGGCATGATCTGAAAAATTAGAGGTATATAAATCTCAAGTGGTCCACACCACATGAAAATAATAGCGATTGGATATCCACCATTAAAATCCTCCTAAGGCCCATTATACTGTTTATTTGATATCCAATCTGTTGATTAGGTCATGCAGTCCCAGATGAAGGGAAAAAAATAAAAATCAGCTTGATCCAAAGCTTTTATGGACGCCAAAATGTTTTTAATGGTCGAAACTCATTCAACGCTGTTTCCTGTAATGTGGTCCACTTGAGATAGTGATATACCTCATTTTTGGTCTCATATGGTAGAATGATCTATAAAAATAGATGGACAGCATGGATGAAACACATACATCATGGTGGGGATCACAGAGTACCGACCACTAGCCTTTGGCTGGTGTCAGCGGGAGTAGTCAATTCGTTTCCGCTCGTCTCGGGCGCAGATTTCCTACGAAAGCCTTTTGCAGGAAGTTCTTGCACTGGAAACGCTAGTGGGGCCCACTAAGATGTTAGTGAGAAATCCTCACCGTTCATTTATTTTTTAAGTTAATTTTAGGACATGAGGCCAAAGATGAACCGTATCCAATGCTTAAGTGGGCCGTAAATGTGATGATTAAACATCCACAGTTGAAATATTCGTGGGGCCACGGAAGTTTTGAATCATGATAATATCTGTGTTTTCAGTTCATCCCAGTAGGAATGACGTTATTACCGGTATGGATGGCATGTAAACATCATTGTCGAATTAGGGAGGTTTTAATGGTAGGAATTTCCCTAAATACCTTTTTCCTTTAATACGGCCCACTTGAGTATTGGATACTGTTGAATTTTGGTTTAATCTCCTAAAATTAGCTCACAAAACGAATGAATGGAGTGGATTTCTGGCAAACATTACGATGGGTCCCACCTAAGTTCCCAATGACAACAACTTACTGCGAAAGGCTTTCGCAGGAATTCCACATCCACTCCTCTTCGCAAGACACGTATCTATGTTGGATACTGCCCATGCCACCAGCCCGGTCAGTGGTGGTCGGTGCTCTATGGCCCCCATGATGTATGTGTTTCACCCATTCCATTCATCCATTTTAAAGTATCATTTTATATCTCTATCCCAAAAATAAAAGGGATATAAATCTCAGGTTGACCACACCATAGGAAAACAATAGTGATTGGATATCCACCATTAGAATCCTTCTAGGGCCCACCGTACTGTTTATTTGACATCCAATGTATTTATTAGGTCATACATGCCGAGATGAAGTGAAAAATCAAAAATCAGCTTGATCCAAAACTTTAATGGCCTCAAAAGGTTTTCAATGGATAAAGCTCATTCAACACTATTTCCTACAATGTGGTCCAATTGAGATTGGGATATACCTCATTTTTGGTCTCATACTATAAAATAATCTGGAAAAATATATGGACAGCATGTAAAGCATTTCCAAACAGGAGATGGATAGGGGTAAATGTGTCAAATTAACATATTTAAGACATTTCAGATGTTTGTTAACAAATAGATTGTTTCAAATTCAGTACTTAATTTTTAGACTTTAGCCATTGTTACCAAACATGTTTTTTGACTTCAGATTTCAGATTCAGGCTTTAAATTTCAGATTCAGATTTCAGCTTTCAGATTCAGGCTTTAGACTTCAGATTTAACAAACGGGGCCTAAGTACGTGGAATGATATAATCTAACGTTTGGATTTGAAATCTAAATATCAGTTGAAGTTGGATGTCTGCACGTGCTGGAATTCAACTTATAAAATGTTGGATATGGCTTAGAATTTAAAGTTGCATTCTCTGAACTTGCAGTACGCGATAAAATGTACACATACGTGCCAAGTGATGAAGACTGGAAGAAAGCTAAAGATGTTCATCAGTTTCTCAAAGTTTTTTACTACTACACAAATTTTTTTCCAGAAAATAAGTATCCTATGGCAAATCAATTTCTTCCTGAAATTATTTTCATTATGGACACGTTAAAAAAGTGTGTCGTTGATGGTCTGAATATTTTAACAATCGATGACTTTATGAATGCAGATGAAATTTGATAAGTATTGGGCTGAATGTCACTTGTTAATTATGGCCATTACTGTTGTCATAGATCTACGATACAAGATGGCAATGGTTAGATTTGTTTTCAGATCACTTTATTCCAGTTTCGAAAGAGTTTCAGCGGAGACCACCATTATTAATGATGCAATTGAAGAGTTGTTCTGTTCATATGTTGATAATTTGGCCAAAACATCAAGTGTAGTAGGTACTTCTCAAACTGCGGGTAGTTCTTCTACTGCGAGCAAGCGACTTCATGACTTTATGTCTTTTTTAGATGAAGAAGAAACAAAGGCAAATAAAACTAAATCCAAAGTGGAGAAATATCTAAAGGAGCCGGTCATAAGGCTACAAGAAGATGATTTTGATGTTTTGCAGTGGTGGAAGTCGAGAGCTCGTGAATACCCTAGAATTTTGGTGATGGCACAAGACATTTTATCAATTCAAATTTTGACCGTGGCATCAGAATCATCTTTTAGCATCGGGAGCAGGGTAGTTAGCAAGTATCGAAGCTCACTCGCCTCGAATACAGTTGAACCATTAATATGTACGCAAGATTGGTTGCATCCAGTTTGGGGCGGTAGTAGTTTCAATGTTGAAGAGTATGAGGAGGAGAATGAAAGTGAAGACGAGGTCCAGAATGCTTAAAGGAATGTAAGCTTAAAATTTTTTTAAACGTTTTATATTTTCTGATATATTTTAACTCTTTGGATTTGATGTTGAGGACCAACATGTGGTTTTGTGGTATGATAGTATCTAGAGGTTTATGTGACACTCTTTTTTTTTGTCTTAGTAATGTGGCATATGAGACATTTTAAACTTAAAATGATTGATATTGAATTTGTATTTTTAAGCCAAAAATATAATAAATTAACATATGAACAAGCTCGACTTGACTCAAACTTGACTCGACAGCTTTGACAAACAAGCCAAGCTTCAATGTTGAGCTCGAGCTCGACCTCTCGAACTCGAAATCGAGTATAGCATGCATGGACGAGTCGAGCCAAGCTTGGCCCACCTCGACTCGACTCGGCTCAATGTACAACCCTACATCTTGGTCATCTGTAGCGATCAAGGCCCAAAATGGAGTAATGGAAAGAGAATGAAAAATAAAGAATGTTTGTCAAATTTCAATGTATTTGGATGGTGTAGTTTGACATTATAGATGGTGGAAGTTGGAGAAATAAAAGATGGAAAAATTGTAAACACTTAATGTCATTAACCTATACTAGTCTCATGTAAAATTTTATACCATGCCTATTTATCATAAATTAACTATACACGTCGAATTTCAGCCCTTAGATCATTGTAAAAGTGGCTCGATTAACAAATCAGCCCATTCACTGTTGATTTTGGTGTTCATCTAGTGAGGAAAGCTCGTGGGTAGTGGTAGTCAGATATTTCCCGCCATATGAATGATTTGGATTGCCCATAATATGGACCAAGTGTGAAATAGGAAAACTACACTTTGGTAGCTTTTTTCCTCAGGCGCGAAGTATCCTTTTGAGGCTTACCAACTCTATATAAATCTGGATCTTTAGATCAAACCACTTTCCGCCATCCATCGCAAATCAAATTTAGACCACACATTGGCCTCATGTGAATATAAAGTTATACAAAATTTTGACCCCGATCTATGATCCTACACCATTGAATGTTGAAGCTAATTCCTTTCTTTTGCCACAAAGGGTGAAATTTCAGATGTAGGATTCTCCTACCATCAATTAACCACCAAATTTTGTCCAACCATTCACCTATCTCCACTACACATTTTTCCTAAAATTGGGTTCCGATCATTGAACATGGATGGTTAATTAAGATCAAGTCCATTTTGGCGTCTGTTATGAGAACTTTCAAGATAAGCCTCCGATCATCTCCATATTCGTAACTATCAACTAACGTGATCCTACGAAACCGATGAAGGGAGTGGATCTCCCAATAAATCATCATAAGTGGACCCCATTAATGCTACAGTCGGTCACATCTTTCTAAGCTAGCAATGCCTTCCACAATCAGTTTGCATTCAAAAATAGAGTTTAAGTTAAAAATGGAACTGCCTCCGTCTCTTCCTCCTAAAGCAAGCACGTCCTAACTAGGATTATCATCACTAGATCTCAGCACTCCATATGGGGTGATCTCCACCAGTTAGTGGACCCGATCAAATTCAGAAATCAAATCAGAGACGATGCCTTCTGCTCACGAAAGCGTATTCCCGGATGATCCACGTCTGCAAGATTCACCACAAATTTTGAATCCTACAATCCTTCGAAGATCCAAGCCTTCCAATCCCCTTCTTAGGGAATTCCAACGCTCTTAATGGGAGAAAGAATCGGAAGGAATAAGTAAACATGACATCCCACCGCTTCTTTCGAAACCCACATCATGAGGGAAATTCTTTAGCGCAAACCACAGAGTAAAGTGTAACATCTCGAATTTTCATGGCCAAAGTTTATACTCGTGCCCAAGAAAACTAGGTGTTAATAATGTATGAATTGGATGCTTTAAAAATCACACCTTATTTATTTATTGTTTTAATTTAGATCACATCTAGATATATTCATGAAGGTAACATTCATAAGAATAAAATCGATTGTATTAATTATTTCATCAGAGTAAAAGAATTTAGTAAATAATCAAATACCCTCTTAAATTGGGGTTTATTACATTATCGAGTTCGTATCAAAATTATAAAACTAAATCATAAAACTATCTTCTTATTTTTTCAGTGTAGTCTTCTATAGGGAGATGGTTGTTGAAGGTCAAATATTGCATATTAGACCCCTGCTATAGCCTGGATTTACGTACATAATACTATTAACGATCCATTTTAATTGTGTTTGTGATGCAAGGTTTATTTACGAGCTGAACTAAAAAAGGATGCTAAATACGGAGATTTAATGCTCTGAAATCACCAAGGCAAAGGATGGACTCTAGAGGACCAAGATCAACAAATTCACATGCCAGAGATCTGAGGAAATCAAGCCGTTCACATTAAAAATGGTCCGAAACTAGTCCAGAATGCAAGATCACAGGGTTACTGCCATCCGATTGACACGAGACTTCATATATGGGATGTGAGCCATAACTTAACCGTACATATTAAATTTCATCCATTGAAGATCTCGAGAAGTGGGCCAACGGACAGATCAGCCCATTAATCTTCAATTTGGGGCCCACCTGATATTTGGAACTGCCTTAACTTTGGTTTCGATGGTTTAAATAAGATAAGAAACAATATGGACGGTTTGGATTTCTGAAAACCATTATAGTGGGCCCTATATACATGGTGTGTACACCCTGCATGTATTTGCCAGCACCACACCAAATCCACTTACCGTGTCAGTCTCCAAAATGGAAAGTCCGTTTTCATGCAGCGTTGCTGCGTATCACGAACAAACGACGAGAGTCCGTTTTGCGGAAGCTTGTGGGCCCCACCCATGGCCCGTCTGGCCAATCTGATCCATTCACCGCGTAGAGGACCTCGAGCACATAAAAACCTTGCTGAAAGTTTGTACCCATACGTACACACATGTGTGATACAGATGCCACAAGTGGACTGCTCTACAACGTTCAAAACGAATCTTAGTGTGATTTCTTCTCTGGACTATGTCAATGGACGTTCAAAACCATCCATTCTTTACTGAAATTTTGTTCTGAGTGTGATGGCCGGTGTGGATTTATCATCCAACAATGATTATGGGCCCCACCATCATTCCAGCGTAGGTTTTATGTAGGCCTTACCTCCGAACAGCGTCCGGACGCTGATGGCCAAAGTGAGCAGTTGTGTGATCATGGGAACGGTCAGATCTGAGATCCAAACCATTCAGAAGATGCCTAGGCCAGTTCTGAACCCCACCATGAAGTCAGATCAGAGAAATCTGATCAGGAGTCCTCTCATGAAGGCCATTCGCAACTCCTCTCTGTTTTGCTACGAAATTCCTTGTCGCGAAAGGAAGTCGGTTCACCAGCCGACTTAGCCTCATGCTGTCTATAAAAGAGAGAGTCAGGGACGTGAAGAGGTATCTCGGGGCAGCCGTGGAGGCGAGGAGCAAAGGCGAAAGAGAAGAGAAGTTCAAGTAGTTTTTTTTTCCTATTTACTGTTTTTTTTTTTTTTTTTTTTTTTTTTAATGATTTTAGAAAGATCTATCCTACTCATGTCGGGCTAAACCTCTTAGCTAGGGCTAAGAGGTGAAGCTTGTGGCGTGATGGGTGATCCCCACGGCTTTGATTCGTGTTGAACTTGATATTGATGCTAGTTTGATTCTAAAGGAATATTTCTAGTTTTTAATGGTTTGTTGTGACTGAAATTACAATAAGTCTGCGAGAGCTTTGAGTATTTCCTTTCCTTTTTATGTGTCTGACGTCAGGAAGCCCTGTTGTTCACCATCGTCTCCTGGGCATGGTTGGATGTCGGTACCCTTCCTAACCTTCATGACATGATTGATTGGTTGGTAATTAGTTTAATTCTGTTGTTTACTTTGTCTCCTGGGCATGGTTTGGTGATGGAATCCATTATAATTCATACACCTTTCATCTCTTAAAAACTAGATCAAATGAAGTTCAGTTTAATTTTCATGAATCAAGTGTAGTTCTCTCTGATATCTACAAGTGGATCCTTGGCACCCTAGTTTCCCTTTTTCTAAAATTTTCCTAAGTTTTAGATTATAAATTCATCATTATTCCTTTTATTTTTTTATCTGATTTAGATTTCATCTCATTCTAGTTCTAGTTCTAGTTACTTTTAGATATCGTACAGGTTTCAGTCCCTGTGGATTCGACCTCGGTCTCACCGAGTTTTATTACTACATCACAACCCTATACTTGGGGAGTGAACAAGTTTTTGGCGCCGTTGCCGGGGACTGACGGCTACGATTTTCTGAAATTAATTGGTTCTAAAATTGGGTTAAGATTAGGATTTTACTAACTTTAGTTTTAGAATTTTTTTTAATTTTTAGAACTAACTTTCCTGTCTTGTAGGGTCATTGATAGATCTTTTAACTTGGTAACTTCATCCTAATTTCTTTACTTTCTTTATTTTTTTTAGATTAGGTCTTATCCCCTAGATACTAACTTGGTTTGTTTTATTTTGCAGGGTAATAACATAGGAACTTCTAAATTGGTAACATCCTTCTCACTTCTCTTCTGCTTACCCTCCATATTGCTGTATGAATTTTATTTTATTATAGGATTAGACTCAGAGTTAAGGTTCTACCATGGAAGCGTGGGTACGTGTATACGCTGAGATGGATAGGAGATATTGGGGAATGCCTGAGGGTTGTGGAATTCAACGTATACCTCAAAATTTCTCTCCATCGAGAACAGACATTGAAAACTGACTAGAACGTTATGTTCCATCGGTTAATAGGGCCGTATACGATCGTAATTATGGGAATGAGGATTATTATCAAACATCATATTCTCCCATGTATGATCAGTATGACTATAACCAGTGGAACCATCAAAACTGGGAAGATGAACCAACAACATGTTGTAATAATTATTCTCTTGGATACCCTACCTTTGAGAACCAACCAGAAACGATCCAAGAGAACTCATTACAGCATAACATGGAGTGTCTTGTGGAAATTAGAAAAGCAATGGAAGCACTCAATTCGCGCCTCGAGAGGATAGAGGAAGCTCGCTCATCCCAACTACAATCCAATCCAGAAATACAATGCGAGGAAAGTGATCCTCACTCGCTTTTGACGAAATCTGGAATTTGGAATGAGGAGTTGGATTCCATTAATGAGCATACGGTTCAATTCCCCGATGAGTCGATCTCAATGACTGTTCAAAAGAATGATGGAGATACATGGGTGTCTTTCAAATACAGTGATGATGACACACTTTCCTTACATGATACACAGGATCTCAATGATGAGGTTGAGGTTAGTTTATTCGAACCTTAACCAAATTTAGAATGTGAGGAAAGCAATCCCATCCCAAGTGTGCACTGCACAGAATTAGACGATGATGCGTATTTGGATGATGATCATGAATGTTCAGCCCTAGTTCCCCTGGAATTAATCTCAAGTTTGGTCCAGGTCAATGATCAAGAAGTGCACGAAGTGAGCGGTCATAATGAGCTACTCCACTCACCTGACATATCTGATTTAAAAGTGGATGAGCTCCTTACAACCAACCCTTCTATCTCTTGTGAGACATGTTTGGACCACTCCCTTGAATTACATGATGATATGATTCAGGAGATGAACGAGTTACTTGATACGACTCTGAAATCTGAAACCACCCAGTTGAGGCCACCATCTGAACTGTTGAATTTTGACGAGTCCAGGCCTCTTCTGAGTAGTATCAATGAACAGAGTTCGCACATCAATACTTCGTCTACTGACCCTCTATCTGTCTGTGCAGGGCTGAAGCAAGAGAGCGTACCTACGGTTACTTTTAAAGACGATGGATTCCTTGGGCAGATCATCACACACTTCAATGTGAAAAATGAGTCACTCTCAGCTGAATGTCCCAACTCTTTGGATTATTGCTTGGCACACTTTGCAAATTCAAACGATCCTATGATAAGAGACATAATGAATGCCTTGCAAGATGACATCTCGGTAGTCATTACTGACCGAGAGAACCCTTACTCTGAAGCCCCTCCCTCCCCAGATCCTCACTATTTACCATTAAGGGAGGGGGAGCTAAAAATTAAACCGAAGTCTGATACCTCAGAATGCATTGAGACTACATTACTTTCTGAGAATTTTTCTGAATTTCATCTATGTGTAGTCTCTGATTCACCATGGGATACTAACTTCGAAACTTCTTCTGTCGCAGGTCAATCGTATATACTCTGGATACCTCAGGTGAATCAACGACAAATTTTTGATGAGATACATAAGTTTCTCTAGAATGTCATGCTCCAGGGCATCCAAGCCTATTGCAAAAAGGGCTTTTGGATGATCCTATTAAGAAACCTACTGAGAAATTTATCACGATACTAGCCAGAAGAGGAACCTTGCGGCATGACTAAGTAGTTTTTGTAAGACCCATACCCTAGTCCGTACCATTTCGTAGGCTTCCGCGATCCTACCGGTCGAATTCTGGCAATCCTCGACTCATATCCGAAGTTGCGCGCGATCTTAAGCCGAGTCCTGCCTACCGAAGGCGGCTCGATCTGAAACTCATACCTTGGCGACTGCGCCATCGCCGCGGTTCCAATGCCGCGACTCGCGCACCGAACCGATACCTAGGTGAAAAGATGTCAGTCTGCATTCGGTTCGAAGAAACGCCGCACGTTGCGAATCTCGAGAAAATCTCTATGAGATGTCCCATCAATCAAGTCAAGTACACCACCATACCTCCATGACACCTCACCCAACAACAAGTACTCATGGCCATTCCCTCTTTTCTCCCAAGTCAACTCTTCTCTCCCTTCACCATACCTCTTTTCACAAATTTCAAACCTAACCTCACCTCCCCATTACCTCTTCATTAAACCACCACACCACCTCATTCCTTTTACCATTACTCCTCCCTCTCTCATTCCATTTCTCATCTCCCAAAACACCCACACGTCCAACCTCCTCTCCCTCCCAAACACCAAGTGTGGCCCACTTTCCCCTACTCTCACATCTCTCATCTCAACCGTTGGATCATCATCAACGACCATTGAAAGTGGAGGCTAGGAGCTAAGGAGTGCAAGGAAGCAAGGAGGATTACAAGAGGTGGGTGATCCACCGTCATTTCTCATATTTTTTTTGGGCCACATGTGGTGGGACCCGTTTGATGTATGTATGTATGAAATGGAGGGCCCATAGTGGCGGGGTCCCTCCTCTATCTTACCGTATATCCCTCTCTACCTCTCCCTTTTCTCTCCCTTAAATGTAGTGGGCCCCATCGAATTGTGATAATCGGCTCCGGCTATCAAATGGGTGGCCCATCACATTTTAGGAGATGTGATCTAATTGTATATTGTACTTATATATATATATAAGTATATGTCTATATATATATATACACACACACATATATACGTATGTATATACGTATACATGCATTGGGTGGACCACGCCCCTGTGGGACCCATCAGGATGCGTCTGTTCGTCCAGAGACGCTGGACTGGCAGCGTTAAAATGCTGCCTATTTAAAAAAAAAATTTCTTTTTGGGTGAGCTGCTCATGCGGGCCCCACCTTGCTGTATGTGCTTAATCCATGCCGTCCATTCTGTTCTCCAGCTCATTTTAGACGTTGAGCCAAAGTCGCAAGGTGATCCGATCACCGGGTGGGCCATACCCTCTAAAACCATGTAAAGACATGCCAGAACATATAAAAGTGCTTGGTGGGACCCACCTGAAGTTTGGATGCGGCTGAAACTAGGTCTGGACAACCAGAAAAGTGCGACTAACATAATGGGTGGGCCAGATTGTGAATCACATTTCGGTGGGCCCCATTAAAAAAAAAAAAAAAATGTAAGCGGCCACTCTCTCTTGTTGTGACAAGGCCTTCTGGGCTGGCAGGTGGGCGGACGGTTGGCTGGGCCTCACGGCTCCAGCTGTGGGCCCCCACCGTGATGCGTTTTAAGCATCAACGCCGTGCATTGGGTGGGCCTCCCCCCTGGCTATGGGCCACCCAAAAATCAGCAGTATGCGGAACTCAGGTGGGCCACACCATCTAAATCATGTGAAGACATGCCTAAACCATATAAAAACATTTGGTGGTGCCTACCTGAATTTTTGATGGGGCTGAAACTTGGTCTGGACCCTCAGACAGGTGGGACACACATAATGTATGGGCTGGATTTGTGAACCACCTCACGGTGGGACCCTGCTAATGTGACCTTATCAAAAGGTCGGTTGGCAAATAAACATTACGGTGGGCCCTGGCCGCGTCGGTTGGCAAATAAACATTTCGATGGGCTCCCTCGCCGTGTGCCTAGGTCACGTGTGACCTTATAAACAGGTTTGATGGCAAATGAATATCACGGTGGGCCCTAGTCCCGTGACCTTATGAATGGGTTGGATTTCAAATAAACATTTTGGTGGGCCCCTTGCCACATGGCCTTATCAACAGGTGGATGGAAAATAAATATTATGGTGGGCCCCCTATTCATATGGCCTTATCAGCAGATTGGATAGTAAAATAAACATTTTGGTGGGCTTCACACGTGGCCCACTTGGATGCATATGGGCCCATGTACTTAGGCCCATCTTGATGTTTTTTTTTTTGGGCCCATTATTAAGGCCCTCTTGGATATTTATGGGCTCATGTATTTAGGTCCATCTTGGCATGTATATAGGTCCACGTTATGAGGCCCATTTGAGGTATTTGTGATCCATTGTTAAGGCCCACTTGGATGTATATGGGCTGATGCATTTAGGCACATCTTGGCATGTATATGGGCCCAATATTGAGGCCCACTTTGATGTATATGAGGCCCATATGATTAGGCCCACCTTGTTATATTTGAGACCCATGTTGTGCGACTAATGTGATATATGCAAAGCCCATGGGTTATGGCCCATTGCAATGTACGTAAGGCCCGTGGGTGCGGTCCAATGATACGGCCCACTTGATGAATATAAGGCCCATATGATACGGCCCAATTGATGTACTTAAGGCCCAATGGGTGCAATTAGGTCCATTGCAATGCGTGATCCCTCCGTGGTATAGATAATGATGTTTATTATAAGTAGTGCCTTGGGAACGATGTTGGTTTGACGTCCACATTGTACGAGTAATGTTAGTTCGATGTCTACATTATAACTCTCCCTAAGGCCACTGATAGGTCCGTATCTGTTTCATGTAGGCCATCTAGGACCATCTTCCTTGAGAGGATAGTTTATTGCTTTATAACATGTTTAGCACAGCCCCATGATTCATGAACATACGCATCATATGTATGCTTGGGATGAGGAGTGTCTGATCATAGCATGTGCCTTTGGGCAGACTGATTACGGGCTCCCCGATATGTGAAGTTGCCCTACATGAGCGCATGTATGCACATGATTGATGCATGTCTGGCAGTGTGATTCATGCACTTACATCTGTATGATTGAGATATGTCCTAGCGACATCAGGGCCATAGCCTCCACAGATATATCGTGGGTGGCTGGTTGGATACCGAAAAATCTTGTTCCAAGCAATTGGGGCCCCATAGATGTCCCTGGGTGAGAGTCCCTAAACCCGATGGTACCAGAGAATGACTCCTATGTCGAGATCGAGTGGATATATGAGCGCACGAGGGCTAAATACCATGAGGCTGCGTCTTCCACTGTGTCGTGGTCGGTTGGAAAGGGGTGGTGGCCTTACTCACCTGAGAGCAGGGGGCATTACTAGGCTGAGTTTGACCAGTTCAGAAATGGGTTCGCTATCGACGTGCCAGATAGGTATTGGCTGACTATTGGCTAGGCGGATAGTGAGGTTTCTTACGCTCACTTAGACTGTGCTGCTTGGAGAGAGACAGTGCCATTTGGAGTGTACTGAACCCCGGTGATTATCCAGACTGAGAACCGTACTGATTTGATGCTCTAGTGAGGAGTTGCATTGGTATGAGGATTGGCATGCTTGACTTACCTATTGCATCGTATGGCCTTGGTATGGCCGATAGCATTCACATCTTGTATTGTATAGCCTTGGTACGGCTGGTTGCATTTACGTACTCATCAGCATGATTCTACATTACTCCGGCATTGCATTCTGAGCACGTTCGTACACACTTACATCGCTCTCTAAGCTTTCTATAAGCTTATGCACGATTGATGCGTGCACGTGACGCCAGGACGCAGCTGTAGTCCCGCCGTAGTTGGAGCATGCCGCCGAGCTTTTGGAGTTTTAATATTATCACTATCTTGTATTTCCCTTTATGCGCACTGTACTCAAAGCTTTTGTTCATAGTGGATTTTGTGATGGTGTTCTTGTGGTTATTGTTCGTGGGTTATGCTGTGGTTATGCTCATTAGGAATCAAACTAATTATTAGAAACCCTCCTTGTAGCATCCCAGGATCGGAACCTAGTATATGGGTGCCGGGGGCCGAGAATGGGGTACTACGGAGGCTGTCGGCGCCGGATTCGGCGATTGGAAATTTTATGAGCCCGGTCTCCTAGTTCGGGGCGTGACAGTTTTTCCCTGCTTTCTTAGGACTAGGGTAGTTTCCTTTATGCTATTTTAGGATAGACAGTAAACTTAGCGCTCTTAGGAGGCAACCCAGCTTTTTCATTCCATTTAATTTTCCTAGTTAGTTAGTTCAATGTTTGTGGGTAACATTGCTGCAAACCCTCACGAGACTACAACTCGTCCTCTAGGGGCAACCTAGGGGTTTAAAGGCTTGTTGCATGCGCTAAATGCAATCGAGAGCACCTGCGAAAGCGGTATAGGTAGGATTTTATTTTTGTTAGTTTTGTGTTGCTTTCTCTCTCGTGCTGATTGGATTCCATGCTGCGATCTCTTGGAACGTCTTTCACGATTCATTATCCAGGTACTATCTTCTCATCACTTCACATTTACTGTCGTTGTCCCATGTGCATTGCATGATTATATCTTTTATATTGAGCACAATGTAAATTTTTTGTTGGGGGTGGGGTTTAGGTAACCTAATCAGTGTTTTCTTGGTCTTGAGCAAAAATTCTGAAAAATTTTAAAATTTTTTCTGGACTTTCTTGTACATTCGAAGTGATTTTGACGTCCATCTAGGGCAATTATAATTTCAAGATACGTGATGTTGGTAATTTATGACTCTTGGATTCAATATCTGTTAGATTTCATAGTTAAGTTTGAATTGGTAATCCAGAATTAGAAGTTGTAAATATTGATTGAGTCATGATTTCACATGTCACATCTCGATTTCACATTAAGGTTTCAGTTTGATATTGAAGAGTTAACTTGGTAATCACTAGACATGTAAGGAACTAGCCTGGAAAATTTGTCAGTCATAATCAATTGAAGAAAAAGAAAATGCCTAGCTGAAAAAATAAAAAATAAAAAATAGATACCTTTGAAAAGGGTTGGGCGAATAATCTTCACCATAGGTTTGCTCCCTATAGGTGTGGATTTAATTCCCCATGAATGATATGTGAAAAAGGTTTAGGTGTACGGTCTTCACCATAGGTTTGCTCCCTATAGGTGAGGATTGGACTCCTCTTCTTGGCACTACTTTTTATGGAAAAATCAAAAGCTGGAAGAATGAAAAAAAATGATCTGTGAGGCAAGTTTTGCTTTAAGTCTTGGTTATCATATCCTCTTGTTGGTTACTAATGATACCCTGAAATAGAGAAGTGAATTTTAATGATCGATAAGCCGAGATTACATTATACAACTCAATGTTTGGAATTATTCTAGTTAATGGATTAATATTTAAACTTGATTATGAAGTTACCGTGAACTTGATTTCAGGAGAAAGTAATACTCAACATTCATGAATCTTAGAAGTCTGGTATCTGAATTATTTTTTAAAATATCACTCGAATTTATAGAAATTATCCTGTAAGTCTCTATTTATTTTTCGCATATTTTGCTCGGGACTAGCAAAATGCTGGTTGGGGGTTGTGTTGAGGGTCAAATATTGCATATTAGACCCCTGCTATGGCCTGGATTTACGTACATAATACTATTAACGATTCATTTTAATTGTGTTTGTGATGCAAGGTTTATTTACGAGCTGAACTGAAAAAAGATGCTAAATACGCAGATTTAACGCTCTGAAATCACCAAGGTAAGGGATGGACTCCAGAGGACCAAGATCAACAAATTCACATGCCAGAGATCCGAGGAAATCAAGCCGTTCACATTAAAAATGGTCCGAAACTGGTCTAGAATGCAAGATCACAGGGTTACCGCCATCCGATTGACACGAGACTTCATATATGGGATGTGAGTCATAACTTAACCGTACATATTAAATTTCATCCATTGAAGATCTCGAGAAGTGGGCCAACGGACAGATCAGCCCATTAATCTTCAATTTGGGGCCCACCTGATATCTGGAACTGTCTTAACTTTGGTTTCGATGGTTTAAATAAGATAAGAAATAGTATGGACGGTTTGGATTTCTAAAAACCATTATAGTGGGCCCTATATACATGGCGTGTACACCCTGCATGTATTTGCCAGCGCCACACCAAATCCACCTACCGTGTCAGTCTCCAAAACGGAAAGTCCGTTTTCATGCAGTGTTTCTGTGTATCGCGAACAGACGACGAGAGTCCATTTTGCGGCAGCTTGTGGGCCCCACCCATGGCCCGTCTGGCCAATCTGATCCATTCACCGCGTAGAGGACCTCGAGCACATAAAAACCTTGCTGAAAGTTTGTACCCATACGTACACACGTGTGTGATACAGATGCCACAAGTGGACTGCTCTACAACATTCAAAACGAATCTTAGTGTGATTTCTTCTCTGGACTATGTTAATGGACGTTCAAAACCATCTATTCTCTACTGAAATTTCATTCTGAGCGTGATGGACGGTGTGGATTTGTCATCCAACAATGATTATGGGCCCCACCATCATTCCAGCACAGATTTTATGCAGGCCTTGCCTCCAAACAGCGTCCAGACGCTGATGGCCAAAGTGAGCAGTTGTGTGATCATGGGAACGGTCAGATTTGAGATCCAAACCGTTCAGAAGATGCCTAGGCCAGTTCTAAACCCCACCATGAAGTCAGATTAGAGAAATCTGATCAGGAGTCCTCTCACGAAGGCCATTCGCAACTCCTCTTTGTTTTGCTACGAAATTCCTTGTTGCGAAAGGAAGTCGGTTCGCCAGCCGACTTAGCCTCATGCTGTCTATAAAAGAGAGAGTCAGGGACGTGAAGAGGTATCTCGGGGCAGCCGTGGAGGCGAGGAGTAAAGGCGAAAGAGAAGAGAAGTTCAAGTGGTTTTTTTTTTCCTATTTACTGTTTTGTTTTGTTTTTTTTTTTTTTTTTAATGATTTTAGAAAGATCTATCCTACTCATGTCAGGCTAAACCTCTTAGCTAGGGCTAAGAGGTGAAGCTTGTGGCGTGATGGGTGATCCCCACGGCTTTGATTCGTGTTGAACTTGATATTGATGCTAGTTTGATTCTAAAGGAATATTTCTAGTTTTTAATGGTTTGTTGTGACTGAAATTACAATAAGTCTGCGAGAGCTTTGAGTATTTCCTTTCCTTTTTATGTGTCTGACGTTAGGAAGCCCTGTTGTTCACCATCGTCTCCTGGGCATGGTTGGATGTTGGTACCCTTCCTAACCTTCATGACATGATTGATTGGTTGGTAATTAGTTTAATTCTGTTGTTTACTTTGTCTCCTGGGCATGGTTTGGTGATGGAATCCATTATAATTCATACACCTTTCATCTCTTAAAAACTAGATCAAATGAAGTTCAGTTTAATTTTCATGAATCAAGTGTAGTTCTCCCGGATCTCTACAAGTGGATCCTTGGCACCCTAGTTTCCCTTTTTCTAAAATTTTCCTAAGTTTTAGATTATAAATTCATCATTATTCCTTTCATTTTTTATCTGATTTAGATTTCATCTAATTCTAGTTATAGTTCTAGTTACTTTCAGATAACGTACAGGTTTCAGTCCCTGTGGATTCGACCTCGGTCTCACCGAGTTTTATTACTACATCACAACCCTATACTTGGGGAGTGAACAATGGTCCTTTAGGTTTTCAATCTGTACGTCACCTGCATCATCTATATGGTTGGAGAGGGTCAACGCCCTACTCATAGTGATGGTTATCCTTTAAGATTAATAATAATTCAAGAGATTTATAAAAGCAATGTAAGAGTTCTGATACGTCACGTACTCCACTACTACGAGAAGTATTAGTATGCGCAAACAACCTACATGAGATGCATGTTTAACAGAGTGTGCATCTCATTATATGTAGTGATCATCACACCATGGAATATAATTAATAAAAGATCCGACTCGACCCGCATCCCATAACTATGAATATTCATTGGCATAACCAATGCTAACGTGGATTTATGCTAACATCTCAGGGTGACGCAACAACGCGGTAGGGGGATTTATGTAATTAACATGATGTGTTCATGAAGCGACTTTTTGTGACATCTAATTCCGAACAAGTAATGTAACACACATGATGATTTACTTACATCGATTGTGCACCACGCTAACCAACCCATGGAATTCGTGTCGACCAAGAGGGCTGCTACCTGTAATGCATTACATCCATGATAAATATTTGAATAACTAGTTGTGATACCTTTAATACATCACTTGCATTGATAGAGAATATAAACTGAATCACGGGGGTTCTGAAATATCAAGACACATGCCCAAGCCTTAAAGATAAATAGCACAAGGCTTAAAAAGGAGGAGAGTGGCAATGGCCAACTCAACAAAGAGGAGAGTAGCAATGGATAACTTAACAAATAAGAGAGTGGCAATGGCCAACTCAATAATAAGAGGAACGACAATAGCCAACTCAAAAAATAGAGGAGTGGCAATGGCCAACTCAATAAAGAGAAGAGTAGCAAGGGATAACTCAATAAATTGATAAAGGTAAGAGCAAAGCTTGTTTCTCAAAAGATAAACAAATGATGGTAATAAATCAATCAATTGAAAGTATAACTCTCAGTAATATGTAAACATGAAAAGGCAGGATAACTCACATCAATTAAATCAAAGTAAGCTTAAAGGATAAAAACCCTCACCTTTGCTTATCAAATGGCTCGGTTAAATGTCCAGGGACAACGTTATGGTTCAAATTTACCCTAATTTACAGGTTTTGAGTGGTTAAAATTCAGTTTGGTCCCGTTTTATGGTAGGGTTAGATCCAATTGAATTAATGGATCTGAAGGAAAATCTTGGTTGATGGCTTGGATGTTTCATATACTTTATGGGTTTCAATTTAGAAATCTAAAGGTCTTTGGTGCATTCTTTCATACACCTTAGTCGCTGGAACAAAAAAGATAGAAGCGTGAGGGAAAGAAGAGTAATCTTTGGGCCAGGGAAAACCTGTTCAAGTCCATGCTTTGATTCGGCAGATCGGCAAGATTGCTGGACGAGTTCTTGTTTCTCCCTCTCTTGTTTCTCTCTCTCTTTCTCTCCTTTCTTTCTCTTTTTTCCTTTCTTTCTTTCTGTTTCCCCATGGTGTGGGTTTTCCAGCATCGGGTGTGGGGTTTCTATAATGATTTGGAATCTCTAGAACACTCCTGCGTATGTTGTACACAGAAGGTGTTTTGTGCGAACGGGCTGTGCAGATGAGGCCGCATAATAGCAGTTTGCATCTTGTTTTTTTATTTTTTATTTTTTTTTCCTTCTTTTCTTTCGTTATCTTTAGATCTCTTTCTTCCCTCCTCTCGGAGGATGTAATAGGTTTAGGTGAGCCATTAGATGGAAGGTTTCTGATTGCTGGAGTGGTAGTAGGACAGCTTCCTATGGCTGCCACTTCTTAACGAAGAAGATAACCAGAATGGTAGATTTTTTGTGGGCACCTCCTCTCCACATTTTGGTTTCAATGGAAGGTTCAGATTGGTGGTGGGAAGCTTTGGAGTGCCTCAGTACAAAGTTCCAACGTTGTTTGCATGGTTGGTTCAGCGCCTTCGTGCGGTTGTGATTCCTTGGCGATTTCGAAGATTCTGCTCCTTATGGGGTTTTCCTAGTGTCGTGGGGACTGCCCCAACCTTCCTGGAAGTTGGGTTGCAGTCAGATCCTCTTTTGGTGAGGGTTGGAGGGTTCAAATCTCATTAGAGTTTGTCGAACTCGAAAGATTTGGCGAGAGGAATCCGCGAGCTTGAATTGTTCGGACTCTGTCACAACGAGTGCCGACTATTGTTTGATGGCTAGAGTAGGTGGGTTCCACTTGTGATGATTATTTGAGGAATCCACTCCCTTCATCAGCTCTGTAGGGCTATGTTAGGCCTTGGGCCAAAAGATGAAGGAATTCTAAGTCTTTGGTGGGCCACACCACCCTGATAATTCGAGGCTTCTCATGCTTGAATGTAACTGAAATCACGTAACAAGATACACATGATTGGATAGCCACGTAATAAGGTACGTGCTTCACCATGGCATTTGGTGGGGTCCACTATGGTGATCTTTTGGGAAAATTTCTCCCTCTATTGACTTCAGCTCGTTGTGTGGGCCCATGACCCCAAGTTTGAAATAGATCTGAGTCTTGGTGGGCACACCTTCAAGAATTGTGTGAATTACTTATAATTTTAAAACCTCATGCATGTCTCTATGACAATTTGTAATTCGTAAATGGATTTCTTTTGTGTGGAGTCCACTGTACTATTTGTAGTTGCACGATCCGATCTGTCCATTGCGTTGAACACGCCTTGTTAGGATAAGGTCTGAAAATGGGACAAATCATGGGACAAATTTGTTGATCAGGTGGGTCATAATGTCCGATCGAGCATTAATGGTGGCATACAGTGGCATTGAGTATTTACAATCTTGCCATCCATTTCTCAACTGGTTTCTGACGTCCATTACGTCGAAATGCGCCGTCCGAATGTCTTAAAATTTGGAGGGTATTCATCATTTTTTACGCTCTTTCTATCGGTTCAGTTTGGGTCCCGATGTCACAATGATGTCCAAGATGCTCTTTTAAATAGTTAACACACTTCGTGCTTCATGGCCGAGGTTGAAATAGCGGTGAAGACCGCTTAAGTAGAAGTTGGAATATGCCAATATGTCACAGAGGGGGGGGGGGGGGGGTGAATAGGACTTTTTAAAGATTGATGAGTTGTTTAAAAATCCTACCACACTAATCCTATCATGTATGCAAATTTTCAGGATTACTCAACTGTAACTGTATTGGCTTCCAAGCCAAGTAGAGGATCTAACCACAAACTAATCAAGATATAACAATATACAACTTAGTCTATGTTGGATGTAACTATGTGTGTGCGAGATGTGTTCAGATATATGAGTATGAATGCATTGTCATGAATCACACATATAGAAAAGCAATCACAAACACAGTCATTTTTATAGTGGTTCGACTACTTGTCTACTCCACTCCCGGCTGTTGCACTCAACCCTTGAGTGTACTGGATTTCACTAAGGAGGTTTCCTAGGGTTCACCTCAAACCTAAGGTTTTAAATCTGGTTCACCTTCAACCTTTACAGAGGTTTTACGCGGTTCATCTTAAACCCAGGGTTTTACTGGTTCACTCGTAACCAGATGTTTATGCTCTCTATAGAGCAAGGGTCCACACAACGTTCCCAAATTTTAGACCACACAGGTCAAGGACCTAACAATTTATGCCCTACACAAGGACCTAACAGTTTATGCCCTGCACAAGAGCAAGGGTCCACACTATGCACCCGCTATGTACACTCCCGCCGGAGGCCTCCTACGAGGGCTTCAAAGCGTGAGAACCACTTAAGACCGAATCCTATAAAGGAATAATCACAAGTGTCCTCTTGGACTCTAGATACTTACAGATAAGTTGATGAGTCCTGTTAAGCACAACGCTGAGGATCTCCTCCTCCTTGTTAATGAAGAGTCTTATGCTCCCTTGATCCGCAACGAAAGATGATATACCAATGCTTGGCTTCGGGTTGGGTCAAGGGTGAGATGGAATCTTACTCTCTAAAGATTTTCCTATAAGGAAGATAGAGTAGATCCTCTCTTATGCATTCAAGGCATCCCAGCATAAAGATTTGCCATTAAGGTAGTAGCTGGAGGATCCTTGAATGTAGAAGTTCATTCCCCAATCCACTCTGTTGAATATCAATGGTGAGGGTGGATTAGAGGATGAACTCCCTTGAGAGAAAGGGCTTTAGTTATAGGATATAAGTTGAAACACTCAAAAGCTCTCTCTTCTTACCTAAAGTAACTTTCTTTGAGGTCCTTAACAATACCTTACAACATTATGTTGATGACACCCAAGCCGCCGTGTGCATCTAGGCACCTTGCTCTAGGCACTCACTTGGGGACAAAGCCTCATTTGCAGCTAGGGTGAGGCACAAGTTACCCAAAATGCCTTGGCATGTGCACCAAAAATGCCTTTGATTACACTTTTAAAATGTGAACATGCTCTCTGAAAATCCAACCCATTTAGTGTACGGTTGCATATCATAGACTATGCTTGCAATTATGGATGTGCATTGGAGAACATTTTTTTGGACATTTGTCTTATATAGCTGGATTCCAGCGTACCCTCATTGGCAACATATTCATTTTTTTGGACTACCTTGTCCAAATGTATAAGCTTAAGTGAATACTACATGCGAGGACAATTCAGGCTCCTTTGACAAGATATCTTAGTTTTAAGTGAGTTGTCCATGCATCCAAATGACTTCTTAGCGAACAAGTGATTACTACAATAATGCGTTTGGAGCTAGTGGATTACATATTGGGGTTTTCTTTGCTTGCTTCTTGAATGGATGTCAAGAACAACATATGGATAAAAAATTCAATCTAGTCTGACCACTTTTCAATTGAATGTACAATAGTTTATTAGCCTGCTCCCAAGTGTTTTTGTTTACAGGCTCTAATGCTCTCAAGTTCACATTATAACTTGAATTCAACCTATCTCAAAAAAGCACTATTTTGTTAACTCTTCTATAATCTATGTTCTAACTAAATCAGATAGTTAAGTCTATATGATTCAATATTCAACTTTTTTAGTTCCTAAATGCACTACTAAAAGTTGCTTCATTGTGTAGGATCAGTTCATTAATTTCTACTTGAATAAACAAAATTGATGTTGCATGTACATTAATTCAGTGAGGGATATTTTTAGATTCTTTTATGATTCAAAATTTTCTTTTATCATTTAAATAGTCCTTGTTTATCAAACAATGGCATGAACCAGCTCTAATGTTTGCATTCCTCCACATGTAGATGTGCTTATAATTATGGTGACAAATGAAAATCAAGCTGAAAGTGTTCTATATGGAGATAACGGCTCAATATCAGGTACTTTGAACTATCTTTTGTGCACTTTTTTCATCAACTATTCTTACTCTTTCTTTCAATTTTCTTATAGCCCTTCATCCGTTAGCTTGAAAGTTTACACCATTTGTTCCCAAAATGCTCCCATGCATTAGATTGCCACTTTTTTCTCTGTTTATGACCCTTCCTCATATTGCATATTTGCAGCCATGTAGTCCCTATCAATACAAATTTTGTCAAAGTGCCATTAATACTAGATTGTAAGCTTTTACCCTCGTTCCCAAAATGACTTATTGTTAGGTTTCAAATTAGATTGCAATCTAATGTTATTGTCCATCGTGTTCACCTTTTGTTTGGTTTTCTTGATATCCTTGCCAAAGGGTGTAATAGTTCTAGGTAGAACTTCATTCAAGACAAATGACATGATCCTAAACTGAGGGTATCCATAGCATCTTTAGGTCTTCAGTTTGAAAATGTGGTATCCAAGGTTTGGTGATCTAGTGTGTTGATCAAATGGGCCTTGCCTAAGATCTCCAAATTGGAAGGTCCTAGCTGTTTAATCTTTAGCCTATTTTCATTTTCACCTGGAGTTGTATTGAGTTAATGCAAATATCCCTCATGGTGATATTTGCCAACTACTTCTCGCTGTGAATGCTAAGGTTTCATCATTATTTTTTGTCACTTCCTCTTGGCTAAACTAAATTCTTTAGGACTAAAACTACAGAATCTGTGGGTACTGTTGCTAAGATGCAGTTAAACATTTATGGAGGATGCTGATGTTGTCTATGCATGCAGAGAAAGAAACACGATTGGAAAATGCTTGTTGTTTTAATACATGCAGTATTTTTAGATGCAAGTTGTTTTATATGCTTGTTACCTTCTTTGTCATCAGAGTGGAAAATGCACCCTTCCTAGCCATTTGTCCGTTACAGCAAGTGATTTGATCACCCAATGACAATTCCTGAGATTCGTCAACATCCACGGTTCCAATATCATCTTCCTGGCTACTTAGCCATTCCTGCAATAGATGTGTTGCAAAATGTACTACACTTTCTTACCACTTGATGCATTATGTAACATGGGCTACCCTTTGATGTGTGTACATTGTAACTTCCCAAAACTTCTTCACGTCTTTAGAAATATTGAGTGCAATTTTCCTCAACCACTGCTCTCCTTCCTGAATATCGATAAAAAATAAGACCAATCTCCATCAAATAACAACATGACATCAACTCTGAAGGTTTTAAATCTAAAAGATGGTCATATGGTCAAGGAAATGAAAGATGGATAACAACACTGAGAAGGTATTCTGGCCCTTTTTCCTTTTTCTTCTTTTTTACTTTTCTTTTTTTGAAAGATTAAGATATTTATTAAGGCAAAATCCAATGCTTACAAACTTACAATATCTTGTCGTCAGCCATTGTTGAAGCTGAGTGACGCCTCATTGATTCTTGAAGAGGCACATTTTGGTTGTCTTAGTATTTGGTTTGGGTTATTTTGGTTGCACATTTGGTGGAATCAAATCAAATGTTCCCTTAATAAATGGGATAAAAAAAAATTAATAATGGTTCCTACCATTTTTGGTTTTTGATCTATTTAATAGCAATTTCAGTATAACCTATTTATTCCTTGATTGCTAAGTACATATTGTTCCATTGCCTTTTGTTGCTTGAAATTGATGGAGCAGACCCGGATGTGCGTTGGAGCTATCCAGATGATGAGTGGGGGTCCCTGGAAGGTGGGAACCGCTGTTATGACCATGATGAAGTTTCCATTTCCTATGGACAGCATTGAAGTGGCCTGGCCATTTGGACAGGCCATGTTTATGTAATTGCTTGAAATTGATAGAGCAGACCCGGATGTGGGTCAGAGCTATTCGGATGATGAGCGGGGGTCCCTGGAAGGTGGGAACCGCTGTTATAACCATGATGAAGCTATCCATTTCCTATGGAAAACATCGGAGTGGCCAGGCCGTTTAGACATGTTGTGTTTATATAGTTGCTCAAAATTGATGGAGCAGACCCGGATGTGCGTCGGAGCTATCCGAATGTTGAAAGGGGGTCCCTAAAAGGTAGGAACCACTGCTATGACCATGATGAAGCTGTCAATTTCATATGGACAGCATTGGAGTGGCCTGACCATATGGACAGGTCGTGTTTATGTATTTGCTCAAAATTAATAGAAAAGACCCGGATGTGCGTTGGAGCTATTCGGATGAGCAGGGGTCCCTAGAAGGTGGGAGCCACTGTTATAACCATGATGAAGCTATCCATTTCTTATGGACAACATTGGACAGGCCTGACCATTTGGACATGCCATGTTTATATCTGTATTTGCAGGGACCACACCCTTAACCTAAACCACACCCTAAACCTATAACCTAAAACTATTCTCAATTTCCTAAAGCTATAACCTATATGTAACGCCCCGAACATTTCAATACCTGAGTATTGAAAGTCCTCGAGCGTTACCAAGAATATAGTATAATCTGTACACGTGTACAATACAAATCTCATTATCCTTACCTTACACCTATATCCTGGGGTGAATCTAACCATTGGAAACGACTCCCATTCATAAAGCAGGTCATTCAACCGTTGATCACAGAGACTAGTACATGTACACTCCCTTAAACTGAATCAATGTGTGACCCTTTATCCATAAGGATTTAGACATAGGTCCTTTCATAAGAAATACTTATAAATGTGACCCCAACCACGTGGAACCAATAGATTTCATAAAACGTTTAGATCAAAAATTATTACGAAAATGCCATTAGCCTAGACCACGAGATTCTAAACCACGTGGTTCCCACTATCCATTTAAAGGGAAATCTTATACAATGCCTAAGAATCTTAAATTAACCGTAAACGACGAGTCTCAGCTCTTAGATCACGGTGGAGGTGGCCCAAGTTGACAACAACCCACAACCATCGATTTTAGGACTGCTCGATCACTAGACATACCTCAAATTTGGACTCAACCCCTTAAATTAGATAGCCCATTGAATGAACGGTATAGATCTCTCATGCAGAGATCATGGAAAACCCCACACGTGGGTGCGCGTACACCACCGTGGTGCACCCGCTGTGCACCAGATCAAGAGGATCGCTCAGCAAGCACCGACCCGATCAAACACGGAGTCTCTGTTTGCTGCCGCTCGCATCGGACGGACTCTGTCCGTTTTGAGAGATGTGGTGGGCCACCGTTATGGGCCACATAGATGATCCAGACCGCCCATCTTGTAGAGGGGTTCGAACCAATCAGAACCATTGTTGACCAAGTGTGGCCATGCATGCACACGTGCCTGCAACCGCAGTCGCAAGAAGCCTCTTTTGCTATGTCCAAACCATCGCCGAAAGCTTGAACTCGGTGGGCCACACCAAACTAAGATAAAGAACGCCTCCCTTTGGGCTGGAATTGTGAGAAGAAACCAATGGAAGGTGAGGATCTAACGAGGGATTAATGTGGGCTCCATCACGTTTCCCCAAGCCGGTCCTTCCGCAATCAGCACAAGAACCCGCGCGTCCGAGCGAACCGACCGATCAGGCCTGTTGGACGGTTAAACCAAAGAGCTGGAGGTCAATCCAGGCCGTCCAGATGCTCCGAAAGGGGGATCCAATCGGCCCCAAGAAGTCAGATCAGGTAGAATTGATCTCAGATTTCTAGAATAGCCATCGCACGTAGGTCTGTCTTCGAAATTTCGTCGCACCAGAAGCAGAGGTTGCACAATCGATCCGTGAAAGCCTTCGCGGAATTTCTGGAATGTGCGCTGCACTCTATAAAAGACAACTCATGCCCATCGGAGGAAGGAAAAAAAAAAGAGAGGAGAAAACGTGAGGAAGAGAAGGAGAGAGAGAGAGAGGAATCCGGCAGTTGTTTGCTAAATCTGCTGCCATCTGGTAGAGGGAGAAAGGGAAGAAAGGAAAGAAAAGAAAAGAAAAAGAGAAAAGAGAAGGAAGGAAAAGCAAGGAAGAAAAGAAAAGAGAAAGAAAAAGAAAAAGAGAAAGAAAGGAAGAAAGAAAGGGAGAAATCTGATTTGAGTCGAGTCGACTCACTGAGTTGACTCGAGGTCAGGTAGGTTGCTGACTTTGTTTGGATTGATTTCCTTCTTTTTTTTTATTTTTGTTTTTATTTTCCTTTTGTCCCAATAATAGAGGTGGAGAATTCCACTGAGGCGAACTGAGTCGACTCGGTGGAATAATACTCGTATAACCTAGAAATATCTAGATAGATATATATATATTCTAAGTTAGAAGATATAAAGCCGAAATTGTAATTTACCAAATTAAATTGAATTCAATAGTAATATGAATTAAGCCTTAATCTTAATCGTTTGGGCCTTGTGAATGAGGACAAGATTTAATCCTAAGGTGCGCTTCTGAACATCTAACTTTGGTAATAGCAGACGGATAACCAAAGGTGAGGGTTTTATCCTTTAAAGCTTGCAGTAGTTTAAGTTGATGTAATTATTTTGTCTTATATCGCATTCCTGTTATTTTATCTGGCCTTTTCATGCCTTTGATGTTATGGATTATCATGTCTTTCATGATTACATATTTTTCTGGGAATTATCCTATTAATTGATTATGTTATAATATTGGCCCTTTTGGGATTATGACATGGTGTCAAATATAAGTGAAATTCTCTGAATTTATGTGAGGTCATGGATGCAAGCCTTGCCCCTGCCTTATTCATTATTGAGTTGGCTCTGCCACTCGTCTCTATATTTGAGTTGGTTATGCCACTCGTCGTTTTATTTGAGTTAGCTCTGCCACTCTTCTTTTGTTGAGTTGACCATTGTCACTCTTCTATTATTATGTTGGCCATTGCCACTTTTGTTGAGTTAACCATTGTCACTCTTCTCTTGTTATATTGGCCTTATGCCGTTTATCTTTCAAGGCATGGGCATGTGTTTTGTTATTCCAGAACCTCCATGATTCAGTTTATATTCTTCATGATTCAGCTATATTCTCTATAAGTGCAAGTGATATGTTAGGAGGTATCACAACTAGTGAATCGATTATCTTATCATGGACGTAATGGTTACGGGTAGTGGCCCTCTTGGTCGGCACGTAATTCCGTGGGTTGGTTAGCGTGGTGCACAATCCATGTATGTAAATCGGTATATGTGTTACATCAACTTTTCGGGATTGGATGCCGCAATTAGTCACTCCATGAACATATCGTTTATGTAAATCCCCCAATCGCGTGTTGTGTTGCCTTGAGATGTTCGCATAAATCCACGCTAGTGTTTGCCATGCCGGCGAATATCCGTAGTTATGGGATGCGGGTCGAGCCGGGTTTCCTATGAATTATATTCCACATTGTGACGATCACTACGTATGATGAGCCACGCACACTATGCTAGGCATGCATCTCATGTAGGTTGTTTACGCATACTGATATCTCATGTATTAGTGGAGTACGAGACACATTAGTACTCTTTACTTTACCTATTATGAATCGCTTGAATTATTGTTAATCTTAAAGGATGACCTTTACTATGAGTAGGGCATTGACCCTCTCCCAACCGTACAGTTGATGTAGGTAACGTACAGAGTGAAGACTTAGAGAACTACTTCCCTATAGAAGATCACACTGAAAGAATATGAAGACAGTTTTTTACTTAGTTTTATACTTCCGCTATAAACTCTGATGTTGTAATAAACCTCTCATTATGAGGCCTTGATTATTCCTTTTACTCTAATGATATATAATCAATACAGTTAATTTTTCTCTTGTGAATGTTACCTTCATGAATGTATCTGGATGTAATTAAATAAAAAATAAAAATAGGGTGCGGTTTCAGAGCATCCAGTTTATTCATTATTAACACCCGGTTTCCTCGGGCACAAGTACAAACTCTGGCCATGAAAATTTCGGGCTGTTACAGTTGGTATCAGAGCCCAAGAATGAGATTAACTGGGCCTGAGGGGAGTGGACTACCATAAACTTTACCAGATTAGGACATATGACGAATTATATACATAACCCCAATTGAATTCCCAAAAAAACTAGGTAGTGAAGAATTAAAAATCCATACTCAGATTCCCCATTTGAAATTATTAAGTTAGACATGGAAACTAGAAACTGTGAATCCAGGTCCCAACAACCTTTCTCTAGAAATTTCAAATCCATTGTCGTCTAGTCTGGTTGGGATACGTAGCTTTTATCCAGTTGAGTCAGGATCGAATACCAGTATGGGAACTATAATCATGAAAGGCGTAAGGCGACAAATTCAAATTATCAAATCTCGGGGTTGAGATTTTGATTAAGGGGGGTAGAATGTAGCATCCCTAATCATATAAACAATTATACGCACACCTAGACATGTATGGATCGGGCCGACAAATAATACATGGAAGACTCAAGCATAATGAATCAACAAGGATAATTCCCCCTAACGAGATATAAGATTTCATGATATTCCCCGATGGAGGTTATGAACTGATGGAACCATATTTATGAGAAATTCACGTGGTTTGACTCAATTTCTAAGTCCTAGAAAATCTCAGAAGATCTCAATGCCCTGATCAAGCAAATGATCGAGATTTAACAGGATCATGAATTGATATCGGTAAATCCTCTGGTGCTGCGTAGGCAAAGGATCCGTGTATCGGGCTCAAACCCACTACAACCATCTATTCATGTTACCTCCTACACAGGAAATAGGGAATCCTTAAAGACATGAAAAATGACTTGTGTATTAGAAGTACTAAATTTCGGGGGCGAAATTAAGTTTAAGGGGGGTAGATTGTAACGCCCCGAACATTTTAATACCTGAGTATTGAAAGTCCTCGAGCGTTACCAAGAATATAGTATAATCTGTACACGTGTACAATACAGATCTCATCATCCTTACCTTACACCTATATCCTGGCGTGAATCTAACCATTGGAAACGACTCCAATTCATAAAGCAGGTCATTCAACCGTTGATCACAGAGACTAGTACATGTACACTCCCTCAAACTGAATTAATGTGTGACCCGTTATCCATAAGGATTTAGACATAGGTCCTTTCATAAGAAATACTTATAAATGTGACCCCAACCACGTGGAACCAATAGATTTCATAAAACGTTTAGATCAAAAATTATTACGAAAATGCCATTAGCCTAGACCACGGGATTCTAAACCACGTGGTTCCCACTATCCATTTAAAGAGAAATCTTATACAATGCCTAAGAATCTTAAATTAACCATAAACGACGAGTCTCAGCTCTTAGATCACGGTGGAGGTGGCCCAAGTTGACAACAACCCACAACCATCGATTTTAGTACTGCTCGATCACTAGACATACCTCAAATTTGGACTCAACCCCTTAAATTAGATAGCCCACTGAATGAACGGTATAGATCTCTCATGCAGAGATCATGGAAAACCCCACACGTGGGTGAGCGTACACCACCGTGGTGCACCCGCTGTGCACCAGATCAAGAGGATCGCTCAGCAAGCACCGACCCAATCAAACACGGAGTCTCTGTTTGCTGCCGCTCGCATCAGACGGACTCTGTCCGTTTTGAGAGATGTGGTGGGCCACCGTCATGGGCCACATAGATGATTCAGACCGCCCATCTTGTAGAGGGGTTCGAACCAGTCAGAACCATTGTTGACCAAGTGTGGCCATGCATGCACACTGCCTGCAACCGCAGTCGCAAGAAGCCTCTTTTGCTATGTCCAAACCATCGCCGAAAGCTTGAACTCGGTGGGCCACACCAAACTAAGATAAAGAACGCCTCCCTTTGGGCTGGAATTGCGAGAAGAAACCAATGGAAGGTGAGGATCTAACGAGGGATTAATGTGGGCTCCATCACGTTTCCCCAAGCCGGCCCTTCCGCAATCAGCACAAGAACCCGCGCGTCCGAGCGAACCGACCGATCAGGCCTGTTGGACGGTTAAACCAAAGAGCTGGAGGTCAATCCAGGCCATCCAAATGCTCCGAAAGGTGGATCCAATCGGCCCCAAGAAGTCAGATTAGGTAGAACTGATCTCAGATATCTAGAATAGCCATCGCACGTAGGTCTGTCTTCGAAATTTCACCGCGCCAGAAGCAGAGGTTACACAATCGATCCGTGAAAGCCTTTGCGGAATATTCTAGAATGTGCGCTGCACTCTATAAAAGACAACTCATGCCCAGCGGAGGAAGGAAAAAAAAAGAGAGGAGAAAACGTGAGGAAGAGAAGGAGAGAGAGAGAGAAATCCGGCAGTTGTTTGCTAAATCTGCTGCCGTCCGGCAGAGGGAGAAAGGGAAGAAAGGAAAGAAAAGAAAAGAAAAAGAGAAAAGAGAAGGAAGGAAAAGTAAGGAAAAAAAGAAAAGAGAAAGAAAAAGAAAAAGAGAAAGAAAGGAAGAAAGAAAGGGAGAAATCCGATTTGAGTCGAGTCGACTCACTGAGTTGCTCGAGGTCAGGTAGGTTGCTGACTTTGTTTGGATTGATTTCCTTCTTTTTTTTGTTTTTATTTTCCTTTCGTCCTAATAATAGAGGTGGAGAATTCCACTGAGGCGAACTGAGTCGACTCGGTGGAATAACACTTGTATAACCTAGAAATATCTAGATAGATATATATATTCTAAGTTGGAAGATATAAAGCCGAAATTGTAATTTGCCAAATTAAATTGAATTCGATAGTAATATGAATTAAGCCTTAATCTTAATCGTTTGGGCCTTGTGAATGAAGACAAGATTTAATCCTAAGGTGCGCTTCTGAACATCTAACTTTGGTAATAGCAGACGGATAACCAAAGGTGAGGGTTTTATCCTTTAAAGCTTGCAGTAGTTTAAGTTGATGTAATTATTTTGTCTTATATCGCATTCCTGTTATTTTATCTGGCCTTTTCATGCCTTTGATGTTATGGATTATCATGTCTTTCATGATTACATATTTTTCTGGGAATTATCCTATCAATTAATTATGTTATAATATTGGCCCTTTTGGGATTATGACATGATGTCAAATATAAGTGAAATTCTCTGAATTTATGTGAGGTCATGGATGCAAGCCTTGCCCCTGCCCTATTCATTATTGAGTTGGCTCTGCCACTCGTCTCTATATTTGAGTTGGTTATGCCACTCGTCGTTTTATTTGAGTTAGCTCTGCTACTCTTCTTTTGTTGAGTTGACCATTGTCACTCTTCTATTATTATGTTGGCCATTGCCACTTTTGTTGAGTTGACCATTGTCACTCTTCTCTTGTTATATTGGCCTTATGCCGTTTATCTTTCAAGGCATGGGCATGTGTTTTGTTATTCCAGAACCTCCATGATTCAGTTTATATTCTTCATGATTCAGCTATATTCTCTATAAGTGCAAGTGATGTGTTATGAGGTATCACAACTAGTGAATCGATTATCTTATCATGGACGTAATGCGTTACGTAGTGGCCCTCTTGGTCGGCACGTAATTCCATGGGTTGGTTGGTGTGGTGCACAATCGATGTATGTAAATCGGTATACGTGTTACATCAACTTTTCGAGATTGGATGTCGCAATTAGTCACTCCATGAACACATCGTGTTACGTAAATCCCCTAATCGTGTGTTGTGTTGCCTTGAGATATTCGCATAAATCCACGCTAGCATTGGCCATGCCGGCGAATATCCGTAGTTATGGGATGCGGGTCGAGCCGGGTTTCCTATGAATTATATTCCACGTTGTGACGATCACTACGTATGATGAGCCGCACACACTATGCTAGACATGCATCTCATGTAGGTTATTTATGCATACTGATATCTCATGTATTAGTGGAGTATGAGACATATCAGTACTCTTTACTTTACCTGTTATGAATCGCTTGAATTATTGTTAATCTTAAAGGATGACCTTTACTATGAGTAGGGCATTGACCCTCTCCCAACCGTACAGTTGATGTAGGTAACGTACAGAGTGAAGACTTAGAGAACTACTTCCCTATAGAAGATCACACTGAAAGAATATGAAGACAGTTTTTTACTTAGTTTTATACTTCCGCTATAAACTCTGATGTTGTAATAAACCTCTCATTATGAGGCCTTGATTATTCCTTTTACTCTAATGATATATAATCAATACAGTTAATTTTTCTCTTGTGAATGTTACCTTTATGAATGTATCTGGATGTAATTAAATAAAAAATAAAAATAGGGTGCGGTTTCAGAGCATCCAGTTTATTCATTATTAACACCCGGTTTCCTCGGGCACGAGTACAAACTCTGGCCATGAAAATTTCCGGCTGTTACATATAACCTAAACCTAAACCTACACCTAATCCTAATCTCAACTCCCTAACCTAAACCTAAACCTAAACTTGAAAACCCAAACCTAAGCCAGATCCCGATCCCGAACCCGTACCCGATTTCCTAAACCTAAACCTTAACCTATTCTCAATTCCTGAAAGCTATAACTTATAACCTAAACCTAAAACCTAAACCTAAACCTAAAACCTAAATGTATTCTCAAATCCCTCAACCTAAACCTACATCTAATCCTAATCTCAACTCCCTAACTTAAACCTAAACCTAAGCTTAAAAACCCAAACTTAAACTTGAAAACCTAAACCTAAACTTGAAAAACCCAAATCTACTCTTGAAAACCCAAACTTAAACTTGAAAACCTAAACCTAAACTTGAAAAACCCAAACCTACTCTTGAAAACCCAAACCTAAACTTGAAAACCCAAACTTAAACCCGATCCCGAACCCGAACTTGATTTCCTAAACCTAAACCTTAACTTATTCTCAATTCCCTAAAGCTATAACATATAACCTAAACCTAAACCTAAACCTATACCTTAACCTAAACCAAAACCTATGACCTAAACCTTAGCTTATAACCTATAACCTACAACCAAAACTTATAACCTATAACCTAACCTTAACCTTAACCTAAACCTAAAACCTAAACCTTAACCTAAACCTTAAACCTAAAACTTAAATGTATTCTCAAATCCCTAAACCTAAACCTACACCTAATCCTAATCTCAACTCCCTAACCTAAACCTAAACCTAAACTTGAAAACCTAAACCTAAACCTGATCCCGAACTCGAACCCGATTTCCCAAACCTAAACCTTAACCTATTCTCAATTCCTAAAGCTATAACTATAACCTAAAATCTAAACCTAAACCTAAAACCTAAATGTATTTTCAAATCCCTATACCTAAACTTACACCTAATCCTAATCTCAACTCCCTAACCTAAACCTAAACCTAAACCTAAACTTGAAAACCCAAACCTAAACCCGATCCAGAACCCGACCCAATTTTCTAACCCAAAACCTTAACCTATTCTCAATTCCCTAAACCTAAACCTATAACTTAAACCTAAACCTTAACCTAAACCTAAACCTATAACCTTAACCAAAACCAAAACCTATGACGTAAACCTTAGCCTATAACCTATAACTTATAACCTATAACCTAACCTTAACATTAACTTAAGCCTATAACCTAAACCTTAACCTATAACCTAAACCTAAAACCTAAATGTATTCTCAAATCCCTAAACCTAAATCTACACCTAATCCTAATCTCAACTCCCTAACCTAAACCTAAACCTAAACTTGAAAACTAATCCTAAACCTAATCCCGAACCCGAACCCGATATCCTAAACCTAAACCTTAACCTATTCTCAATTCCCTAAAGCTATAACTTATAACCTAAACCTAAAACCTAAACCTAAACCTAAAACCTAAATGTATTCTTAAATTCCTAAACCTAAACCTACACCTAATCCTAATCTCAACTCCTAACCTAAACCTAAACCTAAACTCGAAAACCTAAACCTAAACTTGAAAAACCTAAACCTACTCTTGAAAATCCAAACCTAAACTTGAAAACCCAAACCTAAACCCGATCCCGAACCCGAACCCGATTTCTTAAACCTAAACCTTAACATATTCTCAATTCCCTAAAGCTATAACTTATAAGCTAAACCTAAACCTTAACTTAAAGCTATAACCTAAACCTAAACCTTAACCTAAACCTAAACCTATAACCTTAACCTAAACCAAAACCTATGACCTATAACCTATAACCTAAACTTATAACCTATAACCTAACCTTAACCTTAACTTGAACCTAAAACCTAAACCTTAACCTATAACCTAAACCTAAAACCTAAATGTATTCTCAAATCCCTAAACCTAAACCTACACCTAATCCTAATCTCAACTCCCTAACCTAAACCTAAACCTAAACTTGAAAACCCAAACTAAACCCGATCCCAAACCCGAACCCGATTTCCTAAACCTAAACCTTAACCTATTCTCAATTCCCTAAAGCTATAACTTATAACATAAACCTATAACCTAAACCAAAACCAAAACCTATGAAGTAAACCTTAACCTATAACCTATAACCTATAACCTAACCTAAACCTTAACCTATAACCTAAAATCTAAATGTATTCTCAAATCTCTAAACCTAAACCTACACCTAATCCTAATCTCAACTCCCTAACCTAAACCTAAACCTAAACTTGAAAACCCAAACCTAAACCTGATCCCGAACTCGAACCCGAACCCGATTTCCTAAACTTAAACCTTAACCTATTCTCAATTCCTTAAAGCTATAACTTATAACATAAAACTAAAATCTAAACCTAAACCTAAAACCTAAATGTATTCTTAAATCCCTAAACCTAAACCTACACCTAATCCTAATCTCAATTCCCTAACCTAAACCTAAACCTAAACTTGAAAAACCCAAACCTAAACCTGAAAATCCAAACCTAAACCCGATCCCGAACCCGAACCCGATTTCCTAAACTTAAACCTTAAACTATTCTCAATTCTCTAAGGCTATAACTTATAACCTAAACCTAAACCTATAACCTATAACCTAAACCTAAACCTAAACCTAAACCAAAACCTATGACCTAAACCTTAGCCTATAACCTATAACCTATAACCTAAACTTATAACCTATAACCTATAACCTAAACTTATAACCTATAACCTAACCTTATCCTTAACCTAAACCTAAAACCTAAACCTTAACTTATAACCTAAACCTAAAACCTAAATGTATTCTCAAATCCCTAAACCTAAACCTACACCTAATCCTAATCTCAATCGCCTAACCTAAACCTAAACCTAAACCTAAACCAAAACCTAAACTTGAAAACCCAAACCTAAACCCAATCCTGAACCCGAACCCGATTTTCTAAACCTAAACCTTAACCGATTCTCAATTCCCTAAAGCTATAACTTATAACCTAAACCTAAACCTATAACCTAAATCTTAACCTAAACCTAAACCTATAACCAGTAACCTAAACCAAAACCTATGACCTAAACCTTAACCTATAACCTAAAACCTAACCTTAACCTTAACTTAAACCTAAAACCTAAACCTTAACCTATAACCTAAAATCTAAACCTAAACCTAAAACCTAAATGTATTCTCAAATTCTTAAACCTAAACCTACACCTAATCCCAATCTCAACTCCCTAACCTAAAGCTAAACCTAAACTTGAAAACCCATACCTAAACCCGATCCTGAACCCGATTTCCTAAACCTAAACCTTAACCTATTCTCAATTCCCTAAAGCTATAACTTATAACATAAACCTATAACCTAAACCTAAACCTAAAACCTAAATGTATTCTCAAATCCCTCAACCTAAACCTACACCTAATCCTAATGTCAACTCCCTAACCAAAACCTAAACCTAAACCTAAACTTGAAAATCTAAACCTAAACTTGAAAAACCCAAACCTACTCTTGAAAACCCAAACCTAAACTTGAAAAACCCAAACCTACTCTTGAAAACCCAAACCTAAACCCGATCCAAGAACCCAAACCCGGTTTCCTAAACCTAAACCTTAACCTATTCTCAATTCCCTAAAGCTATAACTTATAACCTAAACCTAAACCTAAACCTATAACCTAAACCTAAACCTAAACCTAAACCTATAACCTTAACCTAAACTAAAACCTATGACCTAAACCTTAGCCTATAACCTATAACATAAACTTATAACCTATAACCTAACCTTAACCTTAACCTTAACCCAAACCTAAAACCTAAACCTTAACCTATAACCTAAACCTAAAACTTAAACCTTAACCTATAACTTAAACCTAAAACCCAAAATATTCTCAAATCCCTAAACTTAAACCTACACCTAATCCTAATCTCAACTCCTTAACCTAAACCTAAACCTAAACTTGAAAACCCAAACCTAAACCCGATCCCGAACTCGAACCCGATTTCCTAAACCTAAACCTTAACCTATTCTGAATTCTCTAAGGCTATGAATAATTTTTTGTATTTTATTTATGATGTTAAACTTATATGTATTTACGCATGGATGAATGTCATGTGGATAAAATTGTTTGTGTTTGGATGGATGTAGTTTATGTTTGGATGAATGTAGTTTATGTTTAGATGGATTTACGTAGTTTGGGTTTAGATGGACGTGAATGTAAATATGATGAAATATATTATATAATAGGTGTATATCAGGAAGAATATGATGAACTATATTGTAACAGGTGTATATCAAGAATTTTGAGCTAGAAAATTGAAAAAAAAGAAGATACTTTTATTTACGAAATATTTCGTAGGTAAAGGTTTTATCCACGTTTTTTACCTACGAAATATTTCGTAGGTAAAATTCTCATACACGTTTTTTCCCTACGAAACTTTTCGTAGGCAAAAGTCTAAACTACGTTTGAAATTTACGTTAAATATTATATTTTTACCTACGAACCATTTTGTAAATAAAAGTCTCATATACGTTTTTTTCCCTACGAATAGTTTCATAGGTAAAGGTCTCAACAATGTTTAAATATAATATTTTTACCTATGAAATATTTCATAGGCAAAAGTCTCATACACGTTTTTTACCTACGAAAATAGTCATAGGTAAAAGTTTCGTACACATTTTTTTTACCTACGTAACCTTTGGTAGGTAAAAGTAAACTTTTCAATTTTTAGTTTTTTTCAAAAATTCAAAACACGCTTTACCTACGACACGTTTCATTGGTAAAGATGGCTTTTACCTACGAAATTATATTTCGTAGGCAATAGTAATCGAAAAATTCAAAACACCCTTTACCTACGAACATGTTCATAGGTAAAGATGACTTTTAGCTACGAAATAACATTTTGTAGGTAAAAGTAAACTTTTCGATTTATGTTTAAAATTGAAAACACCTTTACCTACAAAAAGTTTCGTTGGTAAAGATGACTTTTACCTACGACATTATATTTGGTAGGTACAAGTAAACTTTTTGATTTTGGGTTTTTTCAAAAATTCAAAACATCCTTTACCTATGAAAATTTTTGTAGGTAAATATGACTTTTACCTACAAAATTATATTTCGTAGGTAAAAGTAAACTTTTTGATTTTTTGTATTTTTCAAAAATTCAAAACACCCTTTACCTACGAAAACTTTCGTAGGTAAAGATGACTTTTACCTATGAAATTCAATTTCGTAGGTAAAAGTAAACTTTTCGATTTTTGTTTTTTTCAAAAATTCGAAACACCCTTTACCTACGAACAGTTTCATCGGTAAAGGTGGCTGTTACCTATGTAATTATATTTCGTAGGTAAAAGTAAACTTTTTGATATTTTTTTTTTCAAAAATTCAAAACACCCTTTACTTACAAAAATTTTCATAGGTAAAGATGACTTTGTTGGTAAAAGTAAACTTTTGCCTACGAAAATAATTTTCGTCGGTAAAAGTCATCTTTACCTACGGAAAAAAGTTTCGTCGGTAAAAACCATATTTCTTGTAGTGATACTCAGATAATGAAAAGTTCGGGGTGTTAGATAAAGGCCTTCTAACCTTCAATTGTATGGACCAGGGAGCATTAGTTGATCAATCTGAACATTTCAAGAGAGTCGATTCGAAGGATGAAAGGTGGAAGTTGAATCCGTCATTAAAGTAGGGGTCATCTTCCTCGTTTGAACGATGATCCTGGGTTGTGAGAAACTACATTATTCTAAGATCCAATCCTTCCATCTAATAGCCACTCAAATAGACAGTTCCCTCCAACACGTTAAAGGAATATAATCCGAAACAGAACCGAAGATCTAGATCAACATCTAATGCCAAACAAGGAACTCTCATGTGCAGAAAACCAGTGCAAGGCACTGTTGAAATAGAACAAGGACTCTTCCTCTCATTGTTCGAAGGCTTATAAAAGACAGCATACGGAAGATCATTCAACATTCACCATCAAACAACTTGGACAAAAAGAGAGAGAGAGAGAGAGAGAGAGAGAGAGAGAGAGAGAGGGTCGTTTGTTGTGATTGTCGGGTTCAGCGTCTAGGATGAATCAAAACCATCAAGCTTAGTCAGTCCCCTATAACTCTAAGAGGTGAATTAGCCCTCACGCTACCTTCTAAAATCTTCCATAAGAACTAGATTATATTCAGTTTCACACACTCTAGCTGCATCTAAAGTTCAAGATAATAGTAAGTTGAAACCTTTGACTAACTCAAGATTAAGTCGATCATAAAACCTATCTAATTTTGCAATCCGATCATACAATTCATGTAATCATGTTAGACTTTAACTTTAAAGCATACCCAGAATCCTGATGACACGAGAGTGTGATCCGACCTTAAGGTGAGGGTTTTTCCTTTAAATTTTGCAATTTAATTGATTACAACTTTATCACATGTTCCAAGTTTTATTTATTGTTTATCTTCACCATATGAATCAGTGTTACATAATTTACATCACTACATTATTATCTTGCACGCAAGAATGATGTTGGAAATCCCACTTCCAGTGATCAATATAATATTATGGACGTAATGCGTTACGGGTAGTGACACTCTTGGTCAATACACAATCCTGTGGGTTGGTGACTGGTGCACAATCGATATAAGTAAATCGTCATGCGTGTTACATCACTTCTCAGGATTGGATATTGTAAATAGTCACTCTATGAACACATCGTGTCACGTAAATCACCCAATTGCATTGATGTGTCATCTTGAGAAGTTTGCATAAATCCATATTAATGTTGGACACGCCGACGAATCTCCGTAGTATGAGATGCAGGGCGAGTTGGTTATCTTTAAACTACTTTTCACATTATGATCATGATCGTTATGTGTGATGGACTGCACATACTTTGCTAGGCATGCATTTCATGTAGAATGTTTACGCATATTTGTTGAGTGTGAAATATTATATATTTCTTCCTATTTATACATTGATTTTATAAACATGATAGTGCTTAATCGATCTAATTATATATGCATATTTTTATGTGAGAGGTGATTTTGAGAGCTGAAGGTGAAATTGATGCCAAAAGGAAAATCTATGCTTAAAATATTACTAAATGAAGATTTGAAGATTTGGAAGTCATTAATGAAGAATTCTGTCATGCCCCGAACTAGGAGACCGGGCTCACAAGATTCCCAATCGCCGAATCCGGCACCGACAGCCTCCGTAGTACCCCATTCTCGGCTCCCGGCACCCATATACCAGGTTCCGATCCTGGGATGCTACAAGGAGGATTTCTAATAATCCATTTGATTCATAATGAGCATAACCAAGCATAACCCACGAACAATAACCATAAGAATACCATCACAAAATTCACTATGAACAAAAACTTTGAATACAGTGTGTAGAAATGGAAATACAAGATAGTGCAAATAACAAAAACTCTAAAAACTTGGCGGCACGCTCCAACTGCGGTGAAACTACAGCTGCGTCCTGGCGTCACCTGCACGCATCAATCGTGCATAAGCTTATAGAAAGCTTAGAGGGCGGTGTAAGTGTGTGCGAACGTGCTCAGAATACAATGCCGTGAATAATGCGGAATCATACTATGAGTATGTAAATGCAACCAGCCGTACCAAGGCTATGCAGTACAAGATGTGAATGTTATCGGCCATACCAAGGCCATGCGATGCAATATGTAAGTCAAGCATGCCAATCCTCATACCAATGCAGCTCCTCACTAGAGCATCAAATCAGTACGGTTTTCAGTCTGGATAATCACCGGGGTTCAGTACACTCCAAATGGCACTGTCTCTCTCCAAGCAGCACAGTCCAAGTGAGCATAAGAAACCTCACTATCCGCCTGGCCAATGGTCAGCCAATACCTATCCGGCACGTCGATAGCGAACCCATTTCCGAGCTGGTTAAACTTAGCTTAGTAATGCTCCCTGCTCTCGGGTGAGTAAGGCCACCACTCCTTTCCAACCGACCACGACATAGTGGGAGACGCGGCCATCTAGTATTCGGCCCTCGTGTGCTCGTATATCCACTCGGTCTCGACATTGGAGTCATCCTCTGGTACCATTGGGTTCAGGGACTCTCACCCAGGGACATCTATGACGCCCCAATTGCTTAGAACAAGATTTTTTCGGTATCCAACCAGCCACCCACGATATATCTGTGGAGGCTATGGCCCTGATGTCGCTAGGGCATATCACAATTACACAGATGCAAATGCATGAACCACACTACCAATCATGTAACCATCCTGTGTGAAGCACGCGCTCATGTAGGGCAACTCCGCCTATCAGGGAGCCCGTAAACAGTCTGTCCGAAGGCATATGCTATGATCAGACACTCCTCATCTCAAGCATATATATGATGCGTATGATCATGAATCACGGGCTATGCTAAATATGTTATAAAGCAATAAACTATCCTCTCAATGAAGATGGGCCTATATGGCCTACATGAAACAGATACGGCCCTATCAGTGGCCTTAGGGAGAGTTATAATGTGGACATCGAACCAACATTACTCGTACAATGTGGACGTCAAACCAACATTGTCCCCAAGGCTCGGCTCACCTCAAATACCATTAAATAAATCCTGGTGGAATCATACATTGCAATGTGCCTTAGGTACATCCCACTGGGCCCTAAATACATCAAATGGGCCGTATCTCATAAACCTTATATTCATCAAGTGGGCCACCTCAATGAACCTCACCAATGGGCCTTAGGTACATTGCAATGGGCCATCATCCATGGGCCTGAAAATGTATTAAGCTTTATGTGAATCAAATGGGCCTAGTCACATAGGCCATATACATATCAAAGTGGGCCTCAACAATAGACCATAGATACCTTTGATGGGCCTCATGACGTGGGCCTATACATATCAAGTTAGGCCCCAACAACGGGCCCATAAACACATCAAGATGGCCTACATACATGGGCCCATATATATACCAAAGTGGGCCTCAATAATAGGCCTATAAATATCCAAGTGGGCCTTAATAATGGGTCCAAAAAAAATACATCAAGATGGGCCTAAGTTCATGGGCCCATATGCATCCAAGTGGGCCACATGTGAAGCCCACCATAATGTTTATTTTACTATCCAATCTGTTGATAAGGCCACATGAATAGGGGTCCACCAAAATGTCCATTTTCCAGCCAACCTATTGATGTAGTCACATGGACCAAGGGGGCCCACTGTAATGTTTATTTATTTATTATTATTATTATTATTTTATTATTTATTATTATTATTATTATTTTTAAAGGTGGGTATTCATTCAACACTGTCACCAGCACCGTGGGCTAACACACATCATGGTGGGGCCGTGCACACACATCACGGTGGGGCCAGGGTGGGGCCCACTGTTATGTTTATTTGCCAACCAACATCCTGGAAAGGTTGCGTGGGCAGGGGCCCACTGTAATGTTTATTTCCACCAACCTGTTGATATGGTCAGTAGACCAAGGAGCCCATCATGATGTGGTCCACAAATCCAGCCCACACATTATGTGTGTCCCCCCATACTGACCGTCCAGACCAAGTTTCAGCAGTGTCCAAATCTCAGGTAGGCCCCACCAAGTGATTTTATATGTTTAGGCACGTCTTCACATAATTTAAGATGGTATGGCCCACCTGAGTTCCGTATACGGCTGATTTTTGGAGTGGCCCCTAATAAAAAGGGGGCCATCAGGATGCACGGTGTTGATTTTCGAAACACATCACGATGGAGGGTCCACAGCTGGGCCGTGAGGCCCAGCGTCCGTCCGCCACCCATGCAGGCAGGCGCTGCCTGCGTCTGCTGCAGCAGTAGTGCTGCTGCTTTTAATTAAATTTTTTTTTTGTTTTGGGGCCTACCGAGATGTGATTCACAATCCAGCCCACCCATTATGTGTGTCCCAATTGTTTGGCCGTCCAGACCGAATTTCAGCACATCCAAACTCCAGGTGGGTCCCACCAAGCACTTTTATATGTTCTGGCATGTCTTTACATGGTTTTAGAGGGTATGGCCCACCCGGTGATCGGATCATCTTGAAACTGCGGCTCAACGCCTATAATGATCTGAAGATTAGAATGGACGGTGTGGATCAGTCTCATACATCAAGGTGGGGCCTATATGTGCCGACACCCAAAAAGCACGTACTTACCTTTTTTTTTGTTAGCTTGTTAGTACACCACCGTGTACTCACTCCATTTTAACTCAACCCGTCTAGTGTCCAGAGACGCTGGATGGCATGGATATACACTCCACAGTTGTGGGTCCCACGTACACATGGTCTACTCATCAAGGTGGGTTCCACATGAACGTGGCCCACCGTAATATTTATGTTTTCCTTCCATCTAGCCCGCTAATGGGCTGGATGGCATAGATCTAACCCATTCATTCGATGGGTCCCACATTCAAAAAAAATATATGTGATTCATAGTGGGCCACACTCATCCATTCATCACCATCACCATTCAAAGAAAGAGAGAAAGAGAGAGAGAGAAACGGTGATCATAGAGGGACCCCGCCACTATGGGCCCCTCAAGAACATATTACATACATCGAAATGGGTCCCACCAATAAGTGGGCCCTTAAATCATGCAATCAATGGTAAAAAAATCAAAGTTCACCCACCTTATTGGCCTTTTCCTTGCTTCTTAAGCCTTCTTAGCTCCTTTGCTTGGGTTTTAACGGTGGTAGATCATTGATCAACAGTTGAGATGAGAGATGAGAGTGTAGGGGAAAGTGGGCCACACTTGGTGTTTGAGAGGGAGAGGAGAGAGCTTGGACGTGTGAAATTTGTGGCTTGGGAGGGTGTTTGAGAAAATGAAGGAAAGATAATGATGAGAGATATGGATGGAGTGGTGGGTGTAAGGAAAAGGGATGGAAAAGGTATGGTTTGGTTTGATTTTTGTAAAAGAGGGATGGTTAACAGAGAGAGAGAGTTGACTTGTGAAAAGGGAGGGATGGTCATGTGTACTTGTTGTTGGGTGAGGTGGCATGGAGGTAAGGTGGTGTACTTGACTTGATTGATGGGACATCTCGTAGAGATTCTCTCGAGATTCGCAACGTGCGGCGTTTCTTCGAACCGAACGCTGACCTGTATCTCCTGGACTGGGTATCGGTTCGGTGCGCGAGTCGCGGCGTTGGAATCGCGGCGACGATGCGGTCGCCAAGGTACGAGTTTCGGATCGAGCCGCCTTCGCAGGGCAGGATTCGGCTTAGAATCATGCACAAACATCGGAACGGGTCGATGGTTGCCGGAATTCGACCGGTAGGATCACGAAAGCCTACAGAACGGTACGGACTAGGGTATGGGTCTTACAAATTCGCATGTCAAAGATTCAAGAAAACCAAGTGAGGAATGAAGAGAATCGAAGATTTGAAGTGAAGGAAAAGAAAAGGAATCCAAAAAATTGTCCCTAAAAAATATATCATGAAAAAATATATTCTGAAACTCCGAGTATAAAACATGAAAGTTCTGCAAGTCTATTTTCGGGAACTGTGCAAAGTGTGTAAATTTATTACGGTTTGCGGATTTTTCCAATTTAGTGCGAAAGTTAGGGTTTCATAACTATAAATAGGAGTCCCTAGGATGCTCTAAAGCATTTTTTAGGGTTTGCAAAGGGAGAAAAGGCCTAGAAGGAGTGCTAACAATGTTCTACCACTTCGATTTCTTTATGGAAGTATATATTTTACTTTTTCTTTTATTTTTGAGTTAACTATGACTAGCTAATCTCTTAGCTAGGGGTATGAGGTGAAGCTGTAGTTTATTTTGATGTTTCATTTGCTTTGATTCTTGTTTATGTTGAACATCATTAATTTCTAGTTTAAATTTAAGAAATATTTTCAGTTTTCTATGATTTATCATGACTCAAATTACAATAGATTCTGTGATAGCTTTGAATATCTTTTTTTTCTTGTTTTGAGATTATGAGATTGGTAAAACTCATAATTCACCATCGTCTCTTGGGCATGGTGAGTGCATGAATTCCCTTCCAATCATCACAATACTCCTTCATTGAGGACTAGATCAATGACAAGTTCAAAGATTTGATTTTATTGCTTCATCTTCCAATTGGATAGGATAGGACTCTGATTCCAGTTGTGTTTATTGAATCAAGTATGGTAACATCCTGATAGCTACAAGTGGATCCTTGATGCTCTAGTTTTGTTTTGATTATTGATACTTTATTAACAATTCCTCTCAACTATTCCAAAATTCAATTTAGATCTTTTTCTAGTTCTAGTTCTAGTTATTTTCAAATTACGTACAAATTTAGTCCCTATGGATTCGACCTCAGTCTCATCGAGTTATCACTACATCGCGACCCCGCACTTGGGTTTATGAACAAGTTTTTTGTGCCGTTGCCAGGGACTTCGGCTACATTTTTCTATGATTAATTGGTATTAGAATTAGGTTAAGATTAGGGTTAACATTTTACTTTTTTTTAAAGGTTAAGATTTTTTCTGAAATTATTTTTAGAAACTAACATTGTTTTCTGTTTTGTATGATCTTAACATAGCAACTCTAATCCAGTAACCTCTTTCCAATTCTCTCTTTCTTTTCTAGATTTCTTATTTGCTTTAGTTTTCTGTCTCCTAGTTTTTAGTTGTTTGGTGCTTGAGGGTTGTGCATGTTTCATGCCCAAGTGAGTTCATGATAACACTCAACGTCTCTTGAGTGAAGGAAGATTAGTCAAAGAATTGCCTATCCATCAAAGGATTAGACACCACTTGAGATCCTTTCAATTAATTGAAGTAATGACTGCAAATCAACCTCAACTTTCAATTGAGGAGATGAGAATGAGGTGCATAATGCTCCCCCGCCTCGTACGTTGTGAGATTATTTACAACTGGCATGAGTGAGTACACCTTCCTGCATGGTGTTTCCACTTAATGCAAGAAACGTGGATGTTAAACCTAGAGTGATACAACTCCTTCCTAAATTCTATAGAGTAGATTCTAAAAGTCCATACTTGAACATTAAAGAGTTTGATGAGATAGTTGGCATATTACACTTTTCAAAGGTGTCTGAGGACATAGTGTGACTCAAATTGTTCCCCTTTTCACTAAAAGAGAAGGCTAAGACGTGGTTGCACTCCTTAAAGCCACGATCTATCGTCACATGGCTAAGAGATGACCCGAGAATTTCTCAAAAAGTTTTTTCCGTTTTATAAAACTAATACTTTAAGGAAAACAATCATGAACTTCGCCCAGAAAGAAGAAGAGACCTTCCAATACTGGGAAAGGTTCAAAGATCTTACAAAATCCTGTTCATATCATGGCTACAAAATTTGGCAGACAATAAGCTTTTTCTATAATGGATTAACTTTGCCAATGCACCAATTTGTAGAGATGATGTGTAATGGTGAATTTATGAACAAGGAGGCCGATGATGCGTGGGATTACCTTGATTAATTGGTAGAAAACGTGCGGTCATGGGACACCTCCTCAAGACCCACCACTTCTAAGCCTACTCTATCAAAGGAAATGGGTGGAATGTATGCTTTAAAAGAAGAAGATAACATAAGTGCAAGGGTGACCAATCTCACAAGAAAAGTTGAGGCCATGGAACTTAAGAAGGTGGAAGCTATCAAACTGAGGAAAGTTGTGGAAGTTATTTGTGGTATATGTGCTAGCAACATACATGCGACGCATGATTGTCCCACAATTCCTGCTTTTCAAGATTTATTAAATGAGCAATCAAATGCTGTAAATACTTACTAACAACCATTCAACAAACTCACTTCAAATACATATAATTTCAAGTAGAGGAACCATCCAAACTTCAGCTAGAGGAATGGACAAACGGTCAATCCTCAAGAGGTCCTTACTCCATTTTTAAATAAAAGGAAACCTCGAGAGGATTCGGTTTAAAAATTCATGCAAAACCAAGAGCTCTTCAACAAGAACATAGTGCAAGCATTCCAAGATCTTAAAACAACAATGAGAATGTCTGCATCGTCAATTCAAAGGATTGAGTCACACTTAGCGACTGGGGAGAAAGGGAGTTTTTCAGCCCAACCTCTCCCCAATCTAAAGCCACAATGTGAAATCAGTGACCCAAGTTCTTCCAATCAACATATAGAACAATCTAAGTCTATCACCACTCTTAGAAGTGGAAAGACAATTGACAAAACCATTCCGGGGAGGGCTGAAAAGCCTAAGGACTTGAAAGAAGTTAAGAATGATGGACTTAACAACATCCCACATGAGATGAAACCCGAATCTCAAAACAAGCCAATTGTGCGATTCCCCCAACGGTTGATTTGACCAAAACCTCTATCTAACTTGTAGGATATTTTAGAGGTTCTTAAGCAAGTGAAGGTCAATATTCCTCTACTGGATGCCATTAAACAAATCTATTCATATGCTAAATTTCTGAAAGATTTATATATGACCAAAAGATGGCAAAACATACGAAAGAAAATCTTTTTGATAGAAAAAGTGAGTACCATCCTCAAGCAAGATGTGCCACTAAAATACAAAGATCCCAGTAGCCTAACTATCACTTTTGTAATTGGGAACCACCAGATCGAACACACACTTCTTGACTTAGGGGTGAGTGTAAATCTGATTCCTTTCTCGGTTTATGAACAATTGGGCCTAGGTGAATTAAAACCCACCCAGACCACATTACAACTTGCTGATCAATCAGACCTGTACCAAGAGGAATGATTGAGGATGTGTTGGTCTAGGTTGATAAATTCTACTACCCAGTAGATTTTATTATTCTAGATACTTAACCCATCGTCGATGTGAGCACTCAGATACCCGTCATTCTTGGTCGTCCATTCCTTGCTACATCAAATGCCATCATTAATTGTAGGAATGGAATTATAAATTTATCTTTTAAAAATATATATGACATTGGATCTCAATATCTTTTTCAATATGAGCAAACAGATAGAGGATGAAGATGATACCAATGACATTAACATGATTTACTCTTTCGTGGATGATAAAGCACTTTTGATTATATACTATGACCCTCTAGAGACGTACTTGGCCCACTCCTCTGATTTAGATGATGATATGATTTGGGAGATGGATGCCTTGCTTGATGCGAGGCCGATACTTGAAGTTAGTCAGTGGAGGCCACAATTTGAGAAATTTCTATAAACCGATGTAGTGCCTCTACCGTCTAGCCTCAAAGCACTGAAGCTTGACCTAAAACCTTTGCCCGTTGATCTTAAATATGTCTACTTAGCTCAAGATGAGACATACCCAGTAGTGATTTCTTTCCGTCTTGAGAAAGAATAAGAGAGTATACTTATTTTTACTCTCATTGAGCATAAAAGAGCCCTTGGATGGTTGATTGCGGATTTCAAGGGAATTGATCCTTTGATTTGTACTCACCACATTCATCTAGAGGATAATGCAAAAACCTCCTGACAACCATAACATCGATTAAATCCAAACATGAAAGAGGTGGTTAAGGGATAAGTGCTTAAGTTGTTAGATATGGGTATCATAACCCTATATCCGATAGTCAATAGGCGAGTCCAACTCAGGTGGTTTCTAAGAAGTTCAGAATCACCATTATAGCCAATGTTGATAATGAACTGAAGCCAGCTAGAGTCACTACTGGTTGGAGAATGTGCATTGACTACAAAAAGTTGAATACCGTCATAATGAATGACCACTTTCCTTTTCCCCTCATTGATTAAATTTTAGAAAGGCTAACTGGTCATTCTTACTACTGCTTTCTTGATGGATATTCGAGCTATGATCAGATAGAGATAGCCCTTGAAGATCAAGAAAAGACAATGTTCGCATGTCTATTTGGCACTTTGCTTACCGAAGGATGCCATTCGAACTGTGTAATTCCCTCGCCACTTTTCAGCGATGCATGTCGAGTATTTTTTCTGACATGGTGGGGCAATATTTAGAGGTCTTCATGGATGACTTCTTTATCTTTTGTCCATCCCTCAGTGAGTGTTTGGAAAATTTTAAATGTGTGCTGAAGCGAGGCGAAGAAAAGAATTTGGTTCTGAATAGGGAGAAATGTCATTTTATGGTTCCCAAGGGAATTATGCTTGGACACATAATTTCGTCTAAGGGAATTGTGGTTGGACACATAATTTCATCTAAGGGAATTATGGTAGATAAGACAAAAATTGATCTTATCTCTAACCTACCTCTACCCAACCCAAGAGCGTATGTGACGTGCGATCCTTCCTAAGACATTCCAAATTCTATAGATGATTCATAAATGACTTTAGTTATCTCTCTCGTCCTTTATGCAATCTACTTCAAAAGATGTACTATACGAGTGGACTGAACAATGCCAAGAAGCTTTCACTAAGCTCAAGGTCATGTTAACTACCGCACCTATCATGCAGCCATTCGATTGGAGCATCCCTTTTGAGATTATGTATGATGCGTCTGACTATGGTATTGGGGCAGTGTTAGGCTAGAGAAAAGAGAAGAAGCCTTATGTAATTCACTATGCGAGTAGAACTCTAATTAATTATGCCCAAGTAAACTACTCAACTACGGAGAAGGAGCTCTTATTCGTAGTGTTCACTTTAGACAAATTTAGGTCCTACTTGATCTGCTTTAAGATCATCATTTATATTGATCATGTGACGCTGAAGTACCTTCTTTCTAAGAATGATGCTAAGCCCCACTTGATAAGATGGATCCTTCTACTCCAAGAGTCGACATAGAAATATGAGATAAAAAGAGAGTAATGAACGTAGTGGCCGACCATCTCTTTAAGCTTTATCTTCCTAATTCTCGTGAACCAATATCGATAAATGACATGTTCCATGATGAACAATTATTTAAACTCTCCCAATTACCTTGGTTTGCTGACATTGTAAATTATCTTGTTATAGGTTTCACGCCAACATATTGGATTATGCAAGATATGAAAAAATTCTTCGCCGAGGTATGTAAGTTTTTTTGTGATGATCCTTATTTGTTTAAATATTGCCCAGACCAAATTCTAAGGAGATGTGTGCCAGATAATGAACATCAGAATGTCATCTCTTTTTGTCATTCTCAGGCATGTGGTGGTCACTTTTCTGTTAAAAAGACCACAGACAAAATTCTGCAGTGCGGCTTTTACTGGCCCCAGATGTTCAGAGATACTCATAAGTTTTGCAAGGCTTGTGAGCGTCCTAAAAAATTGGGAGGGTTGTCCCATCAAAATATGATGCTTCTGAACCCCATTCTTATTATTGAAGCATTTGATTGCTAGGGAATCGATTTCATGGGACCATTCCCCCAATCCTTTGGGAATATTTGCATTTTATTAGTAGTAAACTATGTCATTGAGTGGGTCGAAGCAATCCTGTGCCAGAATAATGATCATAAATGATCATTTTATTCTTAAAAGAAAATATCCTTTCCCAATTCGGAATGCCTCGGGCCATCATTAGTGATGGAGGTTCACACTTTTGTAATGGGCCATTTGAGAACTTAATAAAGAAATATGACATCTCTCAAAAAGTGAGTGTTTCGACAAGAAAACAAATGCATTTGATTTGGGGGATTTATTCAATGACAACAAAGAAAGAATGAGAGAACATTAATCACATTTATTCTGAGTTCATTTACATCCTCGGATTCCCTTGATTTTGGAAACAAGGTACAATCAATCAAAGTTAGATAGGATAATCCGATAGAAATTTCGGCAGCATTTCGACGCCTGTTTCAGTCATCTCCTAGTACTTAGGAGGAATTGCTGAATCATCAGCCAATCTTCAAGGAGATAGAAATTTTGGCAGTATGCCGACGCTATTTTAGTCACATCTCCAGGGGAGATGGGTTATGCAGGCTTGAAACCCTTGATCTGATCGTTGAGATCAGTTCTAGTCATCCTTCTGGTCATTCTTCTTGATCTGACTGTTGAGATCAATTCTGATCATCATTCCGTTGGAGCAATGATCATCCCTTGAAATGTAGAGCGATTCCTTGAATTATGGAGTGATCTCTTAAATTGTGGAGGCCATCTGTCTGAGGTTAGGAGTGCTCGGGCCTAGACAGGGAATGTAGAGTGCATGGATCTTACTTCAGGGAGTATGGAGCGCATGGAGCTTACTTTAAGACAAAAGCCTTGCTTCAGGACAACATTCCTCATGAAATGGGCAAGAGGTAAGCTTCAGGACAATATTCTTCATGAAGTGGCGCATGAAGTTATCTTCAGGACAAAGTCCCATGAAGAATGGCGCATGGGATTTCCTTTGCAGCAATGGTTGTGCAATATTTGTAAACATGGTTGTGCAATATTTGTGAAGGTGGTTACGCAATATTTGCAAAGGTAGTTATGCACAAGAGATGGCACTGGAAGCTAAGCATCAAGACAAGCTTGTTGAGGGTCAAATATTGCATATTAAACCCTAGTTATTACCTGATTTTACGAACATGATACCGTTTAACGCTCTATTTTAATCGTGTTTGTGCTGCAAGGTGAATTTAGGAGATTAGACTGAAAAATGGTGCTAAATGCATGGATTTGATACTCTATAATCACCAAATCAAGGGACGGACTCCAGGGGACCAAGATCGATGAATTTACATGCCAGAGATCCTAGGAAATCGAGCCGTTCACGTTAAAGAGGCCTGAAAGTTGTCTAGAACACAAGATCATAGGGTTCTCACCATTTGTTCGGCTCGAGACTTCATATATGGCCCGAGGACCATAAATTAACCCCACATGTCAAATTTCAGCTAGTGGATCCTCGTGAAAGTGGCCTAACGGACAGATCAGCCCATGAATTGTCGATCTGGGGCCCACCAGATATCTAGATGTGTTACAATTGTGGCCCCACCTTGTTAAATAAGCTGAAAAAATGGATGGACGGAATAGATTTCTCAAGACCATCACCGTGGACCTCACCCGAGTTGGGTGTGCATGTTGCACACGTACACCTGCCAAGCTAGTTTGTGTGGGACCTTTTGCGGAAGCCAGTGGGCCATCATCATGGCCCTCATGATCAATCTGATCCGTCCACCATGAGCAGGGGTTGGATTCGACTGTACCCTAGGTCTCTTCAGGAGCTTCCAAAGCATCACGTGCACTCTGTTTTGAAGCCAATTAGATGGGCTGCAGTGGGACGACTTGTAGCCAGCATAGATGGGCCACATCAACGACAATTTAAAACCAGTCATATCCGACCAGTCTTTCGAGGAAAGAGCAATAATCGGTATGGATCTCTAAACTGATACTGATTATGGGCCCCACCAGCATCATTGCATAACAAATACACAGGCCTTGTTTTGTGTCCGGACGTTGTCCGAGTTTTGCGGACGTTTGCATGCCCATAGTGATGATCAGATAGGTAATTCAGATCGTTCGTCGTGTAGGCCACTCAAAAACGTCCTAAGGGACATTATTCTTTTGGAAAGGATCATAGGAACAAGGGAGTTTAGAGGATCGATTTTGGCTTCAGAAAGAGGGTGCTGCGCAAGCTTTATCCACCGCCTCTACTTTCAGACTCCAGCAAACAGGGTCAGTTCTTCCGCCATTAACCGACCTCAAGGCTACTATAAAAGAGAAGTTTAAAGAGAGAGAGGGGGATCCAATTACTTGGGACCGGAGTAACATAGAGAGAGATAGGGAGTAGTTTTTCTTAGCATTGTTATTTATTTTATTTTACATTTTTTAAATGGTTTTCCTGAGATTTGGTCCAACAATGTTGGGCTAAACCTCTTAGCTAGGGCTAAGAGGTGAAGCTTGTAGTGTAATGGAAAGTTCTACGGTCTGGATTTATGTTTGAATGAAATTGATTCTAGTTTGATTAATAAGGAATGCTTTAGTTTTTAATGATTTGTTGTGACGTACATTACAATAGATCTGTGACGGCTTGAGTATTGCTTTTCCTTTAATTGATTATGAAGTTAGGATGCCCTGTTGTTCACCATTGCCCCTTAGACATGGTGGGATGATGGAACTCTTCCTGACATTCATGCATCTCTCAGATGGGCTGTGAATTGGTTTAATTCTGTTGTTTGCTTTGTCTCATGGCATGGTTTTGTAATGGAATCCATTCTTATTTGCACCCGCCTGATCTCTCGAAAACTAGATTAAATGAAGTTCAAAATTGATTTTCAGGTTATATATTCCAACTGGATGAAGACGGGACTTGAAGTCCAGTTGAGTTCATGAATCAAGTGTAGATCTCCCTGATCTCTACAAGTGGATCCTTGGCACCCTAGTTTCCTACCTTTGAATTATCTAAATTTTAGATAAATATTTCACCATTATTTCCTCAAAATACACTCGATTTAGATTATATCTTAGTCTAGTTCTAGTTCTATTTAGTTTCAGATTACGTACAGGTTTCAGTCCCTGTGGATTCGACCTCGGTCTCACCGAGTTTATTACTACATCACAACCCTATACTTGGGGAGTGAACAAGTTTTTGGCACCGTTGCTGGGGACTGACGGCTACGTATTTATGGAATTAATTGGTTTTAGAATTAGATTAAGATTAGGATTTTACTAACTTTAGTTTTAGATTTTTATTTTTATTTGATTTTTAGAACTAACTTCCAATTTTGTAGGGTTGTTGATAGATCTTCTGTGATGCCCTGTCACTGTGGTCACATGTGGGCGGGCACACGTGGGTGGGTACACATGTGGGCGGGCCCCAAGATGGCTGGCAGGCTAATGTGTGGCTGGCAGGCTACTGTGCTGGCAGGCTATTGTGCACATAGTGAATGTGAAGCTTTATCCCACATCGGAAGTGCCGTCTGAAGTTGTGGTGGTTATATATAGAGTTATCACCCTATACTGTATGAGGCCTTTTGGGGCGATCCCAAGAACAAAACCGTGTGGGTTGTGCCCAGAGCGGACAGTATTATACAGTGTGGGTGTGGGCTGTTAAAAATGGTATCGGAGCCGAGGACGGCTCTGCACTCGGTGGGGGATATTGTGACACCCCGTCACTGTGGTCACATGTGTGCGGGCACACGTGGGCGGGCACACATGTGGGCAGGCCTCAAGATGGCTGGCAGGCTACTGTGTGGCTGGTAGGCTACTGTGCTAGTAGGCTACTATGCACATAGTGAAGGTGAAGCTTTGTCCCACATCGGAAGTGCCGTCTAAAGTTGTGGTGGTTATATGTAGAGTTATCACCCTATACTGTATGAGGCCTTTTGGGACGATCTCAAGAACAAAACCGTGTGGGTTGTGCCCAGAGCGGACAATATCATACAGTGTGGGCGTGGGCTGTTACATCTTCTAAGTTGGTAACTTTATCCTAATTTCTTTATTTTCTCTATTCTTTAGATTAGGTCTTATCTCTTTGATACTAACTTGATTTGTTTTGTTTTGTAGGATCTTAACATAGGAACTTCTTATTTGGTAACACCTTTCTAACTTCTCCTCTTACTTTCTAGATTGCTGTAGGATCCTTTCTTTTATTTTTCTTAGGATTAGATTCAAAGTTAAGGTCTTACCATGTATATGTATGAGTGAGAACATCAGTATGCTGAGAAGAATAATTTATATTGGGATGATGATTGTGGTAGAAATCAACTTATGTCTCAAAACTTTTCTAAAACTATCATCGAGAACCAACCGGAATATAATGATCCACCGGTTAAGAAGTCCTTACGCGATCATATGCGGGAGAATAATTACACCCCATGGATTAACAAAACAGTATGTGAGTGTTGGGGTTATCATAATTATGGGAGTGGGGATTATTATCACCTATTAGATAAGAAGAAAACAATGCATGATTATATTATGAGTGATAATATGTATTATCAACCATCAGATTCTCCCACTTATGATCCATATGACTATAATCAGTGGAAACATTAATGTCGGGAAGATGAACCAACAATACACCCTAGTGATTATTCTCTTGGATCCCTACCTTTGAGATCCAAACGATCCAAGAGGATTCATGTTTTAATCTAGAACAATTCAACCAGCATGTTGCGAACATGATGAAATCATTAGAAGCGATTGAATCGCACCTCAATGAGAGGAACAAAGCTAGTTTATCCCAGCCTCAACCCAATCGAGAGAAACAAAGTAAGGAAAGTGACCCTAACTCGCTTTTGAAGAACTCTAGAATTTGGAATGAATAGTTGGATTATGTTAATGAGTATATGGTTCAATTTTCCAATGAGTCGATCTTGATGACTGTCCAAAGGAATGATCGAGGGATGTGGGTATCTTTCAAATACAGTGATGATGACACACCTTCCTTACATGACACACAGGATCTTAATGATGAGGTAGAGGTTAGTTTATTCGAACCTCAACCGAATTTAGGTATAGAATGTGAGGAAAGCGATCCCATCCTAAGTGTGCACTGCACAGAATTAGACGATGATGCGTATTGTGATGATGATCATGAATGTTCAGCCCAAATTCCCCTGGAACTAATCTCAAGTATGGTCCAGGTCAGTGATCAAGAAGTACACGAAGTGATTGGTCAGAAGGATCTACTTCACTCATCTGACATGCCTGATTTAAATGTGGAGGATGAACCCCTTACAACCGACTCTTCTAAATCTTGTGAAACAGGTTTAGACCACTCCCTTGAATTGAATGATAATATAATTCGGGAGAAGGATGAGTTTCTCGATACAACTCTGAAATTTGAAACCACCCAGTTGAGGTTATCATCTGAGTTGAGTAGTTTTAATGAACAGAGTGATCATATCGATGCTTCCCCTATTGATCTTCAATCTGTTTGTGCAGGACTGGAGCAAGAGAGCGTACCTCCACCCACTTTCAAGACGATGGATTCCTTGGGCAAATTATCACGAGCTCCAATGTGGAACATAAGTCACGCTCAGTTGAAGTTCCCAACTCTTTAAATGATTGTTTGGTACACTTTGCAGATTTAAACGATCCCATGACAAAAGGCAAAGTGGATGCCTTGCAAGATAACATCTTGGTAGTTATCACTAATCGAGAGAACCCTTACTCTGAAGCCCCTCCTTCCCCAGACCCTGAATGTTTACCGTTAAAGGAAGAGGAGCTGAAAATTGAACTAAAGTCTGGAACTTCGGAATGTGTTGAGACTACATTACTTCCTGAGAATTTTTCTGAATTTTATCTACCTGTAGTCTCCGATTCACCCTGGGGTACTAATTCTGAAACTTTCTCTATTACAGGTGAATCATATATAATTTGGACACCTCAGGAAATTAAAAGGAAACCTTATACTGAGGTCCATAAATTTCTCTGGAAAGCTATGCTCCAGGGCATCCAAACCTATTGTAAAAAGGGCTTTTGGATGATCCTGTTGAGGAACTTATTGAGAAACTTACAAGATATTGATTGGAAGAGGAACCTCGCAGCGTGACTCAGTAGTTTTTCCCTGCTTTCATAGGACTAGGGTAGTTTGCTTTATGCTGTTCTAGGATAGATAGTTTTATGCCATTAGGTTAGTTTGCTTCCTGTATTGTTTTAGGATAGTTTGCTTTCGTGTCTTCACTCTCATGCTAATCGGCTTTCATACTGCGATCTCTTGGAAAGTCTCTCTCAATTCGTTATCCAGGTACTATCTTCCCATCACTTCTCATTTACTTTCGATGTCCCATGAGCACTGCATGTTCATATCTTTTACATTGAGAACAATGTAGATTTTAAGTTGGGGGTGGGAGATTAGGTTACTTAATCAGTGTTTTCTTGGTCTTGAGAAAAAATTGTGAAATTTTTAAAATTTTTCTAGAATTTCTTGTGAATTCGAAGTGATTTTGACGGCCATCTAAGGCACTTAGAATTTCAAGATACGTGATGTTGGTAATTTATGACTCTTGGATTCAGTTATTTGTTGGATTTCACAGTTACGTTTGAATTGTTAACCCATGGTTAGAAGTTTTAAACATTGATTGGGTCATGATTTCACAAGATACATCTCGCTTACACATTAAGGTTTCAGTTCGATAGTAAATTGTAACTTAGTGATCACTAAGCATGAAAGGAACCAGCCCAGACAATTTGCCCATCATGATCAACAGAAAAAGAAAATACCCAGCTACAAGATAGTTGCCTGTGGAAGGGGTTGGTGAATAATCTTCACCATAGGTTTGCTCCCTATAGGTGTAGATTTAATTCCCCATAGATGATATGTGAAAAGGGTTAGGTATATGGTCTTCACCATAGGTTTGCTCCCTATAGGTGAGGATTTGATTCCCCTTCGTGGCGTTACTTTTAATGAAAAAAAAGGAAGAATGAAAGAATGAGCCGTGAGGCAAGTTTAGGTTTAGGTTTTAGTTGTCATGAATTCTCTTGATGGTTACTAATGATCTTAAGAATTAGAGAAGTAACTCTTGATGTTGATAAGCCGAGATTAAACTTTACACCCATGGAACTCAATGTTTAGGATTTTCTAATGGATGGAGTAATGCTTAGAACTTGATTATGAGGTTTGTCATGTACTTGAGTCCAGAAGAAATAATGCCCAACATTCATGAATCAGAGATCTCTCATATCTAGATCGTTTTTCAAAATATTACTCGGTTTCATAGAAATTATCCCGTAATTCTCAATTTATTTTTTGCATACTTTGCTCGAGATTAGCAAAATGCTGGTTGTGGGTTATGTTGAGGGTCAAATATTGCATATTAGACCCCAGTTATTACCTGATTTTACAAACATGATACCGTTTAACACTCTATTTTAATCGTGTTTGTGCTGCAAGGTGAATTTAGGAGCTTGGACTGAAAAATGGTGCTAAATGCATGGATTTGATGCTCTATAATCACCAAAGCAAGGGACGGGACCAAGATCGATGGATTTACATGCCAGAGATCCGAGGAAATTGAGCCATTCACGTTAAAGAGGCCTAAAAGTTGTTTAGAACACAAGATCGCAGGGTTCCCACCATCCATTAGGCTCGAGACTTCATATATGGCCTGAGGACCATAAATTAACCGCACATGTCAAATTTCAGTTAGTGGATCCTCGTGAAAGTGGCCCAACGGACAGATCAGCCCATAAATTGTTGATCCGGGGCCCACCGGATATCTAGATGTGCTGCAATTGTGGCCCCACCTTGTTCAATGAGCTGAAAAAATGGATGGATGGAGCAGATTTCTCAAGACCGTCACCGTGGACCCCACCCGAGTTGGGTGTGCATGTTGCACACGTACACCAGATGCGTACGACAACTCCAAGACGGTCAAACCGTCTTGGACTCGTATCTCATTCAAAAAGGGCAATTGTCGTTTCTCTGTTGCCAAGCCGGTTCGCGTGGGACCTTTTGCGGAAGTCAGTGGGCCATCATCATGGCCCACATGATCAATCTGATCCATCCATCATGAGCAGGGGTTGGATTCGACCGTACCCTAGGTCTCTTCAGGAGCTTCCAATACATCACGTGCACTCTGTTTTGAACCCAATCAAATGGGCTTTGGTGGGACGACTTGTAACCAGCATAGATGGGCCACATCAACGACAATTCAAAACCAGTCATATCCGACCAGTCTTTCGAGGAAAGAGCAATGGACGGTATGGATTTCCAAACCGATACTTGATTATGGGCCCCACCAGCGTCACTGTGTAATAAATACGCAGGCCCTGTTTTGCGTCCGGACGTTGTCCGAGTTTTGCAGACGTTTCAACGCCCATAGTGATGATCGGATACGTAATCCAGATTGTCCATTGTGTAGGCCACTCAAAAACGTCCTAAGGGACGTTATTCTTTTGGAAAGGATCACAGGAACGGGGGAGTTTGGAGGATTCGATTTTGGCTCCGGAAAGAGGGTGCTACGCAAGCTTTATCCACCGCCTCTACTTTCGCACTCGAGCAAACAGGGTCGGTTCTTCCACCGTTAACCGACCTCAAGGCTACTATAAAAGAGAAGTTTAGAGAGAGAGGGGGATCAAATTGCTTGGGACGGGAGTAACATAGAGAGAGACAGGGAGTAGTTTTTCTTAGCATTGTTATTTGTTTTATTTTACATTTTTTTATAATGGTTTTCCTGAGATCTGGTCCAATAATGTTGGGCTAAACCTCTTGGCTAGGGCTAAGAGGTGAAGCTTGTACTGTAATGGAAAGTTCTACGGTCTGGATTTATGTTTGAATGGAATCGATTCTAGTTTGATCAATAAGGAATGCTTTAGTTTTTAATGATTTGTTGTGACATACATTAAAATAGATCTGTGACGACTTGAGTATTGTTTTTCCTTTAATTGATTATGAAGTTAGGATGCCCTGTTGTTCACCATTGTCCCTTGGACATGGTAGGATGACGGAACTCTTCCTGACATTCATGCATCTCTCAGATGGGCTGTGAATTGGTTTAATTCTGTTGTTTGCTTTGTCTCATGGGCATGGTTTTGTGATGGAATCCATTCTAATTTGCACCCACCTGATCTCTCGAAAACTAGATTAAATGAAGTTCAAAATTGATTTTCAGGTTATATATTTCAACTGGATGAAGATGGGACTTGAAGTCCAGTTGAGTTCATGAATCAAGCGTAGATCTCCCTAATCTTTACAAGTGGATCCTTGACACCCTAGTTTCCTACCTTTGAATTATCTAAAATTTAGATAAATATTTCACCATTATTTCCTCAAAATACACTTGATTTAGATTATATCTTAGTCTAGTTCTAGTTCTATTTAGTTTCAGATTACGTATAGGTTTCAGTCCCTATGGATTCGACCTCGGTCTCACTGAGTTTATTACTACATCACAACCCTATACTTGGGGAGTGAACAAAGCTCCCCATGCAAAGTGGCACAGAGGAGTTTTTTCTCCACTTCCATTGCGTGGGTCTGCGCAATGACTTCCTGTTCCGCGGTTCCGTGCAAACAACTTCCTGTTGCGTGGGAGCTTCTCTCTATTGCACAGTTGGGCGTAAAGCCTCTTTCCTTTGTGCAGATGGGCGTAAATCTCTCTCTCTCTCTCTCTCTCTCTCTCTCCTTTTCAAATGACGCAGAAGCCAAGCTTTTGGACAAGGCTCCATGGGAAGTGGCGTAGAGGAGGTTTTCTCCAACCTTCATTGCGTGGTACCGCGCAAGCAACTCCCATTGTGCGGGTTCGCGTAATCAACTTTTGTTGGCGGGCTGCGCAAAGACTTTCTTCTCTCCCTCTCTCACCTTGCTTCTATCTTCCTTTCTGGCCCACCAACTGATCAACCTTTCAAATGAAGCAGGGGAGGGGTATTTATAGGCCCTTGATCTCTTACAAAGTGGTGATCACCACCACTTATCCTTTCACATATGTACATCTTCTTCTCTTAAACCACGGTGTCCACCAAGCTCTCCCTTAAATGGTGGTGTACAACCTCTCTCAATTAAAATGACACCTGTGCACCACTTATTACTAAAATATCCTCTTTAATGCCTTTTATTGAAATACTTAAACTACCCCTGAACATGGACTTTTACCAAAATACATAAAATACCCCTAGACATGGAACTTTACCAAAATACCTAAAATACCCCCGGACTTGGAATTTTACCAAAATACCTAAAATACCCCCAAACATGAAATTTTACCAAAATACCTAAAATACCCTTGGACATGATTTTTACTAAAATACCTAAAATACTCCCGGACATGGAATTTTACCAAAATACAGATTATACAACCCTGGAAAAGATCTGTATCATGGAATTCTCTAACCAATGCAATGGAATATTTTTTATGCCTCAACAGTCAGTACTCCATACCACCTGCAAACAAGCAGGCAAACTGAGATAATTTCCAATAGGGAAATTAAACAAATTCTGGAAAAAACGGTTAACCCTGACTGTGAGGATTTGTCTATTCGCTTGACCGATGTCTTATGGGTTTATCGTACAACTTTTAAGACCCACATTGGAATGTATCCCTTTAGACTCGTCTATGGGAAAGCTTGCCGCCTACCTATGGAGCTAGAGCATAGAGCCTACTGGGCTATAAAAAAAATCTGAACTTTAATTTAGACAACGCTGGCTCGCTGCGCAAACTTCAATTGAATGAACTAGAAGAAATTCGGAACGACGCTTATGAGATCTCAAGAATTTACAAGGACAGGATGAAGGTATTCCATGACAGGAAGATCCTTTGAAAATCATTCATAACCAGTCAAAAAGTTCTTCAGTACAATTTTTGGTTACATATTTTTCTAGGTAAACTATGATCTCATTGGATCGGTCCCTTCATTCTTACTAATGTCTATCCTCATGGGGCCGTCAAGATAAAGAATTCGATGAATTTAATATTTTCAAAGTGAATGGACATCATCTCAAGGCATTTGTTGAGAAGTTTGATTCAGAGGACATGTTCATGCCTTTAACTGATCTTGTGTACCGGGATTGACCTCCTAGTCTAACGGAGGTGTAGTTAGATTTATTACTTTTATAGGATTTATGATTAGGATAGTTTGATTTCAGTTTGTTTAGTCTTTGTGCTAACCCATTTACATGTTAAGAACTTTGAAAAAGGTTCAATTCTCCTTCTACAAGTATTATCTTTCTATCACTTCCCATTTCTTTTCGTTGTCTCATGTGCATTGCATGCTCATATCTTTTACATTGAGGACAATGTAGGTTTTAGGTTGAGGGTGTGGATTAGGTAAACTAATAAGTGTTTTCTTGGTTTTGAATAAAAATTGTGAAAATTTTCAATTTTTCAAGCTAAAAACATGTTTGGGAAATGATAATTTGTGGAATTAAGAATGCTTTGAGTATGATGATAACACAAGAGATTGAATTTAAAATTGTTGGAGTTTAATTAATTGAGTAAGACTATTGCTTAAGTTCTTTCATTTAATCGATTATGAGGAAGTTTGAAAATCATGATAATTTAAATCACAAGACACGTTCAATTTGCTTTCTGTTAATAGTACTAGAATTTATGATTGTTAGTATGTATATCATTGAAAGATATTGAGAATTGAGTCTGAAGAATTTTATACACTTTTTAAAAAAATAAAAAGAACCAGTTAAAAAAGCAGAAAGATCGACAAAAATGTCATGTATGATGAAAAGACGGGAAATGAATAAAAAGTCTGAAAAGAATGAATAAATAAAAGGGACCATCAATATAAAACCAAAAACTAGAAAAAGAAGGAAAATGTGATAAGTTCGGAATTAATACTTGATTATTCAATAAAACTTGAGGTGATGAGCATGACTAACATTATGAAATAGTAGTATGTTATGGAAATCAAATAGAATTCACTAAGCACATTGGAAAACTTGATATATGAACTTATGCTCTTAAATGATTGATAAAGAAACTTTTTGATTGATTGCTCTTATGATTCGGCTCTGGGTTTTCAAAATTGCACTCTTGCTTCTTTATATTGTACTCATTCATACTTGATCGCATAAAAGATTGTTTTCTGAAAGTGATTTGAACATTGAAGATTGAAGATCACTCATGCATGTTTTGCCCGGGACTAGCAAAATGCTGGTTAGGGGGTGTGTTGAGTATGAAATATTGCATATTTTCTCCGATTTGTACCTTAGTTTTATAAACATGATACTTCTTAATCGATCTAATTATGCATGCTTTTATGTGTGAAGTGATTTCGAGAGCTTAAGGTGAAATTAATGCTAAAAGGAAGATTTATGCTCAAAAGATTACTAAATGAAGATTGGGAGATTTAGAAGTCATTAATAAAGAATTCATATGCCAAAGATCCAAGGAAACCAAGTGAGGAATGAAGAGAATCAAAGATTTGAAGTGAAGGAAAAGAAAATGAATCCTGAAAATTGTCCTAAAAAAATATATTATGAAACTCAAGTCTAAAAAATGAAAGTTCTGAAAATCTATTTTGGGAACTGCGTAGAGTGCGTAAATTTGAAGCGGTTTGTGGATTTTTCCAACTTGGTGCGAAAGTTGGAGTTCCACAACTATAAATAAAAGTCCCTAGGTGTAACACCCGAAACTTTTCATCGAAAGTTCTCGAGCATTACCATAAGATTCAATGTAATATATACGTATGTACGATACCAATTCAATTGTCCTAGCCTTATATCCTTGCCCTGACACAAGCCTAACCATTAGAAAAGATCTCCATTCATAGATCAAGCCATCTCACTGTTTGTTTTAAAGACTAGACTATCCATCATGAGACTTGACTTACGTACTTTCCTTAAGTAAATTAGCAAATTTAACCATTAAGAATAACTACCATTTATAAATTAAGTCATCCGACCGTTAATCACATGGATTAGTACATGTACGTTCCCTTGAACTAAATCAATGTATGATCCTTCATCTATAAGGATTTGGACATAAGTTCTTTAATAAGAAGTACTTAGAAATATGGCCACAACCATATAGAACCATTAGATTTCACAAAACTCCTAGATTAGCAATAATTATGAAAATGCCACTAACCTAGACCCTTGAATTCTAGATTAGATAGATCCCACAATTCGTTTGATGTGAAATTTTATATTAGGCCTAATTATCATAAATTAACCATACACATTGAATTTCAGCCCTTAAATCATTGTAAACTAGCTACTTGACCTCTACATCCATTCGTACACTTATCAAATCGAGATTCTGATCCATTCATCTTGTTCATCACCTATGTATATGCTTAACCCACCATCAGAACTACGATCTGAGAAACTTACATATGTGAACAAAACACTCAAATCTGATGATACACATGCTTTACCCCTAATCGCTCCAGAAACCCACGTTATGTCTATCTGTTTACTAAACTGACCATACATTCACTTACATACATGGCCGGAGTTCTAACCATTAAGTCCCCTTATTTTTAACAAGTCATTTGACTATCCATTATGTTTAGATCCGCCAAACGGGTCACGCAAACATCACAGTAAACCGATCATCATGAAGATCTTAGGGTTTAGGTCTAAACTGCCCACTAACTTGTCAATCAGAGGTGTACAAATATTATTTTGGAATTTTAAAGTATATTATCCATTAAAGGAGCATCTTAGTTATCCTTGAGAGATCAGGGCTCAAACTGGGGTATTAGAAAGAGTGTGAAAAATAAAAACCACTCGTCAAATCTTATTGCATTTGGACGGTGGAGTCGTTAGCTACAAATGACGAAAGTTTGGATAAAATAAAGGGTAGAATTGTAAATAAGGTGATATCACCTGTATGCACTGTTGCATGAGAATTTCAGTTGAAGTTTAAATGGTGAATGTTCTTAATGCTTGATCGGGTAGTGTGTCGCACCTGATTACTAGAATTATTTCATTTTTGACCTCATGCCCTAAACTAGCGTAACAAGCCAAATAGACGGATCAGATCCTCGAAGGAGACAATTATGTGGGCCCCACCTGATTCCACAGCCAATCTAGACATCTCAACTTCGTAAGATTCACGTACTTTAAACTACTAGGAAGCGTCGAATCAGCAACACGGTGTGGGCCACACAGAGATCAGATCCATTCCAGATTTTGGGCCACGACCTGACACGATCACACAAACCAGATGAATGGAGTGGACCTTCACTAAGAACACCATAAGTGGACCCACGAGGATCGCAGACGGAGCAACAACGTCCGCTTGCGACCTGGTTCGCGAAACACCTCCTGCTCGTGACGATGAGTTTTTAGGGACTCATAATCGGTTGTATTTCACCACTAGTCCACAATCCCAGGATAATCTGGACTGTCCGATCTCTACTAAAAGGAGATCCGATCACACTCAAGAAGCCAAAAAGGGTTGAAAAACCCCCACAATCCAAGGAATCCCTCCGCAAAATGATTTCCAACGGGAAATTAGCCACTCTTTAAGGCTTCAGCACGACCGAACCCGGGAGCCAGATCCCAATCTAAACCGTCCAAAATGGAGGAGAAGGGATTCTGATCCTCCCAGAGGCGTCAGAAATTTCTGAAAAAGACCCTAACTCACTGGGATTGTTAGAAATTTCTACAACTCCAATCCCCTGAGTGTCCGATCGAGGGGGCCCACGAAGTGTGTCAGACCGTTCTCTCCACTCTTCCAAGATAATCGTTGCTGCGCAATGCACTGGGGCGATCCGATTAAAGGTGGGCCATCTAAGTCTGATCTAACTCCAGCCTGCACACCCGTCCACGCACGCATTCTCTCAGTTACGCGGGAACCTCTTATAATCCACAAACGTTATATAAAGACCCCCATTCACTGGAAGACGTGTTCAGCAAAAGCGTGTTCGAGAGAGAGAGAGAGAGAGAGAGAGAGAGAGAGAGAGAGAGAGAGAGAGAGAGAGAGATCCAACAAGAGGAGTTAGCGTTGTCCAGCCACCCAGCTACGGAAAGGAGAACGAAAGAGAGAAAGAAAAGAAAAGGAAAGGAAAGAGAGAGAGAGAGAGAGAGAGAGAGAGAGAGAGAGAGAGAGAGAGAGAGAGGGAAATAGATCTTTTACGTCGACTCAGTGGAATCACTGAGTTCAACTACGAGTTAAGTCTAGTTTGCAGAAATTCCAGCCAGGCTTCTTAATGGGTAAGTTCCATCTGCTAATTTTCCTTCTAATTTAGATCATGCATTGAACTTTCCACTAGGATTTCGAGTTTGTAACTAGATAGATTGATCAGCTAGCTAGTCAAACCGAGTCGACTCGGCATAGAGATTCGCTAAACCTTGAGATTGTTGGATTAACAATGTTTGCTGATCTAAGTAGATGGATATCTATGATTCATTCAAATTGAAATTCTCAATTAGGTTGGAAACTACTTAAATCCCAAGTCTAATGTACATCTATACTAAACCTTAGGCAAAGTGTTGACCAATCATACAATTCCTATGATGTGGAAAACTAATCATATGAATTGTGTTAATATTACTAGAATTGGGTACTACAACACATATATTCAATGTTAAGAGCGTGATTCTACTCAAAAGGTGAGGGTTTTATCCTTTAAGCTTACACTAATTTAAGTTGTTATATTTATTCTGCCTTTTACACGCCTTTATGTTATTTTATCCTGCCTTTTACATGCCTTCATATTACTTTGAATCTTTTCTATAATTATATGTTTTACCATCAATTATTTGCCTTTGGCTTACAGTATAATGTTGATTACAATTGATCTTTCTAAATATTGTGGGGCCATGGATACAAGCCTTACCCTTGCCTTATCAAATTAATTAAGTTGGCTAGTGCCACTCTCCTTATTATTGAATCGGTCGTTGTCGCTCTTCTAATTGTTTAGTTAGTCATTGCTACTCTTCTTTTATTGAGTTGACCATTGTCACTCTCCTATTTGCTATGTTGGCCATTGCCACTGTTTGAGTTGATCATTGTCACTCTTCTCTTTATTATATTGGCCTCGTGCTATTTATCTTTAAGGCTTGGGTTTGTGTCTTGATATTCTAGAACCTCCATAATTCAATCTATCTAGTTATAAGTACAAGGGATGTGTAAGATGTATGACAACTTATGATTCAAATATTCTATCATGGACATAATGTGCTCTAGGTAGAGACCCTCTTGGTCGTCATGTAATTCCATGGGCCCTTAGGTAGTGGTGCACAAGTCGATGTGTGTAATTCACAAATGCAGTGTCACATCATTTTCGAGATTAGATGTCACAAATAGTCGTTCCATGATCAAGTCGTGTCACGTAATTTACCTAGCTCATGTGTTGTCTGCCTTAAGGAGTTCACGTAAATCCACGGTAGCGTTGGCCACGCAGGCAAATATCCGTAGTTATATGATGCGGGTTGAGTCAGTTTTCTATAAACCGTATTCCACATTGCGATGATCACTATGTATGATAAGCCCCACACACTTTGCTGGCATGCATCCTATGTAAGCTGTTTGTGCATTATGATATCCTCGTATTAGTGGACTACGAGACATATCAGAACCTTTACATACTTTTATGAATATCTTGAATTAATGTTAATCTTAAAGGATAACCATCACTATGAGTAGGACATTGACTCTCTCCCAACCATACAGATGATGCAGGTGATGTACAGATTTAAGACTTAGAGGACCATCTCCCTATAGAAAACTATAGTGAAAGAATCTGAAGACAGTTTTACTATTTAGTTTTATACTTCCGCTACGAACTCTGATAATGTAAAAAACTTCCATTGAGAAGGCGTTTAAGTATTTAAAAAATTCTCTTAGTCATATAAACTGATCAATAAAGTTGATTTTATTATTGTGAATTTTATCTTCAGAAATGTATCTGGATATGATCTAAATGAAAAAAAAATACGGTGCAATTTTCAAAGCATTCAAGTTTTACATTATTATCACCTGGTTTTCTCGAGCACTAGTATAAACTCTGGCCATGAAATTTCGGGATATTACACTAGGATGCTTCAAAGCATCTTCTAGGGTTTGAAAAGGGAGAGAAGGCCTAGGCATAACGTTCTGCCACTTCGATTTTTTCATGGATTCTAGTATATCTTTTACTTTTTCTTTTATTTTTGAGTTAGCTATGACTAGCTAATCTCTTAGCTAGGGCTAAGAGGTGAAGTTATAGTTTATTTTGATGCTTCCTCTGCTTTGATTCTTGTTTATGTTGGACATCATTGATTTATAGTTTGAATTTAAAGATTATTTTCAATTTTCTATGATTTATTGTGACTCAAATTACAATAAATTCTGTGACAGCTTTGAATATCTTCTTTTCCTGTTTTGAGATTGTGAGATTGGTAAAACTCATGATTCACCATTGTCTCCTGGGCATGGTGGATGCATAAATTCCCTTCCGATCATCACAATACTCCAATTGATCAATGAAAAGTTCAAAGATGCTTCATTTTTCAATTGGATAGGATAAGACTCTAATTCCAGTTGTGTTTTTTGAATCAAGTATGGAAACATCCTGTTAGCTACAAGTGGATCCTTGACGCTCTAGTTTCTTTTCGATTATTGATACTTTATTCATAATTGCTCTAAACTATTCTAGAATTTAATTTAGATATTTTTTTTAGTTCTAGTTATTTTCATATTACATACAAATTTAGTCCTTGTGGATTTGACTTCGGTCTCACCGAGTTATTAGTACATCGCGATCTTGCACTTGGGGTTGTGAACAATATCAATACCACTTGTATTTGTGGAGTATGGGATGTATCAGTACCCTTTTGTTATTCTTATGAATCACTTGAACCATTGTAAACTTTAAAGGACAACCACTACTATGAGTAGGGCGTTGACCCTCTCCAATCATACAGATGTTGTAAGTGAATCACTGGTTGATGTAAAGGACAATGGCCGTTCTGTGAAAGACGAGTTCAAATAGAGACGAAGAATAGTGCACAATTAATTTCATTTATTTTTCGCTACGAACTTTGATAATGTAATAAGCTCCCATTAAGAGGGTATTTAATGATTTGTTAAATTCTTTTACCATAATGGAATAATAAATATAGTTGATTTTACTCTCGTGAATAGTTACCTTCGTGAATGTAACTGGATATGATTTAAAGAATTAAAAAAAAGGTGTGATTTTGAAGCATCCAAGTTTTACATTATTAACACATGGAATTCTTGGGCACGAGTATGTACTCAGGCAGTGAAAATTCAAGGCGTTACACACTTACAATCCCCAAACTCAGAAGAGGTAATTGAACTCACCTCTGATGAAGCTAGAGAAGGCTTCTCTTTTATGCATTGAAGTGTTTGAATGAAGAACCCACACCCACTTTGCTAATTCCGATCAACCTTAACTCGAAACTCGTTGAAAACGACTGAGTCAACCCACTCGTGAGTTGACAACACTTCCTTACTCTCACTTTATTCTTTTTCTACCTCTTCTATATTCCTACCTTCTTCTCCTTTCTCCCTTCTTCCACATCTTCTGGAGTCTACAACAATAGGTCAAGACTCGCCTTGACACGCCACGAAACTCGACCTGGCTCGGACTGAGTCGAATAGTGCGGTGCAAAAGCTTCTTCTCTGATATGCTATTCTTTCTCTCTCGACTCATATTCTTCTTTCTTCTACTTTCTTTCCTTCTGTTTTCGGAATCACCAGTAAGACTTGGAGCTTGAACCGAAATGACTCAGGACTTGGTCCTGACTTGCTCAGAACTCATCATATGTGGTGGATTGTAACACCCCGAACTTTTTAATACCCGAGTATTGAAAGTTCTTGAGTGTTACCATAAAGTTTAACTTAGTATGCACATGTGTACAATACCAATTTACCTATCCTAACCTTACATCTATTTTCCAACATGAATCTGACCGTTGAGAATAATCTTCATCCCCAGACCAAGTCATTCAACCGTTGATTTTAAGACAAGACCATCATATATCTAAGTATCCTCACCTGTCCATCATAACCAACTGCTCAATTAAATATTCACTGCTAGATAGAGACATCTGATCGTCCACTTTGATTTTGGACCACTCGATCATAATAAACTAGCTACTTGACCTCTAGGTCCATTCTTACATGCATCAGATTGAGATTTTTATCTGTTCATCTTGTTCACCACCTATGAATATTCTTAACCCACTATTAGAACTACAATGTGAGGAACTTACGCATGTAAACAAGTCACTTGAATCTAACGGTATACATGTTCCATATCTTAATCATTCCAAAAACCCATTTTGTGTCCATCCGTTTACAAAACTAACCGTACATCGACATATGTACACGGTAAGAGAACTAACCATCAATTTTTCTTATTTTTGGCAAGTCATCTGACCATCATCATATTTGGATCCACCAAATGGGCTATACGAATATTGTGGTAAACCGATCATCATGAAGATCCCAGGGTATAGGTCTAAACCACTTTGTAACTTGTCTATTAGATGTGTACAAACATTATTTTGAATTACAGAGTATGTTATCCATTAAAAGAACATCTTAGTCATCCTCGAGGGATCATGACCCAAATTTAACCAGTTGAGAGGGCGTGTAAAATAACGATCACCCATCAAATCTCATCACGTTTGGACAGTGAAGCTATAAGATATGGATGATGGAAGTCTGGACAAAAGAAAAGGGTAGAATTGTAATTATGAGCCCTGTATCATATATCCAGCGATGTTGCGATCTGTTACATGAGGTTTTTCATGGTAAGTATCACCCACACATTGTTACAACGCATGGCCCACCTAGGATTTAGATCAGTTCTATACTTGAGGCCTAGCTGAACATAATCTTACAAAGATGGTGAACGGAGTGAATCTCTCAAAGGAAATCATAAGTGGATCCCACCTATTCCACAGTCAATCACGTATCTTGTTACATGGTTAGCTCCATATTTGAACACATGAGTCTACATGATACGACCAATATAGTGAAAGGAGTGGATCTTCTAGAAAACTATCAGAGGTGGAGCCCACCGACTCTAACAAAGAAACCGGAGTAGAACTTCTGCAAAACAACACTTAGAGGGAAAACCGGTCGTTTTCAAAACTCCCACACGTAGTACGACCGAACCCGAGAATCAACTCCAATCTGAGCCGTCCAAACCTTAGAAGTGGGGATTTCTATCCTCCCTAAGCCATCCTAAAGGCAGAAAGGAAACAGGGAATACGACATTCCGCCGTTTTCTCACACAGACTAACTGCATCACGCGAAAATTTTGTTCGCAAGAACCCACTACCAGGATGATTGGAACACTGATCTTGTGGGCTAGGGAGCACTGAATGGCAATCCCAGACCGTCCGAAAGAAACATTTCGAACAAAGACTGGATGGAGACAGATCTGCCATTAGAGCAGAGCTCGTCTTTGCGACTGATCACTGGACAACAGTGTCTGTCTTAACATTCGAAGGATGATCGTAACTGCCCATCTGATGGGTCTTCAGCTAGGAAACCTCTCCCAGCGCTCTAGACAAAACCAAAAATTAAGACTACGCCGTAACTTGAAACCCACACGCAGGCCAACTGCGAAACTCCTGTGTGTGAACAGAGTTGCGAAAAACGCAACCTTGCTTGACTGGGATTCTTGCTCTCGCTGGACCTACATCCGAAGGCTTATAAAAGCCTAGTTGCGAGGAAGGGAAGGACCATTCAACCTCCGCACCTAGAGAGAGAGAGAGAGAGAGAAGAAAAGAGTCAGAGAGAGAGAGAGAAGAAAAGAGTCACCTGCTGTAGCTGTTGAGTTCAATGTTCGGGACGCACCAAAGCCAGTGGGTTCAGACAGGCTTTATACAAATCTAAGAGGTAAACTAATTAAGCCATCTCCTAAAATCTTCCAAAAGAACTAGGTTCTATCTAGTAAGAACCAGGATATTCTGCTTGTTTTGTCCAACTATATCTAAATCTCTTTTCGCATGTAGAAATTAGATTTAAATCTTAGATTGGCTCTAACTGGAGTCGAACATGGAACCTATTTAGTGTTACAATCTAACCATACAATTTGTGTACTCATTCTAGAATACAACTCTAGAGAATACTAAAAAATTCTAACGATATGAAAGGGTGATCCAACCTTAAGGTGAAGGTTTTTCCTTTAAATTTTGCAATTTAATTTATTCGATTACGTCTTACTTATATGCTTTAAGTTTTGATGCCATTTATCTTCACTATGCAAATCATTGCTACGTAATTTTAGTTACTGCACTTATATTACACAACGCAAGTATTATGTTTGAAAGCCCACTTTTAGTGATAAATATAATATTGTGAACTTAATGCGTTATGGGTAGCGGTTGACAAGTAATCCTATGAGTTGGTGAGTGGTGCACAATCGATGTAAGTAAATCACCATGCATGTTACATCACTTCTCGGGATTGGATGTCGCAAATAGTCGATCCATGAACACATCGTGTCAGGTAAATCCCCCAATCGTATTGTTGTGTCACCTTGAGATGTTCGCATAAATCCACGTTAACGTTGGACACACTAACGAATCTCCGTAGTGTAAGAATGCAGGACAAGTCAGATATTTTGAACTACTTTCCATATTGTGATCATGATGGCTAAGTGTGATGGACTGCACATATTTTACTAGGCATGCATTTCATACAGAATATTTGTGCATACTGATACCACTTATATTTGTGAAGTATGAGATGTATCGGTACCCTTCTGTTATTCTTATAAATCACTTGAATCATTGTAAACTTTAAAGGACAGCCACCACTATGAGTAGGGCATTGACCCTCTTCAACCATACAAATATTACAGGTGAATCATAGGTTGATGATACGGACGATAATCATTCTATGGAAGATTCTTTCGAATAAAGAAGGATAACACAATGAATTATTTTATTTATTTTCCACTGCAAACTTTGATAATATAAAGTAGAGTGCATTAAAGAATTATTTGTATACTTTCTACCATAATGGAATAATAAATACAGTCGATGTTATTCTCATGGATGGATACCTACGTGAATGTAACTAGATGTGATCTAAATGAAAAAAAAGGTCTGATTTTGAAGCATCTAAAATTTACATTGTTAACACCTGAATTCTTGGGCATGAGTATGTACTCGGGCTGCGAAAACTTGGGATGTTAGAGAAGAAGACTTAGCAGTTAATGGTGAATTCAATCTTCCAACTTCTTTCTTCTTCGATATGACTTCTATGGATGATTTGAATGAGCTCCATGGAGCTTGTGGATGACTGAAATCAAAGCTCCAAGACCAAAAAGCTAGTGGTTTCGCGAGTTAAAGCTCTCGGCTCGATTTTGAAATAGTCAGGAAGAAACAATAATGATACCATTTCTCACCTTGTAGTAAGGGTTTTTAGGGTTCTCTTAGATCCAAAATCATATTTTGGATGGTCTAGATTGTTTTGGGGTGACTTCTAGAAGCTTATGAATAGCTGAGATTCTAACAACCATAACGTCTTGCAACAAGGCGAGATTCTTCTCGCCTTTTTCTATCTATGAAATGAAACCCTAACATGGAGGCCTGGGATGCTCTGAATGGATGACTAAGATGAAGGAGAAGAACCCACATGGATTGCTAGCTATCAATGAAACAAATTTCCATTTTCGTGGATGCGTTGCACATGCAGCTGCCTGCGCTGGAGTTCATGTGCACACAAGTTCGTTCCAACGTGTGGGAAGGGCCAGGGCTTGGTTGGATTTGAGGGCCGCACCTGATGGATGGTTTAGATCATCCCACCATAAATAAATGGTGGGCCACCATCACCACAATGGACATTCGTCCGTTCAAATGCCGTGGTTGGTGGGAACATAAAGGGAAGAAGGAAACTCCCTTCTTCAGTGCACGGCGGGTGCACCACTTGTTGGTGTGCTTGCAATCTGGAAGTGGGGTCCATAATAATGTGTGATCTAATCCACTCTGAAAATTCGATACTACGGGTCCCATTGGTGCATATTTAGAACTTAAGGTGGCCCCTACAAAGATGTATAGTGAATTCTTTACCTCCCCATCTTTTCTATCTAACTTCTCAGGATGATAATCCAGAATTGAGACAGATCCGTAGCTCAGGTGGGCCATACTTTATGATTTTGTGTGCCTAAATGATGTTTTTCATCGATGATACAATGGTCAGATTGATTCCAAGTTTAATCATTATCGAAAAAAAGGTTCTTAAGGCATGTTTAAATGAAATTCCTTGATAGACCTAGTGATCGGATGATCGAGTAGTGTATTCCAAGTGTTGTAGGCCCCGATAAATGGTGGATTTCATTATTTGGGTTCCTAAATCTAAGACGGACGATTACATCTATCTATTAAGGAGATCGAGGTCCTAAAAATAGGTTTCATTGCTGATGTGATGATCTATCTTGAAAGTCAATGGATGGATGGTTTGATCCATGAGTAAAGATTGTTCTAAAGGGTTAAGATGAAGATTGTTCATGTCGGCTTAGGACCAAAATTGAGGTATTGGTTTATCTTTGTATATGGATCGATTTGAGGTGTTTAGGTGTGATATCGCATGCTTTAATGGATAGGTTGAAATCATGGGTTGAATAATCATATATGATGTAATCCTACGTTAAAAAGTCAAGGGTCATTTAAGGGTAGATTGATCTTGAATAAGAAGGTAAGATGGCAATTTGTGTGCAATCAAGCGATGCGTTAGTTATGGATTATATGTGGTCTCACATGCGCTTGTGTTAAGTCCGATTTAAATGGTAACGGCCGAGTATTGAGAAGTACGTGGTGTTACATGTATGTTGACAGCATTTTGTTGGCCAGTAATAATATTGGATTATTGCTTGAGACTAAGAAATTTATATCTTAAAACTTTGAGATGAATGATCTTGGTGATGCATCATTTGTCATCGACATTTAGATTAACCGGGATAGATCACGTGGACTGCTTGGCCTGTTGCAGATGGCTTATATTGATAGGGTTCTCGAAAGGTTAACATGCAAGGTTGTATTCCTGGCCAAGCACCTATTGTAAAAGGTGACTGGTTTGGTCAATTTCAATATTCTAAGAATGACCTAGAAAATGACAAGATGAAAGATATTCTTTATGTGTCAGCAGTAGGGAGAATTATGTATGCTTAGGTTTGTACACGTTCGGATATCGCTTTTGTGGTTGGAATGTTTGGCAGGTACCTTAGCAATATAGGGATGAACCATTGGATAGTTGTTAAGAAAGTATTATACTACATGTAAAGAACAAAGGACTTTACACTCACGTATAAGAAATTCGACCGTTTGGAACTGGTTGGATATATAAATGCAGATTTTGCGGGCTATCTTGACAGCAAAAAGTCCACCTCGGGTTACGTATTCGTGATGGTTGGTGGACCATATCATGGAAGAGTATAAAACAATTGATTACGATGTCTTTTATCATGGAAGTAGAGTATGTAGCTTGTCATAAAGCTATGAATTAGGCGAGTTGGCTTCAAAGTTTTTTCTCTGGTTTACGGGTTGTGCAAATGATCTTAAAACCATTGAAAATCTATTGTGATATATAGTTCAACTATAGTTAACTTTTTCAACAATAACAAGCATTTATCAAGGTCAATGCGTATTGACATTATGTATCTAGGTGTGGAGGAGAGAGTTCAGAATCATCAGGTGTCTATAGAACTCATCGGCACGAGGCAAATGATAGTGGATCTCCTCACCAAAGACCTTTCTATCACATTCTTTAAGGAATATGTGACGTCTATGGATAGATCCTAATGATGTAATTGAGTAGTCGGAGTTTTCAGTTTTGATCCGATTATGTACAGACATTTTTAGAGATCTCATTTTATATACATTGACGATTATGCTATTCACTTTATATTTTGCTTCTCCTTCAATGTGCACTTTCAGTTTTGAATAAATAAGACTTTGGTTTGTGTCTTAGTGACTCGTTCAGATAGACTACTTGAAGATGGGCACTTGTGATCATATTAAACGTCTAATCTTCATACCACACCACATGTCCTTGATCCATATCATTAAGGCTATATATATTTGTGGCCGTGATTCGTCGTACTTTGAAAAGTATAAATATTATGTTGACTACCATGATCTAGTATCAATAGTCTTAATGAACCGAATCTGACAAGCGTTGCTCATAATTATCCAACGATATTGTTTTGAAATTCAGTAGGTCGTTCATTAGAAACTTTCAAAAGCAAATGCATTTTACAAAAATGTTTTCACAAATAAAATAAAATATTTTATTTTCTTTCGGAGATCAATGTAGCCCAAGTGAGAGAATGTAAGACTCTTATCAGGTGGGCCATACATGATCATCAGTTTAGATCTGACCGTTGGATTATTTAAATTGAGCGATTCAATGGAGCCTCACTACAGTTGTGATCATTGTAAATAGTTTTGGGGCGGGACACTTGAACCGTGGTCCCTATACATGGTTATTAAGCTGAATATGGAAACATACGGTATGGAGATCGTAAAAGAGAGAAGTGTAATGAGTAAGCTTCTTTACCCCTCTTTCCTATAGATAGATGTCTTGGTCCATTCACTAACATAAAAGAGAAAACCCTAGTCTTATTAAGAGGTTCTCTTAAAGGTGTGAGGTGTGGAAGATCAAGATTAATTCTCATCGGCGACAATGAGGCATCGGAAATGTCTTCCTAATTAGATACGCCTTTAAGATTATATCATTGAATTTTCATTATTGATGCATAGACAATCCATCAATTCCGCAATATCCAGTTAACATTTCGATTTTAAAAAAAGTCATTTTACTAGACGAGCTTGTTGAAAATAAGAACCGGAACAAAAAGAACTTATTAGATTAGATCTTATTTTAAAAAGTTCATTGGAGTAGAGATACCAAACAAGGCCTAAATGATCTTATCTCATATGGAGGTTTATCAACCACATGAGCCCCTCTCATACCGTCTTTAACTTGAAGCACAAATTATTTATTGCATGTGTTTTTACATTATTATTATTATTATTATTATTATTATTATTTGGGAAAAGAAGTTGTGTGGCTTATAATTCAAAACACAGTTAAATCCACGTGCCCTAAGTATTAGGGATTTTTATTGCACAATTCCTCTACGATTCAGATTTTACCTAATAGTGCCTTTAGGAACCCATATCCCCGGGAAATGCTTTTTTAGGGGATAAATTACATTATTACCCTCTATTTTTTTCCTTTACTAATTGGAGAATGAGATTCATAGGGCTCGCATGGCATGTGTTTGACATCCAATACAACCTATCCAACAGATACACACCAACATGATTATTAGATGAACCAAAAATATATATGATAAGTCCAATCATAAAGTGGGCCAATCCATACAAAATTAATATACATCACTCCAAATATCCAAATTCAAGTGTAGCCCATCGGATGATTTGATCAACTTTATTTTTTGTTCATGTTATCATCATTGTGGCGTATATATGGTCGATTGGTTGGATGTTATACACATACCATATGGGTCCCACAAGTCTCAACTTTCACTACTTTTTAGAGAAAAAAAATAATCAGATGAGGACAATCTTGTAATTTCATGCCTCAAAAACATCTCAAGTGTTATTTCTAATCGTCTAGGCACTATTTTTGAATCCCACCAAATTTTACTATAAAAATTCCTGCATATTAGAGACGCTTTGCACTTATTTGCATCTAACACAAGTATTTACAGTGCAACTTGATTTTTTTTCCTATTAACTTTAAAATGCCTGGATTAATCTGTTTTTAACCTTCGTTGTAAGTAGAAATGCTGACGCACTAATTATAAGTTTAACTAGTTGGCGTGTGGGGCTCACTATGGCATTTGTATGACATCTCACCTGTCCAATAACGTTGTCCCCCTAAAAAAAATGCGACATCTGAAAAATCAGGTTAATAATAACTATCGAGTGAGGTTCACCGTAGAAAATAATAAACTACCACCCAAAAAAAATCACATTCACATGGGGCTTATCTAATGGTTGGATTAATTTGAATTCTTGGACATTTCCATTCTCATGGTGGGACAACTTTATTGAACGGGCGAGATGTCATACAAACAGTATGGAAGGCCCCACAAGCCAACTAGTTGGACCTACAAATTGCCTTTTTTATTTTTTAAAATGAAGCATATATTGTATTCATAATAACAGACGGTTACAGCCATGAAAGCACCTAATTTGGGAGGGCCTACCAAGAGAAGGGAGGCTGGCCCTCCTATCGTAACGGAGATAAGGTAGAGAAGATGCTTAGGCCTCGCAAATCTAGCCTAGGCCCACTCTATCTAGGAACAAGAGGCTTCGAAGGGAGGGAAGAAGATCTCCCAACGATAGGTAATCACGATTACCTTGCATACCACTCCCCATCCTAGCAAGCCCATCTGCCACTGCGTTTGCCTCTCTAGGGGTGTGAATAAGGCGGACATCCATTATTGTCTTGAGGTATTCAATTCTCGCCACCCAATACCACAGAGACCAAGCACAATATGTTGGTTTTGAGAGGGTAGCAATGACTGATTTAGAGTCAGTTTCAACTACCTTTGGCAAGACCCCTATCCGCGCACCAAGAGAGGCCCTCCTGTATGGCCCCGATTTTGGCCCTCGAGCTAGAACCGAATCCAAAACCTGCTGAGAAGGTGGAAAGAAAAGCACCCGACCTACAAATTGCATCTTTAACTTACATATATAGCCATTCATCTTCTCAAACTCTATCACCAAAAAAACCCTAAAAATAAATTATAGCTGATTTTTTGGTCCTACTTTTCAAGTAAACAATATTAATATTCCCAAACATGCATAGTCCATCTTCAATTTTTTTACCAATATCAAATCAAATGTAGGAATCACTCAGTAAATGTAATTAGAATTTGTAATTATTGCACCTTTTCATGACATTATCATAAAACTTTTGAAACCAAATAACGATGATGAATTTTGGTGATGATTTGACGTTAATGTAAAAATGTCATTATTACTATTTTATTGCTGATGAAACAAACACCAGAATCATTAGTCAATACAGATGCACGTTGCTGTAATTGTGAAACAAAAAAACCATGAAAACCCTAAAAAAAAAAAAAATCTTAGTTATCTTAGAACTTTTCAAGCAAACCGGTATTATACCCCAACATCTTTTGTCTTCGAGTTTTTACGTTTTCAGCTTCTGGCCCAATTTTCACCACATCCTTAACCTGATAAATGATACTCGAACTTTAACCCTACTGTATTTTGGCTCGATGTGGAATTCCTAGCCATACTCCATACCCACCACTACACTTACCACATGTGCTTTGTTAGAAATCCAACCGTTCATTCCCATTGTGAAGACTTCATTTGCAAAAATCAATACCTTGTAGTTAGGGGTGTACACGGGTCGGGCCGAGTCGAACTGGCTTCAACCCGTCCAGGCCCATTCAACAGCCACACAAGGCCCGAACCCGATCGGGCCTGGTCACCGGGCCAACATCTCTAGCACGAACCGGGCCTGGCGCGAGTTCGGGCCAGTTTCGAACCTTCAAGTTCGGGCCAGTTTCGAACCTGAGTTTGGGCCAGTTTCAAACCTTACAGCAAGTTCATGGGAAGGACTTTGGTAGGTAATCCGCGTCCCATTACAAGACCCTCGATCAATGGTTTAGATAGTTGAACTATAGACTTCACAAAAAATCTAACTAGTCAGGACATTTACATACATTTGACGAAGCATAAAATAAAACATTTTATACAAATTAAATACAGTCATACACAGGTCGGGCTGAGCCGGGCCGGGTCAGGTTGGGCCGGGGCGAGTCGGATTTCGGACCGAGTCGGGCCGAACTGGGAGGTATCCGAACTCGGTCTGAACTCACTTTCGGGCCTAGAAAATTGGTCCGTCCTGACCCGAACTCAATTCCGAGTCGGGTCAAGTCGGGCCTTTTCAGGCCGGGTCGAGCGAGCTAACCAGGCTAGCCCGGTTTGTGTACACCCCTACTTGTACTTATTCATTCCTACAACAATAAGAACAGAAGAAAAACAAAAACGCCCATAACTCAGGATGTTTATTCATCGCAAAGGACCAGAAAATGTCTGTTCCTTTTATTACAATGTGCATTCACCACCATTTCTTAAATGATTACCCTCATCCACCCTACACATCGACTATGCTTAAGGACTAAATCCAAACCGTCCACATAGCGTGTCCACTGTAAATGGAGCATTCCCCAGGAAATACACCGATTGAACAATCTTCACAATCTGACAATAGCAGCCAAGTGCCGACCACCGACCATTCTTCTTGATCTTCCCTTTGATGGTTAGAAACATAGGAACAAGTGGGACTTGAGGATATCCTGCATCCACAATGGTGCCCATTATCTAGACAGGATGGATAGATTTACGTGCATGCATGCGATGTGTAGGTGAGTACGTGACCAATACACTAAGGAAAAGGGTGAAAAGCACGTCTAAAAGTACAGGCTTGCGAGATTAATCAGCTTCAGAAGGGAGGGTGAGTGCTAGGTAAAAGAGATAGCCGAGAATGACGGCTGGTGCGAGGAGAGCTATGAAAAGTGAATGCACTATCTGGCTTAAGAAGAGCAGAAAAATCACCACCACCACCAACAATACGAAATCACCATCCATTGAGAGAGAGAGAGAGAGAGAGAGAGAGAGAGAGAGAGAGAGAGAGAGAGAGAGAGAGAGAGAGAGAGAGAGAGAGAGAGAGAGAGAGAGTGCAGTGAATTGTGTGTGGCTGGCTTGTTTATAAGGAGGAGAGAGACCTGTTTTTCGAGCTAAGTGACATACGTTGTGTTGTGCATGTAGAGAGAGAGAGAGAGAGAGAGAGAGAGAGGCGGATTTACTGGGAAAGCCTTTCGCAGGAAGGTCCTGCGCAAGGACGCTGGGTGGGGCCCACCGATATGTTTGTGGGAAATCTACCTGTTCATCCGCTTGGCGAGCTCATTTTAGGACAAGAGACCAAAAATGAGAGGGATCCAAAACTCAAGTGAGCCACATTAGAGGGAAAATTGGGAAAAGAAATACCTACCGTTGAAACCTTCCTGGGCTCCACCTTGAGATTTATATGCCATCCAAACCGTAAATACAAAACGATTTAACCTCACACAAATTGCTTTTATGGCCACAAGAATATTTCAACGGTTCTCACTGAATCCCCATTGTTTCCTCTGCTTTTATGGCCACAAGAATATTTCAACGGTTCTCACTGAATTCCCATTGTTTCCTCTCGTGTGGCCCACTTGAGTTTGTATCCACCTCATTTTTGGTGGAATGTCCTGAAATGAACTCAGCAAAATGGACAAACGGGATAGATTTCTTACGAACATGGCGGTGGGTCCCACCCATTATCCTTGCGCAGGAAATCCGCGTCCAGAGAGAGAGTACATATATTGGGTGTATGTACGCTGGCATTTGGAAAATACGATGAAACTGAAAATTACGGTTTTTAGTGTACAACTATGCCAATGTGCATTTTTGAAGACTCATTGGTTAAATGGTGCAAAACTATCACCATAGCATACACATTAAAACCCCATGACATTGGTACCTTTGTCCGAGTTGCCTGCGCTCCCGCCCACAGGAAGTTACTGCAGTCGGAACTCGGAAGCTATGGAGGGGCCAGTGAGATGTCCGTGAGAAATCCACCCCGTCCATCAGTTTCTCCAACTCATGTTATGTCATAATCCCATAAATGAGGCAAACTTAAAATTCATGTGGGCCACACTACAGGAAACAACGGGGATGAAACGCCCGCCCACGATCAAAAACTTTATGGGACAAGTTTTGGATCTCATTAATATTTGTGTTTTCAGTTCATCCCAGTTAGAATTATCTTATGAACGGTTTGGATGGTATATAAACGTCATCTTGGACTCATGGTGGGCATTTCCATCCCCACCGTTTCTGAAGCGTGTTACACTTAGGTTTTAGAACTGCATCATTTTTGAGATCATGTCCTGACATGAGCCGGAGAAACTGATTAAGGGGGGTTTCTTATGTACATCTTGGTGGGCCATGTAGCTTCAGACCCGACGCGGATTGAGTCCTACCCCCACCATGATGTAAGTGTTTTATCCACGCCATTCCTCCTTTTTCTCGGATCATTTTAAGATATTACCCAAAAAATGAGAAAGGCTCAAGGCTTAAGTGAACCACAGAATGGGGATTGAACGTCCACCATTAAAAATTTCTTGAGAGTCGGAGGAGTTTTGGATCAAGCTGATACTTGTGTTTTCACTTCATCCACTTATACATGACCTTATGAATAGGTTGGATGGTAAAAAAATAACACGGTAGCCCTTAGAAAGGTTTTAACGGTGGATGTCATTATCACTGTAGCTTCCTTTGGTGTGGTCCACTTGAGCTGTGGACCTACCTAATTTTTAGGATTAAACCTTGAAATGATCTGAGAAAAGTGATGAACGGAGTGGATAAAACACTTACATCACGGTGGGCCCCACAGAGCCCTGTCCGGACGGATTACCGTCGGGCGGGGTAGGACGCAATCTGCATCAACCGACCCTTCTAACTTCCATAGGCCTGGGTGAACGCTCATGAGCCTAGGCAAGAACGCCAACCAATTATGCTATTACTGCATGCAGCTACGAAACCTAATACATGCATTAAGGGATTACTCTGCCCCAAAAATGATTTCTGTCTACTAATCAGGTTGGCCACAGATCAAGAAACAAATGAATGACTAAAGAACAAATTGCTGAAGATTTCAAAGCCACCAACATAATGAGCAGACTAGCTTGATATCAGGTGGGGACACCATACAAAACCAAGAACACCATAGGTGAGGCATCCTAAATTAACTATCAGGTGGGACACACCGTCGAAAATCATGAAAAAAAAAATTCCTAGAAAACAATGAAAAAAAAAAAAAAACTAGACATGTAAGGGGTCCCATTTTCACAGTTGGATCTACCGGTTATTTTAAGTAATTCATTTTCATAGTGGGCCAACCTTGCTGGATCGATTGGATGCCATTCGGACACTATGGTAGGTCCAGATGCGAACTACTTATGTGTGGGCATTTCTCTTCGTACAAAATACATTATATATGCATTATACATCAATGGGCTCTCTTAATATGTGAATTAAACCGTATAGTAATTTTTGAGATTTTTTCATATTGGCGCCTGCGTTTTCGGTTATCGACCAAAAACTTCCTACATTTAAACTATTTCTCAAAACCCACTTACAGTTTTCACAGTTAGACATTAAACCGCAGGCTGTTAGTTACCCATAAAAATGGGATTTTGTATTTCGATATTGACAAAACTACCCTTGCTTTACTGCACCTACAATCTCAATTCTTAAGCTGGATTTATAGGCGTGCCACCCTAACCCCTGACTGTACGTGGGGCCTACCTTGTTGTTTTGAGAAATTCACGCGTATTTTTCAGCTCATTTTAAGCACGAACCCAAAAATGAAGCAGATCCAAATCTCAAAGTGGGCCTCATGATGGCTCCAAGAATTTTCAATGGTGGTGATCATTCCCCACTGTTTCCTGTCATTTGGCCCACCGTAGCTTGGTATTGGCCTCATCTTTGGGCCCAGTTCATAAAATGATTTAGAAAAATAAATGTACAAGGTAGATTAATTTGTCACAAACATCTTATAGTCCCACCATTGTTTCAACAGCGGTCGTTCAATTCCCACTGTTTCATATTAGTTTGACTCACTTAGGCTTTTGGATTAGCCTTATTTTTTTGTCCCACACCCTAAAATGAGGTGGAAAAATAGATGGATATAGTGGATTTGTCACAAACATATATCATCGAGGGCCCAACAATGATCGAGCAACTCTCACTGTAGGTACCTAATGTGGGCCAAACGTCTTACTGTTACATGGCTCTCACCTTGATTGACCATGGTTACCGTAGAACCTAACCTTGACCATATGTGGGGCCCAATTTTATGTTGTGAGAAATCCACTCTGTTCATCTGATCTCTCAACTCATTTTAGGGCATGGGCCTAAAAATAAGGCATATGAACAGCTAAAAGCGCTACTAGGATGGTCGAAAAGCTAAAAGCGCTACTAGGATGGTCATATGGCTCACTATAGCTTGCATTAGTCTAGGGGTTTTTATTTATTTATTTATTTTTTAAACTTATGCCACAGAATGATAGACAGGCTAGATTTATAAAAACATCATGTGGCTCCATAAATGTTTCAATGGCAGGCATTTAATTTCCAATGTTTTATGTCCGATTAGCCCATTTGAGATTTAGGTCGGCCCAAAATTTGGACTCATACTATAAAATAAGGTGGTAAAACAGATATATGGAGTGGATTTATCACAAATATCATGGTGAGCTCCACCTAAGTTAAGAAACCCCTGGTCTCGGGACTTAAGTATCCACCAAACATCTTACTCGAATGGTGACTGACGTTGATTGAAAGTGATTGCGTGACAACTAACTCTGACTGTATGTGGAGCTACCGTTGATGGTTTTTAGAAATCCACCTGTATCATCCGTTTTTTTTCCAGCTCATTTTAGGGCACGAAACCAAAAATGAGGTGGATTAGAGGCTTAAAGTGGACCTCACGATTGGCCCATGATGTTTTAACAACGGCAGTTCAATCTCTCTTTTCGTCGCATCCCTCATTTGAGATTTTGGTCTGCCTCATTTAACAACGGCTTAAAGTTGATGCACATATTCTATATCTATGCCATTCATCCCTTTTGCTAGATTATATTTTGAACTTGATATGAAAAATAAAGCGGACCAATTCTCAAGTGAACCATACCACTGAAAACAGTGGTGATTGAAGACCCTTTAATTAAAAACTTCCTAGGGCCAATGTAATGTTTCCATGATGTTTATTTTCCATCCAACCGGTTAAGTAGGTCACATGAAGCTGGAAGGATTAGCAATGGTGGGCCGCACGTATCTTCATACAAAGACGTCCATGTGCACCCCATCTATTCTCATGCGTCCTCATGCAATGCAATGGCATTCATAAAATCGATGAAGAGACTCAAATGGCACGGATAAAATCATGAGAAGGGTTAAACAGTAATGTCCTATCTCAACTACGGGTAAAACGGACTTTTCGGTTGTCAAAGGCTGCATCGGTTGAGAATCCGTTACTGTAAGCTGCTCGAAGATAGGTGGTTTATAGGAAATAGTTTAAAAGAGGGTGGTTTTTGGTCCATAGATAAAAAGGCAGGCAGCCCAATGTAAAAATTCAGTTTTTTAAACGGTGGATGCGACAATAACAGGCGTATTTGCTAGCTATAGTGATTTTCCAAGATTCGTAACAGAGGTTTTCTACCATACATCTCAATGCATTGCATTAGGATATGTGCGACTCTAACCTTTATATTTGGGTCATTTTCCAATGATCCAAACCGTTTGACCATAGTCCTCACCTTGGATGGTGCACATCCTAAAAATGATCTCTTATATTGGAATATTTTAATCTGTTGATCATTTGACTCTTGAACATGGACGATCTCCATAAGTTGAACAATCGTAGATTTAAAGTATTTTAATCCGAGAGTTATTTTATTTACTCTCAGTACATAGTAAAGCTCATCATATAAACCGTCTTAGTCATTGAAAACGGTCCACATCCAACGGTTGAGGCCCATGCACATACTAACCCAGTACATCGCGATGTATTCTAACAAAACTATGTATGGCCTATGGGATACGTTGTTTGCAAATTGCAGTGCATGCGGAGAGAGAGAGAGTGTTTGCTTTTTATAGTCGAGAGAGAGCGGGAAAGAGATTTTTTCGACAGTCAGGCCGTGTACAACGCTTGATACGCAGGTACTCAAAGTTGCACACGTGGCATATGTTAACTCAAATCAAACCGTTTAGATTGTGAATTCCATTGTTTCAAAGTCATAACTCTAATATCAAATTCGATGAACAATCCTGATTCGTTGACACTTGTTTGCAGAAGTAGGACCGTTGGATTGCTTTCATTTTAAACCGTTCAATAAATGTCTACTAATCCTACACTCAGATAATCAAATAAGATTTAATTTTTGGTTTATCATATATCTACATTTGGTAACATAATTTGAACGGTTTCATTTGATTACTTATATGACACGTATGCAATTTCAAGTAATTTCTACATAACGGCGTATTATCCATACCACTCTTTCAGAGTATTAAAGATTTCCTTGAAGAGGAGAATGGATAGTGGGGTGTGAGCTTCGAGAGACGGGACGCTTTTTTCCTCGTACATTGAATTTCTTGGTGGCTTCTTTTATTGGAGAAGTTATTTGATACTCTGGTAGTGTATGACGATTTATACTCAGGCACCTATAATTTGTAAACGTCCTACATGTTATCAAATCAAACCTACTAAATTCTAAAAATACTGTGTCAAAGTGACACTCCCAAAATCCGAGTAGTCGAATATCTGTATCCTATAATTCGTGGACACTTTTTTGTTGAAATAGAACCATTGGATATTTTATTTTTAACCGTCCAATAAATGTCCGGCAATTCAACATTCAGTTATTAAATAAGGGCAGTTTTTGGTTCATGATACATCGATACTTATAACCATGATTTGGACATTTAATTTGAATTAATTTCATGTCACGTGCAATTTCTAAATAATTTCTAAGCGCCTAAGTATCATCCATGACACTCCAGCAGAGTATCAACGTATTTCTCGGGAGTTATATTATACTCTGGAAGCGTGTGACGCTTGACACGCAGGCACTGATACTTGTACACGTGGCATACATTCCTTCAATTTAAACCTACTAGTGTAAGGGAGTTAATTCCAAGAATCAGACTGAAAATTTGTAATCTCTAGTTCATGAAGATGTTTGCTGAAATTGGACCTTCAGATATTTTTCATTCCTAACCGTCCAATATGTGTCCACCAATACGATAGTCAGATAATCATGTAACCGTTGATTTTGGTTAATCAACAAAATAACTACAAACAGATGGCTTAAATGGAGAAAATACAGGCAAAGGATTGGAATTTGCTAGACTGACGTTCTCCATCATCGACGTGTAACCCTGCACATCAGGATACTGTCAATATGCTGATGAATGGATATTATACTTCCCCCACATGTGAGAGGGATTGCGAAGTGAGACTGCCAGCAGCGACCTGACTACTGAACGGTTCTGTGGGCCCACCATGATGTATGTGTTTTATCCACGCCGTCCATCTATTTTTCCAACTCATTTTATGGTGTGAGCCCAAACAATGAGGCAAATTCAAATATCAGGTGATCACACCACAATAGTGATTAAAAACTTCCTAGGCCCACTGTAATGTTTATCTGCCATCCAATCTGTTGATAAGGTCATACAGACCTGGATGATGGGAAAATACAAATATCAACTTGATCCAAAGCATTTGTGGTCCTCAAGAAGTTTTTAATGGTCGTGTTCAATTACCGCTCTTTCCCGTGATGTGGTCCACCTGGGATTTCGATCTACGTCATTTTTAGGGTATGCCCTAAATTGATCTTGCAAAAGGGATGGACGGCGTGGATAAAACAAATGGACAGAGCTGTACCGTCCAGTAGCGAGTGCCAGTAGCCAATCCATGTCCCATGTAGACTGTCCAGGTAGATTCCTTCAGTCAATCATGCTGGTCCACTTAGCAAGTGGACCACAGTTGTCCCTTCGACTTCTGAACTCAAAAAATTTTTTAAAAGTGGGAAATATGGCTACCAACGATAGCAACTAGAGGTGGCGACGGTTCTCTTGTCCAAAGGGCTGGGCTCCCCGTCTTCACAATAAGGCTCAGTGGGAAACGGATTGGCTACTTCCCCTGCCACCAGCCAATGGCTGTTGTTCGGTGCTCTGTGGCCCCCACAATGATGTATATGTTTCATCCATTCCGTACATATATTTTTCTATATCATTTTAAGCTATGAGAAAAAAAATAAGGTATATCCCAATCTCAAGTGGACCACATTACAGGAAACAGTGTTGAATGAACGTCAACTATTACAAACTTTTTGGGGCCCATAAAAGTTTTGGATCAATCTGATTTTTGTTTTTCCCCTTCATATATGTCTGTATGACCTAATCAATAGATTGGATGTAAAATAAACAGTACAGTGGGCCTTAGGAGGATTTTAATGGTGGATATCCAATTACTATTGTTTTACTGTGGTGTGGTCTACCTGAGATTTATATCCCTCTAATTTTTGGGAACCAGACTAAAATGATCTCTAAAAATAGATGAACGGCGTGGATGTAATACATACATCATGATGGGCCCACAGAGCACCGACCATCAACCACCAGCTAGTGGCAGGGGCAGTAGCCAATCCGTTTCCGGCCCAGTGTCCAAGTTGGGCTGTGGTCAGACAATGAAGAATGGCGTTGTCTAATCATCAAGTGGGCCATCGTAAAAAAAAGAAAAAAAAGAAAAAAAAGAAAAAAGAAGAAGATAAAACGCCTCTTTTCATTTAAAATATGTGTTATTTACCCACACGTTATTGTGCTTGAATGATTTAGACGGTTTATCTTATGGGCTTTGTTGTGGGAAGCCAATTGCGCACTGGGTAAACTCTGTAGGGCCCACCGTGGATGTATGTGTCTTATCCACATGCATATCCGTTTTTCCATATCATTTTGGGATATGATCCCAAAACTGAATCATATCTAAAAGCTTAAGTGGACCACATCACAAGAAACAGTGGGAATAATGATGTCCACCGTTGAAACCTTCATAGGGCCTACAGTGGTGATTATTTGACTTCCAACCTGTTCATAAGGTCACACAGACCTGGACAAAGGGAAAATACAAATATCAGCTTGATCCAAAACTTCATTGCCCCTAAGAAGTTTTCAACAATAGGCGTTCAATACACACTGTTTCCTGTGGTGTGGTCCACTTGAGCTTTGTCTATGCTTCAGTTTCTTTTGCTTATTCACTAACATGAGCTGATAAAACGGTTGGACGGAAATCAACCTTACAGAGTTTACTCAGTATGCAATCAGTTTCCATTGTTGTGATGGACGATACATAAAAGAAAATTCTTAGATTAAACTTATTTTAAATCTTTGATAATTTCTCTTTTCCGTACTGGGTCCTTGCCTTTTTCAGTTCGATCAGGGCCTAGCCTGGCCCATTGCCACCTCGCATGCGAGGAGCATGCATGTTGATCTCTCTCACATCATCATAATCAATGCGCATAAGATTGTGCGCCTACGCTGATTGAGGCCATTGATAGGTACGTGTTATAGTTGTTTTTCAAATTTGATCACGTGATTAGTGTGGGCGTACCAGAATTGAATATGCGACTCAATCCAAGCTGAACAATTATAAGCCCAAGCACCGAGATAGGTAGACGTAGTATATGACCGAGATCGAATAGGTTGGCTACCTATTCAGTCACTCGCTTGGTGTCTAAATACGATCATATGATATTCAGATGGTAGCAATTGTTCTCTGATGATGGGTTACACTTTGCCTTCGGCAAGAAAAAAACTTTTCAATATATAGATAAAAGATCGAGAAAGGAATTCTTACAGTCGGCCGCAAAGAGCAACCGTGGAACACCTTCTTGTATTGAGAACTGAATCTATCGTATCGTAGACTCGAATTATAGCTAAGATTACCAACTACTTGATTAACGCTACGGATTACCCTATGGAATATAAAGAGCTGTAAAAATGTAAATAATTACACTAAGAAATGTAAATTATGGTACTGATTTTATATATTTATATATATATTTTTTCTATTTTTCCACTATTTTCAGCCATTTTTTTTTTAAAAATTGATTTTTTTTTTTTTTTATATTCAATGTATTGTTGTTTTAATGGTAGAATATGATGTATTAATCATAGTAGAACATATTAATATTTATTTAATAGATTATGGTTGTGATTATATATATATATATATATATATATTTTATATTTTATATTTTGGCACTATTTATGGCCATTTTAAAAAAATTTCAAAAAATCATTTTTTATTCAATGTATTATTGTTTTAATGGTATAATATGATGTGTTAATCATATTAGAACATATTAATATCCATTTAACATATTATGGTTGTGATTTTATATATTTATATATATTTTATATTTTGGCAATATTTTCAGCCATTTAAAAAAAGAAAATCAAAAAATCATTTTTTATTCAATGCATTGATGTTTAGGTAGAATATGATATGTTAATTATAATAAAAAATATTAATATCCATTTAACAGATTATGGTTGTGATTTTATATATATTTTTATATTTTTTCCATTTTCACACTATTTTCACTCATTTTAAAAAAATTCAAAAAATCATTTTTTATTCAATGTATTGTTGTTTTAGTGGTAGAATATGATGTGTTAATCATAGTCGAATATATTAATGTCCATTTAATAGATTATAGTTGTGATTTTATTTTATGTATTTTTTATTTTCGGATTAGTAACTTTATGTTTATATTTTCTTATTTTGGATAGGTTTTGGATCTTCTTAGGGTTTAGTGATTTAGAACATAAAATCATCTTTATTTTTGAGATTTGACTTAATTAATTTATTCTCCTATAAAAAATAAAAACTATATATAGATTTAGAGAATCGAGTTGACTCACAATCTCACATAGGTCATATCTACATAAGGAAATGTCTGGGTTTGGTCAACAAATGAGATATTGGATGACAACATTGTTTGAGGGTAGGTAGTACTAGGCACTAAATGAAGTACAACCATTGTGAGAGACTAATAACTGATGGAATTACACGTCTTAAAAAAATTTGGTACATCGAAAGGGTCAAGTTGCGGGATGTACTAGAGTACTAAAATAGATAGTAATTTTAATGTAAGCCAGTTTATATGAATTGAAGGGTAAACGTGCTACTAGATAGAAGAAGAAAGATGAGATTTTGGAGGTGGCCCAATATGAGGTGTTTGGTCCTGAATATATGGGCATTTGTGATGAAGATATTATTGATCTTGACGAAGACTTAGATCGGAAATTAATTATAGTTACGGAAGAGAGCTTGTGTCTTGCTTGTGAATAGGAAGAACATCGCCGCATGTTTGGCACAAGTATGTTAATACGTGATATAGGGGGGACAGTGGGAGTGGGAGTGCAGTTGGGAGTGTGACTGCATCTACAAGTGGGGGTGGGGGGTAGGTTGGTGGATTATGACGTATGTTTGGGAGTCGATGAGAAGGCATCTTCACATGAAGTTCCTATATATTTGGATGAAGAAGTAAATGCGCCCAAGAGAACCTCCATGGATCCAATCATGTTTAGGAAAGAATCAACTAAACAAAAGAAGATCATAAAACAAATGCGGAGTAGAACTTCCGTTGAAAAGCTAGGTAGGACATCAACAAAGTTATTTATATATGCCGACATACCTCCTAACGCGGCCAATTCTCCATATTGGTAGGTGGTAATTGATGCAGCGGCGGAAGCATGTGAAAGAATTAAAGCTCCCATAGTTAGGGAGATTAAGGGGAAATGGACAGATGCAGAATATGCGAATGTGAAAGCATACATAACTACCTTTAAACTTATATGGCAGGCCAGAGTATGCGCGATCATGTGTGATGGTTGGACTGGCCTAACCAGATGTAGCATGATTAACTTCATATTGTATTGCCACTTGAGAACTGTATACCATAAGTCAATTGATGCCTCAGCCGAAACAAAAAATTCTATTTATATTTTTGGACTAATGGATAAAGTAGTGGATGAGATTGGAGAGGAGAATGTGGTGCATATTGTGACAGATAATAAAGTAACATATAAGAGTGCAAGACATAAGTTGATGTTAAGGAGACCACATATATTTTGGTTACCATGTGCTGCCAATTGTATTGATCTTATTTTGGAAGATATTGGGAAGAAGAAGAGTGTTAAAGAAATGGTCGAAAGAGAAAGAGAAGTGACAACATTTATTTACAACCATAATCAAGTAGTCGCAATAATGAAGAAGTTCATGAAGGGACGAGAGTTGCTGAGGCCTGCAACGACTAGATTTGCAATAAACTTTATAACATTAGAGAGTTTATACCAGCATAAGGGAGAGTTGAGTGAGATGTTCACTTTCCAAGATTGACTCAACATAAAAAATGGAAAGAAGACATCAGGGACACCAGTTGAAGTTGTAAACACCATATGAGACAACAAATATTGGAAGAAGGTCAAGTCGATCCTAAAAGTGATGAAGTAACTAATGAGGGTACTCCGTCTTGTTGAAACTGACGAAGCACTTACCATGGGCTTCCTCTATGATGTTATGGATAAAGCAAAGTTGGCAGTTCAACGTGATTGTAAAATCTGAGAGTCTTATCGGAAGATGATCGACAAGAGATGGATAGCATAAGTCCATCACGATCTTCATGCTGTAGGTTACTACTTAAATCCTAGGTACAAATATGCCCAATCATTTGTTGTGGATAATAAAGTTCGTGTCGGGCTAAAGAATATGATAAAGAGATTAGAGTCTGACTTATATATGCAATTAAATGCGTCGAATGAATTAGATACATTTGGAAATTATCTGGGTAGCTTTGGAGATTCTCTTGCACAACATGCTATATCTAGGTTGCAACTGGCTAAATGGTGGATGAATTTTGGAGAGAGTGCGAAAGCTTTCCAAAAAATTACAGTAAAAGTTTTGAGCCAGACAACATTTTCTTCTAACCGCGAAAGGAATTGGAGTTGTTTTCTACTTATTCATTTAAAGAATAAGAATAGATTGCAGACTATGACATTAGACAGACTTATTTTCATGCACTACAACATGAGACTAAGAATGTGACGACATCATAAGAGCATTACAGGTGCCGATGACACAAACTACTGTCAAATAAACTTGAAAAATATTTATGATGAGGACGACCCACTTCTACCTTGGTTGGAAATAAGAGAAAAGCGTATTGAAGAGAATAGTGAAGAATTGGAGATTAATGACCCACTAATATGCACAACGCAACAAGAGAATCATGCAGCTGTGTTAGACCCAGAAAAAGGGGTAGCTTTTATGCAAAGTACGGCTCAAAATCAACGGAAGAGTACGAGCAGTAGTAGCAGCCCGACCTAGTCAGATGATGGTGATAATGTGTAACAGCCCGGATTTTTTCGAACCTGAAATTAGACGTCCTTAGGCAATGGGTTGATCCTAACACCTTATTAAATTGTCAGAACTCAATCCCAAAGTCTAAAACTAGTTCTGGAGTCATTTCCTTCACAAATCTCACCCTTCACCACCTTGATTTTTCAATTTTTCTAAGCACTTTCACCCTAGACACTATCTTAAACTAGCTAAGTAGTACAACTTGGATCACTCTATATACAAACTATAAAGGACTAAGTACCACCTCAGACGGAAATCACTTAGGATTAAATCCTTTAGAAATGAGACAAAGTAACTAAGTGCTAAACTAGATTAGCTACGAAATCCGTTTGAATCGCTTTAAATACGATTTGCAAGACCCAAAACTTGTAGAATCATTGACGCTAGGTTACCCTAAAATCTAGGATCAAACTCATTACCCGACTGCTCTCGGGAGCACGTTGAAACTCCGTATCAGATCTGGATCGCACATCGGGAGTCCGAATAATACGAGGTTAAGGAATTAGGACCGCCTTGCTGGGCTTGACAACCATCTCGAAAATCAAATCCAGCCAGTGTCCCACGGCTGTTTGCTTGAGTCCGGAGCGAGAGAGTGTGAAAACACTTGTTTCTTTACAAAATAAATATCTTGAATAGTAATCTGAGACTCGTCGCTTGCGGATCAGTATTAAGCAACCAGACCGTCAGAATCTGACCAAATTACACCCTAGGATTAGGAAAAATTTCATAAACATTTACATGTACTTGAAATTTTGGATCTAGATCCGCTGACCGTTGAACTGAAACTGGTCCGCCACGCGTGATCTGAAAATCCGACTGAAATGAAAACTTAACTAAACGTATATCCAGTGTTAGTGAGCTTAAGTCCTACTTTTGGCTCAAAGAGGCCCGCCAGAAGTCCTCCGTTGAGCTGAAACAGCTCCGCTTTGGCTATAACCCAATTATACCTTGACCTTAGGTCTATTTCGATGAAGTTTTAGGCTATATAAGGACCTTAAACCCTCTTCTATTTCAGCCATACGAATTTGGATTTGAGAGAGAGAAAAGAGAGAGAAAGTGTGGGAGATGTGGGAGAGTCTCTCTGCCCTTCTTCCCTGTTGCTATCTATGCTCCACCACTCCGCTCTAATCACTTTCCCGGCGATTCCAGCTCCGTTTCTAGGTAAGAAACCCTAACCCTAAATCTGTTTTGGGATGTGATAGTTGTAGGTTATGAAATAGCTAACCTATTTCATTCTATAGGTTGCCAAACTCCCGTATACGGAAGCTTAGTAAACCTATTGACTCCGTTACGATTCTACGACACAAGGTGCGGACTTTAAGTGTATAGGTTATGGTTTTCAACGCTTTCAATGTCAGATAATGATAGATTCATGATCTGCATGCAATTGCACATGTACAAAGTACTTTCTGTTTTCTATTTTGATTAAAGATGTAGAATATGAAATTTTACATATTCTAGGTATTCGTAGAAAATACCGTATACGTATATTTTTTAGAAATGTATTTGGCATGATTATTTGTTGTATGGATATACGATATATGGATAAAATACTTATTTGGTGAAAGGATTCGCCTAAATACATGTTTTACTAATATACACTATGTATGTAGAAATACTGTATTGTGAGAAATACCGTATACATGTATAATTTAAAGATGTGTTTGCCATGATTAATTGTTGTATAAATATATTATGTGTGCATAAAATATTTGCTTGACGAAAGGATTCGCCCTACTACATGTTTGCTAACATACACTAAGTATGTTGAAATAGTGTATGTTATGTGTTTGTGGAAATGCTTTTGTGAGCAAGTGTTTGGATGTTGATGCCTTAGGAGGGTGTTGAGATGGGATTCTCAACTACCCTAGAGACATATATGATTACCTCTGTGAGGTTGTCTACTTAAACCGCTTATTTGCAATATATGTGTTTGTATTCCTACTGATGTAGTGCTTTGCAACATGCTTTATATCATGCTTTATAACATGCCTTATAACATGCCTACTAGCATGCTTGAATTACTTTATTTATCATGCTTTACTCCACATGCTATGGATGAGAATTGATTGAGTTTGAGACTATGTCTATAGTCCAGACAGTCGGTACCAGATTTGAGATCGTGGCTGAGGTTCATGTCGCCACGTGGGATGTGTTTGACGAACCCGAGTCGTACGTCAGTTGGCGACAGTGGTTACGCCACACGAAGTGCTTATGCATTTCATGTCGTCTAATTGATTGTGCGCTCGAGCTAGTCAGGCTCGTCAAGTAACCCGATGTGTCTAATGTATGTTCACCATGTTTGGTCACTACTGCTTGAACCTAGGGTACCAAACTTACCAGTGAAATCCCCTTTAACCATGGTACCTAGATCCGCTAAGACTCACGAGCCGGGCATGGTGGTATGGGACACCGTGGTCGAGCTGTCGGCCTACGCTGGGGCCACGTGCCTCCCCGTAGTGACCAGTAAGCAACCACACTCGTGAGCCGATTATGGTGGTATGAGACACTATATTCGAGCTGTTGGCCTACACTACTTGATGGGTGATGGGGGAGTGGTGCAACGATTCCGTGTAACAGCCCTGACAGCCCTGACCGTATCCGGTGTAGTGACCTCGAGCATACTCTAAATCTACGGTGAGGCAACGAGTCTTCCCGTAGTAACAGAGTATAAGCTAGGCCTGTATTGATAAGGTGATGGGGGAGTGGTGCAACGATTCTGCGTAAAAGCCCTGTCAGCCCTTGCAGTGACCTAGAAAATACACCGTCGTTTGAGATTAACTAGGACTGACGACCCTAGAATGGATCATGTTTGGGAATGATACAAGGGAGGTACCTTAGTTTTCCAATCCTGCTGTTTGAAATGGAATAATAACAACTCGGTAATCATGCTCATCATGCATTGCATGTGCTTGGAAGATGTGGAGCACTGAGGGATGAAAGCATGCCGCGAACGAAGAGGGTGTCGCATGAGGGAGTATGTCGGTGAGGGCATACATCATGTCATTCATACTTGCATTAATAAGAGTAGTTAGGAGTGTTAGTAGTTAGGAGTGTTTGATTGTGCTGCTTTATCATTACTACTTGACTGAGTCGATAACATGTTAACTTATGCTTTATTGTTCCACTGAGTTAGCTACTCACTCCCACGTTACGGGATGGTATTGTACACACCAACTAGATTTGTTGAGTTTCAGGTGATGGCGATGCTTATGAAGCAGAGCCGGACTACTTCTATGATGGTAAGGAGGAGATCTCCTATTTGTATCTCTCTGGCAGGTCAATGAAGACCTGGTATTGTATTGACGGGGCTATGGTACTTGGGATAGGAGACATTATACTTCCTCACATTTTGGTATATTTTAGAACTGTACTTGTAATTATTTAACCTGGTAACATTATCACACTCTGGAGACTCACAACTATTTTTATATTATATATATCTATCACAGTCTTCCGCTTGCAATTTAACTGTCTCTGGAGTATGATAGGTTGTTTTGGCTTAATCTCACTCATGTTCACTACTCTAATACAGACAACATTCAATCATCATTCATTTTGTTACATAAGTGATGTTCTGGAACTCGAGAGTTGAGTTACTACTCGACTCCTGATTTTCAGGATGTTAGATAACGCCTCTGCCCCATGTGCTGGCACTTCTAGTGTCGTTCAACACACCATTCAGCCGTCTACAGATCGCGAGGCCGATGAATATCGACAAGGTAGTACACGAGGTTGGTCTTATAAGTGTACTGAGTCACGATATAACCAGCAGGAGGAGGGTAGGTCTAGTGGTATACCGGGTCCGGGAGGTTCGGAACATCATCAGGCACATGGTCCTGGGTATTATGATGGATATTCTTTTGGCCAATTGGATTATGATGGTTATACTTATACTGAGCCTATTCCATCACATTCATGTTGGAGTAGTCCTCCCGATCCATATCCATATGATTATAGATATACAGATCCAAATCCAAGTTACTCATCACAGACACATTCTTAATCTTAAGATTCTCAATAGCCTGAGTACGGGCACTAGTATGGCTATCAACGGGCACAGGTGGATATCCTTACTCAGGGTTTGAGTCATCGCCTAGTCAGAATCAATCATACTCTGGTTTCGTTGACCTAGTATTTTCTTCTGTCGCTAGATATTATGGATATGCAGCACCTCCACCTATTGGACAGCTGTAGCCCAATGATAATGATGACGATGATGTGGTGGTTGAATAACCACAAAAAAACATATTTTTATTTTGGTGGTGACTTGTGAATTTTATTATAGTAATTGTAAGTGAATTTTATTATAGTAATTGTAAGTATATATTTGTATTAAGGTAAGTATTGTAGCAGTACCATTGCTATCACTACCAGAAAAATGGGCAAAGGCTACAGATTTAATCCGTAACCATAGACCTATGGCTACGGTTTTAGTCCGTAGCACGACCATCGACGTAGGTGCCGAGCCAATAGGTTCAAAACCTATGGCTACAGATTAAATCCGTAGCCATAGCTTAAAATAGCTATGGATATAATCCGTAGCAAATATTTCTGTAGCCAAAAGTACCTATAGCTACGGATATTATTGGTAGCTAGAAGTAGTGTTGGATCCGTAATAATATGCCGAATTTTATAACAGCTATGGTTGTCAGATTACCAGCGACAGTTAATATCCGTAGCTATTTCCTACAGTAAATATATATATATATATATATATATATATATATATAATCATTTATTCATTCAATTACCACCTGTGTAATCATTCATTCATTCAATTACCGCCTGCATAATCATTCGTTCAATTACAATCATTCATTCATTCAATTACAATCATTCAGTCGATTACAATCAATCATTCATGCGATTACGATCATTCATTCAATAATGAATTAATTACAATCCTTCATTCAATCAAAAGAAAGTGAGCATAGAGAGTGTCTTGGTAACCATAGAATCCACACCGATAGTAGACTGAGAGGTCGGAGTTTGATCGGAAGGCGACTGCTTATGACATTTTAGGGTTTGCTGTGTTCTTGAAGGTCATCTCTCAGATTATGATACCTTAGCCAATGACTGCTACACCAGGAAATGACATTGGTTAAATGGTTTGGATATGAAATGATATTGATTAAATGGTTAGGATTAACTGATGACTAATGATATACTTGTTGGTTTTGTTGTCTGCATGGTCAACTTTTCAAATTAATCAAGCTTTGAGACATCTGAAAGGGAAAAGTACTGGAGGCTTCCATACTTATCTCTAATAAACATGCACACCATTACTTTGGAGACAACTTTCAGATAGTATTAATCTCTTGATAAGCAATTGCATAAGTGAAATTAAAAATAAAATCTTCATCTCTTTTTTGTAAGGTGAAAAAAAAAAAAAATCAGAAATTTATAATGGTGGACACAGATATCAGCTTAATCAAAACTTCCGCCTGTTCCAAAAAGTTTTTAATGGTGGATGTTGAATCCCCACTGTGTGGTCCACTTGAACCTTGGATCTGCCTCAGTTTTGGGCTCATGCCCTAAAATGAGAGCTCCACACAGCCCCTGGCTTCACGGATGGTTAGGTAAGTTAGGTAAAATGTCTAAAAATGCACACCATTGTAGCCTTCTTAGGTTAAAGAAGTTTTGTGCCATGTCATATTTATATTTTTCTTTCATCCTAATGGGAATCATTTTTATCAATGAGTTTGAATGGCATATGAACATCATTTTAACTCCCAGGAAGAATTTCAATGTTGGATGTTTTTTTTCCATAGTTTTCTGTGGCGTGGGCCACTTTGGGTATTTAATTAAGCTAGTTCACTTTTGGGTTCTCATCTAACATGAGTTGATGAAACCGATCATATCATAATAATAAACAAAAGGGAGTACAAAAATAGTAGACTGCACCGCCGAGGGAGCTACAAAGACTATTAAGAGCCTAAAATATAGCAAATTACAGTCCTTTAAATTTACTACATTAACTGCCCATTCAACAACTAGAAATCTAGCTTTGGAAGCAATAAAATCTACTAATTTGGAAATCCCGCTAAAAGACCTGCCATTTCTTTCTTCCCAAACAACCCATCATCATATTCTTTGTAAGAAGAATTGTGATCCATACAAAAAGCTAATGTTAGCACCCATCTCAGCAATGCATCAACGTGTGCTTCTTCAACCATTATGAGGCCAACCTTTCCGCAATGCTTGAAGAACCTAACCAGATCTCCTTCCAGTCATGCTGATGGCCTTCCAAATCCAAAGATCCCATGGGACTTGCATTACAACTAGGGAACAAGTTGCCAACCGCGGTCTTGGTATCGATCCCTAGTGGGGGTGGCTAATAGTGAAGTGTCAACTAACAGTGGGGTGTACTAACAAGCTAACCCAAAAAAAAAGAAAAAAAAGAAACCATTAATTAGATTAGATAAGGACTCCACATTAATGCATTCCTTTATCCAAGACCCCCACCTATTGCCTAACCTAGTCCAGTGTAAAAATAGAATAGAAGTACCCATCAACATGGTCATATGCCTTCTCCACATCCACCTTGCATAAAATCCCTTTCTCACCATACCCCACTTATCGAAGTTAGTTAACAATTATTGCAGGAGATCTATAAATACTTCCAACAAACATTGTAACACAATTCTTTTGAAATTCAGAAATGAAAATGGATTTCTCGTCTTTTAAGTTGAGAGAAAAGGACGAAGGAGTTTCCTCTTACTATCATTGAATGAATGAATGGTTAGTTGAATGAATGAATGAATGAATTGCTTCGAATTGCACCGACACTTTGCATATTTGCACATGTTTAATTAAAACAGAGCCATTCACTACATGTATGGCTGTGTGATCGGCATTTCACATATTCGCACACATTTAATTGAAACGGGCCATTCTTTACACATGTGGCCATGTGCTCAGATTGAACAGTGACACTATCCACCTACCTGCAAGCATACATGCCAACAAGTTATCTCCATAGACCTTTAGCATGATTGCTGCTGTTTCTTTGATGCAACAATCCATGTTTCTAGTGCTGCAATGGAGTAAGAAATCTCCATACAAGTTATAAACTTTCAAAGCAAATCAGGTTTTAGAATGTCTTGTACTAAATCTTTTCATTCAAGGAAATGTATGATATTCATGGTTTTCTTGTCCTTGCAGTGAATGGGAAAAATACCATTCATTTGTCAGTGTTTTTCATCCAAAAAGACGGATGCCATCTTTATTTCATTTTCATCCCAACCCAATTGAAAAATCATCAAAAGATGAAAACCCAAATTCTGATAGAGCAATCCTATTGGATAGGTTAATTAGATGCCACACAAATGGTGGGGTGGGCCTCATGCCACATAGAGGCTACATAGATGTTACACAAATGTTTTAGGAACGCTCATTTTATCTATGAATGCTTAGTTTTTGAATCTTCCTTGAAAATGGTAAAACTTACAAGCATGGAGGACAAACTGCTACATTGCTGTCTAATAGGAGAGCTCGAACTGAGGTTGATTACTCAGCGTGTAAAGCTGCAGGAAGAAAATTTTCCTGCCAAAAATTCATATGCATGTTAGATACTCGCTGGTGATTGGATACATGTTGCCAAAAGAAAATGTATTGGTAAAAGAAGCAAAATATCCAAGTGGCATGGACAGTAGCTGTATGTTTAGTATAAATAGACTAGTAGAGGCAGGAGAAGAACTTACATCTGGGAGGAAAAACCATTGTCAGGATAGAAAAATCTTGCTATATGGAAGTGCATGCTACACATACTCCCCTGGTGACTTTAATTTGAACTTGGGCTTATCCAAAACCATATAGAACATATAAGCAATTTCTTCAAAGAAAAAGATTGCAATTCATATAAGAAGGGGTGTGTTTGGATGTGATAACAGACTCAATCACAATTGTTAGTCCATGGAAATAACCATGTTGTTGTTTCGTTCTTTACAATTCATACAGTGCATCAAGGCTTCAAATTGCAGTCACATTACTTCCAAGTTCCAAGTTGGACCTGTGAAGAACATAATTGCAATTTGAAGGCTTCTTCCTCATTACAAAAATTTGGAAACATCATTAATTTCTTCCATTTCCTCCCAATTGAACTTAGTGTTGTTCGATATACATTTCATTTATCAATCCTCAACACAGCCTAAGGTTCAGAACATATTTCAAACAACAGAACCACCACAAAATACCCTCATATTGTGTAATCCAACCAGGCCCAAACCTGCTTCAATTTTCCTGTGGTCTCTATCATGCAGCCCTGTAGCTCTAGAAATGCCTGCATTTTTAGACAAACGCTGTAAGCAGCAGGAAACTCTAAAAAGGCCAATCTGATGAAGAAAATAGAGTGCAACAATCATATTAAGTTTTAAAAGTTTTTATGAAGTATACATATAAAGACTTTTCAAGCTGCTAAAACATATTACATAGTCAAGTAATTGGATGAGAAAAATGCAAGAACGGAAAGAAAGAGACATTCTATAGCAACAAACTTGTAAATGATCCCAACCAATCTCCATCTGGGACACTAGAGATTGGTACATACTTGGTGCAGGAGTATCAACCTGATAATCTATTGATATAGGTACTTGTAGGTTTGGGGTGCATTTCGATGTACCTGCAATAGCAATTGGAAAGTTTCTTCATCGGAATTGACGGTTGTCAGTTCCATTGAGCATTACAGGTGCCATAAAACACTCGAACCACATTATGTGGAATATGGTTTTCATCACAAAATCAATATCGATTGCACAAAGTCCTACTTGATATGAAATAGTTATTTATTCCGTAGAAGAGGATCCACCTGCACTGCTTATTTGGATGACATCCAAGCATACCCTTGACCACATCCTTTCATAATTGTATAAGCTCGTAATAGTTTCCTCATGGAATCATTTGTTTGATGAGATACCCATACACGTATAGTACCAAAGCTCCAAACCAACAAGCAAATTCTGACGAATACAAGAGCGTGGAATTCACTTTCAGTTTGCTCAGTTTGCTCATTTGTTGCAAACGGGGTAAGCTAGTTGAGTTTTATTTTTTAAGATTGGTAGGCCAATTAAGTATGGAGAGACCTTGTTTAAGAAAGACTGAAATGACATAAATCGCACACACCAGGCTACATTTGGATGCTCAATTGAATTGAAATCATTCAATTCAATGAAATTGAAATGACTGTCATGGGAATAACAGTCATCACAATGTATTGAATTTGATGGCCAGCCCCAATAGCAATTCAGATTATTTCAAGCCGGACTCAAACCACATGGAATTGCATTTGATGGAAATGTGAGATCTTTGAGTAGGATGCAAAAAGGTTCACTTACCTTGAAGCATTTAAACCACCAAGTGAGACTTGGAAAGTATGTGCCTTCCACAGCAAAACACACAACAATTATTTCGTTGGGTAGCACGAATGGCCCATTGTTGTTATTAGATTTGTTTTACAAGTTCAAACATCTATTAGTAAGAATTTAAATAAATTAACAATTAAAGAAGATCTTACCGAAGGCCAAGAAATAAATGAATGAAAATCTCAAATTTTCAGATCCAATCGTCATGCACCCAAACATAGAAGAATTGATCTGCATGTATGACAACAACATATGCTTGAATTTGAAATATGCAGCTCCAATCCTCCCACATGCAACATCCACCTGAAAGAATGCGCATAACTGTCATGCATGAGCAATCAATACAGGAATGTACAAGTAAAACCATAAAACCAGAGATACTCATTGCACTTTGAAAAACTTCTGATTCCAGAAAGAAAACGTGGGTCTAGGAAACTTAGTGTCATCCACTCCCTATTCATTACAGTTGGATTTTGATTAACCATGGGGTCCATTTTCAACCTGCACCTTACCAAAAATTAAAGTTGGAAATTAGCCTCATGCACCATCCTCCTCAAAAGTTGGAAATGAAGGAAGTGATATCAGATGATTGAACCCATACAAATATTATCTACCAAATACAATGTATTAAGGAGTTTGTAATCATTGTATTTTTACAACAAATTAATAATGTTGCTAACATTTTGCTCTACCCAATGTGGTTTATGTGAAACCACTACAATGAGATATATTTAATATATTTGGGTCTACTACCCCCATCAGGTTCTTAACAACCATGGGTGATGCTGCAGAACCTGTTGTACAAGAGACTCTTCTTCAGTTAGCCCTGAGACAGTTTGGCCCATCAAATTTAAAAGGCCTGATAAAAAAGCCAGGCACATAATGCAGATTTTGGATAAGGAAGCAGTGGAGGCAGTAAAGGCAGATAGAGAGATTCCTGACATAAAGCCCGGTTATACTGTCCAGCATAAAGTGGAAGTGCCCGAGAACAAACGTCGAGTTTCGATTCTGAAAGGCATTGTTATGGCAAGGCGAAATGCTGGTCTGAATACAACATTTAGATTACGGAGGCTGACAGCAGGTGTTAGAGTGGAATCTATTTTCCCTTTATACTCTCCCAACATAAAGGAATTCAAAGTGCTAGACAAGAAGGAAGTCAGGAAGGCAAAGTTGTATTACCTTAGGGACAGAATGAATGCTCTCAGGAAATAAGAGCTGTACAAGTGAGACTCTCCCCCTGATTTTTCTTCCCAATGGATTTGATTGAATCAATTTCCATATTTTATTCGAATGCATCAGCTGATGCTTTTGCACACAAGATGTCTGGGGAAATGGTACCTGGATCCACAGATACCTAATATACGATTTCATCGGATTGGGTCTAGATTTTGGGTCTGATTAAGAATCTAGATCCTACTCAGTTGGATCGGATTCTTATCAATTTTGGGTAATAAAAATCTCTAAACTGTTCACAGATGTTGGTTTTGATCTAATCAGGTCTATATGTGGGTGCAATGCTTCAAATCTTGTAAGAAATATGGTCAGATACCTGAATCCACCATATACCTATGTACGCATTTTATTTTTATTTTTAATTTCAGTATTTATTTTATTAAAAAATAAAAAAAACCATTTAGCATTCTCCAACCGATAGTTCAACTGCTGAACATCTCAACTCAGTTAAGGTCGATATAAACCATTGAAGAAGCAACATCCCTTGATCCTATCAATATAACCAGTTCTAAAGGTTTTGGAATTTTTGAGAAAAGGAACTTTGTGACATTTGATAAATTTTTATAGCATAGCAGTATAACACATTTAGAGGAAGTCAAATGCTTGGTTCCCACACATGCTCTTTCAATGCGCAAGGGTACTGAGTATAATTTTAACATCCTGTTAAAATTCAAAAATCCCCCAAATGAAAGTTTCAATTTTCTAGCACTGTAAAACCAAATTCAGAGAAAGAAAACAACCAAACGCCATTTCAGAATCATCTGCGCAAAATCAAAAGAAAAGGAAAAGAAAAACCCAGTTAAAGTTTCTACCATTCTAGAAATAAAGAAAAGACACTAAGAAAGATTAAACACCCAACAACATTACAGAAAAGGAAGTTTCAGGATATTTTGCCAAAAGCCAAGAAATCCAGATGAAGTTTCCAACTTCCCAGCATTGTAGAACCGAAATCATAGAAGTAAAACAACCACAACACTATACAACAGAAGATTATTTCTGGTTCCGAAATTAGTAGCCTCTCTTCCACGCCTTGGAGATGAGTTCTGGTGTTCTGTTGCTAGTGGCTCAGCTTCACCATTACCAGCATTAGAACATTCTTATCTCGCCTTAGAAGGCTGATTTCTACCTCTAATTGATGAACAGGCACAGAGATTTCTCGTGCAAGATATATATGTTGGGCAAGTGATATTACAAGATAAAGAAACAGGGATTTCAATGACGCATCCTACTACAACTGATTTCAGAAATAGAGAGAGAGAGAGAGAGAGAGAGAGAGAGAGAGAGAGAGAGAGAGAGAGTAACCGTTCTTCTCCTTCATGCGGAGAAAGGGGGTTTTGAAAACGCTAGTGAGAGAGAGAGAGAGAGAGAGGTTGGGAAACAGAAAGGGGAATACGGCCGAGAGACGGGGAGAGGGTGAGAGAGAGCAGGAGATCGAGAGATGGCGAGGGAGAGGCTGAGTGCGAGAGAGAGCGAGAGGGTGAGGGAGCCTGGGAGATGGAGAGAGGGAGAAACGGGCGGATGCAAAAACCCTCGTTTTAGGAGGTACGCGGGTGGGAGAAAATGGAGGAATGAAATTTGGGGAGGGGCACATGACGGATGGCTCATTAGGACCCTGAGTTTTATGATCGTGGGGCCCACTATGATGTATGTTATTTATCCACTCCGTCCATTAAATTTAAAATATTATTTTAAGGGTTGATGCAAAAAATGAGTTAGATCAAAGCTGTAAGAAGATCACACAACATATTAACAATAGATATTTAATTTTTATGATTTCTTATTGTGTGGTCCACTTAGACCTTTAATCTACATAACTTTTGGCCCAATCCACTGAAATTATATATCACAATTTATGGATGGCTTAGATCAAACACATATATTTCAAGGGGCCCCATGGAGCCCCTTAAGCACCATCAATATCTAATATGGCTATGATGAGGGGGTAGGCTTTATGTATGGATCAATTATGTTTTAGGTACGAATTAAATCCGTAGCAAAATTGCTACGGATTTAATCCATAGCCGAAAACTTTCAAAGTCCCTGTCCTTTGCTCTATTTTTGGTAGTGTATATACCCATTAGTCCATTACCCACACATTCACCAAGCAAGCACATACTTGACACTGCTGAACTTGTATTTAAAATAATTCTTCTGACAACCAATCAAGTAATCCTTAATCAAGTTGCAGGGGAGTATATCAGACACTACTATTTATTATGATTATTTATTTATATTCTTGACTTAAGGATGACAGGATATGAATCACAACCACGACCCATAGGATAGGAGGAGAAGTCTCTAACATGTTGAAGAATGAAGACTTTAAAATAGAATGAACATTTGTAATTTATGCAAGTCTGGACTCTGGACTCAAGTATGGACTTTAGAGTAGAGACCTCACTCCTCCTTAGGTATATTAATAACTTAATATAGAATAAATTATGAAAAATAATTGCAAACACCTACACATGTAAGATGTTTTGATATTACATTCATTTTAATATATTTATCATTGATATTAGATAGTTAGAAAATTAAACATATGAGTTTTGCAGTCAAATCCAAGTTGTCTGGTGTAATGCCCCGTGTTTTCACGACCCGAGTATATGATTCGTTTCCCAAAAATTCCAGTGTTAACTTATAAAGAGCCAAATTTCATACATATATATATATATATATATATTATCTTCCAGAGTTAGTAGATTAGCATAGGATGGACAAATCAACATAAAGGAAAGTTTGCATTTACATTTGGAATATACAAGAGGTTGCCCATAATAACTTATACAAACCAATGTCTCTATATTTACAACTACAAGAATTCCATAACTTAATACATTAGAAATATTAAAATGCATATAAACAGAAGCCGCAAGATTGCACAGCTTCTCGAGGTAGATACAGCCATGTACCCCTAACACTTGTACCCTGCTCCTCTTAAAGTCTGAACCTAAATGTCACTTAAGTCACCTATGCTACTTGTACAGTTATATATTTGATGGATGAGTGGCCAACTCAGTATGAATTTTCCTCAAGATTACACACCACCGCATTAAGTAAGCATAGTTATAAAAACATAATAAGGCATACAAAATAATACATGATGCAGTCTTATTAGATGCATGAATGAGTGAATGCATGATCGACCCGGGGATGCTCATTCATTTGGAAGTTGGGCTCGTCACCCATGTAAAAGCTGGACAATAGTGAAGCACATCACGTACCGCATATTGACTGCCTATCGTACATCACGTACGTAATCGATAGACGATGGTCTGTGCCATGTATGCAGATTAACTAAGCTATTATTAGTCTAATTACAATCATCCGGTTTAAATAAGCTCAAGGTCACTACGGGGAGCTCGTCACCTAGCGTATGCCGACAACTCGGGCATAGGTCCCATACCACCATCTCCGGCTCATGAGACTACCACCTTAAGATGTTTAATAGAAGCCCATTGACTAGTGGCCAATCATAATTCAGTATATGGGGCTTACCATCGCATGATTGTATATATATAATACATCGAACCCATACAAGACAAATACCAAAACAAAAATACCCATGACTAATATCAAAATTAAGCCACATAGGGCAAGTATCAAAACCATGCGATAAAATACCATCCTAAAAAACTACTTAGACACAACAACCCCTAGATGGTAAGCTCACATCAATATTCAAATTAAACCACCATTCAATAACCACTAAGTCAAAGGTCCATTACAAGCACAATCAATCGAGTTACATCCCAAGTATTGGTGTACATTTATAAGTGGGGGTTTTCCACTGATATACCAGTTTAAGTTCCATAAGCAAACCACAAGTAATCCACAAGCATTAGAAAATATACAGGATAAATGTTAAGCATGTAATCTAGCAATTTAATTCCAACAATTAACACATGTGATTATAAAATGGAGATATCAATTATCAATCGAAGTTAAAATAAAAACTATCACTTAAGATAATGGGAAAATGAAAAGCTTAAGGAGAAAAAATCATCACCTTATTTTTTTGAACTGCCTACGTCATTGCTAGGAGGTGTGTACGCCCTTAAGGTCCAACCCTATCATGAATTATGAAATAGTCCCAAGTTCTACGCACTAATTAGGGTTAAGATCATGGCCTAGGGTTTGAGTTAATTGTCCTTAGGGTTTGATATATAATTAGGGTTTCATCCTTGAGTTTAGTCTTAAACTTAGATTATAGGATTTGAATCCTAAATTATTATTATTATTATTATTATTATTATTATTATTGTACAATGGATCAAATAATATTCATAATGGGAGTATTAATCAATCAATATTGATAATGATGATTCTTAAATTCATATTTAAATATTCCAACGTTATCTAATATTCCTATAATGACTAATAATCTATTAAGTAATACAAGTAATGATACTAAAATCTTTACTAACAATAATATGATAAGGACTAATACTAATCATATTAACAAGAATTACTAATCCCATAAGAAGAATGGATAATATTTTCTAATGATAATAGTTATAACTTATAATAATGAATTTGGTTACGATAATCGATACTATGACCTAGCATGAGTTACGAAATTCTACAATTAGATCTATACTTAACTTACTATTTATGTTTTAAGTATAGGCCTAGGGTTTAGATCAATTAGGTCTAGGATTTCACCCTAGGGTTTAGGTCTAGGTTAGATTTTTAGAGTTTGAACCCTAGTTGGTGTGCAATTAATTTTAATGTTAATTTAATAATTTTATAATATTTATTAACATTAGTGTTATAATTAATATTCGTTAATAATCTTTATGATGACACCAATTAGTATAACCCACTATCAATAACAAATGTTCAAGAATGATAAATGAAATACTATTATTTAATAATTGGAATTTGTTTGTAATACTAGTTTTATCATAAATAATCTACTAACGACTAATCATCGGTAATATTAATCATACTAATAATAACACTGGTAGCAACGATAACTGTGCATTGAAACAAGTCTGGAATGGGGAAAACATGTTGACTCACCTTTTTGACTTGGTTCGACACCACCCCCTACCTTCTTTCTCTCTAGTTTTTCTTTTCATCTTCTTCCCCATCGTTTCTCTTTCCTTCCTCTGCTTTCTACCTTTCTGCTGGAAGTCCAGCAGACTTTTAACCCGGACCAGCCGACTCAGCACTGAGTCAGCACATATTCCAACCCGACACTCCCTCTCTTCCTCTTTCTTTCTCTTCCCTTCCTTCTCCCTTTCTTTTTTCACTCTCTTCCTGCCACTGCTCTCACTCTAATTCCCATCTGCTGGAACTCCAGCCGGGCCTAAACCCAAGCCCAACTCGACCTGAACTCGTCCCAAACTCGGACCGAGTCGTAGGTCGGGTCGTTGGTTTAACAGCGACCCAACAGTGCACTGCATGCTCACGCTTCCCTTCTCTCTTTCACTGACTTCTTCTTCCTCATCCCAGCACTCCCACCTTCTCTCTATGACTCGTGCACGACCGGATTGAGTCGAGTGGGTGCACACAACAGCAATAGCAAACTCTCTCTCTCTAGTTTTCTCTCTTCCTCACCTTCTTCCTTCTTGTTTTCTTTAGCTTTCACTTTCTTTCCCTATTTGTATATGATCTAATGGGCCACACCTTAAGGGTCTTAGATTTGAAATCCGCTGCCTCACAAGCACCAGCAATGGTGCGAGTTCGACGGGGAAGACAACCCAGCTCCAATGGCGGATCACGAATTGGTGGGTCTTCCTTCATTCTACTTGTTGCAACAAGAAAAATGGGCAAAGGCTACGGACTAGATCCGTAGCAAAAGGGCTTTTGCTACGGATCTAGTCCGTATCACGTCCGTCGCAATTGGTGGGGTAGCTAAAGGTCTAGCTACGGACAATATCCGTAGCAATAGATACAATTAGCTACGGATCTTTTCCGTAGCAATAGAGACCATTAGCTACGGATAATATCCGTAGCAATATACAACAATAGCTACAGATTATATCCGTAGCAATAGATACCAATATCTACAATATTTGCAGCACTACATACGGAGAGCTACAGATATAATCCGTAGCTATAGATACCAATAGCTACAGATATAATCCGTAGCAATAGATAGCAATAGCTACGGTGAAATGCTGTAGCTTTGCTACGGATTATATTTCGTAGCTATTTTCCCTGTTTCCATTGCAAGAACCTGCTATGATTGATAACTCATCTAAGCTTAACGCAATCAGAGAAAAAAAATGATGCATTTATAACAATAGCAATCAAATCTACAATGCATCCTACATTCACATTTCCAAATAAACAATACTTCACTTTGCTCAACCTATCAAAAGAATTACAACTAAGGCGTGCCCTCATGCATTAAATAATGCTCGCGCTTTTACAGAATTTTCTTTCTTCAGACGGTCAAGTTCAGCAAACACAGAAGATAGAGCTTCTTCTTTCCTTGAAACTGCATATGTAACTTCTGTAAACTTCGACATAAGATCACTTTCAAGTTTTAAAACCCTTCCCTTGAGAAAATGAATTTCATCATCCACTGACTTCTTTAGCTTGTCAGCCTGTATAAAACAACAATTTTAGACACAATCAAACAAGCATGCCTTTGTACACATCTCAAAAGGAAGAAAGACCAAAAAAGAAAAAAGAGCTGGAAAAAAACAATTATATAGAAAGAAATAAAAAATGTACCTACAAATCTTCTAAACTATAGCAAAATCCATAGGTTAGGTTATCGGTTATAAGTTTAGGTTATAAGTTATAGGTTAAGGTTTAGTTTATAGGTTTAGGAAATCGGGTTCGGGTTCAGGATCGGGTTTAGGTTTGGGTTTTCAAGTTTAGGTTTAGGTTTAGGTTAGGGAGTTGAGATTAGGATTAGGTGTAGGTTTAGGTTTAGGGATTTGAGAATACATTTAGGTTAAGGTTTAGGGAATTGAGAATAGGTTAAGGTTTAGGTTTAGGAAATCGGGTTCGGGTTCGGGATCGGGTTTAGGTTTGGGTTTTCAAGTTTAGGTTTAGGTTTAGGTTAGGGAGTTGAGATTAAGATTAGGTGTAGGTTTAGGTTTAGGGATTTGAGAATACATTTAGGTTAAGGTTTAGGAATTGAGAATAGGTTAAGGTTTAGGTTTAGGAAATCGGGTTCGGGTTCAAGATCGGGTTTAGGTTTGAGTTTTCAAGTTTAGGTTTAAGTTTAGGTTAGAGAGTTGAGATTAGGATTAGGTGTAGGTTTAGGTTTAGGGATTTGAGAATACATTTAGGTTAATGTTTAGGGAATTGAGAATAGGTTAAGGTTTAGATTTAGGAAATCGGTCGGGTTCGGGATCGGGTTTAGGTTTGGGTTTTTAAGTTTAGGTTTAGGTTTAGGTTAGGGAGTTAAGATTAGAATTAGGTGTAGGTTTAGGTTTAGGGATTTGAGAATACATTTAGGTTAAGGTTTAGGTTATAGGTTTTGGTTTAGGTTAAGGTTATAGGTTTTGGTTTTAGTTTATGTTTAAGTTTTAGGTTTAGGTTATAGATTTAGGGAATTGAGAATAGTTTAAGGTTTAGGTTTAGGAAATCGGGTTCGGGTTCGGGATCGGGTTTAGGTTTGGGTTTTCAAGTTTAGGTTTAGGTTTAGGTTAGGGAGTTAAGATTAGGATTAGGTGTAGGTTTAGGTTTAGGGATTTGAGAATACATTTAGGTTAAGGTTTAGGGAATTGAGAATAGGTTAAGGTTTAGGTTTAGGAAATCGGATTCGGGTTTGGGATCGGGTTTAGGTTTGGTTTTCAAGTTTAGGTTTAGGTTTAGGTTGGGAGTTGAGATTAGGATTAGGTGTAGGTTTAGGTTTAGGGATTTGAGAATACATTTAGGTTAAGGTTTAGGGAATTGAGAGTAGGTTAAGGTTTAGGTTTAGAAATCGGGTTCGGGTTCGGGATCGGGTTTAGGTTTGGGTTTTCAAGTTTAGGTTTAGGTTTAGGTTAGGGAGTTGATATTAGGATTAGGTGTAGGTTTAGGTTTAGGGATTTGAGAATACATTTAGGTTAAGGTTTAGGAATTGAGAATAGGTTAAGGTTTAGGTTTAGGAAATCGGGTTCGGGTTCAAGATCGGGTTTAGGTTTGAGTTTTCAAGTTTAGGTTTAAGTTTAGGTTTGAGAGTTGAGATTAGGATTAGGTGTAGGTTTAGGTTTAGGGATTTGAGAATACATTTAGGTTAATGTTTAGGGAATTGAGAATAGGTTAAGGTTTAGATTTAGGAAATCGGATTCGGGTTCGGGATCGGGTTTAGGTTTGGGTTTTTAAGTTTAGGTTTAGGTTTAGGTTAGGGAGTTAAGATTATAATTAGGTGTAGGTTTAGGTTTAGGGATTTGAGAATACATTTAGGTTAAGGTTTAGGTTATAGGTTTTGGTTTAGGTTAAGGTTATAGGTTTTGGTTTAGGTTTATGTTTAAGTTTTAGGTTTAGGTTATAGATTTAGGGAATTGAGAATAGTTTAAGGTTTAGGTTTAGAAATCGGGTTCGGGTTCGGGATCGGGTTTAGGTTTGGGTTTTCAAGTTTAGGTTTAGGTTTAGGTTAGGGAGTTAAGATTAGGATTAGGTGTAGGTTTAGGTTTAGGGATTTGAGAATACATTTAGGTTAATGTTTAGGGAATTAAGAATAGGTTAAGGTTTAGGTTTAGAAATTGGATTCGGGTTCGGGATCGGGTTTAGGTTTGGGTTTTTAAGTTTAGGTTTAGGTTTAGGTTGGAGAGTTGAGATTAGGATTAGGTGTAGGTTTAGGTTTAGGGATTTGAGAATACATTTAGGTTAAGGTTTAGGGAATTGAGAATAGGTTAAGGTTTAGGTTTAGGAAATCGGGTTCGGGTTTGGGATCGGGTTTAGGTTTGGGTTTTCAAGTTTAGGTTTAGGTTTAGGTTAGGAGTTGATATTAGGATTAGGTGTAGGTTTAGGTTTAGGGATTTGAGAATACATTTAGGTTAAGGTTTAGGGAATTGAGAATAGGTTAAGGTTTAGGTTTAGAAATCGGGTTCGGGTTCAAGATAGGGTTTAGGTTTGGGTTTTCAAGTTTAGGTTTAAGTTTAGGTTAGAGAGTTGAGATTAGGATTAGGTGTAGGTTTAGGTTTAGGGATTTGAGAATACATTTAGGTTAATGTTTAGGGAATTGAGAATAGGTTAAGGTTTAGATTTAGAAATCGGATTCGGGTTCGGGATCGGGTTTAGGTTTGGGTTTTTAAGTTTAGGTTTAGGTTTAGGTTAGGGAGTTAAGATTAGAATTAGGTGTAGGTTTAGGTTTAGGGATTTGAGAATACATTTAGGTTAAGGTTTAGGTTATAGGTTTTGGTTTAGGTTAAGGTTATAGGTTTTGGTTTAGGTTTATGTTTAAGTTTTAGGTTTAGGTTATAGATTTAGGGAATTGAGAATAGTTTAAGGTTTAGGTTTAGAAATCGGGTTCGGGTTCGGGATCGGGTTTAGGTTTGGGTTTTCAAGTTTAGGTTTAGGTTTAGGTTAGGGAGTTAAGATTAGGATTAGGTGTAGGTTTAGGTTTAGGGATTTGAGAATACATTTAGGTTAAGGTTTAGGGAATTGAGAATAGGTTAAGGTTTAGGTTTAGGAAATTGGATTCGGGTTCGGGATCGGGTTTAGGTTTGGGTTTTCAAGTTTAGGTTTAGGTTTAGGTTGGGGAGTTGAGATTAGGATTAGGTGTAGGTTTAGGTTTAGGGATTTGAGAATACATTTAGGTTAAGGTTTAGGGAATTGAGAGTAGGTTAAGGTTTAGGTTTAGGAAATCGGGTTCGGGTTTGGGATCGGGTTTAGGTTTGGGTTTTCAAGTTTAGGTTTAGGTTTAGGTTAGGGAGTTGATATTAGGATTAGGTGTAGGTTTAGGTTTAGGGATTTGAGAATACATTTAGGTTAAGGTTTAGGGAATGAGAATAGGTTAAGGTTTAGGTTTAGGAAATCGGGTTCGGGTTCAAGATAGGGTTTAGGTTTGGGTTTTCAAGTTTAGGTTTAGGTTTAGGTTAGAGAGTTGAGATTAGGATTAGGTGTAGGTTTAGGTTTAGGGATTTGAGAATACATTTAGGTTAATGTTTAGGGAATTGAGAATAGGTTAAGGTTTAGATTTAGAAATCGGATTCGGGTTCGGGATCGGGTTTAGGTTTGGGTTTTTAAGTTTAGGTTTAAGTTTAGGTTAGGGAGTTAAGATTATAATTAGGTGTAGGTTTAGGTTTAGGGATTTGAGAATACATTTAGGTTAAGGTTTAGGTTATAGGTTTTGGTTTAGGTTAAGGTTATAGGTTTTGGTTTAGGTTTATGTTTAAGTTTTAGGTTTAGGTTATAGATTTAGGGAATTGAGAATAGTTTAAGGTTTAGGTTTAGGAAATGGGGTTCGGGTTCGGGATCGGGTTTAGGTTTGGGTTTTCAAGTTTAGGTTTAGGTTTAGGTTAGGGAGTTAAGATTAGGATTAGGTGTAGGTTTAGGTTTAGTGATTTGAGAATACATTTAGGTTAAGGTTTAGGGAATTGAGAATAGGTTAAGGTTTAGGTTTAGAAATTGGATTCGGGTTCGGGATCGGGTTTAGGTTTGGGTTTTCAAGTTTAGGTTTAGGTTTAGGTTGGGGAGTTAAGATTAGGATTAGGTGTAGGTTTAGGTTTAGGGATTTGAGAATACATTTAGGTTAAGGTTTAGGGAATTGAGAATAGGTTAAGGTTTAGGTTTAGGAAATCGGGTTCGGGTTCGAGATCGGGTTTAGGTTTGGGTTTTCAAGTTTAGGTTTAGGTTTAGGTTAGGGAGTTGAGATTAGGATTAGGTGTAGGTTTAGGTTTAGGGATTTGAGAATACATTTAGGTTAAGGTTTAGGGAATTGAGAATAGGTTAAGGTTTAGGTTTAGGAAATCGGGTTCGGGTTCAAGATCGGGTTTAGGTTTGGGTTTTCAAGTTTAGGTTTGGGTTTAGGTTAGAGAGTTAAGATTATGGATTAGGTGTAGGTTTAGGTTTAGGGATTTGAGAATACATTTAGGTTAAGGTTTAGGGAATTGAGAATAGGTTAAGGTTTAGGTTTAGGAAATCGGATTCGAGTTCGGGATCGGGTTTAGGTTTGGGTTTTCAAGTTTAGGTTTAGGTTTAGGTTAGGGAGTTGAGATTAGGATTAGGTGTAGGTTTAGGTTTAGGGATTTAAGAATACATTTAGGTTAAGGTTTAGGGAATTGAGAATAGGTTAAGGTTTAGGTTTTGGAAATTGGGTTCGTGTTCTGGATCGGGTTTAGGTTTGGGTTTTCAAGTTTAGGTTTAGGTTTAGGTTAGAGAGTTGAGATTAGGATTAGGTGTAGGTTTGGGTTTAGGGATTTGATAATACATTTAGGTTAACGTTTAGGTTTAGGTTCGGGTTTAGGCTATAAGTTTTGGTTTTGGTTTAGGTTATAGGTTTTGGTTTAGGTTTTAGGTTATAGGTTTCGAGAATTGAGAATAGGTTAAGGTTTAGGTTTAGGAAATTGGGTTCGGGTTCATTATCGGGTTTAGGTTTGGGTTTTCAAGTTTAGGTTTAGGTTTAGGTTAGGGAGTTAAGATTAGGATTAGGTGTAGGTTTAGGTTTAGGGATTTGAGAATAGGTTAGGTTGTAGGTTAAAGTTTAGGGAATTGAGTTTAGGTTATAGGTTATAGGTTTAGGTTGTAGTTATAGGTTTTGGGATGTGAGAATAGGTTTAGGTTATAGGTTAAGGGTGTGGTCCCTGCAAATACAAATATAAATATGGCCTGTCCAAATGGCCAGGCCCTTCCAATGCTATCTATAGGAAATGAACAGCTTCATCATGGTCAGCGGTTCCCACCTTCCAGGGACCCCCGCTCATCCGGATAGCTCCGACGCACATCCGGGTCTGCTCCATTAATTTCGAGCAAATACATAAACACGGCCTGTCCAAATGGCCAGGCCCTTCCAATGCTGTCCATAGGAAATGGACAGCTTCATCATAGTCAGCGGTTCCCACCTTCCAGGAACCCCCGCTCATCCGGATAGCTCCGACGCACATCCGAGTCTGCTCCATTAATTTCGAGCAAATACATGAATACGGCCTGTCCAAATGATTAGGCCCTTTCAATGCTGTCCATAGGAAATGGACAGCTTCATCATGGTCATAACAGCGGTTCCCACCTTCCAAGGACCCCCGCTCTTCCGGATAGCTCCGATGCACATCCGGGTAAGCTCTATCAATTTCGAGCAAATACATAAATATGGCCTGTCCAAATGGCTAGACCACTCCAATCATGTGCATTCTTGACAAGAGACGTACCAGATGCTTGAATCTAGGAAAAGGATTTTACCCGAACCTCTTGCAGGAGTTCTTCAAGTTCCACTGTTATCTGCGAGAAGAATGCTTGTGATTTGATGTTTAGAAGAAACCTAACCCCACCCAAAATTGTAATAATTTTGTTAGTACTTGGATTAGTATGTGAAACTTGGAGCTAAAATCCTTCAAAACAAAACACAACTAGCCGTGACTAAAATGCAATTGTAAGCAACATCATAAGTTAATAGAGTTTGGCTGGTAATGAGTTAATGTGACTAAAGTCTAGACAAACATAAACAATGAGCCAAACAAGGAAATTACAATAAGAAACAAGAAATAAAATAGGCGGAAGATTACCTCAAAGTTGGGAAAGAAACCAGGATAGAGACCGGTCCACACAGGAGGATGCTCAGGCGCCATGGTGAAGCATTGAGGTACTGAAGTTGGGTTCTCAGCCTGTCAATAGAAAAACTGTCACTTAAAACTAGCTTTTATGTGAGACAACATGAATTAACAAATAGACTTCCAGAATGACATTGAACATTAACAAGGTTCAATATCTGCATGTTGGAAAGAAGGCCCAAAACCAGTTAGAGATCAATCAATATCTACAAAGGTAATATGTGCAGTAGTAAAGTATCTATCAATGATGAGAACCCTGTAAAGAGATGAGATTGATTGGTATTCTAATTAGTTTCACAAGCTTTTAATTAGATCTATTGATAAACTAATTTGAGAAATGTTCTAGCAAATGTGAACTCATCTAAGCTAATACAATTAATGCTGATAGGAATAGTACCTAAAATGCAATCAGGAAAAAAAATGATGCATTCATTACAAATAGCAATCAAATCATAAAATGCATCCCACATTCACATTTCTAAATAAACAATACTTCACTTTACTCAACCTATCATCAAGTTAACTCTTCATCTTAGTTGGCACAGCTTGACTCAACTTAGTTACTCTTGAATAATGAGGGATGAGATTGGATTAATTTAGACAAGGTATATTTCAAAACCGGGTCGAGTCAGGTCAGCCCTAACTTGGTTCGACTTGACTCATTGCTCCGTTCAACACGCTGTGTATCAGGGCAGGTTTTTGTTTTTAATTATTGCATCACGAGTTGGGACAAACGACTTTTGTCGTGGGTTTGCTCCTCACAGACACGAGTTTAATTCCCCTCCCCGTGGATTACATGAATGGGGAGGAGGAAATGGTAATGCACTAGAGGGTATGTTACTCCATGGATTCACAAATAAAGGGCCGCCATCATCTTCTGGTGAAGGATTTTCAGTGGATCTTCTGTACCATCTGCCTAGCAAGGAGCCCGGTTTACATACAGATGGGGGTGCAGGAGATGTTAATGGACGAGAGAGTGCATCATTCAATACATCAAATGGGAAAGGATCCCAACCGTTGCCTAGTACAGGAAGTGAAGTTGACAAGGTGGGTCATCATCTACAGACAAAGAACTTAGGTCACAAGGAGAAACCACATACGGTGTGGTAGCACAGCCAAGGAAATGTTCCCAATCTGGCCAACAAAGGCATTGGATGAAAGGGGGTAGTCGATCCCGAAACTTAATTTGTTTCAAGTGTGGGAAGGTTGGACACTCGAAGAAAAACTGCACCAACTAGACAAATATGGACTTTCACATACATCCCCATAAGTGAAAAGTGGGCCACCCATGAAAATCACCTGTGGCAAATCAGGTTGGTCCCCTCCATGGATGGGCCGCATCGTTGAAATCAATCGAAAGCCAATGGTCCTACTCAATGTAGGTGTGTTACTCACCTAGTGAGTCAATGGACCAAATTTTGATGACATGAAATGATCATGGTGCGACCTATATTTTGTGCAGCTGGGATGTCTTACCAGCATGATGTATTGGCATGAAAGGTGGTGGGCCCTTATGTGATCTTTTCTCATGTTTATGGTCTATATCTACCCACATTCACATTTCTACATAAACTTTTTTTTTCTAACCAATGATTGGTTCACACAGACTTGGACGAAGGTAAAACACAAATATCAGTTTGATCTAAAACTTTTGTAGCCTCCAAATGTTTTTAATGGGAGGTATTAAATCACCACCGTTTTTCGTGGTGTGGTACACTTGAGATTTGGATGTGCTTCCTTTTTTTGGACTTAATGCTTCAAATTGAGCATCCAGTATAGATGTACGGCAAGGAGGGTTCGACACGGTCACTAATAGCGTACTCCATCTGGTTTTACAGCTCAATTAAAGGGTTGAGTCCAAAATAAAAGCATATCCAAAGATCATGTGGACCATACCGCACGAAACAAGTAGAAATAATAATTTACACTGCTGAAACCTTTTAGGCCTTGCAACTATTTATATTTAGTCCATCTCCGAAGAAATTTTCAATGGTAGATGTTCAATGCACACTGTTTCCTGTGGTGTGGCGTGGTCCATTTAAGCTTTAGATATGCTTCATATTTTTGGCTAAAGCTCTAAAATTATCCAATAAAATGGATGGACGGAGAGAAACAATACGTAAATCAACTGAATTATCTCCTCAGGGAAATATAGAATGCTATCAAGCTTTTAGTTTGGCCCAACAAACTGTGCATGTTGGGCCCATTTATGGAAATTCATATTGTTCATGCGTTAGGCCCCTTGGTGTCGGGAGATAATCTTCCCACTTGGCGATAATTGTCCATTTTTTATATGATGTCTAGGATCATGTCATACGGTGAAGATATAGGAATTTCTAAGTCAGTATGGTGATCCAAAGCAAGCATTTTCCCTTTGAGGAATGCTAAAATGATTCAGTTGAGGAGAATCTTCGCACACTCGCCAACATGGCATGTGTACCACATAACACTTTGTAGTTCCTAAAATTGAGCATGGTTGTGAAAGCTCTTAAATTGACCCCCTTATTCACAAGAGCATGGTAAGAAGGAAAACAAAATCAAACACTTTGATACTCAGATGAACGATACCTAAGCACTGGGTAATTATTTAGAAATTGCATGTGGTATAAGAGTAATTCAAATCATGACCATTTAATAGAACGAGAAGAAATTGCTTTGAAGCTCACTTTGTTTAGATAGCGAGTTTTGAAACATGGAAAATCCAAGCTTGCCCATCAGGGCCAGCATGCTTGAGATTCATCATCGAACGATCCACATGCACAGAAAAGATGCAGGCTACACAGATATCATCTGATTTAGGAAATTTATTTGATTCCTATTCTAGGTAAACCAGTGGAGCTAGCTCCATTCCATTTAAAATGGCAAAACTAGGCCCCAAATTCTAGCTAGGATTGCTTCAGGCCTGCTCGAAATGCATGAGAATATAACTAAAGATCGGCCATCAATATGAATTAAATTGGTGTCACCCTGCTTTAGCAATTTCTATGTTGATTTGATTAACAAATATCCGCACAATTAAAAAACAACGCTAATAAACTAAAACATAACAATTGAATTCGAAGCTAATTTGAGAAACTCAAGGTATTAGAAATTTCCAATGATACTTTGCAAGATAGAAGATAGAAATCATTGGAGATATTAGAGACTGGAAATGATAGAATCAGTTTACCAAATGAGTTTACTTGTCCTTTGATCTTCTATTGCCCCATTGTTGGAACCTGGTTAGCTAGGTGCTTGGTACGAGTCAAAATGGGGTGGATTTATTGAGTTGACTCAGGTAACTCACAAATATGCCTGACCTCTTTGTTTTTCCCATATTGGATGGTCAAGTTTTGATGCTAAGTGACCGAGCCACCATTGGTGAGTGGTGAACCAGGTGCGTGATTTTTTGAAGCCGCAACACCATGAGTCACCAATAGTTGGATAGTACGAATCCAACTTAGTGGCCGAAGATCGAATAGGTAATAAAAGTATAAAAATGAGCTATGTTAGAGTAAAGTAAAAGCAAGAGTTCAACAAGGAAGAGGCAGGCTCAGGACTAGGAGAACTATGTATTACGAGAACATATTGAGATTCAACACATGTGAAATACAAATAGAAACCAAGACTGAATAATGAATCATCGAAATAACATCTAGAAAAAGAAAGCGACAGAAAATCAGAAAAGTGTACCCTAAGAATACAACATCATTACCATTACTTTGAGCAGATAATCAATGCCAACAAAATACAATTGGGTATTGAAAAAAAAATCACAACAGGACAATCAAATAAGCACTACAAGAAAAACGGGCAAAGATTTTAAAAGAAAGAAAACAAACTCCATTCATGGACACATCCATATGCACATGCATGACATACCAGCAAGCTTCTGAGCTCGAAGAATATTCTGCCGTCTTTTCCACCAGCATATGGAACAGATGAAAATAAGTGCAAGTGCTATAAATGCCCCCAACGCAATGCCAACCTTAGAGCTAGTGGAGAGGTGAGGCCCACATGTAGGTAGCCCCGGTATACCACAAAGGACACGTGCAATCTGATTTAGAGAAAAAGAAGCAAAATCTGTGAGGCCAAATCTGATGTCCAATGTTTGGGACATATTACCAACATCAAACATTTACAAGAATGCACTCCTTGATGGAACACAAATAAGTAAAAAGACATTACTCATGTTAAGTTGACTACACTGTCCTAGGGAACTGCATATAGACTAGGGGTTGTTTGGATGCCCAGAAGTTGGGTTCCTGCAAGTTTGGGTTCCACCAAAATTTCTAATTTCATGTGTTTGGATCATTTTGTTTAGATGTAAGTGGTTATCCTAGCAAACTAAACTTCTCCAAAAACAGGAAACCTTAGCCCCACTAGTAAGATGTCGTGTGCTTAAATGTATTCTCAAAGGAAGCCACACACACGTTTCCTCTCACTTTCTGTTTGCGCAGATCCTCTACAACGTTTGCAAGAATAAGCTTATTCTACAAATGTTGTGGATGGGGATCACCAGGGTGTATGTATGACACTGAATCCATCCAGAAGGGTTAACCAACCATGAAAAAGGGACTCTCCAAAAATTAGACCAATCCAAAAATTAACCATCTCCCTTTAACTGCACTCCCTGAACCAACGGACACTCACACACCCTTCCATGGAATGTATCCTGAAGTAACAATGCAACTATCAGCATGCATGGAAACATCTCAACTTGTATGTCGGCCTAATTGTACCCTTTAATACCTTGCAAGCAGTAATGTTGGCAGCCTTGTCTTCCTAGCAACCACCATTATTGTTCGAAGACTCATTTGTCTCAATATCCTTGTCTTCCTAACTGCTGCAGAATTTTGGCAATGTTGGGTTTTCCTGTCTCTCTCCTCCAACTTCAGTCTGGGAAGTTGCATGTTATGGAAAGCCTTCATTCATTTCATACTTACCAAGTATGACTTTGAGGGCCTCCACGATGGTGTCCTTGGGTATGGTCACAAAGGGCTCCTGTTGAAGCAGATATGTCAGGAAATGGCATTCAAACTGGCTAAATTCCATCAGATATTATAACTTAGATACATGACAGTAATTTGAAAGAGGTAGAGAAAAAAAATAAATATTGCATGTCTCTAAAGATATAAGTTACGAAGTAGAGAAATAAGAATACCATACATGTATTTTGGAGTTTGCAACAAAATAAAAGGCGATAAGAAAAAAGGAGGCTAAATTACTATGTACTCACCTTCATTTCCTAGGCAAAGGACCTTGAGCCATTTCATCAAACCGTTAGCATGCGTGAAATCTGAAAGAGGTCAAAAGAGACATAAACAGTTAGTAGGCATCTTTTCAGATATTACAAGTCCTATGTAATGTGTAAAGTGATAACCAAATTGCAAGTAACTTTCTTAGCATTCGTATCGAGGAATTGAGCTACAAATTGCTACCACATTATTTCAAATCTGACTTCAATGAAACATAACTACTATTTAAGGCTGCTTCTTATTATGAACACTAAAAAACATAAACAACATAATTCGGACATATAAAAAAAATAAAAAAATAAATAATAAATAAATAAATAAATAAACATTTTAAAAAAATCACTCCATCTGGAATCATATTTTCTATGGAAACACAGATTGGATTACCTGTATCCAATGAAACCATCGTGGCAGCCTGCAGCTTGCTCAAAGTTCCGATGCATATATCCACATCATTCTCACAATCAAACTGCTCTGCCACTCCACCATGCTTGCCACAAACTAGTGTCCCAAGGGCTGGAAGAAACTTCGGGTAAATGCCAGTGCATCAGATCAATCACTGTTTATATGACACAATCATGCAACTCTAATTGGAATTAGAAGTCACACTTACATCATCAATGACCAATAAAAATCCATGCTTCTTCCGAAGCTCCACAAGTTCAATTACAGGTGAAAAATCTCCATCCATACTAAACAAGCTACAAAATAAGATAAACCATAGTTGCTTATGTAACAAAAATACAATATACCCCTTCAAAGATGTATTTTATGAGCTAGAAACTTCCATACCATCCTCAGGTCCTTCATACAAATGCAGCCCATGTTTTGGTCATCCAGACCATAGATCCTATGGCCCAGTGGATGGACCATGGCTCAAAATCTCCCTTACAATACAATTCCATTGGTCACCTGCGAAGACAATTAAGAAAACAAGTGTAGTAATAGTCCACATTCAACTAAGAAAACGTCAATGGTTGAAAAGCCAGCTTCCTATTGCCGCTCAGTAAGATGAATACCATCAATGATTGATGCATGTTTCAGAGCATCTGAAAATACGGCTTCCTTCCAGTAGCTAAAAGAGAGCTAACACTTCCTAGTGTTACCATTAAAGCCATATTGGTAAGTTTTTTTTAGTAATAGTCCATTCTCCATCAAGATTCAAGATCATGGTCCACTTGAGAAACCGTCTCCCTAGTTTTAGAACACTGCTTAAGGAAATTATGCTTAAACAGAAATTATACAGAACTCAATATGTGTAGAGTAATAAATTATAATAATGGTGCCTCTGGAAAAAAAAAAAAAAAAAAAAAAAAGAAGAAGAAGAAGAAGAAGAAACTATTAACCTTCAAACCACAAGGTGATATGGCAAATGTTGGCGCCAATTGGTGGAGGTGGCGGTGCTGGTGGAGTACAAAGGTTGCAACAGTGGATTGCAGGGGCGGTGGCTGCGGACGAAGATTGTGGTCACGGGGGTTGATGCCAATGAAAAATCCTCTGTACTGAACCAACTCAACCCAAATACACATGATTATTCCTGAAACAAACCTGATTTCAAGTTAGGTTTGCGTTTTTTAACCCCGAATGTGAGCCAAGGGCCTTGACACCTGTCCTAAACTTGATTTGGGTTAATTGGTTTTTGGGTTGACCAAACCCAAGTAGCAGCCACAGTAGGGATGATTGATATATGATTACAATAACCACAACACAATGTAGTTGCTTACCTCTACAAACTTGCTGCTGACACTCGAATCACCCCCATTGATGGAATCACCGTCAACACCAATGCTTTCCCTCTTGCGTAGAAGAGAGGGGGAGAAAAGATTGAAAATGGAAAATAAAAATCCTAACCCTAAATTAAGAAAAGGGGATGATCAGAAATTTAAAAGGAGAGAAAAGGGGGAAAGAAATGGGAACGAGAGAGGGCACTTTTTTTTTTTTAAAACATGCAAAGGACATCTTTATAGTAAGGAAACTTCAAAAGTAACAAAGATACAGGAGAGCACCAGACCCACAAAAATCGAAATTGCAGCCTTTGTGTCTATATATACATCAAAACATATAGAAAGATCATGGTGGCAGAGTCTAAACTCACAACATTTAATATCCTTGAAGAGAATGAACACTACTATTTCTTGCAAAGATACTTACCTCTACAAGAATTTGTCGATGCTCGCAGTTAGCGTAATTTTGGGGACTGCGCCAATGATTATGTCTTTCTTCTCACCATTTTTGAAGATGATGACAGTTGGGATGCTGCGGATTCCGTATTGGGTTGCGATTGATGGGCTCTCATCAGTGTTCACCTTGAAGCATTTTAGCTTCCCAGCATAGTCCCTTGACAATTCATCTATTATGAGATGGATCATGCGGCAGGGACCACACCATGGAGCCTAGAACTCGACAAGCACAGGAAGGTCACCCCCAAGGACGAGCGACTATAGTAATTCAAATGGGTCCTCAGAGTCCAACATTTGTAGCAAACTATGGGACTTAAATTAGCCTCAACAATTTGAGACCAAAACTATATTGCAGATTACTATGAAAAGCTATTTTTTTTAAAAAAAGGTCATAATACAGCTTCCATGATGATACCATTTCCTACTAAAATGGACAGTGGTAAAGACTTTTAAGCTTGCATAACAACTAATGACTTGCTTGTCTCTTCAAAGAAATTGAAGATCTCAAGAAAACGATTCCTTTCTACTTACTCAAGATTGCATTTGGCCAGATGGAATTATGATACTTCAAGAGTTTCACCACATTACAATAGAACCAGCACGTTGATCAGTGGAAAACGAAAAAGAAAAATTCCTTACTTTCCTCATTTGACCATTCTCAAATCAACAGTTGTAACTGCAATCCGCAGTGATAACAAATCTTGTAATAATTATAGCATTTAATCATAACAATAATTTCAATTCCAATAATTTTTCAATCATGAATTATACAATGCTCAACTCGAAATAGTACAGTACACTCAGGTTTCTAGTTCGTAATAGTGGGGTCCATGGTTCAATGATTCAAACCATTGATTTGATCCCCCCATTGAATTTGTAGCCTTTTATCAAAAGAGTGTGGACTGATGTTGTATTTCTTACTTAACCATCAATTTGCTGGCCACCAGTTGAAAGGATAGGATTTTCCAATCTACGAAATTTCTAGGGGGCATGTCATCCACCATCATGTAAACCGCACAACAAGGGACAGTTGGGATGGGATGCCCATTGTTAAAACCTTCTACATTGTGTGTGGGGCCTACTCTGTTGGGTGCATGCCATCTAATTAGTCTAACAAGTGTGGCCAACTTAAAAGCTGAACACGATAGCATGTAAAACAGTTTACACAGAAACCCTTTTCAAGTGTAAAGTGTTTACAATTTACAATTTTACAAGAATCCAAACAGCCCCTAATTACAATAAACAGAAATCAGAAAAGAAAAAGGGAAATGAAAATTCACAATCAAAAATTGAATTTACCTCAGCTTTGGTAGATGAGGCAGACCCTCCAAGATCCCCCATGTGGATCTCACTCCCCTCAGTGTCCATCATAATTACAACCGCATACCCCTTCTCGTTGTTCAGCCTGCGGACACTATCGATTATGTGGCGGTGCCACTCACTCGTGCCGTGACACATGTTGATCCGTACGACGTTCTTCCCGCCAACGGCCAGCGCCTCCAGCTAATCGAACCCGCATGTGGCGGGCCCGATCATGCACACTAGCTTGGTCTGCCGCGTGCTACGGAAGTCGTTCTCCTTCAGCTCTGTCTCCGTCACTGAGTCAACCTCGATCGCGCCAGCGTTGGAAGGAGGCGGAGGGAAGGCGGCGGTGCTGCCTTTTCCATTGTAAATGGATAGGATGGAGGATGAGGAATCAACGGCTGAGATCGGAAGGCGGGGGAGGGAGATGCGTTTGCGATTGAGATGGATTTGGGAGAAGGGGAAATTGGAGAGCTTGGAGACAGATCGGTTTGGAGAGGAGAGAGGAATTCGAAAATGGAGGATTTGTGCCATTTCTTTCTAGGGACGGGGATTGTACGGGCGACATGTAGCTTGTGAAATTGAATGGTTGGGGTTCAGTGATCGGATAGAGAGAGAGAGAGAGAGAGAGAGAGAGAGAGAGAGAGAGTGGAGGTGCAGCTAGGGCATGGAGGTGAGGAGGTGAGGTGGAGGCGTGAGAGGGAATGAAAGAAAGAAAAAAAAAAAAGACCCGCGTTAATGAAATAGAAAGGACCCGCGCGACTTTTTTGTGCTACGGTTAAATGGAATTGAGCTACGGATTAAATCCGTAGCTATATAGCTACAGCTTTAAACCGTAGCTAAAATCCGCCATGGGCTGTATCCTTTGCTCGATTTTTTAGTAGATGTGGATTGATCCAATGGACCCCAGGAAGCTTGGAGAATAGAAGGAATGAAGCTCAGATGAGCTTTTGTTGGTGGGTTCCGAGGAAGAAGATTGCGGCTGTTTTTCTTCAGGCTTTCATAAGAGCTGGGAAGGAGCTATTTTCACTCCCTTCTTATCGTCAAAACTTGGCTCTTTTAGGCCGTTGGATGAGGATCTAATGACCCAGATACATCATGTTGGTGGGAGGTATTTGCAAACCATTGGCGCAACCAAAACCGGGCGCTGGTTTCTCCTCTGGCATTGAGGAAACCCTAAACCAGCTTCCTATGAATGGACGGTTAGGATTTACCTGGCTTGAATGGTGGAGATGCAGAGATGGGGCGTTACATGGATCGCCAAGTTGGCAACACAACAGTTTCTGTTTCTGGAGATGATGTGTTTGTAGGGCTTATTTGCAGCAAGAGTTGTGCGCATGCACACAAGCTCCGAGGCATGGAATCAATTGGGATTTGGTCAGATGGAGCATCCGCACCAGATGGACAGTTCAGATCGCCTATAGGGCCAGTGTAAGTGGGCCTTTGATTAAAGAAACGGACGTTGTCCATTTGAAGTTCATCGGGCGAGAGTAGAAAAGCAGGGAGAATACTCTCCCTTTTTTGGAAAATTTTCGGTCAACAAGCTTTGACCGATTTTCTTAGAATGGTGCACAGTGAGTGCACATCCCTGCCGTGCACTTACGCTTTGAGGTGGGGTCCATCATGATGATCGTGATAAATCCACTCCGTTTATTCTCCCTGGAGGTTCTAATCAGATCTTTTGACCAAAAATCAGGAAGATCTAAAGTTTAGGTGGGGCCCACAACTTGATTTGTAGTCCTAATGGTGGTTTCCCGTCAATATAATGGTCGGATGACTCCGAAGTTCAACTTCAATGGTTAAAAGGGTCCAAGGGGCCATTTAAACTAGAACTCAATGGGTAGCTTATGGATTATACGACCTATTATGCTTTTATAACATTAAATATCATGTTAGTTTACTAATATCATTTGTTATTATTATTATTATATTACTATTATTATTTTCTAAGTTATTTATCATGGTTTGCATCTTGATCAATGCCATTTATTTACTGTAGGGCTTGATAAGAAAGATTAGATTATTTTAAATTTGTGAGCCATACTTTCTAAATACATAGATTTTTTTACAATCTATGAAGATTTGACGGTCAGATCATTACAAAATATGATCAGTGATGATTCCTAGGATTCTCGGCCTAGTTTAATTGAAAATCATTGGAAAGTTTAGTAATCAAGCGGCCTAATCGTAATGATTAAGTGATGTACATTTGTAGGAGTTTTTAAGTGAACGATGGATCTGTTGATCCAGACCTTAAGACGTAAGATGGATGGTTTGATTAACTTACTTTGTGAATGAAGACAACTCTTAAACATGTGGATTTGTTAGCTCATGTCCTGAAGGTGGCTACGTACGGTTTAATTGTTCATATAGCTCATCATGCGATCCTATGATCAGGTCATTAATAAATAATTTATGTCTACTTGTGTTTGATAAAGGTTACCATATCTCGGGGTCTAACGGTTGGTGTTGCGGTCACTGGTTGGATTGTACACTGTTATGATGTGATTTGGTCAGATGATGGATCTTGATGATCTGGTGCCCAAGATTGATAACATATGGTTCAATATGTCTAATAGGGCAGGGTTTGGACCTTCATTGTCCTTGAGATTTTAGCAACACAATGTTCTTGATGATAAATGCCAATTTTGTGATGAGATGCTTTTTTTCGTCATCGAGACTAATGGTTAGACGACTTGATTTATGAATTAGGGTTGTATTAGACGGTTAAGATGTGCCATTTTGAGGATAAATTAAATGGATAGTTTAATATGTGGATAAGGATCACTTTCAATGGTTGGATTTAGACTGAAATGCACGTGATCGTTTGCTTAAGCTAGGCTTGCATTTATTCTAAATCTGGTTATACGGTAACACTCGAGTACTAGGAAGTATGGGGTGTTACATCTAGTTCATAAATTCATCAAACAGTCCAATATAACTTTTCACCAAAGAGTGGACCGTTACACCACCATAAACATGTTCTAAATTTAAATGAATGCATATTTGGAATATTTAGAATATTCTGAATTTAACGGATATTTTTCTATATTTTTTGACGAAACAAAAAATTGCATCGTTATGGGACCCGTATCGGCCGATATGGGGCATATATGTATCGATAATGGTGGGCACCGTTACGGCCACTGATACCACAGCGGAACACCTTGATATAAGGTGGGGGATCAGGATGAACCAACTGAATGACTAACCAACTCGGAAGTAAAGAAATTCCACCACACATGGTTTAAACTGTCTTCATGAGCAACTGAATGTGGAATTTCAATCCCTTCCATCAACCATCCTCACAAGTGGCATTATTGTAAAGCCATCCCCAGACCTTCCAAATTGTAGATGGAGCATATATCTATAACATCACCGGTTAGGCAATCCCGAACATCCAATTAATGACTTCAAATTGATGCTAGGGGGGCGTTTGGATGTTAAGTTACTTAAGATAAGCTACTTACACCTTAAGTAGCTTATCTTGATTTCTAGTTATTAAACTGAAGTGATTAAGTAACTTTAAAAAAAAGCTACTTATAATTAATCATAAACTAAACAAAAATAAACCCTTATGTTGGTCATCCGAATCCATTGGAAGAAGGCTAGGAACTCTTTCGTAAAGGGCTTCTAAGTGAAGCTCTGCTGGCTTTAGAGGCTGAGGTACTGAAGAGTCCAAACAATGCTAAAGGTTGGAGGTTTCTTGGAATAACAAATGCAGAAAATGATGATGATCAATAAGTAATTTCTTTTAATTTTCCAACATCAAATTCAGGGAAGTTATTTAATTTTCTATGGAATTTCAATGCAGATGTTTGTGTGTGAGCTATGTATGTTCTTTTACCACACTTTTTGTTGTTGAACACCATTCTTAGGATTGTGATGGACCAATTTGTTAAATCTAGCCATTGTGATGCTTGGTGCAACTATGTATTCTAAAATCTTGCATAGAAAATAGAACTTTCAAAATCTTGGTTGATGATAACTCTAGAAATGGTACTAAATGGTCCAATTTCGTTTGCATGTCTGTGTGCATGTGCATGCTCATTTTGTTTCCTTTCTGATGCTTCAAAGTTGCTAATGGGCGCATTTTTTGTCTAGTTATTTTGCCTTGCCTTGTGTTATTGTTTTTCTTAGACTATCAGTGGTCCTAGAATTACAAGAATTTTAGTAAAAGAGCAACTATTGTCTATTGAGATGCTCCTTTTGTCTTTTGTATCTGTAAGCCCCTGCCGTTATGAAATAGGTTTTTTTTTTTTTTTTTTTCAAAAAAGATTGTATTGAATATGGACAAAAATACAATGGATTCGGGTCTTTCGTGGAAAAAAGGACCACAAAAGACCTATCATAAAAGCCGGACCAAAGTAATCACCAGCTAAAAAACAATCAACCCGAGGATATCTTCCTCTCCCTTAACGCACCGAGCCCCACCTTGTCTAAGAAAAGTACACCCTGCACCTGTCTTGGCAGATCAAGAGAACAGGAGAAAACTAACCGAGATTGGGACAAGTTGCCCATCCGAGCAAGAGCGTCAGCCGCGCCGTTCCCCTCCCTAAAAATGTGTGTGAAATTCACCGTTGCGATATTCCGAAGTGAGTCTGTAAGATTTTTCCAACCTTTCCATGCCCAGCCACTCTTAGCCCCATCGATAAAGGCCTTAATCACTACCACAGAGTCTGATTCGATAATGATTTTGGAGAAGCCGCTTTCTAAGCACAAGAAAACTCCATCATGCAACGCCCTGAACTCAGCGCCAGTGTTCGACATCGAACGCCCATAACCATAAGAGAAACCAAAGATAAACTCCCCCTTGTCGTTTCGACAAACTCCGCCGCCCCCTGCGAAGCCCGGATTACCTTTAGAGGAACCGTCTACATTAACCTTAACCCATCCCCTAGGGGGTTTCTGCCAACGGATAACCTCTTGAGTCGTTTGCTTGGTACCAATATTTGTGAGGCCATCCACATTGTGAAGACGCTAGGAGAATCTATTTTTGGCAATCTCCACCGTAGCACATGACAGCCACCAGGAAACTTTTGCTATGATGGACCGGTGGTTCATCAATCTGTCATCGAAAAAGGCCCCATTCCTCGAGCGCCAAAGTTCCCAAAATATATAGGCTGGAGTGAGTAGATGACACTTCCCCTGATTTCGCCTATCCACACATGCGCTTATCCATTGCACGATTCTGGCTTCCATTGTCAACGCCGGACAGATGGAGATTCCCGCCTGCAAACCGAAAAAGTTCAAGACCGATCGCGCAATCTGGCTGTCCATAAACAGATGTGAAAAGGATTCAGTAGCAGGGCCCGTGTCAGAGTCGTCTCTACAGCACAAACACTTTGATGCCAGAGAAACACCTCTTTCCTCGACTGCAGACTAGAGAGGAACAGCTTTTTGAAGAAGCCTCCGAAGGAAAAGAGAAACTTTTGGTGAAAGCAACTTGTGCCAAACCCACCTTGCCCAACCCATTCTGGGACCAGCCTGCCTGTTGACGTTCCACGCAGATTTAACATTAAAAGAACCTGAGGAAGTGAAAGGCCAAATAGGGAAGTCGGGCTCAGCCGAGACGCAGAAGCCATGTTGAAAAATGTAATCAGCCACCTCATTGGGTAGAATGGACATGGCACTTGAAGGCGGAAGAGGGCCCCGAGGGCCTAAAACTTGATTGACCTTTAGAGGATGGATGGTGGTAGCAACCTCAGACGACAGACAATTAAGAAGGGGGCCAAGGCCCGTCCAGTTTGTCTTCCAGAAATCATACTCGCCTGCCCCAACACTCCATTGAACCTTCTCATCAAGGAAAGACATCTTGGAGAATATCATCTTGAGGAAGGGGGAAGCTTTACCTCTGATGACATCAGCTCGCCTGGAATCTTGGGACAGATTATATTTGGTTGCTATAAAGGAGGCCCAGAGATTAGATTCTTTGTGGAATTTCAGGACCTAAGCCATTTTAATACGAAAGGCTTGCAATACTTCTGTAAGTTTCCTGATACCTAGACCACCTTCCTCCTTTGGCATCGTGAGAGTCTTCTAGCTCTTCCAATGGAGCTTGCGCTTTCTGTCGGACCACCCCCAAAAGAAGGAGGCAAACCTTCTGTCGAGATCGGCCAGAACCTGTTTTGGAGTTGAGGCAGCGGTCATAGTATGGATGGGAATGCTACATAGCACATGCTTAATAAGGACCAATCTCCCAGCCTGCGACAGAAATCTGGAAGTCCAACCCTTTATACGGCTTCCCACTTTCTCCACCAAGGGCTGAAAAGTAGAGGACTTCAGCCTACCCACTGACAAGGGGACACCGAGGTAGCTAAAGGAACCTGTGGATCTGGCAATACCAAGCATTGAGCTGAGAGCACGAATCCTGGAAGCTGGGATCCTGTCTGAGCAGAAAAATGAACTTTTGGCTTTGTTAATTAGTTGCCCCGACATCGTCTGGTATTCTTCCAACAAAGCGACGATCTTTCACACCGAAGTTCTTCCTCCGTTAAGAAAAAGGAGGGTATCATCCGCATAGAGCAGGTGAGAAACCTGTGGGCAGCCCCTCGCAAGCGAAAACGGAAGACAACTGGCATTAGACATCAAGTTATGCAGGCTACGGCTCAATACATCAACCCTCAAGATGAAAAGACTTGGCGATAAGGGGTCTCCTTGACGCAATCCGCGTGAGGACTTGAAAAAACCAGACGATTCTCCATTAATGAGAATAGAGAACCAACACGAAGACCAGCAATTCTCAACAATGTTTACCCATTTGTCATAGAAGCCGAAGCGAAACAAAACTTGTTTAAGGTAGTTCCAGTCGACTTTATCGTATGCTTTTTCCATATCCAGTTTTAGCACCACATTACCTCCTTTGGTCTTTCGATTTACCTCTCTGAACAATTCCTGGGAAAGTGCAATATTTTCTGAGATAGCTCTGCCTTAATGAAAGTACCTTGCTCAGGAGATATTAGGGAGGGAAGGAATTTGCTGAGGCGGACCGCAATGATCTTAGAGAAAATCTTGTAGAGACAGTTACATAAACTAATGGGTCTGAAATCAGACCATTTTTTGGGCGCGTCCCTCTTGGGAATCAGACAAATAAGAGAAGAATTAACTGTACGAGGAATCTTTCCACCCTGAAAAAAATATGAAATGGCTTTGTGGATGTCCAAGGCAATGATGTCCCAACAGACGGAGTAAAACACACCAGAGAAACCATCTGGTCCAGGCGCACTATCAACCGGGATAGCTTGGATGGCCTTTTTCACCTCTTGGATGGAAGGCGCAGCCATGAGGAAAAGGTTCATGTCCTGCGTCACAAGCCTTGGTACCAAATCCAGCATATCAGAATTCATCGGGTTGATTCTGCCCTTAAAAAGTTCCTGAAAGTATTTGCTGGCTTCCCTTTTAATATCGTCTATTTCTGTCACGACCGCACCTGATTGGAGTTGAATATTGGATATCCTGGCTCTCCTTTGCCGTTCAGTAGCCGTTGCATGGAAGTATTTTGTGTTGCAGTCCCCCTCAGTTAGCCAGCTTGACCTTGATTTTTGTTGCCAAAAACACTCATGCTTGGTCTCCCACTGATTAAGTTGATGCGAAGCTTCTTGATAACGGTTGTATAACGATGTGTACTCAGCCTGGCTTAGATTAGACTATTGGAGCTGTCGATCAGTTTCTGTCACCTCTGCTTCTGCCATCTTCAAATTCACAAAAATATCACCAAAATTCTCCTTGTTCCATATCTTCAGTTGAGCTTTGACGCTTTTCAGCTTGGCAAGAACATTGAAGACTGGATGATACGATTCGACGCTATTCCAAGCCTCCTTAACTACCTGCAAAAAGGATTTATCAGTAGTCCACATCCTTTGAAATCTAAACGCCTTTGGCGCGCTTGGCGGAGGAGGAGGAAAGGAAAGGAGGAGAGGGCTATGGTCCGAATTCGTTCTCGGAAGATGCTCAACTTGGAAGGTCGGGAAGGATGTTGCCCATAAAGTTGTCCATATTTGTGTGTATTATTCATGTTCATCTGTATAGGAATGGCGAAATGAAATCCTTGGCAACTTTTGTATTCTCCATTCTTTATTATCTTCTCATAAAATGAAATTTTTTAAAAAAAGTTTTGATATTGTTGTCATTCAGCAAGGATATCGTTTTTGAAGCATTCATCTGAAGAAATCCATTTGTATTGCAGGCTATTGCATCAATGATGCAGGCACATGAAGCAGACCCAACAAACCTGGAAGTGCTTCTTGCTCTTGGTGTGAGTCACACCAATGGTTAGTGACTGGTTACCCATGTAGTTGCTGTGTGTAGAAGCTAGCAGACTGTGTTAAAGATGGTCCATTTTACTAAGCCTGTAGTTCTCTAAATTTCTGTTCACAATCATATGCCTGTCTATGGTGGTTGTTACATATCAAAATATCTTTGAGCTTTTTAGACAAAATTTTCTACCACACTTTCTTTTATAATGTTTTAGTTAAATATTGCTATGCATTTGCTGAAAATTTTGTTCTGTAGTTTCTACAACTAGAGATTGAATGCATTGTTGATGGGTATCTCTGACTCGGCGCCTCCCCCTAAATAGGCGCGTGCTAGCTCTCCTGGCTCATCTTTGTATCTCCGGCTTGGCACGCGCCTCCCCCTAAATCGGCTTGCGTGGTGAAATGGCTTAGACTGAAGTTCGGTTGGATCAAGATTAATGTCGATGGGTCCGCTCTACGGAACTCGGGCCCTTCTTGGGGGGGGGGGGGGGTGGGAGGAGGATTGTAAAGGGACCTTCATTTTTGGCTTTGCCTCAGGTTATGGATCGGGCTCTAATTCCAAAGCTGAGTTGCGTGCAGTGTGGGAGGGCCTCTCTAAGTGCGCCAACATGGGATACACTAAAGTGGAGGTTGCGAGCGACTCCAAATGCATCATGGGGATCCTCTCTAACTCCCCTCTTCCTGCTTGGCCATTATGCTACTAGTGCTCGAGGGTCAGGTTATTGCAGGATGTGTTGGATATTTCCCTTTCCCATACCCCCAGGGAGGCGAATGCGGTTGCCAACAATCTGGCTCGTCGGGGTAGTGCTACCTAGTCCAACTCCTTTGCCTCTCAATCCGAGCTGCCCACCATTACTAATGGCCTTCTTTTCTTAGATAGGGTAGGCTTAGGTTATGTGACGGAGGGTTAGTTCTCTGTATCTATTACATGATAGGTGAGGCATCGTCCTTTTTGTGATGCCCACCCGAAGGCATTGTATCTTTTCTCCATCATTTATATAGATACTCTTTTGAAAAAAAAGAAGCTAGAGACTGAAATGGTATGATATACATTAACAAAATGTCGTGCTTTTGTGGCGCACCAGTGCTAGTGTTACATTGAGTACTCAAAAGAACTTGCTAAATCAACTTGACTCAATATTGACTGATGTCCATAGCAGGTGCTAACCAGCTTTATAAAATCCAAAATACTAGATTGAGTACTCAAGCATTTAGTCTGAGTCAAGTTTTGAGTTTTTAAATCTTGGATGTGAGGTCCTAATTTCATTAACTTACAATGAATGTATAGTGTTTAATGATATTCATATATAAGCTGCTTTTTATGAAGATTTCATATTTCAAATTATGACTAGCATGAAATCGGTTGATTCACTTTGCGAGACTTTGCGACTCTGCAGAGTTGGAGCGATCAACAACATTGAAGTATCTTTATAGCTGGCTTCAGCATCACTCAAAGTATGGGGCACTTGCACTGCCAAAGCAGCCTGCTTCTCTATTATGATTTTTTTTAAAAAATGTTGGTTCTCGTTATTTGTATTTTTTTACATTATTTATTTGTATTTTTATCCAATGGCGTCTCAAAGCATTCTTTGGTAAGAACGCTATTGTTGATTCTTTGACCTGAGTTATTCGAAGTTTAAAAAAAAAGAAAAAAAAAAGAGTTATTTGAAGTACATATGCAAGATTGTATTTTTTTAAAAATCTATTATAGATATTTTATTTTTAAAGAAAAACTTTTATTGATGTTCTGGTACAAGAATAGATTCAATAAGGAGTTTTGGTGTACAAATTTGTTCGGCATAAGCAATCACAATTGAAGCTGAGGGACAAGAACATAGTAGTCGTCGCACTACAAGGTGAAAGATGTGTATTTACTTCTTAGATATATAGAACAAACTGAAGAATGCTCAATTGAAGTTCTTTATTTTCAAGGATAAGTTATGCATTTGAATTTTTATTTATACAGATTGTCGATAAGAATGCTCAAAGCAAAATACATAGCTACTATTTTTGTAGGCATTGCAGTAAAATTACATGGAATTGTCAGTGGCAGTTGTAATAGTATTCACTATCATCCTTGCATCTCTGGTATTTCATCTTGCAAGAAGCAAATGTGTGCACCATGAGTTTTATATAAAATCTAGAGGTTTAGTTCATTTTGCTCATGGAAATCTTAAACATACTACTATTGTAGGTACCCTCGTCCAATGCTCAAGAATGTTTGATCAACTGGTGGGTCAAAGCTCAAGCTTGTCCAATCAACTGGTGAGTCATACATGTACATTGAGTGTGGACCATTAGTAGCATCTTTTTAGTGTCCATTTCTTTGGCTTATGCATAACTGATGCGATGAGCGGACTAACATGATCTTTGGACCAGGGTGTCTGCATAGCAGGGCTTGCACGATGAGCAGCTTGAATGTCACACACGTGTGTAGTGAATGATCTACAAGTTCCATTAGTATTTATCTAATTTAGGTGGCCAAAATAAGTCGTAGTTGTTCACAACCGCAAGTGTAGGGTCGCGATGTAGCAATAATCTCGGTAAGACCGAGGTCGAATCCACAAGGATTGAACCTTGTACGTATTTTGAAAGTAACCAGAACTAGAACTAGACAAAGATGTAATCTAAATTAGGGAACTTTAAGGGAATAATGGTGAAATCTTAATCTAAATTAGGGAAGACGTAATCCACAATATGATGGAATTAGGTATTACCCCAGCCCGACCTTAATTAGCTTGACCAAATCTACTTCCTTACATGACATTGATTGGGTACCATCCCCACTTGTGGGTGTGGATTCTATGGTGACCCTGCCAGTACCAATGAATATCTATGATGAACTGACTTGGCAAGATTTGATTGGTCCATGTGCCAATGTCAAGGAGGGGCCCACTTAAAACATGTTTGAAAGTTGTTAGGTTGAGTTTGAATGGGTCCTATCTTTGGCAGCAACACATGGCCAATCAAATCCTCCCATGTTGGATGACCATATATGATGGTGGTGGCAGCGTAACCATGTAATTTGTCTCTTTGCTTGGATTAAGCTCCCTTTGTCCTTGATGTGGTGAGATTTGATTGGATGACAAGTCGCTACCATGAATGGCGCTAATGTAATGCATGCTAGAAAGTTGTTCCATTGAGTAGATCAGGTCATCTCTACTGTGGCCTGCCGAATTAAATCTTACCACATTAGGGTGGAGGTAACTCGATCCTGGTGAGGACATGTCCCAACTTTCAAATATGCTTTGAATGCTAATGAGAATTGCATGGTGACCCAAACACCACATAGTGCCTAGGTGTTGGGCTCAATTTGATTTGTCCAAGTGCCATTATATGGGGTGGATGCTGATCGAGCATTGCCCTTACCTGTACAAACATTAGTATATATATAGGCACGACATTATAGGCACAACATGGTAGGATTTGATTGAACGGTAAGCTGTTGCTAGAGATGGGGCGCACATAAAGCATATTTGAGAGCTATCCGGTTGAGTATGTACTTGATCCCTCCGATCAATCCATATTATGGTCGGATGGAGCTCATTTCAAGGGGGCATCCACAATTTACAAACATGCTTTGCATGGGGACTCGGATTACATGCATGGTGAATCCAACACCACATATATTGGTGAATTCAACACCACATATATCTCGATAGTCATGGCATGTGGTGGGATTTGATTGGGTACCTACAACTTTCAAACATGCTTTGGGTGGGGGAGCTCGGTCTATGTAGGGATGCGTCATGTTTGAAAGTTGGTCCGTCGAGTATACATTCGACTGACCCATCTTTGACAACAGCTTGCCGCATAATTAAATGCCACCATATTGTGCATGTAGCAACATCAATACACTAGCGACAATAGCTAATCTGCATCTTTTCGTGGTTGAGCACATCCTCAACCTAACAACTTTCAAACATGCTTCACATGGCCCCATCGCTGACAATGGCGTGTGCCCTAAGCTTAGTCCTAACACCACCAAGGAACATGCTGTTGGGGTCGGAAGTAGATTGCATGGTATATCAACCCTCGACATGGTGTTTTATCATTGGCATGCAAAAGCTTTCAGAGTGGGCAACAACTTTCATTACTTTCTGTGGTGTGGTACACTTGAGCTTTGGATCTTCCTCATTCTTTGGCCTGTGCCCTTATAATGTTCTTGTAAAATAGACAAATGGTGTGAATATAATGCATACATCATGGTTAGGCCTATGGTCGCAGTCACCACTCAATGCGTGTTCCATCTCTGACACTGGCCTCGTCCAATCAAATCTGAGGATGCTCTAGATTCATGCGTTTTTATCCATGTAATCCATCCATTTTGCCAGCTCATGATTATTGGGTACGAGTCTATGAATGTGGCAGATCCAAATTAAGCTGGTGGACCACCCCATAGGGAACGGTGGGGATGATGATGCCCACTGTGATGTTTATTTGCTATCCAACCTGTTCATAAGGTCACATAGACCAGTATGAAGGGAAAACACAAATATCAGCCAACTTCTGCCTTAAGAAGATTTCAAAAGTTGGCGTTCAATCCCTACTGTTTCTTGTGGTGTGGTCCACTTGAGATTTGGATCTACTTATTGTTTGTCATCATATCAAAAAATAAGTAGGCAAAATGGATGGACAGTATGGATAAAACACATACATCGCAGTGGACCCATCAAAGCTTGGGTTAGCTCCTGCTCTGGCGCTGCTGCGTCCGCTGTGATGTACTCTAGCAAACCTTTTACTCGTGGAAGCAATGCTGAAAGCCAACTCGGACGAGAACACTTTTCGGATATTGCCTTCCCATATGGAGTGTGCAAAATCCAACCGTTCATCATGTGTGGTCCCATTGTATGGGCAAAGCATACATCTTAATCATATGGGCTACAAATATATTGTCATTTCTGGTCCTTTGGTTAATTTCTATGCCTGGCATTATTTGTAAGCATGTGTACCACCTAATTACAATACGAGTCTACTTAGTTGAGTGAGCATTTGTGCACATCTGATTAGCATCCCGGAGATGAATGAGCAATCTGAACCGTTGATCTGATGAAGTCTATGGTGCATAGAAGATAAATAGAAATCTTCCTGTATTGGAATGATCTAAAACATGGATCAATAGGCATGACGCTTGGATCAATCAACAATAAATAAAAGTTTGATTTGAAGAATATACAAAGGCCCAATGTCTGAGAATTCCAGGCCATCCCCCATCAACCGTGGAAGTCATCAAAGATCTACAAAACCAGTATAGTGGTTGGGATTGTTGCTATGGTGGACAACCCTTGGGTGGGGATGTTGCTGCGGGTCGGACGCTCGAGGATATCACTCGATTGGGTGCAATTTCAGATGGGTTGGATAAAATGACTTGTTTGCTGATCTGGTCCATTTGCACCCTTTCTGGATATATATATATATATATATATATAAAAGGAAGATTTCATTACTGAGGAAGAAATACAAGCCTATTTCGGCCGAAGAACTGCCTATCATATGCTATACATGTAAAGAGATCATATGCTATACATGTAAAGTATGAGGACCATTTCTAATGTAACCAAGCCCTGTTTTATCCAATGAAACCTGACCCCTGATCAAGCGAGGGAGGGAAGCCAGACCTTGGAAGAAGGAGTTAATCTGCTTTGTGCTGCCAATCTTAGCCAAACTATCAGCCAGGCTGTTTGCTTCCCGAAACACATGGCGAATCCAAAAGTTCCCCTGAGAGGAGAGATGTTTAATCTTGGTCTGCCAGTAAGACCACTTCCAGGAAGGCTCGGAACCTTTGGTTAGGCTGGCCACCACCCAACTAGAGTCCGAATCAATGATGACGTTAGAGATCTCGAGAGCCAGGCAAAATTTTATGCCGTCATGCACAGCACGAATCTCCGCCGTGTTGTTGGTTGCAGAACCGTATCCACAGGTAAAGGCGAAAACAGGGTCGCCATGGTGATCACGGCATATCCCACCCCCACCCGCAGGGCCAGGATTGGCCAGAGCTGAACCATCCACGTTCAGTTTGTGAACACCAACAGGTGGCTTGATCCACTTGATAATGGAGGAGGGGCGGGCAGGAAGATGAGCGTAGGAGCCAGCGTGAGAAGCAGACGCAGGGGCAGGAGAGGAATGGGTCCGGAGGAGGAATAAATGGTCGAGGTGGGGGAAAATGGTATGCAACCACCATCTTACTTTCTGAAAAATAGCAACAGGTGGCTTGGATATATATATATATATATATATATATATATATATATATATATATATATATATATATATATATATATATATATATATATATATATATATATTATTAACTTCTTTGAAAGAATCTATTAATATGGGGCCCAAAGTTAGAGTACAGCACGTGGGTTGCAATTGTGCAAATTCAAGGTTAGAGTGTCCTTACTCTTGCTCCGATGGTAGACTCACAAGAGTTTCAACACTAGGTCAAGGGTTGGAGTACCTATAGGTGGTGAAATCCTACTACTGTGTGAATGTGCGGTTGTGTTTGTTTTTTTTTAAAAAAAAAAAAAAAAAAAGAGGTTAGAGGATACCCACACCCAAACCTATTATGCTTTGGCTAAGGGTAAAGACCCATGGGCCAGACCACATGGAAGGCCCACCCTGAACATCCCACCCTACATGATTTGATCCCTGATGGGCTAGGCATGATATAAAAATAAGTTGAGTACGTCCATCCCATCAATGCTCATTTACACCCCTACTAGAAGTGGACTATTAATAATATCAATGTATTCGAGCCATGATACTCCTTGCATATGACGCACAGTATATTCTCTGATCTTCATCCCAACTTGGACTTTTCATATTTTTAAATTTTGTAATTGACATCATATTTTTGTTAGATATGGTATATAGTTTGGGTTGATTTCATATGATAAGTCATTATACTCATTGCATCATATGCAAGGAGTATAATGGCTCGAATCCATTGATATTATTAATGATCCACTTCTAGGAGTGTAAATGAGCAGTGATGGGATGGGCTGGACTTATTTTTATACCATGCATAGGTTATATAGTTGGGTTGATTCATATGATAAGTTAATTAGTGGTGCCGATTCCTCTTTAATTATCTATCTATACATTTGAGAAATCGTGTAAAACAATATATATTATCCAATCCAGTGACTCAAGTAAACACGTGTAATAAACTGATTTTTTTGTAGTAATTGGATTCAAAATTCATTTTTTTCCATAGATGATTAATATATCATGTGCACGGGATGTTCTCCATGCAACTTAATATGTAGTTTTTGTTTGAAGCATAACCGTTTACCTATGTGCCTTACCTTTACCCCAAAGCCCAAAGAAAATTGGGTATATGAGGCTAGGTATCCTCTATTGGAATTATAGGCCATGTACAACATAATTCTTCCATCAGTCAATTTAACAATTGATTTGGATCAAATGCTTGTCCGTCAGAGTTTGACACATGCAGTTGATGGCTGCACATAGTTTTATGGGCATAAATTACCTCATGCAACTCTAATTAGAGTTGTACTGGGAGATGGATTCTCTCCCAGTGACAAGATTAAGGAGACGTGGGCTTGGAAGGGTGCTACGATGGGTGGGATCTTCTCATATCCTGCTTATAAGGAAGTGTTCGGTACTCAAATGTACACATTACTACATGCACGTTTCTCTTCCCATTGGGGAATGGGAGAGCATAGGTGTGATAGAGATGAAAGACTAACGAGATTTAATAATCTTGACAAAGCGCAATGGCTAATCAAGGTATGTATACAAGACACTTGTATAGCCCGGATTTGATGCTAGTATCGATCATGGAATTCGTTGTGATTTATCCTATATGTGGTATCAGAGATGCACTATGCATCGATGTTGGGCATTGTTTTGTATTTTAAGAGATAATTTTCATACTTGATTGGAGGTTTTTGGATCTCGACAGCAAACATGAAATTCGAATTGAAATCTCTTGCTGTCTCCGAAATCCGATGAGCACCATGTTTGGCAGACTACCGAAATCAGATGTGATTTGGTAATCCCGAACCCTATTTGTCGATCAAACCATAGACCCTGAGACTCTGGCCGAAGCACTGTTTTTAAAAACCCTACCTGTCTTTGAGATAGGGAAGCCTTCATTGTCGGCCAGAGCAGTGGAACGAGGGGCCATTGTCGGTATTCCGTCATAAAAGGGAGAGGTTTGAAATCCTGAACGTGTGGACAACTAATCACTACCGACCCATGGCAGATTTCATCCTCCTCAATGATTGTTGACAATCTAATTGTGCAGCATTATCATTGATAGAAAGCCTGACATTAAGCTTGTCGTATCCATTAATGGCAGTACCAAGCTACATAACTCACAAACCATTAAAAACCTGATCTAAAGTGACAGCAGCCATGGTTGTCCTCATCAAACCTTAATCTTCTTCCATGTTGATGATGAACCCTGCAGTGGCGTGGTGGCATTGTGCTGTACGAATCCATCCCTGGGGATGGAGATTATGGTGGTGATGCTGCTTGATTCAGGCAAGCGGCTACAGGTTCTGAAGAATCGTGGTCCTGCTGCACCCACCGGAGTCGGCGATTGGTGAATGGGTTTCTTAGCAAGATGGTGTTGCAAGATGGTGGTTGTCTTTCATTTTTTGCTTCAAATGAGGTCCTAAAAGGGCACGTTGTGCTTTAACATAGGGTGCCCGAGTGGGATCCACAGTCATTAAGTGATATCCATAGTGGGCCAGGTGGGATCCACCGTCACCAAGTGGTATCTATTGTGGGCCAGGTGAGATCTATAGTGCGTGAGTGGGATCAACACGAGTTGAAGGATCCACAGTGCCCACGTGCAATCCATAATAACAAATATTAAAGAAAAACACGTTCACACTATGTATTTTTACCTCTGTCCACTGTATCAGTTGCATACCCTTCAAGGAAAACTTGAAAATTTTAAAATTGGTCAGCGGAATAAAGATTATGGTCGGATTAAAGGTGACGTCACCTTAAAACATTGCTAGAATGTCACCTAAATGAAGATATTGTCACATACTATTGGAGTGGGTCCAAGGAGGTAAAAGCAACGGTCTTTGCTGCTTTCTTCAGTGGTGGTGGTGGTGGTTGACTTCAATCCCTACTGTGTGGTCCACATGAGATTTTTATCTACTTCCTTTTTTGGACCATGCTCTAAAATAAGCTGGATAAATAAATGGATGACGTGGATATGCAACACATACATCAAGGTGTGCCCCACAATCAGGACCGCATCCACTTGGTTGGATCTTGGTTAGCACTTGACCTGCATACGTTGTGAAGGTCGATCGTCAATTTAGAAAGAGAAATCATTAGAGAAATCATCAGAACCATGGATAGGCTGTTTAGGCTCCGCTCATTGCTTCCAAGAGAGTGAGATGTATGTTTACCATGGACAAAGCAGACATGAGAACCTTTCATCGGGGACAGTGATCCCAGCCATGGAGTTTATTTCCTTACCCTGTTCCAGTCTTGTACTGTAGTTTGTCGAGGCTCATAACATATCTGCACTCTCTATCATAGCATTTAGTTCGTATCTTTAATACATTTTCTAGAGGCATATGAAGAGTCATTTTGTGTTGCTTTGCAGTCATCTTGCCTCGGTGGAGTTTAGATACGTGTTCGTGTTCAGGGAGGGTAATGCTTCGGCCGATGCGCTCGCGTGATGGAAGTGTGTCCCAAGTTTGTTTTCTTACTTTTTGCAGGGCGGATTTCCCTCAACAAGTGAGGGGTTTTCTCTTCCTTGACAATGTTGGTCTCGAGTTGATCAGAGAGAGGAAGAATTAAGGCCTTAGTCTCTTTGGTTGTTCCTTTGTTTTGTATCTTTCGGCCACGGGGTCCTGGCTTCTTTACGATAGGTCTTCTGTAGGTCCTTTTTTCCTACGGAGACCCAAAAATCTGTAATCTTTTTGTCCAGAAGTGAAATATACCTTTCTTTTAAATTGTTTTTTTTACTGACGATTTGCGATATGGCATTGGGGCCCGTAGCTCGTTTATGCCCTCCATCAGCAGTTGCAGCTTCTCTATCAGCTATGTGATATGGCAACTTGTGCTTGCAGAGTCTCTAGAATCGTTTGTAACAGCTCACCTTGTGTCTGAGTAGGTCCTTGCCCTGGGCAGAGGCAACGTATTTCTTCATTTCCCTGCCTTAGTCTATTATTGTAGCCCGCCCTGAGCAGGCTGTTTTTCGTCAGGTTCTTGCTGTCAAGCGATGGTCTCTTTGCTTCTCTAGGTGGATGGGGGAATGTTGTTTCTGATTCACTTTTGTCATTTTCGTCATATCTATAGAGGATGGACAGTCGTTGTTTAGGGGAGATGTTTTCTACCTCTTCTCACGAGAGAGGCAAGCTACGAGTTCACATCCAGCTCCTTGTCAATCTGTCACTAAAGTTCCTCTAAGTGGGAGGAGAATGATGTTTGCAGGTGATTGACAGTGGGTCTTTTAGTGATTTTCTGTGATGTTGCATTTTCGAGTTAACAAGTTTGCTTGCTTTAAGTGATTGCTGAGCTTGTTAACTATTCCTGATGATGGTTGTTTGAATTTAAGGGTTGGAGTTGTTGTCTAATGTGGCTAGTGTTTTATATTTGTTGTGTTGGCCTCCAAGCATCCTACTTGATCCATCTTTGTTTTATGGACGCTGCTAGAGGCTGCTAGTATTATCAAATAACCACTTTCTCTAAAAGCTCAAGCTGTCAGAGTGTGGTGTATCAATGTATATCAAGGGACTTTATCACTTCAACACTATACTGACAAAGGTGGAGGGACGCTCACACCATAAATAGGCCGGGCTTGATTTCTCGGTCCCTAGGTCGGACCTGATTTTCCTGACCCCCGTGGGAGAATAATATATTAGTGAGTTATATTTGCTACTCTTGAGATTCGAACATAGGACCTTGCTCTTTGATACCATTAAGAAAGGCTGACTTGATATCTAACTAAAAAACTTGCCAACTTCTTTGAGCCGCCAAAACCAGAACAGTTCTAATAGTATCAATTTTAGAAACCGATGCAAAAGTTTCAAAGAAATCAATACCTAGCTATTATGCATATTTCTTTGCAACCAGACGAGCTTTATGCCTTTTGCAGGGACCCATCGGAATTAAACTTTGATTTGTATATCCATTTGAGTCCAATAGCTTCTTTACCGGAAGGCAAATCCACCAATTTCCATCTGTTATTCGTCACAATTGCTTCAATCTCTTCGTTCATCGCTTAACACCATTCCTTTTTTTATTACTACATCTTTAAAACAAGTGGGCTCCATAGCAAAACAAGCAGATTCACATGAATCATATATATCGGCAAGACTTCTTTCCCTTATAGGAGTTAAATCAGAAGATGAACTAGATGACTCGCTAGAATTTTACGGAGGATTCACATGAGTAGGTGGTTCAAAAGAAGAGCTTTCATCTTGTACACACAAAGGAACATGCTCTTCACTTTGCCACTTCTGCAAGCATCATTTTTATTAAATATTACATCTCGGCTTATAATTAATTTTTTAGAAATAGGGTCATAAAGCCGATAGCCTTTTGTCTCCTCATTATAGCATATGAAGATGCACTTCGTGCTTTTGTTATCTAACTTTTGCCTTTTTTTCAGAAGGTACAAATGCATAGGCTATACAACCAAAAATCTTTAAATGACTTACCCCACGTTTCTTTCCGCTCCATGCTTCATAAGGAGTTTTTCCTTTCACTGCTCTTGTAGGAAATCGATTGATCAAATATACAGCCACTGAAACAGCTTTTGCCTAGTAGTTATTTGGAAGGCCTTTGTCTATCATTGCAATTACCAATGAAGCTGAGTATATTGCAGCTACAATGACTGCATGTCAAGCAATTTGGCTCCGAGAAACAAAATGATGCGACATGGATGTTTTGTGATAACAAGTCTACCATTGCAATTACCAAAAATCCAGTACATCAAGGAAGAACCAAACACATCGAAATTCGTCATCAGTTCATCCGGGAAGTCGTTGCTAGAGAAGAAGTGGTGCTGAAGTATTGCAACACTAAAGATCAATTGGTAGATATTTTCACAAAGCCGTATCAGAAGAAAATTTGAAGAAATTCCACTACATGATGGGAGTACAGCCACAAGTTTGAATTAAAGGGGCGTGTTAGATATAATTCAAATTGAGTTCATGTATTTTGGTATTTTTGAACAAGTGACCTATAGGTCCAGGTGTCTAGTGTGTTGGAAATGTTCAAAGTTTTTGTTACTATTCTACAGGGGTTGTTGGGATAAGTTAGAAAAAAAGTAGTATGTGGTTATGCTAGCTATGGAGTCTATTTAAGTGGTTTTTCATGTATTAAAAAAATTGTGTCTGTAAATAATTTTTTATTAAAGTTTCTTAAATCTATCTCTTCCATCCGTATTTCCTACATTGTGGTATTAGATCAAGGTTAGATTAATACTTATAGAAGGTAGCAAAGCAACAGCTAGGTAAGTGATTTTATTGTTCTTCCTCAAGCATCATGGCAGGTAATATGAATATAGTTAGTGGATCTCAGCTGAATGTTCCAATCTTCAATGGTAGTAATTATCCATTTTGGTGTATCAAGATGAAAACTCTATCTATTTCTTTTGATTTGTGGGATTTAATTAAAAATGGATATGGAGATCTTGTTGAACAAGAGAGAGAGAAATGGTGAACTCGTTCTGCTTGTTTTGCGTGTGTATAGACCAGGCAAGAGTAGGGATTGTTGAGAGATGGGGCTGCTTCGAGAAGCTTGTAGCCCCTGGCTTGAATTTCCTCAACCCATTCCTTGGCCAATGGATCGCTGGCATCCTCTCTACCCGCCTCAGCTCTCTTGACATCTATGTCGAGACCAAGACCAAGGATAATGTCTTTGTACAGCTACTTTGCTCCATTCAGTATCGGATGGTCAAGGAGAACGTCGACGATGCGTTCTATGAGCTGTAGAACCCCAAAGAATAGATTTAGCCTCACGTGTTTGATGTTGTCCGAGCTCATGTCCCAAGAATGACATTGGATGAACTCTTTAAGCAAAAGAGTGAGGTAGTAAAAGTTGTATTGGAGGAACTTGAAAAGGTGATGGGAGCATATGGCTATAATATAGAGCAAATTCTAATGGTCGATATTATACCAGATGCCTCTGTGCGCAGAGCCGTGAATGAGATAAATGTAGCCCAAAGGCTTCAGCTTGTAAGCGTGTACAAAGGGGAAGCAAAGAAGGTGCTTCAGGTGAAGAGAGCCGAAGCAAAGGTAGAGGCCAAGTACCTTGTTGGTATTGGGGTAACACGTCATCGGCAGGCAATCATGGATGGACTGAGGGACAACATCTTGAACTTCACCGACAAGTATGTTATTTCTATAGGAGTTTGAGTTCAAGCTTGTGGAGGTTACTGGAGGTTGTGCTTTTAAGGGTTGGTTTGGAGTCTGCCTCAGTATTTGGGCTGTTTAGTGGGTTGTTTGATATGCAAAGGTGTTGTCGTAGAATGGTAATTCATCTGCATTGGAACCCATGTTTTGGGTTGTCCAATTGTTGGATTCTAAGGCTATTTTATGAGTATACAATTGTTATTGGTTTTTTATGAATGCAACATGGATCGTTATAGAATGGAACTTCATTGCCCAGGTTCTTGAGAAATTTGGGTTTGATCACCTTTGGATCACCCTCATACAGCGATGCTGGAAAGATGTATGGTTCTCTATTCTTATTAATGAAAGAAGTTTTGGTTTCTTTCAATCAAGCAGAGGCCTAAGACAGGGAGACCCGCTATTGCCATCCATATTCATCATAGCAGTAGAGGTCTTCAGCAAAGGTGTGCACAATCTGTTCTCTTCACGGAGCTAACAACCATTCAAACTCCCCCAATCTCACCCTAGGATTTTCCATCTATTTTTTTTTGCTGATGATGCTATTCTATTTCTTAATGGCAGGCAGTCTAACATGAGTGTTCTTCTCAAATTTATTCGTGAGTATGAAAATGCATCAAGCCAGAAGGTTAACGCCTCTAAAACTTCATTCATCATCCCCAAGAAAATAGCCAAAAGCAAAGCCCAAAGGCTGTGCAATCTCATGGGTTTCAGACAATCTTTCATGCCATCTGTTTACCTTGGAGTTGCTCTGACCAAGGGAAGAATCAGCAGCTCCCTTCTCCAGCAGCTCATCCAAAAAATTATAGGCAAGATTGAAGGTTGGAAGGCTAAACTTCTTAAACCAGCAGCGAAACAAGTGTTAATCAATCATGTGTTGACCAACATCCCTATTCACATTCTGTCTACCATCATCCCTAAATCGGTAAGTAAAGTATTGGAAAGAGCTCTTGCTAACTTCTTTTGGGGTAGCTCGGAAGGTTGCAACAAAAGGTACTGGGTCAAGTGGTCGAGGCTATGTGCCCCTCTTCGGGAGGGCGGTCTTTGGATCAAAAGATTCGAAGACATGATGGGCGCCTCCAGAGCCGAAATAGGTTGGCAAATGTTGTAGGGGTCGTCTTTGTGGGCCAACTTCATGGTGGAAAAATATTTTCAGAAAATTATAAACAACAAAGGGACGATTGGCTCTGCTATTTTGTCAGACTGGAATGACATTTTCAGAGCATTACCATTTGTTTTACAACACTGTAGATGGCTCGTCAGGGAGGGCAACATCAGCTTTTAGAACCAGAACTAGTCAAGAGGTGGAATTCTCGTAGGAGCTGCATTGGGGCAAATCCCGCATCACATGCTGAATGCCATGGTGAAATATTTCAGTCCTCAAATCGGTAGATGGAATCTGTTTGACATCCAACACATCATTCCTCCCACTGCATTGAAGTCCATCGCAGACAGCCGAGTATTGTTGTCTAACAGAGCAGACAAGCTGATTTGGGACCTATCTTCTTCTAGTAAATTCTCCTTGAAGTCTGCTTGGAATGGGATCAGACATCATCATCCTTCATTGGACCAAGTGGCTTTGAAACATCTTCTCCCTCCGAAAGTGGCGATCTTTGTTTGGAAAACATTACATAGAGTTGTTCCGGTAGACGTAGCTGTGCAACATTTTGGTGTCTCCTTAGCATCCAGATGTGAATGTTGCGACCCCAATCCCAGGCATCATATCATCTCTCCGAACCCTGCGTCCGCTTTTGCTCATCATGGGATGGGAACCTTGCCCAATGGACCACCTATTACTCTCGTCAGTCAGATGGGTTATTTTTCAAACAGGGGATTCTAGCCCTGCCCAGGCCTTGCTCACCTCCACTCATCTAAGGAGAATCTCGATCATCTCTTCTGTCATGGCAGCGTTGCAACCAAGGTTTGGAGTTATTTCAGCAGCCTCCTTGATATCCCCTCTATCCCCAATCAAACCATTCATCAGAAGATCCATCAGTGGACTTCCAAGGCCATTCGAAAATCTAAAATCACATCCCTAATTGGAATCGCATCCTGCTTCATAATCTAGGAATTATGGCTTAGCAGAAATGTGACCAGATTTAAAGGCCACAAGATGTCAGACATTGACATCATCTCACGTTGGCTAAGAGAAGTTGGCTTACCTATCCCTGGTCCGATCAAGAACTCTTTGGCTGAAAGCATTATTCTCAATACTCTGAAGATCGACACATCTTTTTCGCTCCCTGCTGGTAAAAATCTTATTGTCAGATGGTCTAAACCTCCAGAAGCCTAGCTGAAACTAAACACTGATGGTTCTTCAAGAGGTAACCCGGGCGAGAGCGGAAGAGAAGGAGATTGCAGGGATCATCTAGGCAAGATGATATTCGCCTTCCACAGATACTATGGGACTGCATCTAATATGATAGCGGAAGCTCAGGCTGTCCTAGATGGAATAAACATTTGCTTCTCTCTCGGTTTAACTAACATCATTGTTAAAATTAATTCAAAACTCATTACGGATTCGGCAAAGGACCCGCTAGCTCCTAATCCTTGGAAAATCTGGTACAGGATGGGAGCTATTTAGCAAAGACGGCGATCCATGAAGCTTATCTTCAACAATATTTTTCGGGAGGGGAATTCGATCGCCGACGCATTGGCTAGGATGGCTAGCGAGGGTTGCCTAGACCAAATATTCAAAAACAGTGCAGATCTGCCGAGGAATGTCAAAGGGGCTCTAGTGTTAGATAATGTTAGTTTAGGAGCTATCAGATTCCCTTGATCTCAGCCCCGTTTATAAGTTTTTTTTTTTTTTTTTTTTTGGGACCCTTTGCCTAGCCTAGCTGTTGTCTATGTGATAGGTGTGGTCCATTCCTTTTTGTTGGGACTGACCCGAATGGCTATAAATTCTCGTGATTGAATGAAATTCTCATGGCAAAAGCTCACCTTTAAAAAGAAAAGAAAAGAAAAGAAGGGTTGATAGGTGTTGCCTTCTGGGTATTTTCCTTCTTCGGAGCTCTGTGGTAGCTGTTTCAATGTTTTGGAGCTCCTATCCTTAGCGTCGGGGAGCGGGTTGTCACGCCCCAAACCCGGAGATTAGATTCACAAGAACCCTGATCGCCGAATCCGGTGCCGACAGCCTCCGTAGTACCCCATTCTCGGTTCCCAGCGCCTATGTACCAGATTCCGATCCTGGGATCCTACAAGGAGGATTTTTTTTGTGTACATTTATCTCGTAATAAGCATAACCACAAGTATACCCAAATCATAAAGGCAACATCATCATCACATATCCACTAATATAAACTGTTGAATACAGTACTGAAAGGGAAATACATATGATAAAATCAAAACTCCATAAGTCCGCTGCACGCTCGAAGCCCAATGCTGCTGCAACCTAATGTCACCTGCACGCATCTATCGTGCATAAGCTTATAGAAAGCTTAGAGGGTGGTGTAAGTGTGTGTACAAGGTAAGTGTCAAGTATTTAACGCAATGTCATAATCGTACAAAATCGAAATAAACGCAAGGTCATGAATCATACATTATCAGATTAAGCGAAAATACTGACAAGTTCATAAGTCAAGTAATATCAAAATACGCAATACAGATCAACCATACAAATGAGGAACAATATCAGAATACGCAATACAGATCAACTATACAAATGAGGAACAATATCAGAATACGCGATACAGATCAACTATATAAATGAGGAACAATATCATAAAGAGTGAAATATCAGATGTTATATCTAAACCATATAAATGCAGAGATACAGGTAACCCAAAATGCTATATGCCGCGGATGTAATGCAATATGCAGTGCGAATGGAATGACCATGCTAGAGTGTGAAGTCAGGATGATAGTACGTAGTATCGCAGGCTACGGGGTCCATCACAAGGGACTTCTATCCAAACTAGTCCCATACCTCAATTTGGATAGTCAGACTCAATGTGGTAAACTCCTGATCTCAGGTTAGTCACGCGCCCCAACCGAAATCCTGGCCATTGCGAAGGTACGCGTAATAAATAGTTGCGCACCACCAGCCCGAGTGGATAGTGAATGAATGAATGAATGAGTACGCAACTCTTACTCAATAAGTCCACATATCAATACGGTTCCTCTCTAGGATCATCACCGGGGTTTAGTACACTCCAAATGGCACTGCCGCTCTCCCAGCCGCACAGTCCAAGTGAGCGTAAGAAACCTCACTATCTGCCTAGCCAATAGTCTGCCAATACCTATCCGGCACGTCGATAGCGGACCCATTCCTCGAGCTGGTCAGACTCAGCCTAGCAATGCCCCTTACGCTCGGGCGGGTAAGGCCACACCCCCTCCCAACCGACTACGACACAGTGGGAGATGCGGCCTCCTGGTATTCGGCACTCGGGCGCTCATGTATCCACTCGGTCTCGATGTTGGGGCGTCTCTTGGCCCGGAGGTTTAGGGATTTTCACCCAGGGACATCTATGGTGCCCGTATGCTAGAACCAAATATTTTCGATGTCCATCCGGCCATCCACGATATGCCTGTGGAGGCTACGACCCTGATGTCGCTAGGGCGTACAGTAGTCATATCACCAAATGCGTGATGCATGAGTCATACAATCCAGTTATACATCAATCCTGCGCATGTCGTGCGCTCATGTGAGATAACCTCCATCTATCAGGGAGTCTCATATCAACCTGCCCAATGACACATGAATGCTCAATCATATCTCATAACAAATATGCAGATGATGCGTATGTGCATGTATCATGATGCTATGCTGTCACATACTCATAATCGGTACCAATAACCGGTATCGACAATCGACCTCGACAACGTGGACATTTAACCAACATTGCCCCCGAGGAATGGCCCTCATAGATCCTAACATACAGTGGACCCATGGCCTCACACAAGGGCAAATTATACAACATCATAGGCCTCTCTCAAGAGCTTACTACACATCACGATGGGCCTCTCACATGGGCCTAATATATATCATGTTGGGCCTTACACACAGGCTGAATACACATCGTATAGGTCTCGACAATCGACCTCGACAAATCGGAATCAGCAATCGGCCACGACAAGCAGAATCGACATTCGACCACGATCGGTAATCAGTCACGATAATCGGCCTCGATCGGTAATCGGTCAATTGGCCACGACAAACAGAATCGGCACTCGGCCACGATCGGTAATCAGTCACGATAATCGGCCTCGGTCAGTAGTCGGTCAATTGGCCACGACAATCAGAGTCGGTAATCGGTCATGACAATCGAGATCGGTAATCGGTAGATAAACAAAACGGCGTTCATAGATGATCAGCCGATCAACTATGGCATAAAGATCAGCACTCGGCCGTGGTTATATCAAATCCGATAACACGGAGCCATCCGTCTGCGACAAATGGGGCCCACTTATTTAGGTTAACCCATTGAGGGAATGATGAGAATGGGCTTAACAAGGCCTAAGGGAAGGTCACAATGTGGACATTCAACCTTCATTGCCCCTTTTAATGTGGCCATTTAACCGACATTGCTCCCAAGGAGTTGCCCACATAAGGGCTTCATATGCAACGTAGCGGCCACACATACATCACATTGGGCCTCATTCATGGGCCTCAAGTATGTCACAATGGGCCACTCATACGGGCCTAGTACACATCACCATGGGCCACAACCCATGGGCCCCAAATACATCACAATGGGCTACGACCCATGGGCCTCAATATACATCATAATGGGTCGTAACCCATGGGCTGTAATTGCGCCTCAACGGATCGGCCACAAATACATCAAGGTGGGCCTGCACCTCCAAATGGGCCCAATAGATGAACAGGGTAGACTAAAATACATACATCATGGTTAGTCCGCGCAACACTGTCCAGATGGACGGTGTGCATATTCAGCACATACATCATGGAGGGGCCCACACATCACGTCGAATGGATGGTGTGGATACAAAATAAATACATTGAGGTGGGTCCCACTAGATGGACGACTCAGATGGAACATATATATCATGGTGTGATCCACAGTCCAGATGGACGGGCAGAAACACAATGCATACATTGCGGTGGGGTCCACACATGTGGAAACGGATGGACAGTGTGGAAAACTCATACATCATGGTGGCCCACAAAGCTTACTGATGTCAGCCAGCAGTGGGACCCACGTCCCACGTACTGCAAGGTGGATGGATAGCTGGAAGATTATGCACATTATGGTGCGCCCCACACCACCCGTCCAGATGGATGGCATGGATAAAAACATATGCCATGGTAGCCCACACATCACACCGTCCATTCAGACGGTGTGAATACAAAATATATTCATCAAGGTGGGCCCACCCCACACATGTGGCACATGTGGGTGGGTCCCACATCCCAGCAAGGGACAGAGAACTGTGGATTTTAAACCACGTATGCATAAATAAAGGTGGGTTCCCACATGGTGGGCCATCCTTCTTTCCCTCTATATATAAAGTAATGTAAAATAATATAATATAAATTAATATATTATAATGTAACATACATATATCTAAAGTGCCCACCGTCCAAACCCTCTGGACGTTCTGGACGGTGGGGATCCAATGTACATATCACGGTGGGGTACCATCAGATGGATGGTTGGATAAAGCACATGCTCCAAGGTGGGTCCCACCGTGCTAGCTGCTGGACGGTGTAGATTTAAAACACATACATCATGTGGTGGGTCCACAACTGTCGGATGTCAGTGTAGCAGAATCCCCATATGGACGGAGTAAATGAAATACAACATTAAGGTGGTGCGTCCACCACTGTCTCAAACAGCTGGACGGTGTGGATTTCATGAACACATCATGTGGACCCCATTGTCTAGTGGGCCCATAAAAGAAAACTAAATAAAAATATGTGGACGGCTGGGTAAAACACTGCATCACGGTGATGCCAGGGAGCCTCCAACAGTAGCCATTCAATCTCCACTATCCAAGGAAATGGTGGGGCCCACTGGAGCTATGAACCCAGCTGATATTTATGATTTCTCATTAACCAGGTTACACATAACCTTCTTCACACGTTGGATGGCAAATGAACATCATGGTGGGCCTCAGGAAGATTCCAAAGACAAGCTGCCCACCATCACTGTTTGTTATTTGGTCCTCAGCTGGACGGTCTAGACGAAGCACACCATGGTGCGTCCCATGTTGCTGGATGGTGGTTACAACACATATACAAGGTGGGGTCCACGTGAGTGGGCCACCCTACTGGAATCAAGGTGATATTTGTGATTTTCCCTTGAAGCAGGGCCTGCCCAAAACGGACAGCAGGTTGGCTCTGTTGGGCAGGCAGCATGGATAAAATACATGTACGTGGTGGGTCCCACCTGTAGACGGTCCACCAGGAGGGTGGGACCAGTACAGATGGCCACAAAAAGGATGGATGGAGTGGATTTGAACATAAACATCACAACAGGGGCTGCGGCTGGTAGATCCCAGCCGCTGGATCTGTCCATCTCTTGGACCTTGGCCTCAATGACCTCTCCAGGTGGACGGTGGTCATAGAGTACCTACATCAAGATGGGGTCAAAGTAGGTGGGCCACCCAACTTGGAATCAAGCTGGTATTTGGGTTTTACCAGCGTCCACACCTGCTGGACGGGGTGGATAGCAAAAGTCCAGCAGGTCCTGGCCCACCTGGGCGTTGGATCTGGACGGTGTGGAGGTGCCACACGCATACATGCATAACTGGGTGGGGTCCACATCAGTGTGGCCCACCAGATCTATCAGATCAAAATGATATTCGTGTTTTCCTTCACCATCAATGCCTGCCGCTGGACGGCAGCAGGTCCAGCTGGGTGTGGCCCACCTGATCCACGTCTGGATGATCAGGGGAGGGTGTGGACGGTGAAGATGTAACCCATACATCACAGTGGGGTCCACACGGCTGGATATTAAGCTGATATTGGTGTTTTGCCCCATCGTCCAGGCCTGTCCAAACGGCAGCAGGGTGGCCCTAGACGGTCTAGCAAGACTGTCCCGTTATGGACAGCGTGGATCTCATATATACATCCATGGTGGGCCTTCAAACCAGAGAGAGAGAGAGAGAGAGAGAGAGAGAGAGAGAGAGAGAGAGACACCCACAATGATCTTTTCCTTCTTCTTCTACCCTTGGCTTCTCAAGCCTTCTAGGATCCCTTCCAATGGTAGAGATGAGCTTCTAAGGGTTAGATTAGGAGTGATCTAAAGGTAAAAGGGCTAGAAATGGAGCTTGCTTGGGACGTCCATGGCTAGCAATGGGATGAAGAGGAAGAGAGAGAGAGAAATTGTAAGGGAAAAGGGATGGGTGTACTTGACTTGAGGGGATGGGTTGTTTGACTTTGGGGGTTGCTTGGGAATGGGGCAACGTACTTGACATGTGGAGTGAATGATGGGACATTATTCTCGAGTTGCAAGGCACGGCATTTTTCTTCGAACTGAATGCGGGCCCACATCTCCTAGCCAGAGAATCGGATCGGCGCGTGAGTCGCGTCATCGGAACCGCGGCGACAGTGTGGTCGCAAGGGTACAAGTCTCGGGTTAAGTCGACTCGGGTTGACAGCATGTGAAGCAGGGTCGCGCGCAATGCCGGTTAAGGGTCGAAGGTTGCTGGAATTCGACTGGAAAGACCGCGGGAACCTATGGAACGGTACGGTCTAGGATACGGGTCTTACACAGGTCCAAGAGGTTGATTGGTGTTTTGTTTGAGTTGGTACTTTTGCGGCTAGTAGGATAATGTTGGGGTCTATGGAATGTTGTAATCCGGTGTTGGGCTGTTGTTTTTCCCAGTTGAGCTCCTGGCTGTCAGCTTAGAGTTTTTTTTTTTTTTTGTTTTGTATAGCTGGGTCACAAGGTGTAGCCTAACTGTTTTACCGGTCTAGCCTCAGGTTGTTTTTTAGAGGGTAGGTTGCTTAATATGATAGGTGTAGCCCCTTCTTTTTTGTGGCGCCCGATAGAAAATTTGTATAGCCTTCTTCCAATTAACAAAGTTCAGGTGGTGTGCTCCTACCTTTCTCCAAAAAAAAAAAGGTTGTATAAGCACTTTCACGCATGATGCTTTCTTGCTGCAAACACGCTACTTGTGTAGCGAATTGAAGCGGTGAAACCAATGATCCACACAATTAAGGTCATTGTTGGTAAAAATCAAACAAATCAATTCATTAGGCAGGCCACACACATGTACCTTTTTAAACCATTGAGTGTCCATTGACGTGACATTGTGGCCTGCCTTTGTGTAGATAATTAATCCACATTTTTCATCCTGGACTATCTTTATCGCCTGGTCCACATATTTCACCTGTCGGAGGTTCTATGCAAGTGGACCGTTAGCTAGAAGGAGAACATTTGCGATTGAAATTTCACATAAAAACTAGGGCGAAAAGTCAGGTAGGTTCAACTCGACCGACCTAAAAAATGGGTTGGGCTCGTGTAAGATGTATCGAGTTTGGTCTCAAGCTTGGGCTATACAAATACCAACCTGATAAAACTTGGGTCAGGATCGGGTTGCCCACCCAACCCAAACCCGATCAATATATAAGGTACTAATAAATTATAATTGAGTGTGGATAGTCTGTGTTGAAGGCAAAGGAAATTCCAGTGTCATTGGGTATCATTGGCCCACGTCATTTTCAATGACTCAAGCTAACATGATATGCTTGATTTCTCTCTCCCAAATACATCACAAGCTACACAGCATGTCTTTTAAAGGAGTAGCTTTCTTATATTTTACCTTGTCTGTTTAGAAAAAATAAAGTTCTTTGTGATAAATAACTACATATATAATTAATAAAATCATAACTATAAAAAATAAGACATATATTGAAATATAATAGACTAATGTAATAACGAAAATATTAGTATGTATTTATTGACCAACCTGATCGAGCCCTCTTGGTTGGGGCTTGGGTTGAGAATTCCCAACTCGAGAATGGGTTGGGCTGGATTAGGGTTAAGGTATGGGAACCTTAGGTTTGTCTAGGGTTGAGCACCAACCCGACTCAACATGCATGACTTTCAGCCCTGATGAAATCCGGAGAAAAACTTTATACTCATGCAGAGTGTGGTGGATGATATGCTGGCATTAGAAATTGCTGAAAAATTAGATACGTGTCAGACAAGTGATTCAAACTCAATCGTTCAATTATGGGAACCATCTTAGATGTGTCTTGAACTAAACTTTGCTTTTTATTTGGGTTGTCTAAATAATAGAATTCTGACATTTATTGGATAATTAAAATCAGAAAAAACCCTACGATCTTATTTAAAAATCAAGTATGTATGAATCAAAAGTTAGCATGGTTGAACCCACATTGTTCTTTAGGGGTTGTTTGGCACCATGAATTTGAGGGGATTTCAAATCTCCTGGTTGTTTAGCATCATAAAGTATATGGGGGTTTCAAATCCCCTCAAAGCGGGGGTTTCCAAATCCTCCGTGAGAGTTTAGATTAGATCTAAAATCCTTCCAAGAGTTGTATGTGAACTATTGGGCACATAGCCCACTAATGATATCCCAAAACAACTAGATTATCAATTGCATCACTATAATCACTTTAATAAGATGATCATTGCCATCCAAACATTGTCCATCTAAATCAGCGGTTCAAAATCATTTGTTAGTCATTCGGACATGATTTTGTGCTTGTGGCCCATCCGAGGCTTGGAATTTCATTATTTTCGATCAAAGTATATATTTCAGTGGGCTTATTACAACCATTGTGTCAAACATTACATACTTCACTAAATAGAGATATTAAACTTAATTTAATAATTAAATTTAAACCCCTGTAAATATACCATGCATAACAACTTCTGGAGTAAAGTTGGATTCCCAATTCAAGGTGCCAAACAAATCGGAGGATTTCAAATCCATGGGTTCCGGATCCGTGGGTTCCAAATCCATGCTTCCAAATGGGCCCTTATGATAATTTAGCTGTAGTGGATTTCACAATTTACTCAGTATAATTTTAATTAACTTGCCAAGTGTATAATTTCTAAATGCTCCTTATCAAGCGTCATACGCAACCGAGTATGATATAACTCCTCTTCTCAACTTGAAATCGGCAACCGGTTACAACCGGTAAATACAACCAACTTCAGGCCCCGCCCGGTAACATCACGGGAGTTCATGGGGTGGTACCGTGGTAACAAATTTCCCTGACGGCGGGCCCACTTTGATATATGTGTTGTATATCCACGCAGTCTATTATTTTTCAGAGCTCATTTTTGGGTAGCCATATAAATAAAGTACATCTCAATCTCGTTTGAACCATGCAGTAAGGATTGGATGTCCGCTGTTAAAAACCTTTAAGGGAGACAAAAGTTTTAAATGAAGTTGATACTGTATTTGCCCTTTATATGAGTCTGTATGATCTTATCAACATTTTGCAAATAAAAAATTATGGTGGGGTCATTCGAAATTTTTAACGGTCGTCATTCAATTAATACTGTTTCCTTTTCTGTGGTCCACTTGAGGTTTATATTTACTTCATTTTCGGGACTATGCACAAAAATGATCTGAAAATACTGATGAAAGGCGTGGATGTATAACTCATACATCAAGGTGGGCCCCACGGTCAGGGAAACACCCACTGTGATGTTATCCGGCTAACACCTAATCCGCTCCCAGTAATTACCGGCTATTCCGGGACCTTCGTTTCCAACGCCTGTTTTTGCCAAGTGTAGCCTTCTGCATGGTATAAATGCAGCCTTCTTCCCCAACCTGCACTCCACACCAAATCAGAGAGAGAGAGAGAGAGAGAGAGAGAGAGAGAGAGAGAGAGAGAGAGAGAGAGAGAGAGAGAGAGAGAGAGAGAGAGAGAGAGAGAGAGAGAGAGAGAGAGAGAGAGAGAGGAGCTTTTCATGGCTATCAAAGACTGCATAAATCCAGCTCTGGTAAAGCCAAAAGAAAACTCTACTCTCAGTTTCACTTCCATTGTATTGTTATGTTTTTTGTTTTTGTTTTTTAAAGAGAAATCTCTCTTTCTTTTTTAGCCTTTTATTTTGATATGGTCATCCATTTTCTTGCATGGAGGCACAGATTTGTAACCTAAAATAACCATTTTCCCATTTTCAAGAAAATGAGCTTTTTTGTATTTTCCTACCATTTATTTAGAAGTGGGGCCCATGGTTTGGCCATCTAGACCGTTGATCTGATGGATAAATCAGTTGATAGATCATGACCCTGAAATCTCCAGAGGTGAAAACCCTGTCCATCTAACCGTTGGGTCCTTTTTGCATGTGTTGAATGTTGATCGTCGATGTTTTATTCCTCACCATCTATTTAGTCCATCGACCAAAGGGTTTATTTTCTTCCTCAGGGAGATATTATGGGTATGGTCCATCTCAGTGGTTGGGACTTGTAGTCCAGTCCGTTATATGATCAACGGACTGGATCATATAACGTAGGTCCCTCTTGGACGAACAGGGTACTTCTGTCTTGCGTGCAGATGTAGGATTCCATATCTTTCTTTTGACACTTTATTATCAACTTCTGTCATGCTTTTTCTAATGCATGCAAATTCCAACTTCTCTCGTGGTTTTTTTTTTTTGGTTAGCTTGTTAGTATACCCCACTGTCAGTTGACACTTCACTGTTAGCCACCCCCACTAGGGATCGGTACCAAGACCTCAAAGTTGAAACGAGGTATCCTTTTCACTCAGTCTACCACTCGAGCTATCTACTTCATTCCCCCCCTCTCTCTCTCTCTCTCTCTCTCTCTCTCTCTCTCTCTCTCTCTGCATGCACGTATGTTTCATCCGTTCCTCTCTCTTGGTTTTGAAGTTCATGTCCAACTGGTTGGACCACAAGATACGGTCCACAGAGAGGATTACTTTTAACATTTTCTGTGCATGTGAAATCCAACCCTTCAAATGGGTTTTACCCACCATGAGGATTATTTAGCGCCAAAATCAGCCCCATCTACTGATCAAGTGAGTCAGGCAGTCAAAAAATGCATAACCATTAATAAATAGAAAAATACAAACGTGGCCCACTCAATGAGTATTTACAATAGATTTTAGCAGAGTTTGATCTTCATGGTGGGACCAACCTATTGGAAGGTTTGGATGTCTCGCACACATGAAAGGTGACAACTTATCTACAGGTAGACTGACAATAACTGATATTCCAAACGGTTGGACCTGAGACCACCTCTGCTTGTAGTGTATTTATTCTTTTGAATGTTCGCTTGAGGTGTACACGAACCGAGCTAGCTCGGTTAGCTCTCTTGACTCGACTTGAAAAAGTTCGATTCGACTTGGTTCGAAGCTGAGTTCGAGCCGATTTTTTGAGCTCGAAAATGAGTTCAAGCCGAGTTTGAGCTAGCCCCAACTCAACTTGTCTCAGATCGAACCCATCTCGAATCGAACTTGGATCGAACCAGTTCGATGACTTGGTGACTTTGATATTGATGTTGCTCACCAAGTGTTTGATGAAATGACTCAATGAAGTGTGGCCGGTGGCAAGGCAAGGAAGGTATGTATATGAAACCAATACCTTTTTTTTTTTTTCTTGATTTTTATGTTGCTTAGAAGGTGCTTGATAAAATAACTATAAAACCATTGCTGCTATCTTAAATACACTAAGATTTTGAAGGTGTAATCTAGGTATTTGTGAAAATGCTGCACAGGCAAAAACTCGGCTCAATCTTGGCTCGAACTGGCCCGAGCTGTTGACCGAATCGAGCCGAGCTGGCTAGTCAGGCTCGAGGACCGAGCTGAGCCGAGTTCGAGCTGAGGTCAACTAGTGGCTGAGCTGAGTCGAGCTGAGGCCAGCTCGACTTGGTTTGACTTGATGTACACCCCTATTTGCTACAATTAGGGTTGTACATGAGTCGAGCTAGCTCGAAAAGCTCACTCGACTCAGCTCGAGTCAGCTCAGATTGACTTGGCTTGAAAGGCCGACTCGAGGCGAGTCAAGCTCATTTTCTAAAGCTTGAATTAAGTTCGAGCCGAGTTCGAGCATGGTGCATTTCAACTCGACTCGACTATAAGCTCGAACTCGAGCTCGACTCGGCTCGAGTAATATATATATATATATATATATATATATATATATATATATATATATATATATATATATATATATATATATATAAGGTACTATGCGCTTGAGCTGATGGGAACGTCCCATGAGGTTGAGCTATGTGGGCCCCACCGTGATGCGTTTCGAACATCTACCCCATCAATCAAATGCACCATTCCATCGTGGGCCTAAGTCTCAAAAATCAAGTCAATCCATGACTTGTGTGGGCCACACCACATACAGAAGTTGAGAGGGGCCGTGCACCATTAAAACATTCATAATCATTTTTTGAGCCAACCGAGATGTGGTTTGCAAATCCAGCCCATCCATTATGTGTCTCCCACTTGGATGAGGGTTTAGACCAAGTTTCAGCAGCATTCAAAACTCAGGTGGGCCCCACCAAGTGCTTTAATATGTTTTTGGCATGTTTTCACATGATTTTAGATGGTATGGCCCACCTGAGTTCTGTATACAACTGATTTTTGGGATATCCCATCATTTAAAGGGGACCCATCAAATGCACGGTGTTGATGGTCGACATGCATCACGGTGGGGCCCACACAGCTCGACCTCACGAGAGCTTATTGTGAGCTCGAGCGCATAGTACCTTTTCCATCCATATATATATATATATATATATATATATAACTTTTTAAAAAAAAAATTTAAAAGTTAAAACAAAAGGATAAAAAAAACCCTACCTGACCCTACTCATCCCATTCTCCCTCTCTTTCTTTGCCTTACCCTTCCCAGCACGCCGCAGCCCGCACGGCCGCACCCAGCAGCCCGTTGGTCGCCGTCTCCGCCCGCCCAAGGTTCTCTGCTCTCTATCTCTCTCTTTCTCTCATTCTCCTAATCTTATATGTCAAAAATATAATAAATTGACATATAAACAAGCTCGACTCAACTCGACTTGAACCACTAGCTCAACTCTAACTCAACTCGACAACTTTGGCAAATAAGCCAAGCTTCAATGTTGAGCTCGAGGGCGAGCTCGAGTTCGAACTTGAACTCGAGTATAGCATGGACAAGTCGAGCTGTGCTTGGCCCACCTCGACTTGACTCGGCTCGATGTACAGCCCTAGCTACGATACTTCCTGATGTAATATGCTATAGGATATATCAGAACTATATTCGTTGGATCGATCTGTGGTCATATATCAAAGATCCAAACTCTTTATAAGATGGACCTCACCATGGATGGGAATACCAAAAAAGTAATAAAAATAAAAGTAAAAATGAAAATCTGTCAGTGTGGAATATTTGAACTCTTTTATCCTTTACATCGATTCCTCCCTTGAACACTGAACACGGACAGACTCCTAACTCTTGTTTCGTAGGCCATTGATTGTAGGCTTTGGATTTTTCCCATCTTAAAGATTTTTCATGGAAGCCACCATCAGCTGTGTATCACACCAGACCAACAGTTTTGATGGCCAAATGTGACTGTCCACATGAGCGACGGGTAATGTACCTAGAGACAGCTAGGGATAGATATTTTCATGTACGCTGAGGATGGCAGAAGCGGACCTGGCTGGTGTATGTGCGTGTCATGAGAAGACTAGCGTAATGCTCCTCGAGCTTCCAGCTATACGAATGGTTCAAAGGAGATCAAAGCTATACAAACCTCGTAATAATGTATTTATTATATCCACACCATTTATCCACCTGCAGATTATTTATTTATTTTAGAGCATGAGCCCAAAAATGGGTCATATCCAAAGCTTAAGTGGGGACAATGATTTTCACCATGAAAATATTCATAGGCCTACTATAATGTTAATTTCCATCTAATCCATTTATAAGGTCACGCAGACCTAGATGAAGGGGAAAAACAAATATCATATTAATCTAAAACTTTTGTGACCATGAAAGGTTTCAGTGATAGACGTTCAATCCCCCCTGCTTTTTGCAGTGTGGTCCACTTGATTTTTCAGCTCAAGCCTTACAACGAGCTCATAAAATGGTCGGACGGTTTGGATATAACACATACCTCATGGTGAGACCCATAGAGTGTGTTGATGTCACCTAGTTTTGTGGGTCCCGCCATGAGGTATGATTTTTATCCAAACCTTCCGTCCACTTGGCGAGCTCATCTTAAGGCTTGAGCCAAAAAATAAGATAAATCCAAAGATCAAGTGGATCACACTGGGGGTGATTAAACGTCTACCAATGAAACCCTCCTAAGTTCATAGAAATTTTTTATTAGTTCGGTATTTGTTTTTCCTCTTCATCTAGATCATTGTGACCTTATGAACAGGTTAGATGGAAAATAAATATTATAGTGGGTCCCACAAATGTTTTAACGGTGAGAATCATTATCCCCATGGCTATTTGTGGTGTGGTCTAGTTGAGCTTTGGATACAACTCATTTTGGGATTAAGCTATAAAATAATCTTTCCTAATGAACCAACGGTGTGGATATAATAAATACATCATCATGGGTCATGTAACTTTGATCTCCTTTGAACCGTTCGTACAATTTCGAGTTCGAGGAGCGCCACACCAGCTAGGTTGCTGGTGTGTGTTACACCAGCCAATCCCATCCGATATTGATTATGCACGACAATTATGATAGTCTATTACCATTTTCAAAATGGTGGTGACTTGATCTCCAGCACTAATGTACGGATATCAGACCGTCTAAACTGTGAAGCCCTTTGTGGATCGTGCGTCTCTTGAATGATAATGATAAATCATCTTTAACGATCCAGTTGAAATCTAGATGGTTAAAAGTAAAATAGTAATTGGTCGAAATTTAGAAGGAAAAATAAGATGATACGCCTTTTGGATCGGTTGCAAAGATTTTAATTTCTAACGAGATGATATTTTGGTTGAGTCTATTGGGAAAGTCCGTCCTTTTTGGGGTCCTCTTTTTGAGTAGTTTTTCTTACACATGCATCTGGTGTTGGGAGCGGATTAGATACCGAACGCTTCAGCAGCCAAAAGGTGTGACATGATGAAATACAATTCGTTGAATGCCAGAGTATGATCCCTTGCTATTAATGCTCTTTCTGCTGGAGCTCCATTAGACGTCTCTTTTGATTTGGCTGTGCACACTCGACCATGCAAGGGTAAATGTCATTTTCTAAGTCATTTCTTTTCTTTTCTCCCCCTACGAAGTGACGTCACCACTTTATGTGGGCGCCACTGTAATGTATGTATTATATCCACACTGTCCATCCATTTCCTGAGATCATTTTAGGGCATAATCCAAATAGTGAGAAAGATCCAAATATCAAGTGCACCCCACTGCAAAAGACAATGGGGATTGAATGCCTACCATTCCACAAGCTTTCGGTCAAGTTAATATTTATGCTTTACCTTATTTCATGGCTTTTTTAAGTTATAAAAAAGTTGGACCTCAAATAAACATCATGGTCGGCCCCAAGAAGGTTTCGATGGTGGCTGTCACTGTCCCACTATTTTCTATGGTGGGGTCCACTTGAACTTTGGATCTACCTAATTCTTTGCTCATTCCCTAAAATGATCTATCCAAATGGATGGATGGTGTGGATACAACACATACATCATGGTGGGGACTAAAAAAATGTGGTGACGTCACATGAGTAGCGAGACTCGCTACCGTTAGTTTATTAGCCAACCCGTGTCCCTCTTTATATAATTTAAAGAATTAAAAATTTCATCCTCAACAATTTTACTAAAATGCCATCACATGTGTATTAAAATTAGTAGTAACATGTCTAGGTGCGACACCGTGATGTTTTTGATAAATCTATCCTGGCCATCAATTTTTCTAGATTATGTCAGGACATGGACTCCAGGGCCGGCTCCACTATCAAGGCAGCCAAGGCAATGGCCTAAGGCCCCACCCACATTTAAGAAGGCCCCATATTTTAAGGAATATAATATAATATATATTTAAAATGAACGTCTTTACCTAGGGAGCTAGGGCCGGCTCAACAACTTTTGGGGCCTAAGGCGAAAACTTTAAGTGGGGCCTTTTTTTTTTTAAATATTAAATATTAATTAAATTATATTTATTTTATTTTTCATTTAAAATTTATTTTTCTTGCTTTTTGAGATGCAAAATTACTGATTAAGTTTTTGTATTCAAGTTCCTCTAACATTTTTTTTTTTCGATTGATAATATAGCTAATCCACTTAATCTTTCTTGTGACATAGTTGACCTTAAATAAGATTTTATTAATTTTAATTTTGAAAAACTTCTTTCATGGATGCAACTGTAACAGTGTATTGTTAGTAATATTCTATAAGCAATATATGTATTTGGAAAAGAATCTAACCTTTTAATAAAATTTAGTACATTAATTGGAGTATTTTCATTTATTTGTAAAACTTCTTTTAAAACTTTTAGTTCGGAAAATAAATCTAAGCCATCAATATCAGAATAAATATTATGTTTGAGAAAACATTCGAGATTAAGACAATACGTTTTCAAACTATCATCTTCTAATGCTTTTAGTTTATCGAAATTAAATAAAAAACTAAAAATATTTTCATATATTTGAAATTGTTCAAACCTGATTTTAATTGAAGAAATAGCTTGATCTATTATATATAAAAAATAATTAATTTTAAACGATTCTTCAGCAGATTGTGTTGTCTTATCATTGCCATTCTCATCAAATTGTTTCTTTCTACGAATTATTCATTTTTCACGAAATAAAGGCTCTATTTCCATTTAGGTTGCAATCTCTTTAGATGAAATCATAACAGATGTAAATCTATCTTCTTTATATTTCTTTAAAAAAGAGATGAGACCCTTTAATTGATCTATAGTAACATCAATATGCATGTCTTTCGATTGTAAATTTTTGCTAACAGAGTTAACAGCAAATAATATATCATACCAAATAGTCATGCCTAACAAGAACTCAAAACTTTCAATCTCATATGTTGTTAAACAATCAGCTTCACTCTTTGTTTTAGGATCTTCGCTTGTTTTTGCTAATTGTAACAAAACATCTCTTACTTCTGGAGCTTGAAATTTTATTGCTTTTACACTTTCAATTCAACTTTCCCAACGTGTTTGTGACAATGGCTTAAGAGTTAAACTTGGCACATTATCTTGTAAAATTTTTCATCACTTTGTGGAAGAAGAAAACAATATATATATATATATATATATATATATATATATATACACACACACACACACGTTGTACTACTCCAAAAAAAAGATATAACTTTAGGACAAGAATTGGCCATATCACATAGCACAAGGTTAAGATTATGACAACTACGTGGTGTGTAAAATGCTTTAGGGTTTATATCAAGAATTCTTTTTTATACCCCTTATTTTTTTCCTTTCATATTGGACCCATTGTCATCCTTGCCCACGTATATCATTAATATCAAGTTCAAGACTCTTTATTGTATCTATAATTTCATTAAAAAGATCTTTTTCAGAAGTATCATCTACTTTTAAAAATTCTACAAAATGTTCATCTATTTTTATTGGACTTGTTAAAATATCCACACATCGTATTACAAGAGTCATTTGTTCTTGATGACTTACATCGGGAGTACAATCAAGTATAATTGAAAAATATTCTACTTCTTTAATCTTTTTAATAATTTTACTTTTAATTTCATTTGCTAATAACTGAATCAATTCATTTTGTATATTATGCCCAAGATAATGCTTATAGATTTCTCCATTTTGAATACGTCAAACATGTTCTTGCATTACTGGATCAAATTCTGTAATCATTTCAATTAGACTTAAAAAAAAAATCCTTTCATTTTTTCCACGGAATGCCAAATTATTTTTTCCAAGATTTTTAACTACAGCAATAATTCTTAATAGCACTTTTTTCCAATGATCTTTCTCTTTGTTAATTTGTTCTTGGACACTTTTATCAATTGTTTTATTTTTCAATAATCTTATTTGTAAATCAATCCAAGAATTCATGTTAGTAATATGCTCGTTGGTTGTTTCATGATTTTTAAGCTTAACGCTAAGATTTTTCCAATCCTTAGTTCCTTCATTATAAGCAAGTTGATCAGTAGTACTATGTTGTGAATTAAACACCTTGCAACAAAAACAAAATACTTTATCCAAATCTTTTGAATACATTAGCCATTTTTTATCAAATTTCTCCTCATTTGGTAATTTCTTAGAATAATATGCAGTAGAAAAATGTCTAGAGTTTTTATCTTTAGGAAAATTTAGATCATTGTTTCTTATTGGACCCTTTTCTACTAATAGATTTCTTAATTTTGTATCAATATTTTTCCATTGACTTGGATCATAGATATTATCTGGTGGTGGTAGATTAGTAATATTTTCATTTTCTTCTAAATTATTTTGTTGTTCATTATCAAGAATTGTTACATTAGATATTTGAACATTATTATGACTATTTTCATTATTATCTTTTTGTTGTATAATCTCATTATCTTCTAATTCATTTTGATGAATTTGTTGTTTATTTGTAACATTTTCACCCAAATTTTCTGTTGTATTTTGTTTAATACTAATAACAAATTTTTCCATAGATCCTTTTTGAGATTCAATTTGTTTTTCAAATTTTTTTTTTTTTTTTTTTTTTTTTTTTTTTTTTTGTTTTTCATAACCAGATGGATATTTTCTAGTAAACATTTATAATGACAAAATATTTATAGATAACTAAAATAAGATTTATAATAAAAAATTATAATTTAATTATAAGGAAAATTAAAGTATAGAACAATAGAACCTGATTAATCAAAAGCAATATTGCAACTTTACAGTTTACTGAATGATGCGATCACTTTATACTTTAAACCTGCACAAATAAAAAATTTATTTATCACATAACTCAATAAATTAGTATTAATACAAAAATGAAATTTTCTAAAAGAATGATTAATGGAAATATAACTAAAATATACTAATTAAATAAAAGGCCGGAATATTTAAAAAAAAAAAAAAAAGAAACAAAAACAAAGCATCCGTACAAAAAGGCTGAAATATTTTTTTTTAAAAAAACAAAGCATCTGTACAAACTACTAAACTACAAAAGTCAAACTAATAACAAAATAAAAAAACTTACTCCATAGAATTATTATCCCATGTGATAAGTGATAAAGCTACTCTAATATATAAGATAAATATTAAAGTAATAGGATAAACTCTAATGTGAAAGATAAACATTCATTAAAGTAATAGGATAAATGTTGGAATTAGATTGGAAAGTATAAAATTTATCAGAGATTCACACTACCACAAATAAGAAGAGAAAGTGAGTAGTTAGAATTAGAACTTACAAACTACCGGAAGCTTTCCAACACAACAGCAGCCCACACTACATGGCCACTCCACATAATTTACAAAGAAAGCGTAAAAAGAAAAAGATCAAGATGGAGAACAATAAGGTGAGTAGTGGAAAAAAAATTGGGATTTCTTTAATAATTAAGATGGAGAAATAGAGATAGAGAGATGAGAAAATATTTTTGTTTTCTATGTTTTGTTCTTAGATATTTATAATCACTCTTTTGGTATATTTCAATAAATAAATGTTAAGTTTATTTATGAATTTTTTTGCTATTTATTTAGATTTTAGCTATTCAAGAGATAAGTTAATGATTTTATCTCCTATCCATTTAGATTTGAATTTTGTCTCTTCACCTTCTTAATCTTCTGTGTTTTGGACTACGTGACATTTTTAATACACAATGCATTTTATTGGCCAATTCAAAAGCCTTAAATATTTTTTTTCTAGGTAAAGGGGAGCGGATTGGATACTGAACACTTCAGTAGCCAAAAGGCTACTGAAGTGACGTGGCAAATTTTTGTTGGTGGAATACCAACGGACGGTTTCCTGTAATGAATGCTCGTTTACTGCAGTTCCGTTAGCCACCATTTCTGCCGTGCACAGATAAACTCCTTTTTCAGTTTTTTTTTTCACTCTCTCTCCTGTAATGAATGCTCGTACAAGTGGGGCCCACAAATGAGAAATTGAGACCATTAACTCATTGGTTTCTACCATGGATGGACCAATTCCTGAAATAATCCTCCATCAAATTTTCATAACATTTGGATTTGTGACCTACAAATAAACGGTGAAGACAAGAAACCAATGATATTCCGCATGCAAGTTTTCTAAAGCCCCAAGTGATGTGTATTTGCAATCCAACCTATTCATAAGATCAGAAGTACATGGATGAAGAGAAAACACAAATATCAGCTTGATCTAAAACCTCTGTTGTCCCCGAGAATTTTTCAACGGTAGATGTTCAATTCAAACAGTTTCTAGTGGTGTGGTCCATTTGACGTTTGGATATACTCCATTTTTGGAGTAAAGACCTAATATTTTGTGTTAAAAGATATGGACGGAGTGGATATAATGCATGAATGACACAAGGGCCCGTGGAGTTTACTCAGTTTACTTACCGTACTAAGTAACTCAGTACGCAATCCGCTTCCAAAAAAAACTGGAAAAGTTCCCTGTTCACGACGGAAACGGAGGCTAACGGAACGGTAGTGAACGAGCATTCATTACAGAAAACCGCCCATTGGTATTCTACCAACTAAATTTACCACATCACTTCAGTAGCCTTTTGGCTACTAAAGTGTTCAGTATAATATAATATACAGGGCAATGGCCTAAGGCCCCACATTTAAGAAGGCCCCATATTTTAAGGAATATAATATAATATATATTTAAAATGAACGTCTTTACCTAGGGAGCGGATTGGATACTGAACACTTCAGTAGCCAAAAGGTTACTGAAGTGACGTGGTAAATTTTAGTTGGTAGAATACCAATGGGCGGTTTTCTATAATGAATGCTCGTTCACTGCCGTTCCGTTAGCCTCTGTTTCCGCTGTGAATAGGGAACTTTTTCAGTTTTTTTTTTGGAAGCGGATTGCGTACTGAGTTACTTAGTACGGTAAGTATACTGAGTAAACTCCGCGGGCCCCTGTGTCATTCATGCATTATATCCACTCCGTCCATATCTTTTAACACAAAATATTAGGTCTTTACTCCAAAAATGGAGTATATCCAAACGTCAAATGGACCACACCACCAGAAACTGTGTGAATTGAACATCTACCGTTGAAAAATTCTCGGGGACAACAGAGGTTTTAGATCAAGCTGATATTTGTGTTTTCCCTTCATCCATGTACTTCTGATCTTATGAATAGGTTGGATGACAAATACACATCACTTGGGGCTTTAGAAAATTTTCAACGGTTGAAATCAATAGTTCCACTTTTTCCAATGGTATGGCCCACTTGAGCTTTGCATATGCATCAATTTTTGGTTGAACCCATAAAATGATCTGAAAAAATGAATGGACGGCGTGGACAAACCACATGCATTGGCGGTGGGCCCAACTGAGTTTACTCAGTACGTCGTACTGAATAACTCTTTACACAATCCAAATTTTTTTTTTTTTTTTTCCTTACTCTCTCTTAGTTTTCTTACCACCGTCCGTGATCCATTTCAATTTTATCCAAATCATAGGTTCTCGACCTAGGATATGCATACTATACTAAGGCTTTGAGCTTGTAGTATTGGACCCATAGTTCAATAATCCGGGCCGTTGATATTTTGGCTCACATAGAAAGTATAAATGATCTGAAATATTTACAGGTTTAGAAGATTAAAACCACTACTAATCGTGACCGTTTTTCATTTGCATGCGGAATATCATTGGTTTCTTGTCTTCACCATTTATTTGTAGGCCACAAATCCAAATGTTATGAAAATCTGATGGAGGATTATTTCAGGAATTGGTCCATCCATGATAGAAACCAATGAGTTAATGGTCTCGATTTCCCATTTGTGGGCCCCACTTGTACGAGCATTCATTACAGGAGAGAGAGTGAAAAAAAAAACTGAAAAAGGAGTTTATCTGTGCACGGCAGAAATGGTGGCTAACGGGACTGCAGTAAACGAGCATTCATTATAGGAAACCGTCCGTTGGTATTCCACCAACAAAAATTTGCCATGTCACTTCAGTAGCCTTTTGGCTACTGAAGTGTTCAGTATCCAATCCGCTCCCCTTTACCTAGAAAAAAATTATTTAAGGCTTTTGAATTGACCAATAAAATGCATTGTGTATTAAAAATGTCACGTAGTCTAAAACACAGAAGATTAAGAAGGTGAAGAGACAAAATTTAAATCTAAATGGATAGGAGATAAAATCATTAACTCATCTCTTGAATAACTAAAATCTAAATAAATAGCAGAAAAATTCATAAATAAACTTAACATTTATTTATTGAAATATACGAAAAGAGTGATTACAAATATCTAAGAACAAAACATAGAAAACAAAAATATTTTCTCATCTCTCTATCTCTATTTCTCCATCTTAATTATTAAAGAAATCCCAATTTTTTTTCCACTACTCACCTTATTGTTCTCCATCTTGATCTTTTTCTTTTTATACTTTCTTTGTAAATTGTGTGGAGTGACCATGTAGTGTGGGCTGCTGTTGTGTTGGAAAGCCTCCGGTTGTTTGTAAGTTCTAATTCTAACTACTCACTTTCTCTTCTTATTTGTGGTAGTGTGAATCTTTGATAAATTTTATATTTTCCAATCTAATTCCAACATTTATCCTATTACTTTAATGAATGTTTATCTTTCATATTAGAGTTTATCCTATTACTTTAATATTTATCTTATATATTAGAGTAGCTTTATCACTTATCACATGGGATAATAATTCTATGGAGTAAGTTTTTTTATTTTGTTATTAGTTTGACTTTTGTAGTTTAGTAGTTTGTACAGATGCTTTGTTTTTTTTTTACAAAAAATATTTCAGCCTTTTTGTACGGATGCTTTGTTTTTGTTTTGTTTTTTTAAATATTCCGACCTTTTATTTAATTAGTATATTTTAGTTATATTTCCATTAATCATTCTTTTAGAAAATTTTATTTTTGTATTAATACTTATTTATTGAGTTATGTGATAAATAAATTTTTTATTTGTGCAGGTTTAAAGTATAAAGTGATCACATCATTCAGTAAACTGTAAAGTTGCAATATTGCTTTTGATTAATCAGGTTCTATTGTTCTATACTTTAATTTTCCTTATAGTTAAATTATAATTTTCTATTATAAATCTTATTTTAGTTATATATAAATATTTTGCCATTATAAATGTCTACTAGAAAATATCCATCTGGTTATGAAAAACTAAAAAAAAAAAAAAAGAGAAAATTTGAAAAACAAATTGAATCTCAAAAAGGATCTATGGAAAAATTTGTTACTAGTATTAAACAAAAGACAACAAAAAATTTGGGTGAAAATGTTACAAATAAACAACAAATTCATCAAAATGAATTAGAAGATAATGAAATTATACAACAAAAAGATAATAATGAAAATAGTCATAATAATGTTCAAATATCTAATGTAACAATTCTTGATAATGAATAACAAAATAATTTAGAAGAAAATGAAAATATTACTAATCTACCACCACCAGATAATATCTATGATCCAAGTCAATGGAAAAATATTGATACAAAATTAAGAGATCTATTAGTAGAAAATGGTCCAATAAGAAACAATGATCTAAATTTTCCTAAAGATGAAAACTCTAGACATTTTTCTACTGCATATTATTCTAAGAAATTACCAAATGGGGAGAAATTTGATAGAAAATGGCTAATGTATTCAAAAGATTTGGATAAAGTATTTTGTTTTTGTTGCAAGGTGTTTAATTCACAACATAGTACTACTCAACTTGCTAATGAAGGAACTAAGGATTGGAAAAATCTTAGCGTTAAGCTTAAAAATCATGAAACAACTAACGAGCATATTACTAACATGAATTCTTGGATTGATTTACAAATAAGATTATTGAAAAATAAAACAATTGATAAAAGTGTCCAAGAACAAATTAACAAAGAGAAAGATCATTGGAAAAAAGTGCTATTAAGAATTATTGCTGTAGTTAAAAATTTTGGAAAAAATAATTTGGCATTCTGTGGAAAAAATGAAAGGATTTTTTTTTAAGTCTAATTGAAATGATTACAGAATTTGATCCAGTAATGCAAGAACATGTTCGACGTATTCAAAATGGAGAAATCTATAAGCATTATCTTGGGCATAATATACAAAATGAATTGATTCAGTTATTAGCAAATGAAATTAAAAGTAAAATTATTAAAAAGATTAAAGAAGTAGAATATTTTTCAATTATACTTGATTGTACTCCCGATGTAAGTCATTAAGAACAAATGACTCTTGTAATACGATGTGTGGATATTTCAACAAGTCCAATAAAAATAGATGAACATTTTGTAGAATTTTTAAAAGTAGATGATACTTTTGAAAAATGTCCTTTTAATGAAATTATAAATACAATAAAGAGTCTTGAACTTGATATTAATGATATACGTGGGTAAGGATATGACAATGGGTCTAATATGAAAGGGAAAAAACAAAGGGTACAAAAAAGAATTCTTGATATAAACCCTAAAGCATTTTACACACCATGTGGTTGTCATAATCTTAACCTTGTGCTATGTGATATGGCCAATTCTTGTCCTAAAGCTATATCTTTTTTTTGGAGTAGTACAACGTATATATACATTGTTTTCTTCTTCCACAAAGCAATGAAAAATTTTACAAGATAATGTGCCAAGTTTAACTCTTAAGCCATTGTACAAACACGTTGGGAAAGTCGAATTGAAAGTGTAAAAGCAATAAAATTTCAAGCTCTAAAAGTAAGAGATGTTTTGTTACAATTAGCAAAAACAAGCGAAGATCCTAAAACAAAGAGTGAAGCTGATTGTTTAACAACATATGAGATTGAAAGTTTTGAGTTCTTGTTAGGCATGACTATTTGGTATGATATATTATTTGTTGTTAACTCTGTTAGCAAAAATTTACAATCGAAAGACATGCATATTGATGTTACTATAGATCAATTAAAGGGTCTCATCTCTTTTTTAAAGAAATATAGAGAACATGGATTTACATCTGCTATGATTTCATTTAAAGAGATTGCAACCTAAATGGAAATAGAGCCTTTATTTCGTGAAAAATGAATAATTCGTAGAAAGAAACAATTTGATGAGAATGACAATGATGAGACAACACAATCTGCTGAAGAATCGTTTAAAATTAATTATTTTTTATATATAATAGATCAAGCTATTTCTTCAATTGAAACCAGGTTTGAACAATTTCAAATATATGAAAATATTTTTGATTTTTTATTTAATTTTGATAAACTAAAAGTACTAGAAGATGATAGTTTGAAAACGTATTGTCTTAATCTCGAATGTTTTCTCAAACATGATATTTATTCTGATATTGATGGCTTAGATTTATTTTCCGAACTAAAAGTTTTAAAAGAAGTTTTACAAATAAATGAAAATACTTTAATTAATGTACTAAATTTTATTAAAAGGTTAGATTCTTTTCCAAATACATATATTACTTATAGAATATTACTAACAATACCTGTTACAGTTGCATCCGTAGAAAGAAGTTTTTCAAAATTAAAATTAATAAAATCTTATTTAAGGTCAACTATGTCACAAGAAAGATTAAGTGGATTAGCTATATTATCAATCGAAAAAAAAAATGTTAGAGGAACTTGAATACAAAAACTTAATCAGTAATTTTGCATCTCAAAAAGCAAGAAAAATAAATTTTAAATAAAAAATAAAATAAATATAATTTAATTAATATTTAATATTAAAAAAAAGGCCCCATTTAAAGTTTTCGCCTTAAGCCCCAAAAGTTGTTGAGCCGGCCCTGATGGACCCTAACAATGATATTGATCCAAACCTCGCCACACGGTAGGAAAAGGTAAGGATTGAGCCTCCGCCATTGAAACATTCAAGCGGCCACAAACGTTTTGGATTATGCTAATGTTTTTATAATTTCAGTTCATCCAAGTAAGAATGACCTCATGAAACATATGGATGACATATATACATCATGCTAGACCCTGGAAATTTTCAAAGACAGGAAGTCCCCCACGTAATGTTTCCAGCCATAAGGCCCACATGAGTTTTAGATCTGCTCATTTTTTGGCCTACATTATAAGATGATATGAAAAAAAGAATGATATGAAAAAAAGAATGGACGAAGTGGATTTCTTACAAACATCGTGATGTGCTCCACCTAGCTTGCCGTCAAGGAAGTTCACACGGATGGCTTTGGCCGCAATCCGCGTCCACATTGGAAACATTGGAAACGGAAGCGGGTTGGCTACTGATCCTGACGGTAACGGTAACGGTATAGATACTGATGTAACGTCAACACGTTCTTTGGCCCCACCATGATATATTTGCTATATCCACACCATCCATCCATTTGGAGAGATCAATTTAGGGAGTGAGCCAAAGAATTAGTCAGATCCAAAGTTCAAGTGGACCCCATCACAGAAAACAGTGGGACAGTGATGGCCACCATTGAAACTTTCCTAGGCCCAGCATGATGTTTATTTGAGTTCCAACATTTTTATAAGTTAAAAGAAAAAACATAGGAATAAGGTAAAGTATAAATATTAGCTTGATCGAAAGCTTCAGTGGCCCAAAGAAGTTTTAATGGTAGGCATTCAATCCCCATTATTTTCTACGGTAGGGTGCACTTGAAATTTGGATCTTTCTCACTCTTTGGATTATGCCCTAAAATGATCTCGCGAATTGGATGTAGGGTGTGGATACAGTACATACATCATGGTGGCGCCCACGAAAAGTGGTGACCTCACTTCAATAAGGGAGCAAAGAAAGGAAATGACTTGAAAATGGCATTGCGGGGTCGAGTGCGTACACTAAAGGGAAAATGACGTCTAAGAGACTTCCAACGAAAAGAGCATTAATAGTAAGGGAACAGACTGGGCATTCAACTAATTGTAAGGCTACTAAAGCGTGCAGTATCCAATCCACTCTCTCTGTGTTTTTTTAGACGACGCATAGTGCGTCACACGCGGAAGTGGATTAGCCGCTGTACGGCACACCAGCGAACGTGGTGCATGTAGAAGAGTCCAATAGTTCTTGATGCAACAGTAGGAATGATGAAAAGAAGATCAAAGTTATGGAGGGTCATCATGATGTATTTATTACATCTATACTGTTCATTCATTTGGAGATATCATTTTAGGGCATGTGCCTTAAAATGAGCCACATCTAAAGTTCAAGTGGACCACATTACAAGTAGCAGTGGGAGAATAATTTCCACCATTAAGACATTTGTAAGGCTCACCATAATATTTTTTTCCCATCCAATTTATCCGTATAATTCAAAACTGATGAAGAGAAGAAATAAATATTAAATTGATCCAAAACTTTTGTGCCTCCATAGGATTTCAATGGTAGACGTTCAATCTCACACTGTTTTTTGCAGTGTAGTCCATTTGATCTTTGGATCCTTATTATTTTTGAGATAAGCTCTTAAAACAATCTCGCAAAATGTACGGATGTTTGGTATGCGTACCTAATGGTGAGGCTGGTCAACATAAAAGCATGGGTGGATCTTTTCATAATGGAAGGGGATTGGCGGATAGCGATTTAACTGGTGTGTTGACCCCACCAAGTTCTATGGGCCCACCATGAGGTACGTGTTATATCTAAACCGTCCGTCCAATTTGTGAGATCTTTTAAAGGTTTGATCCCAAAAATAAGTCAAATCTAAAGATCAAGTGGACCACAGTGCAGAAAGTAGTGGGAGATTGAACTTCTACTGTTGAAATCTTTTTAGGAGTCACATAGGTTTTGGACTAATCTGATATTTGTTTTTTCTCTTCATCCACATTTGTGTAACCTCATGAACAGATTGGATGGAGAAAAGATATTATGTTGGGCCCTATGAATGTTTTAATGATGGGAATCATTGTTCCGGCTGCTATTTGTGATGTGGTCCACTTGGGCTTTGAATATGATTCATTTTTGGGAAAATCTTCTAAAGTAATCACGCCAAATATATGGACGGTGTAGATGGCCTTATAACTTTGATCTTCTTTATATAGCTCATACCATTACAGGTTAGAAGGCTCCCAGAGTCTCCTGCATGCGCCACATAACTAGGTTCAGCAGCTAATCCGCTTTTTTTGGGAATCTGGTGCCGCGCTTGCCTGTGCAAGGAAACGAAGGATGACTGGAGGTCTCCTTAATTCTACACGCATAGAGCTGTACGCATCCACACGCGAGGCACACATGTGAATATGGAGTACGTGCATAAAATCCGAGCTTTACATTAGGTTGCAAAAATAATTCTTAGATCTTCTGCCTCAGAAATCAGAGAATTTCACTTGACATGTGGACCACAAAGTACAAGACAAATTGATGGCTGAAGTTTCTTTCTAGCCGTTCATTTGTTTTGATATGTTTTGCACCCCTGAGGTGTCAAATGGTCTTGAGTTGTAGGATAGAAGATCCATATACATTGTAGATCATCAGTGGGAATCTCAGATTTCACACGTGTAACATCAAAACACTCACGCATGCGTGTGGATTAGCAAACCAACGTGAGGAATGGAGGTACTCGGTGTTTGTCTGCCCCACCCGGGCTTGAGTGAATCCATTCCCTTGGTTGGGTACCATCCCCACTTGGACACCGATTGCATGGTGACCTTGCCACTACTATCAATGTCCATGATGACTCAATATGGTGGGATTTGATTAGGCCACGTGTCAATGTTGTACAGTGGCTTACATAAGACATGTCTTGAAAATTGTTAGGCCGATATCTAACAGTGCAATATGGCCCAATTAAATCCGGCCATGTTAGATCACCGCATATATTGGTGGTGACAACATATTCACGCAATCCGTGCTCCTCTACTAAAGAGGTCTCTCTTTATCCTTGATGCAGTGGGATTTGATTGGATAGTCCTAGGTCGCTGTCAAAGATGGAATTCATATAACCGTTGTTTGGTCGAGTAGACGGTAGACCGGGCCATCTTTGATAGAGGCCTACAATCCAATTATATTCTACCACATATAGGCAATTGAGGTGGGGATGTGCTAATAGCTTTCACTTGACATGTGGACAAAAAGTACGAAGCAAATTAAAGATCAGAATTTCTTTGTAGCCGTTCAGTTGCTTTGATATGCTTTGGTACCCTAAGTGTAAGATTCCACACGTGTAAGATCATGACACATTTTCATGCATGCATGTTGATTAGCAAACCAACATCACAAATGGAGGGTAGGGTTGGCTGTGGACAGGGTTGGAGGTAGGTCTAACCCGGTCTAAAAAGTCAAATCTCCATTTCTTGTCTGAATTTCCTTATCCATCTGAGGATGAAGTGGAAAAGATATGAAAACTTAGAGGTTTGTAACCAACGGCCTACATGCAAGATGATGTGTTATACATCCATTCCGGTGAAACAAGAATTTTCTGTTTCTCCCGATATGATTGGGCCACATCATTATAATCCGCATTTAATGCTTAGTGATGATGTCACGATGATGTCATTAATGATGACGTGGTCCAATAATAATGAATGGAATCTGAAATTCCTGCTTCCCAGGGACAAAATGAGAATCCAAACTTGTACTTGACATTGTGTTTGGAGGAGAGGACACCGACGTCAGAAGTGAGGTGGGGGTGGTTTAAAATTACTTGATCCCACCCGGTCTGATGGAGACTGAGTGAGGTTTCCTACAACACATCATAACATAGCAGTGTAGTAATGTGTTGGGATTTTAGCCATTGGAAGATCGATGAAATACATGATGGACACAGATTTTGATGCTGCTGATAATTGTACAGGGTTTATAGACACTAACACCGCATGTTGGACAATTTTTTTGTCTCGTTGATATCATCGAGAGACTTTCAAATGATTTCGAGGTTGTCATCGAGAGTGGCTCGATGACATCAATAATTGTTAAAATTTTCACCCCTGGTCGCTGAACAGTTTTTGTCCCGTCTCGATATCATCAAGAGACCTTCAGATGATATCGAAGCTGTTATCGAGAGACCTTCAATATCATCGATGAGTTTCGTAGATGCGATTGCGGAAACGCAAATTTTGCAGATTTTGTTTCCTATTTGGATTCTACCTCTTTCTATTCTTATATAAAGGAGTGTGTGCGGGATTGAGGTATATTTCAGGGCATTCTAAGTTTCCTAAAAATTTTCTAGGAGGGCTTAGGGCTATCAAAAAGGTGTGTGAGAGAGAGAGGAAGTTTGTAGAAGGAAGATTTTGCTCGAAGAGGTGATCTACTTCGCAGTCCACCTCTCAGTGCTTCTACGTCCTCGTGATTGGTGAGATCTCTTCGTTTTTCTCTTGTTCTCTTTTATTTATCCACTCCCGCGTGAGTGAAGAAGGTTTGATCCAAGTGGTGTGTACTTGTGATCGGTTGTAACGTTCTGCTTTATAGTGGATTGTTGATCTGGACGAGGTCCCATGGTTTTTACCTCTTTGAGGGTTTTCCATGTAAAAATCTCTGGTGTGGTGTGGTTTATGTTTTGATTTAGTTCATTGCATTATTATTCCATAATTCTGGTTTGTTTCGGGAGGCTAGATCCTAAGGTTTTGTGCAAGGCCCCCAACAAAGTGGTATCAGAGCTAGGTTCATTGAATGGGTAGGATCGATTTTGAATTATGGAAGGTGGCTCATCAAGGATGATCAGCCTCAATGGTTCTAACTGGACTATATGGAAGGCTAAGATGGAGGACTTGCTTTATTGCAGTGACCTATATTCTCCAATTTTAGGCATATAAGCAAAATTCAAGGATATGACTGATGATAATTGGAAGAAGATGGACCGGAAGGCGGTGGGGTTTATTAGACAATGGTTGGATGATTCCATGTTTCACCATGTATCTACAGAGACCTCAGCCGCTAGCCTATGGTTGAAGTTACAAGGGCTGTATGATAGGAAGACAACCGGTAATAAGATTTTTCTGATAAGGCGACTTGTAAATCTCAAGTTCAAAGATGGTGGTTCTGTGGCCGAGTACATGAATGAGGTCAGCAATATAGTGAACCAACTCTCCTCTATGAAAATGGTTCTGGATGATGAATTGTAGGCTTTGCTATTACTTAGTTCATTGCCTGACAGTTAGGAGACATTAGTGGTGTCTCTAAGTAACTCCGCGCCAGACGGAAAGATATCCATGGAACAAGTTACTAGCTGTCTCTTCAATGAGGAAGTTTCAGGGGTCTACTCAACAAGAAGCCCTTGTGACACAGGAACGGGGGAGAGGAAAGAACAGGAAGGGCGGGAAGGCTCGAGATAAATTAAGAGGCAAGTCGAGTAACAAAAAGGATGTTGATTGCTGGAACTGTGGCAAGAAGGGCCACTACAAATATGAATGTCGTGGTAAGAAGAACGACAAGAAAGGAAAATGGAAGGAAGATGAATCAGATTCCACTGCGGTCTCTTCAGATGGCGATGTTATAGTTATTCTTTTTGCAGATCACGATGTATGTCTCATGGCTACGAGTCAGGACACCGACTGGGTGATAGACTCGAGAGCTTCTTTTCATACGACTCCACACAGGGATTTCTTTACAAGTAACAAGTCAAGTGGCTTTGGAACCGTAAAGATGAGAAATTCTGGCGTATCAAAAATCATGGGAGTCGGTGATATTTGTGTGAAGACCGATGTGAGTTGCACATTGGTTCTCAGGGATGTGAGGCATATCCCAGACCTTCACCTCAACTTGATGTTGACGAGAAGGTTGGATGATGATGGCTATGAAAGCCGGTTTGCTGTTGGGCGATGGAAGCTCATCAAGGGTTCATTGATCGTGGCCAGAGGAAAGAAGTGTTGTACCCTGTACAAGGCAAGTGTCAGTATGTGCATGGGTGGGTTGAACGCAGTGGAAGATTCAACTATTGACATGTGGCACAGGCGTCTAAGCTACATGAGTCAAAAAGAGCTTCAGCTACTAGCGAGAAAGCGGCTCCTTCCAGACGTGACAGGTACACCTCTTAAAACCTGTCTTGATTGCTTATCAGGGAAACAACATAGAGTTTCATTTATTAAAACTGTTTCTCATGTTAATAAAGTGCATGCATTAGATTTGGTTTATTCTAATGTTTGTGGTCTTATGAGGACAAAAACCTTGGGTGGGGCATTGTATTTTGTTACTTTTATAGATGATGCATCTAGGAGGGTTTGAGTTTATGCTGGATGAGGTCTTTGATGTGTTTAAATTGTTTCATGCTATGGTCGAGAGAGAGACAGGTAGACCATTGAAGTACATCCGCACTGCCAATGGTGGTGAATACATTGGCGACTTTCATGAGTATTGTAAGTCCCTGGGTATACGGCATGAACAGACGGTTCCCAAAACCCCACAGCATAATGGTGTAGCTTAGCGAATGAATCGCACCATTGTAGAGAAAATCAGATGCATGTTATCCCATGCGAAATTGCCCAAGACGTTCTGGGGAGAAGCAATGCACACGGCAGTGTATTTGATAAATAGGTCTCCATCAGCCTCTTTGAATGGAGAAGTACCTGAGAAATTGTGGACTGGACATGATCCATCGTACAGTCATCTCAGGGTGTTTGGATGCAGGGCATCCGTTCACGTACTAAAGGACGAGAGGTTCAAGCTCAATATGAAGATCAGACCGTGTGTGTTCTTGGGGTACGGTGATGAAAAGTTCGGTTACAGATTGTGGGATCTGACCGAGAAGAAGCTCGTTAGGAGCAGAGATGTGGTTTTCTTTGAAGATTAGTGTATAAAAGACATTGGTGAGCTGAGAGAAAATACAACCCGGCCTAGTTCGGGTGAGTTAGAGGACATGGATCTGGTTACCCCAAGAGGCCTCTGTGGTGCCCGATGACGGGGAGTACAATACGGTGCGAGAGGACAAAGGAGTTCCTTCACGAAAGATGGACCAGGGGAGCAACCACCACATTGATTCACTCATGTTGAGCCACAGGTGAGGAGGTTATCTAGAAAGACAGACGGCCCAGAGAGGGCCTCACCGCATGAGTACATTATGCTCACCGATGGGGAGAGCCAGAAGATTATTCGAGGCCCTAGGCCAGACGAGCATAAGGGGGAGTGGTTGAAAGCTATGCAAGAGGAGATGGAATCCTTGCATAAGAACCACACCTATGATATGGTGAAATTGTGTAAGGGCAAGAAAGCTCTGAGCAACAAATGGGTGCTCAGAAAGAAGATTGAGCAGAAGAATTCACAGACGATGTTCAAGGCCAGACTTGTGGTGAAAAGGTTTGGTAAGAGGAAAGGCATAGACTTCGATGAGATATTCTCACTAGTGGTGAAGATGACATCCATACGGGTGTTGCTTAGGTTGGCGGCTAGTATGGATCTGGAGATAGAGCAGTTAGATGTTAAAACTGCCTTTCTCCATGGTGACCTGGAAGAAGAGATCTACATGCACCAACCAGAGGGGTTCGAAGTCAAGGGCAAAGAGTATATGGTGTGTAGGCTAAGGAAGAGCTTGTATGGACTGTTCCACGAAAATGGTAGAAGAAGTTCGATTCATTTATGTTGAAGTATGGGTATGACAGAACAGAGTCGGACCACTGTGTTTACGTGCAAGTTCTCAGATGGTGATTTCTTAGTTCTGCTGTTATATGTTGATGAGATGCTCATCATGGGAAAATACATCAAGAAGATCAACAAGCTGAAACAGGAGTTGGGCAAGTCTTTTGCGATGAAAGATTTGGGCCCGGCTAGACAGATCCTAGGAATGGAGATAACCCGTGATAGATGCAGCATGAAACTTTGGCTGTCACAAGAGCGGTATATTGAGAAAGTCCTAGAGCGGTTCAATATGAATGTAGCGAAGCTGGTCAGTACTCCACTGGATGGTCACTTCAGATTGAGCGACAGGCAGTGTCCCAGGACGAAGGCAGAGGTGGAAGAGATGTAGAAGATACCCTACGCGTTAACTGTAGGAAGTTTGATATATGCTATGGTGTGCACACGCCCAAACATAGCATATGCGGTTGGTGTTGTCAGCTGGTATCTTGTCAATACTGGCAAAGAGCATTGGGCAGCAGTGAAATGGATACTACGGTATCTAAGAGGCTCATCCAGGTTAAGTCTATGCTATGGTGACAGAAAACCTGTGTTAGAGGGCTACACAGATGCAGATATGGCAGGCGACATAGACTCCAGGAAGTCTACATCGAAGTTCATGTTCACGTTTGCAGGGGGAGCAGTTTCTTGGCAGAGTAAGCTACAGAAGGTCGTAGCATTGTCGATGATAGAGGCCGAGTATATTACAGTCACAGAGGCACGTAAAGAGATGCTTTGGATGAAGAGGTTCCTATAGGAACTTAGCACAAGCAGAGCGAAGACGTGGTCTATCATGATAGTCAAGTGCCATACACTTGAGCAAGAATCTACTCCAAGTCGAAGCACATAGAGGTTCGGTATCACTGGATCATGGATATTTTGGAACAGAAAGTGTTACAGCTTAAGAAGGTCTACACAGACGATAATGGGCCAGACATGATGACTAAGGTTTTGCTCAAGGGCAAGTTTGAGGTTTATAGAAACCGGGTTGACTTGAAGAAGGTGAACTCCTCCTGAGTCGAAAAGGGGGAGATTTAATGGAGATTTTCTCCTCATCGTTTGGATCGATGAAATTGAACAGGTTTCGATATCATCGATAATTGCAGGATTTTTCACTGCTGGTTGCTGGACAACTTTTTTGTCCTGTTGATATCATCGAGAGACTTTCAGATGATGTCGAGGCTGTCATTGAGAGTGGCTCGCTGGCATCGATAATTGTTAAAATTTTCACCCCTGGTCGCTGGATAGTTTTTGTCCCGTCTTGATATCATTGAGAGACCTTCAAATAATATCGAAGCTGTTATCGAGAGACCTTCGATATCATCGACGAGTTCCGCAGATGCGATTGTGGAAACGCAGATTTTACGGATTTTATTTCTTATTTGGGTTCTACCTCTTTCTATTCTTATATAAAGGGGTGTATGCGGGATTAGGGTATATTCCAGGGCATTCTAAGTTTTCTAAAGATTTTCTAGGAGGGCTTAGGGCTATCAAAAAGGTGAGAGAGAGAGAGAGAAAGAGAGAGAGGAAGCTTGTAGAAAGGAGATTCTGCTCGTAAAGGTGATCTACTTCGCAGTCCACGTTTCAGCGCTTCTACGTCCTCGTGATTAGTGAGATCTCTCTGTTTTTCTCTTATTCTCTTTTGTTTATCCACTCCTGTGTGAGTGAAGAAGATTTGATCCAAGCGGTGTGTGCTTGTGATCGGTTGTAACGTTCTGCTTTATAATGGATTATTGATTTGGACGAGGTCTCGTGGTTTTTACTTCTTTGAGGGTTTTCCACGTAAAAATCCCTAGTGTGGTGTGGTTTATGTTTTGATTTAGTTCATTGCATTATTATTCCATAATTCTGGTTTGTTTCGGGAGGCTAGATCCTAAGGTTTTGTACAAGGCCCCCAACATAATGTATACGCAGACTTTAGCCATTGGAAGACCGAACCTTCTATATGATGGACACAGATTGGGTGTTGCCGCTAGTTGTACAGGTGGTGCTATAGACACTAACACCGCATGGTGGGATTTGGTTGGACAGAAGGTCAAGTAGCCAAATTTGGTCAGGCATAACTTTGATTTCTGTCAGGCCATGATGTGGCACCATTTTATTAGCCCACTAGACACAGGCCAATACCTACTTGACCCAACCACCTCTTGAAAGTTGGTGAGTCCTTTGACAAGTGTCTGACAAGCTAATGAAATGGCACCACGTCACAATATGATGGAACTCAATGTTACCCTAGCCTGACTGCTCAATTGGGTACTATCCCCACCTGGGATGTGGATTGTGTGGTGACCTTGCCGCTACTAGCCAATGTACATGTTGATCCGATGTGGCGGGATTTAATTGAGCCATGTGTTGTTGTCCAAGAGGGGACCATATCAGACAATGGCACATGACCCAATCAAATCCCACCATGTTGGATCACCACATATATCGGTGGTTGCGGTGTAACTATGTAATTTGCATCCCTATGCTTGGATCAAACTCCCCCTATCTCTGATGTGGTGGAATTTTATTGGACGGTAGGATGTTGCCAAAGATGTGGTATATGCAAGGCATGCTTGAAAGTTGTTTAGTTGAATACACTGAGGTATCTTTGACAATGGCATGCTGTCCAATTAAATCCTACCACATCAGTGGGAGGCAACTTAATTTAGGTAGAGAAGTATAGTACAAAGCAAATTGATGCTAGAATTTCTTTCTAGCTATATGATGGGCATGAATTGGGGGTTGCCCCGGCCTTTGCCAACTTTGGTAAAGTTGTGGTGGGATTTGGTTAGACAGAAGGTCACTATCAAAATATGGCCTGGTCAAGTATTTAGTTGATGGTAGTCTGATTTGGTCAGGTCGAAATTACTTCTAATTTTGTATAGCTCTGATGTGGTGCCATTTCATTGGCCCATAGGTATAATAGAGCACAACCCAATTACCTTTTGAAAGTTGGCGTGGGCCATTTTCTAACAAGTGTTTGGCAAACCAATGAAATGGCGTCATGTCACAGTATGATGGATTTAGGCGTTACCCTACCCCGACCCTAGCTTGACCAAATCTACTCCCTTACATGATGTTGATTGTATGATGGATTTAGGTGTTACCCTACCCCGACCCTAGGTTGACCAAATCTACTCCCTTACATGATGTTGATTGTATGATGGATTTAGGTGTTACCCTACCCCGACCCTAGCTTGACCAAATCTACTCCCTTACATGATGTTGATTGGGTACTATCCCCACCTGGGGGTGTGGATTGTGTAGTGACCCTGCCACTACCAATCAATGTCTATGGTGAACCGACATGGTAGGATTTGACTAGCCCATGTGCCAATGCCAAGGAGGAGCCCACATAACACATGTTCAAAAGTTGTTAGGTGTTTTTTTTTTTTTTCAAAATGAACTTTTCATTAATAAGGATGCTTTCTTTATAGATTGGAAGGGGAGCTCAGACAAAAAATAGGCCCTGAGAACCCGGCTGAATAGTACATACACATTCTAGGAGGCCCAACTCAAGAGGAGGCCCTCCTATCGTATCAAAGGAAAAACTAAACTATGACCTACGAAAACCGCACCACTCCTAAACCTGCCTTATCCAGAACAAGCTCCCCGCGGGAGAGATAAGGGAGGTCGGAAACATCATTGAAAATTCTGGTTTGCGAGTTGGAACTTCCCTAGCGGGCTAGGGTGTCTGCTACCCTGTTTGCCTCGATATGATTGATTGAAATATTGCCTGTGGACCGAATTGAGTCAAACTAGTTTTTCCAATAGAAAACACTTCAAGGAGCATCACCAGGACTGGAGAGCATGTCAACTACGGCAAGCAAATCACTTTCCACCTCGATCATGTTGAACCCTTTATCATACAAGTGATGAGGCCGTCTACCACTGCTTTCATTTCCGCAAGAAAGCTGGATCCCAAACTGTACACTTTGGAGAAAGCGAACTTGAACTTGCCTTTGTCATCATAGCAAACAGCCCCACAGCCTGAGGGGCTAGGATTGCGAAGGGGGGGGGGGTTGGTGCTTCACCATTAGGGAGCCCAAGATTTTCCATGTTGGGCCTTAACCATTTTTAATCGTAGGGAGGGGAAATGTATTGGTCAAGAGGATGAGCCAAGACCAAACCTGGTGAATGGATTGAGAGGCGTTGGATTCACTACTAGAAAACTGGGCAAAGGCTACTGATAAAAGCCATAGCTAAATACCTATGGCTACAATTAAGGTCCGTAAGCCATGGTCTAATGCTATGAGCTACATTAGATTCACTAGCCATATAAACAATGGGCATTAAGGCTAGGATAAAAGTTCGTAGTGCTAAATATTTATAGCTACAGATTATATCTGTAGCTAAAAGTAGAGTGAGAACCGTAGCAATAGGCTGAAATCAGCAACAACTACCGTTTTCAGATAACGGGCTACGGTTAATAGTTGTAGCTATAGAAACAATAGGTATGGATTAAATCCGTAGCACTACTTTCCGTAGCTCTAAATTATATGCAGCTACAGATTATATCTGTAGCTAAAAGTAGAATGAGAACCGTAGCAATAGGCTGAAATTAGCAAGAGCTACTGTTTTTAGATAAAGGGCTACAGTTAATAGCCGTAGTTGATGCCTATTTTTTTAAAATAAATAAATAAATAAATAAATAATGGCATCTCTTACCATTGTAGTACACCTTGATAACTCATATCTGTAGTTAAAAGTAGAATGAGAACCGTAGCAATAGGCTGAAATTAGCAAGAGCTACTGTTTTCAGATAAAGGGCTACAGTTAATAGCCGTAGTTTATGCCTATTTTTTTAAAAATAAATAAATAAATAAATAAATAATGGCATCTCTTACCATTGTAGTACACCCTGATAACTCATATAAGCTAATATAGATAAATACTTCATGGCTAAATCATTCATTCAATCAAACACAATCATTCATTCATTCAATCATATACAATCATTCGTTTAATCAAATACAATCATTCATTTCCATTCACAAAAGTGCAATGCCAACCCCAACAGATGTGATTGCCATGACAATCGGGCTAGCGAGGAACCTCGCAACCATTCCGTATGCGGCGAGTTTAGTCCCACAGGCTATGTTTCTTGGCTGCAAGGCACGGTCCTGAAAATTTGAAAAATTCAAAGGCAGTTCAAGTCAATTCAAAACACTTGAAAAACAAGGACTAAGAATCATGATGAGCATATCAATGATCTTACCGAGACTGAACATGGCCATCGACCTGCATTCGACAAGATCGTGACAAAATTTTCCATGATTTGAGGCTTCTTAACGCCCCCATCTACAGTAAGAAAAAAGTTAGAAGAAAATCAGATTTAAGAGATAGAGATTGAAAGAAATTTGAAATTCAAGACCTATGAAAATCACCTACAAGATACAAGAGGCCAGCTTACACCCAATAAGCTTGCATATGAATTCGGGTTCCTGACAAGCTTATGCCAGACCATATTTAAAACTTGCCTCATCATCTTCAACGAAACCGAAGATGGATTCTCCTTTGGCTTCTGGCCTTCTATTTTCTCATTGCTTTTTGCCTTTTCTACAGCAATATCTTCTTCTCTATTGCATACTTGCATTGACTGCTCACAAAATCCTGTAATTCCAAACACCCATTTTAAAATTCGTTGGAAGAGAGTGAAAGAATGCATCCCAACTCAAATCACTCTCCACAAAAACCTGTAATTCCAGACACCTATGTCCAAATTCGTGAAGAAAGAACAAAAGAACAGATCGAAATTTAAATCCCCCTCTAGAAGAACCTGTAATTTCAAGCGTCCATCTTTGTTTTCATGCAAAAAGAGTAAAAGAACATATTGAAACTGAACTTTGTTTCCATAAAAGCATGTAATCCTAAACACCCATTTTCAAATTCACATGGAAAGAGCAACACATCTAAAATTCAAATTTGTCGAAAAAAAAAGAAAAAAAAAAAAAAAAAAAAAAAAAGAAAACTATAATTCCAAATACCACTTCCATTTCATGAAGAAAGACTAAAGATCACATCGAAATCCATCGTTCTCCCCAAGGACCTGAAATTCCAAACTCCCAACCTCAAATTCAAGAAAAAAGAGCAAAAGAACAAAGCTGAATTCAAATCTCTCTCTGAAAATCCCTTCACCAACTGTTCTATACAACAACAACAACAACTGTTCAACTAAACCCTTCATACCCCAACAACTGTTCCACACACTTCAAAAATTTGCTACCATTGTTCTATATAACAACAACATTAAGATATATTTAAACAACAACTGTAAGTTTGGAACAACAACTTCCATTGTTCCATTGTTCCTTAGAAAATCTGAAAAAGGATTTTCAATGGTATTTAATGTATAGAAAATCTGCTACCATTGTTGTGTAGAACCCAACCCTGTCTTTGCACTTCCTCTATATGCAACGCAACCCAACCCAACCAAAATTCAGGTTGATGGTGAAACCATTTCGGGATTTTTAAAAAAAAAAAAAAAAAGAAGAAGAAGAAGAAGATGCATACCGAGTTCTGTTCCAGCAAGGTTCACAAAATTCAGGTTGATAGTGAAACCATGTGAGAAGTCAAAGACTGGGTTCTGCATTTCAAGACACTATTAGAATCTGGAAAAAGGCAAAGCAGTTTTTAAAAATGGAATGAATGCAAAATCATCAGTCATATCATGCATATATATATATATATATATATATATATATATATATATATATATATATATATATATATAAGACTTTTATTAGGCGGGCCCCACTTTATCAATGGTTTGGAGTGACTGTTGACATGTAGAGAATAGTTACAACGGGTTTAAACTACTCCAATTCTTTTTCTTGTTCCCTATATATATATATATATATATATATATATATATATATATATATATATATATATATATATATATATATATATATAACTCTCTTAATATCTTAAAATTTCAAAAAAGTATAAGGTGTGGAAGATCAAGTTTCATAATTTTTGGAACTCAATTATCATATTGGACCCACAAGAACAATAGGAGCGGGCGGCATGAGGAAAATATCGAGATTCAATATGAGTCCACAGAGGTGTGTGTATGCCGTCCAAATCATCCATCAAGTGAACCCCACCATGATGAGTTCAAATTAAATTGCCAACCTAAGCCAACCATCAGTAGGCCCCACCACTTGAATTTGTTATATAGTGCAATTTTTGGTTGTTTTATATAGTATGTGTATACCAGCCCACATGCATCAGGCTTGCCCCATCATGATGATGAGACTCCAAAAATCAATTTGAATCCAACAGTCAGGTGGGCCTTCATTGCCATTGCTTTCCATGGCTCACCTAACCGCCTGATTTTCAAGGTTTCCCATTCTTATGGTGGGGTGCATCTGTTGGACAGCTGAATGTCATACACACACATGAGGTGTCCCATTCTCACAGTGGGGTGCATCTGTTGGATGGTACAAAAGAAGGCCAAAGATACTGAACAGCTTGAATCTTCTTTTTTTTTTTTTTTTTTTCAAACAGCCATTTCATTATAGGAGAAAAGCTTGTACATTCGGGCCCCCAAGCAAAGAAAAGGGGCCTATCATGAGAACCCAAAAAAGGCACACCGAAAAACAGAAACTTTACAGCGACTTAATCGATCTAAGCCCAACCTTATTGAGAAAAATAGAGCCTCTGACCTGGTGGGGCAGCTCCGCAAGATTTTCGAAGCACGAACAGGACTGGGAGTCACTCCCACGCCGAGCCATGTAATCTGCCGCCGAATTTCCTTCCCTCAATATATGTACAAACCTGATTCGACCCCGCCTTCTTAGCTGGTTAATCCTGATCATCCAAGCATTCCATTTCCACCCAGGCTTCGCCACTCCGTTGAGCATATCAATCACTTGTCTAGAATCAGATTCAATGATAATTTGTACCTTGCCCCTTTGAAGAGCGTGGAATAAACCATCGTGAACCGCGCGTAATTCCGCCACAGAGTTCGTGCCAACACCATAACCAACCGCGAAGGCAAAAATAAAATCGCCCTTCTCACCATGACCAATCCTGCCCCCACCAGATCTGCCTGGATTTCCTCGAGCAGAACCATCCACATTGACTTTAATCCACCCAGGAGGAGGCCTCTCCCACTTAACGACCAAAGCTCGCCCACCAAAATCAATAACAGAAAGAGAATGGGGAGACTGCTTCTGGTACTGCGTACTCACGGCAGCGTTACGGGGTTCTATCGCAGAACCAGAAAAATGAGCCAACCACCGCTTGATTTTATCAATAACTGACGCCGAGGACACCGCCGCCGAATCATAAATAGTAGCATTACGCGCTTTCCAAATCTCCCAAATAATGATACAAGACGTAATCATCTGAATTACCTTTTTCCTAGGCTTCGCCAAGACCACCGCCCACCACTGCTGAAATTGAGCTTCAATCGACATAGTTGCCATGACCGCAATCTGAAAATCCCTACTTATGACAGACCATACTTGCTCCGCTAACTTGCTGGCCACAAATAAGTGGAGAGCCGATTCCGTTGCATGTAACAGAGGAGCCTGATCACCTTGCAAAGCGCAGCAAACACATCTGGAAGCGAGATGAACGCCGCGAGACTGCACTGCACCGTCAACCGGGATCGCTTGTTAAAGGACTTTCCAAACCAAAAGCGACATTTTAGGCGGAAGTTTTGAATGCCAAACCCACCGAGACCAGCTCCGAATCGGACGCGGGGTTCTGCTCAAAACTCAGGCAGATTTAACCGAGAAATCCCCCCCAGGGGTGAAAGGCCAAATTGGCGAGTCCGAATCCCCCCAGATTTAACAGCTTGAATCTTCTAGTCTAGCATATAGCCAAGCTAACATATGGTGATGGCATGAGCCAAAATCCAGCACAATCAAAACACAGCTAAAGCAAAACATATACTGAGACTTTACCACCCTCATTAATCACAGCGTATGCCGCCCATGAGAAGTCAGGCAATGATCACCATATGTCCATTTTCTCACTAAAGCTCCATGTCTCATTTTACTACACCACATTTAACCAGCAGGGCTAAAACAACATTTTTATGGGTACTTTTTCTTAAGTGGGATAGAAGTTCTTATTAAAAGCAAATAAAAAAATAAAAATACAGAGTGCAAACATCCAAAATGCAATTTTGGGCAAAAGAAAAGACTATATTGGACATTCCAAACACTAAATAAAAAACAATTGAACGTATTAGCAATTATTAATGGTGTCGAGCCACATAGCACTGAAATGCATAAAGCAGGACTGCATCACATCAACAAAAGCTCCTTCAAAATATGCAACAGAACAATAACGAAATTACAACCATGCATCACAACAGATGAAAATATTCATGGCTGATCTCAAAACCAACAACAGTTGTTTCCATTCACGTTTATTGAATCACTTCCCTTTATCAAGGGGCACTTTTCCTAGAACTATAGCTTAGCAAAACAATAACATTCCTTTCTACATTTGATGCTAGTAACGAAACCAAAACTCGTAAGTGCCAAAGACATGGACAGTGTACCAACTATGACAGATTTATAGATCGAGATCAAAAGGTCGGAAGATAGGCTAACCTGAATTTCATGCAGGGTCCATGCACACTCTTCCGCCCATGAATGTCCTTGGATCAGGGCAATTTCCACTAAATTGGGCCTATGAGAAGTCAAAGCCTGGGTTCTGCATATCAAGACAGTATTAGAATCCGCATTCAGATCCAACAACCTCGTCAGCCAAAGAAGTTTCAGTTTTAATTACAGAAAAAACATTGGTGACTTCCATAACAAGGATGATTCTATCATGAAATGTATTGAAAAAAGCAAGGAATAAATTACAGATACAGGAGAGAAAACCCAATTCTCATCAGCAAGTACGTTTTACTGCACGTTTAGATGCATTAACCGCTAAGGCAGCAACGTAGATAATTAAGCATATTTCTACCTCTTCTACATATCAGGGAATCTAAACATAGCACAACCACAGTACATGGTAACCTGGGCTAAAATATACTTGCTAGATTGCTGAAATTACTACCAAAACAGAAACAACAATTGAAGACAAATGAAAAAAAATAAATAGGTTTAAAAAAAACAACTTCAACTTATTAAGAACAAAACAAAAACAACCATCAACAAATAAACTAACTAGTTTTAATACCATGAAATATTTTTTGCAGTTATTGATACGCTATGAAACTTAGACATGGCCATAAATGTCAGTGTTAAAAACAGACAAGGTATTGAATTCGACAATGGCCAAAATAACCAAGTCTTTATTCATACCATTAGAAAGTAATACAGATTGGACTCACCAATATAAACACATCAGTACATATAAAGTTAATTTTTTAACTTACAAACTTGAGCAGGAAACATGCTTCCCATAAAAAAAATAAAATAAAAGGCCCCATTAAACTAGTAAAATACTAATTTATTTATTTATTTTTACATGGCAGTCCTACATTTAAAAGTGAATGGTTGCATCTGGATCTATTGCGCTGGTTTATGAGACTCCAAATGCTGTCATTATCAAAGCAAAGAAAACATGCAGTTGAAAGCCATCACACAACCACAAATGAAAATCGGAGCAAGAACAAGAAGAATGAGAATGAGAAGAATGCAGAGATTCTCTACTTACCCTGAAAACTTTGGAAAATGTTGTCTTCCCATCTTGTACAAGATGAGCACCGGCATAGAAAATGAGGGTGTTGGTGCAGAAGACCACGTAGAAGGAGAAGCTGAAGCCTACGCCACTTACAATTCCTTGTCGGACTCCATGCTTCATTGGGACCTCGCATTCCTCTTGGTAAAGATCCATTACCTTCCATTCTCTACAAAAAGATGCAATTATCCGAATATGCACCAACTGCATCATTTGCCACTTGACTGGCTTCCTCATACATCTCCTGCAACCAACCTCACAATCTCTTAATACTTATATGCATAATGAGAAAAATTGAATGGCAGTGCCACTTCAAATAAGCTAGACTAAGTAGTTACACACAAGGGCTACTTTCAAAATGTCTATCAGTAAACATTGGTATGAAATCGAGAAAAAATTACAATAGAACTGTTGCCAATTAATAGTCTCGGCAAGTATATGTTATGCGACAGATAGCATACTAATTAATCTTTTGGTTTTTCTTTTACACACTATGATGGTCAATTCTATTTCTGAATCTTCTAGTCTAGCATATAGCCAAGCTAACATATGGTGATGGCATGAGCCAAAATCCAGCACAATCAAAACACAGCTAAAGCAAAACATATATTGAGACTTATAGGCCAATGATCCCGTTAAGTTACATGAGTACCTCAGAGAATTGTAAGGCCATACGCCAACATATGCGAGCAAATCTGTCAGCCTGCAAATAAAAATAAACTCAAAAATTATAACAGCTTCAAAAAATGGAAAAAAAAAATGATAAAACTTACCTTGAAGCCATTCTCCCTCCTCCTTTACTCGGGCTTGGGACTGTCAATGTAAGGAGTTGCATTGGCGGAGTTAAAAACAGAGCTTAAGCTCTATTTGGTTTAAGATAAATTTACATTCATAAACACTAATGTGATGACCAAATGGAGCCTAAGACTATAAATATATTCAAATATATAGTGCAAAATTCTTACAAACTATAAATATCGATGAACTATAGATTACCAAAAAAAAAAAAAAAAAAAAAACAAGCCAAACATCATATAGAGTAATTAGAAAAAATATGCAAACTAGAAATATGTTGAACCATAGAGTACCAAATTAGTTCAAGATTAGAAAAGGAATAAGCCAAACATCATATAGAGTAACTAGAAAAATAGGAAAAAAGAAAAAGAAAAAGCACCATGTAAGCCCCAACCAAAACCCACTTAAGCCAAATTACTATATGTTCAATTATATAGTACTATATTTGTTCAAATTATTGGAATCTCATTGATTGCTTCTCCCATTACACAAATGATCCCGGACCGGCCTCTCCAAGTGTAGATGCAAATCCATCTTCTTTACACAAAGGAGCACCAGGGTGTATAATCTCAGTTAGGATAACAACAAAAGCTCTCTCCGCTATTGGCTCACAATGGACAACTGCATTTGGACTAACTTCGTGTACTTGACCACGAGCAAAAACACCACGTAAGTCCCAACCAAGCAACTCGCATCTCTTACCGATATATATCGTATCTGGCTACATGTACACATATAAAATGACATTGGTATTGTTAGCATTTATAATATAATTGTAAGCTTATTACATTAGCAAAATTATAATTGTATACCGATGATGCCTGCGTAGATTTAGCCACTGGTGGTGATGAGAGGTTTTGACCAGACTGTGCCTCTTGATGCATACACATCCAGGCCTTTATATCGACCAATGATTTCTTTATCTCTAATATCTCCTGCGCTAGGCCTTCTTTTTCTTTTATCATATTATCTAACTTTGAATGAGCAGGGGTTGACTTATTCAGTCCTGTTTTACTTATCGAGCAACCTAGACCATGCATTTGCCCTCTATTGTCAGAATCAACCTACTGTAAAATATTGCAAATCAAGTTATTAGGAAATTCATAATTACCGTGAAACTCAAGTAATTTTTAAACTTTATTAGTACCTGTGTAAGGGCATCATCAATGCCGGTCATCTTAGAAGTAGGATTGCTACTATAAAACACATCTAGTTTTTGCTGTGATAAAATTAATACAAATGAATGTAAAATAATTCAAAGTTATATATTGACATTTCATAATGGTACTAGTTAGTGGTAGGAGGGGTGCACTTACAACAAGATCAGGATACTGGATAACTTTGTCCTTGCTCGTATGGGCTCTTAAATAGACATCACATCTACCTATCTTGACATCAGATGTAAGATTCCTCTCCATCGCCTTTGGCACGTAACATATCATTTAAATACACATAATTAATAGAGTTAATTAGATGTCTAATAATTCAAAATTAAATTTAATTTAAACTATAATACCTATTTTAGATACATACCATCTGATGGCAAGTAACAGCCATGCTGCGCCTCCTAAAACACGCAGGTCCTTTTAGCCTTGCCCGATTGACTTTATTCCTTGCACTTACACTCTTCAATTGCTCGGTATTGTGTTGATCTACAAAGACCCTCCAATTCTCCATAGGGACACCTAGGGGGTGTTGAGATGTGGAGCCACATTTGAGGGTCACACGACCAGTCGTGGCCCTTGCTCGACCGATCGTGGGGTCCACTCGACCAATCGTGAGCAGTCCTGGATTGGCTCGACTCAAAGTCCAACGAGCATCAATTTTTGGGGTCTAAGGTGCCCGATCGGTCGTCGACCATTCTCGACCAGTCGTGGGGTCCTCTCGACCGGTCATGTAGCCTTCACGACCAGTTGAGGTTACGCAAATTCATTTTCGGATTTGATGTGGATTGCGGAAATTTGAGTCGGTTTTCGTAAGGGTGCGAAAGGGAAGTTGCCTAAACTATAAATAGGCGTCCCTAAGGCTTTTCTAGGGCATGAAAAATAATTCTAAGGTGTGGGTAAAGGGTTTTCTATGTACTTCCAAGGGAAAGGTTAGTATATTGCCTTGTAATGTTCGTTTTTCTTCATAGTGGAAGTTTGCATCCGTGGTTTTTACCCTAGTTTGGGGTTTTTCCACGTATTCTTGTCTTGTGGTTTATTTGCATTACTTTGATTCTTTTCTAGTTTATTTTTCTTCTTGTTTATCATTTGTGGGTGAGATCGGAGAATGGATCTCAATTCACTACGTTGTTGCGTGCTGTGCAACAATTGGTATCAGAGCTATTGGTTTAGTTCTATTAAGAGCGATGACAGAAGAAGGAAAGACTAGAATTGAGAAGTTTGATGGTTCAAACTTTGCCTTCTAGAAGATGCAGATGGAGGATTATCTGTATCAGAAGGACCTCTATATTCCTCTAGGAGGAAAAGAGAAGAAACCAAAAAAGATGACAAATGATGAATGGTTTTGATTAAATCAGAAGGCTTTAGGAATGATCCAACTCTCTTTGTCTAAGATCGTCGCCTTCAATATATCCAAGATGAAAACCACAAAAGAATTAATAGAAGCCCTAGCCACCATGTATGAAAAACTCTCAGCGTGGATGAACATCTAAACGAGTTCAATACAGTCAAAAGCCAGTTGGAATCCATTGACATTGTTTTTTAGGATGAGGTTAGGGCGTTATTGATCTTGTCCAGTTTGCCAAACAGTTGGGATGGTTTGGTGATTATTGTGAGCAAATTCCTCAGGGTCGATAAAGCTAAAATTTGATGATGTGGCCGGTCTAATTCTCAGCGAAGAATCTAGAAGAATGACATCAGGAGTTTCAAGGGATCGAGGGAATACTCTAAACGTTGAAGGAAGAGGAAGATCACTGAACAAAGGAGGTAACAAATGGGCGTTCTAAGTTGAGGTAGAAGTCCAAGGGTTCGAAAGACAAAGACAGGTGTTGGCATTGCGACAAGAAGGGGCACATGAAAACCGATTGCAAGGCGCTTAAGAAATAAGAAGGAAGCTCTCAAGGGAGGAAGGATTCAGTGAATCTATCTGAGGAGAGTGACGCAGAGGCGTTGATCTTATCTCTTGATGCGAGGAATGAGTCTTGAGTTATAGACTCGGGTACTTCGTTTCATGCCACTTCATGTAAGGAAGTTCTGCATAATTATGTATCAGGTGACTTCGGGAGAGTCTACCTAGGTGATGATGAGTCGTGCAGTATTGTTGGAAAGGGAGACATTCATGTAAATCAGAAAGATAGAACGACTTTGAAATTGAAGGATGTCAGACATGTACCAAATTTGAAACGTAACTTGATCTCAGTGGGGTAGTTGGCCGATACCGGTTATGTGACGACATTCACCAGTGATTCTTGGAAGATCATAAAAGGTGCCTTAGTGATATCTCGAGGCAAGAAGGAAGGTACTTTGTACGTGACTTCAGGATCGTATAGTTCACTCACAGTCGTATCAACAGGAGTGAATGAGCAGTTATGGTATCAGAGGTTAGGACATATGGGTGAGAAAGGGATAAAAGTGCTATTGTCAAAAGGGAAGATACCAGGGCTGGAGTCTATTGACTTGGAATTCTACGAGGACTGCGTGTATGGCAAGCAGAATAGGGTAAGCTTCAAGAAGACGGGATGCGCTCCAAAGACGCATCTGTTGGAGCTTATACACACTGATGTGTGGGGACCGACACAGGTATTATCTCTTAGTGGCTTACGTTATTTTATTTCCTTTATTGATGATGCTAGTAGAAAACTGTGGGTCTATTTCTTAAAACATAAATTTGATGTATTTGATGTATTTAAGAAGTGGAAAGTAATGGTAGAAAATGAAACAGGTAAAACAGTAAAATATCTCAGATCTGATAATGGAGGAGAGTACTGTGATAAGAGATTTGAGGAGTATTGTGTAGCAAATGGAATCAAACATTAGAAAATGATTCCAGGGACACCGTAGCAGAATGGTGTGGCTGAGCGCATTAATAAGACTATCCTTGAGCACGCAATGAGTATGAGGTTACATGGTAGGTTGCTTAAGACCTTTTGGGCAGACGCTGTGAATACTACTGCATATCTCATAACACCATTGGATGGTAGGCTACTAGAAGAAATGTAGATTGAGAAAGAAGTGAACCTTGTACATCTCAGAGTGTTCGGTTGCACTTCATATGAGATTTCTAATAAAAGATCCCTAAGTTACTCAACCTTTTTACTTGTTGCAGCCAAGGCTATAAACTCAGACTTTATAGTCAAGTGATTTATGCAGGTTTGTTTCTTGGATCGCCAAGACATAACTTCACCTCTTAGGGTGAATACCCACCCTGTAGTGGACTTGTTATCCCCTGCATTCGATATTCAGCTCGCATCGGTATATCCTTTCAATACGGCAGGAAACTCATACTAAAATAACCCTAAGTCTTTGGTTACTTTTAAGTAACCAAGAATTTTATTGATAATATTTCAGTGGTCAACATATGTAATATCTAATCTAGTGCATGCATTGCATAGCATACATTAGTCTGCCTATAACACTTACATACTCAAGTTGTGAAACTGCTCTTCTGTTATTCTCATTCAACTTGATACTTGAATCAAATGAGATTTTTTCTTCTTTTATATTAAGATGGTTAAACTTGTTTAGTATCTTCTCAATGTAATGAGATTAACATGGAGCATAACCCCACTATATTTTTTAACTTTGATACCCAAGATGATATCCACATGTCCAAGATCTTTCATTTTAAATACAGGAGATATAAACTTATTTGTTTTAATTACACATTTCATTTCATTACTAATTATTAACATGTCATTAACATACAGAAAAATAATAATTACACAGTTACCGTTAACTTTAGAATATATGCATTTGTCAGCTACATTATGTATGAAACCATGATATAATATTTTTAAATCAAACTTCTCATGCCACTATTTAGGTGCTTGCTTTAATCCATACAAAGATTTAATTAATCTACAAACTTTATTCTTATATCTTAATAGAATGAATCCTTCAAGTTGTTCTATGTATACCTCCTCATTAAGGTTACCATTCAGGAAGGTGGTCTTTACATCCATTTGGTGGATGTGAAAATGATGCATGGATGCTAGCGCAAATAAAATCATAATGGATGTTATCATATCTATAGGAGAACATGTGTCAAAATAATTTATCTTTTTTTTTTTGTCTGAATCCCTTAGCTACTAATCTAGTTTTAAAGATTTGAATAGTCCCATCAGTGTGATATTTTCTTCATAAATACCTACTTACATCCTATGGGCTTAGAACATAGAAGTAAGTTTATCAGTTCCCATGTTTGGTTTGATATTATAAATTCTATTTCATTGTTAATGGCTTTTTTTTAAAAAGCGGAGTTTCTAGAAGAGACTCATTGTATGTTTTAGGGTCATCTTCTATAGTCATTACTATAGGTATTTTTCTGATAACATTTTCTTTATCTCCTTCTATAAGATGGAAAAAGATATGCTGAGAGTCTATCTGATCAACGTCAAGACTCTTTTCTATTTTTATCCTCTGACTCATACGAGGTTCACTTGGAACTTCCACTTCTTGTGGAGTTATACTCACTAGTTCTCCATTAAGAGTTTGAGCTTCTGTAATGTCCTGAATTTTCACTATTTTGGATTGCCAAAAATTCTTAATTAAATTATATATATATATAAAACTAGCCTATGTCGTCACTTGTTAACCTTTGATGTTCAAAGTGAGCCTATACGTGGGTGGTACCGATAAAAAGCCACACAAAAAAGATTAATCAATCGTAGAAAGCCAACCAATCCGACCGATCTCTTAAATATCGAGTTTAGCCCCTTGATTTATTCACATAGGGCCTAAATCTAGCTAATCTATCACTGACCAATTGAGAGAACCATAACCAAATAAAAATTTACCTAAAGCCGAGACAACTATGGGTCGGATCTTAATTAATAAACCAAATCAACCCTGTTACTCATTTAGCCTAAGAACCAACGGTGTAGAGTAATCATGACTGAATCACCATTTTTGTTAATTTCGACTAGGCCATACTATGAACTTAGTCAATCCAAACCGTAAGAACTGCGCACAAGAAATATCCATACTCAATTCATTCAAAAAAATGCCTCGATTATCCAAATAAGCTCTAGACCACTCATTAGAGGATCACTAAATCCGATGTTATAGAAAGACGTTCGTCTTAGTGGGCTTGACGTCCATCGCGGGTGGGGAACCAAGAAAGTGCCCAGAACTGCTCAACTTGGGCAAGAAGCCGAGTGCTTAAAATGTATGAATCCCCTAGGTCGAAATCTGAAAACTTGAGTAAAATAGACTCCTCACTGTTTCGTAAAGTTGCGACCTTTTGATCGTTAGATTTCGACCAAACTCAAGGTACGAGCCAATGATATTTCTCCACCCATATCCTTATAGCTGCATCCCTGATTGATCACCAACGATCGTCCATCACAAATGGGGTCCCCACGGTTGATTGAAGCATCCGATCTCCACCCGATTTTAACCAATCACGGATCCTATGATGGGACACCCGCCCCTTGGTGTGGATGAGCCACCGGGCCCCCGAAGGGGCCCTATATGTCAAAACTAGCCCACTATGGGCAAATATAATGAAAAAGAGGCCCCCATGGCCATTTAGACATAAAAGTCCAAAAATTCATCTCCCATACTCTCATATAAAAATTCAATTACAAAAGGGAGAGAGGGAGTGGAGATTGGGGAAGAGAGAGATTTTGTGGGAGATTTCCCCGCCATCGCTGGCCACAATGGAGCTCATGACAGCCCATGTCATAAGGGATAGACTAGTGGTAGAAAAGAGGTAACTATTGGGCCCTCTTCATGATTTGAGCCTTATAGGCCGATTGCATGTGCCCCTTACATGCTAATTTCACTAGCGTAGGGCACCAACACGTTAACCTACGGATCTCAACCCTAAGAGCGGCACCAAAAATTGACGAATCACTTCTAGGTGCAGACCATTACCCTTAGGTTGTTGATTATCGAACCAATGTCGCAATTAATGGTTTATATAGTGAATGAATGATCGCATGCTAACCAGTGTGTACTCGTTTGATTAATTGCCCTTCATAAATTTTGATTTTTATGTAATGTAGTCTAGACATCTTATTGCATGCTAGAATAACATGAAATTGTTGAAATTTCATGTTCATGCTTCGTATTATTCTCCTATATATGCGTTTAATTTTTCCTTATAACATGTAAATTGTGATGATTTAGATAGTACGCATGCATGTTTAGTAAAATACCCAAATTGAATAGATTTTTTTTGATTTGTTGTTTTGTACTATTTTCGGTAGTTGCAATGATTTATTTATTAAGTATATTGATTGATTGTGGCTATTTAGTTAATCGGGTTGGTCGACAAATCATAAATTTACAAGTGCATCCCTATTTGGGTTGGCCACCCCAGAGTCCCAGACTAGTTCGATTGATTTGTACCGAATGCGGATAACTGACAGTAGTCAGACTACATGGGATGCTTACGCCCAATGCCGGTTACACTGAGGTTCGCCTGAGTCAAAAGAACTAGCCTAATAAGCCAACTAACCATGTATGTCCACATGTATGTTCATGTCTGCTTGAATATGGAGCACCCCCATATACTGGAGAGGCTTATTGGTAGCCGTTAGTGATACGATCCCCAAGTCTCAGGAGCCAGGCATGGTGGTATGGGACACTATGTCCGTACTATCAATATATGCTAGGGTGATGAGCTTCCTCATAGTAACCAATGAACAACCAATAAGGCTATGAACCTAGTACATCAAACCATAATGATATCCGATCGTTCCACAATTGCGTTTGAGTGATGACCCTTACATCATTTGTGGGCGCCCTCCACCTGTCGATGGGCGGCCTAACCCTGTGCATTCGGGTTGTGTCATTAGGGTCCTGAGTGATCGATCGGGCCAGTGTTAGCCGCACATTGATTGGGGAGTTGTCGTCTGGGTGGTAAACCTTAATATGAATCAAGGATCACAGGCACAGATTTGCTACGACCATCCTGGGCCTAGCAATCTGGATAAGACCATTGATTATATAGAGATGTTCTAGCTTCCCTAATTTTACTTGATGAATGGACTTAATTAATTCACTTGCCTAACACGAACATTCATCACATGCATTAGTTAGGTGTGGTGACTCGGGAGTTGAGGTCGCATGATGAGGGAGTGTTGGCCATTTTTGATAAGGAGTAGGAGTCGCTATGAGGAAGTATTGGATTATGAAGGCATACATTATCTCATATAATATACATGTGCATTAATAAGAGTATTTAGGAACTGAGTGTTTAAGTTACTTTATCGTTACTTGTACTAGTGGAATTAATAACATGTGTAACTTAGATTAATGAAACTACTGAGTTGATTACTCACTCCCACTCTGTGACAGTTTTAAAATATCAACCAAACACTGTTATAGATGCAGGTACTATGGTGTCCGACACATTAGAGGAGGCATTCGTGAACTTAGAGGAGGAGCTCTCGTACTTCCAATCGTTGGGTGGGCCATTGTAGGTCACCTTAAGGGCAACGATGAGATTTTAAGCTGATACATTTTGTATTGTGGAACTACATGTATTTTTACTGGGATGTAGTCTCATACACTAGATATATACACTTTCTTGTTAGTTGTATTTTGAGTTAAAATCTGCGTTTAATCCAAGGTATATCACGTAGTCCATTGTAAATCTTTCGAATGCTACCATGCTAAGTAAAACAAACTATAGAACCCGCTTCCGCAAAGTATAAGTGACACTCGGGATATGGAGAGTCGAGTATTTACTCAGCCCTCGAAAATTCGGTGCGTTACAACTTCATTATCCTTTGACTCTAAGGATAGTGAATTCTCAAAGAACTCAATGTCTCTTGATTCTATTAAGTTGTTATATTCTTGGTCTAGGAGTCTATAAGCTTTTTGATTTTGCGCATACACTACGAAGGCGCACTTTATAGTTATGGGTCCTGACTTGGTTCTTTTGGGATCAAAGTCCTGCAATAAGTGCCCCCACACTTTAAGATATCCTAAGTTAAGTTTTCTTCCTTTCCATATATCATATGGTGATGTTTTATATATTTTTTTAAAGGAATTCTATTTAGAATGTGATAGGCTACAATAGTGCTTCACTCCAAAAACTCAATGGCAACTTTGCTTGTATTAGCATTGAGTTGATCATTTCTACTAATGTTTTATTCTTCCTTTCTGCTATACCATTTTATTGCGATATGTATGGTATAATACATTAGTGTATTAATCCATGTTCTTCACAGAAGTTAGAGAATTCGTTCGAGAAGTATTCTCCCCCTATATCACTGTGGAGAAATTTTATTTTCTTATTTACTTAATTTTCTATTTTTGCTTTATATACTTTAAACATATTTAGTACTTTATCATTTCTCTTTAATAGATATACATACACGTACTTAGAGCAATCGTTAATAAAAGTTATAAAATACCTTATACCTCTATGAGTAAGAATGTCGTTCAACTTACAGATATCACTGTTCACAGGATCCACTACTTAAGATAATCTCTCAACATTAGAAAACGGTTTCTTTGTCGTTTTGGATCATATGCACACTTTACATTTATCATTCTCTTTATCTGTGTATAAGATTAGACCATTCTTAGCCATGTTTTTAAAGTATTATACCTTATATGTGCTAATCTTTCATACTATAGTCCAACAGATTTAACCATATACGCAGAAGTGTTGCTTCATTTAATGAAAAATTTATTATACTGTTACAAGTATATCCATTTCCGACAAAATTCTCATTCCTTGACAGAATCGGTTTACCTGATTCATACACCACCCGTATTATAGGTTTTCTAAGAAGATCCCCTTAAACAAAGTTTTGCCTCATGTTCGGGACATGCAACACATTTGTCAAGATCACATTCTTTCCAGAAGTAAACACTAGTTCCATGGTTCCTTTGCCAACAACTTTCGATAGGACTTCTTAACCATTAGTCACATCCTCATAGGTTTTGAAGGTTAATCTGTCATAGCAGATATATATATTGTATCTGCAGTATCGTACCACCAACCGAAAACTTTTCCTTAGATAGTGTTAACTTTAGTGATCATTGCCATTATATCGCCCTCTACTGCACTTGCTTCTTTTTTGAATTTGCGATATTGACACACACGAGCATAATGTCTGGTTTTTCCACAGACATGGTAAGGACTTTTGAATTTTCCATTCTTCTTCTGTATTTTTTTGAATTTCTCTTTATTGGGTTTTAGGGAATCATCCTTCTTAGGATTCTTGTTATTGGAGTTTTTTACTACATATACTTTGGATGAGGAATTCTCATTTTCAGCTTTTTTATCACAGTTGCGGTATTCTTTCTCAATTCGAAGATGTTTCTGGATTTGTTATAGTGTGTAGTCCTTAATCTTATGTAGCAACTTCTTTTTATAGTCTTTCCATATCAGGAGCAATTTTGCGATAATAGCCCCGACTTAGAATGATTCAAGAAGATCAATTTTAATGACCTTGATTTTATTTACTATTAGTTACAATTCTTGGTTTTGGGACAACAATAATTTATTATCTACCATGTTATAGTCGAAATACCTGGCTATTAGGAATTTGTTGGTACATTTTTCTTTGGCCTTGTATTTGAACTCTATGGCGGTCCAATTTTTTGTTGCAGACGATGTTTGTGTAGAAATTGTACAATTGGTCGAAGAGGGCGTTCGGTATATGTCCACAGCACAGAAGTTCATCTTTAGCTCATTTGTTGCGAGCATCAATCTGTTCTGGTTTATCCTCATCGGTTGCTTCAGGAAGCGATTACAAATTTGGATCTAAAATATAATAGATCTTTAAGGCCATTAGGAGAAACTTAATCTTGTCTTGCCACCTTTTAAAATTGGTTCTTTTGAACCGATCGAGACGAATCAGATCCTGATGCATCAATCGATACACTTTCGGTTTCCATTCGGATAAAGCTTTAAGATAGTTAGCGCAAATTATAAATTTTACAATTTCTATAAAACTAATTAAAGAAATCGAAATATAAGGACGGGCTAAAGCATGTGTGATCACATTGTCCTTAAAGCATTATTTGCCGCTTCTCAATATAATTGAGAATGCTGATAAACTGCAAGCAAACCGCTTCTACGATATGATGAGCCTGGGTGTGGTTCTAAATTCAGCAAATACGAAGAACCATGAATGGAACTCTGTATAAACAATTTTTTCTGGTATATAAGTAAAATAAAATTTTTAAATTTAAAAAGAGGATTAGAAAATAGACCACTGCTTTAGTCTTTTTCTTGAGGTCTTTTGGCTAAGGCTCATATGAACCTTGCTGACTAGTTAGAGTACAATATTGCTCTTCTTAAGGTCTTCTGGATAAGGTTATATATAGACCATGGTTGCTGACCTTTTTGCTCTAGGGTCATAACTTAATATGACTATTATATGGCTGTTGGTGAGAAACTAGTCGTTATTAGTAATTTCTGACTGTTATGCATGTGGGACAACCAGTTGCTGCATGCTAGCCATTTAAACTTACTAGCTAGCCATTTTATGACTGTTGGGCTAGCCACATGCAACAATTTCTGCATGGTCTAGTTTAATGCTGCATGTGCAATTAAACTTCTTTCCAACGGCTACTTTTCAGCTTCTATAAAAGACACACTAGTGTCATACCACTCGCCCACTCTAGCCACCTGACCCATATTCCCTATTGCACTACGACTTGCACCGGTTCATGAAGGAGCGATCCATTTGCTACATGATGCGTACATGCGAAGTACAAAGTGCGCCAGTAGCGCCTCTGTAGCCACATTGCATCACATGCCCACGCCCTCGCACCAAGCCCGTGGCTGCGCGCGTGGGTGTTCCAGTGCGAAACTGGAACACCGTAATATGCAAGTCCGAGTACTCCATGGATCAACCAAGCAAAATAATAAGGTACTCCACACCTCTCATAAAAACATTGTTTTTCTTCAATCATTTCTAATATGGGACTATTCCCAATAAGCCAAAACGGTAAGATTTTCAAACAAAACTTATTATATATATATATATATATATATATATATATATATATTATTAAAATATTTTTTATGGATATTTTTCACAACATTTTTATCTATTTTCTTTTCTTACCATGCTCTAAAATGAGCTAGAAAAACAGATGAACCGTGCGGATATACAACACATACATTGAGGTGTGCCCCACGATCAAGACCACACTCACCTAGTTGGATTTGGGTTGGCACTTGAACCGTATCCGTTGTGAAGGATCAAACGTCCGTTTTAGCAAGAGAAATCATTAGAGAAAAGTTGTACATGCACTTTCACGTGAGGTGCTTTCTTCCAGCAAATATGCTACTTTTTTTTTTTTTTTTTCAAAATCTGAGTGTATATATATCCAAAAAAATCTACAACACTTCGAGCCTCCTGGGAAGGAAAGGCTCTCGGGATTGCCAATCATATACATGTACAGACTTAACAGCCCAGCTCTATTATGGACTTCTTCATGCCTCCCTAATGGAGCCCAAACCTATCTTATCTAACATATACAGGCCCTGATGCACGTCGGGAGGTCTCTAACAGTATCAAACCTCGATTGATTTTGATTCATTGCACCAGCCTTTGCCAGGCCATCGGCTGGGCCATTTCCTTCTCTCGGTACGAGAGATATCGAGAAAGTACCCCTATCCCTCAATCTGGTGATCCTAGCCCACCAATATCTCCACTTCCAAGATGGAGAGGATTTCCCATTGAATGCATCCACTACACATTTCGAGTCAAATTCAAGTACTACCTGACTATACCCAAATCCCATGCAGAAGAACATAGCGTCATACACAGCCCAAAGTTCAGCTCTGTTATTCGTACCTACCCCATAACCAGAGGAGAACGCAAATAACAAGGAACTGGAACCAGAACTGCCCCAATACCCATAGCAGCGCCATCTACATTCACCTTCACCCAACCTGGTAGCCAATTGAAGCGGTGAAAACAATGATTCAAACCATTAATTAAGGTCACCGTCGGCCAAAATCAGACAAATCAACTCATTAGGTAGGCCACACATGAGAATCTTTTCAAACCATCGGTTGTCTATTGACGCGACATTGTAGCCTGCCTGATGAGTAGATAATCCTTATTTTCATTACAGATGATCTTTATCACGTGGTCCACATATTTTAGGTGTGGATGTTCTACGCAAGTGGACTGTTGGCTAGAACGAGAACGTTTGTGTTTGAAATTTCACATGAAAAATATGGAGAAAACTTTAATACTCTGGCAGAGTGTGGTGGATGATAAGCTGGAGTACTACAAATTTCTGATAAGTGATTCAAACTCAATCGTTCAAATTATAGGAAACATCTTAGATGTGTCTTGAGCTTGAACTAAACATTGTTTTTATTTTGGTTGTCCAAATAATAGTATTCTGATATTTATTGGACAATTAAAATCAGAAAAAATTCAAGTCTTATTTAAAAATCAACTGCGTACAAATCCAACGATAGTATTTTTCAACCCATGTTATTCTCTATTATAATTTAGCCACAGTGGATTGCACAATTTATTCGGTTTAACTTTAATTAATGTGCCATTATATAATATTTCTAAATGCCTGCGTATCAAGCGTGACACGCAGCCGAGTATAATATACCTCATCTCATTTTGAAAAGCTAACACTACCGTTGTGAAAACCGGCAACCGGTTACGGCCGGTAAATACCAGCCAACCTCAGCCCAGTCCGGTAACATCACGGGAGCTTATTGGTTGGTACCGGGGTAACAACGTAGTGGGTGTTTCCCTGACCGTGGGGTCCACTTTGATGTATGGGTTGTATATCTACGCCATCCATCAGTTTTTCCAGATCAGTTTTGGGTAGTCCTGGAAATTAAGTAGATCCAAATCTTAAGTGAATCATACAGTAAGGATTGAATGTCCACCGTTAAATATATTCTAAGGACACAAAAGTTTTAGAACAAGTTGATATTTGTATTTTCCCTTTATCCGGATATGTATGATATTAGATCAATAGGTTGGATGGCAAATAAAAATGACGGTGGAGCCCTTAAAATTTTTTAACGGTGGTCGTTTAATGACTACTGTTTCCTGTAGTGTGGTCAACACTTGTGATTTGGATCTACTTCATTTTTGGAAGCATGCCGAAAAATGTGCTGAAAAAACTGATGAAAGGCGTGGATGTACAAGGCATACAATAAGGTGGGCCCCACAGTTAGGAAAACACTCACTGTGATGTTACTCGCATAACACCTAATCCTCTCCCAGTAATTACCGGCTATTCCGGAATCTTCGTTTCCAACGCCAGTTTTTGCCAAGTGGAATGGCCTTCTGGACGGTATAAATGCAGCCTTCTCCCCCAAACTGCTCTCTACACCAAATCAGAGAGAGAGAGAGAGAGAGAGAGAGAGAGAGAGAGAGAGATGGAACGTGGAGCTTTTCATGGCTTTCAAAGACTACATAAATCCAGCTCTGGTAAAGCCAAAAGAAAACTCTACTCTCAGCTTCACTTCCTTTGTTTATTATTATTATTTTTTAAAATTATTTTTAAGAGAAATCTCTCTTGTTTATAGGCTTTTATTTTGATATTATCATCCATTTTCTTGCATGCAGGCACAGATTTCTAACTTAAAATACCCATTTTCCCATTTTCAAGAAAATGGGCTTTTTGTATTTTCCTACCATTTATTTAGAAGTGGGGCCCATGGTGTGGCCATCCAAACCGTTGATTTGATGGAAAAATCAGTTGATGGATCATGACCCAGAAATCTCCAGAGGTGAAAATCTTATCCATCTAACCGTTGGGTCCTTTTGTGTTGAATGGTGGTTGTAGATGTTTTATTCCTCACCATCTATTTTAGACCATCGATCATATTCTTCCTCAGGGAGATATTATGGGTATGGTCCATCTGAGTGGTTGGGACTGGATCAACGGACTGGATCATATAACGTAGGTCCTTCTTGGACGGACAGGATGCTCCTGTCTTGCATGCAGATTTAGGATTCCATCTCTTTCTTTTGATACTTTATTTTCTATTTCAGTCATCCTTTTGCTAATGCATGCAAATCCCAACGCTCTCTTCTACTTCATTCAAGGTTTTTCTGTTGCATGCAAATCCTCTCTCTCTCTCTCTCTCTCTCTCTCCTTGCATGCACGTATACTCCTGTTTCTCTCTCCATTTCGAAGTTCTTGTCCAACCGGTTGGCCCAAAAGGTATGGTCCACACAGAGGATTACTTCCAACTTTTTCAGTTCATGTGAAATCCAACCCTTACAATGGGATTAACAGCTATGAGGATCACTTGGTAAAAAAATCAGCCCAATCTACTCATCAGGTGAGCCATACCATGAAATAATGTGTAATCATTGATAAAAAAGAAAAACAAATGTGTGATTTACTCAATGAGTACATATGACAGATTTTTGACCACCTTGATATTCATGGTGGGACAAACCTATTGGACGGATTGGATGTCACAGAAACATGAAGGGTGACAAGTTACTTACTGATGGACCGTAACATATATTCCAATCGGTTGGACTTGAGACCACCTCTATTTGTACTATATTTATGCTTTGAAGGTACAATATTTCCTGATTTAATGTTATAGGATACATCAGAACTTATAGCAGTTGGATCTGTGGTCACGTTTCAAAGATCCAAACCGTTCATAAGATGGACCTCACTTTGGATGGGGATACCAAAAAAAGTAGATTAATAACATAAAATTAAAATTAAAAATGAAAATTTAGCAGATTGGAATATTTGAAATCTTTGATTCTTTTCCTCCTTCCCTTGAACACTGAACACCGACAGCCTCCCTAACTGTTGTTTTGTGGGCCATTGATCGTAAGCTTTGGATCTTCCCATCTTAAATATTTTTCATGGTAGCCACCATCATCCGTGTATCACGCCAGATCAACGGTTTTGATGACGAAATATGACTGTCCACATGAGGGAAGGGTAATGTACGGTAGAGATGGAGTGGGTGATAGATATTTTCATGTACGCGGAGGATGGGCAACGTCCTCTTTGGAAACTAGGAGTTTTTTGAATGGGTGAGTTGGAGATGTTTATTAGCTTAGACTATTATGATAGTCTATTAGCATTTTCAAAATGGTGGCGACTTGTTCTACGAGCACTGATGTACGGACATCAGACCATCCAAAGTGTGGAGCCTTTTGTGGATGGTACAAAATATCTTGAATCACACTGATAAATTAAATCTAACGATCCAAATGAAGTCCATCAAATAGATGGTTAAAATTAAATTGCGAGCGGTCCCAGTTTAGAAGGAAAAATCAGATGATACACCATTTGGATTGGTGGCAAACTCTCATTTCAAGATTTTAGTTTCTCGCGAGATGATAATTTGGTTTGGTTTCTCGCGAAGGTTTGTCCTTTTCCGGGTCCTCGTTTTGACTACTTTGTCCAGCACAGATGCCCGCCCCGGCGCAGAGCAACTTCTGGCATCTGTCATTTTCTAAACGGCGCATGGTGCGTTACGCGCACCCTCTTGTCGTTTTGTGAGTGGACACCTGTGGGCCCGTGGCTCTTTCAGGAATCTGGATTCGTGCTTGCGTATGAAACGAAACGAAGGATGACGAGACGTCCCCTTAATTCTACACGCATGTATCCGTGCACATCCACACGCAGGCACACGTATGAACATGAAGCACATGCATAAAATCTGAGCTTTACATAAAGTTGCAAAAATAATTCTTACATTTCTACCTAGGAAATCAGAGAATTTAACTTGACAAGTGGACCACAAAGTACAAAGCATATTGATGGTTGGAGTTTCTTTCCAGCCATTCGTTTGTTTTGATATGTTTTGCACCTCTGAGGTGTCAAATGGTCTTGAGTTTAGGGAAGAAGATCTATATACATAGTAGGTCACCAGTGGAAAGCTCAGATTTCACACGTGTAACACTAAGACACACTCTCACGCATTCGTGTGGATTAGGAAACCAACATGACAAATGGACGGTAGGGTAGTAGACTGGGTTTTGGCGACGCCCAGCCCAGCTCCATTTACCGTCTGAATTTTCCCAATCCATCTGTTGATGGAGTGGAAAAGGAACGACAATTTAGAGGTTTGAAACCAACGGCCTACATGCAAGATGCATGTACATGTGTTATATAACTGATGATGTATATATAAGATAGGACACGTGTACGTTTGAGGTGGGGTCGGGCTGGGTTAAAATGACCTAATTCCAACGCAGTCCGGAGGGGGATTGACTGAGGTTTGTGTCCTCTTTCAATGATCCAAACCATCCATGTGATGGACGCGGATTGGGTACTTCCCTTGCTTCTATGGACGGTCGTAAAGACGCTTGTACTAGTGCTTGGTGTGAGTTAGCTGACAGAAGGCCACTGCCAGCTATGCCCTGTCAAATACAGTAGATGAGAGCTGATACGGTTCATGAGTTTCGATATGCCGTATCATGGCACCATTATATTAGCCAACCAGACGTAATCCACCAGCTACTTGACCTAATAGTCTTTTGAAAGTTGATAAGCTTTTTCTCTAACTAGTGTTTGGCGGCTAACGGGCCAATAATTCGATGCTACAGTGAGACTATCAGAGTCTGTCAACCCAGATTGTGGCTTGACTGAATCCGCTTCCTTGAGCATGATTGGGTACTATCCTCACTTGGGACGTGTATTGCCTAGTGACCTTGCCACTATTGACTAATGTACACGGTGACTTGACATGGCGGGATTTGATTGGGCCAAGTGCATATGTCAAGGAAGGCCCCACATAAGATATGTTGGAAAGTTGTTAGGTTGAGTATCTACTCGATCATGCCCCGATTAAATCCCGTCATATTGGATCACCACATACATTGGTTGAGGCAACCTATCCACGCAATCTGCGTCCCTTACCTAAGACTGTCTACCCCTAATGTGGTGGGATTTGATTGGACAACAAACTGCTGTTAAAGATGCTACCGACATAATACTTGTTTGAAAGTTATTTGGTTGAGTAGACAGATCCATCTTTGATAGAGGCCTACTGTTCAATTAAATCCTACCATATCCGGGTAGAGACAACTTAGTCAAGGTGGGGACATGTACACCGCTTTCATTTGACAGCTGGATAGAAAGTGAAGCGAATCCAAGGTTAGAATTTATTTCTAGCCATTCAATTGCTTTGATATGCTTTTCTTCCCCAGGTGTAAGATCCCACATGTATAAGTTCTTTACACATTTTCGTGCATGCGTGTGGATTAGCAAACCGGCTAGGCCCAGTCTGGCCCAAAAAGTCAAATCCCCATTTCTTGTCTGAATTTTCCTAATCCATCCAGTGGGTTAGGAAATGAAAATTTAGAGGTTTGAAACCAATGGCCTACATGCAAGGTGCATGTTTTATATAACCGACAGTTTATCTCTAGGATAGAGCGTGTACATATGAGGTGGGGTTTGGGTGGGTTAAAAGGCCTTGATCCAACATGGTCCAAATGGGACTGACTGAGGTTTCCTTACAACACATGCCAGCTTACTGCAGTTGGGTTTCCTCCTTCACTGACCCAAACCATCTATGTGATGGATCGGTGATTTGGTTCTACAGCAGGCATTGTCAGAGATGGCCCCGTCAGGTATCTACTAGATGAGAGCTGACACAGTTAAGCTGAAATAACATTGAGTTTCGTTAAGCTGTGTCGTGGCACCATTTTATTTGTCCATCAGACAATCCAGCATCTGCTTGACCCAATAACCTTTTGAGAGTTGGTGGACCATTCTTTGACAAGTATCTGACGGGCCAATGAAATGACGCCACGTCAGAGTATGACGGAACTCAGTGTTTATGATGATTCAACATGGTGGGATTTGATCGGGCCATGTGCCTATGTCGAAGAGAGACCCACGTAAGACAAGTTTGAAAGTTGTTAGGTTGAAGCTCCACACACTAACGCTATAGTGGGATTTCACTCAAACCCTTGATATTGATGGAGTATTAACCCTACTTGGGATGCAGATTGTGCGATGACCCTGCCACTTCCTGTCAATGTTTATGGTGACCCGAGGTGGCGGGATTTGATTGAGCCATGTGTTGTTGTCTAAGAGGGGTCCATATAAGACAACCATGTGTTGTTGTCTAAGAGGGGCCCATATAAGACAATGGCACATGGCCCAATCAAATCTCGCCACGTTGGATCACCACATATGTTGGTGGTTATAGTGTAACCAAGCTATTTGTGTCCCTCTACTTGGGTCAAGCTCCCTTCATTCCGGATGTGGTGGAATTTGATTGGACGGCAGACTTCTGCCAAAGATGACATGTTTAAAAGTTGTTCGGTTGAATCGACCGTCATCTTTGACAGCAGCCTGCTGTCCAATTAAACCCCATCACATCATTGTGGAGGCAACTTGATTCAGGTGGAGAAGTGTAGTACTAGAATTTCTTTCTAGCCAATCATTTATTTTGATATGCTTTGCCCCCAAGGTGTCAAATGACCTTGTTGTACGACAGAGGATCTTATACATTATAGCTCACCTGATGAAAAGCTCAGATTTTACACGTGATATTCTCATGCATGTGCATGGATTAGCAAACCAACATGTCAAATGGAGGGTAGGTTTGGCGATGTATTGGGTTTGGGTTAGGCCCAGCCCAGCCCAAAAGTCCAAATCTCTATTTCCTATCTGAATTTTCCTAAACCATCTGGGTTTGGGCTAGGCCCAGAGTGGCCCGAAAGTCCAATCTCCATTTCCCATTTGAATTTTCCTAAACCATCCTTTGATGGAGTGGAAAAGAAATGAGAATTTAGAGGTTTGAAACCAATGGCCTACATGCAAGATGCATGTGTTATATAACTGACATTGTGTTGGTAGGACATAGGAGACGTGTGCATATAAAGCGGGGTCGGGGTGGGTTAAAATGATTTGATCCAACGCAGTCCAGAGGTGGACTGCCTGAGATTTCCTACACATCCCAACTTGCTGCAGTAATACATAGGCAGACTTTAGCCATTAGAAGGGAGCCCTCTTTCAAAGACCAAACCTACTATCGGATGGACACGGATTGGGTACTACCGTGGCTTGTGCCAACGGAGCTAAAGTTGTGGTGGGATTTAGTTGGACAGAAGGCCATTGTGGGAGATGGCTTGGCCAAGTATTTACTTGACAGCAACCTGATTTGGTCGGCTGAAATTACGATCGACCTCTGTAAGGCTGTGACGTGGTGCCATTTCATTAGTTCACTGGACATGGTAAAGCACCCACTTTACCCAACCCCCTTTTGAAAGTTGGTGTGGACCCTTTTTGACAAGTGTCTGGCGAGCCAATGAAATAGTGTCACGTCACAGCCCAGTGGAAGTAGGAGTTACCCTAGCTTGACCAAATCTCCTCCCTTGCATCATGTCAAATTGTCAATTAGGTACCATCCCTACGTGGGATAAGGATTGTGTGGTGACCGTGCTACCACCGACCAATGTCTATGGTGAACTGACTTGGCGGGATTTGATTGGTCCATGTGCCAATGTCAAGGAGGGCCCCACAAGACATGTTTGAAAGTTGTTATGTTGAGTATGTACTCGACTGGGTCCTATCTCTAACATGACATAATCAAATCCCACCACTTCGGATCACCACATATGTCAGTGGTGGCAACGTAACCACATTATCCGTAAAGCTCTCTACATGGATTGAGCTCCCTCTGTTGCTGATGTGATGAGATTTGATTGAATGATAGGTCACAACCAGAGATGGCACCCATGTAAGGCATGCTTGAAAGTTGTTTGGTCAAGTAGGCAGGATCGTCTTCAACAGTGGCTGTGGTCTAATTAAATCTTACCACATTAGCAGATATCCACAACTTTGAAACATGCTTATCATGTTGATGAGAAATGCGTGGTGACCCCAACACCACAACACAAAGGTGTTGAGACATGGGGAAATTTGATTAGTCCAACTGCCATACTGTCTAGGGCAGATGGGGATTAGGTACTGCACTATGTGTACTGACGTCGATATTGTCATGATGTGGCTAGATTGCATTGAATGCTAAGCTTCTGCTATTGATGAAGCCCATACAAAGCATGTTTGAAAGTTGTTCGCTATATGCATGGGTAATATTCTAGTTGTTCACTACATGCAGGGCAATATTCAATCCTGCTGCCCAATCAAATCTTGCCACGTTAGAGGCAGATCGAGCTCATTTCATGTGAGATATCCACAACTTTCAAACATGCTTTGCATGGGGACTTGGATTGCAATGTGAACCCAACACCACCATACGTCGATGGTGTTGTGATGTGATGGTATTTGATTGGGTCAAGTGCCAAAACATGAGGTGGATGCAGATTAGGTATTGCCCCTCCATGCAGTGATATTATGTGGACATTATTGTTACAAACACAACGTGATAGAATTTTAGTGGATAACAAGTTGTTGTTAGATATGGGATCAATGGAAAGCATGTTTGAAATTTGTTTAAGAAGTTTGTCATTCAATCAAATCCCACCGTATTGATGGGTTTACAACTTTCAAACATGCTTTGGGTGGGGGAGCTCAATTTAGGTAGGACACGGCATGTTCGAAAGTTGGTTGGTCAAGTATAAACTTGACTGGGCTCCATCTCTGACTGTGGCTTACTGTTTAGTCGAATCCTTCATGTTGTGTATATACCAACGTCAGTACAATTAGGGACAGTACCCAATCCACGTCCATTGGTGGTTGAGCATATACTCCACCTAACAACTTTCTGACATGCTTCACATGGGCTCCGTTGCTGACAACAGCGTGTGCCTCAAGCCTACAGAAGCTGTCAAGTGGGCTGAGCAACTTTCACCGTATGTAGGTATTCGGACCCATCTTTGACAGGTGTAATCCACGCCAATGATAATGCACGGTGGTGTAGGGTTAAGACCTAATCTACTCCCATGGCAACCTCGGGGGTGTGTTGGTGTCACCAAGTTTTGTGACCTTACATTGATGTATATTTTATACCCACACTGACAAAACATTTTGCCATATTATTTTAGGGAATGGCCTAAAACTGAGACAGATCCAAAGCTCAGGTGGACCACACCACATGAAGTAGTGGGGACAAATTGTCCCACCCTTGAAACCTTCCTAGGGCCTACCATGATGTTTTGCCATCCAATCCATTCATAAAGTCACATAGACCTGGATGAATGGAAACACAAATATCAGCTGTATCCAAAACTTACATGGCTCCTAAGAAGTTTTCAATGGTAGGTGTTCAATCTCCATTGTATTCTTATGTGTGGTCCACTTAAGTTTTGGATCTTCCTTATTCTTGGCCCATGCCCTAAAATGATCTTGCAAAATGGATAGATAGGGTGGATATAACACATACATTATGATGAGGCCCACGTAACCTGGCCACTGAGTAGAGTGGCACATGTAACGATCAACTTCCGTTGGGGTCACAGTCACCACGTGATCCATGTCCCAACTCTGACATTGGCCTTATCCAATCAAATCCTGCCCTGTTGTCCCTTTACCAACTTCGGTGCAGGGATGAAGCAGTACCCAATCTGCGTCCCTGTATGATGGGCTTCAGTACTGTAGATGGGGAGTTAACCTGGCCAGCGAACTGTCAGGTTGAAATATTTCAAACCTTTGATTATTCAAAGATTGTGCAGACTGTCCATTTCCAAAGGAAAGCATCAAATGATCAAAGGGTTGTGACATTCTCATCTAAGAGTTTTGATGGTTTCATTTTCCATCTAATGAAGCCTATCATTAAAACGGTTCTGATCAGCTACAGATGATCCCAGATCCAATGGCTAAAGTCCCCTGTCGTTTTATCCAACACAATACCTAGGGATGGGACACGGATCCCTCGCGTCTCAGGAACACATCTGAAGCAGGACCCGTGCTAATGTATGTGCTTTATCTATGCCGTCCATCCATTTTGCCAGCTCATTTTAGTGCTTGAGCCCAAAAATGAGGCAGATCCAAAGCTCAGGTGGACCACGCCACAGGGAACAAAGGGGATAATGACGCCCACTATTGGAAACAACCTTTCTAGGGCCCACCATGATGTTTGTTTGCCATCTAACGTGTTCATTAAGTCACATGGACCTAGATGAAGGGAAAGCAAAAATATCAGCTTGATCCAAAACTTATGTGCCCCAGGAAGATTTTAATATTGCCCCCAAGAAGTTTTCGACGGTGGGTGTTCAATCTCCATGATTTCCTGTAGTGTGGCCCACTTGAGCTTTATATCTACTTCTTGTTTGGGCTCATACCTAAAAATGAACTAACAAAAGGGATGAATGGTGTGGATATAAATTCATGCATCAAGGGGGACCCCACAGAGCTTGGGCTACTTCCTGCTTTAGGGATGTTCACTGCAACAGGCACTGCTGCGTCCGCAGGGGATGTATTCTAGTAAACCTTTTACTCATGGGCGGGTATGCTGAAAGCTAACTTGGAGGAGAATACTTTCTGATATCGCCTTCTCATATGGGATGTGCAAAATCCAACCGTTCATTATGTGTGGTCCCATTGTATGGTCAAAATATGTATATTCATCATATGGGCTACACATTTATCTTCATTTCTAGATCTCTGGTTAATTTCTATGCCTGTCATTATTTGTAAGCACGTGTACCACCTGATATTACAATAGAAGTCTACTTAGAAGAGTAAGCATTTGAGCACATCTGATTAGTATCATGGTGAAGAATGAGCAATCTAAACCGTTGATCTGATGGGGTCTATGATTGATAGAAGATAAATAAAAATCTTCCTGGATTGGAATGATCTAAAACATGGATCAATAGGCATGACACATGGATCAATAGGCAAAAAATAAAAGTCTGAATTGAAGAGCATACAAAGGCCCAATCTTGGAGAATTTCAGGCCGTCCCCATCAACCGTGGGAGCCATCAAAGATCTACAAAACCTGTATAGTGATTGGGATTGTTGTAATGGTAGACAACCCCTTGGGTGGGCCATTTCCCAATAGTAAAGTCGATTTGGTTGTGGTAGTGTGCGGGTCAGATGCTTGGGGATATCACTTGATTGGGTACAATTTCAGATCCAGCCCATTTATTATTGGATAGGATCAACTGACTCGTTTGCTGATCTGGTCCATTAGCACCCTTTCTGGATTGATGGGTAAAAGATCCAAACCATTCATGTTGTGGGCCTCATGGAGGATATCCAAACTATTTTAGCATTTGGATATTTTAATGGGATTTGTAAATTAACCACCTATATTTTGGTTTATGGACAAAAAACTGCCAACTGTAAAATATTTTCAAATATAATAGCTTAACTTTTGCACTTTTAATCAAATAACCTCTCACCGTTTGTAAGGTGTATGCATTTCGCATGGTATTTTTGATATGATTAAAATGCCCATGGTGAATGCAGACATCTGCCACCTTACCAATTGAAACTACATAGCATTTACCATGGATTAAATAGTCATTTAGCCATGGTAAATGGTTTACACTACCTCTCTCCTTCTCTCCCTACTCTTCTCTCTCATTTTCCCCTTCCCCCGATGTGCTATCGCTGAGCCTATTGGAGCAGTGTCGGTCGTTGGTGCAGCTGTCTCTACCTTCTCTCTTTCTCTCATTCTCCCCCACGAGCTGTCGAAGCAGTGTGGGTTGTTGGGCTGCTGACACATCCCTGATGCCATTCTTCTGTCTCCTTTAAATTTTCAATGAAAAATGGATGGTAGATCTGGTTGGTGATCCACTCTTTTAGCGTTGAGGCATAGGAATGTGACAAATAGCGGTGGCCCATTTCTCATTCCTCATTTGTGATCCCGATAGTGGATGGTGGATTGCCTAAAATCGATCGGTGGCCCACCTCTCCTACCGCCTTTGTTATGTACATCATCAATCAGATAAACCCTACAGTGGATGGCGGATGGCCTAAAAAAATTCAGTGGTGGCCCACCTCTCCTTCATTCATTATCTAGATGATTGATCGGATTAGCCCTAAAGTGGATGGCGGATGCCTTAAAAATTCAATTATATCCCGTTCTCCTTCCTCATTTGTGATCGAGCTCATTGATCGGATTGGCCCTACAATGGATGGCAAAATCTGAAAGATTCCACATGGTTGATGAGCCCTATAGTGCTTAAAATTCACCCAGATGGGAATTTGATAGTTATCTAATTTTTTACTATTTTTATATTAAATATGATCTGTAGATGAATTGTTTCTAAAATTTAGGTCATTAATTGTAGGGTTAATATTATTAACTTCTTGGTAAGAACTAGTTAATATGGGGCCCAAACTGCAACCTGGTCTGGATTCAGTTGTATAAACTCAAGGATAGAGGATACCAACACCCAAACCCATTCTGCTTTGACAAAGGATAAAGACTCAAAAGGGCTAGACCTTATGGAAAGCCCAACCTGATCACATCCCAACCAACATGATTTGACCGCTCATGGGCTAAGCATGGTATAAACATTAGTCCCCTTCCCATTGCTGCTCATTTACACCCTTATTAGAGGTGAACCATTAATAGCATCGATGGACTTGTGCGATCATCTGTGCAGTGTTCTCTAATCCTCATCCCAACTAGTATATACATGTCTTTGAATTTCGTAATTGAGATCATATTTCAGTTAGCCATGATATATAGTTAGGTAGGATTTATATGATAAGGCAGAATGCTTTAAATAGTTCAATTAGTGGTGTAGATTCTTTTAAACAGTTCAATTAGTGGTGTAGATTCCTCTTTAATTATCTATTTACACATTTAAGAGTTCGTGTAAAACAATATATACTATCCAATCTTTATAACAATCTTGCGCGACTCAAGTAAATAAGTGTAAAAGGCAGATTTTGCTATAGTTATTGAATCAAAAATGCTTATTCTTTATAGATTATTAATATACCATGTACATAGGATGTTCTTTATGTAATTTAATATGCAGTTTGATCAATTTCAAAGCACAGGCTTTTACACATGTACCTTTAACCTTAGCCCAAAGCAGATTGGGTGTATGAGTCTAGGCATCCTCTAGCCTTGACCTTGCACAATTAGCTCATGTGCCGTGATCTAAATCATTTCTCACTCTGCTCCTATGTTAGTTGGTTCTTTCCTAACACGTTAACAATCTTAACTCTTCAATAGGCGCCCTAAAATTAGGAAGAAATTCATCAACATGCCATATTTAACATAAACATAGTTTTGACCAGTGTAGAGTCCATCCACCATTTGTAGATCTTTGAGATAATTATTAAGGCATCAGCTGCCATCCATTGGAAGGCCGGTTCGACCAATGATCTAGATCACAAATGAAGGAGAGGTGGCCACCGCTTATTTGTCACCTTCCTCATTGCCTCAATGTTAAATGGGTGTGCTACCAACTAGATTTTGATGGCCACTAATTGAATATTTAGGATTGCTAAAATCAATGAAGTTCTTGTGATATGCTGTATTGAAAATGTACACTACAATTTGGATGGTTTGGATTGAAGCATGTGCACGCCATGTGACCTGCACCATAGTTCTTCAATTTCTCTTCTCCCATGTTTGTGTGTGACCCATCTAAGCCATGGATTGGCATGATTTTTGGGCCCTTTACCAAACATGCGAGATCGCATGTGATGGTCGGAGTAGATATCATGATCATATCATGGTGGGGCCCACACAGCTCATCTAGGACACAGTTGTCGTGAAAATGTTTGCAATCAATCATTTTTTTACACATGCACACATGGGAATCCCATCCTTCTCACCTTCACGGGGAGTTTAAACACCTCCTAGAAGTTTCATGGGGCACCAATGGTTAATTTAAACTGTCGATTTATTCACACAACTAGGGTTAGTAACGATGTGAATGTGTTTGGTTGTTGATGATGGCTTAGGGACAAAGATCTCGGACCCTGACACTCCTCCAAAGCAGTGTGCAACATTTGATGACAACCCGGACCGCGATAGCGTCTGCACTGTCCGTGAGCAGGACCGCTTCATGCCCATCGCGAATGTGATACGCATCATGCGCAAGGTCCTCCCATCACATGCCAAGATCTCTGACGATGCCAAGGAGACAGTCCAGGAGTGCGTCTCTGAGTACATCAGCTTCATCACCAGCGAGGCCAATGAGAGGTGCCAGCGTGAGCAGCGCAAGACGATCACTGCAGAGGACGTGCTGTGGGCCATGAGCAAGCTCGGGTTCGATGACTACATTGAGCCCCTATGCGCGTATCTTCATCGATACCGCGAGATAGAGGGTGACCACCGAGGCTCAGTAAGGGGTGATCCACTGCTGCCCAGGCGGGCCATGGACATGGGACCACTGTCGGCCGCGGCGTATGGCCCAGCATTTCACATGGGACATCATCAGGGGCTGTTTGGAATGGGAATGGGTGGTTATTTCAGGGATGGAACAGGTACAAGCTCCTCACAAGCAGCAATGGCTGGGTATGATCCATACGCTGCTTACAAGTAATACAAATGACATAGTAGAAGCTATAGTATGTATATAGTATGAGGTTTGCTAGTCGTGCATGCATGTATAATACAGCCCAAGTGCAAGATCCAAGTTGCTTATCTGGTGGGTCCCACCATGTAGATACGCAATGACCAGAAATCAGGTAGGTTCACTCCTGATAATGGTCAAAGTTGGCAGCTCAAATGGATGGTTTTATAAAGAGTTTCTTAGCCGTTCATTTTTTTTTCCTCATGTTGTGGACATACTTCCTGAGTGGGCCAGCCTGATTCCATGTGATGGATGGCTTTGATCTTGCATACATGTGCCACATGAGCACATGTGGTGGCATTTTGATGGGCTGCGCTATATACTCAACAACGATTATCAAACCTGGTTATAGTATATCTATGCTATAGTGAAAACATGGTTATGTGAGTAGAAAAGAGAGGTTGTATGTGGTGTTTGCATGCAATGTGGGTGTGTTTTGTATGCTTTCTGAAAGTGTAAAACCTGGGTCTATGGTGCAGTGAGGGTGGTAAAGGGGACTCCTTTTTCTCCGCCCTTTCTTTTTTTTCTTTTTTTTTTTTTGTAAACTTTCTAGTTATGAAACGGGAAGAAGGTTTTTATAGATGGAGTATTTATTTATTTTTATTTTTCTGAGAAATGCTCCAGTGCTCTAAGAGCACTATAATTATAATGCTCCTGCTCCTAGTTGCATGGGGTTACTTGCAGTCCAATCAATTGATCTGAACTGTCTATTAAATCCAGAACACATTTCATGGGTTGCCATGCCAAAACATTTACTGATTCGCTGATCTAATCACCCTTGATTGGCTCTTACTTTTTGTGGCCATACCTTTTACAATGCATGGATAGGTTGGTTATGTTTGCCAAACAGAGTGATTCTTCTTGATCAGATGCAATGCAAGATCGTCCCCAACTATAGATGGATCGAAATTTCAATTGGGCCTATTTTTGTTTAAGCAATCCTGACCGTCCATATTAAACAACAGTGATCAGATGATTAATGATTGCCTAGTCAGTGAGATATTTACATGGTGGCCTACGACCATGAGATGTGTGCCTGTTAGTGAAAGAGACTTTATGTGAGTCAGTTCCGGAGAAGTGACTCATCACCCCCGTCTAATGAAATTTATTTCCTGGCAGTTGCCTGCAAGTGACTTGTACTGTTAAGTGGGTGAATTTCCTCCCTTATACTAGTGCTTACAGGAGTATGTATTTTCTTTCTTGCCTTTTTGGAATTTACAAAAAAATACCTACTAATATATAATTTATATTCCAATACCTTTTTCAAAAAGATTTTTTAAAACCTCCTTACATAATTGATATAATTAGTATTCCATTACCTTCCTCCACGGTCGGTGGCTTGGGTGGGCCCCACCATGATGTTTATGTACAATCAACCCTAACCATCAGGTGCATTACCTCTTATTAGGCAAAGGGCCAAAAAATCAGCTCCATATGTGATTCATCAGCTCCACCATGGACTACATGATTTTAAACATGTGAGTCATCAGCACCACCAATGATTCAGGTGGACCACATGATTTTAAATAGTGTATTGCCTCTCGCCCTCCAACTTGTTTCCGTTAGTGTGGCCCACACGTTAATCAGATATGGGTATGACTTTTGGGCACATGCCTAAATTTTGGTGTGGAATCTAGGTCTAATTGTTCAAGTGGCATTCATATAAGTGTTACAGTTGGTCCAGAGTAGAATTCATATCATTGTTACCGTTGGTCCTGTAAAAATCAAAGGTTGGAGCGGATTTCATATAATTATCAGGATAGGCTGTATAAAAATTAAGGGTAAACGTCTCTGTCTCCCGGTCTCTCACTTAATATTAGGCCAAATAAGTGGATCTTACGCAAACATAACGGTGGCCTATCTCAAAATTAAGAGCGTATAGTATAATTTGGTTTTTGAGAAATTTTTCATTGTGAACTTCACGTTTAACATACTATCTTTTTTAAACCTCTAAAACTTTATTTTCTATTTTTAAATTTATGTTGTACAAATTGACTATTTTTAGTTGAAAATACCTGTTTTTTTGTTATATTCCTTTCATTCAGTTATACTTAAAAATATAAAAACCCATATTCTTTTCTTCATTTTTCTTTATGAAGTCTCCAGTTCAATCTCCAGTGATTATCATTTTACATCTCAAATCTTTCTCAGGTTCTGTTCATTGTTTTAAACCGGTCATATTGATAAACTTGGAATATTCTGGGTTTTGTCCATAAGGGTTTTCTACAATCTTTCAAAGAGTTCTAAATCATGTTGTACTTGAATGCACTCTTCTTCTTCTTAAACTCAGGTTTCACTGGTACGACAGTTTTGGGAGGTAAGGATGAAGAATGAATATATTTTTTCGGAGTTAATGAAAAATTCACTGAGGATATGTGCAAATTCACCTATTAATTGGTCAAATTTACCGAGTACTCGGTCCAATTCACCTAATACTTGGTGAAAATTGACCGAGAATTCACTGAAATTGACTAAGAACTCATTGAAATCGACTAAGAATTTGTTAAATTTGACTAACAACTTGGTGAAAATTGACCGAGAACTTGATGAAATTGACCGAAAACTCATTGAAATTGACCGATAACTCGCTGAAATTGACATAAAACTCATTGAAAATTGACTAATAACTTAATGAAAATTGACCGAGAACTTGCTGAGATTGACCAAGATCTTCGATCGAGAACTTAGTGAATTTCACCTCGTAATTGATCAAATTCACACAATAATTCATCGAGTACTCAATCAAATTCACCTAGTACATGTGAATATTGACCAAGTTATCTCTTATGGTATACTCTTATTGTGTAACAATTTGTTGAGAATATGTTAATATGTTTGTTTTCGGTTAATGGATGTGAGAATCATTGTATGCTCTTATGGTGGGTAGTTAATATGTAAAAACAATGGATACATGTATAAGGATTAAAAGTAAAAAAGTATTGTTTTAAGTGTCGGGACTACATATGAGAAGCTTCTATCTAAAATATACAAGATTATTAAGAGTACACCAAACGATTATGATATTAGGATGAAAGTATTGTACTTATGCTCAAACCAATCAATCCCTCTATTTGAAATCAAAGACGACGAAGATGTGCGAGTGTTCTTGGCAGTACAATTGTAGCATTTGGATACATATATGTCTTTAATAATAGAGATAATGCAGTGCATTAATGAGACAATACACGAAGACCCCATTGGTTGTAGTGGTGTTAAATATGATGCCCTTGCAGTTGGAAATATGTATGAGGAAATTGGCATGATATATGAATATATGGCATCACCTTTATAAGTACGTCTAAGCAACATTCCATTGCTCGAGCCGCCTTAAACATCAAACTTCCTTACTAGTCAAGTTAATATCCCTTTAGAGAATGGAAATCCATGTAAGAAACATGACGTTAGCTGGAGAGCTGACCTTAATGTGAAATGTGAATATATGGCATCACCTTTACGAGTACTTCTAAGTAACATTTCACTGCTCGAGCCGCCTTAAACATCAAACTTCATTACTAGTCAAGTTAATGCCCCTTAAAAAAAAAAAAAAAAAATTAACGCTCCATTTGAGAATGGAAATCCGTGTGAGGAACGTGGCGTTAGCTGGATAGTTAACCTTAACCTCAAATGTGAATATATGGCATCACTTTTATCTACATAAATACATATACCTTCATCCTCCATCACCGATTATGAATGCGTATGTCTAAGCGACATTCCACTGCCCGAGCTAGCTTGAACATCAAACTCCATGACCAGTCAAGTTAATGTGCCTTTTAAAGATGGTGCATTCATCAATACATATCTGTCATAATATTCGGATTTATTAGATGACCCAATTGAGATAGCCATTGGACAAACGTTTAAGTACAAGAGCCAATGCCAATATGTTTTGAGCCAATTTACAATTCACAAAAACTTTCAATATAGGGTCTTGTACTTATCATCTAAGTGATTCATCATGGTATGTTTCGAAGATAACTGTGAATGGAGGGTTCATGCTTATAGGGTGAATGATGTTGGGATATCCAAGATAAGGACTTAGATGTCCAAACACACATGTGGCATGTCATGGATGAAGAGTGATTACCGACAAAAAAGTAGTAAGTTAGCTAGTAAGTTGGTTATTAGTCATATTGAGCAGTGCATGAGATTAAGAATGAGTGACATTACATTAGTTATGCATGAGAAATATAATATTCTTATCAGTTATAAGAAGGCACGACGGGCTAAGGAGATCGTAATCTAGCGCATAATGTGATCTTATGAAAACACTTACAATGAACTCCCAACCTTATCTGCATGAGCTGAGGAAGGCCAACCTGGGAACGGTGACTGTTGTTCTTGTTAACCCACATACGAGCAAGTTTGAGAGATGTTTTGTTGTTCTCGGATGGTGCGTTAGAAGTTTTTAAAATTCTTTGCAAAGGATGTTGGCCATTGAAGGGACACACCTAAAATGTAAATATGTAACATCCCGGATTTTTTCCAACCTAGACTTAGACGTCCTTAGGCAATGGGCCGCTCCTAACACCTTATTAACTTGTCAGAACTGAATCCTAAAGTCTAAAGCCGCCTTTGAACTCATTTCCTTCACAAATCTCACCCTTCACCACCTTGATCTTCCAATTTTTCTAAGAACTTTCACCTTAGACACTATTTTAAACTAGCTAAGTAGTATAACTTGGATCACTTTATATACAAACTGCAAAGGACTAAGTACCACCTCAGACAAAAATCTTACAGGACTAAATCCTTTAGAAATGAGACAAAGTTAACTAGGTGCTAAACTAGATTAGCCATGAAATCCATTTAAATTGCTTTAAATATGATCTGCAAGACCCAAAACTTGTAGAATCATTGACGCTAGGTTACCCTAAAATCTAGGATCAAACTCATTACCCGGCTGCTCTCGGGAGCATCTTGAAACTCCATATCAGATCTAGACCGCACGTCGGAAGTCCAAATAATACCAATTTAAGGACTTAGGACCGCCTCACTGGGCTTGACAACCATCTCGGAAATTAAATCCAGATAGTGTTCCACGGCTGTTCGCTTGAGTCCGGAGCGAGAGAGTGTGAAAACACATGTTTCTTTACAAAATAAATATCTTGAATAGTAATCTGGCATCTCTCGTTTGCGGATCAGTTTTAAGCAACCAAACCATAAGAATCTGACCAAATTACACCCTCGGATCAGGAAAAATTTCATAAACATTTACATGTACTCGGAATCTCCGATCGAGATCCACTGACCGTTGAACTGAAACTGGTTCGCCACGCGTGATCTGGAAATTCGACTGAAACGAAAACTTAATAGAACGAAGATCCAGTGTCGGTGAGCTTAAGTCTGACCTTTGGCTCAAGGAGGCCCGCTAGAAGTCCCCCGTTGAGCTGAAACTGCCCCGCTTTGGTTATAACCCAAGTATACCTTGACCTTAAGCCTATTTTGGACACATTTTAGGCTATATAAGGACCTTAAACCCTCTCTCATTGCAGCCATACGAATTTGAATTTGAGAGAGAGAAAAGAGAGAGAAAGTGTGGGAGATGTGGGAGAATCTCCCTGCCATACTTCCCTGCCGCTCCACGGGCTCCACCACTTCATTCTAATCGCTTTCACGGCGATTCTAGCTCCGTTTTTAGGTAAGAAACTCTAACCCTAAATCTGTTTTGGGATGTGATAATTGTAGGTTATGAAATAACTACCTATTTCATTCTATAGGTTGTCAAACTCCCATATACGGAAGCTTAGCAAACCTATCGACTCCGTTATGATTCTACGACATAAGGTGCGGACTTTAGGTGTATAGGTTATGGTTTTCAATGCTTTCAATGTCAGATAATGATAGATTCATGATCTGCATGCAATTGCATATGTACAAAGTGCTTTCCATTTTCTGTTTCGATTAAAGTTGTAGAATATGAAATTTTACATATTCTAGGTATTCGTAGAAAATACCGTATACGTATATTTTTTAGAAATGTGTTTGACATGATTATTTGTTGTATGGATATACGATATATGGATAAAATACTTATTTGGCGAAAGGATTCGCCTAAATACATGTTTTACTAATATACACTATGTATGTAGAAATACTGTATTGTAAAAGTACCGTATACTTGTATATTTTAGAGATGTGTTTGCCATGATTAATTGTTGTATAAATATATTATGTGTACATAAAATACTTGCTTGGCAAAAGGATTCGCCCTAATACATGTTTGTTAACATACTCTATGTATGTTGAAATAGTGTATGTTAAGTGTTTGTGAAAATGCTTGTGTGAGCAAGTGTTTGAATGTTGATGCCTTAGGAGAGTATTGAGATGGGATTCTCAACTACCCTAGTGACATGTATGATTACCTCCATGAGGTTGTTTACTTAAACCGCTTACTTGCAATATATGTGTTTGTATTCCTATTGACGTAGTGCTTTACAACATACCTTATATCATGCTTTATAACATGCTTTATAACATGTCTACTAGTATGTTTGTATTACTTTGTTTATCATGCTTTACTCCACATGTTATGGATAAGAATTGATTGAGTTTGGGACTATGTCTATAGTCCAGACAATCGGTACCAGATTGGAGATCGTGGTTGAGTTTCATGTCACCATGTAAGATGTGGTTGACGAACCCGAGTCGTATGTCAGTTGGTGACAGTGGTTAGGCCACGCGAAGTGCTTATGCACTTCATGTCGTCTAATTGATTGTGCGCTCGAGCTAGTCAGGCTCGTCACGTAACCCGATGTGTCTAATGTATGTTCACCATATTTGGTCGCTACTGCTTGAACCTAGGGTACCAAACTTACCAGTGAAATCCCTTTTAACCATGGTACCTCGATTCGCTAAGACTCATGAGCTGGGCATGGTGGTATGGGACACCGTGGTCGAGCTGTCGGCCTACACTGGGGCCACGTGCCTCCCCGTAGTGACCAGTGAGCAACCAGACTCATGAGCCGATTATGGTAGTATGAGACACTATATTCGTGCTGTCGGCCTACATTGATAAGATGATGGGGGAGTGGTGCAACGAATGTGAGCAACAACCCTGGCAGCCCTTTGTAGTGACCTCGAGCATACTCTGAAATCGCGGTGAGCCTTAGAGTTTTGCTGCGGTATATAGAGTATGAACTAGGCCTGTTTCTGTATAGTGATGAATCGTTTAAGAGGTGATGGGGAGTGGTGTAACCTTTGTGCGTAATGTACCACAGTAGCCTTTGCAGGTGACCTAGAAAACACACCATCGTCGTCGATATTAACTAGGGTATCGACAACCCTAGAATGGATCATGTTTGGGAATGATACAAGGGAGGTACCTTAGTTTCCCAATCCTGCTGTTTGAAATGGACTAATAACAACTCGGTAATCATGCTCACCATGCATTACATGTGCTTGGAAGATGTGGAGCACTGAGGAAAGAAAGCATGCCGCGAACGTGAGATGGTGTCGCACGAGGGAGGGTGTGGTGAGGGCATACATCATGTACCATTCATACTTGCATTAATAAGAGTAGTTAGGAGTGTTTGATTGTACTGCTTTATCATTACTGCTTGACTGAGTCGATAACATGTTAACCTATGCTTTATTATTCTACTGAGTTAGTTACTCACTCCCACGTTACGGGACGGTGTTTCGAACACCCACCAGGCATTGTCTGATTTCAGATGGCGACGCTACTTCTGAGGCGGAGCCGGACCTTTGCAATGACTACGATGCCTGCTTGTATTGGTTGTCTTCTGACGGCTTCCTGTGAGTCGTGTCCTGATCGACGGGGCTTTCTAGGATATTGACTAGAGGACCTTAAACATTTGGTATATTTTAGGATTGTACTTGTAATTATTTAACCTGGTAATGTTATCACACTCTGGAGACTCATCAGAGTTTATAATTTTATCTATCTATCACAGTCTTCCACTTGCAAATTTAACTGTCTCTGGAGTATGATATGTTGTTTTGGCTTAATCTCACTCATGTTCACTACTCTAATACAGTTAACATTCAATTATCATTCATTTTGTTACATAAGTGATGTTTTGGAACTTGAAAGTTGAGTTACTACTCGACCCTCAATTTTCGGGATGTTACAAAATATAATGGTGTTTTATTCGTGACTACATCTTTGGATGGAGATAATCATATTTTTCAAGTAGCCTTTGGCATCAGGGAATTAAAAAATAATAGTAGTTGGAATTGGTTCCTAACCCACCTTAATTATACGTTAGGGTGCCTTCCACGTCTTGTCATTATATCAGATCGACATAAAGGTTTAATGAAAGAAGTCTCCGAAATCTTCCAAAATGCAATCTATGGCTACTGCACCTATCATATTTATAAAAATTTAGTTAACACATTTAGAGACTAGTCATTGGAAATGTATTATTGGAAGGCTATAGAGACGTGCAAGAAGGCTGTCTTTGAAAAGTTAATGCATGATATCGAAATGGCTATGGTTGACAGAAATAGGATACGAAATATGGGCATCTTCACATTTTTCAAAATTTTTTTTTAACTTGGTCACTACTAATATATTAGAGTACGTTAATGCTTTGTTCGAAGAAGCACAAGAATACCCCATGACTATATTGATAGAGACGGTTGGCTTTAAGATACAAGAAATATTCTGAGTGAGCTTTCATGTACATGTCGCAAGTTTGACGTCAAATGATTCCTTTGTTTACATGTTCTTTCAGTCTGTATAAATTATAATTTTCCTCATTATACCTACTACTCCCCATTATATATGACACAAAATTACTAGTTTACATATAACAAATCCCTGTACCTAATACATGACAAGAGCCAATGAAAAATATCAAACAAATTCAAGGAGTATTGTGCGAAAATTAAACCCCCACGACAGAAGAGGTTAGTCAGAAGGTCGAAAAAGACAAGAATTCCTTTATGTGGAGAGAAATGAAAAATAGCAAAGTGTTGAAGGTATAAACAAATAGGACACAATCGATGTAGGTGCAAGTTTTCAATACCACTGGAATAATATATTTTATTTTTAAATGTAATGTGATGGTGAATGATTCAATTGCAAGACGTCTTTAAACATTATTGAAATTACAGAGTAAATCCCTTGGTGGCCTTAGATTGTTTGCTAAGGCGTAATTTGCGTGATGAGTAAATCCATCTCATTTTTGTTTGTGCAGAATGTTCACATCCATCTCAATGGACTACAAAGTTAGCATTCATTAAACATATACAGGCAAACGTATTATGTGTATACAACATTCGAGGCATTGGAAATGTCAGCCCACCTTGCATATTAGTTTGTGAATTGTGATGAACAAGTTGGGTGGCTTACATACATCACGGAGGGCTCCATGGTTGAATATAAGATTTTCCTTTGACAGCGTCCACTCCTGTTACCTATTATGTGGCTCACCTAAGTTTTAGATCAGGATGATTTTTCATCTTGGACTCAAACATGAGGGGTGTACCTAATGGGCTAGTTTGATGCAGGCATGCCACACTGGACCTCGCAATATATTGAGTTTATAGTAATTATGTAGTCAAGAGTGTATGTGATCATTTATTTGTTTGGAGAACATTATTATTGAATTTAGCTTGTTATTATAACAATGATCCTGCTCATTATAGTTTAGTAATTCATTTTCAATATCGCCGAATGATTTCAAATGTTGGTAATGAAGCTCTTTGCTTAACATTCGTGAATTTGAGAAACACGAATTGTGCATGATGAGTGTGAGTTAATAAATGAGGAAAATAGATATCCATATGCCTTTTAATTGTACGTCTTTCATATAAAAACAAAATTAGGAAATCACAATGAAACGAATAAGAGAGTAGTAACGAAAAACTCACCACTTTGAAAAAGTATCCATGCACATATAACTCAATCCAAACCATTAAATGCTTCAACATAGATATGCCATGTAACGAAATCAAATTGATGAGATGATTCTAACCTCCTCCTTTTAGGACATTATTTATGTTAAAGATGAATTTGAGAGATTAATATATATATATATATATACATACATATACAGAGAGAGAGAGAGAGAGAAAATTGTGCCTCAATCTAAGAAGCCACGCATTGCAGGTACAATCGAATAAATTTCCCTAAACCCTAAACCCTATGATTACAACTACTCGGTCAATTTGCATGAGTACTCAGTCAATTCGCACCCTTCTTTAAACCGAGAACCCTAAAAATTTACTCATTGCACGAGTTCTTGGTCATTTGCACAAGTTTTCAATCAATTTTAACGAGTTTTCGGTCAATTTCACTAAGTTCTCGGTCAATTTTTTTGAGTCACTACAAGAAAAGACACTTTTATCGACGAAAATTTTCATCGCTAAAAGCCTTTTTTTTTTGTAGGAAAAAACTTTTACCGACGAAAATTTTCGTCGCTAAAAGACTGAGGGGAAAAACTTTTACCAACGAAAATTAATTTTGTCGGCAAAGGTAAGATTTTTGTCGACGATTTTTTTTGTCGGTAAAACCTTTTACCAACGCTTTTTTTCATAGGGAAAAATATTAACAAAACTTTTTACCTACGAATACTTTCATAGGTAAAAATATTTACAAGACTTATACCTACGAATATTTTCGTAGCTAAAAATATTTACAATACGAATTTTTTCGTAGGGAAACATTATTACAAAACTTTTACCTACGAATATCTTCATAGCTAAAAATACTTACATTTTACAAAACATATACCTACGAATATTTTTGTAGCTAAAAATATTTATAGAACTTAATGAGACTTTTACCTACGAAAAGTTTCGTAGGTAAAAAACATGGATGAGACTTTTACCTACGAAAATTTTCGTAGGTAAAAGTGTCTTTTTATTTTTTCAATTTTCGACACAAAATTCCTGATATACACCTATTACAATATATTTCATCATATTCTTCCTGATATACACCTATTATGTAATATATTTCATCATATTCACATTCACATCCATTTAAACCCAAAGTACGTAAATCCATCCAAACATAAACTACATTCATCCAAACATAAACTACATCTATCAACATGACATTCATTCATGTATAAATACATATAAGTTTAACATCATAAATAAAATATAAAAAATCACAAAGATGAAGGTAAAGTGGTGGGGCATCGGTGGGTAAGCTTGCAGCGAGAGCCTGAAACATCTTCGTCATTCGTCGCTCATGCTCCACCCGCATCCCCTCCATCCTCCTCTCCTGCTCCTCCCTCTGCCTCACCTGCTCCTCCATCCTCCTCCTCTCCTGCTCCTCCCTCTACCTCGTTAGCTCCACTATCCTCCTCCCCTGCTCCTCCATCAGCCTCTCCAGCTACTCACTCTTCCTCTTCAGTTACTCTTTGATGTCATGGACGATGACCCGTAGCTGTTGAACCTCTCTCTCTCTATAATATTAGCTCGGTGGATGGCGCTCTCGCCAACGATAATGGATCGGGCGGAGGCAGCTCTAGTGGGTGTTATGAGCTTGACACCATGGCTAAGTCCACGCACATATCCTGAATGGGTGTCAAGCACCTCACTCAGGATCTCTGGCTCACTCCGCTGAGTACCATCGGGAGTGGGCTGATTGCGTAAGGTGTCTATCGCCGCTTGCGTAAGGTATCCTAAACCTAAATCTATAACCTTAAACTAAACCTAAAACCTAAACCTAAACCTATTACCTTAACCTAAACCAAAACCTATAACCTAAACCTTAACCTATAACCTGTAATCTAAACTTATAACTTATAACCTAACCTTAACCTAAACCTATAACTAAACCTATAAATTAAAACCAAAACATAAACCTAAAGCTTAAATGTATTCTCAAATCCCTAAACCTAAACCTACACCTAATCCTAATCTCAACTCCCTAACCTAAACTTGAAAACCCAAACTTAAACCCGATCTCGAACCCGAATCCAATTTTCTAAACATAAACCTTAACCTATTCTCAATTCTCTAAAGCTATAACCTATAACCTATAACCTATAACCTATAACCTAAACCTAAACCTAAACCTAAACCTAACTAAAACCTATAACCTAAACCTTAAATCATAACCTATAACTTATAACCTAAATTTATTACCTATAACTTAACCTTAACCTAAACTTAAACCTATAACCTAAACCTATAAACTAAAACCTAAACCTAAACCAAAAACCTAAATGTATTCTCAAATCCCTAAACTTAAACATACACCTAATCTAATCTCAACTCCCTAACTTAAACCTAAACTTGAAAACCCAAACCTAAACTTGATCCCGAACCCGAACCCAATTTCTAAACCTAAACCTTGACCTATTCTCAATTCCCTAAAGCTATAACCTATAACCTAAACCTAACCTAAACCTATAACCTTAACCTTAACCTAAACCAAAACTTATAACCTTAACCTAAACCAAAACCTATAACCTAAACCTTAACTTAACCTATAACCTATAACCTAAACTTATAACCTATAACCTAAACCTATAACCTAAACCTATAAACTAAAACCTAAACCTAAACCTAAAACCTAAATGTATTCTCAAATCCCTAAACCTAAACCTATACCTAATCCTAATCTCAACTCCTTAGCCTAAACCTAAACTTGAAAACTCAAACCTAAACCCGAACCCGAACCCGATTTCCTAAACCTAAACCTTAACCTATTCTCAATTCCCTAAACCTTAACCTATAACTTAACTTAAACCTAAACCTATAGCCTATACTTATAACCTAAACATAAACCTATAACCTAAACTTAAAACCTAAATGTATTCTCAAATCCCTAAACCTAAACCTACACCTAATCCTAATCTCAACTCCCTAACCTAAACCTAAACCTAAACTTGAAAACCGATACCTAAACCCGATACCGAACCCGAACCCGAACCCGATTTCTTAAACCTAAACCTTAACCTATTCTCAATTCTCTAATGCTATAACCTATAACCTAAACCTAAACCTAAACCTAAACTTACAACCTACACAACCTAAACCTTAACCTATAACCTTAACCTAAACCAAAACCTATAACCCATAACCTATAACCTAAACTTATAACCTAAAACCTAAAACCTAAACCTAAACCTATAACCTATAACCTATAACCTAAACATAAATAAAAACATAAATGTATTCTCAAATCCCTAAACTTAAACCTACACCTAATCCTAATCTCAACTCCCTAACCTAAACCTAAACCTAAACCTAAACTTGAAAACCCAAACCTAACCTCGATTCCGAACCCGAACCCGATTGATGTAATAATGTAGCCCAATCACATGGCAACAAACAAGAAAATCTTGCTTTGTTGGCAAGCATACTCGAACTTAAGCATCACAATACATCTATTTCCATCTCCATTATCTCATATAGCATAGATTATTTGAGATTTGGATTTATCTCATTTTTAGAGTCATGTCCTAACACAATATGATAATATATATTAATAAACAAGGTGGATTTGTCATCAACATTATTCCAAGACCCATATAACTTCTCCTTATAGGAAGTTGGGTAGGGCACATGCAGCTTGAATCCATCAAAGGAGATAAGGATCACCTCTCATATGTTCTCTCTCTTTTCATTTGTTTTTTTCATAGGAATGTTTGGATGAATGTATTTTATGTTTGGATGGATTTATGTAGTTTGGGTTTAGATGAATATGAATGTGAATATGATGAAATATAACAGGTGTATATCAAGAAGAATATATTGTAACAGGTGTATATCAGGAGTTTAAGAGACTTTTACCTACGAAATATTTCGTAGGTAAAAGTCTCATCCACGTTTTTTACCTACGAAAAAGTATTATTAATTCCTACGAAAAAGTGTAAAAATATAACGGTAAAAGTTCTTTACTATAACTTTTTGATTTTTTTTTTTCGTAAATTGAAAACACCCCTTAGCTAAGAAATTTTCATCGTTAAAAATGGTTTTTACCTACGAAATTATATTTCGTAGGTAAAAGTAAACTTTTCAATTTTTTATTTTTTTCAAAAATTCAAAACACTCTTTACCTATGAAAATATTCGTCGGTAAAGATGGCTTTTACCTATGAAATTATATTTCATAGGTAGAAGGAAACTTTTAAAACACTCTTTACCTACGAAAATGTACGTCAGTAAAGATCGCTGTTACCTAAAAGTGAACTTTTTGATTTTTTTGTCTTTTTTAAAAATTCGAAACACCCTTTACCTACGACTATTTTCGTCGGTAAAGATGAGTTAAAAGTAAACTTTAACATTTTTTGTTTTTTCAAAAACTCAAAACACCCTTTACCTACGAAACACTTTCGTCAGTAAAGATGGCTTTTACGTACGAAATTAAATTTCGTAGGTAAAAATAAACTTTAGGATTTTTTGGTTTTTCAAAAATTCAAAACACCCTTTACCTATGAACATTTCTGTCAGTAAAGATGGCTTCGTAAACTTTTCGATTTTATGTTTTTTGAAAAATTCAAAACACCCTTTACGTACGAAAGTGTTCATAGGTAAAGATGGCTTTTACAAAGTGTTCGTAGGTAAAAGTAAACTTTTCGATTTTTTATTTTTACAAAAATTCGAAACACCCTTTACCTACGAAAATTTTCGTAGGGAAAGATGGCTTTTAGAAATTCAAAACATCCTTTACCTACGAAAGTTTTCGTAGGCAAAGATTGCTTTTACCTTGGTAAAAGTAAACTTTTCGATTTTTTGTTTTTTCAAAAATTCAAAACACCCTTTACCTATAAAAATTTTCATAGGTAAAGATTGCTTTTAATTCAAAACACCCTTTATTTTCGTAGGTAAAGATGACTTTTACCTACGAAATTAAATTTCATGGGTAAAAGTTAACTTTTACCAATGAAAGTAAATTTCATGGGTAAAAGTTAACTTTTACCGACGAAATTAATTTTCGTCGGTAAAAGTCATCTTTACCTACGAAAAAAATTTAGTCGGTAAATGTTTCGTCGGTAAAAACCATATTTCTTGTAGTGAGTTCTCAGACAATTTCAACAAGTTCTCGTTCAATTTTAACGAGTTCTCGGTTAATTTTATGCGATGATTAATCGAGTACTTGAAAATTAACCGAGTACTCGGTCAAATTCACCGAGTATGGGTCTTGCGATGATTTTTAACCGTTGTAAATTCATCGAGTGACCTTCGATAACATTAAAGAAGTCCTTTAATGCCATCGAAGGTTTGCTCGATGACATTGAAAAAATATGAATTTTTGACTTGGGTTGCTAGACAATTTGGTGAATTGACCTTCGATGTGATAGAAGATGTCTGTTTTTTCGAGCACTTTTTCGATGTCATTGGAGATATGTTCGATGCTATCGAAGTGAATTCAATGCCATCGAGAGAATCCATAATAAACTCGTTTTGTTGCTGGATAGTTCGTGCTCTGAGCTCAATCCCATTAAGCTGTCTTCAATGACATCGAAGGCAGTTCAATGGGACTTCGATGCCATCAAAGATGTTTGTTTTTTTAGATTTTTTCTTTTACTCAAACATCTACCCATTCAACATACTAGCATACTTAAATAGATTTTCCTAGACAGTATATGCTATATATAGGGCTTTGTTTGGTGGATTTTGTTATAGGCTTTGACGAGGTCTTGCAATTTTCTTCTCTTATCTTGAATCAGATGCCTTCAACCATTAAGTCTTCATTCTTGATTTTTCTTTGGGGCTCTCCTAAATCTACGACTCATACTACATGCTAATTGATAAACTTAGGTACTTACATGGGTTACCCTGTCCCTGACAATTAATCGAGAACTCGTTGAAATTGATCGAGAACATGGGTAAATTGACCTAGAACTCAGTGAAATTGACCTAGAACTCAGTGAAATTGATCAAGAACTCGGTTAAATTGACCAAAAACGTGCTGAAATCGATCGAGAATTCATGAAAATTGACTTAGAACTCAATTAAATTGACTAAGAACTCATTGAAATTGACTGAGAACTGGAACAAATTAGCCTAGAACTCGCTGAAATTGACCTAAAACTTGCTGAAATTGGCTGGAAAAGTAAATAGTTACACTATGGAATATAAATGGACTAGTAATTAAAAGAATAATTGAAAGGTAATGTTTAGTTTAATTTGGTTGGTATGAAACGATTTCTTCCTGTTGAATTCCTTTTATATTTATACCTTTGATAATAAGGTGCATCCTAAGAAGTTCTTAATGATTGGGTGGTCAATTATCACTATTTCTTATGGTATGGTCCACCTATAATTAGATATACTTCATTTTTTAAATAATGCCCTAAAATGATATGAAAAAAATGGATGTACCTCGTGGATACATATTAACCCCAAGGTAGGGGCGGCACCATCCTGAGTGAGGCCGGGCTCTCACCTTATCCGTTGAATCTGTACCGTGTACTAATTTATTTGCAACCATTAATTTATTGGTCGCAAATCAGATAGAAGAAATTATGTGATAAATGTGATTCTTACTCATGGTTATTTCACGTTTGGACATCCTACCCCCTGTCAGGATGGGATGGGGGCTCCGTGGGGCCCATTGTGATGTATGTGTTCTATCCACGCTGCCATCCAATTCAACACATCGTTCTAAGGCATAAGGATGCAGATCCGAGTCTCAAGTGAGGCGTACCAGAGGATGCAGTGGTGATAATGACGCACCATTGAAAATTTCTTCGGTCCACGGTGATGTTAATTAAGTTGCCGCCCAATCTGTTCATGAGGTCACATCTAGCTGGATGTTGGGAAAATAAAAATATCTCTTGATAAAAAAAACTTCTTTGCCACCGAGAACTTCTTTGTCATCGATGAGTTTTCAACCATAGGCGTTCAATCTCAACTGTTTCTTGTGGCGTGGCCCACTTAAACCTTGGATCTGCCTTATTTTTGGATTCATATCTTAAAGTTATCTTTTACCATGAATAGACAGCTTGGATAAAACATATACATCATAGTGGGCCCACATAGCCCCGGGAAGGGGACCCGGATTAGCTAGAGACTGGTAGTACAGGTATGTGTTGTATCCACACCGTCCATCCATTTTGAGAGACCATTTTAGAGAATGATCCAAAGATTCAGGCAGATCCAAAGCTCAGGTAGATCCCACCGCAGAAAAAAGTGGGGATTGAAAGCTTTTTTTTTTCAATTTTTTATTTTTTTATTTTTTTAAAAGCTTGTTAGAACACCCTGTCAGATCACACTTCACTGTTAGCCACCCCACTAGGGAATCGATGCTAAGACCTTAGGGTCAGTTTGGGCAGTGGTATTAGACGGGATTAGGTGGGGATGGGATTCATCTGGTCCTGTGCCAATTCCACTCCTTGTTTGGGAAGAATGGACATGCTTGGAATTACATTAAATGAAATTGCGCTGGGTCTTGTGCCAATTTCACTCAATGTTTGAGAAGTTGTGTAGGTCCCAACATGATGTGTGGAATATATCCACACTATCCACCCATTTATCGAGATTATTTTGGAGCATGGGCCAAAAAATTAGGTAAATTTAATGCTCAAGTGGACCCCACCATAGAAAGCAACAGGGATTGAATACTTACAGTTGAAAACTTCTTTGGTGCTACATAAGTTTTGGATCTATCTCATATTTAGGTCCATGTCATAAAATGAGGTTACGAAATAAATGAACAATTTAAATATAACACATGCGTGTTATTCTCAATAATTTCAAATGATGGTTAATATATTCATTCAATGTACCATCGTATTAGCAACAAAGCATGGCATTAATTTTATCCCATGGTAATAGGGGACAACCCTTGCCATGAGCAATAATTATGTTTTTTTGAATCCCATCCCACCTAATCCCTTCTAATCCCACTGCCGAAACTGACCCTTAGTGTTGAAACGAGGTATCTTCCGATATTTGTGTTTTCCGTTCATCCATGTCTTTATTGACTCATAAACAGTTTGACATCAAATAAACATCTGAATTAACGGTGGGTGTTACTATCTCCACCGTTTTCTATGGTGGGGTTTGCTTAAGCTTTTGGTCTGCTTCATTTTTGGTTCATGCCATCAAAGGATCTCTCCAAATGAATGGACGGTGTAGATACAACACATACATCATGGTGAGGCCTACAAAACCTGGTGACGTAGATTCGCTACTGAGCTCGTCAGTATCTAATCGGTGTCCCCGGTACAGAGGGGTGTGGATTCGGTACTACCCCAGAGCTCAAGACAGGCTGGACGTGTAGCCCATTGATTAGCGAAGAGTGGTTACGTCAAATGGCAGTGACACGTCATCAAACCGAACGGAGTTTTCCGAAAAAACTCCAAACGTTTTTTTTTTCTGTCTTCAACCGAGTTGATGTCATCAACTTATGTGGGCCCTACCATGATGTATGTTGTGTATCCACACCGTCCATCCATTTGGAGAGATAATATTAGGGCATAATACAAAGAATGAGTCAGATCCAAAGCTCTAGTGGACCCCACCACAGAAAACAGTGGAAAAATTGACGCCCACCATTAAAAAGTTCTAAGGGCCATGAAAGTTTTTGATCAAGCAGATATTTATGTTTTCCTTCTTTCATGTCTACTTTAGCACATGAACAGGTTGGATCTGAAATAAACATCATGGTGGACCTTCTAAAGGTTTCAACTGTAAGCATCATTCTCTCCACCGTTTTCTGTGGTGGGGTCCACTACAGCCTTGGATCTGCCTGATTCTTTTTATCATGCCCTCAAATGATCTCTCAAAATGTATGGACAGTGTGGATACAAAACATACATCATGGTGGGCCCACAGAAGTTGGTGAAGTCACTTTGGTAGCTAATTCGCGAATCCCATCCGGTTAATTGCAGGAAGCGGATAGCTGACTGAGTAATGTACACTAACCGTACAGAATAAACTCTATGGGGTCCGCCGCCATTCATGCAATGTATAAACTCCGTCCATCCGTTTTATCACCTAAATTTAGGGCTTTATCCCAAATATCAAGCATATCCAAATCTCAAGTGGACCACACCACTGGAAACAGTGTGAATTGACATCTACTGTTGAAAAATTCTTTAGAGGCAACATAAGTTTTAGATCGAGCTGATATTTGTGTTTTCCCTTCATCCATGCCATTGTGATCTTATGAACCGTTTGGATGACAAACAAACATCATTGGGCCTTAGAAAGGTTTCAAACGGTGGAAATAAATAATTCCACTGTTTCCTGTAGTATGGTATATTTAAACTTTAGATATACTTTAAATTTGGGTTGAATCGTTAAAATGATCTCAAAAATCAGATGGACGGGGTGGATAAAACACATGAATTCATAGTGGGCCCAACAGAGTTTACTCAATACAATAACGCGATCGGATTTCGTAATTGTACTTGGGTTTCTTGGAAAGCACGCAATCTATTTGGTGTGCGGATTGAACAGCCATGCTCCCTATGAAGTGACGTAACCCAATCCTATGGCCCCACTATGATAAATGTTTTGTATCCACACCGTCCATCCATTTGGAGAGATCATATTTGATCATGGTCCCGAAAATGAGTTAGATACAAATCTCGAGTGGACCCCACCATACAAAAACATTGGAGAGAGTGACTCCTATCATTAAAAAGTTATAAGGGCAACAAAAGTTTTTGATCAAGATGTTATTTGTGTTTTCCTCTCTTTTACGTCTGAGTTAATACATGAACAGGTTGGATCTCAAATAAACATTACGGGAGACCTTCGGAAGGTTTCAATGGTAGGCATCACTCTCCCCACTGTTTTTTGTGGTGGGGTCCACTCTACCCTTTGATCTGACTTATTCTTTGTATCATGCTCTAAAATGATTTCTCCAAATATATGGATGGTGTGGATACAACACATGCATCATTGTGGGCCCACAAAACTGGGCGACCTTACTTTAGTAGCGAGTCTCGCTACTCTGCGCACGGAAAAAGGTAGAAAACTAAAAAATGAAAAAAAAAGAAAAAAGAGATGGTTGGGGTTCTCAGTGACCGAGTATAAACGCGAGCTAACAGCTCCGTTTGTTGACGTGTCCACTGCCATATAACGTAACCACTCTCCACTAATCAATGGGTTACACACCCAGCCCGTCGTGAGCTCCAGACGGGCGGATGTAGTACCTAATCCGCGCCCGGTACGGAGTCCGTGCTTCCAACTGGAAACGGAGGATTGCTGTTCGAAACCTCATCCTCAGAAGAGTCCCAACGTAAATGCGAGGAGATTCGGTGGATCCCCGATCCCTGACTGTGGATCCCACAATGATGTATGTGCCTTACATCCGTGTCATCCATCCGATTTTTAAGTTCATTTCACAGCATGATCCAGTAGACAGAAATATCAGGTGGACCACAACACTGGAAACAGTGGTGACTGACTGTTAAAAACTTTCTCGGGAGTTAAGAGCTTTGCATAAAGCCGATATTTTTGTGGTCCCATAATCCAGGTCTTTTTGACCTTATCAACAAGTTGGAAGGAAAATAAACATTCTGATGACCCCAAGATGATTTTAATATATAGTGGGCATTCAATCGCGATTGTTTCCTGTGGTGTGGTTCGCCTAATAAATTTATATACTTCATTTTTGGTATAGGGCCTATAACGAGTTGTAAAAGCGGTTGGACGGCGTGGATTTACGGAAAATACATCACTGTGGGCCTCAAAGTCGAGGGATCCACCCACCTGGTGGATCAGATGATCCACCGAAGCCGCTCACAACATACATGCACCAACATGACACTTTCTGACGTAAGATTCGAATGTACATCAGACAGTTGCCTAACTACATACACCAAACATATGATTCAGGTGGGCCACTCATCCAGTGAGTGACGCATGCACATTGAAAACTTGAATCAAGCTGATATTTGTATTTTACCTTCATCCACGTCTACATGACCTTATTAACAGGTTGGATGAAAAGTAAACATAACAGTGGGCCCTAAAAAGGTTTCAGCAGTGGGTGTCATTGGCAACGCTGCTTCCTCTTGTGTGGTCCACTTTTAATTGGATCTATCTTAATTTTTCGTTCATAAACTAAAATAATATGAAAAAATTGAGTGAACGGTGTGGATAAAAAGTCATAAATCAGGGTGGCCCCTCACAGCCCCCCTCTGTCCTGAGCTCGTCACAGGTGGGGGAAAGTACCCACGCGCCGTCACATCTCGAAACCCTAAAAGCAAAAAGAACCAACATGCATGCACCAACATGATACCTTCTGACGTAGGATTTGGATGTTCATCACAGAGTTCCTCACCTAGGGAGCGGATTAAGCGGATTAGGTGCGGCCCCAGCCTCACCCAAGACGGTGCGGCCCTTACCGTGGAGCCCACCTTGATATATGTATACTATCTCCACGCTGTTCATCGGTTTTGTCGGATCATTTTAGGGCTGTGCCAATAGCTGAATCAGATCCAATTTACAATAGTAAACACCGGTGATTGACAATTAATGGTCGGATCAAGCTGATATTTATTAATCTTTTTCCCTTCATTCAGGTTTCTTGGGACGAGGTTTGGCTAGTGACGCTGACACTAGCCAAGTGGCTAGTGGTCGGTCCTCTGTGGGCCCCACCATCATCTATGTGTTTTATCCACACTGTCTATCCATTTTTACACGTCATTTTAATACCATATCCCTTAAATGAGGCATATCAAAATCTCAGGTGGACCACACCATGGGAAAATAGTAGTGATTGAATGTCTACCATTAAAAACCTCCTAGGCCTATTGTAACGTTTATTGACATCAAACCAGCAAATCAGGTCGTACAGACCAGATGAATGTAAAAAGCCAATATCATCTTGATCCAAAACTTTTCTAGGCCCAATAAGTTTTTAATGGTGATAATTCAATCAACATTGTGTGGCCCAGTCGAGATTTTGATCGACCTCAGTTTTGGTTTCATACCATAAAATTATCTGGAAAAAAAAATAAATGGACGGCGTGGGTGAGACACATACATCATGTTGGGGCCCACAGAGCACCGACTACTAGCCATTGGCTGGGGTTGAGTAGCCAATCCGTTTCCGGTTAATTTCTTGGCATTATCAACAGGTTGGATGGAAAATAAACATTATGTTAACCCTAGGAAGTTTTTAATGGCAGGGCATTCAATCACCACTGTTTCCTATAGTATGGTCCACTTAAGATTTGGGTCTTCTTCATTTTTAGGTTTATTACCTAAAATGATATGACAAAGCGGATGTACGGCGTGGATATAGAATACATACATCAAGGTGGCCCCACGGAAAGGGCCATGCTGTCTGGGGTGAGGCAGGGGCCGCACCTAATCCCCTCCCAACTACATGTGCCAACATATGATTCAGATTGGCCCACTCATCCGGTGAGTGACACATACACATTGAATGTAGACCGTTGGTATTTGAGCCATCCGTGATTCACGGTCCCTTGACTCGCCGCGCCACTCAGCTCCCGGAGATTATATAAGGATCAGGGTCAGTCAATGAGTCTGGATGGCTGGTGAAGTCGATCACTTCAACCTTGTCTTCTGTCAATGGCTTGGTTGCTGCTTCTACTGCTAACTGCAAGTCTTTCTCCAGTAAGTATAGATTATAAAAATTTCCATCTGCAATTCTTCTTTGAATATATGGACACAAATCCTTATGCCTTAAAGCACTCCAGCTCGATTCTTTCTTAACGATGGAGAAGATGTAGTGCATTGCTGCAGCGTTTTCCAGCACAAGGAGCATGATTCCAGACTTTGAGAAGGTCTCTCCACAAAAAAAAAAAAACCCTAATTTTTATTTATTTATTTTATTATTATTATTATCATTATTATTTTTAACATGCTAATGTTGATAACTCCACCCCAACATGGCCTAATTCGTTAAAAAAGTATCATTATTTTCTTTGAGTGATATCGCAAATTCCTGCTAAAGTCGTACTTTTTTGGGATGGTGAAATAGCAGTTTGAAAGGGGTGGAACTTAATATTCATCTTTTATAAATGAGAAAAGTGAGAAGATTAGGGTTTTTAGGTTTGCATGCGGACGATTGCATTCTCAATTTCTTTGACGATTTTTATTTTTGTGGATCAGGGTTTTGAAAGTAATTACATTGGATTTGGGTTGATTGGTTATAAAAATTTGGGTTTTCCTTTTAAAACTAGGGTTCTGATACTAAATTGAGGGTGTTTGCAAATCCTTGTTCTGGGAGAGAGTATGTACGTGGTTTTCAGTTTGTAGAAGTGAGCCCAAGGTGAAAAAACAGAGCTCGAGAGTTTTGGCTGGTGACCCCAACATCAGCTAGCTAGCTGATGTCAAACCTATGTGGGCCCCACAATGATGTATGTCTTTTATCCATGCCATGCATCCATTTTTCTTGATCATTTTAGAGCATGAGCCCAAAAAATGAGGCAGATTTAAAACTCAGGTAGGCCACAACACAGGAAACAATGGGGATTGAACACTTACCATTGAAACTTTTTTGGGGCCACCCTTTTATCAAGCTCATATTTGTGTTTTCCATTCATCCAGGCTTATGTGACCTGATCAACAGATTGGAAGGCAAATAAACATTCAGTGGGCCCTGGGAAGAGTTCAACCGTAAAAGTTCAATCACCACTGTTTCCTGTGGTGTGTTCCACCCGAGATTTACATCTACCTCATTTTTGGGCTCGTGCCCTAAAATGAGCTAGCAAGATGTGTGGACGACGTGTAGGATAAAACATGGACATGATGGTGGGCCCACAGAGTTTGACATTAGCTAGCTGGCTGATGCTGGGGTCACCAGCCAACCCGCAAGGCACGAGGATTTGGATACATAAAATTCAAAGAACTGGAGATGCACGGAGACTTTTGTCACTACAATTACTGGAGAAAGACTTGCAGTTAACAGTAGAAACAGCAACCAAGCTATTGCCAGAAGAGAAGATTGAAGTGATCGACTTGGGCCAACCATGTAAAAAAAAAAAAAAAAATGTAATCTTCTCGGAGCTGAGTGGCAAGGTGAACCAAGGGGCCGTGAATGAATGCTGCAGTGGCTTAGATCGATCTTTGGTCGATGTGGGGTACATTAGTTTCCTGAAGGTCAGCATGATCGGAGCCATCGAGCTTTTAGTGGTTTGTAAAGGAACGTTCAGCAAGATTCTAGATTATTACCTTGCACTTGGGGCAGCAGTGAGCCAGTTCATGACGCCCCACTGCATGGGCGCTTCGAACACTCCTCTACGTGTTACATATATTGTAAGTAAGAGCTATGTCAGCATTGCATTTGATTGAATAAAGCCTTTTATATTTGGTTTCAAAAAAAAATAAATCGGTACCAATCAAAGGTTGGTCCACCATGATGGATGGTCTAAATCAATCATCAAAACTTCTCTATTATTATTGATATGGATAGTTCATTTGCCTGGTCATTGATACAAGTGATAAAATCATCTGATCAAAGTTACTTTTTAGAGAGATTAGAAATTGATGTTGGAAAGTCAAGATCATGTATAAGAGAGATGGGTGATTGAAAGATGGGCCTGCATGTAGAACTGTACACGAACTGTGTTAGCTCGATTAACTTGCTGGACTTGACTCAGCTCGAAACTAGGTTCAGCCGTGCTGAGATGATTTTTTGAGCTAGAAAAAAATTTTAAGTTGAATTTGAGCTAGACCGAGCTCAACTCGACTCAGCTCAGAACTTGACTAGGTTCGAATCAATTTGATCACTCGGATCAAATTCACTTAATATAAATATTTTATAAATATTTATATATTTAAATCAATTTTATATATATATATATATATATATATATATATATATATATATATATATATACACACACACACTCTAAAACCTAAAATCTAACTCAGCTCAAAAGATCAAGCTCAAGCTTAGCCTGAGTGGCTAACCAAGTTAAGCTGAGCTATCCTGTCAGGCTCAAAAACTGAGCCAAGTCGAGTTCAAGCTGGGTAGCCTGCTAACCAAGCCGAGACAAGCCGAGCCAAGCTAGACTCCACTCCGCTTTTTGTATAGCTCTACCTACATGATGGATAATGGTAAGATGCCTCTACGGTATAATAAATATATATAATCAATATTCTGGCCGCTAATTGAATAATTTGAATCATTCAATTAAAGTGATCTTTTTAGGATGGATAGACAATAAAAGGTGGACCCCACTTGAAGGATGGTCCAGATCATGGATAGGACCTCTTCTATGATAATTGTCCACTTGGTAACCATTGATCATATGTGTAGGCTGTTGAGGTGGACCCCTTCCTTTTTCCCCCTAGTCACATGTACCAAGGGCTGTGGAGTCTGCTATTTTGGGCTGCAAGCCGAGTGTTGGTAACGTTTTTTTTTTTTTCGCTTTACTTAGCCCTGTATCCAGCCCTTTGTCTCGTAAGGGATCACCTTCGGAATGCTTCGGATTAGAGGTTGTACATAGTTTTTGTCGTGGGTCTGGGCTGCAAGCCGACTCTGGTCACTATGTAATCTTCCGGGAGCTGACTGCCAAGGCGAGCCCAGGGGTGCTGAACGAATGCTGCAGCAGTTGCTTGGATTGATATCTTTCGTGGATGTGGGATACGATAATTCCCGGAAGGTCAGCACGATCAGGGCCCTCGAGCTTTGTGGGGTCCGAAAGGAACGTTTGGCAAGATTCTAGATCATGGTACACCTTGCTGCATAGGCACTTCGAACAGTGCTGTGTTACAGATAGTGTAATAACATGTTAGAGAGCTATTTCAGGACTGCATTTGCTTGAATTAAACATTTTATATTTGGTTATAAAAAAATTTTGGTGAGCAATCAAAGTTTGGCCCACCATGATGGACGGTCTAGATCAATCATCAATACTTGACTAGTATAATTTGACATAATAGTCCATTTCCCTGGTCATTGATAGAATTGTTAGAATCATCTGATGAAAGGTTTTTTTAAGAGGGATTAGCAATTGACGGTGGAAAGTCCATATCATGTATAAGAGGGATGGTTGATTAAAAGGTGGGCCGACATGACCGGTAATGATTAGACGCCTCTAAGGTATAATAAATATGGATAATCAATTTCCTAGCCACTACTCAAATAATTTGAATAATCCAATTGAAGCGATCTTTTAGCATGGATAGACAATAAAAGGTGGACCCCACTTGAAGGACGGTCCAGATCATGGATAATTCCTCTTCTATTATAACTGTCAACTTCGCAACAATCGATGAGATGTGGAGGCTGTGGAGGTGGTCCCCGTTTCTTTTTTTCCTCCCTGGTCACATGTGCCTAAGGCTGTGGAGCTGCTGGTTGGGGCTGCAAGCTAAATATTGTCTGTGTTTTCTTAAGATTGCAAGGTTGTATGCAGTTTTTGTCTGGCTCTCGGTTGCTTTGTTCTTGATGTTTGTTTTAAAATGTTATTTAGTGGATTAATACGGTAGGTGAGGTCCGTTGATTTTTTAGAGCTCATGTGAATGGTTACACATCTTTTTTATTCATATTAATAATTAAAGTTATAGATGGTGAGTTCCCACCTTTCTTTAAAAATAATAATAATAATAATGATTGATGAGATGGTTAAGATTATTATATTAGGGGTATCTAGAGGTCGTCTCGTAGTACGTACATAGAAATCATACGTCAGAAGGTGCCAAATCCTACAGCAGAAAATGCCACGTTGGTGCATGTATGTTGGGTTCTAAGTGCCATGTTGGTGTGTGTAAGTTAGGTTCCTTTTCTTTTAGAGTTTCAAGATGGGTTTACGGGACATGTAAGAATTCTATGAGATGGGCATTATTCATCAACAGTCTAGATGGTCCTAAGGGTTGGATAATGTGATCAGGTGCACTAATGAACCCGACTAAGTTGTGATGTTTCTAGAATTCTTGTAAGGAGTAGAATGATATAGCTGTAATACACAAACAATATCCAAGTAGGACTGAGATTATCCAATTCGTGTGGAGCCTTGGGGAGAGGAGTTTTGATGGTTTCAAACTCCTCACTGCTCTAACCTATATTAATAGGGCCAGGTCCTCAATCCAACGCCATCGACAGAAACTTAGCCCCATCACAACTTTTTTAAGGGTGTAAGGAGAGAAAGACTTTAACATACCAAATACAGCAATGACATCCCAACAAGGTAAGCTATTCGATTCTTCATATCTCTATATCCAATGCACAATTAGATTCTTTGTCAATTCCGCATTAAGATCTAACATAGCAATCCTCTAGAAAGGTGAGATAACCATGACTAAGAATCACATTCATAGGGTCATTTCGGATGTGGATTGCCTGCTGACGTTGCCAGTAGCGAGGTGGCTATTGGACAGTGCTCAGTGGGCCCCACCTTGATATATGTGTTTTTATACGCATTGTTGATGTAGAGTGGGTCGCGGATAGTTTCATGGCCAAGATGGATCAGAAAAGGCCCGGTCGATGACAAAAGTGATCCGGACCGTTGGACCTTAGATCGGGCGTATCTCACAATCCGGAATGAGTTAGCTGACGTAAAATATATGATTTTATAGTAAAACGAGCTACTTTAGCCAACCAACCCCACTACGCCGGGTTGTGCAACCCGAAATTATTGCGAAAAAACTATTAGATCGACGGTCGTTTCCTTGTTTTAATTTCGTTTTTACTATAAATAGTAAGTTTTAGTTTGATTATAACTCTTCATCCATCGGGCTTTAGGAGTTGCGCTCAACGTGAAAAGAGCTTAGAATAATTAGGGGAACAGTTTGGTGAAACCAAATAAGATACTTACTATTTTTGGTCGAAAACCTTGCGCACTAGCAGACATCAACACCGTCTATAAATAGTAAGTTTACTATTTATAGTAAGTCGCGGATTCTAGGAGTTTTATTTGTAGTTTGATTTTGATTTCTTTCCCATCGCTTGATACCCCTATTTAAAGGGTTGTGAACTCATTTTTAGTCATCAATTAATCAATTTCAAATTTCTTAGAATTTATTTCTATTTTTTACTTTCTTTCCTCGTGGATTCGAGAAGTCTCTATGAGGAGTCCAGAGAAGCTCTATAGATTCAAAGTAATTATCCTCATCACGTTCATCCTTGCGTCAATTGGTATTAAAGCGAAGATTCCCCTCGGGCCAATGGCAAATAATGAAGGTATGAATTAAAATCCTGTGGACGGTGATCTAGGGATTCGTTATCTTTCTTTCTATCGGGAGAGTCAGTTGACCATGCAAGGGCTGCAGGTAACCCTCAACCGTCTTGCGGATGCGCTACTTCGACCCAGAGCCCTAGGCGATGCTTCACCACATATGGTTGTTCCACCACCCATGGTGGCTTCACCAGCTATGGTTGTTGTACGACGCAACCCCGATTTCTGTAGAGCACTACCAGTGGCAAACTGTAAGGCTACACCATATGATTCAAGTTCTAGTGACGAGGACCTTAATGAGGGTTTTGTCCAACGACCAATCCATGGAGGTGATCATCTAGATCGTGCTGAAAAAGACTATCGAGGTAATGCTGAACTTCCTAGTTTTAACGGTTTATTACGTATAGAAGATTTTCTCGATTGACTAGCTGAAGTAGAGAGATATTTTGATTATATGAACGTGTCAGATCATAAAAAGGTAAAATTAGTAGCGTTTAAATTAAAATCTGGTACTTCTGCATGGTGAGAATAATTACAACTCTCACGAGCCTGCCAGAATAAGGCGCCCATCTCATCATGGCTACGGATGAGACGTCTTCTTCGATCACGATTTCTCCCCAGTGATTATGAACAGATATTATTCCAGCAATATTAAAATTGTTGACAGAGAAATCGAACCGGCACAGATTACACTGAAGAATTTCAACGGTCGGCTACACGAAACGATCTGTCAAAATCTGAGTCACAGAAGGTGGCATGATTTATAGGTGGGTTACGGCCCACAATTTAGGACCGAGTTCAGATGTACCTAGTCGGGACCATGGATGAAGCAACTCAATTGGCGGGTAGGGCAGAAACACAACTTGCAAGAGCTCCTGCTCGTCCATATCCTTCAACTCGACCCCCTACGACGGGTCCCACACAGGATCTAGTGCTGGCATGAGGAAAAGATCTAGTAGGAGAACGTCCTCAATCTTCTATAACCGTAAACCGTGATACGGGGAGCAACTCATCCAGACCTCAATGTGCAGCACCCACAATAGCGGGCCTGAGTAGGATTCCAAATCCTTATGCTCGGCCAAGGTCGAACAATTGTTACGGCTGTGGCCAGCTAGGCCACTTATCAAACACTTGTCCTTAATGTCCCACAATACACTTGATTATAAATGAAGGGGGCACTGAAGATGAGGCCGTAGAAGAAGACCATGACTTTGATGAACATGAACAAACCACTGAAGAAACAGTAGGTGGCAATGAAGTGACGAGCGAGGATCGTGACGAATTTCTACTTGTGAGACAATTACTGTATGCCCCACGAAAGGAATTACATCCACAGCGACACAATATATATTTCGTACTCGGTGCACTGTCAACAGAAAGGTCTGTGATGTGATCATAGACAGCGGTAGTAGCGAGAACATTGTCTCAAGAGTGATGGTGGACAAGTTGCAGGTACTGACGACGAAACATTCTTCCCCGTACTCAATTGGCTAGATAAAAAAGGTGAATGGGACCAAGGTAACTGAACAATGCACTATCTCATTTTCAATTAGTAAAAATTATAGGAATCAAATACTTTGTGACGTGGTTAACATGGAAGCTTGTTATATGCTACTCGGTCAACCCTAGCAGTTAGACCGTGATGCGATCCATCAGGGACGAGATAATGTCTACATATTCGTCAAGGATATATAGTCGAAAAATAATCCTTGCCCCTATAGCACCAAGGAACCACCCTGAAGCCTCTAAAGTGGAGGAGAGTTCCCTTTTAACCATTTGGGATTTCATGGAGGAATCTAAGGAAACCGATTGTTACGCCCCAGACTCAGTAACCGGACTCATAAGGAACCCGATGGCCGATTCTGGCTGTAACAGCCTCCGTAGTATCCCATTCTCGACTCTTGAGATAGGTTCCGATCCTGGGATCCTACAAGGAGGATTTTCATAACAGCATAATTATTTTTAATATGAGCATAACCAAGATCACAACAAGTACATCTGAGAATAACAAAGGCACACATCGCAAAATCCACTATAAATTTGAACTTTTACAATCATCCATAAGGTCCAAAATGACATACATGAGATAAAAGGAAAAGAGAGAAAGGTCAGCATCAATGGAGTCCTCAAATGCTCAGCTCTACTCCACACTCTACTGCTATATTGCCTGCCTAAAGTCTCCTACACGCATTAATCGTGCATAAGCTTATAGAAGCTTAGAGAGTGGTGTAAGTGTGTGACAATAGTGCACAGAAGAATAACAGGAGGTATAAGGAAAGGACATGCTCAATGAGAATATCAATACCCTTACGAAGGCTTATCATGAATACCATGAATGAGTATTGGATGCCATACCAAGGCAATGCATGAAGGGGGCTTACACAGCTAATGCTAATGCGATGCAAGTAATGTCAGTACTCATATCCAATCCACATATCAAATACATTTTCAGTCATAAGAAAATCACTGGGGTCCATTACACTGCTGAATGATTACCGCTCTACAGACCCCGCATAGTCAAACGAGCATAAGAGACCTCACTACCCGCATGTGGACAGTCAATCACCAACAAGACCTGAAGGTAGTAGACCCATTTATGAGCTGATCAGACTCAGCCTAGCAATGCTTCCTCACACTAGGCAGGTAAGGCCACACTCTTAATCAACTGACTACACGATAGTGGGAGTCGTGGCCTAATGGTATAAGGCCCTCGTGTGCTCATATATTCCACCCGGTCACGGCGTTGGAGGAGATCCTTGGTACCATAGAAGTTTTGAAAATTTCACCCATGGGCATCCTATGCACCTGGTATGCTTAAGTTATATTTTCGATGTCCACTCATACGGTCATCCATGAATATCCCTGTGGAGGTGAGACCCTGATGAAGTAAGGGCGGTATCATCATGAAATGTTATGCCAATGCATGAGTCACACACACAGATCATGCACTAACTGCAGGCATACAATGTGCACAAGGGGAGAAACTTCATCCTTCAATTACCACCATACAATGCAATTAATACAGATGATGCATATGAGTCATAATGATATAAATGTGCTACTTGTAGAATGTATTCCTCCGTTTTAAGGAGGGACAAGGTCTAGATACATACATAGGTACTAATGAGAAGTAAAGTCCTCTAGTGGGGGCTCAATACTTTGGGATAACCCACAAGCTAGGAGAATCATAAAGCCTCAAGGAGGAGACGGGCCTAACAAGGTCCATGGTGGACCTTCAACTACCTATAAAGGCCTTATGGGCCTACCTTAGGGCCACCAAAGAGGACATCTAACCTCAACTGGGTCCCAAAAGGTAGCATGCTATGTATGTAAAGAAAGGTCCAAGGCACAATCAATTCATGGCCTAGTGGGCCATACACTATGCTCAATACATAGGTAACCTGATGGGCCCTTAAGCAAGGTTAGGGCCCAATCATAAGGGTTATGGGTTCACTCATTGTGGTGGGCCTAATGGATAACCCATTATCCCAATCATATGAAAATCCTTATTTTTAACACAAGTAAGTTGTGTCTCACATTTCGGCCTAAGTATGGATTTACTATAGTGGACGACCAATGGCCCAACTACTTGAGTAATGGCCCATAAAACACATCACAATGGCATGGTAAATATAGGATCCAAGGGTTCAACGGGCCTATCAAAAGTTCCAGCCCAACCAACGCTATGAGGCCTATAATTAACTAGAAGACTAGCCCAAGAAGAATCCAATTGGAATGGGCCTTTAATCATGCACTAATTAAGCCCAAAAATAAAATTAAGATGGTAAGATAACTGATTTAAATCCTCCTCAAATCTAGTGGGCCATACTGCCCCAAAACAGACATTTATGGGGTGGCAACATTGGGCCCATTGCTGAATTTCGGGCCTATTGCTGAATTTCTAGCCCACCCGCTTTCTGGGTTTGTTGGAGTCCAACAAATAAATTGATTTATAGTATTTATTTTCTGATGACTCATACACATCACTGTGATTGATTTATAGTATTTATTTTCTGATGACTCACATACATCACTGTGGGTCCTACCAGATGAGAGGGGAATGCATAACATACACTAGAAGTAGGCCATGCTACTGGAATACAGGCCCAGCAACAGCCTAAGGTAGGGGCATCCCATGGTGTGTATAGTTCTACGGGCCTGGGTATTTGGCCCAAAACTAAACCAAATTTGCAGGCCGTACCACGGTCAGCTCGAATGTCCGTTGGGTCTGAAATTTTGTAGGGTGACACTTCCATGGGTGGGTCACACCCCCACAAAATTTCAAAAATTTTGGATATTCCTAAGTATTTTAATTAATTTAAATGATGCAGTCTGTCCAAAAAATCAGAATGACCTAGACATCCCAACGTGGTGGGCCAGTTCGGCCTTTCTCACGGTGTGCATAGGGGTCCATTAGGCCTGAAATTTCGTAGGTGAGTCCTAACATGGGTGGATCACACCCCCAAAAAAATTTAGAATTTTTTGAACATGTATAAATATTTTAATTTATTTAAAGAAATCAACCTGTCCTGAAAAATCAGATTGATTTGGACACCACATTATAGTGGGCTGGTCCAGCCACCACCATGATGTGTACAGGTGTCCATTAGCCCCAAAATTTTGTAGGCTGGTCCTAACATGATGATCCACCTATCTGTAAATTTTCATAATTTTTAAACATACAAAAGTATTTTAATAAATTTCAGAATTACAATCTGTCCAAGAAGAAATGTTGCTGAAAATGTAACTGCACTGAATTTGGGCCATCCAAATGGGTGGGTTCTGGGCCTCCAAATTTCCTAAAATTTTGACCCAAGGTCCCTCATCAAAAATAAAACAAGGTGGAACCCAAAAAGATGGCCCACCTTCTGAGAAAATATTTTTAAAATTTTGTTTTCATGAGACTATGTTGCTGGACTATACAGCAAAAATTCCTGGCAGTGCATCAAGTTAGCCCACCCTTTTGGATGCTCAAATGGGGTCCAATGGGGCTGAAATTTGGTATAGTTATAGGTGGGTCATCAGGATACAAGAATCATATATTAGTTTGTTTTATTATTCCCAACAAATATCCAGAAATCAGGCCGCAAGGTGGCCTAAAAATCAGTCCACGTAGATTTGGATAGCAATATGTGCTTTATAAAAAAAATAAAATTGCAACCATAAATTAAATGGGGATCTAGCCCCTGAAAATCATGGTGTGGTCCACCCAAGTGGACCCCATAAATATCCAAACCATCCCATCACCAAAACAAGCTTGCATGCACCCATTTTTGTACATTTAGGGGCCACACGTTCAATGGGAGGGGCTTGTGAAAATATCCCCTCTCTAAGGATGGTTGGGATCTTGTTGGTCCATAATATGGGCCACATACTCATGATCAGCACTCTCAACAAGAAAAGGAGGAGCATCCGGCCATCGAGGGAGGGCTCTGTCACTATTGAGCCGTCCCTACACAATCATCATAACAAACAACATTACAAACACATGTACAACCTAGATCTTATGATGCATGACCTAGATCTTTGAGACGAAGGGTTGGGATGCCATCTCAGCCACATGCAAGGGTCTAGATGACCCATCATACTTAGGAAAATAGGAGAAATCTCCATGCGAGGGGTCCATCAAGGGAGAAATCCCATGCATGGTCATGCATGCACAAGATGGGCCCATTGGCCACATCTAAAGGGTTAGATGGGATCCCACCATAGATTAGTGGGTCCCACTTGTTCCTTACATGAAGAAACAAAAAAACCAAGAGAGGGAAGGGAGATTAGCATTTGTGGAAAACACCCACCTTGAATCTTCAAGCTACCACCAACACTAAGTACTTCAAGCTCTAAGCTTTAAGGTTCAATGGTCAAGATGAGTTTGTGGTGGCTAGATGAAGGAAGAAAGGAAGGAGAAGTTGTTGAAAATTAGGAGAGGGAGGGCTGGACATTCCACCATGGAAGAGAAAAATGAGAGAAATGAAGAGAGAGAGAGGAAGGGAGGGTTGTAGGAGAGTCATCATTGCTCTCTCTCCTTGGTAAGAGAAAGTAATCATGACCTATGTGATATAAGCAATGTTTGCTAGGGTAGGTTATGTGTGGGGAGTGTTTATTCCATGAGAATTGTAGTATGTGTGGGTTATGTGCATGGAAACTTGTGTCATGAGAGTGGTCTATATACTTTTGTACAAAAAGTGGGTCACATAATGAAATGCTCACAACTTTTGACCTATAAGTCGGATGAACGCACAGGACGCGTCGTTGGAACCACAATGACGAACGAGATAGCATAGGTCTAGGGTCAACCCGAGTCGACCAGACTCAAGGATGACCGCAAACACTATCCGAGTGTTACGGGTCGCTGAAATTTAATCGGGAGGACCACGGGGCCAAAATAAACGAGATGCATACTCACACACACACATGCACACATGCAAACTCAGGTCGGGTCTCACACCAGCGAGGTATACGCCGTAGTGGTGAAGGGCGAGGAAGAGGAACCCTCAAACATCCCTCCAAGTTTAAGACTGTTGCTAAACGAATTCTAAGAAGTTTGGCCTGAGGATTAATTACCTGATGGATTGTCCCCCATGAAGGACATCCAACATCACATAGACCTCGTCCTTGAGGCTAGCCTGCCTAACCGCCCTCATTATCGGATGAATCCGAAGGAGTGCGAGATACTAAAGGGGCAAGTGGATGAATTGTTCCGTAAGGGTCTCTTAAGAGAGAGCATGAGCCCATGTGCTGTACCAATATTATTAACACCAAAAAATGATTTAACACCAAAAAAAGATGGAAGCTATTGCATATGTGTCGACAGCCGGACAATCAATAAAATTACCATCAAATATCGGTTCCCAATACCACGGTTGGACGACATGCTCGATATGCTAGAAGGGGCCAAGGTGTTCTCTAAACTAGATCTAAGGAGTGGGTACTATTAGATTCGTATTCGACCTGGTGATGAGTGGAAAATGACATTGAAGACCAAGAAAGAGTTGTATAAGTGGCTGGTCATACCCTTCGGCCTATCGAACGCACCAAGTACTTTTATGCGTTTGATGAATCAAGTTCTAAAACCGTTCACTGGTCGATTTGTGGTAGTATATTTTGATGACATATTGATATACAGCCAGGATGAGATGGAGCACATGAAACATCTCAGGTAGGTGCTGGAGGTCCTACAAATTAACAAGTTGTACCTCAACTTGAAGAAGTGTAGTTTTTTAACTGACGACATGTTGTTTCTAGGATCTGTTGTAACTTCCACAGGCATTCGTGTGGACGATGAAAAGGTGCGAGCTATTAGGGAATGGCCGATCCCGACAAACATTCATGAGGTGAGAAGTTTTCATGGGTTGGCGACTTTCTATCGTCGATTTGTGCGAGATTTTAGCACCATAGTCGCGCCTATAACAGATTGCAGGAAAAAAGGACCGCTCCAGTGGACCAATAAAGCTGACAAGAGCTTTCATGTATGAGATCAAGCATTATTTGTTTACAACACCAGTCTTGGTGCTTCCTAATTTCGACAAATTATTTGAGGTTGAGTGTGACACTTCATACGTGGAAATTGAGGGGAGTATTATCATAGGAAGGCAGGCTGGTAGCCTTCTACAGCGAGAAGCTCAGCAAAGCCCGAAAGAAGTGGTCGACTTATGAGCTTGAGTTGTATGCAATTGTTCATGCTTATTGCGACATTGGCGGCATTATCTGATTCAAAGAGAGTTTGTTCTGTACACTGACCATCAAGCATTAAAGTTTATTAATAGTCAGACTAACGTGAATCGTGTGCATGCTAAATAGGTTGTATTTTTACAGGAATTCACGTTCGTTTTGAAGCACAAGTTAGGGCAACAGAACAAGGTGGCTGATGCACTTAACCGTCATGCATCACTACTTATTACGATGAGCAACAAGGTGGTTGGCTTTGACTATTTCAAGGAGCTGTATGCCGAAGATGAGGATTTCAAAGATTCTTGGGTGAAGTGCCAAGAAGGTCACCCCAGTGACCTTTATATACAGGACAATTTTCTCTTCAAAGGAAATCGATTGTGCATCTCCTAAAGTTCTTTGAGGGAGCAGATTATTCACGAGCTATATGGAGGTGGCCTCGGTGGACACCTTAGGCGAGACAAGACTTGAGCTTTCGTGGAAGAGCGGTATTACTGGCCGCAATTAGTACATGATGTGGGAAAAGCCATACAATGTTGTCATGTTTATCAGACCTCCAACGGGCAATTTTAGAATGCAGGCCTCTACACCCCATTACCTGTGCCTAATGGTCCTTGGGAGAATTTATCAGTGGACTTCGTGCTTGGTCTCCCATGAACACAAAGCGGTATGGATTTGGTATTCGTGGTGGTAAATCATTTCTTCAAGATGGCACACTTTATCCCATGCAAGAAGACCCTCGACACAACACACATGGCGAATCTATTATTTAGAGAGGTTGTACGGCTACACGGGGACCCCAAGACCATTACTTCTAATTGTGACACGAAGTTCATTAGCCAATTTTGGCGGACTTTGTGGACTCGATTCGATACACGACTTCAATTCAGCAGTGTTTACCACCCACAGACTGATGAGCAGACCAAAGTTGTGAACCGCACGTTGGAAAACCTCCTTCGTTATATTTCAGGAGCAAAACCGAAGCAGTGGAATTTGGCCTTATTTCAAGCAGAGTTTGTATTCAACAACATGGTGAGCCGCTCGATAGGAAAATCACCGTTCCAAATTATCTATGGATGAGTGCCTCGCCACACGCTTGACTTGGTCCCTCTGCCCAAGCACCCAGACACGAGCATTACAGTAGAACATATTTCAGGAGAAAAATCGAAGCAGTGGAATTTGACCTTGTTTCAAGCAGAGTTTGTATTTAACAACATGGTGAGCCGCTCGATAGGAAAATCACTGTTCCAAATTATCTATGGATGAGTGCCTCGCCACACGCTTGACTTGGTCCCTCTGCCCAAGCACCCAGGCACGAGCATTACAGCAGAACATATGACAGACAAGATCATGGGCATTCATACAAAAGTGCAGACTAAGCTACATGCCTCGAACGAGAAGTACAAGGAACAAACCGACAAGCACCGGCGACAAAAAGTGTTCGAGGTGGGCGGCCGCGTTATGGTTCATCTGCCCAAAGAGAGATTTTCGACCAGGATGTACAACAGGTTGAAAAATAAGAAGATTGGTCTTATCCCAATTATTCAAAAGATCAATGACAACGCTTATGTTTTTGATCTTCCAGATGACATGGCGATCTTACGGACTTTCAACGTCGCAGACTTGACCGAGTATCATGAACCAGCGCAGGATGAGAATTTGAGGACGAGTTCTTTTGAAGTGGAGGGGACTGATGTAGAGCAGGTCATGGACAGTTTCATGGCCAAGATGGATCAGAAAAGGCCCGATCGACGACAGAAGTGATCCGGACTGTCGGACCTTAGATCGGGAGTATCTCGCAATCTGGAATGAGTTAGCTGACGTAAAATATATGATTTTGGGGTAGAATGAGCTACTTTAGCCAACCAACCCCACTACACCGGGTTGCGCAGTCCGAAATTATGAAAAAACCTGAATCGACGGTCGTTTCCTTGTTTTAATTTCATTTTTACTATAAATAGTAAGTTTTAGTTTGATTATAACTCTTCATCCATCGGGCTTTAGGAGTTGCGCCCAACGTGAAGAGAACGGTTTGGTGAAGCCAAATAGGACACTTACTATTTTTGGCTGAAAACCTTGCGTACTAGTAGACATCACGACCGTCTATAAATAGTAAGTTTACTATTTATAGTAAGTCGCGGATTCTAGGAGTTTTAGTTGTAGTTTGATTTTGATTTCTTTTCCATCGCTTGGTACCCCTATTTAAAGGGTCGTGAACTCATTTTTAGTCATCAATTAATCAATTTCGAATTTCTTAGAATTTATATCTATTTTCTGCTTTCTTTCCTTGTAGATTCGAGAAGTCTCTGTGAGTCCAGAGAAGCTCCGTGAATTCGGAGTAATTATCCTCATCATGTTCATCCCTGCGTCAATTGTCCATCTATTTTTCCATATCATTTTAACAGCATGAGCCCAAAAATGAGACACAACCATATCTCAAGTGCACCATGCTATAAGAAAACAGTGTTGATTGAACACCCACCGTACCACCGTTAAAAACTTCTTAGGACCCACTGTTATGTTTATTTGCCAACATGTTGATTAGGTCACAAAGACATGGATGAAGGGTTTAAACAAACATCAGCTTGATCCAAAACTTTGGTAGCCCCTAAAAGGTTTTTCACGGTGGGTGTTTAATCGCCACTGTGTGGTCCACTTAAGCCCTGAAACTGCCTCATTGTTTGGTCCTGTACCCTAAAATGATATGGAAAAACGAATGGACAGTGCCGATAGAACCCATGCATCGAAGTAGCCACTATCCCTTCTAAACTAGAGACCCCGGTGGTACCCGGATACCTGACCGATCATTCATGGCCCCCGCACTGATTCAGCTCTGACAACTTAATCATAGAAAGTTTATGGATGGTCTCATCCGATAGAAACCAATGTTCAGTTGGAATTAGATAATTAATTATGGTGCTTTACCTGCTGTGGTAAGGCTCTTCACAGTCTCAAGGAGGTAGGTGCCACCACAGCTTATGCTGGTACCAGGCTGTTGTGGGGTCACACGATGTATGAACAACATACATTAACGCCAATCTTAACCATCCAAATAGTGGGCCCTGTTGTTTTTGAAGTATAGCTAAAAAATCTCATTGATTGGACTATCATGCGTTGAACGTTTACCATGCAACCATTAATTTATTGTCATAAATTGGATATAAGAAATTAATTAAAGACCCGGATTGCCTGCTGATGTTGTCAATAGCCGGTGGTTACTGGACGGTGCTTTGTGGGCCCTACCATGATGTATGTGTTTTATTGAAGTTGTCCATCATTTTTTCAAGATCATTTTAGGGCATCAACCCAAAAATGAGGCAGATCCAAATTTCATGTAGACCATGTCACAAGAAATAGTGGTGATTGAATGCCCACCATTAAAAAATTTTGGATGGCCACAAAAGTTTTTGAAGAAACTGACATTTATTTTTACCCTTCGTTTGAATCTTTGTGAGCTAATCAACAATTGGGATGGAAAGCAAACATTACAGTGGGCCTCAAGAAGTTTTTAAAGGTGGTTGTTCAATCATTACTGTTTTCTTGTGGTGTGGTCTCTTTGGGATTTGGATCGGTCTCATTTTTAGGCTCATCTTGAAAAATAAATCAGCAGTGTGTATAAACACATTATGGTTGCGCTCACGTGACACTCTCCAATAGACGCCTCGCTGTTGCCGGCATCAGTAGACAATCCACGTCAGAAATCGTGATGAATGTGATTCGTAGGTTATCGCAGAAACCCCAACTTAACTCTAAAAGCAAAAGAACCTAACATACATGCACCGACATGGCACTTAGAACCGCACAAACATGCACCAACGTACAGGACACTTTCTGACGCAGGATTTGGATGCTCATCAGTGGTTCCCCAACGGACGCGGATTGCGTCCTACCCCCTCTATGGGGCTACCATGATGCAAGTGTTTCATCCATGCCATTAATCATTTTTCTCAGATCATTTTATTGTATAAGACAAAAATTGAAGCACATCCACAGCTCCACTTGACCACATAAAAGGAAGCTGTAGTTATGATGACACTCACCGTTGAAACCTTTCTAAGGGCCACCGTGATGTTATTTTTACCATCCACCTATTAATAAGGTTATGTAGACGTGGATGAAGTGAAAACACAAATATCAGCTTGTTCGGAAACTTCTTCAGCTCCCAAAAAGTTTTTAACGGTGAAAGTTAAATCCCCACTTTGTAGTACATTTAAGCCCTTTACATGCCTTCTTTTTTTTTTCTCATATATTAAAATAATCGGAGAAAAATGATTAATGGCGTGGATGAAAAACTTACATCACGGTAGGCCCCACAGAGACCTGCCCAGACGGAGGGGTAGGACGCAATCCACATCCTTCCCCAACTGGGAAACGGATTGGTTACTCCCCTGCACTAGCCCGGCGGCTGGTGGTCGGTGCTCAGTATACCCGTCATGATTTGTGTGTTTCATCCATTCCGTTCATCCATTACTACGGATCATTTTAAGTCTTTAACCCAAAAAATGAGAGGGATATTAATCTCAAGTCGACCACACCTAAGGAAAAAAATAGTGATTGGATATCCACCATTAAAATCTTCTTAAGGTTCACTGTAATGTTTATTTGACATCCAATCTGTTGATTACGTCATAAAGATAAGATGAAGGAAAAAAAAAATAATAATAAAATAAAAACAAAGGTCAGCTTGATCCAAAACTTTTATGGCCCCAAAACGTTTTCAATTCAACACTGTTTGTTCTCAGTAATGTGGTCCACTTGGGATTGGGATATATCTCATTTTTTATCGCATACTATAAAATGATTTAGCAAAGTATATGGACGTCATGAAACACATACATCATGCATGGTGGACCCACAGAACACCTACCACCAGCCTGCCAGGGGAGTAGCTATTCCGTTTCCTCCCCAACTAGGGAGCGGATTAGGAGTAGCCCGGCCTCACCCAAAACGTGCGGCCGTTAGTGTGGGGCTTGCCATTCATTTTTCCAAATCTTAAAATGAAGCAAATCCAATTCTCAGGTTAACCATGTCATCGGAAATAGTGGTGACGACAATTGATAGACGCAAAAGTTTCGGATGAAGCTTATATTTGATGTTTTCCTATCATCGTTTTTCTTTTTTCTTCATCCATATTTATTTCATGACCTCATCAATGCGATTAGATGGAAAACAAACTTTACCACGGCCCTGGGAAGTTTTTAATGTTAGGGCGCGTAATCACCACTGTTTCCTATATGGTATGGTCAAGCTCAGATTTGGATTTCTTCATTTTTGGGCTCATGCCCTGAAATGACCTGGAAAAACAAATGGACGGTGTAGATATAAAATACATCCATCAAGGTGGGCTCCACAATAAGGGCCGCACAATCTTAGGTGTGAGGTCAGGGCCACACCTACTCTCCGCTTCCAACTACATATGCCAGCATATGATTCACGCTGGCCTACTCATCTGGAGAGTGACAGATGCACATTGAATGTAGACCGTTGGTATTTGAGCCATCCGTGAATCATGGCCCCTTGCCTCGTCGTGCCACTCAGCTCTCAGAAGATTATATAGTGATCAGGTTCGGTCGATGAGTCTGCATGGCTGGTGAAGTCGATCACTTCAACCTTGTCTTCTGCCAATAGCTTGGTTGCTGCTTCCACTGCTAACTGCAAGTCTTTCTCCAGCCAGTATAGGTGATAAAAATCTCCATCTGCAATTCTTCTTTGAATATATGATCCCAAATCTTTATGCCTTAACGATGGAGGGATGCTGTGCTCGTCAAGTATCTTGATTCCAGAGTCTGAGGAGGTATCTTCATCAAAAAACCCTAATTCCATTTTTTATTTTTTATTTTATTTTTTTTTTCTGGTTTTTTAATCCGCTAATGTTGATAACTCCACCCCTATCATGGCCTAATCCGTTCAAAAATATCATTATTTCCTTTGAGGGCTTCTGCAAATTCCTGCTAGGAACAAGTGTCCTTTTTGGGATGGAAGTAGCAGTTTGAAGGGGGTGGAACTCAATCTCCCTCTTTCATAAATGAGAAAAAAGAGAAGATTAGGGTTTTCATTCTTTCCATTGGGCCGACTGCTTTCTTAGATTTTTATTTTTATTTTTTATTTTTTATTTATTTTTTTGTGCATTATGGCTTTGAAAGTAATGTCATTAGATTTGGGTTAGATTTTATAAATGGTTTTATTTTGTTTTAGCATGGTAGATTTTATACATGGTTTTGTTTTGTTTAAGCATGGTTTGGTTGATTTAGATTACGATGGGATGAAGCGAGATTTGGGTCTTGTAGTAGGTTTGTTTGGACATAAAAACTTGGGTTTTCGTTTAAAGATTAGGGTTCTGATAGTTAATTGAGGCTGTTTGCAGATCCTTGCTCTGGGAGAGAGTACGTACGTGGTTTTCGGACGGGGTTTGGCTGATGACCCCAGCACTAGCCAGCTAGCTGATGTCAAAGCTCTGTGGGCCCCAACATGATGTATGTGTTTAATCCATGCCATGTATCCATTTTTTCAGATCAATTTAGTAATTAAAGCCAAAAGTGAGGCAGATCCAAAGCTCTTCTGGACTACACCATAGGAAACAGTGGGGATTGAACTCTTACCGTTGAAAGCTTCTTCGGAGCCACGTAAGTTTTAGATCAAGCTGATATTCGTGTTTTCGTTTCATCCAGTTCTGTGTGACCTTATGAACAGTTTGGATGACAAATAAACATCACTGTGGGCCCTACGATGGTTTCAACATGGACGTCATTGTCCCCCCTGTTTTCATTGGTGTGGTCTACATGAGCTTTGGATTTGCATCATTTTTTGAGTCATTACCTAAAATGAACTGGAAAAATGGATGGACGGCGTGGATAAAATATCTACATCATCTTGGGGTCCACAAAGCTTTGACACCACTTAGCTGGTTGGTGTTGGGGTCACTAGACAAACCGCGTCCGTGGTTTTCAGTTTATATAACTGGGGCCCAAGGGGAAAGTTGTGGTGGAGACTCTTCGTTTGATTCTCGATGAAAATGGTGAAGAAGAATCCCTGCGGAAATAGGGCCTCAATGGAAGAACCAGGGTGGAGAGCTTAAGGCATGAGGATTTGGATCCATATATATTCAAAGAAGTATTGGAGATAGAGACTTTTGTCACCCACACTTGCTGGAGAAAGACTAGCAGTTAGCAGTAGAAGCAGCAACCAAGCTATTGCCAGTGGAGAAGCTTGAAGTGATCGACTTCGCCAGCCATGTAGACTCATCGACGGACCCGGACACCATGTAATCTTCTGGGAGATGAGTGGCGAGGCGAGCCAAGGAGCCCTGAATGAATGCTGCAGTTGCTTGGACCGATCTTTCGTTGATGAGGGGCACGTTAGTTCCCGAAAGTTCAGCGTGATTAATTGGAGCCAGTGAGCTTCATGTGGTCTGCAAAGGAACGTTCTGCAAGATTCTAGATCATTACCTTGCACTTCGAGCTGCAGCAAGCCAGTTCAAGATGCCCCGCTGCATGGGCTGCAAGTTGAGTGTTGGCAGCGTTTCATTGCCTTTACTTAGCTCTGCATCCAGCCCTTTGTCTCAGCAGGGATCGCGTTCGGAGCGCTTCAGATTGGAGGTTGTATGTAGTTTTTGTCTTGGCTCTGAATTTTAAAATTTTTTTTTAATGTCATTTTGGGGATTTATTCTTTGGCTGCAAGGTGAGAAGTGGTGTTTGTTGTAGCCCAACCAAATAATTGTATACTCTTTTTATTCGTATCAATAAAGTTATAGGTAGTGAGCTCTTGTCTTTCTGAGAAAAAGAACATTAATAATATGGTTAAAATCATCATATTGGAGTAGTTTTTTGCTGGGGCAATCAGAGGTTAGTCCAACATGATCCATGGTCAAGACCAATGATCGAACATTTCTATATGTATTTGAGCCATAATGGGTCAAGACTGTTGTTGTTACTCAAATTTGGTTAATCCTACCTCACCTCTTATAAGTTATTAGGTACTTACAATTCAATGGAAAACATGGAGACACTGGGGGCGCTAGTTGTGGCCGGGAACCCTATGATACCTAAGTCAGGTATATGGACTCACAACAGGTATAGTAAAATCGATATACTTATGCATACCTTCTCATGGCAGAGGGTGTATTTATAGGCATTCGTATACGGTCAGTTGCGCAGCACGCCAACAATGCAGTGAAGCAAGATTCAATCTCAAGTGTCATCCACAAACGATAAACGAGAAGAAATATAAACTAGAAACAGATCAAAGCAATCCAAACAAACCACAAGATAAGATATACGTGGAAAAATCCCAAACTAGGGTAAAAAATCACGGATGCAAACTTCTACTATTAAGAATAATGAAGATTACAAGGCAATATACTAACTTCTCCCTTGAAAATACAGAGAAAACCCTTTGCCTACACCTTAGAATAACTCCCTAATATTCACCTTAACCCTATAATAGCCCTAGGTACACCCATTTATAGTTTAGGTAACTTCCCTTTTGCATCCTTGCAAAAGGCGACTCAAAAATCCGCAGTCTATATCAAATTCAGAAACGAATCTGCATAACCACGACCGGTCGAGTAGACTGCACGACCTGTCGAGAGGACCCCACGACCGGTCGTGCCAGGGCCACGACTGGTCTAGCACCTCAAAACCTAAAATTGAAGCTCACTGGACTTTAAGTGGAGCCAGTCCACGACTGGTCAAAACCGGTCGAGTAAGCTCCATGACCGGTCGAGCAGGGGCCACGACCGGTCGTGCGAGGCCCCAGATGTGGCTCCACTTCTCAACAATCTCCCACTTGGAGACACATTGCCATAAACCTTTGTCTTCTTCATTCGGAGTGCACCACCTCTCCGTCTTTAAGCGTGAAGACTAATCAAAGTTGAACAGAGCTTCAGCTTCTCCCGTGTGACCGCCTTGGTCAGAATATCCGTAGGATTCTCACTTGTATGAATCTTCTCTAGAGCAATCGATCCATCTTCCAGTAACGAACGTATGAAGTGATATCTGATGGCAATATGATTGGTTTTTGAATGGAAGGCTAAATTCTTAGCCAAGTGTATTGCGCTCTGACTGTCACTGTACAGCTTGCAATTTACTTGCTTCTTACCTAACTCCTCCATAAAACCTAGCATCCACACCATCTCCTCGCACGCTTCTATAGCCGTAACATATTCTGCTTCTGTCGTACTGATGGATACTATCTTCTGTAACTGAGATACCCAATTGACTGCAGCATTACCTAGAGTAAAGACATAACCTGTAGTACTTCTTCTACTGTCGATATCTCCTGTTAAATCTGAATCCAGGTAGCCTTGTAGCTTAATTTTCGATTCACCATAACACAACCCTATATCCTTAGTACCTACCAGGTATATAAGGATCCACTTCACAGCTTCCCAATGTTCCTTCCCGGGGTTGTTCATGAATATGCTAAAAACTCCCACTGCTTGAGCAATGTCTTGCCTCGTGCTCACCATAGCATACATGAGACTTCCAATAGCTGACGCATATGGGACTTTAGCCATGTAGTCCCATTCCTCTTACGTCTTTGCACCTTGCTCCTTAGATAACTTGAAGTGGTTGGCTAATGGAGTGTTAACCGGCTTAGCACTTCTCATATTGAATCGATTAAGTACCTTGGCTATGTACTCTGCCTATGATAAAACCAGTTTCTTGTTTTCTCTGTCACGCTTTATCCTCATACCTAGGATTTATTTTACAGCTCTCAAATCCTTCATGGCAAGTTCTCTAGACAGTTGTCTTTTGAGATCTGAGATGTCCTTCATACTTGAACTGGCCACAAACATATCATCAACATACAAAAGAAGGATGAGGTATGACGTATCAAACTTCTTTAAATAACAACAGTGGTCTGCATGACATCTCCTAAAATCATTTCCCGATATAAAACTGTTGAACTTCTTGTACCACTGCTTTGGGGCTTGCTTCAGGCCATATAAACTCTTTTTCAGTCTGCATACCTTGTTCTCCTTTCCTGGTGCCACGTGCCACATATATATATATATATATATATATATATATATATATATATCTTCTTCAAAGTCCCCATGAAGAAAGGTTGTCTTAACATCTAGCTACTCTAGATGTAAGTCCTCTATAGCCACTATACTCAAGACCATGTGAATCGTATACATTTTCACCATAGGTGAAAATATTTAAGTGAAATCGATACCTGCCTTTTGTTGAAACACTACAAGAAATCCCACTTTTAGCGACAAAAATTTTCGTCGCTAAAAGCCAAATTTTCATAGCTAAAGAGTTTTAGTGATGAAAATTTTTGTTGCTAAATTCGTCGCTAAAAGACCTATGCAAAAGGGTTTTATCGGTGAAAATTTTAAATCATCACCAAAAGCAATATTTTTGGCAACGAAAATTTTTGTCGCTAAAAAAACTTTACAAGACTTTTAGCAGTGAAAATTTTCGCTGCCAAAAATATAAGTTCCACTTTTAGCAATGAAAATTTTCATCGCTAAAAAAACTTTACAAGACTTTTAGCAGCGAAAATTTTCGTGGCTAAAAATATTCGTTTCACTTTTAGCGACAAAAATTTCCATCTCGAAAAAAACTTTACAAGACTTTTAACAGTGAAAATTTTCTCTACTAAAAATATTCGTTCCACTTGTAGAGACAAAATTCGTCGCTAACAAGACTTTTAGCAGCGAAAATATTCGCTGCTAAAAAATATTCGTTCAACTTTTAGCAACGAAAATGTTCATCACTAAAAATAATTACAAAACTTTTAGCAACGAAAATGTTCGTCGCTAAAAACCCTCTTTCTTGTAGTGAAACCCTTTCACAACCAATCTAGCCTTATACCGTTTCGAACCATCGTGCTCCTCCCTTAGTCTATAAACCCACTTATTATGAAGAGTTTTCTTACCTTTAAGTAGAGTGAGTAGCTCCCATGTACGATTAGACTCAAAAGAGTCCATCTCATCATCCATGGCCTGCTCCCACTTAACCCATGTATCTAACTGTAATGCCTCTTCAAAACACTCTAGTTCACCATTATCTGTCAACAGTAGATAATGTAAGGAGGGTGAGTATCAAACCGTGGGTCTTCTCTCCCGAGTAGACCTCCTCACAACTGGTGTATGCGGCTCTGCCTCATAATGCCCCTGTGCATGATCATCCTATGACGTTGTAACACCCGTATCCGGTAACTCTTCCAACTCTACAAATTCCTTTTTCTCAGCCTTATTTTCCTGTACACTGTCCTTATATATCACTTTTTCATTAAAGACTACGTCCTTGCTTTTGATGATTTTCCTGTTTTTTGCATCCCAAAACCTATAGCCAAAATCATGCTGCCTGTAGCCATAAACGTGCACCTCCTGGACTTCGCATCCAGTTTGTTTCTATGCTCTACATCAATGTGAACATATGAAGTGCAACTGAATGCTCTAAGATGTGCAAGGTTCACTTCTTTCCGAGTCCACGTTTCTTCTAGTAGCCCACCATCCAATGGTGCTGAGGGACTTTTATTGATAAGAAATGCGGTAGTATTCACAGCATCTGCCCAAAAGGTCTTGGACAACCCTGCATGTAACCTCATGCTCCTGCCGCGCTCAAGGATGGTCCTGTTAATGCGCTCAACCACACCATTCTGCTGCGGTGTCCTTGAAATCATTTTCTGATGTTTGATTCCATTTGTTGCACAATACTCCTCAAATATCTTATCACAGTACTCTCCCCCATTATTAGATCTGAGACATTTTACTGTTTTACCTGTCTCATTTTCTACCATAACTTTCACTTCTTAAATACATCAAATACATTAGATTTATGTTTTAAGAAATAGACCCACAATTTTCTACTAGTATCATCAATAAAGGAAACAAAATAACGTGAGCCACCAAGAGATAATACCTGTGTCAGTCCCCACACATCAGTGTGTACAAGCTCCAACAGATGTGTCTTTGGAGTGCGTCTTGTCTTCTTGAAGCTTACCCTCTTTTGCTTGCCATACATGCAGTCCTCGCAAAATTCCAAGTCAATAGACTTTATCCCTGGTAGCTTTCCTTTTGACAATAGCAGTTTTAACCCTTTCTCACTCATATATCCTAACCGCTGATGCCATAACTGCCCATTCACTCCAGTTGATGCGACTGCGAGTGAACTATACGATCCTGAAGTGACGTACAAAGTATCTTCCTTCTTACCTCGAGATATCACTAAGGCACCTTTTGTGATCTTCCAGGAATCACTGGTGAATGTCGTCACATAACCGGTATCGGCAAACTGCCCCACTGAGATTAAGTTACGTTTCAAACTCGGTACATGTCTGACATCTTTCAATTTTAAAGTCGTTTCATCTTTCTGATTTACATGAACGTCTCCCTTTCTAACAATACGGCACGGCTCATCATTACCCAGGTAGACTCTCAAAGTCACCTGATACATAATTACGCTGAACTTCCTTATATGAAGTGTCATAAAACGAAGCACTCGAGTCTATAAACCAAGACTCATTCCTCATATCAAGAGACAAGATCAACGCCGCTGCGTCACTCTCCTCAGATAGATTTACTGAATCCTTCTCACCTTGAGAGCTTTCTTCTTGTTTCTTGAGCGCCCTGTAATCACGTTTCATGTGCCCCTTCTTGCCGCAATGCCAACACCCATCTTTATTTCGTTCCCTTGAACTTCTTCCTCGACTTAGAACACCCGTGTTTATTACCTCTTTTGTTCAACGATCTTCATTTTCCTTCAATGTTTAAAGCATTCCCTGAGTCCCCTGAAACTCCTGATACCTTTCTTCTAGATTCTTCACTAAGAATTAGACCGACCCCATCATCAAATTTTAACTTTGTCGACCTTGAAGAATTGCTCACAGCGATTACCAAACCATCTCAACTGTCTGGCAAACTGGATAAGATTAATAATGCCCTGACCTTATCCTCAAAAACAATGCCAACGGATTCCAACTGGCTCGTGACTGTATTGAACTCGTTTAGATGTTCAGCCACGCTCTCACCATCTGACATCTTCATGTTGAATAATTGTTTCATAAGATGAACCTTGTTAGATGCTGAGAGCTTTTCATATATGGTGGCTAGGGCTTCCATTAATTCTTTTATAGTTTTCTCCTTGGATATATTGAAGGTGATGATCTTAGACAAAGAGAGTCAGATCGTTCCTAATGTCTTCTTATCTAGTAAAAACCATTCATCATCTGTTATCTTTTCTGGTTTCTTCTCTTTTCCTCCTAGAAGAATATAGAGGTCCTTTTGATACAGATATTCCTCCATTTACATCTTCCAGAAGGTAAAGTATGAACCATCAAACTTCTCAATTCTAGTTTTCCCTTCTTCCATCATCGCTCCTAATAGAACCAAACCAAAAGCTCTGATACCAGTTTTTACGCAGCATGCCAACAACGCAGTGAACCGAGATCCAAACCAAAGTCTCACCCACAAACAATAAACGAGAAGAAATATAAACTAGAAACAGATCAAAGCAATCCAAACGAACCACAAGACAAGATATACGTGGAAAAACCCCAAACTAGGGTAAAAAACTACAGAAGCAAACTTCTACTATGAAAAATAACGAAGATTGCAAGGCAATTTACTAACCTCTCCCTTGGAAATACAAAGAAAATCCTTTGTCCACACCTTAAAATAACTCCCCAATATTCACCTTAGCCCTGTAATAGCCCTAGGGACACCTATTTATAGTTTAGTCAACTTTCCTTTCGCACCCTTGCCAAAGGCAACTTAAAAATCCACAGTCCGCATCAAATTCGGAAATGAATCTGCGTAACCACGACCGGTCGAGCAGACTGCACGACTGGTCGAGAGGACCCCACGACTGGTCGTGCCAGGGCTACGACTGGTCAAGTACCTCGGAACCGAAAATTGATGCTCGCTGGACTTTAAGTCAAGCCAGTCCACGACTGGTCACGATCGGTCGAGTGAGCTCCACGACCGGTCGAACAGGGGCCACGACCGGTCATGCGTGGCCCCGGATGTGGCTCCACTTCTCAACACGGTCTGCATATCTGAGTGGATTCACTAGATACGTTGAAGGGGCCTGAATTAGAGTCGAAATCTAATTTTGAGAATATCTTCGATTTAGCCTCGATCGACGTGATCCACAGCTATAACCTCATTGGACCGATCTTATCTTTATATGTCACAAGATTCTTTCCGAATATTCTTATTCTGAGGTCAACGCCAGTATCCGAGGTTGATGTCGATATCCTAGGTCGAGGTTCATATCTGAGATCAAGGTTGGTATCAGAAGTCAAGGTTGGTATCTGAGGTCGAGGTTAGCCTTCGACCTTGAGGTCGGCATATAAAGTTGAGATGGCAGGTCCGCTGCCGAGATCTGTAGTCGACATCTATAGGTTTACTGATAAGTTTTATCCTAAGTGTTTCAGCTTGGACACAGACTCTCTCTGCTCAGCTCATCTTCCTTAATCCTTAAGTTTTTTAGAGAGTTTGCTCGAATATTCTAGTGGCCTCGTGCCTCATGTATTAGGTTAGTTCGATTTTACCCATAACAGTAACCCCCTACTGTCGAGCCTCATATTCATGAGCCCAAGAATTAATTTTAAACCAATGTATGAGTGGGTATCGAGGGTTAAATATTGCATATTAGACCCCATTTATTACATGGATTTACGAACATAAAACCAATTAATGCCCTATCTTAATCGTGTTTGTGCTGCAAGGTGGATTTACAAGCAAGGACTGAAAGAATGCAAAAAGCATGGATTTAATAATCTAGCATCACCAAGGTATTGGACAGGACTCCATGGGTCCAAGATCGAGGATTTACACACCAGAGATCAGCGAAATTCCAGCCGCTCACTTCAAACAGGCCTAAAAGACCCCAAAATACAAGATCACAGGATTCCCACCATCTGATCGGTTCAAAACTTTATACAGGGCCTGAGGACCATAAATTAACCGTACATATTAAACTTCAACTATTGAAGATCTCGGGAAGTGAGCCAACGGACATATCAGCCCCTTAATTCATTAAGTGGGGCCCACGTGTTATCTGGATATGCTTCAAAATTTTCCTTGACGGCTAGAATAATATGAGAAAAAGGATGGACGGTTCAGATTTCTGATAAGAATCATAGTGGGCCCTGCATAGGCTGCATGTACATCATGTACATTGTATGTACGCTGTGCACCACGCCACCTTCTAATTTCAAGCCAGCTCCTGCCCGACTTCCTTCAAAACGGCAGTTGCCATTTTTGGCCTTCCGTGTAATGGACAAACTCTGTCCATTTTTATTGACGTCAGTGGGCCCACCCATGGCCTGTCCGGCCAATCCGAACCATTCACCATGTAGACAACCGTGAAAAATTCAAAACCGTGCTAACCTTTCACATTCATACGTGCACACGTGTGCGGTACAAAGGCCACAAAAGGACTGCCCTGCGACATTCAAAACGATTTTTGGCGTGATTTCTTCTCTGGGCTGTGTCAATGGACGTTCAAAACTATTCATTCTTGACTGAAATTTCGTGCTAAATATAATGGACGGGGTGAATTTTCCCGAAAATACCTCTGTGGGGCCCACCGATCACGATAGCGAAGGAGTGCAAAAGCTTTCGCAGATCCACGAAAACCGACTTTTCCAAGAGGTTGTGGCCCATCATCTTTCATCATATGGCAGATCTGAACCGTCCATCATGTAGAGGGCTCAAAAATGTCCTAAGGGACAGTGTTTCTTTGGAAATTGAGCAAGGAAAGTAGGGAGTTTTGAAGCTTTGAACTTTACTGTGAAAAAGCTTTCGCTATGGCTGCGACAGCCCTCCACCGCCTCAAACAGCTATAAAAGAAGGCTTTAGACGAGGGGAGCGGGGCTTGGTTTTGGACGTGAGCATAAGGGAGAGTAGAGTTTATTTTCTTTTCTTTTATTATTTTTATTTTGTTTTGTTTAAGGGATCCAGCCCATTCATGTTGGGCTGAACCTCTTAGCTAGGGCTAAGAGGTGAAGCTTGTGGCGTGATGGGTAATATTCTACTGCTTGATTTATGTTATATGAACTGATTTTGAGTATAGTTTGATTATAAGGAATGCTTTCAGTTTTTAATGATTTGTTGTGACTTAAATTACAATGGATCTGCGATAGCTTGAGCATGTTCTAAGCATTATAGGGTTTGTGAATTTGGGAACCTTGTTGCTCACCATCGTCTCTTAGGCATGGTTGGATGACGGAATCCTTCCTAACATTCACACATCCCTTAGATTGGATGTGGATTGGTTTAATTTTGTTGTTTGCTTTGTCTCATGGGCATGATTTTGTGATGGAATCCATTCTAATTTACATTCATCTTATCTTTTGAAAACTATATCAAAAGACGTTCAGATTTGATTTTCAGGTTATATCTTCCAATTGGATGAAGATGGGACTCGAAGTCCAGTTGAGTTCATGAATTGACCGTAGATCTCCCTGATCTATACAATTGGATCCTCTGAATCTCTAGTTTCCCACTTTGAATTCTCTAAGTTTTAGATCACTATTTCACCTTTATTCCCTCATATTCAATTGATTTAGATTTTATCTTATTCTAAGTTCTAGTTCTGGCTACTTTCAGATTACGTACAGGTTTCAATCCCTTGGGATTCAACCTCGGTCTTACCGAGTTTATTACTACATCACAACCCTATACTTGGGGAGTGAATAAGTTTTTGGCACCGTTGCTGGGGACTGACGGTTGTGCTTTCTGAAATTAACTAGTTTTAGGATTAGTTTAAGATTAGGATTTTTCTAATTATAGGTTTAGGTTTTTCTGATTTTTAGAAATTAACCTGTTTTTCTGTTTTGTAGGATCCTAACATAAACTTCTAATTTGGTAATCCCTTCCTAACTTCTCTTCTTTTTTTATTTTTAGGCTTAGGGTTGTGTTTTCTATTTTTATAATTTCTCATACAATTTCTTTTAATTTTAGAAACTTTCCTTTTTAGGAATTCACTAATTTTTAGAAACTTTTTAATTTAGGTTTAGATTTTCTAATTTAGAAATTCTCTAATTCTAGGCTTTCTTTTATTTTTAAATTTTTTTTTTCCTTTTTAGAAACTAACATTACTTTCTATTTTAGGATTATGATTTCTAATTTATAACTTTCTAACTTTAGGTTTAGAACTCTCCTCTTTTGTTTTTAGAAACCAGGATTAGTTATTTTCCTTTTTAGAAACTCTTCCTAATTTTATAAGCTAACTCATTTTCCTTTATTTTTAGAAACTTTTTAATTCTAGGTCTAGGAAACTTTCCTTTTTAGAAAACTAACTTTCTATTTCCATCTTAGAATTTTCTAACTTTAGAATTTCTATTTTTAGGAACTAATTTCTTTTGTTTTCTTTTGCAGGATCTTAATATAGGAACTTCTCAATTGGTACCTTCCTTATAACTTCTTCCCTACCTACTTCCCATATTGCTGTAGGATCTTTTTTTTCCTATGATTAGATTCAGAGTTAGGGTTACACTATGTATATGCATGAGTGGGAACGTCGGTATGCTGAGAAGAATAACCTATATTGGGATAATGATGATAGTAATCAACCTATGTCTCAAAACTTTTCTGAAACTATCATCGAGAACTGATCAGAATATAAAGATCCACTGGCTAAGAAGTTCTTACGTGATTATATGCAGGAGAACAATTACACCCCACAGATTAACAAAACAGTACGTGAGTGTTGGGGTTATCATAACTATGGTTGTGAGAATTATTATCACCCATCCGATAAAATAATGCGTGATTATATCATGAGTGATAATAAGTATTGCCAACCAGCAGATTCTCCCACATATGATCAGTATGACTATAACTAGTGGAAACATCAAAATTGGGAAAATGAACCAACAACATGTTATAATGATTATTCTCTTGGATCCCCTACCTTTGAGATCCAACCAGAAACGATCCAAAAGGATTCATTTCAGTGTAATATAGTTTGTCTTGTGGAAATTAGAAAAGCAATGGAAACACTCAATTCACTCCTCGAAAGGATAGAGGAAGCTCGCTCATCCCAACCACAACCCATTCCAGAAATACAAAGCGATCCTCACTCACTTTTGAAGAAATTTGGAATTTGGAATGAGGAGTTAGATTCCATTAATGAGTATGCAGTTCAATTTCCCGATGAGTCGATCTCGATGACTGTTCAAAAGACTGGTGAAGATACATGGGTGTCTTTCAAATACAGTGATGATGACACGTCTTCCTTACATAACACATATGATCTCAATGATGAGGTAGAGGTTCGTTTATTCGAACCTCAACCGAATTTTGGTATAGAATGTGAGGAAAGGGATCCCATCCCGACTGTGCACTGCACAGAATTAGACGATGATGCGTATTGGGATGATGATCATGAATGTTCAGCCCAAATTCTCCTGGAACCAATTTCAAGTGTGGCCCCTGCCAATGATCAAGAGGTTCAGGAAGTTGTCAACCATAATGATTTACTTCACCTGTCTAACATGAGTGATCTAAATGTAGAGGATGAACCATTTTCAACTAATCTTTCCAACCCTTGTGATGCATGTTTGGACCACCGCCCTGAATTGAATGATGATATGATTCAGGCGATGGACAATTTGCTTGATATGACTCCGGAATTTGAAACTACCTAGTTGAGGCCACAATCTGAGCTACACATTTTAGATGACTCAATGCCTCCACCGAGAAGCTTCAATGACCAGAGTCTTCACATCAATTCTCCGCCTATTGATTGTCCATCTGTCTATGAAGGGCAAGAGCAAGCGAGCATACGTCCATCTACTTCAAAAGAAGATGGAATCCTTGGGCTCATCATCACAGATTTCGATGCAGGTGATGAGTCACTCCCAGCTAACTTTCCCACATCTACATGCGTGGAACACTTTGTGGATTTTGACAACCCCATGATACATGAAATAGTGGATGCCTTGCAAGCCAACATCTCGGTAGTCATCACTGACCGAGAGAACCCTTACTCTGAAGCCCCTCCTTCCCCAGACCCTGAATGTTTACCATTAAAGGAAGAGGAGTTGAAAATTGAACTGAGGTCTGAAACTTCGGAATGTGTCGAGACTAAATCACTGTCTGAAAAGTTTTCTGAGTTTTATTCACTTGTAGTCTCTGATTCACTATGTGATACTAACATTAAATCTTTTTCTGCCATAGGTGAATCATATATACTTTGGATACCTCAGGCGAATCAGCGACAAATTTTTGCTGAGGTACATAAGTTTCTCTTGACATTCATGCTCCAGGGGATCCAAGCCTATTGCAAAAAGGGCTTTTGGATGATCCCGTTGAAGAACTTACTAAGGAACTTATCTAGATATTGGCCGGAAGAGGAACCTTACAGCATGATTGAGTAGCTTTTCCCCTGCTTTCATAAGACTAGGGTAGTTTGCTTCATGCCATTCTAGGATAGTCAGTTTTATGCCGTTAGGTTAGTTTGCTTCCTGCATTGTTTTAGGATAGTTTGCTTTCGTGTCTTTACTCTCGTACTGACCAGCTTTCATGTTACGATCTCTTGGCAAGTCTCTCACTATTCCTTTGTCCAGGTACTATCTTCCCATCACCTTTCTTTTACTTTCGTTGTCCCATGTGCATTGCATGCTCATATCTTTTACATTGAGGATAATGTAGATTATAGGTTGGGGTTGGAGATTAGGTTTCCTAATCAGTGTTTTTTTTTTTTTTTTTTGTCTTGAGCAAAAATTGTGAAAGTTTAAAAAAAAATTTGAAATTTCTTGTGAATTCGAAGTGATTTTAACGGCTATCTTGGATTTAGAATTACAAGATAAGTGATGTTGGTAATTTATAACTCTTGGATTCCATTATTTGTTAGATTTCACAGTTAAGTTCGAACTGTTAATCCATGATTAGAAGTTTTAAATATTGATTGAATCATGATTTCACAAGACACATCTCGCTTGCACATTAAGGTTTCAGTTTGATATTGAATTGTAACTTGGTGATCATTAAGCATGGAAGGAACCAACCTGGGGAATTTTTCCATCATGTTCAATAAGAAGAATGAAAGAAAAAGAAAATACCCAATTACAAGATAGCTGCCTGGGGAAAGGGTTTGGCGAACAAACTTCACCATAGGTTTGCTCCCTATAGGTGTAGATTCGATTCTTCGTAGTTGACATTTGAGAAGAGTTAGGCGACTGGTTTTCACCACAGGTTTGCTCCCTATAGGTAAGGATTTGATTCCCCTCCTTGGTGTTATTGTTCATGGAAAAGTCAAAGGCTGGTAGAATGAAAAGTTGATCTGTGAGGCATGTTTTGGTTTAAGTTGGTTGTCATGAATTCCTTTGTTGGTTACCAAAGATATCATGAAATTGACGATTAGACCTCTTAATAGTGATAAGCCGAGATTGCACTATACACTCATGGAACTCTATCTTTAAAATTGTTCTAATTAATGGATTAATATTTTGAACTTGACTATGAAGTTTACCATGTGCTTGAGGCCAGGAGAAAATAATGCTCAACATTCATGGATCTTAAAATTCTAGGATCTGGATTGTTTCTCAAAATCGTTCGAGTTTTTAGAAATTATCATATAAATTCTCAATTTATTTTTCGCATATTTTGCTCGGGACTAGCAAAATGCTGGTTGGGGGTTGTGTTGAGGGTCAAATATTGCATATTAGACCTCATTTATTACATGGATTTACGAACATGATACCAATTAATGCCCCATCTTAATTGTGTTTGTGCTGCAAGGTGGATTTACAAGCAGGGACTGAAAAGAATGCTAAAAGCATGGATTTAATGATCTGGCATCACCAAGGTATTGGACGGGACTCCATGGGTCCAAGATCGAGGATTTACACACCAGAGATCAATGAACTTCCAGCCGCTCACTTCAAACAGGCCTAAAAGACCCCAGAATACAAGATCATAGGGTTCTTACCATTTGATCGGTTCAAAACTTTATACAGGGCCTGAGGACCATAAATTAACTGTACATATTAAATTTTAGCTATTGAAGATCTCGGAAAGTGGGCCAACGGACATATTATCCCCTTAATTCATTAAGTGGGGCCCACGTGCTATCTGGATATTCTTCAAAATTTTCCTTGATGGCTAGAAAAATATGAGAAAAAGGATGGACGGTTTAGATTTCTGATAAGAATCATAGTGGGCCCTGCATACACTGCATGTACATCATGTACATTGTATGTACGCCGTGCACCACGCCACCTTCCAATTTCAAGCCAGCGCCCGCCCGACTTCATTCAAAATAGTAGTTGCCGTTTTCAGCCTTCTTTGTAACGGACGAACTCTGTCCGTTTTTACTGACGTCAGTGGGCCCCACCCATGGCCCATTCGGCCAATCCGAACCATTCACCATGTAGACGGCCGTGAAAACTTCAAAAACATGCTAACCTTTCGTATTCATGCGTGCACACGTGTGCGTAGAGCTGTACACGAGTCGAGTATCGCCCTACTCGTACTCGGCTCTTAACGCCCGAGTGCTGCTCGTACTCGACTCTACTCGGCCAACGAGCATGGACTCCTTGCTCGTACTCTGCTCGCCCGAGTACGAGCCGAGTACGAGTAGTAAACGAGTTGAGTTCGAGTTCGAGCCAAGTTCGAGTACGAGCAGAAATTGTGGGGTAAGGAAAAAAATAACAATTTTCTACCTTAAACACCGGGACGAGTAACAGGACGGCACCTGGCAAGGCAAGGACTCGGTCGCGGACAAAGGTAGCGGTGATGAGTCAGACAAGGGCACCGGACAGGGCAATGTGAGCGCCTAAGAGAGAGAGTGAGAGAGAGAGAGAGGAAAGAAGAAGGGTAAGGGAGAAGGCGACCGGGTAGGGCAGGGACCGTCGGACGATCACTGTGGCCATGCGGGTTAGGGTTTTTGGAGTTTTTTTTTTTGGGAACGTCGGAACGACCGAACGAGAGAGAGAGTACCACCGGACAGGGGCATCGGGCATTGGCAGTGGCAGGTAGAGACGAGCTCCGTCGGACAGGGGAGTGAGGGAGAGGGAGAGAGAGAGAGAGAAGAGGGATGGGCCGGACGGTGGACAAGACTGAGGGGAACGAGAGGAGAGAGAGGGAGAGTATTTTCGAACGGCACTGGGAGGAAGGGATTTGGGTATTTTTGAACCATGAAAACGACAGCAAAACAAAAGGGGGGTGTAGGTTTTTTTTTTTTGAGGTGGATATATATACGGTCGAGTACGAGTCGAGCACACGAGTCGAGTACGAGTCGAGTATCTCTAAACTCGTACTCTACTCGTAATCTAAACGAGTCTGAAAAACTTGCTCGTACTCGGCTCTAACTGACAGTTAGTCGAGTATTCCGAATGATACTCGAGCCTTAGTGTGCTCGTGTATTTCTACGTGTGCGTACATGAGGCCACAAAAGGACTACCCTGCGACTTTTAAAATGATTTTTGGTGTGATTTCTTCTCTGGGCCGCGTCAATGGACATTCAAAACTATCCATTCTTGACTGAAATTTCGTGCTGAATATAATGGATGGGGTGGATTTTCCCGAAAATACCTCTGTGGGGCCCACCGATCAGACAGCAAAGGAGTGCAAAAGCTTTCGCAGATCCGTGAAAACTGACTTTTTCAGGAGGTTGTGGCCCACCATCTTTCATCATATGGCAAATCTGAACCATCCATCATGTAGAGGGCTCAAAAATGTCCTTAGGGACAGTGTTTCTTTAGAAATTGAGCAAGGAAAGTAGGGAGTTTTGAAGCTCCGAACTTTACTACGAAAAAGCTTTTGCTATGGCTGCGACAGCCCTTCACCGCCTCAAACAGCTATAAAAGAAGGTTTTGGACGAGGGGAGCGGGGCTTGGTTTTGGACGTGAGCATAAGGGAGAGTAGAGTTTGTTTTCTTTTCTTTTATTATTTTTATTTTATTTTGTTTAAGGGATCCAGCCCATTCATGTTAGGCTGAACTTCTTAGCTAGGGCTAAGAGGTGAAGCTTGTGGCATGATGGGTAATATTCTAGTACTTGATTTATGTTATATGAACTGATTTTGAGTATAGTTTGATTATAAGAAATGCTTTCAGTTTTTAATGATTTGTTGTGACTTAAATTACAATGGATTTGCGACAGCTTGAGCATGTTCTAAGCATTATAGGATTTGTGAATTTGGGAACCCTGTTGTTCACCATCGTCTCCTAGGCATGGTTGGATGACGGAATCCTTCCTAACATTCACACATCCCTTAGATTGGACGTGGATTGGTTTAATTCTGTTGTTTGCTTTGTCTCATGGGCATGGTTTTGTGATGGAATCCATTCTAATTTACATCCATCTTATCTTTTGAAAACTATATCAAAAGACGTTCAGATTTGATTTTCACACTACCAAAAAATTGAGTAAAGGGTACGGACTTTAAAAGGATACGGCTACGGATCTAATCCGTAGCAATATTACTACGGATTTAATCCGTAGCTAAAACCTACTGGCTCCGTACCTACAGCTAACCCCCCTTGAAATATATATGTTTTATCTAAGCCATCCATAGGGCCCATTGAAATATATATGTTTGATCTAAGCCATCCATAAATTCTGATATATAATTTCAGTGGATTGGGCCAAAATTTATGTTGATTAAAGGTCTATGTGGACCACACAATAAGAAATCATAACAATGGAATATCTATTGTTAATATGTTGTGTGGTCTTGTTACCGCTTCGATTTGACTTATTTTTTACATTAACCCTTAATATAATATTTTAAATTTAATGGACGGAGTGGATAAATAATGTACATCATGGTGGGCCCCACGGTCGTAAAACCCACCGTCCTTTATGAGCCGTCCGTCACGCGCCCCAACCCCAAAATTTCATTCCGCCATTTTCTCCCACCCGCATGCCTCCCAAGACAAAACGACTCCCTCTCTCCATCTCCCGGGCTCCCTAACCCTCTTTGTCTCTCTCGCACTCAGCCTCTCCCTCGCCATTTCTCGATCTCCTGCTCTCCCTCACCCTCTCCCCGTCTCTCGGCCGCATTCCCTGGTATCTGTTTCCCCTTTCACGGAAGAAGGAGAAGAACGGTCAGTCTCTCTCTCTCTCTCTCTCTCTCTCTCTCTCTATTTTCGAAATCAGTTGCGGTCGGATGCGCCATTGAAATCTCTGTTTCTGTTTCTGTTTTTTTTTTATTTTTTTATTTTTATTTCAAACCCGTCCCCTGACATTGTGAACTACATAGGTCAGACCCAAACATCACCCAATAGTAAGAAATCATCAGAATAATGCAATTTCATATCTATTCTGCATTACGTTGATAATTTCATATCTATTCTCCTGAAATCTGGTTCGGATCGTTGTCACGCTCATGGAGGGATAGCTTGTGCAGATGAAAGTGGATTTTGGGACTGGAGATGCCGCTTTCTAGATTGGAATCAGATGTATACCCGCGCCAATTTTGATGTTTTTAAATGGGGGCGGGCATGAAAAACTGTTGGAGGGATCTGATTCATTCGATTGCTAACCGAGGCCATGGGGGGGAATGCTGCTGAACTCAAGATACTCCGAGCCCAGTTCATGTTCGTTTAGTTGGTATGGTTGCTTGTGTTCCACTTGCGTGGTATGTCAGACAGTTGTACGCAGGAGTTATTTTGTCATCTATTCATTAGCAATTGACTATCCTGGAAAAAAATGTCATCTGTTCATTTGGAGATTTATCTGTTGCTTTTTTATTAAGCCTGAGAAAACAAACTATATCCTGAAACGTGTTCATTAGAAAATTTTAGAAGTAATCCTGTTGGCGTATAACTGAATAGATATGCTTTTTAGGTTCTTTTAATTAAAAAAAAAAATTAAAAAAAAATATCTATTCTGCATTACATTGATAATTTCAGGCCATCTTTTCAAAGCGTTTCTTCTCTCCTTAACCACCTACTCCTAGGCCATCTTTTGAAAGGTTAAGATCTTCTAATCTGGATGTTGCTCAAGTAATTCACCCACACATGCTGTGGCCCATCTGATCAAACATTTGGGGTTTTTGGTGTTTATGTTTAAAATCTGTGTGGTGCTTGGTGATGAAAATTGAGTTCATTGATATAAAATTGATTGCTTGTTATCATCTTTTATTTTAATTACGCGTCTTTGGTTCACGCGACTCCATGGTTATTTTGATTTCAACAACACAATTCACTGAGGCAGTTCAGATGTATTTAAGTGGGAGGCTGTTATTTCAGTTGGATTTTTTTGAATTACATGCAAATTTATTAGGATTCAAAGGTTTTGCATAGGAGCCCTTACTTGGTAAATGGTTGGACCAAAAAGGACATGAAGCTCATATGGTCCTCAACAAGATACATTGAGTGGAATTTATAGATTGAGTAAACACTATCAAGATTAAAAAATTTCAGTTGGTCTTCTCTATATGTCGGTTATAGATTGAGTAAACAGTATCAAGATTAACAAATTTCAGTTTGTCTTCTTTATATGTCAGTTATGGAAGGGAAAACAACAAGAAGGTTGTCATTCTAGTTAGATAAGCTAACTAAAAGAAAAAGAGGACCAAAGAGAAGCATTTGCATTATGTTCCCATGGGGGAACATGGAAATCAATTCAATTGGATTATGTGAGCTTCCCCTCCACGATCAATTGACACCTCATTAGGCATTGCAAAGATCTTCACACCCGTTGTAATGGCAAAAAATTCCACTATTATAGGAAAGGGTGGCAATAGAATCTTCAAAAAAGGAAAAAAGAAAAAAAAGAAGAAAAAAAAGGTGGTGGTGGCAATAGGCTGGGTACATGAACCTGGCTCGAAACAGGCTGGGTATGGGGAAGGTTAAATGGGTGGGGTGTAGGTTTGGGTATTAATTTAAGCCCATTTGATGGTTTGTTGTGGAAAGAGAACAATCCATTCTATAGGGAAGCACATGGACTTTGCGTGTCCATCTTTGTGCATTATTAGAATTTTAGAAAGATAATGAAACTAGAATTGGACTAATGCATCCCTAACCTATTATCCATTGAATCTTTGGAAATAATCACCATCAGTACTATCTTCATCATAATCATAGCCTTTTCCCAATCACCATCAATATTGTCTTCATCATAATCATAGCCTTTTCCCAGCGGGTCGGAGTTGTTGTGAAAATTTATAATGTGCTTACAAATATAGAAGTAGAAAAATTGGAGAAACATAGGGAGAACTCTAAAGCTTGTTGTATTCTATAACCAAGTTTTACATTGTAACACTAACAAATCGAGGTTTGGAATGTTTCATTTTACCCTCCGTCATTGTTGATTTGTGTTAACATGATTTGAAAACTAGTTTTCCCTTGTCGACACAGCCAATGTATGCATGTTAGTTGAGCTGCTAGTGAATCTCCCTGCTAGTGGGGTGACCTGGGCTTCACTCCCACTGATGTACTGCTAGTGAATGCTTACTGGATTCCCTCCTCTATCTTTTAATGGTGAGGATGTGAAAGCGCAACTTTCTTAGTGTTGAGTGCATCTAGTTGTACCCATGTATATAACTACGTTTGCAATATAAAAATTAAAAATGATAATAAAGTTAGTACATTGACTCATCTTGCAATATATATTTTCTCTATTAAGAGACTTTTTATGAAATATCTCATTGTAGTGGTTTCACAGAAACCACATTGGGTAGAGCAAAATGTTAGCATAATTATTAATTTGTTGTAAAAATACAATGATTGCAAACTCCTTAATACATTGTATTTGGTAGATAATATCTATATGGGTTCAATCATCTGATAGCACTTCCTTCATTTCCAACTTTTGATGAGGATGGTGCATGAGGCTAATTTTCAACTTTAATTCTTGGTAAGGTGCAGGTTGAAAATGGACCCCTTGGTTAATCGAGATCCAAGTGTAATGAATAGGGAGTGGATGACACTAAGTTTCCCAGACCCACGTTTTCTTTCTGGAATCAGAAGTTTTTCAAAGTTTGCACAAGAAAACCTTCCTGGTAGAGAATCCGTTCCTTGTCCATGCACCACTTGTAGATGTGCACATTTTCCGGTTTCTTATAATGATATGGAAATACATTTAATGAAAAATGGATTCGACCCAAGCTATAGGGTTTGGAACATGCATGGGGATCATGTATCACCAAAGTATTCTGTACGTGAATCAAGTTCCCAACAATATCATAGTGTCCCGAACTTAAATAAGTTGCACAACACGATCGTTCAAGAACTTGGTGGTAATAACCTAGATAAAGTTGTACAGGATGAGCCGAATGTGACCCCTGTAGTCGAAGGCGTCTTTAGAGAAAATGAAACTAATGAGTTTGAAGAAAATCTATGAGACGTGATGACTGAGCTATACCCTGGGGCCCAAGATTTCACTGTGCTGACTTTCATTGTACAGCTTTTCAAATTAAAGGTGAATCATGGATAGAGTGAAAAAAGCTTTACAGAGCTCCTTCAACTACTGAAGAAGGTGTTACCTTCTGGTAACAAAGCCCCAACTAATACATACCAAGCGAAGAAGATCATTACAAAGTTGGGTCTTGATTATGTGAAAATCCATGCTTGTCCAAATGATTGCATCTTATACTAGAGAGAGAATGAGATGAAAACCATTTATCCAAATTGTAAAAGTTCCAGGTTCAAGACTGAAATGGATTCTCAGAGAAAACAATCTAAAATACCTGCAAAGGTGTTAAGGTATTTTCCATTAATACCAAGGCTACAAAGAATGTTCAGTGTGCCATGGTTGGCGAAAGAAATGTCTTTGCACTCAACTAGGAAATTTCAACATGAAAAGATGGAGCATCCGGCTGATTCTATTACATGGAAGAATCTCGATGACAAGTATACAAATTTTTCAGTTGAACCTCACAATGTTCGATTGGGCCTGGTTACAGATGGGTTTAACCCATTCGACTCTTTCAGTATGTCGTATAGTTCATGGCCCATTATGTGTGTAACGTACAACCTTCCACCAAAGCTTTGCATGAAACCTCAGTTTACTATGTTGACTTTGCTCATTAAGGGATCGCGACAACCGGGAAAGGATATTGACGTTTATTTATAGCCATTAATTGATGAACTGTAAGAGTTATGGAAAAAAGGGGTCATGACGTTTGACGCATACCATGAGAACAAATTCAACGTGTGTCGTTCTGCTCTAGACAATCCATGACTTTCCAGCATATGGTAACGTTTCTGGTTGTAGGACCAAGGGTAAGTATGGTTGTCCTGTATGTGGTCTCGACATAGATTCTTTATGACTCCAATATGGAAAGAAACATGTTTATATGGGCCACAGACGGTGGTTGCCAATGTCAGAACCAGCTAGGAAGGACACAAGTGCTGGCACGTTCAATAAGAAGGTGGAGATACGACATCAACCTATCCGTCTGGATGGGATTGAGGTCAAAAGACAAACCGCAAACTTGAATATACAGTGGGGGCAGACTAGGAAGAGTAATATAAGCGATACTAATGGAGGCCGCTAAGAGCTAGCGGATGATGTTGAATCACCATGGTTCTTTAAACGATCTATATTATTTGATCTGGAGTATTGGAAAGATATTCCCATGTGTCATAATCTTGATGTTATGCATATTGAGAAAAATATATGTAAAATCCTTGTTGCCTTGATGTTGAACACGCCTGGCAAAACCAAGGATGATGCTAATGCACGCAGGGACCTGAAACAATTGGGAATTAAGAAGCGTCTATGGCTGAAAAAGAACAATGGCAAGGTGATTCAGAAACAAGGTCCTTTCTGCCTAAGAAAAGAAGAGAAAAAGCTTTTCGTCCAGACTTTGCATGAGTTGCATGTTCCGATCAGTTTTAATGCAAATTGGAAGACCATTATAAAGGAAGATTGTGTGGATTTAAAGGGAATGAAGTCTCATTCTTACCATGTGTTGATGCAACATCTGCTCCGAGTTCTCATCCAGCATGCATTCAAGGATAGGAAGGTCATTCGCCCTATAATTACAAGCTTTTGAACCTTCTTTAGTGCCTTGTGCTCGACAATTGTAGACCTTCAAACGCTCCTTACTCTTGAGAGAGGCATGGCTAGGATGTTATGTCAGCTTGAGACTATATGCCCGCCATCAATATTTGTCATTATGATACATTTGTCGATCCATTTGACTTACGAGGCTCGCATATGTGGTCCTGTATACTATCGATGGATGTATCCATTCGAAAGGTACGTTATGAGCTTAATAAGAATAAATCAGCTTAACATCTACATTTATATATATATATAATGTATCATTAACTTTGTTAGGTTCATGAACATTTAAGGCCTATGTTCGTAACAAGACACGACCTGAGGGTTGTATTGTAGAGCAGTACATTCAAGAGGAGACAGTTATATTCTGCAACCAATATAAAGGAAAACAAAAAACAAGTCTATTGGAAAAGCTGGAAAAACGGTTTGACAAAGTCATTCCAGGACTATGTAAGTTGCAAGATATCGTTGATAATGACCGTGATGATGATGATGTTGGTCCAGTAGGTTCGGTCAAAGTGCTATCCTAGTGGGTATCGAATACGAACAAGCTTATACATGGGTACTGAAGAGTCATCCCACTATGATGAGTGGGAAGGGTATGTACAATAAGCTCATATATATATATATATATATATTTCCTTTATGCGATTTCAATATAACAATGTTATCGAATATCAGGAAGCACAAAGATTTCTTGCAGCGATGCTATAAGAGGACCAACAGGGTGCCTAACAAGGATGAATTCATACCTTGGTTGAAGAGACAACCAGAGTTCATTGAATCTGATGATAAAGAATTTAAAGACATAGTGAGAGGACCTTTAGCTTTTTCTATGCAATACAATAAGTATTGTATTAATGGTTTCCTCTTTATTACTAAGGACTATGAGGAGAATAAAATGAACCAAAACAGTGGGGTTATGACAGAGGATATGACAACCTTCCGATCGAGTGTTAAGGATATGAATACAGTGGATGGAAATCAACCTTATTACGGAGTCCTTCGTAGAATTATCCAATTGGAGTACCGAACAGGGTACAAGCCCATCCTATTTAAGTGTGATTGGGTGAAGGTGACACATCATGGTGTTTCTTTTGATGTCGAAGCGAATCTGAGATTAGTAAATTTGTCCAGTCTTTACAGTTCAGACAAAGTCGGTGACGAGCCCTTCATTCTTTCAGAGCATGCCATGCAAGTTTTCTATTCTAGAGATCTAAAAAATTCTGAATGGCATGTGGTCTTGGAGGTTCCAAAAAAGATTTTTGTCGAAGAAGAGATGTCCGTTCTATCAGAACGATTAAAAGTGGTAAGTAATGCCGATGCAGGACCCGATCTCACCTCATTAGGAATTGTTGATGAGTTGATATTCAATAAACCTGAAGACGTCGGTGTTGTAGTGTAGAAAACAAAGAAAAGAAAACGATCAAGGAAAATCTATTGAATTGTTTGTATTTTCTAAGCATGTAACAAAATGATATTTATTGGAGGTAATCTAATCAAGGTTTGGATAATATAGTGAATTATGTGTACTTTATCTGCGATCTAAATTATTCTTAACCATTAGTGTTTTTCTTTTTCATTTTAGCGAAGAAATAGGCACATGGATTCACAACCAGAGGTATTGGGTGCGCAGTTGCTTGGGAATGCAGATGCAAGCAACACCAAAGGTAATAAGATACTTCTCCTTAATTAGATATGTAAATTTCATTTTCCTTATATATTGGCGATAATCAATGATGTGTATATATAACTATTATTCTTTCTTATATAATTGTGCTAGCTTCTGCTTCATCTAGAAAGAGAGGCATTACTAGGGGTTTCTCTTTACTTGTGCAACGTAAAAGGAAAAAAGTCCTAAAGACGAATGAATTTAGGCAACCAAATGAGGACTGTTACAACCACAGAGACTTTGCATCGCACATCGGTGTCCTAACTCGTTCTCATATCCAGATCATATACCTAGACTTTCGCCAGGTGCCTTCTGAACACATTCATATGGTCACAACAAGATTGTCACAGTTTTATGAGTTTGAGGGTCAACATTGGGATGCAAGTCTTGATTACGTTACACAACGCATCAATGAAGCATGGAGGAGATACAAGAAAATGTTGACTGCAAAATATATTAAAAATAATGATCCTGTTGCTGTGAGAGATGGTCCTGCCCCCCCAGGTATCCCTATGGAGGATTAGAGGCTCTTTGTGGATCAACGTACCACTGAGAAATTTAAGAGGGCAAGCGTAAGGAATAATGTCAATCGGGCCAAGCTAAAAGGACCTGCTTGTCTTGGGAGGCACAGCATGGTTGTTACTCGCCATAAGATGGTATGTATTTAAAAATAGATATTATAGTTTAAAATTGAATTTAAATTTGAATTATCATTCATTTAACTCTATTAATGATGTGTACTTGAACGATATGTAATGTGCCACAGGCGATGGAGAGGAATCTTACCTCTGATGCCGAGATAGGTAGATCTGAAGTTTACTTAAAGCCTATACAAGAAAGGACAAAGTTGTCCAGTATCCTGACCTTGCTGTAAGTGCATCGATCCCTCGTACCACTAACTAGTAGCCTTATGAAAAGCTTATGTATAACTTTGAATTATTTTAAATTCATTTCTATTTTTTCACAGGAAAAACTAGATGAGCTCTATAGTAGCAATCCTGCTTCTAGGATGACCAGTGTGGATGATGCCCTTAGTGAGGTACTAATAAAATTTAAAATTACTTAAGTTTTATGGTAATTATGAATATCCTAATAACTTGATTTACAATGTTTTACAGTTGGTTGGTTCTGACAGTAGAGGGCGAATGCGGGGTCTAGGTTGCTCAATAAGCAAGACAGTACTGAAGAAGTCAGCCCCTACTCTTTCAAAGGTAGAGAATGTGACAAAAGAAAAAGAGAGCCTAACTCAAGATATATCTAAGATGAAGAAATCATTGGCCGATCTAACTCAAGAGTTTTTGGAGATAAAGAAAATGTGGGTGGATACACAGAAAGAGGGACAGTATAATCAAAATGTCTCATCACCAGCAGTCGCTAAATCTACTCAAGCATCGTCGGTATGCAAGTATAATTTTTTTACTATATTGAGCTTTCAATTATATCATAAACGCTAACCATACCAATGTCATTTTATGTTTAAATGTAGCCGGATATTATATGTATCGGTAAGAAATGCGACTTGCTTGGCTTTGGAAAATGTGGTGTAGTTGCTTGTGGTCAAGTACACGAAGTTAATCCAAATGCAACTGTCCATTGCGAACCGTTGGAGGATGGAGCTTTTGTTGTTGTCCTGACTGAGGTTATACAACCTGGCGCTCCTTTGTGGAAAGAAGATGGGTTCACATCTACACTTGGAGAGGCCGGTCTCGGATCATTTGTGCAATGGGGGAAAGAGGCTTTGAGAATTCGATATTAAACAAATTTGGTACTCTATAATTGAACACGTGTAGTGAGCATGTTTTTTTTAGTTACTTTATATGATGTTTGACTTGTTGGTTTCTTAATTTTGAACTAATTTGGCACTCTATAGTTCAACATGGTTATAGTCTACATGTTCTTTCTAGTTACAATAGATGTTATTTGATTTTTATTTTTTTTAATATTGAATGAATTTTGTACTCTGTATATGAACTTATTTATAGTCTTAGGCTCCATTTGGTCATCACATTAGTATTTATGAATATATTTTTTTTTTCAAACCAAATGGAGCTTAAGCCCTTTTTTAACTCCGCTAATGCAATTCCTTGCATTGCCGGTCCCAAGCCCGAGTAAAGGAGGAGGGAGGAGGGCTTTAGAATGAGATTGTTAATAAAAACAGTGGCCCCGACTCTCCCGTTGGTGGAAGGCTTAGATCTGACCCGAAGTCTGATGAGACCCCACAATGTACTGAGCCCTTGTTTCAACAATCCAATGTAGGCCATGATAAGTCAGAGAATTACAATTTCTGAGTACTACAAAGCTGGGCCTACTTTAATGGAACTGACATATTATTCTTTTGCAGGTTGAGCAGAGGAAGGAGCATGCATCGCTTCCCATACCACCAGCTGTTCTACCCCGCATTAGAGAATTGGCTATCATTTACCCTTACCCAAGGGAGCGCAAGTCCAAACTCCCACGTGCTGCTGTCCCACTGATCTTTGCCGCAAGCAGTGACCCATCCATCAGCCGAAGTGGAAGGATCATCCACCAGAAGAATTTCATGTAAGTGAAAACCCAAAGAAGGTGCTGTTGTATAATTACTGTAGAACTTACAGAGAAAATGCTACAAAGATTTTCTGCTAGGGGGATTAATTGTTGGGGCAGCAAAAGGCTGATTTCTGTGCTGAATGGAAAAAGCTTTATTTTTGGGTTCATATCTTAAAATGATCTGAAAAAATAAATGGATAATGTAGATAAAATCCATACATTACAGTTAGCCCCAAAGAAAATCTTCCTAGGGCCCACTGTAATGTTTATTTGCCATCAAACCTGTTGATCAAGTCATGGGGACATGAATGAGAGGAAAACACAAATATCAGCTTCATCCAAAACTTGTGTGGCCCTAAAAAGTGTCCACGTGAAATTTGGATTTACCTCATTTTTGGGCCGGTGCCCTAAAATAACCTGAAAAATTGAATGAACAGAAAAACTACATCATGTTGGGGCCCACAGAGCACAGTCCAGTAGCTGCTGACAGTGATTATGCAACTCAGTTGAGAATGGTGAATTATGCCTCCATTTACGAAAGCCATGAACCCATATGAGCATTGCATCCATTCACACATAAGAGAACAGGTATGTGCACATCCTTCGATGCCATTGTCAATTTGCTGCTTTTTTTCATGTTAATAAAGTTTAGTTATCCTTTCAATAGAAGAAAGGATTTTTGAACCAAAAACTCCATTCTCATTCTAGCTGAATTGAGAGCATTCAATCGCTCAATCAGCTTAGCCTTCCTCTCCTCGTAGGTCAGCTTCTTCAAATTATACCTCTTGTGCTCCTTTGGAGGTGCTTTCTCTTTTTTCAATGGAGTGGGGTCGGCCTGGATGGCAGCATGGACCTTCTTATATGGCTCTGGTTAAGTGCCTTGAGCCTAATCACTTATTTAGTTCACACTTAGAGTTAGTACAATTGTTTTCCTGTGTAGGTTGTCTGATGCCATGACTACTAGGATGACTTATTTACTAAAGCAGACCAAAGAGCCAAGTTGTTATTAACATTGTAGAGTTGTGGTTATTTCTTGAATTCTTTTCATTTCCAACCATTGTTGCATGGACTAATGGTAGAAAGCATGTTAAAATCAGAGGGAGGGCAGCTCCAATAATGAGATCCTAATCATCTTCAGTCACATGATTCTTAGAAAATTTGATTAGAAATTTACAATTAGAAAGATGAACACAAGCAAGAATGATACCCCGCACATCTGTTTTCCCATTCTATGTTTTGCTACAGTCAGTCACTGAGTTTGATTTGAGAATTTGTGGCATTCAAGACAAGTTAGCAATCTGGAATGCAAACCACACCTATATGTGGTGTGGTAACAATCCTAGTGCAGTTACAAGTCTTGGGGGAGGGGAGGAGCCAATTGGCCAATTTGGCTGGATGGATGTTGGGCACAAAGGGTTGTCAGTTGGGATTTTGTAGTGAGGGTGGGCCTGTAGGGGAGGATGAACACCTTTTTTTAGGGAACTCGTCAACCCCACTGTCATTTGACACTTCACTGTTAGCATATGTTTTTGTAATTCTGCAGCGGTGAAGGCTGCCATTTGTGATGAGTTTTGAGCTAACCTTGAGTTGTAAATTTGAGTTTCTGGTTAAGTGCCTTGAGCCTAATCACTTATTTATTTATTCGCTTTATCTTGTTGGATGTTACAGCCTACTGTGTAGTTGTAGTTGAGTCAGCTAGTAAGCAAATTCCCATTGCCTTCCTGGAGTGGGTTAAGGATGATTTCAACAAGAAGTATGGAGGAGGAAGAGCTACCATTGTTGTTGCTAACAGCCTCAACAAGGAGTTTGGGTATAAATTTCCAAAGCATGACTCACTCGTTCCTTTTGGTAGACATGGGATTCTGTACCAAGATACTCCACTGCCCATTTGGTGGTTGGTAGGAGTTCCATGCAAATTTAAGTTTCTATTATGCTAGTTTTTCAAAAAGTGGGCAAAAAATGTGGATAGGTAGTTGGATGTCTGTGACAGTCTCATCTATTGACAGGTAAAGATCTTTTCCCATTTCCTGATTCTTAAGATGCTACAAGTTTTAGAAGGCTGGTTTAGATACTATTGGATGGCTGTTATGTTTTTTGAATTAATGGATGCCAAGAAAAATGAATATTTTTTTGCAGTTTTGATTTGCTAGAATCTTTTGACAGGATAATCCTTAGTCTGTGGTTTTATTTATTTATTTATTTATTATTTTTTTTTTAAACCACATCTTAGTTGTTCTCCATATTAGTTGCTTTTAAAATTGAGCTTTGCTGTCATGGAGTCTTCATTGTTATTATCTACTTTATGCGCCTCATGTCACTTTATGCAACCAATGGTGGTTTCCAATAGCTGAAAGCCTTTATTTAGGGTGCCACTTCTATTTCAAAATTTCATCTTGTTATGTTTTTATGAAATTTTTGTTACCAACCGTTGAGTTTGGATGAAATTGAGAGGTGTTTCCCACCCTTTGGATTCGCTCTTTTGCTGTTAGGAAATGACGTCTACATCTCATTGTAAAAAGTGAATTTCCTTTCATATATCGTTCTACATCCTTGGACATGAAGATTTGGTCTTTTCTCTTTTCATAGCCTTCCTTGTCATGATATCTGATCTTTTCTCCATGTGGACTTTGCACCTGATGCAGGTGGTGACAATAGGCTATTAGCTGGAGCAATCGTCGCATCGTAGCTGGTTGTTGTGTTGTTGTTGGATTGATTTTGGAATTTTTTTGGTTGAAAGGTTGCTTAGGAGGAAAAGACCATATGGACAAAGGTGAGATGATGAGTCAATGTCTGCTTTGTTTATATTATGGGAGGGACATGGTGAGACAATCTCAGTTAAGATTATGATTCATATAGATCTCCCTTTGAATCATCATTTACCATGAAATTTCTAGTTGAGTGCAGAAAACATTGCTACCTATTCAAATCAATGTGTCTCTTGATTGTCACTTAAACTGCAAATCATTTTTTGCAAGTGCTTGAGATCATGATCGCCTATCAATGCAATATAAGGCATATATGTGTATGCATGCAGATGTGCAGGGACTAAACAAGAAAATAAGTTAGATTGAGATTTAGGCAAAAAAATAAAATAAATAAAAACAAAAACAAACATATATGAATTTGCATTTGGCCATCACTGTGGGTTTGAGTTTACTAGAACTAGATAGCTCTTATTTCACTCAAAACCTACATCAACAAAGAGGAGTTATGTTTTTTTCTTCCATTTTCTGAAGTTGTTATAGTTTTTGAGTTTACTAGAACTAGATAGCTCTGATTTTGCAGGACGATTGTTTATAAAGGTCAACTAAAGCCAGATTAGCCAGAATGAGATGAAGAAGCTTCTACTCGTCGTGGATGCCAGCTCTTCTGATTCAGGTGACCTTATGCTTACCAAGCATTTTGTATAAACAGTTTGTATCATTGAACAAGGCCCAAATCTAATGTCTAGGGGAGGGAATTCTCTTCTTGAGGAAGATACTGTACAGCTTCCATATTAAGATTGTTTTGAGTGAAACTTCTCTGCTTTCATGTTTCATGAAATGGAATACTTGTCATGCTTTCAAAAAAAAAAAAGAAAAAAAAAAGAAGAGAAATAAAGCAACATTTGTAGAAACTGAAATCCTAGAGAATACTGTGCATAATAATGCCTAAAGACCAAATGGAATTCTCACACTTTCTTTTTCTTAGTACAGAAATTCTAACACTTCCACTCAGCAGATCAAATGGAATTCCTGAGCTACCCCTTCTCTTTTCTTATTGCAAGGCCTTTACATCTCCATGAACTTCCCACTCTAACTCACTGGATGGTATTTTGTTCGTGGTGACCCCTATGGAGAAAGCTGGGAAGGAATCAAATGCTCTGGAGATGTCATTCATTCCATGTAACACATAAGCTTCTGTTCTTATCTTTCTCCTCAATTTCTCTTATTGTGCAAATTGTTTTTATTGTGGAAAAACAGTAGAAGCCATCAAGGGTGGTGGAAGCTTAGTTCGCGTCGGGGCCACAGGAACAACTCCTCGATGACCAGGAAAAACAGTAGATGTCATTCACTCTCTATCTTCACTTTCTTTTGATTGAATGAAGGATTGTAATTGATTCATTATTGAATGAATGATTGTAATTGAATGAATGAATGATTATGCGGGTGGTAATTGAATGAATGATTATGCAGGTGGTAATTTAATGAATGAATGATTATGCAGGTGGTAATTGAATGAATGAATGATTATGCAGGTGGTAATTGAATGAATGAATGAATGATTATGTAGGTGGTAATTGAATGAATGAATATAATTTTTTTTTATTGTAGGCAATAGCTACGGATATTAACCATAGCTGTTATAAAATCCCACATATTGCTACGGATCTAACACTACTTTCAGCTACCAATAATATCTGTAGCTGAAGGTGCTATGGGCTACAAAAATATTTGCTACGGATTAGATCCATAGCTATTATAAGCTATGACTACGGATTAAATCTGTAGCCATAAATTTTAAACCTATTGGCTTGGTACCTACGACGACGGTCCTACTACGGATTTAATCCATAGCCATAGGTCTATGGCTACAGATTTAATACGTAGCCTTTGCCCATTTTTCTGCTAGTGTCAAGTTATATCTTCCAACTGGATGAAGATGGGACTCGAAGTTCAGTTGAGTTCATGAATTGACCGTAGATCTCCCTGATCTATACAAGTGGATCCTCTGAATCCCTAGTTTCCCACCTTTGAATTCTCTAAGTTTTAGATCACTATTTCACCTTTATTCCCTCATATTCAATTAATTTAGATTTCATCTTATTATAAGTTCTAGTTCTGGCTACTTTCAGATTACGTACAGGTTTCAATCCCTTGGGATTCGACCTCGGTCTTACCGAGTTTATTACTACATCACAACCATATACTTGGGGAGTGAACAGTGGGAAGGTTTTTTTTTTTTCTAACTTGAGAAGGTCAGCTCACCTTATGGATATCCCTCGATTTTGTCGTCTGGTGGTTAATGTGGGAATTGGAAAGAGACGGTACATGCCACTGCGATCAAGGAAGATATTATGATAGGGACTCCATACGAGGGGGTGTGTATGGAGTGGCGGACATTGTTTCTCCTCCGGGCGACTTATAAGCAGACACCTATCACTGTTGCATTAATATTAGCTGAGAGCGAACCCCAAGCTGCCACGTGGAGGAAATTATGCATCAAGGCATCTTGTCACATGTCGTTATTTTATGCCCTTCCTCTGGGATTCTTATAAATAAGTGTTATCCCCATTCTTTCGCTCACTGGTTCCTGTGAAGTCCAAGTTATGCCAACCTCTCACTTTTCCTTCTTTTTCTTCTTTTGCCGAGTGACTCGTCTGGTCACTTAGACTTTTTTCGGTACATTTTCTTGCCGCGTTCTCCTTCCTTCCTCCATTTTCTTCCCATTCTTATCTTTTTTTTTTGTTGCGATGTCATCGGAGGACTTAAGGGGGATTTATGTATTAGGTGCCTTCCATGGGAAGTCTATCCATGATAGCGTAGACTCCCGGATAAATGCGTTGTCAAGCGAGCCATCTTTGGTGATGACAACTCGGGCGGAGGAGGTTACACTGCCCCAAGCGAAGGCAATCTCTGCGTCTTCTCAAGGACCATCTTCGGAGTGGGTCCATTCAGTTAGAGGCTCAGGGAGGGGGATTTACTTTCCCTTCGGTTGGAGTTTCACATTCCTGACTCGGTGGGGTTATGGTTTCCTGACGTTGGGAACTCTCGGGCGATCCTCCAGAGGGGGGAGGTGGCTATTTATTTTGCTTTCTTTTCTTACAGCTTGTGGCTACCCTTCCAGCTTCTTGTGAGAGAGGTAGTACACCACCTTAGGGAGATCCTTCAATCGATAGATGGTCCTATTACACCCGTAGTCTCTGAAGGCCCATGTAACAACTCATAATTTAAAAATTGAAAATTTTCGTTTCCTTTTGAAATTGGACGGTTAACCTCACTAGACACTAGTTGATCAAGTCACCTAATAGCCTAAATCTGTTGTCTCGATGTTTACACGGACCCCTTTGAGAAACCTAATGGCTCAGATCTCTCAAAGGACTGTACGGGCCCCACTTTTAAGTTGTTGTGTGTACACAGACCCATGTACACACGGTGCATATGGAACCTAAAGCAGGGTCAATCTAAGTTTGACCTGATACATTTGTAGGAAATCATATTTTAAAATGAATTTCCCGCTGCGCTCCCATTTCAAATGTAGAGGTCCACTGTTGTCGCGTGTCGGCCCACCATCAGGGACCGTCTCCGTGATCCAGACCGTCTATTGTGATTAATGGGTCCCACCGACCATGATCTTGGCTAAGATCATAATCGGGTGGGCCGCTGGGTCGTTCGTATAGTGAAACAGCAGGGTCACCCCGATGCAACGACTGGATGGGAAGATCTTCTTGGGCGCGCATTTAGCTGGCGATCCGGATGGCCAGGTAAGCTCAAGGCCACGCTCTTATATGCCATGTAAATCACCGTCGTCACCCTATTTCTGGTAATGCCACGGCGGCGACTTGAGGCGGGAGGAATAATTTCGTTTATGGAAACTATCTATCTCAGCCGATCGTTTACACCTAGAAGCTTCTCCTAATCAAATCCTGAGCGTTGGCTCTAGGGTTGCTAGAAATTCTCATAGTTAAACGAGAAAATCCCGAGAAATTGGCGAGATAGGGATTCGGCGCAAACCGCCTTCGTGCGGCTAATCCCATTCACCCTATAGCATTCCATCACCATTGAGAGTGACCCACAAGCCTGATGGGCATCATCTGGACCATCTGAGCGTACTAGATCAAGAATCAACCGTCCCACTCGAAGATACCATTATCAGCCGACCATCTTCCTCAAACCAACTGCGGGACCCATTTTCTATAATAGTAGTTATCCCTCAAATCCAAGCCGTCCATCTCGTAGCCCATCCCCTCTAATGCCTATCAGAGATTAAATCCGAGGCCCACGTACAAGATCCAACTCATGGAGAGATTCTAATGACTAGTCATTCTCGGCTATTAAATATCAAATTAGCGCTAATCTTTGAGATTAGCTGTAGAAAGACCCAGAAGAAGAAACAACTATATGTAGCCATTTTTTTAGGGCAAATCCCAAGAAAGAAAGAGAGCAAAAATAGTAAAGAAGAAATAGGGAGGGAGAGAAAACGCGTAGAAGTTGTAGTGAGTTCTCGACTCGTTAGTCGTTCATTCGAGAGAGAGAGAGAGAGAGAGAGAGAGAGAAGAGGAAGATTAAAAGGGTGAGGAAAGGAGGATCAACTACTGGAGAGAGTTACAGGTTTCTATTGTAACTTGTCCCAGCCACATCGATAGCGAGTTGATCAGAACCGACTTGTCCGTTGTTGAAAGAATGGATGGGTGAGATAGAGACTGCACCTTCATCCAACAGCCATTCCGATTTAGGAATCACGTTGACTCCCATTTAAGTAACACTGAACTAGCTCCATCCAACCGACTCAGTGCCGAGTTTCTGTAGCGCTGGACAAGTTCTCGAGCCTGGCCACCTCCCCGAAATCAGCATCCTGATTCGATCAAATGCATCATGAGATCCACCCGGACCTCACTACAATGGTAGATGAGGCCTTCCATTAAAATAGGTAAGATGTTTAAACCTTCCTTACAACTCTACTTCAAATAGCCTGTTAAAATGCTGAAAACCATATTTGTAAATCCAGCCAGCTGTTGTGGAGAGCGTGTTCGGGTTGCAACTTCATCAACGATAAGGGTAGTCTCTGCCCAGGTAATACATCAAACCCACTTATCCAATCTTCTACTGTCTAATTCATGATTTGACTCAACTCGATTTCTATTGAGTTGGGCCTGTACCATCCCAAACCCCACTCAAGAGATGTTGAAAGAATCGACTCAAATAGAACCCATGAACAGGTCCCCTGACTGGGACAACTTGGATCAGGCAGACCTCATCCAACCTGAGTTTTATAACTCTTGAGGATGTGAGTTGTGGGGATAGTTCGGGTAGAGTCGTCACTGAGTCAATGACTCGGAACCGTTCTGAATCAGAAGTTCTGACTTAGTGGGACCTGAAATACAAGTTTTCCCTGTCAACCTAAATCCCAACTCGTGGCAACTGAGATCTACCCACTTTAGGGCTTACTCAACAATTTTAATTAACTGAGTCAACTCTACCCTCATTTGCGAGTCGACTCAGTCAGTTTTTCATCTAAAACAAGCTAACTCCAACCAATTATAGATGAGTTGGGGAACATTCGGTCCAATGAATATTTGATCTAACCTGGTTATTAACTAAACTCTAGAGGTAAGCTTAACTAGTCGATGGTTGAGAACCCTCAACCGGGTCAACTCGGTTCTAACTCACTAGTACATTGAAATGTATCATCCTGGTGCCATTTGCAAACTGACATCCTTGGGAAATACTCCCTAGCAGTCAATCTCGAATCAGGTGAGTGAAAGCAATCTCAAATTATCTATGAACCATACATAAACTAGAATGGAATTTGATTTACATCTCCTTGGATTAAAACTCATCAAACTCACCTTACAAGTTGAAGTACAAGTTAAGAAGAGCATCCACTCCATCCACTTTAGGTGAGGGATATCCCCCATGCATGGCTTTTTCATTGCATTAAATTCTAAAAATAGTTTTAAGCTTGAAATTGTAGAGATATTAGTTGTGCATGTGTTAGTCTTACTTCCTTTGAATTAATTTCACTAATCATGTGAAAATGTTCATATCTCATTGCTCAAAGGTATCTTGTAGAAACTCACATCATACTCTTGGTTCCTTATCTAGAACAGCTTAGTTACATGTACATTTCAATAAGTACGTTAAGAAGTAGTAAATCTTGCTTCCATTTAAATGGTAAGTTCACTCCATAATCCATTTCATATGCTAGAACCATTCTAATTTAAATCTAATGCATATGAAGTGTTGGAGTAGTATGCTATTTCTTTCATTCTTAATTGGTTGTGTTGAGTATGAGCTAATGTGCAAATGCCTATTTACTTGATTTCTATATGTGACAAACATGTGATTGGAACTTGGTATAACACTCTCTAAATCATATTAGTAATGGTCCAACTTGGAGTTATAATCTACCAAGTAACGACATATGACATGATGTTTCCATCTATTATCAATGTTGTATAATGAGGCATAAGTGTGGAATGCCACCTTTGGTGGGATGTCGTGAGAACTTGGTAAGATATACTACATTTATGGGCCTTAGTTGAACCTTGATCATGTATGTGAGAATAATCTTGTCAATCCTATGGAAACTACATGAGTATCATGATGCATGACATTCACACATGACACGTGAGCTTTTCCAAGTGCTTAATGTAAGCCACACTCTCTCGATTTACTGTTAAATCAGTTAATGACCAAAGTTTGTGCATTTGAGCCACTTTGGACACTCTTATTTTACATGCGGCTATTCCGGGATCAGACACTTATCGAGCATACCCCGTGTATTATTCCAAGAGTCAGGTCATCCTTGGGCGCACTCACATTCATGGCCTTTTCCAGGTAGTCTACCTACCATGGGCGGTCTTTTATTTTGACAGCTGGATGTGCATACCTAGATATGTGACTTGAACATACATTCATACATTCTTTTTTTAACAGGAAGGTGGGCCTGCCACCCAATTTATTTAAAAAAAAAACTAATCGTACAGCCTTTCAGGCCGGCCCCAACAAAAAGATACGGGCCTGTCCTATCATATAGAGTTCAAAGAAGATACTTACAAAAGGCCCCACCTGAGATCAAACCTTTCTAATTGATCCTAAACCGACTTTGTCAAGAAATATCATACCTCGAACCTGACATGGAAGCTCAGATTGATTCATGAAAGAAACTTGAGTCTGAGAAGCGCTACCTAAGCAAGCCATAAAATCCGCCGGCGAATTTCCTTCCCTAAGGACGTGCACAACACTGGTATTGCCCCTCCTCCTGAGATGGTTGATCCTACGCAGCCACGCCTGCCATTTCAAGCTCGTCTGAGCCACTCCATTGATTAGATCGACTACCTGACGCGAATCCGACTCAATAATGATATTGTTATGACCCCTCTGTAAACCGACATATAGTCCATCATACACCGCTCGAAGCTCGGGCGCTATGTTCGAACCAAAACTGTAGCCAGCTGAAAAGGTAAAGATAAACTTGCCACTCGACCCTCTACAAATTCCCCCTCCACCCGAACTTCCCGGATTTCCTCTAGCGGAACTATCAACATTTAATTTAACCCATCCTGGAAGAGGCCTCTCCCACTTGATCAAAACAGGGCGGTCAACACTTCTTGTATGGAATGATGAGCTGCTATTTGGGCATGAAGGCCTATTCCCACGATTTTGACTGCTAGAGTGAGAAAGCCAAGACGCCCACCATTTGATCTTAGCAACCAGTCGAACAGAGTACACGCATACCATCAAAATTAGCCGCATTTCAGGCTTTCCACAACACCCATATAATAGTATAGGGAATCAACATCATATATACCGATCTACGTTGCATAGTGTCAACAACCACCCACCATTGAAAAAGCCTTGCCTCAATCGACATTGATGGCATTATGCTAATTCCGAACCAACTACCAATAGCCGACCAAACTGATTGCGCCAAAATGTTGTTGACGAACAGATGTAGAGCAGATTCGATGACAAAAATTTGAGTGTCCCGACTATTACAACAAACATAGCTGGATGCGAAGTGAACACCTCGAGATTGCATAGAGCAATCCACGGGGACTGTCCCTTGAATCACTTTCCATACAAGAAGAGAAATTTTGGGAGGAAGCTTCATATGCCAAACCCATCTTGACCAGCTCCGACTAGGGTTAGGGGCCCTGACCAACGACCAAGCTGATTTGACAGAAAATTCTCCTGACGATGTTAATGGCCAAACCAGAGCATCCAAATCCTCTGAGGTGCAGAAACCGGCCTGAAACACATGATCGATGACATGCTGTGGAAGAAAGAGGAAAGCGGCTGATGGGGGAAGAGGCCCAAAGGGGCCAATCACTTGACAAACCTGCACATCCTGCAGCCCAACTGGCACAACCGTTTTAGCAAGATGGAGGAGGGGGCCCAGCCCAGTCCAATTCACCCTCCAAAAGTTACATTTCCCTGCTCCAATTTGCCATTGAACATGAGCTTCCATTGTAGGAATGAGCTCCCTAATTCACTTCCACAAAGGAAACATAAAGGATTTCCAGACATTTTCCTCCTTGCCAAATTTAATTGTCCAAGCCATTTAAAGGCGAAATGCCTTCTTAATGTCTTCAAACTTTCTAATCCCAATTCCCCCCTCATCCTTAGGCGTAGTCATCAAATTACAAGCCTTCCAATGACACTTCTGTTTACCTTCTGACCAGCCCCAAAAGAAATTCGCCATGTGCCTCTTAATAGACTTAAGCACCTGAACATGAATATGAACCGCCGCCATAGAATGCACCGGAATACTTGAGAGGATGTTCTTGATGAGGACCATTCGCCCAGCGTGAGATAAAATACGGGCCTTCCACCCATTAATTCGACTCACAACTTTATCCACCAAAGGCTTAAACGCACTAGCAGTAAGATAGCCTTCTGCTATAGGGACCCCTAGATAAGTTAAAGATGAAGCTGATTTTCCAAAAGCAATAATCCCTTCAATAATTCGGAGTCGAGAAGGGGACATCTTTTTGGGACAATAAAAGGAACATTTTCGCTGATTGATTCTTTGGCCCGAGGAAGCTTGATAGGAATCCATGAATTTCTTGAACTCTTGAAGAGAGGATTTGCTCCCATTCGTGAAAATTAATGTATCATCAGCATAGAGAAGGTGAGATATCATAGGCACCCCTACTAAGCGCAAATAGTTGACTAATTTGAAGGGTTAACATGTTTTTGACACCCCTGCTAAGCACCTCGGCAGCAATAATAAATAAGCTAGGAGAGAGAGGGTCCCCCTGCCTCAAACCCTTTGAAGACTTAAAAAAACCGGCCATTTCTCCGTTAATTAGCACTGAGAACCAACAATTCGCCTAACATTTTTCTACCATCTCAATCCAAGTCTGACTGAACCCAAAGCAATCTAAGACCTGGATAAGAAAATCCCAGTTCACCCTGTTGTAGGCTTTGTCCATATCAATCTTTAAAAGATGACCTATTCAATTCCCGAAACAATTCTTGCGCTAACGCAATATTCTTCACTATCGATCAGCCCTGCAAAAAAGCCCCCTATTCTGCCGAAATAATCGATGGAAGAATCTTACTCAACCTTAACGTGACCACCTTTGCAAAAATTTTATACAGGCAGTTACACAAGCTAATAGGCCAAAAATTAGAGAACTTTTTGGGAGAAACTGATTTCGAGATTAAGCAGATGATTGAGGAAGTCACTGGCCTGGGTAGCTTCCCTCCTTAGAAGAAAAAAGAAATAGCCATGTGAATGTCTTGACCGACCACCTCCCAAGAGGATTGAAAAAAACTGGCTGAAAAACCATCTGGCCCTGCCGCACTATCAGCCGAAAGTGATTGGACTGCAGAGTGAACCTCTGAGATCGAAGGAATCACCATCAACATATCATTCTGAGCCTGAGTGACCGTATGGGGAATGCAATGAAGAAGATTCTGATCCACCCGTGCCGGCTCAGCAGTGAAAATCTACTGAAAATGGGCTACCGCTACTGCCTTTATTTCATCCTGGTTATCTGCAAACTGACCTGACTCTAACTCCACCTGACGACTGACAGCGCGCCTCTGCTTATCCACGGCCGATGCATGGAAAAACTTTGTATTTTTATCTCCCTCCTTCAGCCAATCCACCCTAGATTTCTACTTCCAAAATATTTCCTGCCTAAGTTCTAAAGATTGAAGCTTGGCTGAAGAAGAGTAACACTCCTGTTGCAGTCTGAGAAGCTGATCTAACGGACCTGAGAAGTCCTGCATCTGAGCCTCAAGCTCAGCCACGAGGGCCTCAGTAGACAGTAACTGCTCAAAGATGTTCCAAATTCCTCCTTATTCCAAGTTTTGAGATCATTTTTAACCTACTTGAGTCTGGAAAGAACGTTGTAAATTGGATGATTTGAATCGACCTTGTTCCACGCTGTCTTAGCCACATTGATATAATTATCGTGCGTCGTCCACATTCGCTGGAAATGGAAAGGCTTAGGGCCACATGAAGGCTGGTGCAGAAAAGAAAGTAGAAGCAGCACATGATCCGAATGAATGCGAGGTAAGTGGGTCACCTGAAACTGCGGGAACTAAATAGACCACCTTACATTGATCAAGACCCGGTCTAGCCTCGTCCAAACACAAGAGGAACCCGACTGGTTATTACTCCAAGTGAATCGGTTGCCTGAAAATCCCGCATCTAAAAGACCCACACTGTTAATCGCATCAGCAAAATCAACTAAGGAGGCCCTATCTGCAGCCCTGCAACTTCTTCTTTTCGAGTCCTCCACTATCGCATTAAAATCCCCACAAACCGCCCATGGACCTTGAATTGAAGAGGCAAGGGAAGACAAGTCCGCCCAAAGAGATCTTCTAAGCACCCGAGCACACCTGGCATAAACAAAGCTGATATACAATGGAGCAGCTCTGTTGTTATCTGTTGCAACTATCGACAAGCATTGGTCAGATTTAAAGAGTAAAGAGACAGAAAGAAAGGACTCGTAAAAAAGCCAAATCTTGCCACCTTCATCCCAGTTAGAATAAGATGAGTGAAAACTGAAAGAAAGTCCTAGTTTGCACCCTTTTGTCATCACCGAGCATAGGCTCAAGAATTGTCAAAATCCCAGGATCATGCATCCTGATAATCCTATTAGCTGACCGAACCGACCTTCGGTTACCAATACCACGAACATTCCATACTATGGTGTTATCCATCCATCACACATCCAGTATTTACGGCCCTTCTTTTCAACCTGCGAAGTTTGGAACTCCAATCACCTCTGGCGTACATAATTCTATACCTTCTTGACTGCTTTACTGATTTTTCCACATCCAGCAAATTCGGACCATCCAACAAACCTTCTTCAATGGAATCATTATTCCTGAAATCACAATCAAACATATTCTTCTTATCCATGTCCTGCTGATGATCCTGCACCACACTCTGATTAGCAACAGGGCTGTTGAAAATTCCTTCCCGATTTTCATATGTATCGCTGAGAGGCCTAATGACGAGGGAAAAATATGGCGAGAGGTCCACCTCAAGGGTAGCTCTCTCCATCAAATTAATCCTGCCGTCCGAAACCCTGATTGGATCTGAATGGTGGCCACCTCCTGTATTTGTTCTGCATATATCACCGAGCTCCTCCCCCTTTGCCGACATTCGCCTTGCATTAATGTTTAACTACGGTGGAACATTCTCCTTTTCACAATCACGTGCCTGCTACTGTAAAAGTTCATGATGCTTGGTGTAGTTCCTATTTTCCATTAGAGGTAGCCCTCTTGATTCTGTTCCGACATTCCTTTCCACAAAATCTTTAGATCGTCCCACTGAATTGTACCCTGCCGATACAATTTCCACATTTCTTGTGGCCATGTCATCAAGCTGAAACATATCAAAGTGACTTACGGAAGGGAAATTGCACGGTTGTGTCTGGACGAAAGGCTGCAGACCACACAGAAGATCTGACTCACCTTGACTGGGAAGGCCTGATTCTGAATTCTGTGTGAAGCCCCATTGTATATCCTATTGATCCTCCACTCGCCAAGGTATTCCAGCCGACGTGGCTATCGGAAGGAGATCCTTGATAGTACTGCTCAACAGTTCATGTTCTGAGCCCACGCCCACTTCCTTGGTCTCCATAGAAACAGTAGTCCTAATCCTCATGTCATCCTGCCCTCCCACTTGCATTTGTTCACCCACCTTATCTGTTTGAATGGTAATGACATTTCCACAAACACCTGTTGTCTGTACTTGTCCCGTAGATGTATTAGCACAAATTTCAGGAGAAACGTTGACAATCACCTTTTGCCTTGCATTGGCCGCATCAACTGTATTAATAGATTTCCCTGCCTCCATAATCGCTAAATTGCCATCCCCTGTATTGCCAACATTACATACGCTAGGCTGTTTACCGGTTAGACCATTACTCGTGTCAGCAACTTTCTCAAAAGCATTTCCACGAACATCAGATGGGAGCCCTGGATCCCCATGAAACCTTCTAATAACCCAATCCTTGGTGCTTTCATTTGTGGCTTGTTTAATGAAAGTAAAGGTTCCTAAGGGGAACCGAGGTTCCATCTCTACAGTAATTAGATAGGCCCTCCCCAACACTTGTAGACATAAGACCTTGCTGAAACAAACTCCTGGATGGGGAATGATTTTGATCCTCGCAAACGCCTAAAAGTAGCCGAAGCGGGAATTTGAATCGATTTGAATGATCTTACCGAAGTAACTCGCAAGATCGAGGATCACGGATTCAATCCAGGCATGAGCAGGAATCCCGAACAGTCTGACCCAGACCCCATCGGCCCCAATAACCTCTTTAGGAGACCACTTTTCAATTTCTTGGAGGCCCATTTCCTTATGCAATGTACTATTCTTCCTGAAGGCATTCATCTCTTCCTCCGATTTGAACATTAATAGGAATTTTGAGGGAGAAATCCTCACTATCTCCACCATCGCGAACTTCAAATTGGGGTTCTTGAAAGGTCCTGATAACCGATCAATGTGGGCTTGTTTATCCACCGCTGTCCCCACCACTGCCAGGTTTAATCTACGGATTTTGTTTTCCACAGCTCTTGGATCAGCGATAGTATTTATATTCGAACTCCCTTCTCTCCGGATGTCAGGCCCCGATTTTGCTCTAGTAACCGCATCAAGGAATGGTCGATTGGGTAATCGAACTGTGTCCTGATTCCGTTTTGGGTATCTAGATTGTGGAATCGATGGCAGTGCGACTCGAGCACCAGATTGTGATTTCGCCCAATCAATATGGGCAACCCTACCATCAATCCGTCTTTCGTGTAAACAGTGGATTGCATTGAGAGTGTCCTGTTCGTAATAGAAACGGATGAAAGCAAATCCCCTAGATCGATTAAGCTGACGATTCCACGGGATGAAAACATCTCGTATTTTGCCAAATCGGCCGAAAATTCGAAGGAGATCCTCTTCCGTGGTATCAAACGTAAGGTTCGCTGCAAACAAGGAGAAATAGGAATTTGGCAAGCAAGGTTTCCACGCTGCAACTCTCACCCATGTTTCCTCCTGTTCACCATTCCGCTCCAGATTCCTCTCCCGCTCCAGATCCCACTCCCAATCACGATACCGGTCCAGATCTCGATCCTGCTCCAGATCCCGCTCTCGCTCCTCCATTTGCACTTATCTCCCCAAATTCCACACGTCAAGAACGCCAGAGATCAGGGGACGCCAACACTTACCTCTCGACATATTCATTTATACATTCATGCAAATGCATATGTAGTTATATTGCCCTATGAATCGAATATGAATTATTAAACTATTTTGGAATGATGTGTTATGGTTGAATTTATGAGGGAAATTTCCACTGAGTTTTACTCACCCAATCGTGTGGTTACACCAAATAGACACGGGTATGATGGAGGAAGATAGCGCCTATGACGACACCCCTAGTGCAGCTAATGAGGAGTATGGAGAGGAAGGACAGTATGCTGACACGGTTGAGCCGATAGAGCTCCACTAATGATATAGGAATTATTTACTTTCTTATTTTTAGACATTACTTTTATGCGACTTATTTGGATTTGTAATTAAAAATCCCCCGCTGTGGGATCTTGCTTTATTTCTTGCTTTTATTCACGTATGTTGAACTCCTTTTATTAGTTTATACAGGAGTTGTTTCTCGATGATATGAAATGTTTTTATAATTAGATGAATGTTAGTTTCATTTCATGACGTAATGTTGAGGGTCAAATATTGTATACCAGACCCCAGTTATTGCCTGCATTTATGAGCATGATACCGTTTAACGCCCTGCTTTAATCATGTTTTTGATGCAAGGTGTATTTAGGATCCTGGACTGGAAAAGGGTACTAAAAGCATGGATTTAACGCTCAGAATTCACCAAGGCAAGGGATGGACTCCAAGGGACAAAGATCAATGCTAGAAATCAAAGAAAACTGAGAAACTGAAACTTAAGTGGCTTGAAAGTCAGCCAGAATGAAAGATCACAAGGTTTTCACCATCAGTTTGGCTCAAAAATTTATACATATCCTGAGGACCACAAATGAACCGTACATGCAAAATTTCATCTCCTGGATCTCTGTAGAAGTGGCCCAACGTACAGATCAACCTCTTAAATCATTAAGTGGGGCCCACTTGATCTCTGGATACACTTCAATTTTAGTCACAACCCCTTAAATGAGGTTCTAAAACAGATGGACGGAGCGGATTTCCTACAAACATCACGAGTGGACCCCATTTTTCGTGGCTGTGCACAATGCACAAGTGCACTCAAAATGCACTGAATAGGGAGGTCGGTCAAACTGAGGATGACCCGCACCCTACAGCCAGCGTCCACCGAACGGATGCTGGCCACTTGGGTTTTGATCCTGGGCCCCACACATCATCTATAAAAATGATCTGACCATCCAATGGACTCAGGAAGCCCAAAGGACTCTAGACATGGAGGCATTCTGGTCCCATGCATGTGTATGCACAAAATTCAAGTCCCAACGCAAGATGAACGGTGTAACGTAGAGTCTTGTGGGCCACACCGAAATTAAATCAGTTTTGCCCTTCCCTGACAGTTTTTCGTCCTTAAGCCAATGGAGGTGTGGATTTTCCACCTGACATCAATCAGTGGGCCGCTGTACATTCAAAGTCGACATTCATAGGCTTTGTTTCGCAACAGAGGCTGTGGGTGATCTTTGTGTGCCCCACTCATCGTCCGTATGGTTAATCAAAACCGTCCATTCTAATTAGAGGAGGATTTATACAAAGATCTAGTTGATCTTGGTTTGAAACATGGCGGACAGAAGGTGAAAAATGGATGGACGGCAGAACTATGTTACATGATAAGCCAAGTGGGCCGCATCAAAAGAAGTCCAAAACCGTCCATCTCCAACCAGTTTTGTAAGGAGAAACTGATGAACGGAGTGGATTTATTCTTCGACGTCAAGAATGTGACTCACCAAGAATCAACGCAAGATAAGTTCTTTTCTTGCGCACGGCATGACTTGCACGCTTCTTTGCTGCGTAAAGGGATCCGCACCGACTTCAGTTCCAGACACCGACTCCATCAGCTTATAAAAGAAAGAGGAAAGAGAGGATGGGGGGCATTCAATCTTGGCTTGGACAGCTTGGACGTGAAGCACAGGAGAGAGAGTTTGTTTTAATTTTTTTTTTTGTTTTTTTTTCTTCTTTTATTTTCTTTTGAGATTTAGTTTAATCATACCTATGGTTAGCTAAACCTCTTAGCTAGGGCTAAGAGGTGAAGCTTGTAGCGTGATGGGATTGATTTTAGGGCCCTGATTCATGTTGATGAACCTTCTGTTTGATTCTAGTTTAATTATATGGAATGCTTTTAGTTTTTAATGGTTTGTTGTGACTGAAATTACAATAGATCTATAATAGCTTTGAGCATGTTCTTAGTTTTAGGGTTTATGAATTTGGGAACCCTGTTGTTCACCATCGTCTCCTGAGCATGGCTGGATGACGGAATCCTTCCTAACATTCATACACCTCTCAGATTGGCTGTGGATTGGTTTAATTCTATTGTTTACCTTGTCTCATAGGCATGGTTTGGTGATGGAATCAATTCTAATTTACATCCGTCTTATCATGTGAAAACTAGATTAAAGGAAGATTGTACTTTAGTGATATATCTTCCAACTGGATGAAGATGGGACTCGAAGTCTAGTTGAGTTCATGAATCAACCGTAGATCTCCCTGATCTCTACAAGTGGATCCTCTGAATCCCTAGTTTCCTTTCCCTGAATTCTTTAGATTTTAGTTTAATTATTCCCCATTATTCTCTTAACAAAACTCGATTTAGATTTTATCTTAGTCTAGTTCTATTTCTACTTAGTTTTAGATTACATACAAGTTTCAGTCCCTTAGGATTCGACCTCGGTCTCATCGAGTTTATTACTACATCACAACCCTATACTTGGGGAGTGAACACGTAACCCTTGGGTTCTCGTACTCGAGCGATCGCCCTCGGGTTATGAGAATCAGGGTGTTACAGCCCAGAACTAGGTAGCATTTACTTTGATAATTTAGGTATTGTATACATCATTAATTTGAACTTTTGTAGAAATTGCCCTAATAATGAACTTGCAAAATGGATTTGTTTATTATATAGTGATTTGTTGTTTCTAACCTTGGTTTTTCAGTGAAATTAATTTAAGCACTTAGAGGTTATTTGACATCTCTATTAATAAGAGCTTATTTTCTTATTCTGAAAATACAGGCTCCTATTTTTAAAATAGACTATTTGGTAAAATTCTAATCTTATGACTTAACTTTTTATAAACTAGTAAAAAAGATTTTAAATGATAAGTAAGGAAGAGATCACTACTTCTTCTTCTTCTTCTTCTTCTTCTTCTTTTTTAAGAGTTTATTTGGCTTAAGCCAGTAGACGTATTGGGCTAATTTTGGAATAAGTTTGCTCTTAAACTTTTTAGGTAATTTCCATCTTACCTTCTTCCCCTCTTTACAATCTCTCTAGGGTAGGTCGACATAATAACTGACCCATATTAAAGATGGGGCTCACATGATGAATGGTCCACATCAAGGGCGGCCCACATAATGCATGGTCACATCAAAGGTGGGCGTGACATGATGGATGATCCAAATCAAGCATGCCCCACTTGATGGATGGTCCTGGTCCACATCAAAGGTGGGACCCATATGATAGATGGTGGACATTAAAGGTTGGACCACATGATGGAAGGTTGGCATCAAAGGTAGGCCCATATGATGAACTACCCATATTAAAGGTTGGGCCCCACATGATGAATGGTCCATATCATAGTTGGCCCCATAATGCATGGTTCATAAGAAAGGTGGGTCCACATGATGGATGGCCCACATCAAAATGTAGCCCTGCATGATGGACCATCCATATGGATGTGGTTTGGCTGCTGACGCTGCCGATAGCTAGTGGCTACTCGGCGGTGCTCTATGGGCCCTATCATGATGTATGTTTTTCATCCATGACATCCGTCCATTTTTTTAGATTATTTTATGGCATGAGCCCAACAATGAGGTTGATCTAAATCTCAAGTGGACCACATCATAAGAAATAATGTGGATTAATTGAACACCCACCATTAAAATTTTCTTAGGGGCTACAAAAGTTTTGGATTAAGCTGATATTTGTTTTTTCCCTTCAAGTCTGTATGAGTTAGACGACAGGTTGGATGTCAAATAAATATTACAATGGGTCTTAGGAGGTTTTTAATGGTAGACATTCAATCTCTGCTGTTTTCCTATGATGTGGTCCTCCTAAGATTTAGATCTGACTTATTTTTGGGATCAGCCCTAAAATGATATGGAAAAATGGACCGACAATGAGGATAAAACACATACATCATGGTGGGGCCCACAAAGCACCAACTGGTAGCCGCTGGCTATTGGTAGAGTCACTAGCTAAACCGCTTCCTATCCACACCAAGTGGGCCCCACATGATGGATTGTACACAACAAAGGTGGACCCACATGATAGATGGTGGACATCAAAGGTGGGCCCGCAAGATAAATGACCCATATTGAGGGTGGGGCTCCACATGTTGAATGGTCCACATCAAGGTAGGCCACATAATGGGCTGCTATGTGGGCCCTGGTTGTTGTTTCCCTATTGACGATTGGGCTGCTTGGCATGTGTGGTGTGCTGCCGGTAATTGTTTCTTTGTTTCTTCTCGAAGCTCTCAGGGATATCTTTCAACAGCTGTGGTGTTGATGTTTGGCCAGCTTCATTTCGAGGATCTGTCTATTTTGTATTTTGCTTTCGCCATGGCTGTACATCCATGGTTTTTTTTTTTTTTTTAATCTCTTTCTTTTTAATTTTCTATTTTTTGGTGGGTATAGGATAGGTAATGCTCGTGCTTTTTGTGGAGCCACTACAAGACAATATACTTTTACCGGCGGCCAAAACCGCATGACTAATACTTTTAGCTCTAGTTATCTATTCATATCAATTTCGGAAGTGTATGTCGCTAAAAGCTATACATTGTGCTTAGGTGATTTAGCGGCCCTTGTTTGTAGTGTCGATTCCTAATTGGCCGATTTTCGACATAGATCATTTTAGTGGGAATTTCGGCGCTTTATGGTTCAAGTAGACGCTTTTATTTGTTCATATTTTAATTTCTATTGACGCTAGAAAATATGATCAAAGCCCTTTTTCTATTTACAACAAAGCGCTAGCTATTAAAGCTCTTTTCTTGATTTAAGAGGACCCATAATTTTTATATTATTATATATAATTCTATTGAAACACATTTTTTTTAATATTTGAAACAAAAAATGTTGCAATATAATTAAAATCTGAATATTACACAATTTATATTACTATATGATAAAAAAATCATTATAATATTTATTACAATAAATTAAAAATGGTCTCGAATTATAAATAAATAAACAAACAAATCCTCTATATGGTATACTCCTAATGACTGTACACATGGCAAAAAAAAAAAAAAAAATAAAGTCAAAAAAACGTAGCATTCAACAAATTGATGCATGGAAAACAATCAATCCTTTGTCCTTAAAAAGTCAAAAAACTATCAAGTGATTAGTGCTCTCATTCCTCTCTATGACAAAGAAAAAGGCATCTACAACATACCATGTCGAAACATATGAGATGGGGAAACTTCGGGTTTATGTTCTTTAGAGCTTAGACGATCAAGGATTCACCCACATAAAGTTTGAGCCAAATGATAAATTAAAAATGGTCTCGACTAAATAAATAAATAAAAACAAATCCTCTATATGGTCTACTCTATCACGAGTGGCGTCAAAAGGCTGAGTGCTTGGGACTAAATTCAAGCACAATTGATTAAAAGGCTGAGGTTATCCTTTCCCCATTTTCATATTAACAAGAGTTAAGGAAGCATTTCAATTCTTTATAGACAGTTGGAAACACAATAGCAAATACATACACTGTGAAGAAGGAAATTTGTTGTACAAATGCCAAAAGTCTTTCCAACGGTTTTAGTGCTAGAGGATTTGCATTTATTATTAGAATAGGTAGTGAAAATCTCATATTTATCTCAAAATACTCGCTTAGTTTTTTATGCCAAAAATTCAATACTTGCATAAAAGCTCACCTTTGAATAATAGACACTCCACACAACTTCTTGTAGAAGTCTACTCCAGTGTACATGGACCCTGGATAGAGAAAAAGGAAGTCCACTCGATGCATCTCTCATGTTGATGATGCATTGTGATCAAATGCCCAAAGCAAACAACATGACCCAATATTAAGATAATCAAATGCGAGACATTATCGGTTAGAGGAATAACAAACTACTCAAATGCAAACGCTATCAATTAGAGGAATAACAAACTATGTTACATAAATGTGAGGGAATGAACAGATAGTGCATGGCTTACATGAATAACAAATTAATCTGTCAGCACCAACTTAGATGCATCATAATCCAAAAATTACCTTGAATTGATTACCAAACTAGCCAATTGGTGGACAAGTATCAGATGGTTAAAATTGAAAAATAAAAATAAAAATTAAGAGAAGAAAAAAAAATAAGAAATTGATGAACTTGGATTGTCCTAATTGATCATGGTTGCAGAAAAGAATGAAAAGCAAAAATGAAATCAACACTTTATGAAATCAAAGAGCTAAAGAAATTATTACTTGATTTACAATGGTTTCCATGATTAATAAAACAAAATCTAACAACAACCATTCACTAGAAAAATGACAATGACAACAATAATGAATAATAAGCTTGGAAATTTGATTGGTCAAATTTGAAATATTATTTTGTTGACTCACTTTAGAGAGGAAGAGATCGAATAATATCTTGGTATTTAATTCATTAGCGAGGGGATCTATCATTTTCTCTCAAAGAAAACTCCAAGAGGCGACTTGGTGAAGGAAATTCGGCCATGACTTCTAGAAGGCTTCTTGATTCATCTGCATCAAGAAGAAGGTTCCATATTAAAAAGGAGATCATTTAGAAAAGCGATGAAAGATGCTAGAGTTCAGAGACTATTCCTAACCTTTCCAAAAGGCGAGACGCGAGAAATCTCAAACGTTCAGCTTCACTAGGGTCAGAAGCATGAGCAGCTAATGCAAGTAGAGCGGCCTAATAAGATGCATCCATACACGTAAACATTGTGATTCTTGAAGAATATTGATTACAATATGGAAATAGGAGAAAGTAGGCTAATGTATAAACTAGCACGTTACATTCATAAACTTGAGTGAGAGTAAAATACTTAAGGCCCCAACATCACTATCTTAATCATGTTCTTTCGCATCTCAACACTTTCTAGTAATAGAATTAATCTCTATTACTCGATGTAGGACACATGCATGTGGATGGCGAGTCTCAATTGCCCATACAACTTTTGTGAATTTAGCAAACCTTAACTTTTTCCTTTCCAATAGAGTAAACGGCAACACAATTAAAAGAAATACTAGGAATCTACACATGACATGATGGTTAACTATGAAGGGCAATAAGATCACGGGGTTACTAAAATTGAAACCTCCTAGATAACTAACAATCCTTATGAAATTTGTCACAATAGCACATTTGGAATATCATGAAAGGATCCATAAAAGCATTGTTTTATACAAGGCAACCAATCAAGGAAGTTCTCTAGCTATGCATCTCTATATGAATTGTGACTGCTGATTCCCATTAAATGCACTTGGAAAAAAGATCGGTTGGCAACCACTAAAAAAAAAAAAAAAAAAAAAAAAAACAATATTCAATAAACGATGTTTGACAATTAGAATCTGAATGCATCAAAGCTACCCCTTTGTTGAATTGAAGGCGGATCATGGGAATTCAATTAGAAAGTTCTCTCGGCCCCCAATGCGCCAACCCAATTTCACCAGATTCCCAATTTTGACTTTTGTGTATTTGAGATAATATATTTTCATAAAAAATAAAAATAAAGTGGCACTTTCAACACTCTGTAGGAATTGTTCATACATATTAGAGGTGATTTAGTCAAGAAATACAAAATGAAACAAGACAAATAAATAAACAAATTAAAAATATCGAATTTGTTAAAACTTCTAAATCATACCCAAATGTAAATGAGACACATGCTTTATCCATACATGAAGTGGCGATTCGGATGGTTGTTGTTTATGCTTTGTGGATCTGGATGTATTTTTCTATGAATGGTAGATGGAGTGGTGTGTGGTAATTAAGGTGTGCCTAGTTCTACATTTGTAATATTTTGTTCATGGGCTCGTTGTTTTCATGGTTATGTAGTTCTAAATTTATCAATGATTTCATATGTATCCGCTTCACTCATATGATAGCGGTAAGAGTTTTGATGTGTCTACAGTATATTGACTCTCTTTCTTTCTCAATACTAATTTGGGATGTGTCTCACCATTAATAATGCATGTAGGAGACCATTATGTGTGTGTGTGTCACGAGAGAGAGAGAGAAAGAGAGAGAGAGAGAGAGAGAGAGAGAGAGAGAGAGAGAGTGTGTGTCAAATGCGTGCGCATTGGTGAAGGCCCTTTGTTTTTTGATGCACTGCCACAGGAGTTACGTGTTTGAAATCCCATTTACATTTCTTCCTTCTTTTTCTTTTTTTTTCTTTTTTACAATTCAAACCCCTTCACAAACCAATTGACTCAGTTGAGTCCTTCTTAAAAATTCATGTCGAGTTGACTAAGTTGGAACCGAGTACATATCGATGAGTTTCATGATGACTCATTTCTGCGAAATCAACAACACTTTTCAAATTTTTTCGGTATCATACATAAGACATGAACTTAATACATTCATAACCAAATCTTGAAGCTCGGGACCATCTGTTGCATTCATAACCTAATCTCAAGAAGCAGAACATCTTGTTCTCATGTCAACAACAATTTTAGGCGAAAAAACACACAAAAACATTCCCGGTTTCCATGTAGCCCAAACACCATATGGTGCATTAACCAGGCACAAGAAGCCGATTCAACCATAGGTATGTAGTAAACCCTTTGGACTCTACGCTAGAATCACATGAAATTCTTTTTTTTTTTGCTAATAAATGAAATGCGAGATCATGGATGAAGACATTAAACAAGTCTAACATCCTTGAATGTCAAGACAATACTCATTAATATCAAAGGGCATCACATATCAATTGCATTGAGAAAAGCTCATTTTCTTAGAGATGTCGAGAATGTTTACTTGAACATCCCAAACTAGGTAATTATGACCCTTGTAGCACACAAGATTTGCATTCAACTTGGTGCTCCACAATCGATTGCTTGTGACGTTTATTTAAAGCATTAGATTAGGGACCCAATTGATGAAAAGAAAGTAAGATGACGGGAGAAGAAACATACTTGTTGAGTCAGAAGAAGAAAAGAAAGAATAAAGTCCCCAAGATGACTAAACGTAGTTGAATAAACAGGCTACATGACCACGAAACAATGTATAAGATCTTTTCCCATCCTCTTCTGAACCTAGCAATTGCTCGCTAGGAAGAGATTCATTTTCTCCTAGCACATTAACTGAAACCAACACCATTTAACACACATTACACAACCTCCTTAGTGGAACCATCTTGGCAAGATTAATACATACTGAGATAGACAAACATAAATGTAAAGAGGCTTGCTTGCCCCATAAACACTTAAAAACATGCCAACCGTGGGTGTGGGACATTAGAGCATGCATAATGCATGTCAAGCCTGCTGCACAAGCTCAATCGACATTATGTCATCACGAATGTGGATTTTGATTGCAATGGCTATACCAACATTTTCAAGGTTTCAACTTCCATTAAACCAACATGGATATAAATAAATAAATAATAAAATTTCAAAACTATAGAAGTTGCATTTTGTACCCACGACCATCGGTCAATGGCACGACATCGTTTAATGAAATCATAGCACTTTTGAAACCCACTTGTTGCTTTGACGTTCTATGGGCATCGACATCAAGCAAATTCATGCATGAAAATAGATCATGAAAAGTATTCTGTCACAAACTAAATTGTAACCTTTTGAACTTTTCCCATATTTTTGAAACATTTTAGTTAAATAATTAATCCCCGAGAAGAAAATGTGAAAATGAGAGTACACTCTACTCGTGAAAGAAGCATTGTTGAGCTAGAAACTTAAGCATCTAACAAAGTTTTAAAATCATTAACAATGTCTTGATATACAACCATGTAAATAATAAATCCGGCAGAGAGATAACTAACCTTTCTTGTGGCCCAAAACTCAGCTTCCGTCAACACGCCACCGATGACAAATTGCTTCCGTCGACACGCCACCGATGACAAATTGCTTGTGCAGTTTCTGCAATTCACTGTGAAGGGGTTTCTTTACCAAGATAGCAGAAAGAAAAATCCCTAGAAAAAATAGCCTCGCACAAATATTAAAGAGAAATATGCAACAGACAGGTATATTCCCCCACACACTAAATTTTGATAATGACTACCTCTTACCCTTAGAAATGTTGCAGGGAAAAAGAAGGTGAAAAATGGCATGAAACCAATCATGATAGTTTATAAGAATGTAACAGATAGGTATATTCTCCCACACACAAAATTATAAGAATGTTGTCTGCTAGTTTGACTTACTAAAAGTCAATCAAAGAGGACCTACTCAAACACATATAAAGCATGCTTTGATATATTATGGCCCATGACATTGAAATACAACAGAAAGAAGATGAAGAAAGAAATATATGTGTATATGTATATACTTTTCACCTTTTTCTATTTTTCTCTCAAAATGGTTGATTTCACTTCAATCTATCAAATATCACTCAAATCTTGTGTTTTGATCCAAAAATAAGGCTAGATCCAAGTATAAATTTAGTTTTTAAGCTTCTTACGGTTGATTGAAGAAACAACTACAAAAACTAAAGATGGAAATTTTGAAATGGCTCCTTTATGGTACATGTATGGAAGATACACATGTCGATGTCAATGTGGGGTGTATCGGCTGTATCAAGCGATATGGGCTGATTCGGCCCTTTTCTCTCTACACAACCCTCTATCACTTAATAGGGTGGCTTATGATATGGCGAAACCAATTTTCAAAAACACGAGCAACTTACCTATGAAAAGGAAAATGAAGTCAAGCAGTTGCATGTCAACATTTTAGAACATAAACACTAAAACCTTAAAACCTAGTCAGTTACATTTTAGAACCACCCCACCAATGTCTAAATCTAGTATGTGAACATAATGACAACCCCACCAATGTCTAAATCTAGTATGTGATAGATTTACAAGATTTTTTTTTTTTAATTACTATTTAGTATGAGGGGTTGAATACACAATCCTTCAAGTGAAAACAGGATCATATGAATATCAACAAGATATGATTGGATGTGGAGCAAACAGTTAAAAGGCATGTCCATCAAAAACCATATAGACATGGCTGCATGGGCTGTTAATCTCAAGAGAGGAGGCGAGAGCAGTCCATGATACAACCATTGTCAAAGGAAAGCAGCCCCAAGGCACTGTTCTAATAAAAACAATGAGGAGATGTAATACCACCAATCTCACCTTAAGATGCTTTGGAATGACGTACAATTCATCCTTTGCACTTTTTAAATCATTCTCAATTTGATCTGTAGCATCAATGCTCTTGCCTCTTTTCTTTGCCAATTCTCGTTCAACATACTTCAACCTATAAACAAGAATACATGTAAATATGGGAGTTGATACAAGTTGAAAGGAGTCAGTCGGTACAATTGAAGAAGTTAAAGGATTCAACACTCAACATTGGCAGTCACATATATGTTCAAGTAAAATAATCCACAAGAAGGTATGAAGAAAAAAATTGTTGAATCTTGCAAAGTTTTTTTTTTCCCTCTTGTTTTTCTTTCTGCTAACCAAAGAACATCAACCTATGTAAGTTTCGCTTTCTCACCAAGCCTTGTGTTCCTCCTCCCACTTTGATTGAATCCACTCGGACACGACCTTTAGTCTCATGAAAGGCTTGATTTCATCTCCTAAAAATCATAGGGAAAAAATGATTTTATTATGATCTGAAAAACCAAAAAGTCTCATGAAAGAGGAAAGCGAGAAAAAATTACAAAATGCCTGGCCCAACCCAAAGAACTACATTGGCAAGTGCAAGAGAAAACACTTTTAGAGGAACCACGGAGGAAAAATGTTGTAATATCGGCATCTAATATGCATATATCATGTATAATGAGAGAGATGTAGATCTGATTTTGTATGGTTTACTGATTATGTTTTTGATATGATTGTCGCTTTAACTTCACATACATCGCGGATGGTATAGCCCATGCTTTCGAGTAAGGGCAGGTTGCTACTTCATCAACCCATTCCAAAACTGCAAGATGAAGTTTAGGAATAAAAACAAATGGGAAAGAGCACAACAAGTGATTAATACAAGCATAATTTGAAGCAATAAAACCCAATCTAACTTGTGGTTCCATGTTGGGTTCACTAGTACCGATTACACTCTGTAATCAAATAGAAGCGATTTTCTTAGTGATGTATGCTATGAAAGCACAACCTTTTATGTTCAAGTATCCAAGACTCCGTGACTACAATTTGCCTACTCAATTATAGGGAAATGTAATAAGTATGTATGTGATGAACAAGAAGGATCATTTGAAAGATAATGCTAGAATGAGGTATTGGTGGTGAGCCAACATATGATACACCAAAAACCGATTGTCAAACCTTATAAGAACAGATTTCACATACTGACTAGAAAGATATTTAAATAGTAGAGTGGAAACACACTCCAAGCACAAAATGCTTGCTTCAGTCTTTGTTATTATAACTGAAATGTAAAGCCTCCAAACACAATTGTGGAGATTGTAATTTACAACAAAACACAATCAAATTGTGGAGTTGTTAGCTATTGCAAATTGTATTGTTTCGAGTGATATTATGCAAATAAGCCAATTCAAAAGATCTTAGATGATGTTATGGAAACATATCCTGCAGGGAATAAGGAGACCAAGTTGATGCTGATGCATTTTGCAGGCTTGCTATCATTTAGTTTTTATAGAGGACATGAATTCATATGGAAGGGATGCTTTTTATGTTGATGACATTGATGAATCTCCTCATCTTTGAAGAGGGCCAAACACTTCATTTAGACTCAACGGGCACATTTTAGCCTCTTCTACAAAAATCAAATAACTGCAGCAAGGTTAAACAACCTAGAATCAAGTGAAAATATTCCTCCAAAGAAAGAATGGCGATATAATTTTCTCTAAGGCAATAGATTTTATGGATGTGTGTGCATGTTCACATGTGAATCATGTGATATGTACATTCTTATTGGAGTATGTAGAGGTGTATTTTTATTGCATGATTTTTACTGAGGTTAAAATAGACTGATTATTTTTGTTAAACACCCTCCAATTTTAAGAAAATGCGAACACTAATCGAAAAATTATAAAAGCAGGGCACTAAAATCATCTCCACCATACAATCTCCAAAGAAGCTTCTTCCTAGAGCTGCGGAGTAATTCTTTTACTTTCAATGAGAAATCAAAAGATAGGATAGAAAGGAGTAAAAAAATTGAGGGAACATTAGAAATTCAAAGGCAACGATTCAAGCAAGTAGAGATGAACCACTAAAACTCATGGCTTGGAGTTGCATCTACTAATACATGCTTTCTGACAACGAGAATATCATAACCACAACATAGCTTGGATCGGCACTTTCCAATGACATCATTAAGACATTTATTAGTACCAATCTTTAAAGTGTCACGTAGCGGCCATATTTGAGAGTGTGTCGGCAAGGGAAAAACACCCGGAAACTAGCGAAGTGTCCGGGTAAAACTGTCCCATGAGACTACCTCCGATTATTTTATAACACACTCACACACACATTCATTCATTCATTCATACATACATAGATACATTGTATGCATGCATGTATATTCATAAGCATCCAGTCATCAAATCAAAGGTAGTAAAAGAACTAGAGCAACGGCGCTAGCCACACAACCTATCTAGTCCCTCCTTACAAGTGAAGGAATCTTCAAGGTATGAGTTGAGAACCTAGAAAATTTCTAGGATGGTTGAAGTTTGCAAAATAAGAGGAATGTTGGAACTGAGAGGTTATAGCCAAAACAATGGAAAAATTTCAGTGGTGGAACAAAAGCACCAACTTTGCTACATTGCTCAACATGTTTTCAAAATGGAAATGCATGCTTGGATGCTAGGATTCCACTTCCTTTGTTTTCATCACCATTACAGCCATTCACTTTGTAGCATTAGTTGTCAAGCTAGCATCTAGGCCATTCTCATCCAAGCAATGAGTTGGCACACATGGCTCCATGTGTACATGATCATCCATAATATCTGAGTGTATCCAGGTAAGAGACTTAGAAACCTTGTACAGACCATCTTTATCTTAAATACACAAATGTCAAATGTTAGAACACATAAATAATCAAAAAGGTAGTTACTTTATAAAGAAGATAAGTATCAAGAAACGAGGGTTGAGATGTTTCAGTTTACTTTGCTATGCTTGGAAGAAGTTACTCATTCAGTATACTCTCAAAAATCAAGGAAAAATTTTTAGAGAAAGGAACCTGTTTGGCCAGGCAGATCCCATGGTATTAGGAGTATCTATGTTTTGTTTGTTGCCCATCCAACCATACAAATATCATGGCTTCATACAAAAAGGGTCTTGGTTAAAGCATTTCTTCAAATGATTAGAGTGCGGATTTGTTATAATACACAGATAGATAATGAGTCCCACAATAAAATAAAACTCCTGCAGGCTGTTTTACAAACTAGAAAGCCAGTACAAAGCAATTGGCTCTGTGAATTTGAAAACCACCGATTCTGCAATCGGTAGGAAATGAGAAAAGATAAATGAAGAATCCTTGAAATCCAAGATAAGAGGCTCAAATTTCAATCTGAGAAATTGAGCATTATCAAGAGGAGGATGAAATGATGGAGAGGAAAGGAAGTACAACTGGATCTGAGCATATTATCAATGGAATCGGAATCCATGGTTGCACAGAGCGAAAGCCCTCGACAACTAGGGTTAGAAGAAGCGGGAAGAAATTGCGACCAGAAGGTATCGTTTTCAAGATTGTCACCTTCATCTACCGCCATTATTTGTGGCGATTTCATTTGTAATTCGGCCAGAGAGCTCTTGTGATGAAAACCTAGGCGGGAGAGAGAGAGAGAGAGAGAGAGAGAGGAGTTCCGGTGATCAAACCCTAGCGGAGAGGTGGTCCGTGATCAAACCTGGAGAGAGAGAGAGAGAGAGAGAGAGAGAGAGAGAGAGAGAGAGAGAGAGAGAGAGAGAGCGTCGGGGGCGGTGAGAGGGAGAGAGTCGGGAGAGGGGAGAAAGACACGGCTAAGGCTTTAGGTACGATATTTATACCCGATTGTTAATCGACGCCCATTTTAATTAGCGCCGATAAATTAGCGGCATAAATCGTCGTCTAATCCAATTTTTGTTGTAGTGAGCTAGCCCACCCGAACGAAAGTACTTCATTTTTAGTTTTAAAAAATAAAAGTTTTTTTTAAAAAAAAGGTAGGCCACGTAGTGCACTATTCACATCAAAGGTGGGCCACATTAAAGTGTGGCCCAATATGATGGACCATTCACATTAAGTGGGCGCCACTCGATGGATAGTTCACATCAAAGGTGGGCCCACATGATGGATAATTGACATCAAAGGTGGGCCCACATGATGAACAACACATATTGAAGGTGGGACCCATATAATGAATGGTCCACATCAAGGTGGGCCCACATAAAGGATAACGTAGGCCTCACACGATGGATGACCCACATTAAAGTGTGGCCCTCGTGATACACAATCCACATCCAAGGTTTTGCATGATAGACGTCTCATATCCAAAGAGGCCCAACATATGGATGATTCACAAAGAAGGTGCACAATGGATGGTGGGCCCCACATGATAGACATCCTGCATCAAGGTGGGCTGCAAAAAATGGACTTTCCACATCAAAGGTTAGCCCCCAAAGATGAATCGTCCACATCCTAGTTGGGCCTTGCATGATGGATGACCCACTTTGAAGGTTTTGGCCCACACGATAGATGGCCCACATCAAAAGTGGGTTGCATATGATGGACAATCCACATCCAATGTCCCACATAATGGATGGTACAAATGTACTTAAAACATAAATATCGTAGCCATTCATTCTTTTGCCATTTGGGGCATATTCTATCTATGGTGAGATTGACCGAAATAATCAATTTGAATTGCTCTTATAACAGAGGAGTTGTAATTTTTTAAAATGACATAGCTACCCTTAAAACAGTTCTTGTTTGAACATTTAGTAAAACATGTTTATTTTAAATAAGAGCTTTTTTTATTATGAAAAGAAAAATGATTTTACTAGCTACAACTACATAAAAAACGAGTTTATTAGTTTGATTTTTCTTATTAGTTTAGAGTAAAGAAGCCAAGCGAGCCCTCAATAAGTTAGATTTGGCAAATAATGTGAACCGGTGAAAATCATTGAAAATATCATATTTTAGTCACAAGTGTGAAAATAATTTTTATCAAACAATCCTAATGGAAACTAATGTAAAATTTAAATTGAATTATGGTGGTATTATGTGGTGTACCCTATTTCTAATTGTTCTTGAAAAACCCAATTGGAAAAGACACTTAATATAGAGAGGGAAATATATAACATACTAAAGATCTTCAAGGATACTTGGAGTGCATTTTATAGAATTGCAATTGACAATATGACAAGACATGGAGCAGTTAAAAGGAATTCATTAGTAAACTAAGTGGCCGAAAGACATCTAGAGGTCGACCGAGAGAGAAACCAAAACAAAACCTTGGTCTACAAAGAGAAGTAAGCGGTTGATAGCCGTATGGAAGCGGAAAGAGCAACTGATAGGCATCCGAAAGTAAGCCAAGTGGCCGAAGGAAGCTTGAAAATAGATTGCAACCGAGAAACTTGGTCAAGCAGTTAAAACAAAAAGATGTGGAGAGTGGTCGAGTGTAGCGTGAGTGAGCGACCGACAAAAGAGATGTGGCCAATGTGTGACTGTTGATCGATTAGCGGCTAAAAGCAGAGCTTAGTTGAGAGAAAAGGAACATACAAGAAGAAGAAATGTAATAGAAAGAAGGATCTCAAAAGAGGCTTTTTGACTACTATAACAGTTTCAATAATTGAAGAAGGATATGGAAGAATGAATTGCAATAAAAATCTATAGAATGAACTACAACAAAAATCTATAAATAACAGAGGAATGTAACAGAAGAACCTACACCCAATCAACAATCTCAAACCAATCCAACAAACAAATCTATCTTTTATCTTAGCTTATCGTAAGAGTAGCAGTAATTCATAACTATAATCTTTAGTTGTAATTCAAGTCTAGGCTCATACGCTAAATTTGTTCTTTATCCAATATTAAATAGTTCTTTCAAGAGACACATTATTGCAGTTGCTCTTAGTGATCGATTGTGATTAATTTTTTCCTTTTGCTTGATTTGCACTGGTATTATGAAAGCTCTTTCGTATGCAAGGCATAAAGTAACCCATCTTCGGAGGAAGAACCAACCCTCTGATTATTGCCTGATCGACATAAACTTTTCCAAGTGGACGAGTAAGCAACCGATCTTCTTAGAATTTGGTCATATACATTCATATTGGACATATCTACTTATTTTAACACTTGGGGTCAACGTTAAACAAATTTGGATTGAGCCATAACATCGATTCTGACACGCACGCATAATTAAAAACAAACCAAGCAACCAACATTTTTTAAAACACCGGGTGGGACACACAACTACCAGACTATCATAAACATTTTATTGTGCACCGGTTGTGTAAAAATCTAACATTTTTTTACATGCCCAGTAGGATTAACAACTATCAGGTTGTGTCATAAACATTTCACTGTGCACCGATTGTGCAAAAAGTCAACATTTTTTGGCACGCCTGGTGGGACTAACAACTACCAGGTTGTCATCAATATTTTGTTGTGCAATAATCATATAAAAAGCCAACATTTTTTGGCACACCTGGTGGGATTATAACATGAGCTATTATGAATATTCATATAAGTATGTTATTCAGCATATCGATGATCATTCACGAGTTCATGATGAAACTTTAGGGGGATAGATGCCCAATAATGCTGAAAACATGAATCGAAATGATGGATCTCTTTGTTAAAAGAACACCCATCGCGCCAAGACCACAACTGACATGATAGGTACCTATTCCACAATGGAGTATACCTCTTTTAGTACAGGAAGTGCGGAATCTTTTACCACCTGCTGAATTTAGCTGACCGGAAGGGGATGTCAGGAGTGTTGTTCCTGAAAAATGAAACCATAGTATACTTGTGGGGAAGTCCTTCCTTGGGAATCCGCCGTATCATGGAAGACAAAACCAGGAAGGCCTTGAACCACCTCCAATGTCCAAATCTCATTATTTGAATCGTGATCAAATTATTCAAATGGTTTAGGACGTAGTAGGTCATGTTTTCGGTTGTATTACTACATCGGTTAACTATAAGTTTTATTTAGAATGGATAGGCCGAATTTTCCATTTTCAGACCAAGACGGTCGAATTCGACCAAGATGGAAGAAGTTGCCATTTTTCGAGCAGGACGACCGAATTTGACCAAGGTGATTGAATTTGTTATTTTTCGAACAAGACGGCTGAATTCGACCAAGATGGTCAAATTTGCCATTTTTTTACTAAGATGGCCGAGTTCGGCCAAGGTTGCCGAATTTGCCAATTTCTTGGATAAAGACGACTGAATTCGAATTAGACGGTCAAATTTTCCGTTTCTCGACCAAGACGGCTGAATTTACAGTTCTTTTACCAAGGTGACCGAATTTATTATTTTTCGACCAAGATGGCCGAATTCGACCAACATGGCCGAATTTGTTATGTTTAGAATAAGACAACCATATTTGTTATTTTTTTTACTAAGACAGTTAAATTTGATCAAGATATTTAAATTTACCATTATTTTTTTTTAATCAAGATGGTTGAATTTGTCATTTTTTAACTAAGACGGCCGAATTTGATCAAAATAGTCAAATTTACTTCTTTTTTAAAAAAAAATAATAAAAAAATACAATGATAGCTAAATTTACTATTTTTTTGACCTAGGTAACTGAGTTTGGCTAAATTAACTCAATTTAATGTTTTTGGATCAAAATGGCTGCGCTCGACTAGCACGCCCAAAATTAATGTTTTTATCACGACAATGGGTCATATTTATTGCACAAAACAACAAATTAACATCTCATTTATTAGACTGTTGTGATACTGTTCTTCAAAGATTGGAGGTGGGTGCCACCGTAGCTTATGGTGGTTCCAGGTTGCTATGCGTTCCGATTATGCATGAGCAACATACATTAATGCCAATCTCAACCGTCCAACTAGTGGGCCCCGTTGTTTTCCAAGTACAGCTAGAAAATCTTGCTGATTGGACTACCACCCGTTGAATCTGTAACGTGAACTAATTTATTTGCATCCATTAAGTGGAAAAATTATGAGATGAATGTGATTCTTAGGCTCACCTTTCCAGAGGATTGTTATTCCCAGAAACCCCATCTTGAAACTCTAAAAGCTAAAGAACCCAACGTACATGCACCAACATGGTACTTTCTGACTTCGGATTTGGATGTTCATCAGAGAGTTCCCTTACCACATGTGCCACAGCATGCATATGATTCAAGCTGGCACACTCATCTGGTGAGTGACAATGCATATTGAATGTAGACCGTTTGTTTTTGAGCCATCCATGATTCAGGGCCCCTTGGCTCGCCTCACCACTCAGCTCCTAGAAGATTACATAGTGAGCGGGGTGGGTCGATGAGTCTAGATGGCTGGTGAAGTCGATCACTTCAATCTTGTCTTCTGGCAATAGCTTGATTGCTCTTTTTACTTCTAGCTGCAAGTCTTTCTCCACAAAGTATAGGAGGTGAAAGACTCCGTCTCCAATTTTCTTGGAATACATGGAACCAATTCCTTATGCCTTCAATCTCTCCACCTCGGTTCTTCCATCGAGCCCAATTTCCTTAGGCATCTAACCATTATACATCATGTAGGCCCACCTTTTAACACCCGTATCCATACATGATCAGGACTTTCCATAATCAATTGCTAATCCCTCTTAAAACTACCTTTGATCAGATGATTCTACCAATTCTATCAATGACCAGGCAAATAAACTTCAATTATAATAGAAAAGTTCTGATGATTGTTCTAGACCATCCATCATAGTAGGCCAAACTTTTATTGATTACCAATCCTTTTTTTAAAAACCAAGTATAAAAGACTTTATTCAATCAAATGCAGTGCTGAAATAGCTCTTAATGACAATATATGTAACACAGCAGTGTTCGAAGCACCCATTCAGTGGGGCGTCTTGAACTGGCTTGCTGCAGCCCCAAGTGCAAGGTAAAGATCTACAATCTTGCGGAATGTTCCTTTGCAGACCACACGAAGCTCAATGGCTCCGACCGCGCTGACCCTCTGCGAACTATCATACCCCGCATCGATGAAATATCTGAGCAACTGCAGCATTCGTTCAGGGCCTCTTGGCTCGCCTTGCCACTCAGCTCCCAGAAGATTACCTGGTGACAGGAGTCGGTCAATGAGCCTACATGGCTGGTGAAGTGGATCACTTCAACCTTATCTTCTAGCAATAGCTTGGAGAGCTTGGTTGCTGCTTCTACTGCTAACTGCAAGTCTTTCTCCAGTATGTATAGGTGATAAAAGTCTCCATCTCTAATTCTTCTTTGAATTATATGGATCCAAATCCTTATGATTAGTCAATACTACGCATGCCTTAAAGCTCTTCCATTGAGGCCCAATTTCTGCAAGTATTCTGGTTCACCGTTTTATTCAAGAGTCTTCGAAGAGTCTCCAGCTTAACTTTCCCTGCATCTTTTGTTGTTGCTTCAAATTCATCTATCACACTCCCTCCATCTTCTCCAACATCCTTAAATCCTACCCAGCACCGGAGGATTTTCAAGAGAGTGTAAAAAAATACCGAGTTGAATCAAAGTTGAAGGATTTTCAATTTCTTCCAAGAGGATGTGAAAATGAGATTTTGCATTCTGCAAGATTACTGAGTTAAAAAACAATCTAATTAAATAAACATAATTACAATCAAATTACAGTTTAATGCTAAGATCTGAACCATTGGATCAACCAGTCAGTAGAAAATTGAACTAATAAGAGAAAACCCCAATAAAACCCATGCATGATTTCTATCAAAATTGCAAGATGAATTCGACAAAATTGTCATTGAATCAACCACTACAATGAAATTACAAAAATAGAGGAAGAAGAGATCCCTCTCTGTTCATGCAAGGGATTGGTTTTCAAAAACTTTCATACCTTTTTTTCCAATGGTCGTCTGCACTGTAGCAAACGGGTAGCTACTCGATGTGGCAGATTTAATGGATATAGTGGTTGAGTCCACTCATTGTAGTGGCAATAATGGAGGAAACCGATGGCCCAGTGATGATTTTGTAGTGATCAGTTGTTGTGGCGGGTTTCTTCAAAACCTTCTTTCCCCTTTCCTCCTCTTCCTCCTTTTTTAAATTTATTTTTATAGTTGCCAGCGGGAATTGGAAGCGGATATGGTGATGGTCGGTAGCAATAATTAGAAGCATATATGGTGCGGTGCCTATCTGATCTTGAAGGTAACAGAATGCATGGTGGAAGATGTTCAGTGACGATTTGCGGGCCGGCTTGGTGAAGGAAAGAAGGGTTGAGGCAGTTTTCCAGCATCAGTGAGGAAAGGGGGATTGAGGAGATGCTCTGGCGTCAGTGAAGAACAGCAGTGGTGCTTTGGCGATCCGATTGGTCTATGAGATTTCATTCAACTACTGGCTGTAGCCCGAAGCAAACTGAAATCTCATCACTTTCACATCCTATTTGAAGAACTTGATAATCCTTTGAGTACTTCAATTCAAGTCAGTGTTTTTTCTTCACTCTCTCTAGAAAATCCTCCGGAACTGGGATTTGAGGATCTTGGAGAATATGGAGGGATTTTCTGTGATAGATGAATTTGAAGCAACAACAAAGGACGCAGGAAAAGTTCAAATGGAGACTCTTCAGAAGATTCTCGAAGAAAACGGTGAAGCAGAATACTTGCAGAAACTAGGCCTTAATGGAAGAGCCTCAAGGCGTGCGTAGCATTGGCTACTCATAAGGATTTGGATCCATATATTCAAAGAAGAATTGCAGGTGGAGACTTTTGTCTCCTATACTTATTGGAGAACGATTTCCAGTTAGCAGTAGAAGCAGCAGCCACACTATTGGGAGAAGAGAAGGTTGAAGTGATTGACTTCACCAGCCATGTAGACTCATCGACAGACTCCGGTCACCATGTAATCTTCTGGGAGCTGAGTGGCGAGGCGAGCCTGTTGGAAGTCTAAACCAAACCGTCCGATTCTCGAGGACAGTAATTGTCGGAGGAAGCTTCCAGCAACCTGTTGCTTTCCTCCCTGCGCCTGATCGGTTCCTGATGCAAGATATTTTAATATTTTAGTAAATACCATGCCCCTATGGTTTAATTTAAAAGGGCATTTGTGTCTTTTTACATTGGTTGGAGAAGTCTATGTAAGGGAGTTCTTAGAGTCCGTTTGTAACCACGTCAGAGAGCTTGTAAGCAATAGTAAAAACGTAACAAAGTTTCTTCTTCTTTTACGTGTCCAGTGAATTAGATTCTTAGGCTTTCTAAAGCCAATTAAAGTTCTGGCTAATACAGCCATCAAACTGGTATCAGAGCTCTGTTCTAATATCCAACTGTTCCATAACCTCCTGAAGCTGCCTAAAGCTGGTTTCTTTGAGTGAGATTTCATCAGATAATACAGAGCCTAAGCAGGAGCTTTTCTGTACAGTTGAAGAATCTATTTCTACTGCTGGAAGTCCTGTACCTGCCTCTTTCACTTCACCTTCAACTTCGTTGTGAATTTGGTGCAGTTGCGTCTATCCTCGAGCCTGACCAGAGAATGCAGTTTGACACAAAAAATGCTCGCGTTGGTGCTCGTTAGCTAATGAAGCTCGTATTTGCTTCCGCCGACATAGCTTTTTCATCTTTTCCTCTGGATTCATAGCTGGACAAAAATCAGATTTCAGCAATTTTGTTTTTTTCAGCCAATCAAATCTGTTAAAATAAAAAATTCATATTTCAGCAGTTTTTTCAGCCGAATCTGTTTTTTTTTTTTTAATCTGTTAAAAAAAAATCTATTTTTTTATCTGTTTTTTTTTTTTTTAATAAAATAAAATCATCTATCCTTCTCTCTCTTCATTAAAAAATAAAATAATAAATAAAAAAAAAATCAGTCATTCCTTCCTTAAAAAATAGAAAAGATGGCCAACACAATCCAGCCGCAGGTTCCTAAGTTGTCAAAGGACAACTATGAAAAGTGGTGCATCCAAATGAAGGCGTTATTCGGATTGCAAGAACTATAGGAGATTGTCACCAATGGGTATGTAGAACCCACTATAGAGGAAGAAGCCACCTTCACAAACGAAGAAAAGATCACCCTCAAAAATCAAAGGAAGAAAGATAAACAAGGCTTTGTTCCTCCTCTATCAAGGGTTGGATGAATCAACCTTTGAAAAGATTACCAAAGCAACATCAAGCAAGCAAGCTTGGGATACTCTTGGCACCATCTTCAAGAGTGTTGATCAAGTGAAGCGGGTTCACCTTCAAACACTAAGAGCCGAGTTCGAATCGGCACACATGAAGGAAGGTGAAAGTATCTCTGACTACTTCTCACATATAATTGTTATTATTAACAATTTAAAAAGAAATTGTGAAAAAGTTGAAGACATATGTGCCATTGAAAAGGCACTGCGATATCTCACAACCAAGTTTGAGTACATGGTTGTGGCAATCGAAGAATCAAAGGACTTGGAAAAACTGTTCATTGAAGAACTGATGGGATCGTTCCAAGTGCATGAGCAACGAATGCAAAAGAATGCTAGTTCAGCGATTAAACATGCCTTAGAGTCTAAGTTGACTCTAAAAGAACAAAAGAATGGCCATACACAACGAGGCGGTCATGGCACTAGCAATCGTGTAAGAGGTAGAGGGCGTGGATATCATCCAAGCCATCAACAAAATCAGCAAAAGTTTACCAGTTTTCGTGGAAGAGGAAATGGTAGAGGCCGGTTCATACGTGGTCGTGGAAACACAAAGAAGATTTAATGCCCAATTGCAAGAAATTCGGCCATTATGCCTCTGAGTGTTGGAGCAAAGTGGATCAAGATGAACGATCCAACTATGCTGAAGCATCACACTATGAACAAGAAGACTCCACACTCCTCGCACAAGAAAAGGTGTGTGAACGGCCAGATGTGCGGTATCTCGACACGGGCGCAAGCAACCACATGAGTGGTAACAAAGAACTGTTCGTAGAACTCATAGAAGGAGTTCGTGGCGACATGAGTTTTGGCGACTCATCAAAGGTACCCATGATAGGCAAAGGTAAAATTAAAATCCATCAGAAGAATGGTGAGCCAAATTACATCTCTAATGTGTATTACATACCAAACATGAAAAATAACATCCTCAATATTGGCCAACTCCTTGAGAAGGGGTATGTCATACACATGAGAACTATTCTCTCTCTATAAGAGATGCTCACAGGAGACTTGTGGTCCAAGTCCAAATGGCGAAGAATCGCATGTTTCCGTTCCATATTAACACAAAGGCTGAGAAGTGTTTCTATGGACTCGTGAAGAATGATTCATGGAGATGACATCTTCGCTTTGGGCATCTCCATTTCAATGGCCTTAAACTCTTATCCTTATTAAGCATGGTGCGTGGCTTGCCAGCTATTGAAGCTCCAGAACATGTGTGTGAAGCGTGTGCACTCGGCAAGCAACAAAGGAACTCCTTTCCAGTGGAGCGTCTAGAAGAGCAAAGGAACCACTTCAGTTGGTTCACACTAATATTTGCGGATCACTTGAAACACCCTCTCTTAGAGGTAATAAATACTTTATTACCTTTATTGATGATTTCAGCAGAAAACTTTAGGTGTATTCATAGTGTTTGGGTAACATAGGTTGTGGCAATTCATGTGCAGTTTTTGTATTCTTCACTTACAATGTATAAGGTATGAAAATCATGAACGAAAATAGTAACATTTGTTTTCACATAGGGTTCAAGCTGAAATGTGTATTTCTTTTTTATTTTTTCCTTTAAGTCACAACTTCCATTTACAACCTTATTATGGGAAAGCTCTACTACGATCACTATGGTACCATGCAAATTAAAGGAAATTCTGAATATTCATGTAAGCTAAAATTCAAGGAGCAGTTAATCATAGACCGAAATCCTCACCAGGTGATTAATTCACTATGGTACCATATGCGAGTGCACACAGACTCACTAAGATTTGTATTTTTAGCATTATTGTAATTGTAACTGATTGAATGAATGATTATGCAGGTGGTAATTGAATGAATGAATGATTATAAAAATTTTTTTAAATGTAGGCAATAGCTACTGTAATCTGACAACCCTATTGTTACGGATCTACCACTACTTTTAGCTACAAATACTATCCGTAGCTGTAGGTACTTTGGCTACAGATACAGTTGCTACGGATTATATTTGTAGCTATTATTATCTATGGCTACGGATTAAATCCGTAGCCATAGGTTTCAGACCTATTCACAACAACGAATGTGCTACGGACGAAAACCATAGCCATATCTCTATGGCTACGGATTTAATTCGTAGCCTTTGCCCAGTTTTCTGGTAGTGGATATGCAATGGCAACTTATAAACTCGTCGAAAATAAGATTTATTTAGCGACGATGTATCTAGTCATCGCAAATAATTATTATTTGCAACAACATTGGCGATAAACAACACTCGCCGCAAAAAATTTTTGTGACAAATGTGGGTTTGTTAGCAACGACGAGGACTCGTCGCAACACGTCTTTATTCGCGACAAGTCTTATATTTAGCGACATTTTACGATATGCAATGGCGACGTGTCAACTTGTCGCCAATAAGTTTTATTTAGCGATGATGTATTAAGTCGTTGCAAATAGTTATTATTTGCAACAAAATTGGCGACAAGCAACACTCGCCGTAAAAAAAATTTTGTGACAAATTTGAGTTTATTAGCGACGACGAGGACTCGTCACAACACGTCTTTATTCACGACGAATCTCATATTTAGCGACGTTTTACGATATGCAATGGCGACGTGTCAACTCGTCGCTAATTAATAATATTTTGCGACAAGTTATTAGTTCGTCGCAAATAGTTGAGTTATTGGCGACGAGTTGCCGTTTTCGTCACTAAATAGAATTAGTGACGTCATATCTGCATCAAACGTGGCGACGAGCACAGTCGTCGCTAAAAATTTTTAGCGATGACGAGGACTCATTGCAATATGTCTTTATTCGCGACAAGTCTCATATTTAGCGACGTTTTACGATATGTAATGGCGACGTGTCAACTCGTTGCTAATTAACTATATTTTGTGACAAGTTATTAGGTCGTCGCAAGTAGTTGAGTTATTGGCGACGAGTTGCCATTTTCATCGCTAAATAGAATTAGTGACGCCGTATCTGCATCAAACGTGGTGACGAGCACAGTTGTCGCTAAAAGTTTTTAGCGACGAGTTTGGAGTTTTTAGTGACGAGTTGACTTGTCGCAAAAAGACTGAATTGTTGTAGTATGAAGAGGTCAATCTTTTCTGCCTGTATGCAGATCATGAGCCTCTGACATTTTAGGAGGGCATAAAAGAAGAATGTTGGAGAATCAGTATGATCTCTCATTAACTTTATTAACATTACATCTACTTCCCAGAATTAATAACCTTAATTAGAAAGTACATCTTCTTGGTGAGGAATAAATGCTAAATCAGGTCAATGAAAGAATGCTAAATCAATCCAGTGGGCTGAGGAATAAATGATATGTGGTCTCTTCTACAACACAACTTACTCACTATCGACACATTGAAACAAATTTTGTGATAAAGACTTGCACTAGAATGACATGCTTTTTGTTTTTTGGATGATAGATTATGAAATATGATAAGGTCACATAGAAGTGAATGAAGGGGAAAATATAAATATTACCTTGATGACGTCAAGCAGTTTTAAGCAGTAGGCAATATCAATCCTCACTATTTATGTGGTGTAGTCTTCTTGAGCATTTGATATGCCTCATTTTGGGGGTAATAACCTAAAATGGATGAATGACAAGGATAAAACACGTATATCATGTCCTCAGATCTCTAGATCAACCTGACAGCCCGAGTCCGGTGCATGCCGATCAACCGTGAGTTTTCTTTTTCTTTTTTACCTCCTTTTCTTTCTTGTTGCTTTTGTTGATTGCGGCATATGTTAGAAATCCTTATCTTATTTGATTTGATTTATCATGCTTGTCTCTCTTTTTTTTTTTAGTGGTATAATGATTGTTTAGTAGTAAAAGGATTCGGGTAGCTAACCCCAATTAGTTGGGAGATGGCTTAGATGGTGATGGTTATGATGCTGAAGCTTTTGATTAGGAGCTGAGGCTATTTTAATTTGTATTGGATGAATTCAGACATGAATTATCTGAATTTGATTCAATTTGGATTGTTTTCTTTGTATTATGTTTCCCCTTTGCTTTCTAATCTCGTTATTATTTCTATTTGAAAGTGTTCAGATGACTCCAACAATCATTCTCCATTCATTGATAAAGCTCTGTTTTCTTGTTAAAAATTTGTTTTGAAAGGTTTTCTTGTTAAATTTATGACCATCAATTTTGCCCTTAATTGATTACATCCAATTGTTCTTTTTAAATTCAATTATCTGAATTTGATTTGATTTATATCTTTCATTATCTGTATAGGCAGTTATTGCTTTTCAGTTGATATTTATGTGATTGTCTTTTCACTGTCCCTCTTTCCTTCATTTTCTATTAAGGCCATGTTTGGTTACTAGGATTCCATGCCAAACAATGGAAAAGGAAAAGGGTTTTCCTTTGATGTGATAATTTTTGTTGTTTGGATAAGTATAGAAAAGGAGGACTCCACTAAACAATCATTATACTTTTCCATAAGTTCTTGGCACAAGAAGTTAGGTGATATTTGTGAGAGGCATATGATATTTCCACTTCTATATTCAAATAAGAACTCCAAAAATGGAATCCATGTTTCAATAGTACTTAGGAAATCATTGTTAGATATGTTTTGTTATTTCTTTTCCTTGCACTCCACATTTCCAAACATGACCTAAAAAGTGCAGATAGTTATGACGGCTAATTCCCATTTGCTTAAAGCTCTATAAATTTATTTTATCCTTTTTTTAAAAGGTAAATTCATTTTTTCTTATTCCTTATATTATTTCCCAGTTATATTTGTGTTGGTTTCAGAGTACAGGTAGCGATAAAAATTGTTGGTCGATTGTGGCTTATGGACAAAGGTATGAGTAACCAACAATACGAATATGGGAGGCCTTCCCTAGGTATCCAGATGTTTTTAGATATATTTATGTTGTTTTTAAATGTATTAGCTCGAAATTGATGGAGCAATCAGGATGTGTATCGGAGCTATCCGGATGTTGAGCAGGGGTCCCTGGAAGGTGGAAACCGCTGTTATGACCATGATGAAGCTGTCCATTTTCTATGGACAACATTGGAGTGACCTGGATATTTATACAGGCCGTGTTTATGTATTTGCTCAAAATTGATGGAGCAGACTCGGATGTGTGTCGGAGCTATCCGGATGTTGAGCAGGGCTCCCTGGAAGGTGGGAACCGCTGTTATGACCATGATGAAGCTGTCCATTTTCTATGGATAGCATTGGAGTGACCCGGCCATTTGGACAGACCGTATTTATGTATTTGCTCGAAATTGATGGAGCAAACCCGGATGTGCGTCGGAGCTATCCGGATGTTGAGCGGGGGTCCCTGCAAGGTGGGAACCGCTGTTATGAGCATGATGAAGCTGTTCATTTCCTATGGACAGCATTGGAGTGACCTAGCCATTTGGACAAGTTGTGTTTATGTATATATTTGCAAGGACCACACCCTTAACCTATAACCTAAACCTAAACCTTAACCTATAACGTATAACCTATAACCTATAACATATAACCTATAACCTATAACATAAACTCAATTCCCTAAACCTTAACCTATAACCTAACCTAAACCTAAACCTAAAACCTAAACCTAAATCTAAAACCTAAATATATTCTCAAATCCTTAAACCTAAACCTAAACTTGAAAAACCCAAACCTAAACCCATCCAACCCGAACCCTATTTCTTAAACCTAAACCTTAACATATTCTCAATTCCATAAAGCTATAACTTATAACCTAAACCTAAACCTTAACCTAAACCTAGACCTAAACCTTAACCTAAACCAAAACCTATGACTTAAACCTTAACCTATAACCTATAACCTAAACTTGTAACCTATAACCTAACGTTAACCTTAACCTAACCTAAAACCTTAACCTTAACCTAAACCAAAACCTAACCTAAACCTAACCTATAACCTAACCTTAACCTTAACCTAAACCTAAAACATTAACCTATAACCTAAACCTAAACCTAAAACCTAAATATATTCTCAAATCCCTAAACCTAAACCTACACCTAATCCTAATCTCAACTCCCTAATCTAAACCTAAACCTAAACTTGAAAACCCAAACTAAACCCGATCCCAAACCTGAATTTGAATCCCTAAACCATTAGCCTAAACCTAAACCTAAACCTATTCTCAAATCCCTAAACCTATAACCTAAACCTAAACCTTTAACCTATAACCTAAACCCAAACCAAAACCTAAACCTAAACTTAAACCTTAACCTATAACCTATAACCTTTTAAAAATAAATAAATAAAATAAAAATAAATTTAAACCATTTCAAGCATATATATTTTTTTTAAAAGAAAGTTTTTTTTTTTTTCAAAAATGGATGATTTGTACAGCTCTTCAAGCATGGCCCGAAACAAAAACCTTTAAGCCACACCTATCGTGTAAATTAAGGACTACAACCCAACAGCCCTGCCTGTGCTGGACTGGAAACCTCTCCCCACTCAGACGAAAAATTACGCAGCACAAAGACCACCAACAATAACCAACCCCCCTAACAAAACCAGCTGAAACTAAGAGGGAGAAAATCTGACAGAGCCAAGGCTAACTTTGTCCAGAAAAAGGAGGCCACGCACCTGAGTAGGGAGATCCCTGGCATCTTCAAACACCCTACTGACCTGCTTCTGACTGCCTTCCCTTGCCATGCCATCGGTCGAACCATTCCCTTCTCTGGGGATCGAAGCAAACACAATGGATCCTCTTTCCACTAGGCTCTTAATTCTTATAATCCACCGACGCCATCGCCAAGGAACTACAGACATGGAGGAGATGAGAGTGACCGCCACCTTAGAATCTGATTCTACAACAATATTTCTCAGACCACGCTCCAAGCAAATGACAAGACCATCATAAATTGCTCGAACTTCCACCTTGTTATTTGTACCCACCCCGTAGCCTGTCGTGAAGGCAAACAACATCTTTCCATCCTCATTTCTGCAAACACCTCCACCCCTAGAACGACCATGATTCCCACACGCCGATCCATCAACATTCAATTTCAAACTAGGGAAACACGGGGGGGGGGGGGGGGAAGAATGGTCGCTAAGCTGGCTCCATAGAACCTCTGCTTAAAATCAACATTACCATCAAGCACAAGAGACACCCACCACCTGATACGAGCGATTGTGATGTTCTCCTTCATAGGAAGGTCATTGAATCTAGCTCCATTTCTGCTCGACCAGAGCTCCCACAAAATCAGAATCAGAATGACACACCTAACCAAAGCAGACGCGGCCCCAGGCACAGCAACTCCCTTCCATTGGCGAAGCCTGTCCTCAACATTGAGGTGAGAATAGAACGTGATACTGCATTGAATCGAGAAATAGCGCCAGATATTGGAAGCCAACTGGCCAAGTAAGAAAAGATGAGGGATGGATTCCTCCTGCAGGCTAAAAGAGGGCCAATCCTGCAGCATGAACAACTAAAAGCGAGGTGGACACCTTTAATTTGAACCCGACTGTCCACTGGGAGAGCGCCTTGAAGAATTTGTCAAACGAGCAGCAACATTTTTGGGGGCATTTTTGGATGCCAAATCCAATCGTACCACCAGCGACCTTGTCTCGATTCCCTACCTAAAAGGAAAGCTGATTTAGAAGAGAACTTGCTTGATGCTTCGAGGGGACAGAAGCAAGAGGGGGAGTCCGCAGAAGTTGCAAAACCTGAGCTGAAAATAAAATTGAGGTCATCTCTCAATTCCCTATTACCTAAAACCTTAACCTATTCTCAATTCCCTAAACCTTAACCTATAATCTACACTTATAAACTTAAACCTATAACCTAAACCTATAACCTAAACCTAAATGTATTCTCAAATCCCCACTACGTGAAAAATGGAAAAAAAAAAAAAAAAAAAAAAAAGGACAGATTTCGAGACGGTTCTGGAACGTCTCTAAAATCGCTTGGTTTAAAGACGCTTTAGAGACGATCGTAAACCGTTTCAAATATTTTAGACAGCCCCTGACCGTCCTTAATATTGTCTTAAAAATTTGAACATCCAAAAATCATTTAAGACAGTCGTTGACCGTCTTATATCCGGTCATCTGAGACGGTCATTGGCCGTCCGCATTAGAGACGGTCCAGGACCGTCTTATGCGCGGTCATCTGAGACGGTCATTGGCCGTCTGCATTAGAGACGGTCATTGGCCGTCTTTTACCTATAATCTGAGACGGTCATTGGCCGTCTCCATTAGAAACGGTCATTAGCCGTCTGCATTAAAAACCGTCATCTTATAGCTTTGTCAAAAACCATCTTTATTAGAGACGGACCCAAACCGTCTCTATTGAAGACTATCCCAAACCGTCTCTATTAGAGACGGTCCTAAACCGTCTCTATTAGAGACTGTCAAAGACCATCTCTATTAGAGACGGTCATTAGCCGTCTTATTTCCCTGTGAAAGACCGTCTCTAGTAGAGACTGTCAAAGACTGTCAATCACCATCTACATTAATGCTCAAGTCCTTCCCACTCAAAAAATTATGAATTTCGAAAAAAAAAAAAAAAAGTTAAGAAGCTTAGAAAAAATAATTAACAATGTTTTTTTAAAAAAAAAAACTGTGATCTTAAAAATCTAAATTTTGAAAAAAAAAATTAAGAACTTTGAATAATGTTGATAACTTTTGAAAAAAAAAAAAAAAAAAAGATTTCGATAAAAAAATGATATTTTGAAAAGAAAATATTAAAAATTAAACAAAATTGTGAAAAGATTGACAAATTGTAAAAAAAAATATATTTTTTTAAAAAGAAAACTAGATTTTGTATTTTGACAAAAAAAATTAAAAAGTTATATAACAAGATTTCGATAAAAAATGATATTTTGAAAAAGAAAATTTTAAAAATTAAACAAAATTGTGAAAATTTTGACAAATTGAAAAAAATATTTTTTTAAAAAAAGAAAACTAGATTTTGCATTTTGACAAGAAAAATTGAAAAGTTATATAACAAAAGTGTGCCAACTAAAAAATGATATTTTGAAGAAGAAAATTTATGAAATTAAACAAAATTGTGAAAAAATTGACAAATTGTAAAAAATATATATTTTTAAAAAAGAAAACTAGATTTTACATTTTGAAAAGTTAGATAACAAAAGTGAGATTTTGATGATGTGTTGTATATCCTTGTCGCCCCTATATTTCTCCAACCCATTTTTGGGCCAGGTATAAAAAATTGTGTAGATTTAAATCTTAAGTGGACCACACCACTGGAAAAAATGATAATATAGTACCTCGCCATTAAAAATTTTAAAGAACCCCATTGTAAGGTTTTAGCAATGTTTATTTGCAATCCAACTTGTTGATAATGTAAAGAAGATCTAGATGAAGGTAAACTACAAAGATCAAATTGATCCAAAACTTTTGTGGATTTCAAAAGGTTTTTAATAGTTATTCATCATTGTTTTGATTGGTATGCCCACTTGAGATTATTTAGTTCTTATGATTTAAAATCACATCATAAAATATGATGGAAAAATATATGGACGGTGTCGATATACATAAAAGATATTAAAGTGGGCCCTACACAGTTAGAGTAACACCCATGAAGGAGTTACCTAAATAGTGAAATGATACTATAAGGTCACCTCATGGGAACTTCCCATGAGGTTAATCTGTGTGCGCCCCACCATGATGTGTGCAGAACATCAACACCATGCATTTGATGTGTCCCTTTAAGTCCAAAAATCAGTTGTATACGAAACTCAGGTGGGTCATAGCATCTAAAACTATGTGAAGGCATCCCTAAAACATATAAAAGCATTTAATGAGGCCCACATGAGTTTTGGATGTGTATGAAACTTGGTCTGACTCCTCATCCAAGTGGGACACACATAATGAATGGGTTCGATATATGAACCACATCTAGGTGGGCCCAATAAATGATTATGAATGTTTTAATCGGAGGTTAACCCTCTCAACTATAGTATGTGGTGTGGCCCCCCCGAGTCATGGATTGACTTTATTTTTAAGCTCATGGCCCACCATGGAATAGTGCATCTGATTGATGGGGTAGATCTAAAGTTCAAGTGGACCCACAATAGAAAAGAGTGGGATAGTGACACCCACTATTGAAACCTTCTTAGGGCCCGCTGCGATGTTTATTTGAGATCCAATCTGTTTATAAGTTAATACAGACATGGATGCGGTTGAAACTTGGTCTGATATCCCTCATCCAAGTGGGACACACATAATGAGTGGGTTGGATATATGAATCACATTCAGGTAGGCCCAATATATGATTATAAATGTTTTAAGGAAACACTTCTCTACTACATTTAGGTGAGTTACTCATTACTTTTACCAGAGTAAATTCTGTGGGGTCCACTATTATTTATTTATTTTATCCACTCCATTCATCCATGTTAACAGATAATTTGATGTCTAAAGAATAAAAAAGAAACATATCCAAAGCTTAAGTGGACCACACCACAGGAAATAGTGTGATTGAACCTCTACCATTTAAAAATTCTTGGAGGCCATAGAAGTTTTGGATTAAGCTGATGTTTGTGTTTTCTATTCATTCATATATTTTTGATATTATGAACAACCTTTAACCATTTTTGGACAATTTGATCAGTTCAGATTGAAAAGTAAATTACTTCAGATGTTTAAATCAAATTTCACTCAAATTGTTGATCAATCTTGTTTGCCCAATATCTCTCTCATATGTAGCATGATCGGGGTGAGTAACTAGTCAATTTGAGGGTAATGATCATTAAAATAGAGTGAATGGACCAGACATGTAAAATGGGCCAAATATTCTGGTCAAAATTGTGACCCAACTTATTGACCTTGTGAGAACCTGTTATTTATTTATTTTATCCACTCCATTAATCTATGTTAACGGATAATTTTATTGAGTTCTTATGATTTGAAATCACATCATAAAATATAATGGAAAAATATATGGACGGTGTCGATATACATAAAATATATCAAGGTGGGCCCTACACGGTTAGAGTAACACCCATGAAGGAGTTACCTAAATAGTGAAATGATACTATAAGGTCACCTCATGGGAACTTCCAATGAGGTTAATCTGTGTGCGCCCCACCATGATGTGTGTAGAACATCAACACCATGCATTTGATGTGTCCCCTTTAAGTCCAAAAATCAGTCGTATACGAAACTCAGGTGGGCCATAGCATCTAAAACTATGTGAAGACATCCCTAAAACATATAAAAGCATTTAGTGGGGCCCACATGAGTTTTGGATGTGTATGAAACTTGGTCTGAATCCTCATCCAAGTGGGACACACATAATGAATGGGCTGGATCTATGAACCACATCTAGGTGGGCGTAATAAATGATTATGAATGTTTTAATGGGAGGGCAACCCTCTCAACTATAGTATATGGTGTGGCCCACCCAAGTCATGGATTGACTTTATTTTTAAGCTCGTGGTCCAAAGTCATGGTTTATATATCCACACTGTCAATCCATTTTTCTAGATCATTTTAGTGGTTGAGTCCACAATGAAAGCATATCCAAAGCTGAAGTGGACCATACCACAGGAAACAGTGGGAATAATCATTTCCACCGTTGAAATCTTCCTATGGCCTACAATGATTTTTATTTGTCATCCAACTTGTTCAATAGATCACAAATACATGGATGAAGGGAAAACTAAAATATCAACTTGATCTAAAACTTCAGTGGCCTCCCAAAATTTTTCAATGGTAGACGTTCAATTTATATTGTTTCCTATGATGTGGTCCACTTAAGATTTTTATAGGCTTCAATTTTGAGCTTATGTAATAAAATTATATGTTAAAATGGATGGATGGAGTGGATAAAATGAATAAATCATGGTGGCCCCCACAGGATTTACTATCTTGGGAACGGATTGGCTACTCCTCCTGACACCGGCCAATGGCTGGTGGTCGGTGCTCTATGGCCCCCACCATGATGTATGTGTTTCATCCATGCCGTCCATATATTTTTATAGATAATTTTACAATATGAGACCAAAAATGAGATATATCCAAATCTCAAGTGGACCACATTACAGGAAGCAATGTTGAATGAGCGTCAACCGTTAAAAACATTTTGGTAGCCATAAAAGTTTTGTATCAAGATGATTTTTGTTTTTTCCCTTCATCTGGTCCTGTATGACCAAATCAACAAATTGGATGTCAAATAAACAATACAGTGGGCCTTAGGAGGACTTTAATGGTGGATATCCAATCACTATTGTTCTCATGTGGTGTCGACCACTGAGATATATGTCCCTCTAATTTTTGGCATAAAGCTCTAAAATGATCTTTAAAAATGGATGAACAGAATGGATGAAACACGTACATCATGGTAGGGCCCATAGAGCACCGTTCATGGCCCGCCCAAAATTGGGCGAGCAACTCAAAACAGAGTCGCACCCAATCTCCCCCATTTCTCTTGCTCGCCGCACGCCCTCCTTCTGCCCTCTCTCTCTCTCTCTCTCTCTCTCTCTCTCTCTCTCTCTCTCTCTCTCTCTCTCTCTCTCTCTCTCTCGCCCCCTCTCTCTGCTCTCTCTCTCTCTCTCTCTCTCTCTCTCTCTCTCTCTCTCTCTCGCTCGACATGGTCACTGACAGGACATGGCTTATGGGGCTTGAGTGGAAGATTTCCACAGGTGACAGTCATGGATGATGACGAGGAGTTCCACATCCGTCACGAGATCAAGCGAAGTTCACTCTAGGTATGACAATGGAATCCCTAATCTGATTCCAGATTGAAATCCCCAATCTGGCAACTGGATTTGGGGTTCGAATTCAAAATCCCTAATTGACTAATTCGAATAAAAAAAAAAGATCCCTAATTTCAACTGGATTATGGGGTAATATGACTAGAATCCCCAATATGGGACTTAGGATTCGAAATCCCTAATTTCTGATTTGGGGATTCAAATCAGAAAACCCTAATTGTTGGATTCGGGATTCGAAATCCCTAATTTTTTATTTGGGGATTCAAATCAGAAAACCCTAATTGCTAGATTTGGGATTCGAAATCCCTAATTTTTGATTTGGGGATTCAAATCAGAAAACCCTAATTGCTGGATTTGGGATTCGAAATCCCTAATCAGTCTGTATGGGATTCGAAAATCCCTAATTAACGGATTTAAGGATTCCGAATTGAAAATCCTCGATTTTCTGATTTGGGGATTCATACTGTTTTTTTTTTTCTTCTTCTTTTAAAAATCAATTTTAGCATGGATTTATCTTCGGATTCCTTTTCTGAGGTGGGTATTTGTTTTTGGACTGTTTTTAGCAATAGATTTTGATGGTAGTTTAGCTGAGAGCTTTTAATTTACTGCTGCTATCAACTGGGGCAACTTTCTTGTGATTTTTTCTGATTTTTTATTGTTTTTGTATGAATTGGGAGCTTTGAATTTTACTACTTCTGTAATGGAGAGAGAGAGAGAGAGAGAGAGAGAGAGAGAGAGAGAGTTTTCTTTTTTGGGTTTGTGGTGGAAACTAAGAAATCGATTTGTTTTTCTCATCACGATTCTTCCGAGGTGTCGTTTTTTTTTTTTTTTTTTTTTTTTTTTTTTAGTTTTTTTCCTAGTTTAGCTTTTAAGCTGAAAGCTTTCAAGCTATTGTTTTTCGAAGTTGGGAGATGCCATTAATTTTTTATTTTTGAATTTTTTGTTGGGTATTTTTTTCCCTGAGGTTGGTTTTTGAATTTACTGTTTTTCCTCATTTAACAATGTTTTCAATCTTTTTTCAAGATAGATTTTGATGGTTGGATGAGTTGGGAAATCTGAATTCTATTTTACAGCCATTACCGGTATTGTCTTTTTCATGTGAAGTAAGATTTACTCCTTTTTTGCTGCTTTAAATGAGGTTGGGTTTGTTATTTCCATAGTTTTCTAGATTGCCATGGTAGCATCCATCGAAAGCTTCAAAATTTACTGTTTTCTCAACATTTTGAGAGTTTATGAGGAGTTTCTTCAAGTAGAAATTGGGGAGATCCCCTCCGATCATGTGTCACGGCCTGAAAATCAAGATGGTCCAATCTTTAGGTGAGCTGAAAAGGTGTGATTAATGCTCTTTTGACAATTATCAATTAGTCTTGGTACTGCCTTTGATTGATGAAAGGTTCAAGTAAGGCTAGAGAAGTTCAATTGAGAGCAATCTCCCATAAGGATTGCAGACACAAATTTGGTCATTAAACCTAGACATCCACATAAGTGCCAACGTGGAATGCATGTGTGATCTAGACCATTCATCAAGATCCAAAATTTCATCTGGTAGGCCCAATTGTTAATCTGTCTAGCCTAAGAATCAGGCCAGTTATCTCATATGTGAGCCACTGCATGCAAAACAAATGGGCAGTTGAAAAAGAATGGCCAATAGTCCAACATTTGATGCGAATGTTTGGCCCTCCTGACGAGTCTACCACCCTGATTCATACTGAGTTTCAAATTAGTCACAAATAGCCAAATCTTAGTTGAAATTGTCATCCTTTTCCAGTTATTTCCATTAGCCAATTCCTTCATCTACATGTTAGTTTTTACAAAAATAACATAATACATTTTGGGTTGTATTTAGATGAGCAACTAAATTGAATTGAAAATATTCAGTTTAAAAAAGATGAAACAACCAAATCCTGGTTACATTTCGTAGCATGCACTAGGAGTAACTCACCCTCAAATTTCAACTCCAGTTATTTCAGGTCCATCTTCAAAGTATAGCGATTGCACTTAAGAGCCAAAGTCCCAAACCCATACCAGCCATACTATAATTACAAATTAGTAATTTTCACTTTACCAGCATAACTATTGCAATTCAGATCATCCATTCATACATGCATGGTTGAATAATTTTCTACATGGCTTGTCCTTTGGATGCTCAAATTGCAACTCTCTATCTTCAATTCTTACAATCCAATTCAAATGGAACATCCATTCATACATGCACTTCAGCAATTTGTCTAATAAAAAATGATGGCCAAGAGACGTGTTCTTTCCAAATTGGAATTCCAATGCATGCAACATGAAGCTAGCTCAGAAAATTGATTACAATTTGGTCATTTTTCTAGTTTCCATCTAGGTTGCTGAGTTGTACATCCAAACAAACCCTAGGTTTCTTTTGTTCATGCTCATGTTATGTATGATCATCTTTGTGTATTGGGAGTTCCATTCTACTTTACTGATTTTTGGTTTTTGATTGTTTATGTTATAATATATTTCTTTCTATTTAATAGTAATTTTAGTATAACCCATTTCATCTTTGTGTAGGGGAAATTTTCTCTTCTAAAGTAAGTATTTGAGGCCCCACTTTTTTAATATGATGATGAAGCATGTTCATCTCTCAATTTTTTGAAAAATTTTAACTATTTGTATTTTTTCTAAAAAATCTATTTAATAGGAATAAGAATAATTGCAACCTTTTTTTTTTTTTTAGATATCTGTTTTATTTCAATGTTTTCTTATTTATGGTCTATGATTATGATCAATAGGTTGCATTTGTTGGTGGGAAATCAATTTTTGTTTATAATAATATTTTAAAAAAATCTGTTTAAATAAAAAAAAATTCATTTGCTTTTTTTTTGTATGGATGCATCATGTATGGTTTTATGATAAAACACATGTATGTACAAAACAAATTATTTGTTCCAAACAGGATATTTATGATAAAACAAATTATTTGCTCCAAACAGGACATTTATCAAAGGAGCACATCAGGTGATGTTTAAGATTTTCATTATAAATAGATTAAGAGCCAATGATAATTATAAGTAGACTTGCAGCCAAAGATAAAGAATTTGATTTTTTTCAAAACATGGAAAGACTAATCAGTCCTACTTCTTGTAACTTCAGCCACTGCTTCAAATGGAGAGACTGCACAAAGATTTGGTTAGGGAGACTACTGATGGTAAACTAGTAGCTGCAACAAATATGAGAGCTACAAAGGTGAAAAGAAACATAAGGCGGTCGGTAAGATAAGATAGATTGATAGTACTTGTTTCAATTTTCTTGGATGGATGCTGAATGTATTTGGGAATGTAAATAAAAATAAAAAACTTATAACATATATATATATGTTATTAATGGAGGATACCTTGCTTAAGGGGACACGAAATTCTCGTAGCTTATGGTATGGTGCCCCAATATTGGTTGTATGTTACTAGTATGTAGTAGATAATACTAGGTTCAATAGGAGATAATACTAGAGAATCCCTAAACCTAAACCTACACATAATCCTAATATACTCCTTAACCTAAACCTAAACTTGAAAACCCAAACTTAAATCCGTATACAAACCCGAACACGAACCCGATTTCCTAAACCTAAACCTTAACCTATTCTCAATTCCCTAAACTGTTACCTATAACCTACACTTATAACCTAAACCTAAACCTATAACCTAAACCTGTAACCTTAACCTAAATGTAAAACCTAAACCTAAACCTAAACCCAAACCCGATCCTAAACCCAAATCTGAATCCTTAAACCCTTAACCTAAAACCCAAACGTAAACACAATCTCGAACCCGAACCTGATTTCCTATACCTAAACCTTAACGTATTCTTAAATCCCTAAACTTAAACCTACATCTAATCTTGATCTCAACTCTCTAACTTAAACCTAGACCTAAACTTGAAAACCCAAACCTAAACTCGATCCCAAACCCGAATGTGAATCCCTAAATGCTTAACCTAAACCTAAAACCCAAATGTAAACCCAACTCTCGAAACCCGAACCCAATTTCCTATACCTAAACCTTAACGTATTCTCAAATCCCTAAACCTAAACCTACACCTAATCGTAATCTCAACTCCTTAACCTAAACCTAAACCTAAACCTACACCTAATCCTAATCTCAACTCCCTAACCTAAACCTAAACCTAAACTTGGAAACCCAAAACTAAACCCAAACCCGAACCCGAACCCGATCCCGATTTCCTAAACCTAAACTTATGACCTTAACCTAAACCTATTCTCAAATCCCAAAACCTGTAACATAAACCTAAACATATAAGCTATAACCTAAACCAAAACTTATAACCAAAACCAACACCTATAACCTAAACCCGAACCCATTCTCAAATCCCATAACTTATAACATAAACCTAAATCTAAACCTATAACCAAAACCAAAACCAAAACCAAAACCTATAACCTAAACTCGAACCCAAACCCAAACTCGAACCCGAATTCCTAAACCTTAACTTAAACATATAACCTATAACCTATAACTTAAGCCTATACCTAAACCTAAAACCTTACTTTAACCTAAAACTATTCTCAAATCCTTAAACCTTAACCTATAACTTAACCTAAACATATATTTATAACCTAAAACTATTCTCAAATCCCAAAACCTATAACCTAAACCCAAATCCAAACCCGAACTCGAACCCGAATTCCTAAACCTTAACCTAACCTATAACCTATAACTTAAGCCTATACCTAAACCTAAAACCTTACTTATAACCTAAAACTATTCTCAAATCCTTAAACCTTAACCTATAACCTAACCTAAACCTATACTTATAACCTAAAACTATTCTCAAATCCTAAAACCTATAACCTAAACTTTGAATCCAAACCCGAACACAACCCGAATTCCTAAACCTTAACCTAAACCTATAACCTATAACTTAAGCCTATACCTAAACCTAAAACCTTATGTATAACCTAAAACTATTCTCAAATCCTTAAACCTTAACCTATAACCTAACCTAAACCTATACTTATAACTTAAACTATTCTCAAATCCCAAAACCTATAACCTAAACCCAAATCCAAACCCGAACACAACCCGAATTCCTAAACCTTAACCTAAACCTATAACATATAACTTAAGCCTATACTTAAACCTAAAACCTTACTTATAACCTAAAACTATTCTCAAATCCTTAAACCTTAACCTATAACCTAACCTAAACCTATACTTATAACCTAAAACTATTCTTAAATCCCAAAACCTATAACCTAAACCCGAATCCAAACCCGAACTCGAACTCAAACCCGAATTCCTAAACCTTAACCTAAACATATAACATATAACCTATAACCTATAACCTAAGCCTATAACTTAAACCTATAACCTAAACTCAAATCCCTAAACCTAAACCTACACCTAATTCTAATCTCAACTCCCTAACCTTAACCTAAACCTAAACTTTAAAATCCCAAACCTAAATGCGATCCCGAACCCGAACCCGATTTCCTAAACCTAAACCTTAACCTGTTCTCAATTCCCTAAACCGTTACCTATAACCTACACTTATAACCTAAACCTGTAACCTTAACCTAAATGTAAAACCTAAACCTAAACCTAAACCCAAACCCGATCCCGAACCCAAATCTGAATCCTTAAACCCTTAACCTAAAACCCAAACGTAAACCCGATCTCGAACCCGAACCTGATTTCCTATACTTAAACCTTAACGTAGTCTCAAATCCCTAAACTCAAACCTATACCTAATCCTAATCTCATATCCCTAACCTAAACCTAGACCTAAACTTGAAAACCCAAACCTAAACCTGATCCCGAACCCGAATCTGAATCCCTAAGCGCTTAGCCTAAACCTAAAACCAAAATGTAAACCCGATCTCGAACCCGAATCCAATTTCTATACCTAAACCTTAACGTATTCTCAAATCCCTAAACCTAAACCTACACCTAATCCTAATCTCAACTCCCTAACCTAAACCTAAACCTAAACCTACACCTAATCCTAATCTCAACTCCCTAACCTAAACTAAAACCTAAACTTGAAAACCCAAAACTAAACACGAACCCGAACCCAATCCCGATTTCCTAAACCTAAACTTATGACCTTAACCTAAACCTATTCTCAAATCCCAAAACACAGTAACCTAAATCTAAACCTATAACCTATAACCTAAACCAAAACCTAAACCTATAACCTAAACCCGAACCCATTCTCAAATCACATAACCTATAACCTAAACCTGAATTAAAACCTATAACCAAAACCAAAACCAAAACCAAAACCTATAACCTAAACCCGAACCCAAACCCAAACCCGAACCCGAATTCCTAAACCTTAACTTAAACATATAACCTATAACCTATAACTTAAGCCTATACCTAAACCTAAAACCTTACTTATAACCTAAAACTATTCTCAAATCCTTAAATCTTAACTATAACCTAACCTAAACCTATATGTATAACCTAAAACTATTCTCAAATCCCAAAACCTATAACCTAAACCTGAATCCAAACCCGAACCTGAACCCGAATTCCTAAACCTTAACCTAAACCTATAACCTATAACTTAAGCATATACCTAAATCTAAAACCTTACTTATAACCTAAAACGATTCTCAAATCCTTAAACCTTAACCTATAACTTAACCTAAACCTATACTATAACCTATACCCAAATCCAAACCCGAACCTAAACCCGAATTCCTAAACCTTAACCTAAACCTATAACCTATAACTTATCCTATACCTAAACCTAAAACCTTACTTATAACCTAAAACTATTCTCAAATCCTTAAACCTTAACCTATAACCTAACCTAAACCTATACTTATAACCTAAAACTATTCTCAAATCCCAAAACCTATAACTTAAACCCAAATCCAAACCCGAACACGAACCCGAATTCCTAAACCTTAACCTAAACCTATAACATGTAACTTAAGCCTATACTTAAACCTAAAACCTTACTTATAACCTAAAACTATTCTCAAATCCTTAAACCTTAACCTATAACCTAACCTAAACCTATACTTATAACATAAAACTATTCTTAAATCCTAAAACCTATAACCTAAACCCGAATCCAAAATTCAACCCGAACTCGAACCCGAATTCCTAAACCTTAACCTAAACATATAACATATAACCTATAACCTATAACCTAAGCCTATAACTTAAACCTATAACCTAAACTCAAATCCTAAACCTAAACCTACACCTAATTCTAATCTCAACTCCCTAACCTTAACCTAAACCTAAACTTTAAAATCCAAACCTAAACGTGATCCCGAACCCGAACCCGATTTCCTAAACCTAAACCTTAACTTTTTCTCAATTCCCTAAACCGTACCTATAACCTACACTTATAACCTAAACTCAGAACCTTAACCTAAATGTAAAACCTAAACCTAAACCTAAACCCAAACCCGATCCCGAACCCAAATCTGAATCCTTAAACCCTTAACCTAAAACCCAAACGTAAACCCGATCTCAAACCTAACTCGATTTCCTATACCTAAACCTTAACGTATTCTCAAATCCCTAAACTCAAACCTATACCTAATCCTAATCTCAACCCCTAACCTAAACTAGACCTAAACTTGAAAACCCAAACCTAAACCCAATCCCGAACCCGAATCCGATCCTAAGTGCTTAGCCTAAACCTAAACCAAAATGTAAACCCGATCTCGAACCCTTAACCCACCTATACCTAAACCTTAAAGTATTCTCAAATCCTAAACCTAAACCTACACCTAATCCTAATCTCAACTCCCTAACCTAAACCTAAACCTAAACCTAAACCTACACCTAATCCTAATCTCAACTCCCTAACCTAAACCAAAACCTAAACTTGAAAACTCAAAACTAAACACGAACCCGAACCCAATCCCGATTTCTAAACCTAAACTTATGACCTTAACCTAAACCTATTCTCAAATCCCAAAACACTAACCTAAATCTAAACCTATAACCTATAACCTAAACCTAAACCAAACCTAAACCTATAACCTAAACCCGAACCCATTCTCAAATCACATAACCTATAACCTAAACTTTGAATTTAAACCTATAACCAAAAAAACCAAAACCAAAACCTATAACCTAAACCCGAACCCAAACCCAAACCTAACCCGAATTCCTAAACCTTAACTTAAACATATAACCTATAACCTATAACTTAAGCCTATACCTAAACCTAAAACCTTACTTATAACCTAAAACTATTCTCAAATGCTTAAACCTTAACTATAACCTAACCTAAACCTATATTTATAACCTAAAACTACTCTCAAATCCCAAAACCTATAACCTAAACCTGAATCCAAACCCGAACCTGAACTCGAATTCCTAAACCTTAACCTAAACCTATAACCTATAACTTAAGCATATACCTAAATCTAAAACCTTACTTATAACCTAAAACTATTCTCAAATCCTTAAACCTTAACCTATAACTTAACCTAAACCTATACTATAACCTATACCCGAATCCAAACCTGAACCTAAACACGAATTCCTAAACCTTAACCTAAACCTATAACCTATAACTTAGCCTATACCTAAACCTAAAACCTTACTTATAACCTAAAACTATTCTCAAATCCTTAAACCTTAACCTATAACCTAACCTAACCCTATACTTATAACCTAAAACTATTCTCAAATCCCAAAACCTATAACCTAAACCCGAATCCAAACTCGAACTTAACCCGATTCTCAAACCTTAACCTAAACCTAACCCTACCTATAACTTAAGCCTATACCTAAACCTAAACCTTACTTATAACCTAAAACTATTCTTAAATCCTTAAACCTTAACCTATAACCTAACCTAAACCTATACTTATAACCTAAAACTATTCTCAAATCCTAAAACCTATAACCTAAACCCGAATCCAAAATTCAACCCGTATTCCGAACCCGAATTCCTAAACCTTAACCTAAACATATAACCTATAACCTATAACCTAAGCTTATAACTTAAACCTAAAGCTAAACCTATAACCTATGTATTCTCTAAACCTATAACCTAAACCTACACCTAATTCTAATCTCAACTCCCTAACCTAAACCTAAACCTAAACTTGAAAACCCAAACCTAAACGTGATCCCGAACCCGAACCCAATTTCCTAAACCTATACCTTAACCTATTCTCAATTCCCTAAACCTATAGCTTATAACCTAAACCTAAACCTAAACCTATTCTCAATTCCCTAAACCTATGGCTTATAACCTAAACCTAAACCTATAACCTAAACCTAAAACCTAAATGTATTCTCAATTCCTAAACCTAAACCTACACCTAATCCTAATCTCAAGTCCCTAACCTAAACTTGAAAACCCAAACCTAAACCCGATTTTGAACCCGAACCCGATTTCCTAAACCTAAACCTTAACATATTCTCAATTCCCTAAACCTTAACCTATAACCTAACCTAAACCAAACCTATAACCTATACTTATAACCTAAACCTAAGCCTAAAACCTAAACCTATGACCTAAAACCTAAATGTATTCTCAAATCCCTAAACATAAACCTACACTAATCCTAATCTTAACTCCCTAACCTAAACCTAAACCTAAACTTGAAAACCTAAACCTAAACCCGATCCCGAACCCGAACCCGATTTCCTAAACCTATACCTTAACCTATTCTCAATTCCCTAAACCTATTGCTTATAAACTTAAACCTAAACCTTAACTTCTAAACCTAAACCTAAACCTATAACTTTATCCTAAACCAAAACCTATAACCTAAACCTAACCTAAACCTAAAATTAAAACCAAATGTATTCTCAAATCCCTAAACCTAAACCTACACCTAATCCTAATCTTAATTCCCTAACCTAAACCTAAACCTAAACTTGAAAACCCAAACCTAAACCCAATCCTGATCCAACCCAAACCCGATTTCCTAAACCTAAACCTTAACATATTCTCAATTTCCTAAACCTTAACCTATAACCTAACCTAAACCTAAACCTAAACCTATACTTATAACCTAAACCTAAACCTAAACCTAAAATCTAAATGTATTCTCAAATCCTAAACCTAAACCTACACCTAATCCTAATCTCAACTCCCTAACCTAACCTAAACCTCAACCTAAACCTAACCCGATAAACCCAACTCGATTTCCTAAACCTAAACCTTAACCTATTCTCAATTCCCTAAACCTAACCTCTAACCTATAACCTAACCTAAACCTATAACCTTAACCTAAACCAAATCCTATGACCTAAAACCTAAATGTATTCTCAAATCCTAAACCTAAACCTACACCTAATCCTAATCTCAACTCTCTAACCTAAACCTAAACCTAAACTTGAAAACCCAAACCTAAACCCAATCCATAACCCAAACCCGATTTCCTAAACCTAAACCTTAAATTCTCAATTCCCTAAACCTATAATATAACCTAAACCTAAACCTAAACCTAAAACCTAAATGTATTCTCAAATCCCTAAACTTAAACCTATACCTAATCCTAATCTCAACTCCCTAACCTAAACCTAAACCTAAACTTGACAACCCAAAACCTAAACCCGAAACCCGAACCCGATTTCTAAACCTAAACCTTTACCTATTCTCAATTCCCTAAACCTATAGCTTATAACCTAACCTAAACCTTAACCTAAACCTAAACCAAAACCTTAATCTAAACCTAAACCTAAACCTATTACCTTAACCTAAACTAAAACCTATCACCTAAAACCTTAACCTATAACCTATAACCTAAACTTATAACCTATAACCTAACCTTAACCTAAACCTTAACCTATAACCTAAAACCCAAACCTAAACCTAAAACTAAATGTATTCTCAAATCCCTAAACCTAAACCTACACCAAATCCTAATCTCAACACTCTAACCTAAACCTAAACCTAAACTTGAAAACGCAAACCTAAACCCCGATCCCGAACTCGAACCCGATTTCCTAAACCTAAAGCTTTACCTATTCTCAATTCCCTAAACCTAAACCTAAACCTAAACCTATAACTATAACTCCTAAACCTTAAACCTATGACCTAAAACCTTAACCTATAACCTATAACCTAAAATCAAAATCAAATGTATTCTCAAATCACGTAAACCTAAACCTACACCTAATCCTAATCTCAACTCCCTAACCTAAACCTAAACCTAAACTTGAAAACCCAAACATAAACCCGATCCTGAACCCGAACCCGATTTCCTAAACCTAAACCTTAACCTATTCTCAATTCCCTAAACCTATAGCTTATAACCTAAACCTAAACCTAAACCTTAACCTAAACCTAAACCTAAAACCTAAATGTATTCTCAAATCCTTAAACCTAAACCTACACCTAATCCTAATCTCAACTCCCTAACCTAAACCTAAACCTAAACATGAAAACCCAAACCTAACCCGATCCCAAACCCGAACCCGATTTCCTAAACCTAAACCTTTACCTATTCTCAATTCCCTAAACCTATAGCTTATAACCTAAGCCTAAACCTTGACATAACCCTAAACCAAAACCTTAACCTAGACCTAAACATAAACCTATAACCTTAACCTAAACCAAAACCTATGACCTAAAACCTTAACCTATAACTTATAAGCTAAACTTATAACTTAAACTTATAACTATAACCTAACCTTAAACTAAACCTTAACCTATAACCTAAAACCTAAACCTAAACCTAAAACTAAATGTATTCTTAAATCCCTAAACCTAAACCTACTCCTAATCTTAATCTCAACTCCCTAACCTAAACCTAAACCTAAACTTGAAAACCCAAACCTAAACCCGAACCCGATTTCCTAAACGTAAACCTTTACCTATTCTCGATTCCCTAAACCTAAACCAAAACCTTAACCTAAACCTAAACCTTTACCTATTCTCAATTCCCTAAACCTAAACCAAAACCTTAACCTATACCAAAACCTATGACCTATAACCTTAACCTATAACCTATAACCTAAACTTAACCTATAACCTAAACCTTAACCTATAACCTGAAACCTAAAACTAAATGTATTCTCAAATCCCTAAACCTAAGCCTACACCTAATCCTAATCTCAACTCCCTAACCTAAACCGAAACCCAATCCCGAACCTGAACCCGATTTCCTAAACCTAAACCTTAACCTATTCTCAAATCCCTAAACCTATAACTTATAACCTAAACCTAAACCTTAACCTAAACCTAAACCTATAACCTATAACCTAAACCTAAACCAATAATCTAAATGTATTCTCAAATCACTAAACCTAAACCTAGACCTAATCCTAATCTCAACTCCCTAGCCTAAACCTAAACCTAAACTTGAAAACCCAAACCTAAACCCAATCCTGAACCCGAACCCGATTTCCTAAACCTAAACCTTAACCTATTCTCAATTCCCTATACCTATATCATATAACCTAAACCTAAACCTATAACCTATAACTTAAACCTAAACCTAAACCTAAAACCTAAATGTATTATCAAATCCTAAACCTAAACCTACACCTAATCCTAATCTCAACTCCCTAACCTAAACCTAAACCTAAACTTAAAAATCCAAACATAAACCCGATCCCAACCCGATTTCCTAAACCTAAACCTTAACCTATTCTCAATTCCCCAAACCTAAACCTAAACCTAAACATATAACCTATAACCTAAACCTAAACCTAAAACCTAAATGTATTCTCAAATCCCCAAACCTAAATGTACATCTAATCCTAATCTCAACTCCCTAACCTAAACATAAACCTAAACTTGAAAATGCAAACTAAAACCCGATCCCGAACCCGAACCCGATTTCCTAAACCTTAACCTTAACCTATTCTCAATTCCCTAAACCTATAACTTATAACCTAAACCTAAACCTTAACCTTAACTAAATTTAAATCTAAAACCTAAATGTATTCTCAAATCCCTAAACTCGAACCTACACCTAATCCTAATCTCAACTCCCTAACCTAAACTAAACCTAAACTTAAAAACCCAAACCTAAACCCGATCCCGAACCCGAACCCGATTTCCTAAACCTAAACCTTTACCTATTCTCAATTTCCTAAACCTATAGCTTATAACCTAAACCTAAACCATAACCTAAACTTAAACCTAAACCTATAACCTTAACCTAAATCAAAACCTATGGCCTAAAACCTTAACCTATAACCTATAACCTAAACTTATAACCTATAACCTAACCTTAACCTAAAACCTAAAGCCTAAATCCTAAACCTAAAACTAAATGTATTCTCAAATCCCTAAACCTAAACCTACACCTAATCCTAATCTCAACTCCCTAACCTAAACTTAAACCTAAACTTGAAAACCCAAACCTAAACCCGATCCCGAACCCGAACCTGATTTCCTAAACCTAAACCTTAACCTATTCTCAATTCCCTAAATCTATCGCTTATAACCTAAACCTAAACCTAAACCTAAACCTATAACCTATAACCTAAACCTAAACCAATAATCTAAATGTATTCTCAAATCCCTAAACCTAAACTTACACCTAATCCTAATCTCAACTCCCTAACCTAAACCTAAACCTAGACCTCAAAACATAAACCTAAACCCGATCTCGAACCCGAACCCGATTTTCTAAACCTAAACCCGATCTCGAACCCGAACCTGATTTTCTAAACCTAAACCTTAACCTATTCTCAATTCCCTAAACCTTAACCTATAACCTAACCTAAACCTGTAACCTGCACTTATAACCTAAACCTATAACCTAAACCTAAGCCTAAAACCTAAACCTAAACCTAAAACCGATCGCCCTAATAGGATTGAGATGGCTCTGAAGGATGTACACAAACAAGCCACTGCAAACCTACGAAGTGGAGATAAGAAGAAACATCTCCAATTGCTTATTATCATTTTACCTGACATGAGTGGTTCATATGGTGAGTGCAAACAAGACCCTAAATCCTAGAGAGATGGAATGAATCAACTAAAGCATTTTATTTTCTGATTTTACAGGAAAGATAAAATTTGTTTACGAAACGGAGTTGGGCATAGTGTCACAGTGTTGCCAACCGAGACAGGCATCCAGAGTCAATAAACAATATCTCAAAAATGTTGCCTTAAAAATTAATGTCAACAGGTTTGTGATTCTTTGAAATTGTTGAACTTTGAATGTTTGATGTATTTCTTCTTTTACCTCTTTTGAAGTTGTTCTCGGCACAGCCGCATCGGCAGGAGCTGATAAGAGATCTTTTTCAAGTTGTGCAGGATCCTTAGAGAGGTTCTATGAACAAAAGGATGATCCAGTAAGTCTTTTCTCCTATGTTTTTGTATGATCTTTGGTGCAAGTGTTTGAATTCAGTGTTTAAAGAATATTTATGGTATTTGGCAAAAAACAACCGATTGCATTCAAGCAAGCAACAGGACAGATATTATGATTTAGTCTTGGTTTTTGTTGGATGAGAAACTGTTTGGTATTTTGGCTCATGATTTGGAGTTTTGCAGGGTTGGTGTGACCATATTTATGCGTGGATAAATGTAATGGGGATAAGATTGTTTGTGTTTGGATGGATGTAGTTTATGTTTGGATGAATGTAGTGTATGTTTGGATGGATTTATGTAGTTTGGGTTTAGATGGATGTGAATGTGAATATGATGAAATATATTATATAACAGGTGTATATCAAGAAGAATACGATGTTGTAATAGGTGTATATTAGGAAGAATATGATATTGTAACAGGTGTATATTGTTTGTGTTTGGATGAATGTAGTTTATGTTTGGATGAATGTAGTTTTTGTTTGGATAGATTTACGTAGTTTGGGTTTAGATGGATGTAAACGTGAATATGATGAAATATATTATATAACAGGTGTATATCAGGAAGAATACGATGTTATAACAAGTGTATATCAGGAAGAATATGATATGAACAGGTGTATATGCAAATACGAGACGGCTGAAGACCGTCCTTTTCAGGTTCATAAGAGATGGTCCATGACCGTCCTTTTCCGGTTCATAAGAGATGGTCTATGACTATCTTTTTCAGGTCATACGAGACGGTCTATAACCATCCTTTTTATTGACGGTCATGGGCCGTCCTTTTTACGAATGGTCAGAGACTGTCCTTTTCAGCTTCATTTAAGTCCACTACTACTTACCATTATAGACGGTCTATGACCGTCCTTTTTTAGAGATGGTCCATGACCGTCCTTCTTTAGAGACGGTTTGTGGCCGTCTTTTAAAAAATACGACACGTCAAAATTTAACGACCGTTGCGACAGTCCAGGACCGTCCTTTTTGGCCTTTTGAGACGATTTTCAATCGTCCTTTTTTCGTTGTTTTGGCGTAGTGCCCTAAACCTAAACCTACACCTAATCCTAATCTCAAGTCCTTAACCTAAACCTAAACCTAAACTTGAAAACCATAACCTGAACCCGATTTCCTAAACCTAAACCTGCACCTATTCTCAATTCCCTAAACCTTAACCTATAACCTAACCTAAACCTAAACCTAACCTACACTTATAACCTAAACATATAACCTTAACCTAAACTTAAAACGTAACCTAAACCTTAACCTTTAACCTATAACCTAGACCTAAACCTCTATAACCTAAACTTAAACCTTAACCTATAACCTAAACTTATGACCTTAACCTAAACTTATAACCATAACCTAAACATATTCTCAAATCTCAAAACCTATACTTAAAACCTAAACCTAAACCTATACTTATAACCTTAACCTAAACCTATTCTTAAATCCCAAAACCTATACTTATAACCTAAACCTAAACCTATAATTTATACTTACAACCTTAACCTAAACTTATAACCTTAACCTAAACCTATTCTCAAATCCCAAAACCTAACCTAAACCTTAACCTATAACCTAAACTTAAAACTAAAACCTAAATGTATTCTCAAATCCCTAAACCTAAATCTACACCTAATCCTAATCTAAACTCCATAACCTAAACCTAAACCTAAACTTCAAAACCCAAACCTAAACCCGATCCCGAACCCAAACTCGATTTTCTAAACCTAAACCTTAACCTATTCTTAATTCCTTAAACCTATAGCTTATAACTTAAACCTTAACCTTAACCTAAACTTATAACTTCAACGTAAAATAAAACCTATAACCTATAACCTATAACCAAACTTATAACCTATAACCTAACATTAACCTAAACCTAAAACCTAAATCTTAACGTATAACCTAAAACCTAAACCTAAACCTAAAAGCTAAATGTATTCTCAAATCCCTAAACCTAAACCTACACCTAACCTAATCTCAATTCCCTAACCTAAACCTAAACCTAAACTTCAAAACCCAAACCTAAACCCGATCTCGAATTCGAACCCGATTTTCTAAACGTAAACCTTAACCTATTCTTAATTCCTTAAACCTATAGCTTATAACCTAAAACTAAACCTTAACCTAAACCTATAACCTTAACCTAAACCAAAACCTATGATTTATAACATAAACTTATAACCAATAACCTAACCTTAACCTAAACCTAAAACCTAAACCTTAACCTACAACCTAAAACCTAAACCTAAACCTAAAAGCTAAATGTATTCTTAAATTCCTAAACCTAAACCTACACCTAATCATAATCTCAACTCCCTAACCTAAACCTAAACCTAAACTTGAAAATCCAAACCTAAACCCGATCCTGAACACCAACCCTATTTCTTAAACATAAACCTTAACCTATTCTCAATTCCCTAAACCTATAGCTTATAACCTAAATCTAAATCTTAACCTAAACCTAAACCTAAACCTATAACCTTAACCTAAACCAAAACCTATGATCTAAAACCTTAACCTATAACCTATAACCTAAACTTATAACCTATAACCTAACCTTAACGTAAACCTAAAATCTAAACCTTTACCTATAACCTATAACCTAAACCTAAACCTAAAACCTAAATATATTCTCAAATTCCTGAACCTAACTTACGCCTAATCCCAACCTCAACTCCCTAACTTAAACCTAAACATAAACTTGAAAACCCAAACCTAAACCCGATCCACAACCCAAATCCGAACCCGATTTTCTAAATGTAAACCATAACCTATTCTCAATTCCCTAAACCTATAACTTATAACCTAAACCTAAACCTAAACCTAAACCTAAACCTAAACATTAACCTAAACTTATAACCTTAACCTAAACCAAAACCTTAACCTATAACCTATAACCTAAACATATAACCTATAACCTAACCTTAACCTAAACCTAAAACCTAAACCTTAACCTATAACCTAAAACCTAAATATAAACCTAAACCTAAAACCTAAATGTATTCTCAAATCCCTAAACCTAAACCTACACCTAATCCTAATATAAACTCCCTAACCTAAACCTAAACCTAAACTTCAAAACCCAAACCTAAACCCGATCATGAACTCGAACCCGATTTTCTAAACGTAAACCTTAACCTATTCTTAATTCCTTAAACCTATAGCTTATAACCTTAACCTAAACCTTAACCTAAAAACCAAAACCTATGACCTATAACCTAAACTTATAACCAATAACCTAACCTTAACACCTAAACATAAAACCTAAACCTTGACCTAAAACTTAAAACCTAAACCTAAACCTAAACCTAAAACCTAAATGTATTCTCAAATCCCTAAACCTAAACCTATACCTAATCCTAATCTCAACTCCCTAACTAAACCTAAACTTAAACTTGAAAACCCAAACCTAAACCCGATCCTGAACCCCAACCCGATTTCTTAAACATAAACCTTAACCTATTCTCAATTCCCTAAACCTATACCTAATAACCTAAACTTAAACCTTAACCTTAACCTAAACAAAACCTATGACCTAAATCTTAACCTATAACCTATAACATAAACTTATAACCTATAACCTAACCTTAACATAAACCTAAAACCTAAACCTTTACCTATAACCAATAACCTAAACCTAAACCTAAAACCTAAATATATTCTCAAATCCCTAAACTTAAACCTACGCCTAATCCTAATCTCAACTCACTAACCTAAACCTAAACCTAAACTTGAAAACTCAAACCTAAACCCGATCCACAACCCAAACCCTAACCCGATTTCCTAAATGTAAACCTTAACCTATTCTCAATTCCTAAACCTATAGCTTATAACCTAAACCTAAACCTATAACCTTAACCTAAACCAAAACCTTAACTTATAACCTAAAACCTAAACTTATAACCTATAACCAAACCTTAACCTAAACTTAAAACCTAAACCTTAACCTATAACCTAAAACCCGAACCTAAACCTAAAACCTAAATATATTCTCAAATATCTAAACCTAAACATACACCTAATCCTAATCTCAACTCCCTAACCTAAACCTAAGCCCAAACTTGAAAACCCACACCTAAACCCGATCCCAAACCCGAACCTGATTTCCTAAACCTAAACCTTAACCTATTCTCAATTCCCTAAACTTATAGCTTATAACCTAAACCTAACCTAAACCTAAACCTAAACTTATAACCTATAACCTAACCTAAACCTAAACCTAAAACCTAAATGTATTCTCAAATTCCTATTCCTAAACCTAAACCTACACCTAAACTTGAAAACTCAAACCTAAAGCCGATCCCGAACCCGATTTCCTAAACCTAAACCTTAACCTATTCTCAATTCCTTAAACCTATAGCTTATAACCTAAACCTAAACTTAACCTAAACCTAAACCTATAACCTTAACCTAAACCAAAACCGATGACCTAAAACCTTAACCTATAACCTATAACCTAGAACCTAACCTTAACCTAAACCTAAAACCTAAACCTTAACCTATAACCTAAAACCTAAATCTAAACCTAAAACCTAAATATATTCTCAAATCCCTAAATCTAAACCTACGCCTAATCCTAATCTCAACTCCCTAACCTAACCTAAACCTAAGCTTCAAAACCCAAACCTAAACCCGATCCCGAACCCGAACCCAAACCCGAACCCAATTTCCTAGACGTAAACCTTAACCTATTCTCAATTCCCTAAACCTATAGCTTATAACCTAAACCTAAACCTATAACCTTAACCTATACCAAAACCTTAACCTATAAGCATAACCTAAACTTATAACGTATAACCTAACCTTAACCTAAACCTAAAACCTAAACCTTAACCTATAACCTATAACCTGAACCTAAACCTAAAACCTAAATGTATTCTCAAATCCCTAAACCTACACCTAATCCTAATCTCAACTCCCTAACCTAAACATAAACCTAAACTTGAGAACCCAAACCTAAACCCGATCCCGAATCCCAGCCCGATTTACTAAACATAAAGCTTAACCTATTCTCAGTTCCCTAAACCTATAGCTTCTAACCTAAACCTAAACCTAAACCTATAACCTTAACCTAAACCAATACCTATGACCTAAGCCCTTAACCTATAACCTAAAACCTAAACCTTAACCTAAAACCTAAAACCTAAACCTAAATATATTCTTAAATTTCTAAACCTAAATCTACGCCTAATCCTAATCTCAACTCCCTAACCTAAACCTAAACCTAAACTTGAAAACCCAAACCTAAACCCGGTCGCGAACCCGAACCCGAACCCGATTTCCTAAATGTAAACCTTAACCTATTCTCAATTCCCTAAACCTATATCTTATAACCTAAACCTATATCTTATAACCTAAACCTAAACCTTAACCTAAACCAAAACCTTAACCTATAACCTATAACCTAAACTTATAACCTATAACCTAACCTTAACCTAACCTAAACCTTAACCTATAACCTAAAACCTAAACCTAAACCTAAAACCTAAATGTATTCTCAAATCCCTAAACCTAAACCTACACCTAATCCTAATCTCAACTCTCTAACCTAAACCTAAACCTAAGCTTGAAAACTCACAACTAAACCCGATCCCAAACCCGAACCCAATTTCCTAAACCTAAACCTTAACATATTCTCAATTCCCTAAACCTATAGCTTATAACCTAAACCTAAACCTTAATTTAAACCTAAACCTAAACCTATAACCTATAACCTAAACCTAAACCTAAAACCTAAATGTATTCTCAAATCCCTAAACCTAAACCTACACCTAATCCTAATCTCCACTCCCTAACCTAAACCTAAAACCTAAATGTATTCTCAACCTAAACCTAAACCTATACCTAATCCTAATCCTGTAACTCCCTAACCTAAACCTAAACCTAAACTTGAAAACTCAAACCTAAACCCGATCCCGAATTCGAACCCGAACCCAATTTCCTAAACCTAAACCTTAACCTATTCTCAATTCCCTAAACCCTAACATAGAACCTAACCTAAACCTAAACCTATGACTTACACTTATAACCAACCAATAACCTAAACCTAAGCCTAAACCTAAACCTAAACCTAAAACCTAAATGTATTCTCAAATCCTTATACCTAAACCTTCACCTAATCCTAATCTCAACTCCCTAACCTAAACTTAAACCTAAACTTGAAAACCCAAACCTAAACCCTATCCCGAACCCGAACCCGATTTCTTAAACCTAAACTTTAACATATTCTCAATTCCCTAAAGCTATATAACCTATATACTATAACCTGTAACTTACCTTTACCTAAACCTTAACCAAAATCTAAACCAAAACCTATAACTTATAACTTAAACTTATAACTAATAACCTAAACCTAAACCTAAAACCTAAACATAAACCTATAACCTAAAACTTAAATGTATTCTCAAATCCCTAAACCTATACCTACACCTAATCCTAATCTCAACTCCCTAACCTAAACCTAAACCTAAACCTAAACTTGAAAACCCAAACCTAAACCTAAACCTAAACCTAAACCTAAACTTGAAAACCCAAACCCAAACCTAAACCTAAACCTAAACTTGAAAACCCAAACCTAAACCTAAACCTAAACTTGAAAACCCAAACCTAAACCCTATCCCAATCCCGAACCTGAACCCGATTGTTGTAATAATGTAGCCCAATCACATGGCAACAAACAAGAATGTATCGCTTTTAACACATGCCCCTTTTTATAAAGCTTTAATTTTTGTTGTTGTTTCTATTAACTTGAATTGAAACACTTTTTTGCATTATTTGCTTACATTAGTTTTATTTTAATGATCAGTTTTATTTTTAAGAAGTGTGCCCACTTTTTTAGAAGTTTCCGCAATTCTTCATGATTCTGAATTATAATGTTTTGTTGGTTGAATATTTTTTTATTAAACGAAAGACAAAAAGAAAATCGTTATTGATTTTTTTTCCTTTAAAAAAAATTTAAAAAAAATTATGATGTTAAACTTGTATGTATTTATGTGTGGATGAATGTAATGTGGATAAGATTGTTTGTGTTTGGATGGATGTAGTTTATGTTTGGATGAATGTATTTTATGTTTAGATGGATTTATGTAGCTTGGGTTTAGATGGATGTGAAAGTGAATATGATGAAATATATTATATAACAGGTGTATATTAGGAAGAATACAATGAAATATAATGTAACAGGTGTCTCATATTTGAAAATTTCTAACGGCTCTAGGCCGTCCATATTTTTCTAAATATTCAAATATGAGACATTAGAAGACCGTCCTTTTAAGGGTCATAAGATAAGGTTCATAGCAGTCCTTTTTAAGGACGGTCCATGACTGTCCTTTTAAGGTTCATAAGAGATGGTTCATAGCAGTCCTTTTTAAGGACGGTTCATGACCGTCCTTTTAACGGACGATCCATGACCGTCCTTTAAAGGTTCATAAGAGACAGTTTATAGCAGTCCTTTTAAAGGATGGTTCATGACCATTCTTTTAAGGCTCATAAGAGACGGTTTATAGCAGTCCTTTTGAAGGATGGTCCATGACCGTCCTTTTAAGGGTCATAAGAGACGGTTCATGACAGTCCTTTTTACAGATGGTCCATGAACATCCTTTTTACAGACGGTCCATGACCGTCCTTTAAATGTCAATAAGAATAACGGTTCATGACCGTCCTTTAAGTAATACGACGCCTCAAAATATGACGGCCCATGCGACGGTTCATGATTGTCCTTTTTGGTCATTTGAGACGTTTTCAACCATCCTTTTTTCGTTGTTTTGGCGTAGTGATTATGCAATCCTATTCATCTGATTTTCATCCATTAAATTATGACAAAAAAGAAGAAGTTAGTCAATAAAATTAGTATTAACATAATAATAATAATAATAATAATAATGGATAGAATTATCTCATGGGTTTTACCTTTGAAATATATCTCATGGTGCAAGAGTTTTAGCTTCGAAATAGAAGCCATCAATTTAGTGATGGTGCAAGACTAAGGGTGATACAACCATACCACATGTACTCATATGTAGAGATGGTTCTACCATATTACGATTCTTAGCTAGGTCTCATCACTGGCTAATTGATCAGATTGTTGGTATAAAGGGACCGCGAATGGATGGATCATGCCGCAAGACTCATAGTGGACCCATTATATCAATGGTATGGATCAAACAGCCATGTGCCTTTAAAAATTAAGGACTGCAGGACGTCATGCACCATATATAATTCCTCTGGATACCTGTCATTGGATCGAGAGTTCCAACGGGCCGGTACCAGTAGCCCACCATTTGGTGATCCACATCGTTGATCTGATGTGAAAATTTTCCCCAATGTAGCTATCCTATCCGTTTGATCATTTGCCAGTAAATAAACGGCTATATTAACAAAATAGGCTAAAATTGGTATAATATCTTCAAATGTAGTAGTATTTCTGGGGACGCCACTTAGCTGCGACCCCAGAACCAGCAACTTGAGCCGAATCCTTGCTGTGGGGCCCACCTCTATATAGTATATCCATGCCCTGCATCTGTTTTGCCAACTTATTCTAGGGCAACGTTCAAAAATGAAGTAGATACAAATCTCAGGTAGACTAGACCGGCCATCGTTAAAAACTTCTTAGGGTCCTTTAAAAACTTCTAGTGCCCATGTAATGTTTATTTGCCATCCAACCCGTTGATAATGTCAAACAAACTTGGATGAAAGGAATATATATATATATATATATATATATATATATATGTTGAAAAAATTAGTGGTTTTTAACAAATAATAAAAACAAAATTCGAATTTTCAAAATTTCGGGATTTTCCCGCCAAAACGTATTTTGAATTTTTTAAATTAAAAAGTGCGGTGTGTGTGCTTTGTCCCACATCGGAAATGTAAAAGAAACTTTTGTGGTTTATATGAGATGTTGTGAAAGGTATTCTTACTTGGAGCTTTTGGAGGAGATAAAACTTAGGTTGCGTGTTCCAATGGGCGAAGCACTGGAACACACGCACGCACGCACGACACGCTGATAGGCTCGGGCTCGGGCACGACACACTGAGTGAGCGTGGCGGTGAGGCGCGATGTGGTCGTAGTGGCGCTAGATGGCGCACTTTGCACTTCCGCACGTCCGCATCGTGTCGCAGTCCGACCATTGATATCACACAAAGAACGGGTCTAAAACCTGAGGCCTATATAAACTGGACCATTCCAGTCCGATTTCATCATCTCAAAAATATCATCTCTCCCATCAGATCAAATACAGTCCATAGCTCCTAAAGAACACTGTGATCATCTCGACCGTCTAAATCTGTCAGAAGAAATCTATTGCGTTAAATTGTTCCATAGTGGACCTATCGTGATTGTTTGCACGCTGGATCCGATAAGGCTTGTCTTATCCTGGAAGCAATTGTCTCCAGTAACCCATCAGCAGTGATAAGGGGACGAATCACGCTTTAAGGACAGCGTATTTTATACGTGATTCAGCCTAGTGAAATTGCTATTTTTTCAATTATTTCTTTTCTGATTTTCGGTGTATTCAACCAACTTTTCTAACAATCTTAAAGCGTGATTCCATGGACACCGAAAGTGTTGCATCAGTCAAACTGATGAACCAGATCTGATCCGATTGACCGATTCGATGGTTCAAATTTCACTAGATGGCGTGACAAACCGAAATTCTGTGGCCGACCGCTCAAGATCTTCTACATCCGGACCCGACTCTCCACCTCTCTCGCAAGCTGAAAGGAAACAGACACTCCAGAACAAGTGGTCGCTGAGGATCAAACGCCAGGAAGATGAAGCTGGCATGTCGTGGCCACATCCTTAATGCTCTCTCGATCGATTGTACGATTTGTACACGGGACCACATCAAAAAAGAAATATGGAGCGCCTTTGGAATACAAATACAAAGTCAAGAGGAAGGTACACGAAGTTTCTAATTGCCGTTATTTTGACTTTACGATGGTAGACAATCTACCGCCTTGCTTTGCCCAAATTCAAGAATTACGAAACTTTTATTGTAAATAAAATAAAAGCCATAAAAATCGATCTTCCTGAATCCTTTCAAGTTGGAGCTATAATCGCAAAAATTGCCTCCGAGTGGAAAGACTACTGAAGCTACAGAAGAAGCTCTTGCATATAAATCAAAGAGTTCACCCTAGAACAAATTCAAGCATCTTCGTATAGAAGAAGAATCTCAGTAATCAGAGACAAAAAGGATGACGCTAATGGTGCATCCTCATCCAAGGTTAACGCGATGAGAACGCCATTTCAAAATAATTCCTATGAGAAAGCGATTCCCTTAAACCTAACAAAGATCAAGGGAAATTCAAGAAAACCCAAAAGAAGAAAAACGGCAAACCTAAGGGAGCTTGCTATGTCATGGCAAGACCCAAGCATTTCGCCCAGAGTCAGTAGGGACCGAAAAAAGCCTAAGAAAGAGGCTAATGCAGTAGACGATGAAATCATAGCAATGGTCACAGAAGTGAACCTAGTTCAAGAGAAAATTCCTGGTTGGTGGTATGATACAGGTGCCACAGTCCATGTATGCAACGATCGATCTTCTTTAAAACCTATGAAGACGAGACCAATGGTCAAGAGGTTCAAATGGGAAATGAAGGACGATCGAAAGTTGCAGGCAAAGGAACCGTGGAATTAATCTTTACCTCTGGAAAAAAGGTAATTCTGACCAACGTACTGCATGTCCCAGACATAAGGAGGAATCTTGTCTCAGGGGATCTCTTAAGCAAACCTGGGATTAGGGTTGTGTTTGAATCAGGCAAGTTGATCTTGTCCAAGAATGGGAACTTTGTGGGTAAGGGATATGCTTGTAATGGGATGATCAAATTATCTTTGAATGAAAAGAATTCTTCTGCTTACGTGGTTGAGTCTGTAACGCTATGGCATGGTAGACTAGCCCATATTGGCTACAGTACCTTAAAACTCATGGCTAAGAACGGCTTAATATCATATAACGATAGTGACAAAGATAAATGTGAAGTATGCATAAGGTCTAAAATAATCAAGAAACCATTCCCTAGCGTTGAGAGATCGTCTCAAATTTTAGACCTAGTGCATACTGACATATGTGAACTAAATGGCGTTCTTACCCGTGGAGGTAAAAGGTACTTTATAACATTTATAGATGATTGTTCAAGATATGTGTATGTATATCTCGTTAAAATCGAAAGATGAAGCATTTAATACATTCAAGATCTATAAATCAAGTAGAAAATCAATTAGATAAAAATGTTAAAATCCTTCGTAGTGATCGAGGTGGAGAATATTTCTCTAATGAATTTTCTAACTATTGTGAAGAACACGGTATAATTCATCAAGTGTTAAACTTATACACCACAACAAAATGGTGTAAGCGGAAAGAAAAAATAGGACATTAGTAGAAATGGTCAACTCAATGCTAATACAAGCACAGCTTACCATTAAACCTATGGGGAGAAGCACTGTTAGCCATGCGTGTCATGTTTTAAACTAATTCCATCTAAGAAAACCAAGACCTCTCCATATGAAATATGGAAAGGAAGAAAACCAAGCATAGGGTATCTTAGAGTGTGGGGGTGTCTTGCATACCGCAGAACTCCATAACCCAAAAGAACTAAGTTAGGACCAAGAGCTATCAAGTGCGTCCTTGTAGGATATGCACAACATAGTAAGGCCTATAGACTTCTAGACTTAGACACCAATGTAATTATAGAGTCTAGAGATGTAGAGTTCTTTGAGAATTCTCAGTATTCATGAGGAAAAGAATGCTGAGATTCAATCTCCTAATAGAATAATAAAAGAAACACTAATAGAAGAGACAGCTCCTAGTGAACCTCGTAGGAGTCAAAGAGCGAGAGTAGAAAAGAGTCTTGATCCTGATCAAATAGACTCTCAACGACTCTCCTTTCATCTAGTAGAGGGTGATAGAGAGAAAGTGATTAGGAAAATACCTATGGTTTTAACTATAGAAGATGAACCTAAAACCTTTAGTGAAGCTATGTCTTCAAGAGACTCCGCTTTTTGGAAAGAAGCTATTAATGATGAAATGGATTCCATAATATCTAACCAAACATGGGAATTGGTAAATCTACCCCCAGGTTCCAAACCAATAGGTTGTAAGTGGGTATTTAAGAAGAAATATCACACTGATGGTACAATTCAAACCTTTAAGGCAAGATTAGTTGCTAAGGGTTTCCGACAGAAAGAAGGAATCGATTATTTTGACACTTACTCTCCAAGAGGCTTCGAATAACATCGATTAGGATCTTATTCGCTCTAACATCCATACATCATTTTCATATTCATCAAATGGACGTGAAGATAGCATTCCTGAATGATGATCTCGATGAGGAGGTTTACATGGAACAACCGTAGGGTTTGTTCTACCAGAAATGAAAGAAAAGTATGTAGACTAGTTAAGTCTTTGTATGGGTTAAAGCAAGCACCAAAACAAGTGGCATGATAAATTTGATTCTAAAGTTCTCATTTTATGGTTTTGAACATAATATTGCTTGATAAATGCATATATTCAAAGTATGTAATGATTATATAGTAATCATATGCTTGTATGTAGATGATATGTTAATAATCGCATAAAAAATGGAAGGTGTAATCAAACCAAAAAGTTTCTTTCTTCAAGCTTTTCAAAATGAAGGATCTTGGACAAGTGGATACCATATTAGGTATCAAAGTTAAAAAACATAGTGGGGTTTCGCATTATGCCATCTCATTATATTGAGAAAATAATAAACAAGTTTAATCACTTGAATATTAAAGAGGCAAAGACTAGTTTGATCCAAGTATTAAGTTAAAAAAAAAGTGGAAGAGCGGTTAAGACAACTAGAGTATGCTAGTGCTTATAGGCATCTTATGTATGCAATGCAATGCACAAGACCGAGATATAGCATAATGGCTGTGAGTAAACTAAGCGAGTTTTACAAGTAATCCTAGTGTTGAACACTTTGAAAGCAATAAGTAGAGTTCTAGGTTATCTTAAAGAAACCAAAGAACTAGGGTTATTTTACTCGAGAATTTTCAAAGCAAAGATTGGAAGGATATACCGATGCAAGTTGATATCGAGTGCGGGGGACAACAAGTCCACTACTGAGGTGGATATTCACCCTAGGAGGTGCTACCAGATCTTGGGGATCCAAGAAACAAACATGCATAACGCACTCAACTATGGAATCGAGTTCATAGCTTTAGTACAACTACAGAAAAGAGGTTGGTTAAGGGATCTTCTTTAGAAATCCCTTTCTATGCTCAAGCCTATACCTATTCACTTCATTGTGATAGTGAAGCCACTCTAGCTGAGCCTATAGCGGTATCTATAATGGAAAGTCCAGACACATAAGTTTGAGACATGACTATATAAGGCAATTGATTCAAGATGGAATCATTGCGATCTCATATGTAAAGTCAAGTAATAACTTGGCTGATCCTTTTACTAAACATCTAACGAGAGAGGTAGTAAGGACAACATCTAGAGGGATGGGGTTGAAACTCTTTTACTCAAAGTTTCACCAATGAAAGAAACCCAACCCTAATTTAGAAAATCTCTAAATATTGGGTTTAATGGGTAACAACAATTTCTTGATTAAAAAGTTTCAAGGATAATAACCTCATCCGTAATGATAAGTCTTGGTACAAGAGAGGATGAGTATTAAACTCTTAATGAAGTCCAAATAAACATGACAAGTGTTTTAACTAAACACTGGAAGGATTTCACTTATGTGAACGTAAAGTGGTGCCGCTTCTCATGAGACTTAGAGTTATCTCGGGATCGTTCATGAAACAGGATAAGCACATGGCCATTAAAAGTGCTAAGCAAGATTATAAAGGAACACTTAACGCAGAGCTATTATGTGTGTGGCATTTTCGGTTATATCATATAGAATAATCGGTTCAATGTCAAGCAACCAATTTCAAATAACTTTAAGATGCTTACACTAAGGAAAGATTCAAATCGCAAGATATCTTTCTTTATGCATAATAACTGTTATTATTCTGACAGAGTTTTTCATTATTTTAAAAAAAACCAGTGGGGGATTGTTGAAAAAATTAGTGGTTTTTAACAAATAATAAAAACAAAATTCAATTTTTAAAATTTCGAGATTTTCCTAAAACGTATTTTGAATTTTTAAATTAAAAGTATGTGTGTGCTTTGTCCCACATCGGAAATGTAAAAGAAACTTTGTGGTTTATATGAGATGTTGTGAAAGGTATTCTTACTTGGAGCTTTTTGGAGGAGATAAAACTTAGGTTGCGTGTTCCCAGCGGCAACCTGAACACACGCAACGCACGCCTCGGGCTCGGCAGCACGGGCACGGCGAGGGCGTGAAGCTGAGGCGGCATGTGGTATAGTGGCGCTAGATGGCGCACTGATTTCATCATCTCAAAAATATCATCTCCCCATCGTTCAAATACGGCTCCTAAAGAACAACGTGATCATCTCGACCGTCTAAATCATCCGAAGAAATCTATTGCAAATTGTTCCATAGTGGACCTATCGTGATTGCAGCCATCGTTCCAATAAGGCTTGTCTTATCCCGGAAGCAATTCCGTTAAACCCATCACTTGATAAGGGGACGAATCACGCTTTAAGGACGACAGTATTTTATACGTGATTCATCCAGTGAAATTGCTATTTTTCAATTATTTCTTTTCGATTTTCGGTGTATTCAACCAACTTTTCTAACAATATATATATATATATATATATATATATATATATATATATATATATATATATATATATATATATATATATATATCAGCCTGATCCAAAACATTTCTGGCCCACAAGATTTTGAATGGCCATTCACCACTGTTTCTTGTTGTGTGGTCCACCTGAGATTTGGATCCGCCGCTTCATCTTTGGGCTCATGCCATGAAATGATCTTTAAAAAAAATAAAAAAAAAATAAAAAAAAAAAAAAAATAAAAAGAAAGATAAAAAAAAAAGAAGATTAACGGCATGGACATACAATGCACACATCAAGTTGCGCCATGGTCAGGGTCTCAACCACGTCGTTTGTTCCTATTTTAGGCCTGTCACGTCAGATTTACGGTCTAGATGACCAAAGCTTGTGCCCTGAACTCCGTAATTAAATAATGAAGGTGCGCATTACTCCCCGCGCGTGAGATAGCATATCCCGTCTGCTCGCTGTCTCGAGATCGATTGCGGGCGTTTCTATTAGGCTATTGAAATCGGATTGCTCGGTACGCTCTTATCGTAATGAGTAAACTCAATTGGGCCCACTTTGAATGTATCTGGTCCATCCACGCTGTCCATACGTTTTTTCATATTATTTTAGGGGTTGAAACAAAAATTTAAGCATACCCAAAGATCAAGTAGACCATACTATAGGAAACAGTTGGAATAATGATTTCCACCGTTGAAACCTTTCTAGGGCCAACAGTTCTGTTTATTTCTCATCCAACCTGTTCATAAGATCACAAAGACATGGATGAAGGGAAAAAACAAATACAAGCTTGATCCAAAATTTCTGTGGCCCTCAAGAAATTTTCAACGGTAGATCTTCAATTCACACTGCTTCCTAGGGTGTGGTCCATTTGAGGTTTGAATATACTTCATTTTTCATATCAAGTCATAAAATTATCTGGTAAAATGGATGGAAGGAGTGGATAAAATACATAAATCACGGTCGACCCCACAGAGTTTACTCAGTACGCAATCCGCTTCCTAGGCTATTATGCGAGGGAATCTGAGATTATCGAGATTTCGAAATACTGTGGTGCTCGCGAGAGTGTACATTGAAATGAAGATTCGCGTCACTGGTGCCAACTTCACACAGTTCTGCAGAATCTGTTCCGTTCATAAAGTGTCCTAACATCTTAAACGTGTAGTTACTTAAAATAAGATCGATATTATCAACATATACGGCTGGATGTAAAAGAAAAATTAAAAAGAATAGACAAAACCTGACTAGCGGTCTACATTCAACTTGATTTGTGGCCCACTAATGAGTAAGCCTCTTTGATCTTTTGGACTAGAACAATACACAGTGAATTTGGGACCGATGACATGTAAATTACTTTGGCACGTGTGCTGGGGATCGCCTCTTCAGCCTCTACTCTCCTGGATCGCCTCAGCATTTCTTTATGGGATTGGTTAAGATTTTCGGATTTCTTGGTGAGATTCGCGAAGATTTGGGAGTTTATTTGATACCTTCAGTGTTGTCATGAAAAATGTTTCGATAAAAATATTTTTAAATAAAAATTTTATATATATATATATATAAGGTTGGTGAAAATTTTGTTTTGATATGTTTTGAGAATAGTCACATAAATTTCCAAAATAAATAAATAAATAAATAAAAATGGGAAGAGAATAAAAGGGTTTGTTATCAAGTAGGGTTTTTTTTTTGGTTTCTTGTAGCTTGTTACTCCACACACCCCACCGTCGCTTCACACTTCACCGTTAGCCACTTGAGTGTTGAGTACCTTACTATTTGATTGGTGAGTTAGAGGAGCACGCGGACTTGCATTAGAACACACAAGCATGGGCATGGGCATGGGCATAGCCTTAGGCTCGATGCGAGGGCATGTGGAGTAATGTGGTTGTAGAGGCGCTAGTGACACACTTTGCACTTTACACATGTATACATCATATCATAGATGAGTCACAACCTTATGCGAACATGTGCGAAATCGGGGTGCAATGGTGGTTAATTAAAGAGAAATGTGTTAGGTGACTAGATTTGGAATGATGTTGGTAAGAGGTTTAAAAGAGATCTACCTACTTTATATAGGGGCTAAAACTAGCCTTTTAAGATGCCTGATATAACTGCTCATGCGGTAATAAACCAGATCATGCAGAAATTGTCGCATGTGGCTATACCAACAGTCATAAATGTCCAGCCACTGAGTTTAAATGTCTAGCATGCAACTAGTTTTACCATATGTAAAATAATCGGAAACTGCCAAATAACAGCTAGTTTTTCCCCAATAGTTAGAAATAGTCAATTGGAGTTATGACCTTGGAGTAAAATGTCCAGCTACCCAAGCCCATATAAACTGAGCTTCGTTAGTTCATTTCAACAATATTACAAACCACTCAACTTACTCCCTCATATGAACTAGCAAAGGTCCAAGTGTTCTCTTTTCAAGCCAACAAGGTTCAATATCAACCTAAGCTAACAAGTCCGTAAGAACTAGACTAAAGTGGTGGTTAAAGCCATCAATTTTATAATCCATATTTCTCTCTGACTTTGGAATTTTGATCCGCCAGCAAATTGCGTTTACAGAGTTATACTAGTAATTTTTTCGTGCTTACTTAACGCTGAACCACACATATGCTCGTCATATCCTATAAACTATTTATCTGTGACTTATTAGCAGTCTTAATTACTTTGAGAATGGCCGAATAATGTTTTCAGGACAGTAAGATTGCACATGCTTCAACCGGTCTTTAATATTTTTGGTTTCTTTCTTTATCATTTATAGTAATTATAAATTTGTAATTTTATAATATTAAATTTTCAACAATATGAATGTTGATAGGCAGACATTAATAAGCTGTACACATGGCACATTTAACACAGAAAACCTAATGAGTTATGTTACTTACAATTTCTAGGTTACAGTCCGAAAAACATGTTGGTTGAACAATCCTAACATGTTTGGACACTTGTTTGTCGAAAGACTGTTGGTTTTTTTTTTTTTAATTATTATTATTTTTTTCATTTTTAAACGTCCAATGTTCTCCAATTCGATAGTCAAACAATCTGATACGCATGAATTTTGTGTCCATTTTACATCCAATCCGGGACCCACAATTTCAACAGTTTAATTAGAATTTACTCATATCCCAAGTATGCAATTTCTAAATTTCTACGTATCATCCATCACATTCTGCCAGAGTATGAAAGTTATTCTCTTAACATTTCATGCATGCAGGTTCGCGGGATCCCCTACGTAAGGCCAGATTGCTTCTGATAAGACGAGGACGCAAGTTAATTTCCTGCAACGCATTTATCAGGTAGTTGGTGCAATACAAAGACTTGTGGGGGCCACCGCATTGTCCGTGTGAAATCCACTTCCTCTATCAGTGTTGCCTGCTCATTTACATTGATAACAGAAAAATGACCTAGATCCGTGGGCCACACCACTAGAATCAGTGGGAATGGAAGCGCCCACAGTTGAAATTACTGTGATGTTTATATGCCATCCAATCCGTTCATAAGACGGCTGCATCAGAAGAACGCAAATATTGGCCCAATCCAAAACTTCCGTAGGCCCCGACAAGGTTTGAATGGTGGGCGTTCAGTCCCCACTTTTTCTTGTGGCTTGGCCCAGTTGCGTATTGGATCTGATTCATTTCACATTCTCATTGTAACATGAGCCGGAGACACTGATGGAGGGAGTCGATTTCACATGGAAAATTTGGTGGGTTCCACATGGCTTTGTGTTACAGAAATCTCGCGTCCTTCAGGGTACTAAAATGCCCAGTCTCCTGGTATTGTCATTTTCACAGGCTTTTCTGGTCCACAAAAGTGTTTCTATGTGTAAGGTTATAAATGGGCCCGGCGGTTGGGCTGAGCTTCTTCATGCCCGCCCATGATCTTTGGGTAAGTGTCAAAATGGGCTAGGACGGTTAGGTTCGGTAGGCCCTTGTCATCCTAATTTATAGTTTTAACACTTGAGTAGTGCTTTGTCAAAGTTTTGCATACTTAAAGAAGCTCAAATGGTGTTTTTCTAAACATTATTTGAACTTGTTCGATGTAAAAATGTTCCAATAGCTGATCTAAGCCATTCATCATGCACACCACCTCTAATTTGATAATTCTAACCATCCAATCAATAGTTACTAAAATAGATTGTCCATTTTGGTTAAAATAGAGAAATGTTCAATCATTGATCTTGACCATACATTATGTAGGGCCAACCTTCCATTGCTTCTCAAAACATTACTCCAATATAACAATCATAACCATCTCATCAATGACTTTTTTTTTTTTTTTTTTTTTAATAAATTTCCAGAAAGGTGGGAACTCACCATCTATAATCTTATTAATATGAATAAAAAGAGTTAACAATCATTCGCGTGAGCTCTAAAAAATCAGGGGAACTCACCTACTATATAAATCCATCCACCAGAAAAAAAAGAAAAAAAAAAAAAAAAAAAAAAAAAAAAAAAAAAAAACGAAAAAACGAAAAAAAAAAAAAAAAAAAAAAAAAAAAAAAAAAAAAAAAAACAAAACAAAACAAAAAGAGCAAAACAAACCCAGGGCCAGACAAAAACTTTGTACAGCCTTGCAATCCGAAGAAAACAGCGTCAATACTTAGCGTGTAGCCCAAAATTGCAGCCTCCACGGTCCTTGGCACATGCAAATAGGGAGCAAAGGGGAAATGGGGTCCGCCTCCACAGACTCCACATCTCATCAATTGTTGCGGAGTGGACAGTTATAATAGAAGAGGAACTATCCATGATCTGACCGTCCTTCAAGTAGGGTCTATCTTTTATTGCCTATCCATCCTAAAAGATTACTTCAATTGGATGATTCAAATTATTTGAGATTAGTGGCTGCAAAGCCCAAGGATAATTACTAGAGACATCTAATCATTATATATCCATCACGTAGGCCCAACCTTTTAATCAACCATTGTAACTACCCTAAAATTTTGCACCCTAAAAATTACAATTAGTAGTTAAAATTTTAACTTTTAAATTTAAAAACAAAAACAAATCAATTGTTGAGTAGGTAGAGACACTGGTTGAGAGAGACGCCGATGGATCAATAATTATTGTCGTGACTCTCAGTTGTAGGTGAGATCCAAGGATTGATTCCTAGGGTAGTAATGATAATTTTGTCCTGGCCCACTGGCCAACTCCAATCAACAATCCAGATTATTTGAAGGCATTTCCAATCTTCTCGTCCTCACCCATGGGGAGCTAGTCCTGGATAAGGCCGGTCTCAGTTCGGTGCGGCTCTCTTAGAGCTCCTTTCTTTGTTTTTGTTTTCTCCTTCCTTACGATAGGCGGGCCCCCTTGGGATGGGTCCCCCCAAATTGTACATGCGCTGCTATGTTGGGTCTCAGGGCATTTTTTGTCAGCCTGAGGGACTGATCAACGATGGGAGAAGAGAAGTCCCGCACATTCAGCAACAAGAGCTCATCAGGGATAGGCCTGTCAGCCCATTTCCATGGGCCAAGGCCAGTAGTCTAGTTCACGTGCCAGAGGCTGCAGTGACCTTCACCAACTTAGTCCAGTTTAGTGCAGCTGTGGTGTGGTTTGTATGTAGCTTTAGTTATGGTTCTAGTTCTATTGCTTTGTATATATTGTTCTGTGTTGGTTCGTGATGATATATAATAGGTGAGGTCCAATTCTTTTGTGGCAGCCACTGGCACATTTGTAAATGTTTTTCATATCAATAAAGTTATAAGTGATGTACTCACCTTTAATTTATTTATTTTAAAAGTGCGTTGTACTAATTTATTTGCCACCATTAATTTATTGGTTGAGAAATTACGTGATGAATGTGATTCTTTAATTTGGCATAGTTACCTCACCTTTCTAGAGGATTGCTATCCCATAAACCTTATTTTGAAACTCTAAGAGCCCAATAAATAAATAAATAAACCAAACATATATGCACCAAAATGGCACTCTCTGACTTGGGATCTGGATGTTCATTGGAGAGTTCCCTAGCTACATGTACCAACCTAAGAATTTTGCTGGCCCACTCACCTGATGTCTGAAAAAGAAAAAAATAAAAATAAATACCAAACATACATCCACCAAAACGGCACTTTCTGATGTAGGATTTGCATGTTCATCAGAGAGTTCCCTAGCTACAAGTAACAACATATGATTCATGCTGTCCCACTCATCTGAATATATGATTCGTGCTATTCAACTGGCAAGTGAAAAAAATATAAAACCTACCTAATGATTCATGCACTGAAATGGCACTTTCTGACGTAGGATTTGGATGTTCATAGGAGAGTTCCCTAGCTATATGTGCCAGCATATGATTCACGCTGGCCCGCTCATCTGGTAAGCAGAAAAAACAAAAAAACAAACATACATGCACCAAAACAGCACTTTCTGATGTAGGATTCTGATGTTCATCAGAGAGCTCCCTGGCTTACATCTGACAACATATGATTCATGCTGTCCCACTTATCTGAACATATGATTCATGCTGTCCCACTCATCAGGTAAGTGAAAAAAAAAAAAAAAAAAAAAAACCTACCCAAACATTCATGCACCGAAATGGCACTTTCTGATGTAGGATTTGGATGTTCGTCAGAGAGTTCCCTAGCTACAAGTGCCAACATATGATTCATGTGCTGGCCACTCATCTGTAAGTGGAGGTTAAAAAATAAAAATAAAAAATAAAAAATAAAAATAAAAAAACTAAACATACACACACACACACACACACACACACACACACACACCAAAACAGCACTATCTGATGTAGGATTTGATGTTCATCAGAGAGTTCTCTGTCTTACATGTGACAACATATGATTCATGCTGTCCCACTCATCTGGTAAGTGGGAAAAAAAAAAAAAACCTACCCAAACATTCATGCACCAAAATGGCACTTTCTGACCTAAGATTTAGGAGTGCAGATCCTCTGCCTCCCGGAGGCAGGAACTCCCTGCCTCCAGCATTTACATTGGTCAACGTCACTAAAAGTGCCACGTCATCAATTTTTTTTAATATATTAAAAAAATTACATTTAATAAGAAGTATAACGGAGACGTTAAACGGAAGCGGTTTGCGTGCTGAGTAAATCGGTATGGTAAGCGTACTGAGTAAAGACTGTGGAGCCCACCGTGCATTGTATCAACTCCATCCATCTCTTTTATCATCTAATTTTAGGGTTTTACAACAAAAATTAATCATATCCAAAGATCAACTGGACCACACCACCTAAAACAGTGTGAATTGAATTCTACCGTTGAAAAGTTGTTGGGGCCCACAGAAGTTTTATATCAAGATGATATTTGTTTTTTCCATTCATTCATGTCTTTGTTATCTTATGAACAGTTTGGATGAGAAATAAACATCATTGGGGGCTTAGAAACATTTCAATAGTGAAAATCAATACTTCCACTGTTTCCTTTGGTATGGTCTACTTGAGCTTTTGATATACTTCAGTTTTGTGCTCAACCCCCTAAAATGATTTGAAAAAAATGGATGGATGGCATGGATAAAACACATGAATTCACAGTGGGCCCAACAGAGTTTACTTAGTACAATAAGACTCGGTACGCAATCCGATTTAACGTGTCTAACGGGGACACGGATTTCCTGCCAAAGCCTTTTGCAGTAAGATCCTGTGCAAGGATTCCGGATGGTCCCACTACGACGTTTGTGATAAATCCAACCCGTTCATCCATTTTCAGATATCATCTTAGGACATAATACCAAAACTAACGTATATACAAAACTCAAATGGGCCACACGAGAGGAGACAATGGGGATTTAGTGTCCACCGTTGAAATATTTATATGGCCACAAAAGTTTTGAGTCGGTCTAATATTTTGGTGTTTTCACTTCATCCTAGTAAAAATGACCTTATAAACAGTTTGGATGACATATAAACATCAAGACACCTAGGAAGGTTTCAACCGTAAGAATTTCTTTCTCCACTGTTTCAACTTGTATGGCCCTTGTATGGCCCAGTTGAGTTATTAATCATCCTAATTTTTTGTTACATGTCTTAAAAGGAGCTCTAAAAATGGATGAATGGATTGGAATTCTTATAAACATCATGGTGGACCCCACCATACATCCCAGCGCTGGAACTTCATGCAAAAGGAATTCCCTGGTGAATCCGCATCCACGGTTTCCATTAGAAACAGACTGGCTACTCCCCTGCCACTCAGTGCTATGTGGGCCCACCATGATGTATGTGTTTCATCCATGCCCCATTTATTTTTCTAGATCATTTTATGGTCTCAGACCAAAAATGAGGTATAACCCAATCTCAAGTGGACCACATTACATGAAATAGTGTTGAATGAACGTTGACCCTTAAAAACTTTTTAGGGGCCATAAAAGTTTTAGATCAAGCTGATCGTTATTTTTTCCTTTCATCCGGGTCTTTATGACCAAACTAACAAATTGGATGTCAAATAAACAGTACAGTGGGCCTTAGGAGGACTTTAATGATGGATATCCAATCACCATTGTTTTCCTGTGGTGTGGTCCATATGAGATTTATATCCCGCTCATTTTTGGGATCAACCCCTAAAATTATATGTAAAAATATATTAACGGATTGGATGAAACACATACATCATGGTGGGGCCCACAAAGTACCGACCACCACCACCGGGCTAGTGGTGGGGGGAGGAGCCAATTCGCTTTCATTTCCATTTGGGATTCAGTGCCACATTGAGCAGTGAGACTCGCTACTGAAGTGATGTCACCTATTTATCTGGGTCCCACTATGATGTATGTTTTGTATCCACACCATCCATCCATTTGAAAAGATCATTTTAGGGCATAAGCCAAAGAATAAATCAGATCCAAAACTCGAGTGGACCCCACCACCAAAAATAGTGGAGAGAGTCACACCCACATTTATTATGACTGAATCCAATCCAAACCTCGTCACTTTGTCTACTGAACCCCGTCACTTTGTACTGCAACCCCGTCACTTTATTTACTGAACCCTGTCACTTTGAATTACAACCTCATCACTTTGTCTAGTGAACCCCGTCGCTTTGTACTATAACCCCAACGCTTTGTCTACTGAACCATGTCACTTTGTACTGCTACCCTGTTACTTTGTCTACTAAACTCTGTCACTTTGTACTGCAACCCCGTCACTTTGTCTACTGAACCCCGTCACTTTGTCTACTGCAACATCATCACTTTGTCTACTAAAATTATATGTAAAAATAGATTAACGGAATTGATGAAACACATACATCATGGTGGGGCCCACAGAGTACCGACCAACACCACCACCGGGCTAGTGGTAGGGGGAGTAGCCAATCCACTTTCATTTCCATTTTCGATTCAGTGCCACATTGAGCGGCGAGACTCGCTACTAAAGTGATGCCACCTATTTATATGGGTCCCACTATGATGTATGTTTTGTATCCACACCGTCCATCCATTTGGAGAGATCATTTTAGGGCGTGAGCCAAAGAATGAATCAAATCCAAAACTCGAGTGGACCCCACCACAGAAAACAGTGGAGAGAGTCACGCCCACCATTTATTACGACTGAATCCAATCCAAACCTCGTCACTTTGTCTACTGAACCCCATCACTTTGTACTGCAGCCCCGTCACTTTATCTATTGAACCCCGTCACTTTGTACTACAACCCCATCACTTTTTGAGTGTCCACCGTCAAAGTGATAAGGTTGCAGTACAAAGTGACGGGGTTTAGTAGACAAAGTGACAAGGTTGCAATGTAAAGTGACGGGGTACAATAGACAAAGTGACGAGGTTGCAACACAAAGTGACGGGTACAGTAGACAAAGTGGCAGGGTTGCAGTGCAAAGTGACAAGGTACAGTAGATAAAGTGATAATGTTGCAATACAAAGTAACGGGGTTTAGTAGACAAAGTGACAGGGTTGCAACACAAAGTGACAGGGTTCAGTAGATAAAGTGACGGGGTTGCAATACAAAGTGATGGGGTTCAGTAGACAAAGTGACGAAGTTTGGATTGGATCAGTTGTAATAAATGGTGGCCATGAGTCTCTCCACTATTTTCTGTGGTGGGGTCCACTCAAGTTTTGGATCTGATTCATGCTTCGACTCATGCCCTAAAATGATCTCTCCAAATGGATGGACGATGTGGATACAAAACATACATCATAGTGGGACCCATATAATTAGGTGACATCACTTCAGTAGCAAGTCTTACTGCTCAATGTGGCACTGAATCCCAAATGGAAATGAAAGCGGATTGGCTACTCCCCCCACCACCAGCCCGGTGGTGGTGATAGTCGGTACTCTGTGGGCCCCACCATGATGTATATGTTTCATCCATTCCTTTAATCTAGTTTTACACATAATTTTAGGGGTTGATACCAAAAATGAGAGGGATATAAATCTCATATGGACCACACCACAGGAAACAATGGTGATTGGATATCCATCATTAAAGTCCTCCCAAGGCCCACTGTACTGTTTATTTGACATCAAATCTATTGGTTTGGTCATAAAGACCCAGATGAAGGGAAAAAACAAAGATCAGCTTGATCCAAAACTTTTATGGTCCCCAAAAAGTTTTTAATGGTCAATGTTCATTCAACACTGTTTCATGTAATGTGGTCCACTTGAGATTGGGTTATACCTCATTTTTGGTCTCAGACCATAAAATGATCATCTAGAAATATAAATGGATGGCATGGTTGAAACACATACATCATGGTGGCCCACATAGCACCAAGTGGCAGGGGAGTAGCCAATCTGTTTCCAATGGAAACCGTGGACGCGGATTCATCGGGTAAAGCCTTTTGTATGAAGTTCTAGCGCTGGGATGTTTGGTGGGGTCCACCATTATGTTTATAAGAATTCCAATCCATTCATCCATTTTTAGAGCTCATTTTAAGACATGTAACCAAAAATTAAGATGATCAAAAACTCAACTGGGCCATATAAGATGAAACAATGGAGAAAGAAATTCCTATAGTTGAAACCTTCCTAGGTGTCTTGATGTTTATATGCCATCCAAACTATTTATAAGGTCATTTTTACTAGGATGAAGTGAAAACACCAAAATAATAGACCGATGCAAAACTTTTGTGGCATATAAATATTTCAATGGTGGACATTAAATCCCCATTGTTTCCTCTCGTGTGGCCCATTTGAGTTTTGTATACACCTTAGTTTTGGTATTATGTCCTAAAATGATATTTAAAAATGGATGAATGGGTTGGATTGATCACAAACGTCGCAATGGGCCCATTCGGAATCCTTGCACAAGATCTTTCCGCTAGAGCTGGGCATCGGTCCGGATCGGATCGGATTGGGTACAACTCGACCCGATCCAAAGTCTCATTGTCCTGACCCGAACTTAATCCGATTTGGAACCGAGTACGGGTCACTTGACTCGGACCGATCCTATACTTGGTTGGCCTGACCCGAATCGAGTCTGACTTGGTTAGGGAAACCGAGTCAAATCGGATTCGGTAGAATTCGGATCGTATAAATTTAATCTAAATGTTTTATGTGGTGTGGTCTATTCCAGCCTTTATTATACCTCATTTTGTGCTCAAGGCTTAAAATGGTTTATCGAAATGGATAAACGGCTTAGATAAAACATATACATCAAGGGGGGCCCCACATGGCTCTGAAGGAACTACCCATCTACGTATCCTTACTTTCATGGGATATATATTAGATATTTTAGACATGCACTGCACAAAAGTGCAGTGACGTTTCCCAACGTTTCACGCAAGTGCTGTACTTGCTGTGTTGATGTTAGCATATTTTGTGGGTCTGATTTTAGGGTATGTGTTATATCCAAACCGTCCATCCATTTGGCAAGCTTGTATTAAGGCTTAAGACGAAAAATAAGACAGATCTAACTATCAAGTGGACCACATGAGATGTTTAACGGTGAAAATCATTCACTACTGCTATTTGTAGTGTGGTCCAGATGATCTTTGGATATTATTCATTTTTTGGATAATATTTTACAATGATATCTAAAAATATATGAATGGTGTAGATATAATAAATACATCACTGTAGGGCCCATATAACTTTGATCTCCTTTGAATCGTTCGTACAATTTGGAGCTCGAGGAGGGTCGTCGCACGCCACGTACTTAGCTAGCTACCATAACTACGAAAGCGGATTACGTACTATTGTAACTCAGTGCACTAAGTGTACTGAGTAAGCTCTGTGGGGTCCACCATGATTTGAATATTTTATCTACTTCGTCCATCCATTTTAAAAGATAATTTTATGGTTTCATCCCAAAAATGAGATATATCCAAATCTCAAGTGGACCTCACCACGGGAACTAGTGTGAATTGAAATTCTACCGTTGAAAATTTCTTGGGGCCTACAGAAGTTTTGGATCAAGTTGATATTTGTTTTTTTTTTTTTTTTTTTACCTTCATCCATGTCTGCATAATCTTATGAACAGGTTAGATGACAAATAAAAATCACTATGGGCCCTAGCAAGGTTTCAATGGTGAAAGTCATTACTTGCATTGTTTCTTATAGTGTGGTCCACTTGAGCATTGGGAATACTTCTATTTTAGATTCAACCACTAAAATGATCTCGAAAAATGGATGGACGGTGTGGATAATCCAATACAATCATGGTAAGCCCAACTGAGTTTACTCTGTACGATAAAAGCCTACCGAGCAGCTCAATACGCAATCCTATTTCCCTCATATCCTAAACAACAGCAGTAGGCATTAGGCTCTAGGCTACTACGTGGTACTGACGCTGACGGATTGGCTACTGCCTACTCCTGTGTTTAGTGATCTGTGGACCCCACTATGATGTATGTATTTCATCGATGTCGTTCATTCATTTTTACGGATCATTTTAATGTTTGATACAAAATATTAGAGGGATAAAAATCTCAGGTGGACCACACCACAGGAAAACAATAATGATTGGATATCCTCCATTTAAATCCTCTTAAGGCTCCGGATCGGGTCTATTCGGATCAGATTTCGGATCGAATCAGTCTGGGTTGACCACGATCCGATCCTGATCCGAAAATCTTTCGGATCCGAAATACCTAACTCGATCCGCCCCGATCCAGGCCGTCGGTTCGGTTAGGATCGGGTCAGATTGGGTCAGATCCACTGGTTCAGCTCTGCTTACCGCAAAAGGCTTTGGCAGGAAATCCGCATTAGACACGTGAAATCGGATTGCGTACTGACTCTTATCGTACTAAGTAAACTCTTTTGGGCCCACTGTGAATTCATGTGGTTTATTCACGCCGTACATCCATTTTTTCATATCATTTTAGGAGTTGAGCCCAAAACTGAAGTATATCAAAAGCTCAAGTATCCATACTAAAGGAAACATTGGAAGTATTGATTTTCACCATTGAAATGTTTCTAAGCCCCTGATGATGTTTACTTTTCATCCAAACTGTTCATAAGATCACAAAGACATGGATGAATGGAAAAAACAAATATCATTTTGATATAAAACTTCTGTGGGCCCCCAACAACTTTTCAACGGTAGAATTCAATTCACGTGGTGTGGTCCACTTGATCTTTGGATATGATTAATTTTTATTGTAAAACCCTAAAATTAGATGATAAAAGAGATGGATGGAGTTGATACAGTGCACGGTGGGCTCCACAGACTTTACTGAGTACGCTTACCATACTGATTTACTCAGCATGCAAACCGCTTCCATTTAACGTCTCCGTTATCCTTCTTATTAAATGTACTTTGTTAATATATTTAAAAAAAGTCTGATGACGTGGTACTTATAGTGACGTTGACCAATGAAAACGCTGGAGGCAGAGAGTTCCTGCCTCCGGGAGGCAGAGCATCCACACTCAAGATTTAGATGTTCATCAGGAGTTCGGATCCTCTGCCTCCAGGAGGCAGAGAGTCCCTGCCTCCCGCAACCTCATTGGTCCACCTGTACAGACTGCCACGTAGGCAGTTTTTATTAAAAAATAAAATAAAATTTCCGTCTGAGCTTCCTAACGGCAACGGCAGCAAGTAACGGTGCTTTCCATTTTCGTTCTCCAGATATTTTTACAAGAGATTTCTTCTCCCGTCTGTGGATTCTAATTTAAAATTCCTTCTTTTACTGATCGATTCGATCAAAGCTCCCGCCAGAAGAAAAATCCCCCCCTTTTTTTACAATCGGAGGCCCCTCCTTCCCCAATCTCTCTCAATCTCTTTCGCCCATTTTTCATCGTTCGATTCACGACAGGCTGCCCGCCGATAGCCGATTTCGACCCGTTGAAGTCTATTTCGTCCATTCATCCATCGAAGATTCACCCCATCTCACAGGTATTTATTTATTTTATATTTTTTTTATAGATTATTTATTTTATATATTTTTTCGTCCGTTCATTATCCTTTGTTTTTTGTTTTTTTTTTTCCAAGGCTATAGCCATTGAAGAATTGGTTGTATACATCTGAATTGGTTGTTGAAAACATGGACTTCTATCTATATTTGACCCCAATACGAGAGAGGGCATTCTAATTTTGAATGTTGTTGTTGCTTAAAAGAAAATTGTTAGACATCAATCTGTTCATGATAATCTGCAAGCACCACACCAACATTGTCATGGAAAATTCCTCCTGCTTCAAAACATTAACAAGAAGGACGTGTGAAGTTGCATTTTTAATGTCTACTTTATATGTTTTATTACACTACTCAGTTAACATCTGAATTTTATTCCTGAATTGTCTAGTTGAATTTGTCAGGACTTAAACTTCATACATTCAAAGTTTAACTGGGTAGTAGATCATGTTAGTACATTAGAAGGAATCCATGTGAAGATATTGTTCTTGTTTGTTTAGGAGTCTTTCATAAACTAGTGTTCTTACATATCGAGCCTATTGAAGTTCCCACAGGCATCTCTCGATTTTGCACCTCAATAAAATCAGCAAGCTCCCACAGGCATCTCTCGATTTTGCCCAGCCAATGGCATTATTGGAATCCCTTCAATAATGATCCTATTGAAGTTATGGCTGACTGCTAATTTAATTTGCTTGCAGTAAAGCCACAGCTTAGAGTTGTCTATACCTAACAGACTGCTAAATTCAAACAAAGAATCACCCAGGCAATTCCTGTTTAGTCCCCAATTATAATACTTCAGTCAAGCTATTTTTCTTCCAAGCCATCATAACACCTGACATGTTCTAAATATTCTGAATGAAAGTTTGATAGCTTGGGCATTACACCAAGGTCTCTTGATATTCTTGCCAGAAGTTCTCCTGTTTGTAGGGATGTTGCCTTGTCATAATCCCAAGCGGTCGTGATTAACTCAGGTGAGATATGACCTCTGCATTGACTTATATTCCTGCATTTCACATTTATATTGGTTCCTGAAAATGTGTTGATCTTAGGCATCGCTGTGCACGGTGCATCTATGCAACCAAAGCCCTCCACTTTTCTATGGCTTTCTCGGTTTGGAAGGATGAGTTCCAGCATTCAAGTGATTATCCACAATGCCCTCCCACATATCATCCATTCCATCGCTTTTGCTTACTGGGGTATGTGTGTATGATGTAAAATCTGTTCATCGATCACCTCACTTTGGATTTATGACATAACTGTGAACTGTTTGCTTCTTGCTTATATAGATAAAAACATTTATGGATCTACCCATTAACTTGGTTTTATTGGCATAGGATGACAGACAAAATGTCCAAAGTGATTTAGCTGAAAAATACCCTTGAAATGATCAAATTGGCCCTCAAGCTGTTCACACAGTCAACATATGTATGTGGCCCACCAGATGCACTGCTTGGATATCCCACACACATTTGCTTCTGTACTAAGAAAAAATCTCATTGTAGATACAAAGCTAAGTGAGTGCGTATGAATGCGATTATTTAATAGAATATTTGAACTTGCTAAACTGGCTTCTTATTGTTGTTTTCCACTGCATTTTGCAGACAATTCCTGGAGCAACTGTATACTATGTCCAAAATATGTGAGATCTGTTCTAAATCTCTGTTTCTTGATTTCTCGCATGTGGTCCAAAATATGTTGTTAGTTTGAAACCTAAATGGCTCGTCTTCGATCTGAACAAAAGGATAATCTTCACTTTAAGTTTTCAATTGCCCCTTTTTCTTACATTGTAACCGTAGCTACTGCTGCGGTTTGCAAAACACCAAATGCAGTCTGCATGCAACGACATATGCCAACCTGGCAGCAATGGACCCATGGGACTGATGGATCCAAAACTAGGCTGGTATGCCCTGCAAATGAGCGTGGGAAAATCTTTTTCAAGTAATCGGGTTTCCCACATGAATGGAAACAATGGACAGTAGAAAAACTTGATGACTTGACCAGTCTATTTTTGGGCCAACCTGATTGAGTTATCAAGATGTCACTACCCTGCTATGGCAGTGTAGATCTGATGATTCAATACAACTTGTTGTTGGAACTACGCATGGTTACTATCTTAAAATTCCAACAGTTGTTTTAGATAATAGATGGTTACCGTTCAAAAATTATCCGTTGATGTGAATAATTGATTCAGGACAGTCTGATCATCTAATGGGATAAAAGTGGTCCCATTGCTGGTCAATTGGCATAGAAACCATCAGATTGCAAATCAAACCCAAATCAGGCTCATCTGAGGGTTTAGTCAAACACCCAACACTCCAAATTGCATATCTAGACCATGGCAAGGGCTCAAATTAATCTGATGGAAGATCAATACCATATTAACAGCCCTGATAGATACCAAAGATGAGATAGACAGTCCTCAGGTTTTTTTTTTTTTTTTTGTGTTCCTGCTTACTTTTAGGGCCTCTTTCTGGGTACCAAACAAGTGCTTAAATAAAATGAAATTGGTCCTGTTTGCAAGCCGATGAAGTTAGCTTTGAAAAGGGCTAGAGATCCATTTGTAAATCTCCGTCTCTTGATAAGCACTCTACACATAGCCACATGGGCCAACCTAGCAGCCATAGACATTCATGTGGGACCCAGGGCATTGATGGATCCAAAACTAGGCTGGTGTGCCCTGCAAATGAGTGTCCTAGGTCTTGGTTGTCAATCACCACATAACGACAATTACTTGTCCACACACCATCCAGCGAGAATGTGACAATCAGAACTCAGGCTATCGCCGTCAACCAGTCAACAGAGAAGAGGGGGGAAATCTTCTGCAAATTCTGCAGCGATTTCAAGGGATGGAAATGTGGTAGCCCAGAGGGGGGCTTTGCTATTTCATATGGGGATCGATATGGACTTCATTCGGTATGGCTGTTTTTGCAAGATATATTTATGACCGAAAATTTAATTTTAGATAGTGTAACTCAAATTATGAGTGTACATACTATTTTATTAGCTGACCTCTACGCATGGCAAGGTGCTGCTGACAAAGGTCCTCTATATGGCATGGGTTTTGGTTCTTGGGGTGCATTTGAGAAGTCTGGCCTCGGGCGTCACTGAAATCCGTTGTTTTTTTTTTCTCCTGCTTTTCCTTGTGTCTCAATCTGTAAATTTTTTGTCCATTATGTAACATTTCATTCTCAGGATGCTTGTAAATGGGGCTGGTTGTAAATGATTTACAAGTTGTGTTTGAATTCTAATTTAAGCCTGTAAAGGTCTTCTGATCTAGAAGATTCAGCCTAGTAGAATTTTTAATTGTTTCTTCTCTTTCTTTTTTTTTTTCTTTTACATTGTAAATGATTTACTGCCGGTAAAAGATACAGCGACGCCCCCTTTTAGCGGCACGTGACCTACCGCCGATAATTCTTATACCAGCAGTTTTTGGGACATTTAGGGGCGGTTTTTGACCGCCGGTAAAGCCCATTTTCCTTGTAGTGTCACCAAAATCAGGATTAGACTTAATCCCAATTTTGCAGGTAAATAGATTGATTTGAGTACTAGGGACCTTAAACAAGACCTTCAACTGCAAGCTAGCCAGGATCAGACTTGCATTGAGGTCTTTAGAGATCATCTTGATATGTGAAGGTCATGACTATGCATTTGATCATTTGTGACTGTTAATCCGGTGGGCCATCACCTGGTAAAAATTGCAGTGAAACATTTTCTTACAGTTAGATTGTTACAGTTTTTCCCATTAAATGTGGACCCCTTTTTATGTTTGAATGCTTAAAATATTCTATCAACCCTCCATTTTTATTTGCCTAAACAGATGAGACATCTATGGTCAGTCGAGTCATTGCCCACCAAATATATGATTCAGCTCAAAATGAACATATCCAATGTGCACAGTTAACATGTCTCAGACTGCTTTGTAGAATTCCTTGTTGCTATTAATCCATTTGCTAGCAATTCATCAGCTAACTTGCATAAACGAAAACACATGTGGGGGACATTTTCTGTGGGCCCCACCAGTGGATGATGGCCCATTCAACAAAAGAGAGCTTTGGCAACTAAAACTTCCAGGTGAGGTTTTAATGCCTGGAGCAACCTGGGGGGCCATAATGTCAACGGTATGGATCTTTGGTTCGTGAGCCCCACTTGTTCAAAACAGGAAACCCCTATGTACTGTGGATCTTCTGGGTATAGCTCAAAAGCTGAAAACTTAATTCAACTAGATTTCTAGTTGGGATGGGTTGACCCGAAGATTCAACTAGAGTCGACATTTAATTACTAATTAAATAAGAGCATTTAAATAATAGCACCTATTTAAATTGTATGAATATAAAATAAAAATGGGATTTTTACGTCAAAATTTCTCTAGGATTTGGATTTTACTAAATAGTGCCTTTAGGAACCGAAATTCTTAGAGAGTGATTTTTCAGATGGAAAATTATAATGTGGGTGTTACCCTTACCATGGGGCCCACCTTGATGATGTGTTGTATATCTATTGATGTCTATCCATTTTTTCATCCCATTTTAGGACAATGTCGCAAAAATTTAGCAAATCGAAATCTCAAGTGGACTGCACCACAGGAAACAGTGGTGATTGAACACCCACCATTAAAGCCTTACCAGAGCCCTTTGTTAGACGAAATGACGAGGTTGCTGGACAAAGTGATGGGGTTCAACGTGGTGGGTCCTTTAAATTTCAAGGGTGGATGTCTCTCATGTAAATATTTTATTTGTATGGGGCGCAACCATTGACTTTATTGGGGCCCAATGCAACCGGTAGATTGTTGAAAAAAGTGACGGGTTGCCGAACAAAGTGACCTAGTTCCACTAAATGAATTGACGAGGTTGTAGTACAAAGTGACGGGATTCACTAGACAAAGTGACAAGATTGCAGTACAAAGTGACGGAGTTCATTAAACAAAGTGACGAGGTTGCAGTACAAGGTTACGGGGTTCACCAGACATAGTGACGAGGTTGCAATCCAATCCAACCATTAGATTGTTGAAAAAAGTGACGGGTTACCGGACAAAGTGACTTGGTTCCACTAAATGAATTGACGAGGTTACATTACAAAGTGACGGGGTTCACTAGACAAAGTGACCCGGTTCCACTAAATGAATTGACGAGGTTAAATTACAAAGTGACGGGGTTCACTAGACAAAGTGACTTGGTCCCATCACTTTACCTACTGAACTCTGTCACTTTGTGTTGTAACCTCATTACTTTGTCTAGTGAACTCCGTCACTTTGTACTGCAACCCCATCACTTTGTCTACTGAACCCCGTCACTTTGTACTGCAATCTCGTTACTTTGTCTACTGAACTCCGTCACTTTGTACTGCAACATCGTCACTTTGTCTACTGTACCCCGTCACTTTGTACTGTAACCCCAACAATTTGTTTACTGTATCCCTTCACTTTGTACTGCAACCCCGTCACTTTGTATACTGTACCCGTCACTTTGTACTACAACCTCGTCACTTTGTCTACTATAACCCGTCACTTTGTACTACAACCCTGTTACTTTGTCTATTGAACCCCGTCACTTTGTACTGCAACCTCGTCACTTTGTCTACTGAACCTTGTCACTTTGTACTTCAACCCCGATCCTTTGTCTCAACCCCGCTACTTTGTACTGCAACCCCGTCACTTTGTCTACTGTACCTCATCACTTTGTCTTTGCAACCACGTCACTTTATCTACTGAATCCCGTCACTTTGTCTACTAAACCCCGTCACTTTGTACTGAACCCCATCACTTTGTGTATTATACCCCGTCACTTTGTACTGCAACCCCGTCACTTTGTACTGCAACCCCGTCACTTTATCTACTGAACCCCGTCACTTTGTACTGCAACCCGTCACTTTGTCTCATCAACCCCGTCACTTTGTCTTTGCAACCTCAATCACTTTGTCTCATGTACCCATCACTTTGTACTTTGCAACATCGTTACTTTGTCTACCGAACCCCGTCACTTTGTCAGACTGCAACCCCGTCACTTTGTCTCATCGAACCCCGTCACTTTGTCTTGCAACATCATCATCACTTTGTCTCTTCACCTCATCACTTTGTCATCACTTTGTTTACTTTACGCCGTCACTTTGTTTTGTAACCCGTCACTTTGTGTTGTAACCTCGTCACTTTGTCTACTGTATCCCTTCACTTTGTACTGCAACCCTGTCACTTTCTCTATTGAACCCCGTCACTTTGTCTTTGCCCGCAACTCAGTCACTTTGTCTTTAACCCCATTACTTTGTATCTTTGCCATCATTTTGTACCGCAACCCCGTCACTTTGTCTACTATACCTCGTCATTTTGTACTACAACCATGTTACTTTGTCTACTGAACCCCGTCACTTTGTACTGCAACCTCGTCACTTTGTCTACTGAACCCTGTCACTTTGTTTACTTAACCCCATCACTTTGTACTGCAACCCCGTCACTTTGTCTACTGTACCTCGTCACTTTGTGCTGCAACCCCGTCACTTTGTCTACTGTACCCCGTCACTTTGTGCTTCAACCTCGTCACTTTGTCTACTGTACCCCGTCACTTTATACTGCAACCTCGTCACTTTGTCTACTGAACCCCGTTACTTTGTATTGCAACCTCGTCACTTTGTCTACTGAACCCTATCACTTTGTACTAAACCCTGTCAATTTATACTGAACTCCGTCTACTTTGTCCCATAATCACGTCACTTTGTCTAGTAAAACCTTGTCACTTTATCTAGCAGCTCTTTCACTTTTTTTAGTGAAATCCCATCACTTTGTCTAGCCACCTCGTCACTCTCTGTCTAGTAGAACTTCGTTACTTGATATAGTAGACCTTTGTTACTTGGTCTTACTACATAGTCTCTTTATCTAGTAAAATTCCATCACTTTGTCCATTAACCCAATCACTTTGTCTAGTGAACCTCGTCACTTCGTCCAACAGCCTTGTCACTTTGTCCAGCAACCTCACAACTTTGTATAGTAAAACCCAATCACTTTATCGTCCAGTCTCGTCACTTCGTTTAGTGGAACCGGGTAACTTTGTCTGGCAACGTCCATCACTTTTTCTGAGAATCTGTAATTTTATCTAATGAAACCCTATTTTCTTTGTGTCGTTTAACATTATTACTTTGTTTACTGGAATCATGTTGCTTTGTTGGGCAACCTCGTCACTTTGTTTAATATAACTCTATCACTTCGTCTAATAACCTCGTCTCTTTGTCCAATGAATCCCGTCAGAGGTTGCTAGACAAAATGACGAGATTTCACTAAATAAAGTGAAAGAGGTGCTAGACAAAGTGACAAGGTTCTACTAGACAAAGTGATGTGATTATTGGACAAAGTAGACGGGGTTTAGTACAAAGTGACGGGGTTCAGTACAAAGTGACGAGGTTGCAGTACAAAGTGACGGGGTTCAGTGGACAAAGTGACGAGGTTGCAGTATAAAGTGACAGGGTACAGTAGACAAAGTGACGAGGTTCAACAAAAAGTGACGGGGTACAGTAGACAAAGTGACAAGGTACAGTAGACAAAGTGATGACGTTGTAGTACAAAGTGATAGGGTTCAGTAGACAAAGTGACGGGGTTGCAATACAAAGTGACGGAGTTCAGTAGACAAAGTAACGATGTTGTAGTACAAAGTGACGGGATATAGTAGACAAAGTGACAGGTTGCATAAAGACAAAGTGATTCTGGGTGCAGAAAGTGTGACGGGGTTCAAGATAAAGTGACTGGGTTGCTGTACAACAAAGTGACGGGTTGCATGCAAGACAAAGTGATTCGGTATAATACACAAAGTGATGGGGTTCAGTACAAAGTGACGGGGTTTAGTAGACAAAGTGACGGGGTTGCAGTACAAAGTGACAGGGTTCACTAGACAAAGTGACGAGGTTGTAGCACAAAGTGACGATGTTGCAGTACAAAGTGACGGAGTTCAGTAAACAAAGTGACGATATTGCAGTATAAAGTGACGGAGTTCAGTAGACAAAGTAACCGGATTGTAGTACAAAGTGACGGGGTTCAGTAGACAAAGTGATAGGGTTGCAATACAAAGTGACGGGGTTCACTAAACAAAGTGATGAGGTTGCAATACAAAGTGACAGAGTTCAGTAAATAAAGTGACGGGGTTGCAGTACAAAGTGACGGGGTTCATGTAGAGAAAGTGACGAGGTTTGGATTGGATTCAGTCATAATAAATGGTGGGCGTGATTCTCTCCACTATTTTTTGTGGTGGGGTCCACTCGAGTTTTGGATCTGATTCATTCTTTGGCTCATGCCCTAAAATGATCTCTTCAAATGGATGGACGATGTGGATATAAAACATACATCATAGTGGGATCCATATAAATAGGTGACATCACTTCAGTAGCGAGTCTCACTGCTCAATGTCGCACTGAATCCCAAATAGAAATGAAAGCGGATTGGCTACTCCCCCCACCAACAGCCCGGTGGTGGTGATGGTCGGTACTCTGTGGGCCCCACCATGATGTATGTGTTTCATCCATTCCGTTAATCTTTTTTTACATATAATTTTAGGGGTTGATCCCAAAAATGAGAGGTAAATAAATCTCATATGGACCACACCACAGGAAAACAATGGTGATTGGATATCCATCATTAAAGTCCTCCTAAGGCGTGCCGTACTGTTTATTTGACATCCAATCTATTAGTTTGGTCATAAAGACCCAGATGAAGGGAAAAAACAAAGATCAGCTTGATCCAAAACTTTTATAGCCCCCAAAAAGTCTTTAATGGTCAACATTCATTCAACATTGTTTCATGTAATGTGGTCTACTTGAGATTGGGTTATACCTCATTTTTGGTCTCAGACCATAAAATGATCTAGAAAAATAAATGGACGGCATGGATGAAACACATACATCATGGTCGGCCCACATAGCACCGAGTGGCAGGGGAGTAGCCAGTTTGTTTCCAATGGAAATCATGGACGCGGATTCCGGGGAAAGCCTTTTGCATGAAGTTCCAGCGTTGGGATGTATGGTGGGGTCCACCATGATGTTTATAAGAATTCCAATCCATTCATCCATTTTTAGAGCTCATTTTAAGACATGTAATAAAAAATTAGGATGATCAAAAACTCAACTGGGCAATACAAGATGAAAGTGGAAAAAGAAATTCCTACGGTTGAAACCTTCCTAGGCGTCTTGATGTTTATATGCCATCCAAACTGTTTATAAGGTCATTTTTACTAGGATGAAGTGAAAACACCAAAATATTAGACCAATGCAAAACTTTTGTGGCCATATAAAATATTTCAACGGACATTAAATCCCCACTGTTTCCTCTCGTGTGGCCCATTTGAGTTTTGTATATACCTTAGTTTTGGTATTATGTCCTAAAATGATATCTAAAAATGGATGAACGAGTTGGATTTATCACAAACGTCCCAGTGGGCCCATCCAGAATCCTTGCACAGGATCTTACTGCAAATGGCTTTGGCAGGAAATCCGCGTCTAACACACACGAAATCGGATTGCGTACAGAGTCTTATCGTACTGAGTAAACTCTGTTGGGCCCACTGTGAATTCATGTGGTTTATCCATGCTATCCATCCGTTTTTTCAGATCATTTTAGGGGTTGAGCCCAAAACTGAAGTATATCAAAAGCTCAAGTAGACCATTCCAAAGGAAACAGTGGAAGTATTGATTTTCACTATTGAAATATTTCTAAGCCCCCAATGATGTTTGTTTTTCATCCAAACATTTCATAAGATCACAAAGACATGGATGAATGGAAAAAACAAATATCAACTTGATATAAAACTTCTGTAGGCCCCCAACAACTTTTCAACGGTAAAATTCAATTCACTGTTTCAGGTGGCGTGGTCCACTTGATCTTTGGATATGATTAATTTTTGTTGTAAAACCCTAAAATTAGATGATAAAAGAGATGGATGGAGTTGATATAATGTACGAATGAATGACGGTGGGCTCCACAGACTCTACTGGGTACGCTTACCAAACTGATTTACACAGCACGCAAACCGCTTCCGTTTAACGTCTCCGTTATCCTTCTTATTAAATGTATTTTTTTAATATATTTTAAAAATCTGATGACGTGGCAGTTATGGTGACGTTGACCAATGAAAACGCTGGAGGCAGGGAGTTCCTGCCTCCGGGAGGCAGAGGATCCGCGGACAGTTCCCTATCTACATGTGCCAACATATGATTCATGCTGGCCAACTCGTCTGGTAAGTGACACATGCACATTGAATGTAGACCGTTGGTTTTTGACCAATCAATGATTCAGGGCCCTTGCCGGCCTCACCACTCAGCTCCCAGATGATTAAATAGTGAGGGGGGTGGGTCGATGAGTGCACATGGCTGGTGAAGTTGATCACTTTAATCTTGCCTTCTGGCAATAGCTTGGCTGCTGCTTCTACTGCTAATTGCAAGTCTTTCTCCAGTAAGCATAGGCGACAAAAGTCTGAATCTCCAATTATTCTCTGAATATATGGATCCAAATCCTCATGCCTTAAAAGTTCTCCACCTTGGTTCTTCCATTGAGGCCCTATTTCAGTAGGCATCTAACCATTATCCATCATGTAGGCTTACCTGTTAATACCCATCCCTCTCATACATGATCCGGACTTTCCACAATCAATTGCTAATCCCTCTTAAAACTAACTTTGATCAGATGATTCTTACAATTCTATCAATGACCAGGCAAATGGACTATCCATGTCAATTATAATACAGAAGTTTTGATGATTGATCTAGACCATCCATCATGGTACGCGAACTTTGATTGCCGGCCATTTTTATTTTATTTTTTTGTAAACCAAATATAAAAGGCTTTATTCAATCAAATGCAGTGCTGAAATAGCTCTTAATTACAATATATGTAACACAGATGTGTTCGAAGCGCCCATACAGGGGGGCGTCTTGAACTGGCTCGCTGCACCCCCAAGTGCAAGGCAATGATCTAGAATCTTGTGGAACATTCCTTTGCAGACCATATGAAGCTGGCTCTGATCGCTCTGACCTTCCAGGAACTATCATACACTGCATCGACGAAAGATTAGTCCAACCAACTGCAGCATTCTTTCAGGGCCCCTTGGCTAGCCTCGTCACTCAGCTTCCAGAAGATTACGTAGTAACTGGAGTCGGATGAGTCTACATGGCTGGTGAAGTCTATCACTTCAATATTTTCTGGCAATAGTTTGGTCGCTGCTTCTACTGCTAACTGCGAGTCTTTCTCCGGTAAGTATAGGTGACAAAAGTCCCCATCTCATTCTTCTTTGAATTATATGTATCCAAATCCTTATGAATAGCCACTGCTTCGCGCGCCTTAAAGCTCTTCCACTGAGGCCCAATTTCTGCAAGTATTCTGCTTCACTGCTTTCTTCAAGAATCTTCGAAGAGTCTCCACTTCAACGTTCCCTGCTTCCTTTGTTGTTGCTTCAAATTCAACCATCACACTCCCCCATCTTCTCCAACATCCTCAAATCCTACCCAGCACCGGAGGATTTTCAAGAGAGCGTGAAGAAAAAAATACCAAGTTGAATAGAAGTCGAAGGATTTTCAACTTCTTGGAAGAGGACCCGAAACGATGAGATTTCAGTCTGCAAGATTACAGAGTTAAAGAACAGTATAATTAAATAAACATAATCACAATAAACTTACAGTTTAACACTAAGATCTGAACCATTGGATCAACTAGTCAGTAGAAAATTGAACTAACAAGAGAAAACCCAACAAAACCCATGCATGATTTCAACCAAATTGCTAAATGAATTCAAGAAAACTGTCACTGAACCAACCAAACTACGACGAAATTACAAAAAAGAGAGGAAGGAGAGATCTCTCTCTATGTTCATGCAAGGGATTGATTTTCGAAAACTTTTGTACCTTTTTTTCCAATGTTTGTATGCACTGTAGCGAACGCGTGGCTACTCGATGTGGAAGATTTAATGGATATAGTGGTTGAATCCGCTCGTCATAGCAGCAATAATGGAGGAAGTGCGATAGACCAGTGATGATTTTGTAGTTTTCTGTTGTTGTAGTGGGTTTCAACCAAAAAAAAAAAAACCCTTCTTTCCCCTTTCCTTTTTTTAATGGTTGTCGGCAGCAATCGGAGGCAGATATGGTGATGGTTATCCGTGATAATTTGAAGCATACCTGGTGCAGCGCCTGTGGAAACGGATTGCACCGTGGAAGATGTTAAGCGGTGATTTTGCCGGCTCGGTGAAAGAAAATAGGGTTGAGGTAGTGCTCCAGCATTAGTGAAGAAAGAGGGGTTGAGGAGGTGCTCCAGCGTCAAAGAAGAACAGCAGCGTAGCTTGGGCAAACAAATTGGGCTATGAGATTTCATTCAACTACAGGCAGTAGCCCAAGCAGACTTGCTTTCACATCCTCTTGGAAGAACTTGAAAATCCTTCGACTTCCATTCAACTCAGCGTTTTTTTCTTCACTTGCTCAAAAATCCTCCGTATCTGGGTAGGATTTGAGGATGTTTAAGAATATGGAGAGATTCACACACCAGAGTGTGATGGATGAATTCGAATCAACAACAAAGGACTCAGGGAAAATTCAAGTGGAGACTCTTCAGAAGATTCTTGAAGAAAATGGTGAAGCAGAATACTTGCAGAAACTGGGCCTCAATGGAAGAGCTTTAAGGCGTGCGTAGCATTGGCTACTCATAAGGATTTGAATCCATATATTCAAAGAAGAATTGCAAACGGAGACTTTTGTCACCTATACTTACTGGAGAAAGAATTCCAGTTAGCAGTAGAAGCAGCAGCCGAGCTATTGGCAGAAGAAAAGGTTGAAGTGATCGACTTCACCAGCCATGTAGATTCATCAACCGACTCCAGTCACTCGTGATCTTCTGGGAGCTGAGTGGCGAGGCGAGCCGAGAGGCCCTGAACTAATGCTGCAGATGCTTGGACCAATCTTTCATCGATGCAGGGTACTATAGTTCCCGGAAGGTCAGCACGATCGGGGTTGTCGAGCTTTCTCTGGTCTGCATAGGAACGTTCCCCAGGATTCTAGATCATTACCTTGCACTAGGGGCTGCAGCAAGCCAGTTCAAGACGCCTTGCTGCATAGGCGCTTGCTTAAAACAGTACTGTGTTACAGATATTGTAATAACATGGTAGAGAGCTGTTTCAACACTGTATTTGCTTGAATAAAGCAATTTATATTTCGTTTAAAAGAAAAGAAGATTGGTGAGTAATAAAAAAAAAAGCGGCCCACCATGATGGACGCTCTAAACAATCATCAATACTCAACTATTATAATTGACATGGATGGTCCATTTCCCTGGTCATTGATAGAATTGTTAGAATCATCCCATCAAAGTTACTTTTAATAGGGTTAGAAATCGATGGTGTAAAACTGATGTAGAGCGGGTCGCAGACACTTTCATGTCTAAGATGGATCAGAGAAGGCTCGATCAGAGGTAGAAGTCATCATGACCGTCGGAACCTTAAAACAGGCATATCTCACAAACCAGAATGAGAGCTACTTGCCCACGCCGAATTTGCATGATTCCATCACATCAACAGTCAAATTCCATATTTATTTGCGTTTTTACTATTTTCAGTAAGTTTTGGTTTGATCGTAACTCTTCATCCATTGGGCTTTAAGAGTTGTGTTCAACATGAAAAGTGTTTAGAAAAATTAGGAGAATAACATGGTTAAGCCACATAGGACACTATAAATAGTAAATTTACTATTTATAGTAAGTTACAAATTTTAGAGAGTTTTAGTTGTAGTTTCATTCTGAAACTTCTTCCAAGGCTTGGTATCCGTATTTAAGGGGTTGTTGACTCATTTATTTCATCAATCAATCAAATTATAAATTTTAAAATTTATTTCTATTTTTCTTATTTTTTTTCCTCGTAGATTTGAGAAGTCTCTATGAGGTGTCCAAAGAAGCTCCGTGGATTTGGAGTAGTTATCCTTGAGGAAGACGGTGCTCGACCTCATTAAGTTCATCCCTGTGTTAATTGATATCAGAGCGAGGACTCTCCTCGGCCCAATAGCAAACAACGTATGAACCAAAATTCTATTGACGATGATAGAGGGATTCATTATCTTTCGGAAAGAATGAAAGCTTTACACCAAGAGAGTCAGTTGATCATGTAAGGGCTGCAGACAACCCTCAACCATATTGCAGATGCGCTAATTCTTCCTCGAGCACAAGGAAATGCTCAACCGCTCGTCGTCATTATACGACACAACAGCGATTTCCATAGAGCACCACCCAATGAAGGTGAATCACAGGTCACCACTTTAATTATAAAAAAAGTTGTTGTACATGCCAAAGGTATAGATAAATTTACAACGACATAACATCTTTCGAACAAGGTACACTATAAACCAAAAAGTCTGTAATGTGATCATCAAGGTCAGGAGCAGTGAAAATCTCGTGTCGAAAACAATGGTGGAAAAGCTGCAATTGAAAATAGAAAGCCACCCATTTTCATACATGATTGGATGGATCAAGGAGGTTAACAAAACAGAGGTAATCGAATAATGCAGTGTCTCATTTTCAATTGGTAAAAATTATAAAGATCGAGTACTTTGCAACGTAGTCGACATGGAAGCTTGTCTATGTTAATTGGTCGACCATGACAAAATAATATTGATGTTACGCATAGAGGTCAGGATAATGTATTTATATTTATTAAAGATGGTAGAAAGATTGGCCTCATTCCTATAGGAACAGAGAACTAGGGTTGTTCTCGACTCAGCTCGAGTCAGCTCGGATTGACTCAGCTTGAATGGCTGACCCGGGCCGATTCAAGCTTATATTTTGTAGCTCAAGTTGAGTTTGACCAGGGGGCATTTCAACTCGACTCGACTCGAAGCTCGAACTCAAGCTCGACTCGGCTCGATTAGCAATAATATTATATATTATATATATTATATAAGTTATAAGTTTTTAACTTTAAAAAAAAAACGAAGAGAAAAGAAACCCTAGCTACTCTACTCGACCGAACACAACGCACCCCCTTTTCCTTTCCCTTTCCCTTTCCCTTTCCATTTCCCTTTCTTCTCTTTCTCTACCTGCTACCAGCTGCACGCCCGCCTGCCCGGACCACCACCACCCACCACCAGTCTTCTTCACTCTCCAACAAGACCAGCACGCAGCACGCTGCTCGCATGCACCCCTTTCCCTTTCTTCTCTTTCTCTACCCACTGCACGCTCACCCGGTGCCCGAGCAACAGCAATCCATAGGACCACCACCACCGGCGCATGACCAGTATGTTGCCTTCCGGTTGCGTCCTGCCCGGTCGATCTCGCCGAGAGAAGAAGACCATTAATTTTCGTCAATCCCGAATCGGTTAACACTCACCCCCTTTTTTTATCCATTGATTTTCATCAATCCCAACTCGGTTAACACGTAGTACAGGCATCAATCCTCAATTCGACTATCCATATTTAAGATGTAGCCAGTGGATGTACTTTTGGGCCCAATTAATGAAAAGATCTCAAGTACAAATAAATGCCCAATCTAACCCAGGACATCTTATTGGCCCCACTTATTGTAAGATCATAAATAAATGCCCAATATGAGTGTCCATTGTTGATTTTTTATTTTATTTTTTTACTTAATCAAATCCACGGTTATGATTTCATAATTAGGATTGTGAAACTTATACAATGTTTTTCTTAAATATGAATTGAGGTACCATCAACAATGTTTTTCTCAGATCTAAATGAGGTAATGATATCATTGATATTTTACAAACTTAATTCTATGGAAAGATTAGTAATGATATCATTGATATTCTACTAACTGATTTTATGGAAAGATCACTAGCACAAACAACTAACATAACTATCTTCTTTAAGAAGTGGCTACTGGATAGTCTATTGGCTTCTTTGATAAAAAGATCAAAAACCCAAATGGTTAATATATGAAAAAGCTTGAGCTCGACTCGACTTAATCCACTAGCTCGACTCGAACTCGACTCGACAGCTTTGGCAAACAAACCAAGCTTCAATGTTGAGCTCGAGGCCGAGCTCAGGCTCGAGCTTGAACTCAAGTACATCATGGACAAGCCGAGCCGAACTTGGTCCACCTCGACTCAACTCGGCTCGATGCCCACCCCTATGGAGAACCAACTTAAGACTTCTAAAGTTGAGGAATAGTGTCTAATGCCCAAACATGATTTCATTAAACAATATGAGGAAAGAGGAGATGTAGATGTATTAGTTGAAAAGAAATAATAATATGGAGCCGATAAACATCTTAGAAGATTTGAAACCAGTGTTACAGGAGTTCAAGGCGATTGTGTATAATGAACTTCCTAATAAATTGCCTCTCATACAAGATATACAAAACCGCATTGATCTTGTATCAGGTGCAAGTTTGCCTAATTGCCCACATTACCGGGAAAGAATGTAAAATTTTGTAAGGCCAAGTAAAGAAACTGATCTATACTAGCCAAGTCAAGGAGAGCATGAGTATATGTATTATATCATCTTAAGAGCCTAATACCAAGTATAAAAAAAGGGCTAATAAATATTGACATCAGAAGTTATTTAAGAATGATGAGGTAAGTCCCTTGATTAACTCAAGGATAAGGTTTTTTCAAGTGGCTGTTCTGATGTAGAACATGTCACAGATACATTCTTAGCATGGTTGGACAAAAAGAAAGTGAACCGTAAATTGATCATAACTTTTTATCTGAGTATCGTTACGGCACACCTGACTGAGTATCAAGAACTAAAGTGGGACAAGAACTCGCGGACGAGTTCTTTTAAAGTGGAGGAGACTGATGTAGAGTGGGTCGCAGACACTTTTATGTTCAAGATGGATTAGAGAAAGTCCGATCAGAGGTAGAAGTCATCAAGACCGTCATAACCTTAAAACAGGCATATCTCGCAAACTAGAATGAGTTACTCGACATACCATATATGATTTTGGGGTAGGATGAGCTACTTTAGCCAACCAACCTACAACAGCTAGCTTACCCATTCCTAATTTGCAAGATTCCATCAGATCGACTGTCGAATTCTATGTTTATTTTCGTTTTTACTATTTTTTGTAAGTTTATGTTTGATTGTAACTCTTCATCCGTTGGGCTTTAGGAGTTGTGTTCAATATAAAAAGTGTTTAGAAAAATTAGGAGAATAACATAGTTAAGCCACATAAGACACTTACTATAAATAGTAATTTACAAATTTTAGGGACTTTTTGTTGTAGTTTAATTCTGAAACTTCTTCCAAAGCTTGGTATCCCTATTTAAAAGGTTGTAGACTTATTTATTTCATCAATCAATCAAATTACGAATTTTATAGAATTTATCTTTATTTTTCTTGCTTTTAAAAAAAAAAAAAATTTGGACATGGATCCGAGAAGTCTCTGTGATGAGTCCAGAGAAGAAGATAGTGCCCGACCTCATCACGTTCATCCCTGTATCAAAAACCCATGTAATTTATACGAGCGATGGGTGATTAAAAGGTGGGCCGACACGACGGATAATGGTTATATGCCTCTATGGTATAATAAATATGGATCATTAATTTCCTAGCCACTTATCTAATAATCTAATCATCCGATTATAGTGATATTTTTGGATGGATAGACAATAAAAGGTGGACCTCGCTTGAAGGACGGTCCAGATCATGGATAGTTCCTCTTCTGCCTTAACTCTCCACTTCACAATAATTGATGAGATGTGGAAGCAATAGAGGTGGACCCCACTTCGTTTTTTTGTCCCTACTCGCACGTGGCAACGGCTGTGGAGGCTGCTGTTTTGGGCTGCAAGCTAGGTATTGGCAGTGGTTTCTTCGGATTGGACGGTTGTACATTGTTTTTGCCTGGCTCTGGTTGTTTTATTCTTGTTGGTTTTTTTTTTTTTTTTTGTTGATTATTGTTTAGTGGATTTATATGGTAGGTGAGGTCCAATGATTTTTTAGAGCTCACAGGAATGATTGTACATCCTTTTTATTCATATTAATAAATTTATAGATGGTGAGTTTCCACCTTTCTAGAAAGGTGTTCTTTTCTAGAAAGGAAAAAAAAAACAAACAAACAAACAAATCCTTGATGAGATGGTTAAGATTTTTTGAGGGGCAATTAGAGGTGGTCAAGATCAATGATCCAACATTTCTTTATTTTAACCAAATAGGACCATCACTTTTAGTAACCACTGATTGGATGTTTAGAATTATCACATCAAAGGTGGGGCTCATGATGAATGGCTTAGATCTACTATGGGACCATTTTTGTGTTATATTGATTTTGACTATTAATTTTGATGACCACTGATTGGACGGTTTGAATAGTTCAATCCTAATTATTTCAAAGAACTTTAACCTTTCTCGTAAAATGTTAATCTCATTATTATAACCAAACAATAAATCTTGAGAATATGAATTTAACAACCAAAAAACCCAAAAGGAATATATATATATATATATATATAATGAACTTCCAATTTCATTTAGAGAAAAAAAAATTTTTTGCATAATCTTCTATATTCATGAATTGATCCAAATAATTTGAGCTTGCTTAAGCATGCAAAGCTTTGACAAAGCACTTCCAAGAGTTAAAGCTGTAAATTAAGATTACAAGGGCCTACCGAGCCTAACTGGCCTGGCCCATTTATACCCTTACCATCGAAACACTTTTGTAGAACAGAAAATTTTGTGAAAATGACAATGCCAGGAGACTGGGGATATTATTACCCTGAGGGATGTGGGACCCACCAAATTGTCCATGTTAATTTGACTCCGTCCATCAATGTCTCCAGCTCATGTTACGATGAGGACCTGAAATGAATCAGATCCAATGCTCAAGTGGGCCAAGCCACGAGAACAAGTGGGGACTAAATGCCCACCGTTCAAACCTTATTGGGCCCAACGAAGTTTTGGATTGGGCCCATATTTGTGTTCCCTTCACCCTGGTGGGAAATGTCTTATAAACAGGTTGGATGGCATATAAACATTACGGTGAGACCCAAGAGGGTTTCAACACTCAGCGCTTCCATTCCCACTATTTCTTGTGGTGTGGTCGACTTCAGCTGTGGATCTAGGTTAGTTGTTGGTTATCAAGTGCAATGAGCCGACAACGGTGGCATGATATATTCTCCTCTGTACGGCAACATGCGTTATTTCTTGATTTGTTAAATCAAGAATGGCCAAAAATACAGTACAACAGTGGCCACCATATTGTCCGATGAAGCGGATTTCACGGGATAATATGGTGGCCCGTGATGTACCCTCATTTCTGAATTAACAAATCAAGAAATAATGCATGCTGTTGCACAGACAAGAATATTTCATGCAAAAAGATCTTTAAATATATTTGAATTTTTTTTTTTTGGCAAAAATACAACTAGTGGTCGAGGGAAGTGAAATGATTAGATGAGACATAAAATAATCTTTTAGCCTTAATAAATTCATTCAAATTTATCTTACCTTATCTTAGCATAATTATTCAGCCTTTTGTTCTATTTAAAAAATACAGATATTCTTTTTTATGGTAATCAATGAGTTATAATCCGAGTATATACCTATACTCTTAACCCTAAAAAAGGCACTGATTCTCATACGATTGCAGGAACTCCCTGCAAAATGTGTTGCAGTAAACTCGCGTCATCACCTGGTCAAAGGCAATCTGGCCTTACGGGGAAACGGACTGGCTACTCCCCTGACACCGGCTAATGGTTGGTGGTCAGTGCTCCGTGGGTACCATCATGATGTATATGTTTCATCCATGCCGTCCATCTATTTTTAAAGATCATTTTACTGTATGAGACAAAAAATGAGGTATATTTCAATCTCAAGTGGACCATATTATAGGAAACAGTGTTGAATGAACGTAGACCATTTAAAATATTTTGAGGGCATAAAAGTTTTAGATCAAGCTGACATTTATTTTTTCCTTTCATTTGAGCTTGTATGACCTAATCAACATATTGGATGTCAAATAAACAGTACAGTCGGCCTTAGGAGGATTTTATTGTAGATACCCAATCACTATTGTTTTCATGTGGTGTGGTACACCTAAGATTTATATCCCTCTCATTTTTGGAATATAGTCCTGAAATGATCTTTAAAAATTGGATGAAACACATACTTCAAAGTGGGCCCACATAGCACCAACCAGCAGCCACGGGGCTAGCTGGGTGGGGGAGTAGCCGATCCGTTTCCGCCTTACGTAGGGTATCCCGCAAACCTGCATGCATGAAATGTTAAGAGAGACCGGTGGTCGGTGCTCCGTGGCCATACCATGTATGTATTTCATCCATGCTGTTCATCTATTTTTAAAAATCATTTTATAGTATGATACCAAAAATTAGGTATATCCCAATCTCAAGTAGACCACATTACAGGAAAGAGTGTTGAATGAGTGTCAATCATTAAGAACATTTTGGGGGCTATAAAAGCATTGGATCAAGCTGATTTATGTTTTTTCCCTTCATCTGGGCATGTATGACATAATCAACAGATTGGATATCAAATAAACAGTACAGTGGGCCTTAGGAGGATTTTAATAGTGGATATCCCATCGCTATTGTTTTCATGTGGTGTGGACCACCTGAGATTTATATACCTCTAATTTTTGGAATCAAGCCCTAAAATGATCTTTAAAAATGGATGAACGGAATAGATGAAACACATACATCATGATAGGACCAACAGAGCACTGACCACCAGCCAAGGGGCTGGTGGCGGGGGAGTAGCCAATGCGTGCCGGATGATACGCGGAAATTTAGGATTTCTTTTTTTATTTTTATTTTTTTTTTAACACCCGCCCACACGCTCACGCTAGTGGAGTTTCACCACCTTATGGATACTAGAACTCTTGACCGGGTGTTGAAACTCCCGAGAGTCTACCACCCGAGCAAGAGTAAGGATCCAGAAATTTAGAAATTGCATACTCGGAATACGAGTAAATTCCAATCGAACTGTTGAAATTGTGGGTCTCAGATTGGATGTAAAATAAACACAAAAATCATGCGTATACGAACGTCTGACTATCGGATTGGAGAACACTAATAGGATTTTAAACATGAAAAAATAATAATAATAATAATAATAATAATAAAATCCTACGGTGCTCTTTCAACAAACAATATTCCATGAATCAGAGGTTAGGATTTCTCAACCAACGTATTTTTGTGACTCTTAACTTAGAAACTGTAACATAATTTATTTAGTTTTCTTTTCGTTATATGTGCATGTGTACAGTTTCTGAATGCCTGTGTATCAACTGTCATACGCTGGAGGAGTATCCAATGAGTTCCCAAATCTTAAAGAATCCCAGGAAAATATCTAAGGCGATCCGGGAGAGTAGAGGCTGAAGAGGCAATGCCCGGCACGTGCAAAAATGACGTACATGTCATCGGTCCCAAATTCACTGTGTGTTGTTCTAGTCCAAAAGATCAAAGAGCTTTACTCATTAACTGGGCCACAAATCAAGTTTGAATGTAGACCTCTAGTTAGGTTTTGTCTGTTCTTCTTCTTCTTCTTCTTCTTCTTCTTTTTCACATATAGCGGTATGTTGAGAATATAGGCCTTGTTTTAAGCAATTACATGTTTAAGATGTTGGGACACTTTATGAACGGAACAGATTCCGTGGAACTATGTGACGTTGGCACTGGTGTTGCGAATTTCCATTTCAATGTACACTCTCGCGAGCTCCATACTATTTCAACATTTTGATATTTTCATATCCCCGAGCATAATAGTCTGGTAGAAACGCCAGCAGTCGATCTCCGAGAGCTTTCCATTTCGTAAGCGGATTAGCTGGTGCACCACGCGCCGCCAGCGTAGCTGATGTGGGTACCTGTCGTGTGAAGACGAGCGCTGAGTTGTACGAACGGTTCAAAGTAGATCAAAGTTACATGGCCCCACGATAATGTATTTATTATATCCACACCGTTCATCCATTTTGAGAGATCATTTTAGATGTTGATCCCAAAAATAGTTATATGAAAAGCTCAAGTGGACCACACCACAAATAACAGTGGTACAATAATTCTCACATTTAACATTTTCGTAGAGACCACCGTAACGCTTATTTTCCAATCTGTTTATAAGATCCCACGTACCTTTATGAAGAGGAAAAACTAATATCATATTATTTTACAGTGTGGTCCACTTGATACACGATATGTCTTATTTTTTGGATTAACCTCGTGATGTGTGACCCACGGAATTTGGTAACGTCAACACACTAGCTAGGCCGGTGGTGTGTGGTACACCACCAACCCGCTTCCATTTCCTTCTAAAAATCTGATTGCTTGGCACACTTTTATCGTATTAAGTAAACTCAGTTAAACTACCTTGAATGTACGTTGTATATCTGCCGTTTATCCATTTTTCCATCTAATTTAAGGGTTGAGGCAAAATTATAGTATATCTAAAGCTCAAGTGGATCATACCATTAGAAACAATAGGAATAATGATTTCTACTGTCGAAACCTTTCAAGGCCCCCACATTAAGGTTTATTTGTCATCCAACCTGTTCAAGAGATCAGACAGATATGGATTGAGGGAAAATACAAATATAAGCTTGATCCAAAATTTTTTCATGTGGTGTGGTCCATTTGAACATTGTATTAGATCAAGTATTTAAATCACTTGGTAAAATGAATGGATGGGGTATACATAAATCACAGTCGACCTTGCAGAGCTGAGTTACTCACCACGCAATCCGTTTCCAAGATCGAGACAGCGAGTGGACGGGAAATGGTATCTGGCGCATGAAATCGGATTGCGTACTGAGTTACTCAGTACGCTCTTATCGTACTGGATAAATTCAGTTGGGCCCACCTTGAATGTACGGGGTCTATCTTCACCGTCCATCTGTTTTTCCATCTAATTTAAAAGGTTATTCTCAAAACTGAAGAATATCCCTAGATGAAATGGATCATACAACAGTAAACAGTGGGAATAATGATTTCCACTGTTGAAATCTTTCTAGGCCCCACAGTGATGTTTATTTATCATCCAACCTGTTCATAATATCATATAGACATGGATGAAGGGTAGACACGAATATAATCTTGATCCAAAACATCCGTGGCTCCCATGATTTTTTCAACGGTATACGATTCAATTCAACTGTTTCCTGTGGTGTGGTACATTTGAACATTATATATTCTTCACGTTTGGGATCAAGCCCCTAAAATTATATGGTAAAATGTATGGACGGAGCGGATCAGATACATAAATTATGGTGGACGTCACAGAGTTTACTCACTAGAATAGGCGAAGTGAGTTACTCACTACGCAATCCGCTTCCCTCGCGCATGGGGGTAATGCGCACCTTCATTATTTGAGGAGAGCGGGGTACGAGTTTTGATTATCTGGAGCATGGACTAGGGTGTACATGGATTCCAACCGTGACCCAGCTCGAACTCAGTTCGGCTCGGTCATCGAGCCTAACCGGCCAGATCGGCTTGGTTTGGTCAGCAGCTCGGGTCAATTCAAACCGATGTGGCATTTTCACAAACATATGCAGTGCACTTTCAATTTCTCATTGTATGTAAAATAGCGGTAGCTGTTTACAAGTATTTCATCGAAAACCTTATAGGCAACACCAAAATCAAGGAAAAATGATATTTGTTTCATATACAAACTTCCTTGTCACTAGCTGACACTTCGTTAAATCATTTCATCAAACACTTGGTGAGCAACATCAATATCAGAGTAACCGAGTCACCGAACTAGTTCGATCAGTTAGATTCAAGTTGGGGTGCGATCCGTGTCGAGTCGAGCTCAAGCAAGCTCGAACTTGGTTCAAAATTTTTTCGAGCTAAAAAAATCAGTTCCACTTGGCTCGAACTTAACTTCAAACCGAGTCGAATCAAGCTTTTTTGAGTCGAGTCGAGTGAGCTAACCGAGCTAACTCGATTCGTGTACACCCCTAATCTGGACCATAAATCTGACGTGACAGAGCACAGATAGATTAACGGACGGATCAGGTGAGACTTCGAATCCACCAAGGTGCATGGGACCCCGGATTGTGGGGGCGACTTTGTTGTATGTGACTACATCCATGCCGTCCATCTGTATTGAAAAATCATTTTAGGGCATTATTAGAAAAACGAAGTAGATCAAAATCTCAAATGGACCATAGTGCAAGAAATAGTGGTAATTGACCATTAAAATCTCCTCGTGGGCTATCAAAGCTTTGGACTCAAGATGATATTTTCATGGTATCTTCAAATAAGTCTTTGTGGCCTTATCAACAGGTTGGATGGCAAATAAACATTGGACTCCATGAAGTTTTTAATGGTGAGAATTCAATCGGGACTATTTCCCTTGGTGTGGTCCACCTAAGATTTGGGAATGCTTCATTTTTTGGATCATGCCCTAAAATAAGCTTTAAAATGGTTGGATGGTGTGGATTTAAGGCACCTATAGTACTGTTGTCATGCCCCAAACTCGGAAACCGGGCTCACAAAATTTCAGATCGCCGAATCCGGTGCTGACAGGCTCGGTAGTACCACATTCTCGGATCCCAGCGCCCATACGCCAGATGTTACGCCCTAAACTCAGAAATCGGGCTCACAAAATTTTCGATCGCCGAATCCGGCACTGACAGCCTCCGTAGAACCCCATTCTCGGCTCTCAGTGCCCATACGCCAGGTTCCGATCATGGGATGCTACAAGGAGGATTTTCAACATCAGTTTAATTCATAATAAGCATAACCAAAGATATAACGCACAAACAATAACCAAAAACTCCATCGCATTTTCACTATGATTAAAAACTTTACAAGTACAATGAGCATAAAAGGAAATACAATGATAATAGATAAAAAGCTCCAAAATGATCTTCTCTGCGCTCCTGCCTCAACGCTACTGCGTCCCAACGTCACCTGTATGCAACGGTCGTACATAAGTTTATAGAAAGCTTAGAGGGTGGTGAAAGTATGTGCGCAAGGTAGTAATGCAATCATGCAGTATCAGAGTAATGTGGAACATGCTGATAAATTCATGAATACCTTAGCCGTACCGAGGCTATGCGATGCAAGGCATGAATGATGTTGGTCATACCAAGGCCATGCGATGTGAGATGCAACTCAAGTATACAAATCCTCATCTAAGTCTACATATCAGTACAGCTCATCTTTAGAATATAATCGGGGTCTAGTACACTCCAACCAAATTGCCGCCCCATCGCGCGCAATAAGGTGAATGGAAAAGACCTCACTATCCGCCTGCCAATATCGGGCTCGGCTCGTCGATAGCGGACTCATTCCTCGAGTTGGTCAAACTCAACCTAGCATTGTCCCCTCCTCTCGGGCGGGTAAGGCCACACCCCCTTCCAACCAACCACGACACAGTGAAAAAGCACAGCCGTCTGGTAATCGGCACTCGACGCTCCTGCACCCACTCGGTCTAGACATCGGAGCAGCCTCTTAGTACCATAAGGGTTTAGGAACTTTCACCCAGGGATATCTATAGCACCCCATGTAGAACAAGATTTCTGATATCCAATCCTACCAACTACGATACGCTTGTGGATGCTACGACCATAATGTCGCTAGGGCGTACAGTACCATATCACACAATGCGAATGCATGAATCACACTATCCAGTCATGTAGCAATCTTGTACGTATCGTGCGCTTATGTAGGGCAACACTACCTATCCGAGGGCCCCTAAACAATCTGCCCGAAGGCATATGCTATGATCAGTCATTACTCATATTAAGCATACATATGATGCGTATGATCATGAATCATGGAACTATACTAAACATGTTATATGGGATAGATGTTGTTTATAACGAGGATGGACTTAGACGACCTACAAGTATGGGCCTAACAATGGGCCCTAGGGAGAATCATAATGTGGACATTTAACCAACATTATTCTTCAATGTGGACGTCTGTAATGCCCCGGATTTTTGCCAACCTGGGATTAGATGACCTTAGGCAATGGGTCGATCGTAATACCTCATTAACTTGTCAGAACTGAATCCCAAAGTCTAAAGCCGCCTTTGAACTCATTTCCTTCACAAACCTCACCCTTCATCACCTTGATCTTCCAATTTTTCTAATAACTTTCACCCTAGACACTATCTTAAACTAGCTAAGTAGTATAACTTGGATCACTTTATATACAAACTCCAAAGGCCTGAGTATCACCTCGACCAGAAATCACGTAGGATTAAATCCTTTAGAAATTTAACAAAGTTAACTAAGTACTAAACTCCATTAGCCATGAAATCCGTTAGGATCGCTTTAAATACGATCTGCAAGACCCAAAACTTGCAGAACAAGTGACGCTAGTTTACCCTAAAGTTTAGAACCAAACTCATTTCCCGTCTGCTCTCGGGAATGAAATGAAACATCGTATTAGGTCTAGATCGCACATCGGGAGTCCGATTATCACGAAACTAAGGAACTAGGACCGCCCCACTGGGCTTAACAATCATCTCAAAAATCAGCTTTATCCGATGTCCCACGGTCATTCGTTTCGATTCGGAGCGAGGTAGTGTGAAAAACACTATTCATGTGCCAAAATAAATATCTGGAATAGTGATCTGGCATCATTTGTTGACGCGTCAGTATTAAGCAACCTGACCGTCAGAATCAGACCAAATTACACCCTCGGATTAAGAAAAATTTCAGGAACATTTACATGTACTTGGAATTTCTGATCGTGGCCCACTGACCGTCGAACTGAAAGTGGTCCGCCACGTGCGATCTGGGTATCCGATCGAGTCAAAAACGTAATCCCACGTAGATCCATCGATGGTGAGCTTAAGTCTGACGTTTGGTTCAAGGAGGGCCACCAGAACTTCCCTTTTGAGCTGGAAAAGCGACGAATATCCTATATAAGCAGTACCCCATGAACCTAAGTCTAATTTCGGAATGTTTTAGGCTATATAAGGGCCTTAGAGCACCCTCTCTCACAGCCATACGAATTTTGGAGGAAACCCTAGAGGAAGAGAGAGAAAAGGGAGAGAAGGACTTGGAGATTGTTGCCGATCTTCCTCCTCCTGCTTTGGCTTGTTACACGGCCTACACCGCCCTATTCTAGACACTTTCCCAGCGGTATCCATCTCATTTGAAGGTAAGAAACCCTAACCCTAGGTCTGATTTGGGGTGGGATCGAGGTAGGATGTGTACCGACTAACCGATTCCGCTCTTTAGGCTAGAAATCGCCCGTAGACGGAAGTTCTACTACCCTTGCTGATTCGTTCCGTTTCCAAAGGCAAAGGTGAGGACTTTAAGCGTATAAGTTACGGTTTTCAACGCTTTCAATGTCAGATAATGGTAGATTCATGATCTGCTTGCAATTGCACATGTACAAAGTGCTTTCCGTTTCCTGTTTTGATTAACGGTGTGAAATATGGAATTTCACATATTCTAGGTATACGTAGAAATACCGTATACGTATTTTTTTTGGATAAATACTTGACATGTTTATTTAATGTATAATTATATAACATATGAATAAAATACTAGTTTGGCGAAAGGAATCGCCAAAATATATGTTTACTTGTAAATGCGCCGTATGTTGAAATTACGTGTTGTAGAAATACCGTATACGTATTTCTTTTGGAATAATGTTTGACATATGTATTTAATGTATGATTATACAATACATGATTAAAATACTAGCTTGGCGAAAGGGATCGCCGAAATCTATGTTCCTTTGTAAACACTATGTATGTCGAAATTTGGGTATACGTGAAAGTACCCTATACGTATAAAATTTGCTGACATGATTGCCATGTTTAATTCTTTGTATGAATATGATGTATATGTATAAAATACTAGTTTAGTAAAGGGACAACCCTAGTACACACTTCTCTAGCATACGTCATGTATGTTGAAATTGTGCATTCCAAGTGTTGGTGAAATCACTTGTGAGTGTAAGTGCTTAGGTGTTAGAACCTTAGTTAGGTGCTGAGATGGGATTCTCCGCTACCTTAGAGTCACATATGACACTCTCCATGTGGTTGTTCACTCTAACCACTCACCTATAAACTCTAAGTATTTGTATCCCTATGTGTATAGTGCTTTATAACATGCTTTACAACATGCTTTACAACATGCCTTATAACATGCTTTACTTCATGCTTTATAATACATGCTTTACCTCATGCTTTACTTCATGCTTCACAACTGATTGAGTTTGGGACTATGCCTATAGTCCAAACATTCGGTACCAGACTTGCGGTTGTGGCCGAGATTCATATCGCCACGATGGACGTGTCTGCGAACCCGAGTCGTACTTCGGTTGGCGATAGTAGTTGGCCACACGGAGTGCTTTGCGCTCCATATCGCTCAACTTGTGGTGCGCTCGAGCTAGTCAGGCCCGTCAAGCAAACCGATATGTGTATATGTATGTTCACCATGTTTGGTCGCTACTGCTTGAACCTAAGGTACCAAACTTACCAATGGCGATCCCGTTAACCATGGTACCTCGATCCGCTAAGACGCATGAGCCGGACATGGTGGTATGGGACACCGTGGTCGAGCTGTCGGCCTACGCTGGGGTCATGTGCCTCCCCGTAGTGACCATTGCGCAACCGAACTCATGAGCCGATTATGGTGGTATGGGACACTATATTCGAGCTGTCGATACTTACGGCGAGAGCCGAGTACGGTGAGACCTGTGCTCGTGCTGACGGGCGACGAGTCCTCCGTAGTATCTTCGAGTATACTCCAAGTGTCTGTGATTGGCGACGAGTCTTTTACAGTAACTAGAGTATGAGTTGAGCCGAGTACGGTGAGACCTGTACTTGAGCTGACGGCTAGTGATTGAGCCAAGTACGGTGAGATATGTACTTGAGCTGACGGCCAGCAATTGAGCCGCATACGGTGAGATCTCAGTATCCGCGCTGACGGGTGACGAGCCCTTTGCGATGCCTTCACTACGCTTCTCAAACCATAATATCATATGAGATTAGCTAGATTGACGACCCTAGAATGGATCATGTTTGGGAATGATACAAGGAGGTACCTTAGTTTCCCAATACTGCTTGGTTGAAATGGATTAATAAAAACTTGGTAATCATGAGCATCATCGCACCGCATGTACTTTGTAGATGTGCCGCACTGAGGGAGTTAGCATTCGCGAACGTAAGATGATGTCGCTTGAAGGTGCTTTGGCAAGGGCATACAGCATCATGTCATATCATTTTTGCATTTAACAAGAGTAGTTAGAAATGTTTGAATTGTACTGTGTTATCATTACTGCTTGATTGATTTGATAACATGTTAACCTATGCTTTATTGTTCCACTGAGTTAGCTACTCACTCCCACGTTACGGGACGGTGTTTGCAACACCCACCAGACTCTGTCACAGTGTAGATGGCGCTCTGTTCAGAGCCTGAGCTAGACTTCGAGGAGGATCAGAGGAGTTCTCCTTTATGCAAGACTCGACGGCTATGCTTGGCCAAATTTGCATCATGGATTTTCGTGGCCTCTTTTGAGGATTGTATTTTAATTTTTGACTTAGAAACAATACATGTATATTGGTACTCAGTTAGTACTCATACTCTGGAGTTCACAAAATTTTGATACTTTACATATTTTGAATATAAAATTTCAGTCTTCCGCTTGCCTTTATACAATTGAACTGGAGTATGAATTACTATTTTGGTATAATCTCATTCATGTTTATTGCGCTAACTCAGACAACATTTAACCATCATTGTGTATATTGCATAAGTGATGCGTTGGAACTTGGGAGTTGAGTTCATACTCGACCCCCGATTTTCAGGGCGTTACAACGTCAAACCAACATTGCTCCCAAGGCATGACCCGCCTAATATCAACACACAAGCCCTGGGGAAATCACACATTGCAATGAACCCTAAAGACACCCCGTTGGGCCTCGACCCCTGGGCCTTGGATACATCAAATGAGCCACATCATATGGGCCTTATATAAATCAAGTGAGCCACATCAATGAGTCTTATGTACATTGCAATGGGCCATAACCCACGGGCTTTTGAGTACATCACAATGGGCCTCGCTCATGGGCTTCACAGACATCGCATCGGGCCGATCGAATGGGCCAATCAAATGGGCCGAATCAATAGGCCGAGTCAAATAGGCTAAATCGAATAGGCTGGATCAAACAAAATGGGCCCATTTAGAGCACAAATGGGCCTCATGTATGTTAAATAGGCCGCACCGATGGGCCTATTCATCTACACCATTCATCTATATACAAAGGATTGTCTTAGAGCGTAGACAAAATAAATAAATCATATCGAAGGTTATCTGGACCACACTCCAAATAACAGTGGAAATAATGATTTTCCCACCATTGAAATTTCCAAGCCCAGCATAACATTTATTTCCCATACAATCCAGTCTGTCCATAAGGTCACACAAATTGATCCAGAACTACTGTGACCCCAAGAAGAGTTTCAATGGTGGACGTTCACTCAGCACTGTCTTCTACAGGGTGGTCCTCTAAACATCAGATCTATCTCATATATATATATATATATATATATATATATATATATATATATATATTATATATATATATATATATATATATATTTTTGCCTCAAGCCATAAAGTGAGCTTGCCAAAAGGATGGACGGTTGGATTAACTGTATACAGCAGGTGGGGTCCATGTATGCCAAATGGATGAACGGTTTAGATGGCATACATGTATCATGAAAGCCCACCGTTCAGCCATCTGGACGGTGGGATACAAAACATACATTATGGTGGGGTCCGGACGACCTGCTGACGTCATCAGCAGTGGGACCCACATAGCTTGGTGGCGTCACTACACCAGCCAAACGCTGGTGCGTGGTACCCCGCCAGTCTGCTGCAGCAGGCGGGACCCCTATTACAAACGGATGGACGGTTGGATGGGACACAGCCACACCACACGTGGGACTCCAAAACTTGCTGACGTAAATCAGCATGTTGGTCCCATCATCTAGACGGTTTGGATGTCACGTGAGACCCACAGAATTCGCTGACGTGAATGGATAGTGGTTCCCACCCGCTAGACGTCCTGGATATCATGAGGCACCATCAGAAATTGCTGACGTCAGAAGGATAGTGGGTCCCACCATCTGGCAGATGGATGGTGTGGATCTAACGTTGATGGGCTGTGTGTACATCACACACCACACGGTAGAGATATACACACGTTATAATGGTGGGTACCTCATTGCTGGGTGACGTTCACCAGCCAGTCTCGTGCCCAGACAGGTGGGTCCCTCATGGGGCCCACACGTGCAGATCCCTGCATATATATATATATATATATATATATATATATATATATATATACACACGTTATAACGGTGGGTACCTCATTGCTGGGTGACGTTCGCCAACCAGTCTCGTGCCTAGACAGGTGGGTCCCTCATGGGGCCCACACGTGCAGATCCCTGCATACACACACACACACACACACATATATATATATATATATATATATATATATATATATATATATATATATATATATATATATATATTATATCTTATATCATATTGTAATATAATATAATAATATTATATACCTATACCATACAAGAGATCTAACCAGCGTCCAATCACCGTCCAGCAAACTGGACGGTAATGGATGATGCACATGTATCATGGTGGTCCCATGTAGCGGGCCATAGGATTTTGATTAAGCTAATATTTGTCTTTCCCTCTCATCCAGGCCTATCTGACCGCTTGGTCATGTAGGCCCCAACCGAGATCAAGGGGCCCATTCATCCAACATTATGGCTAAAATACATACATCATAGGTGGGCCATTAATCATAGAAAAGAAGGAGAGGGAGAGAAAGAGAGAAGGAGAGAGATCGACAATGACGGAGGTGCCCCGCCACTATGGGCCTCTCATGGATACAAGCATACATCAAGGTAGGTCGCACCACAAGTGGGCCCTTAAATCACAAAACAATAAATAAGTGGAGATCCAAGATCACCTACCGTTCCTTCTTGCTCCCTAGGCTTTCTTTGCTCCTTAGCTTCGATACTAACGGAGGAGATGAGGTTTGGATGTTTAAGATGGAAGATGAAAGGGTAAGAGAGGTGGGCCACACTTGTAGCTTGGGAGAGACGGGAAGGCTTGGACGTATGGAGATTTCTCTTGCTTGGGAATGTATTTTGAAAATGAAAGAGAGAGAGACTTGTAAAGGGAGAGAGATGAGTGATGGATGTTTGATGTTGTGAGTGATGGGTGTAAGAGACTTTTTGACTTTTGAGGTAAAAGGTATAAGAGAGGTATGGGTGATATAAGAAACTTTTGACTTTGAGGTTGCTTGGGGAAGGGTGTGAGGTGATTTATACTTGACATGATGGGATTAATTAATAGATGATTGATATGACATCTCGTAGAGATTCTTTTCAGTTTTTGCACGCTCGGCGTTTTCCTCGCACCGAATGTTGGCTCACATCTCCTGGCCAAAGCATCGGATTGGCGCGCGAATCGCGGCGACGACGCAGTCGCTATGGTAAAGGTCTTAGGTTGAGTCGACTCGAATTGATGACGTATGAATCATGGTCGCGCGCAACTACCGGTTAAGGGTCGAAGGTTGTCGGAATTCGACCGGAAAGACCGTAGAAGTCTACGGAATGGTACGGTCTAGGGTACGGGGCTTACACCAGATTCCGATCCTGGGATCATACAAAGAGGATTTTTCCAATATACATTTATCTCATAAGAAGCATAACCACAAGTTTATCCAAATCATAATGGCAACATTATCATCATATATCTACTAATATAAACAGTTGAATACAATCCTAAAAGGGAAAATACATATATCGAAAATCAAAGCTCCAGAAGAACAACTGCACGCTCCAAGCTCAACGCTACTGCGACCTAACGCCACTAGCACGCATCTATCTATATAAGATTATAGAAAACTTAGTAGTGTAAGTATGTGAGCAAGGTAAATGTTAGGTATACAATACAAATCCATAAATCATATAATGTCGAAAATACTAGCAAGTCCAAGAGTCATACAATATCGGAGTATGCAATATCAGAGTAATGTGGAAACATACTGAAAAGTCCATAAATACCACCACCGTTATCTAGGCTATGCGATGCAAAAACATAATAAGCCAATATCATATACTGATGAAGCAATGTAATTTGCAAATCCTGGAGAGTCCACGAGTACCGTCAACCTCGTCTAGCTAGGCCATATAAATGCAGAAACATAGCAACCGAAAATGCCATATGTCGCGGATGTAATGCAATATGCGGTGCGAATGAAATAAATTGAGGCATTGGATGGCTCGCATTTTCAGCCTTAACAGGTTGGGTAGCTTCCGCTTTGTTCACATCAAGAGAGAGGGAATGGCTCGACAGATGGGCTGGCGTGAGAGGGCAACGAGCTTCAAAGTAATTACTGCTACAAGGTTGCGTGAGAGCTTCCCCTTACCATCCAGGGGATGGTCGTGTTAAATAAGGTTGGGCTCGGTGCCATTAGGGAATTTGACCATATATAGGTTTTTACGATAGGTAGCCTTAGAGATGTTTTTTTGTGCTCCGTGGGCAACCCGAACTACAATTCCCATCATGTTATTTTCCCCCTTTTGAATGAATTGCAGGCTAAAATTAGCCTATTTTGGTTTTTTTTTTTATATATATATAAATGACTTCGGGTCATCTATCCTTACTTTTTTTTTTTTAAAGCCTCTACAAGCCTCTCTCTCTCTCAATCTATTAGTCTCCATGCGGAGGTACACCAGCTCATCCCTCTCCAACTAGCAGACGACTACCTCTTTCTCATCCCAACTCTAAGCCACAAATAACTGCCTAGCCATATCCTCATAAGTATGGTGGAGGACAGAAATCTTCAATAAAAGGTGGTTGTAAATGGCCATCAAGAAGTCGGGGTCCATAAAAGGCCACTCCCAAAATATGCCTCAAAGGAATCCTTGACATTGCTTGTAGTTGAGGCAACATCTCCAAAAAAAAACAAAAAATTTTAAATTCAAGCTCATCCTCCTCATCCACCAGGTGTAATCTCAAACTGTCAAAATAATGAATGTTTCACTACCCATTGTTGGTAGGGAGCAATTGCCAGAGGAGGATCACAAGATTTGAAGTCGAGTGTCAATCCATTTAGGCACCCCATCTAGAGGACACAGATCATCTAGCGCAAGTCAGCAATAGGGTGATAAGGAGGATGGTGCTCGCAATCAGAGAAAGCAAAAGATGAAACATCCTTCTAGAAATCAAATTGTTCGAGGAAATGGATAGGGTGGTAGGAGCAGTACCCATGGAAGCAGGCAATCAAGAAGGGTGCATGTGTAGAGTTGCAAGTCATTGATGCTCCCCACAACCAAGTCACCTCCCAACTACACAAACGGGAGAGCATACGCCAATACAATGACTCATTGCACTCAATTGTCAGAGAGAGAGAGAGAGAGAGAGTTGATGATAAAGGACAACAGGTCCACCCTATATGTGGAAGGATCGGCAAGTGGATTTTGTCTCTCTCATAATTTTCTTTCAAATACATATGACTCTCGGATGGCGGTAAAAGGGCAAGCTCTGGCCAAATACTTTTGGCCAATCATCCTATAAGAATCGATGATCAGATCTCAACAGACGTCCTAGGGATACACACCATCTACCAATATTTTTAACCAATTTAATACTTAGATCAAATGGAGTTGAAACCGGTTTACTTTCATAATGATTAAACTTCTTTAACACTTTCTCTAGGTAATGAGATTGTGTTAAGGCTATTCCATCATTAAGATTATAAATCTTAATACCTAATATTACATTGGCTTTATTCATATCCTTCATGTCGAAGTTGGTACGTAGAAACTTTTTAGTTTCTTTCACACAGTCCTCATTTGGTTCAAATATTAGCATATCATCTACGTATAGGCAAATAATGATTTGATCTTTAATATATATGCACTTATCTGCTTGGTTTACTCTAAAACCATTAGATTGTACTACTTGATCAAACTTCTCATGTCATTGTTTAGGAGCTTGCTTGAGCCCATAGAGAGATTTGACCAGTTTACACACTTTCTTCTATTGCCCAGGTTGAACAAACCCTTCAAGTTATTTCATATAGACTTCCTCATCTAGATCACCATTTAAGAATACCGTTTTGACATCCATTTGATGGATTACTAGGTGGTGAATTGCTGCAAGAGCAATTAAAGTCCTAATGGTAGATATACGAGCAACAGGAGCATATGTATCGAAAAAATTGATACCTTCCTTTTGTCTAAATCCTTTTTCTACCAATCGAGCTTTAAACTTATTTATGTTTCCATCAGGATTGAACTTTCTTTTAAAAATCCACTTACATCCTATAGGCTTTGAACCTGGTGGAAGATCGACCAAACACCATGTGTTATTGGCGACTATGGAATCTATTTCATCGTCGATGGCTTCCCTCCAAAATTGTACATCAGGAGATAAGAGAGCTTCACTAATTGTTGATGGATCACTTTCAATACTTAGTGGTAGAGTAATCTCCTTTCTTATTTCATTTCTATCCCCTTCTATAAGGAATATATAGAAATATGGACCAAAAGATATTTTTTTTCTTGCCCTTTTCAATCTCCTTAGTTCATTTCCTTCTGGATGAGTGTTAGATTTATCATGAAAGTTGTTATGCTCTTCGTTTATTGATTTTATTATATTTTCATCAACCTGCCTTTTTATATGATTATTCATATAGTCTTTGTATACTATATTTTTAAAAAATATAGCATCCCTAGACTCTATAATCATGTTTTTGTCAGTAAAAGAAGTTTGTTTTAAAACTAGGAATATATATACAGGACTATGAATCCCATAACCCACAAAAGCACACCTGATTCCTCTAGGATCTAACTTTACTCTTTTAGAATCAATAATCCTGACTTCTGCTATACTTCCCCACACTTTGAAGTAATGAAGATATGGTTTCTTCTTTTTCCATAATTCATATGGGGAGATATCCAATTTTTTGTGTGAGATAACATTTAGAATACGGTTTGCTGTTAACAATACTCCCCCCCACAAATTCAGTGGTAATCCAGAATTTAATATCATACAGTTGATCATTTCAACTAATATCCTATTTTTGCGTTCCGCTAGGCCATTTTGCTGAGGTGTGTAAGGTGCCGTAAATTCATGGATTATACCATTTGATTCACAGAAGTCGTTGAATTCATTAGAAGAGTACTCACCCCCTCTATCACTTCTGAGGGCTTTAATCTTTACATTCAACCGATTTTCCACTTCGGCCTTATAAAACTTAAACTTTTCAAAGGCTTCATCTTTAGATTTTATCAAGTATAAATAGGAAAATCTAGTGAAGTCATCGATAAATGTGATAAAATACATTTTTCCTCCACGAGTTAAGGTATTATTTAAATCATAGATATCGGAATGAATTAACTCCATAGCTCAAAAAATATGAACATCAAGGTACCATAGCCCAAAAAATATGAACCGAGTGCCAAAAAGACTAATGCTCTCATAGCTCCTTGCGACGATGTGCAAGTACAAAGTACCATAACCCAAAAATATAAACATGAGGGTACCATAGCCCAAAAAATATGAACCGAGTGTCAAAAAGACTAATGCTCTCATAGCTCCTTGCGACGATGCACAAGTGCGAAGTGCTAAGTGCGCCTAATAAAGTGCCAAAAAGCGTCAAAGCAGCCCTACAGCCCACGCCACGCGCGTGCGCGAACCATCCTCCAGGAGATTTGAACCCTGGTTGCATAAGCAAAAACCCCTTTTCTTACCGACTGACTATACACACTATTTATGAAAAGTTTAAATAATTAATATATTTATTTACTTTCTAAAAATAACTTTTATTTTTGAAATTTATTTTTTATTCTAAAAAACACAACACATCCATCTCATCCCATGGTGATTGATATTCAATGGATAACGAACAGAACATTCGTCTGGAGAAGGGATCATCATCTCCTCAATTGAGAAGATGGAAGATTATGCCTTCTAACTGAAATTTAAATTTGAGTAATTCAGGTATTTATCTTTGGTTTTATTTTATTCTCTAGTTTATTTGGCAGTTTATCAATTTAATGAGCATCATTTATACATTGATATAATCGGCATCGTTTTAGTCTCTTTCTATTTTATTTATCCATATTTGTTATTGGTTGCAATTGTTGATGAAAGAACAAATCCTTAAAACATAAGGTAAAAAGAATTTATTGAGGATGACTAATCTCTATCCTTCCACAAATTGTTTAACAAGGGCAGTTGAGTCCTAAAATCAGTCTTAACAGACACTGGGTCACTAGTGCATTCAATGAGACATTCAATCAAGTAGATTCTAATGAGTCCGCGCTGTCCTAAAAGCATAGGCCCTCATTAATATGTGTGGCCTTTTGTTTATTTGAATTGCACAAGCAGTATTAACCACGAACATGGGGTACCTTTTGTAGGGTCACACCAAGCTGTGAAAGAACCCTCTAATTTACGCCAGTAATATTATATATATATATATGTGTGTGTGTGTGTGTGTGTGTGTGTGTGTGTGTGTGTGTGTGGGAAAAGGTACAATGCGCTCTAGCTGATTTTAACGCCCCATGAGGTCAAGCTGTGTGGGCCCCACCATGATGCATTTCGAACATCTACCCCATCAGTCAGATGAACCATTCCATCGTGAGCCTAGGTCTCAAAAATCAAGTCAATCCGTGACTTGTGTGGGCCACACCAAATACAGAAGTGGGGAGAGGCTATGCACCATTAAAACATGCATAACTATTTTTTAGGGCCACCGAGATGTAGTTTGCAAATCCAGCCCATCCATTATGTGTGTCCCACTTGAATGAGGGTTCAGACCAAGTTTCAGGCGCATGAAAAACTCAGGTGGGCCCCACTAAGTGCTTTTATATGTTTTAACGGTGTCTTCACATAATTTTAGATGGTATGGCCCACCTGAGTTCCGTATACGGCTAATTTTTGGTATATCCCATAATTTAAAGGGTACTCATCAAATGCACGGTGTTGATGGTCGAAACACATCACAGTGAGGCCCACAAAGCTCGACCTCACGGGAGCTTATCGTCAGCTCGAGCGCATTGTACCTCCCCCCTCCCTCACACACACACACACACACACATATATATATATATAGGCATGCTCACCTATGCACTTACGTATACCTTTGCACACGTGTCATGGGTGTCGAATCCGAACAGTCCATAAGATGCAGAATCCAATCAAACCGTAGGATGTGAATTTTCACCTTGATCTAAGATTCTAGTGGGTTATAGCAAAGAAAAATTCAAATCAAGGGTAGAAACTGTTTGCATTTTTCATGTCCCACCAAAGTTTTGGATCAAAGTAAAATTTTGTACCAAGGAGTTTCACGAGGTTCTGCTTCATGTGGACCGTTCAGATTTTCGAGACTCATTAGATATGATGAGTTCTCAAAAAAGTTTGTATGTAGTACTTACGAACTGGTTCGCTGGTGAGCGTTTCCGCATAATTTTGGCATATATTTATTCAACCCGACAGTTGGACAATCCGACGGGTGTAAATTTTGGGGAATGACCCATCTACAACTGGGCCCAATGGACGAACTATCTGGATCTGGTATGCACGCGCACCTGATAGCAAACTTCTAGCTATGTAGACCACTCTAGTATAGTAGTATAGCTAAACAGAATCACTAAACATGAATCATATATCATTCCCAAAAGCATAAGAATTCCACTAAAAAACATAACGAAAACGCAAATGAGTCCCCGAAATTTCAGGAGCTCTTAAGAGTAACAAAAATCCGAAACATGGTCCACCAAATTCAAACTTGGTGAATCAAACCATAATCATCAACACAATGGCAGCTATGCCGACTATCAAGGCCTGATATCTTGTAGCCACGATCCCGTTTGCTGAGCTAGGAGGTCCTGGAGGTGGCAAAACTGGGACTAGCGTATCGTTGACGGTGATAGCAAGTTTCTGGCGGCCTATCTCACAGTGCCTGTCCATTCCACATATGTACCACTTCCTGCCGGGGGTTTCGAGGGTGATTACGTCATTTCCGGAGGCAAGAGGGACGTTGGCTAGCGACACAGTGCAGTCCCTGAAGGCAGCAGCCCCACTGACCTTGTAGACATTGTGAAATCCGGGCTCGTAATTAAAAACTGCAATTAAACAAATTTGGATATTATGAATAGCGATTTAGACATTGCTGAGACCAGGACAGGAGTTGGCTAGTGGTCGGTGCTCTGTGGGCCCCACTGTTGGATGTGTTTCATCTATGCTGTCCATCTATTTTTCCAGATCATTTTATGGTATGAACTCAAAAATGAGGTAGATCCATGTCTGAAGTTGACCACATGACAGGATACAATGTTGATTGAATGCTCACCATTAAAAACTTCTCGGGGGGTTATAGAAGTGTTGAATTAAGTTGATATTTGTTTCTTCCCTTCATCCAGGTCTATATGACCTAATCGACAGTTTGAATGGCAAATAAACTTTACAGTAGGCCCAGGGAGGATTTTAATGTTAGACATTCAATAACTACTGTTTTCCTATGGTGTGGTCCACCTGAGATTTTGATCTACCTCTTTTTTGGGATCAAGCTCTAAAATAATCTGGAAAAATAGATGGGCGACATGGATAAAACACATACATAATGGTGGGCCCATAGAGCTCTAACTTGCGTCAATAGCCAAACCATGTCCGAAAAATGGGACTTACACGATCCTCCTCTGTTAGGCCCATGGGTAGGTTCAGGGAAATGAGAAAATGAAATTGGCAAATAAATTGACTTATCAATAGAGCTGTACGCCAACCGAGTTAAGTCCGTTAACTTGCTCAACCCAACTTGGAAAAGTTCAATTCAACTCAGCTTGAAATTGAGTTTGAGCTTAGTCGAACTGTTTTTTTTTAGCTCGGAAAATTTTTGAGATGGGTCTAAGTGAGAGCTTGACGACTAAGTTAGAACTTGACTTGAACTTGACTCGGTTTGATTCTATTTCGTTGGCATCGGGTTTACTTAATACAAATATTTTACAAATTTTTATATTTACATAAATTATATATATATATATATATATATATATATATTAAAATCATTCAAATTTAAACTCAAACTCTGCTAAAAGATCAAGCTTAAGCTTGGCTCAAGCTGCTGACCTAGTTGAGCCAAGCTGGCTGCTTAAACGCGAGGATTGAGTTGAGCCCAGTTCGAGCTTAGATTTGCTAGCCGTGCCGAGACAAGCTGGCCAAGCTGGACTTGTTCAACTGGTGTACAGCTCTACTTACTAACTTCATGAATTTGCGTTGGTTTTAGATTTCACAAATCTCAAAGTTTATTGATTGGAAATCAAGTTAGAAAATGCATAGTTTTGCAAGTATTTATTACAATGTCAGGGCATTTATTACAATAAAAGAGCTTTTTTGCTTTATAAATAGTCTTTGTTTGGATTTTCCGGAAATCTACTAAATCCGTGGTTCCAGGGATCTGGTTTGGGAGAATCCAAAGATTTTTTTTCCCAAATAATTCATTTGCAATCGAACAATCCCAACCATCTAATCAATGGAATTCTTTTCATCCACTACCAACGATGGTTATTAAGTTTCCAAGCACTCATTTAAAGTCCAACATTCCGAACCGTTAGATGGCAGATCATTGTCAACCCAAGGCGGACCTGCCAGATGAACAATCTGGACTGCTAAAGTGGTGGCCCACACCTGCACAGAATGTTGGCCTAGTTCGAGCTGTAATGATTTTTCCTTGGTTGTAAAATTACTAAAATATTGGACACAAAAGAGAAAAGTTGGAAGCCTAAAGAGAGAAACAATTTCGTTTGTGGGCGCGGATTGGGTACTCCCCACCGGTGCCTAGCTAGGGACGGAGGGTCCTGTCAAGGGATCTACGGGGACCATTGAGATCTATATGTTTTATCCATGCCGACCATCCATTTTGAATGATTCGTTTACAGCACGAGCCTAAACAAGGAGGCAGATTGAAGGCTCAAGTGGACCACACCGCAGGAAGCAGTGGGAATTGAATTCCTACCGTTGAAAACTTGCTAGGGCCCACCGTGATGTTTGTTTTCCATCCAACCTGTTCATAAGGTCACGTAGACCTGTATGAAGAGTAAAAGTAAATATCAGCTTCATCCAAAGCTTCTGTGCCCTCCCAAGAAGTTTTCAACAGTAAACTTTCAATCCCCACTGCTTAGTGTGGTGTGGTCGATTCAAGCTTCAATCTGATTCCCATTTTGTGTTTATTCCATAAAATTATCTGTAAAAATGGATAGACAGTGTGGATAAAACATATACATTACAGTGGGCCCAACGGAGCCCCCAACAGGACCGGCCGTCTCTAGATAGGTCGCGGTGAGTGTAGTACCCCATCTCCGCCTTTCGTTTGTTTTCATTTCTGCTTAGTTGACTAACGTAGCAATCAAAAGAATCGTCCGAGAGTTTGGGAAGAGGTGATGGCCAGCCTCTGAACATGTTCGAAATGTGTCACATGTGTGTCGGATCCAAACCATCTAAATGAAGCTATATCACATGACAATTCCTCCAGCCAAAAACCAGGCTCGACAGATGTTCATATGGCTCACAACCATGGACTGAATTAGAACTTTCACTTCAAATTCGTATAGGCAATCACCTCATGTATTGGATAAAACTGAGGCAGAATAATTTTCTCGTGGCACCCAAACAAGCCCAATCATGGCTACCAACAAATAGATAAGTCAATAATGAGTGTGGTTGGCATTAACTTACTGAGCTTATCCCCGACCCTGAAATCCTTGTCCGCAGCCCAGGCTTCATAATCGTATACGATGGTCCACCCGTAGTCATCACCGACCACATATTCTTTGGCCAAAGCTACTGATGGAAGGACAACAACGATGACCGCAAGAACAGCATACATTTGCTTAGAAACCATTACAGCTAATTTCAATATAGTTATGATGCTTAAACCATTCTTAGCTCCAATGGTCTTCTAATGGCCCAATTCAGATCGTTATTGCATGGGTCCGAAGGGTTGTAATTTATAGAGAGGTTTCTATGGAATATGACATACAAAACTCAAATAATAAAGAGGGCCGTTGGTTTTTGTGGCCGGCTAAGGGCGGCATGGCCCATATGTATGTCATATTCCATAAGAAGAGATTATTTAAACTAGAGAGGGCACAACCGTTACTAAGAACGCATTAGAGACCACCTTTTTCATGACCATGTCAATGTATATGGATATGTCACACATGTGTCGGCACATACGTACAACATCAGAGACGTTCATCAGGTCGGCACTACCATAAACATGCCTTGGCCCAAAAATTATTGTGGCAATTTCGTTGTGTGGGCCACACATCTACAAGATTATGAATGGTGAGGAAAAATTGTTGGATGGTCTATATATAATTAAAACATATATTGTGTGGCCTGCTGATGAGTGGATCTTTTGTTATGAGACATCGTATGTTCTCGGTGTTCTCCATCTTGCGAGTGTATTGGAGCTCCTCTTTAATCTCTTCTCGTGTGTGTTTTAATTGCTCGTTATCTGAAACAGCTATCACCTTATGCTACGGATTGCAACACATGGATTTACCGTGTTTCCGTTGCGCATAAAGAATAGATCCTGCGTATCATTTGAGAGGCAAATTAATGCTTTATAATAAAAATATTTTTTCATGCAGCGTTATCTCATGTCACGCAAAATACGTGCGCTGTTGTGCAGGTGTGCCAGAATTGATATGGGTTTGGTTCAAATTGTGATCACTATTAATCCCTGGCGTTGAGATAGAATGGTGTAGACCAATTGATAAGCCATCTATTTAGCCAATTGCATGCTCGTTAATTAGTTGACTTGTAGAGGTTAGGGCTCTTCCTCCTATGAGCTCTTTTTTCCTTGACAATCAAAAACTTTTGAAAGGCAATCGTTGCAATTGAACAAAAAAAGATTGTAGGATGATATCAGGGAAGATGTGATTGAACTCTTGCCAAGAAACGGATCACCAGTCCAACTGAAAGCAACATGGTGCTTCCTAATGTAGCTTGTTGATGAGCAGAGTTGTGGCAATTCCAGATACTACAACTAGGATCGGCCCAGCATATGAGCATATGTGGTGAGATTATAAGACTAAACTCCTTCAAATCTGGCACATAGGTATATATGGAAGGGAATTACTGCCACTTGCTACTGCTACAAGGACTGATTTCTAAAAACTAAGGGTACATGGATGATGAGTGGTGGATGGATTAATCCTATACTAAGAGAAACAACATTGCATTATACTAGACTGATTTCGAATTCGATCTGAAACATATCCATTCGAGAGACCAAGAGGTTATATGTGTGTTCGGTTGTTAGATCTTCTTCTCGAATCAATCTTCTCTTTATATAGCTTTCTCAAGTAAAAGGAGAATAATCGATAATCCAATGTGACATCTTCTCGTGTAACCAGCTAGGAAAAATCAGTCATTATATGTTTTTTTTTTTTTTTTTTTTTTTTTTTTTTTTTTTTTTTTTTTTTTTCGTGGTGTACCTTTGTCGAAAGCATTTGTTCACAACCACAAGTGTAGGGTTGCAATGTAGTAATAATCTCGGTAAGATCGAAGTCGAATCCACAGGGATTGAACTTTGCACGTATTATGAAAGTAACTAGAACTAGAACTAGAAGAAGACATAATGTAAATCAGAAGAATGTAGGAGAATAATGGTGAATTATTTAACTAAAACTTGTAAAATTTAAAGGTAGGAATCTAGGGTTTCCAAGGATCCACTTGTAGAGATCAGGGCGATCAATGCTTGAATCACGAACACAATTGATATCAGAGTCCTATCTTCATCTAGTTGTAAGATATCACATTAAAAATCAAATCTGAACTTCCTTTGACCTAGTTCTCAATGGATGAAATGTATAAGAACTAGAATTGATTTCATCACAAAACTATGTCAATGAGACAGAGTAAACAACGGAATTTACCAATCCATAACCAGTCTAAGAGAATTGTGAGACTTAGGAAGGATTCCATCATCTAACCATGCCCAAGAGACGATGGCGAACAACAGGATTTCCTAAAATCACAATCTCAAAAAGAAAAGAACATACTCAAAGCTATCGCAGATCTATTGTAATTTAAGTCACAACAAACCATTAAAAACTAAAAATATTCCTTCATAATTAAACTAGAATCCAAGAGAGTTCAATAAACATGAATCAAAGCATAAAAAAACACCCCATCACGCTACAAGCTTCACCTCTTAGCCCTAGCTAAGAGGTTTAGCTGATCATAGACATGATCAAACTAAAGATCTTAAAAAGCATCAAAGGAAAGAAAAACCGCAAAGGAAGGAAGAAGGAGATGGAAGGTTACACGTCCACTCTCTCTCTCTCTCTCTCTCTCTCTCTCTCTCTCTCTCTTCCTCCACGTCTCCACATCCCAAGATGATGCCCTCTCACGTCTTTCTCCCTTTCCTTTTATAGAGCATGAAAGACGATGGCTATAATCGGCAGAAGAGGTGGTGCGTGCGTAAGTGTTTACGCAGCTCTCCTTTCGCACCAAAAATGCAAAATGACTTGCACTTTGTTGGGATGTTTGGGACGCTGATCGTCCCAACTTTTGATTTTGCCTCCATGGATAGGGTCAGTGGCCCCTTTATGAACTTCTAGACGGTCCAGATCGATCATCCGATCAACTTCATGGTCGCACAACTGCCCGAAAATCTCGAAACTCGCGGACATGCATAACTTACGCACGTACATGCACTATGTGTTCGGTGGGCCCCACATTGATGTTTTCGAAGAAATCCACCCTGTCCATTGGATTTCTGGAGAGATTTCAGTCAGAAATGGTTGGTTTTAGTTGAATTTTGGTGCTGTCCACTAAATCAACTCTTCCCGCTATTTATCCTACGTTTGATGGTGTTCTTCGTGTGTGCACGTGCATGGGAGTAAAAGGAGAGCATGGTTACGGTTGGCCCGACGTTCTGGATCCAATGAACGGCCTGGATCAACCAAATGATGGACGATAGTGGCCCATTACACGTCACAGCGGACTGACATCCTCTGCCTATGCATAAATGCGATCCGTAGTCAGGTCAAAGACCCTTTGACAGGATCCCTAATCCGGTACGGTGCGGGTGTGCACCTGCTGTGCACACTCACCGGTGTACATGGGGTCTATTGTGATGTTCATGCGAAATCTGCTCCGTTAATCCATTTTTTCATCTAATTTGAGGGTTGATACCAAAATTGAAGCATATCCAGATATCAGGTGGGCCCCAAATCAGTGATTTAGTGGCTAATCTGTCCGTTGGGCCACTTCCACAAAGATCCAACGGCTAAATTTTGACTTGTACGGTTAATTTAGGGTCCTCATGCCAGATATAAAGTTTCAAGCTAAACGGATAGTGGGAACCCTATGATCTTTCATTCAGGACGATTTCCAGGTCTCTTTATCTTTAATCACTTGATTTTCTCGGATCTTTGGCATATGAATCTTTCGATCTTAGTCTCCTAGGATCCGTCCCTTGCCCTGGTGATTCTTAAGCATCAAATCTATGCTTTTAACACATTTTTCAATACAAGCTCTTAAATTCACCTTGCAACACAAATATGATTAAAATAAAGCGTTAAACATTATCATGTTCATAAAAAAAGATAATAACTGGGGGTCTAATATGCAATATTTGACCCTCAACACAATCCCCAACCAGCATTTTGCTAGTCCCGAGTAACGTATGTGAAAAATATTTAAAGAGTTACAGGACAATTTCTATAAACTCAAGTGGTTTTTGAAAAACGGTCTAAACAATAGAATTCCAAGATACAACAATGTTGGGCACTTCCTTCACCTAAACTCAAGCGCACGGTAAACTTCATGGTCAAGTTCAAAGTATTAATCCATCAATTAGAACACTTCTAAACATTGAGTTTCATGGGTGCATAGTGAAACCTAAACTTATCACAATTAAAGGTTCAATTCTCTATTTATTGATAATCAAAAGAGCATTCAGGATAACCATAACCTAAAGCAAAACTTGCCTTACAGTTCATCTTTTCAGTTTTCCAGCTTTTAATTTTTCCATCGACGGCTTTCACACTATGTTCAATCTTTTCAATGATCTTCAATAGATAGCCCTTTTTAACGACTGCTGTTTTTTTAGCTGGGTATTTTATTATTATTATTATTATTATTATTATTATTATTATTTGCAATTCTTCTTATTGAACATGATGGACAAATTCCCCAGGTTGGTTCCTTCCATGCTTAATAATCATCAAGTTATGGATTCAATGTCAAACTAAAACTTTAATGTGTAAGCTAAATGTGACATGTGAAATCATGACTCAATCAATATTTAAAACTTCTAATCATGGATTAATAATTCGAACTTAACTGTGAAATCTAACAATCAACTGAATCCAAGAGTCATAAATAACCAACATTACGTATCTTATACTTCTTAAATCAAGATTATCCTTCAAAATCACTCGAATTCACAAGAATTTTCAGAAAAAATTTCAAAAATTTTCATAATTTTTAATTTGTTCAAGACTGAGAAAACACTAATTAGGTAACCTAATCTCCAATCCCCAACCTAAAATCTACATTGTCCTCAATGTAAAAGATATAAGCATGTAATGCACATGTAGCAACGAAATTGAAGGAGAAGTGATGGAAGGATAGTACCTGATGAAGGAGTTAAGTGACTTTTTCCAAAGAGATCTCGGCGTGAAAGCAGGTCAGCATAAGAGTGAAACCAATAAAAAGCAAACTATTCTATAGTAACTAGAAAGCAAACTATACTATCGGCATATAACCGACTATCCTAGAATGACGAAAAGCAAACTACCCTAATTCTATGAAAGTAGGGGAAAAGCTACTCAGTCATGCTGCAAGGTTCCTCCTTCGGCCAATATCTTGACAAATTTCTCAGTAGGTTTCTCAACAAGATCATCCAAAAGCCCTTTTTACAATAGACTTGGATGCCATGGAGCATGAATTTCCAGAGAAATTGATGGACCTCAGCATAAGGTTTCCTTTTAATTTCCTGAGGCGTCCAAAGTATATATGATTCACCCGTGACAGAGAAAGTTTCAGATTTAGTATCCCATGGTGAATCAGAGATTACACATAGATGGAATTTAGAAAAATTCTCAGAAAGTGATGTAGTCTCGACACATTCCGAAGTTTCAGACTCCGGCTCAATTTTCAGTTCCTCCTCCATTAATAGTAGACAGTCAAGATCTGGGGAAGGAGGAGCTTCAAAATAAGGGTTCTTTGGTTAGTGACAACTACCGAGGTATTATTTTACGAGGCATCCACTATTTCTTTTATCATGGGATCGTTTGAATTTGTAAAGTATGCCAAACAATCATCCAAAGAGTTGAAAAATTCAGCTGAAAGTGACTTATTTTCCTCGTTGAAGTTTGTGATGATCTGCCCAAGGATTCCATCGTCTCTGGAAGTGGATGGATGCATGCTATCTTGCTCTTGCCCTGCACAGATAGATTGAAAATCAATAGGGGAAACATTGATGTGAGCACTTTGTTCATTGAAGCTACTCAGTAGAGGCATTGAATCGCCAAAAGTGTACAGCTCAGATGGTGACTTCAACTGGATGGTTTCAAATTCCAGAGTCATATCGAGCAACTCGTCCCTCTCCTGAATCATATCATCATTCAATTCAGAGGAGTGGTCCAAACATGTCTCACAAGAGTTAAAAGGGTCGGTCATAAGGGGCTCTTTCTCCACATTTAAATTGGCCATGTCAGATAGGTGGAGTAGATCACTTTGGTCGACAACCTCCTAAACCTCTTGATCCTTGACCTGGGCCAAACTTAAGATCGATTCCAGTGGAATTTGGGCTGAACATTCATGATCGTCATCCCGATACTCATCATCTTCTAATTCATTGTAGTACACACTTGGGATTGGATTGCTTTCCTCACATTCTATTCCTAAATTAAGTTGAGGTTCGAATAAACTAACTTCTACCTCATCATGTGTGTCATGTGAGTGAAGTATGTCAGTATTATTATATTTGAAAGACACCCACGTCTCTTGACCATTCCTTTGGACCGTCATCGAGATCGCCTCTTTAAGAAATTGAACCATATGCTCATTAATGGAATCCAACTCTTCATTCCAAATTCTAGAGTTCTTCAAAAGCGAGTTAGGATCACTCTCTTCGCATTGTATTTCTGGACTGGGTTGAGGCTGGAGTAAACGAGCCTCCATTAGCTTATCGAGGCGCGTTGGAAGTGTCATGCCCCAAACTCAGAAACCGGGCTCACAAATTCCCGATCGCCGAATCTGGTGCTGACATTCTCCATATTACCCCATTCTCGGCTCCCAGCGTCCATACGCCGGATTCCCATCCTGAGATCCTACAAGGAGAATTTTTCAATGTACATTTGACTCATAATAAGCATAACCACAAGTTTACCCAAATTACAAAGGCAATATCATCATCACATATCCACTAATATAATAGTGCTGAAAGGGAAATACATATATCAAAAATCAAAGCTCCATAAGTTCGCTGCACGCTCTAAGCTTAATGCTACTGCAACTTAACGCCACTTACACACATCTATCGTGCATAATCTTATAGAAAGCTTAGTGGGCAATGAAAGTGTGTGCATAAGGTAAGTGTCAATTCAGCAATATCAGAGTAATCAGAGTAAGAGGAAGTACTGACAAGTCCATGAGTCATACAATATTAGGGTACACAATGCAAATTAGCTATACAAATGAGGTGTCAGAGCGAGCAAAATATTAGATGCCGAGGATACAATGCCATAAATCATACAATATTAAAATAAGCGGAAATATATTGATAAGTCCATGAGTGTCATTAACCGTACCAAGGTTATGCGATGTAAGGCATGAGTACTAATGGCCATATCAATGCAGAAACATGACAACCCAAAATGCTAAATACTGCGGATGCAATGTAATATGCAGTGCGAATAAAATGACTAAGCTAGAGTGAAGTCGGGATGATAGTACGTAGTATCGCAGGCTATGGGGTCCATCACAAAGGACTTCTATCCAAACCAGTCCCATACCTAAATTTGGATAGTCAGACTCAATGTGGTGAACTCCTGATCTCAGGTTAGTCGCGCGCCTAACTGAAATCCTGGCCATGTGAAGGTATACAACAATTAGTGTCGCACTACCAGCCCGAGTGGATAGTGAATGAATGTATGAGTATGCAATTCCTGTTCAATAAGTCCACATATCAGTACGATTCCTCTCTGGGGAAATCATCAGGGTCTATTACACTCTAAACCAGATTGCTGCCCCATCGCGTGCAACAAAGTGAGTGGAAGAGACCTCATTATCTGCCTACCAATATCGGGCCCGACTCATCGATAGTGGACCCATTCCTTGAGCTGGTCAGACTCAGCCTAGCATTGCCCCCTCCTCTCGGGCAGATAAGGCCGTACCCCCTTCCAACCGACCACGACACAGTAGGAGACGTGGCCTAATGGTATGCGGCCCCCATGCGCTCATGCATCCACTTGGTCTAGACGTTGGAGCAACCTCTAGAACCAAGAGGGTTTTGGAACTTTTACCCAAGGATATCTATAGCACCCCATGTAAAACAGATTTTCGGTGTCCCACCTGGCCATCCATTAAATACATGTGGAGGCTACAGCCCTGATGTCGCTAGGGTGTATGGTGGTCATGTCACACAAATGTGAGATGCATGAGTCACACAGTCCAATCATGTATCAATCCTGTACATGTCATGCTCTCATGTAAGGCAACTCCACCTATCAGGGAGCCCTATAAACAATCTGCCCTATGACATATGCAATGGTCAATCACATCTCATAACAAACATGCAGATGATGCGTATGGGCATGTATTATGATGCTATGCTGTCACATACTCATAATCGATATCAATTACTGGCATTAACAATCGGCCTCGACAATGAGGACCTTTAACCAACATTGCCCCCAAGGAATGACCACATAGAGCCAAACATATAATGGGCCCACGGCCTCACACAAAGGTCTGATATATAACACGATGGGCCTTACTCAAGGGCCACATATACACAACAGGTAAACCCTGCTCATGGGTCTAATACATATCATAATGGGCCTTGCCCATAGGTCATGAATACATCATAATGGGCTTTGTCCATGTGCCATGAATACATCATAATGAGCCTTACCCATGGGCCATGAATACATCACAATGGGCCTTGCCCATGGGCCTCAAATACATGACATGTAGGCCCTACACATGGGTCTTGATTACATCAAATGGGCCATGCATCATGGGCCTACTATGTGTCATAATGGGCCTCAACTACGGGTCGCATGCACATCATATAGGTCATGACAATCGGCCTTGGCAATCGAAATCTGCCACGACAATCGAGGTCGGCTTTAACACTCAGAATTGACCTCAATACTCGGCCTCGACAATCGAGGTCGGCTTTAACACTCAGAATTGACCTCAATACTCGGCCTCGACAATCGGAATCGGCCTCGACAAATCAGAATCGGCCTCGATAATCAGAATTGGAATCGGCCTCGACAATCGGAGTCAGAATCAACAATCGGCATCGACATCGATAATCGGCCTAGACAATCGGAATCAGCAAATCGGCCAAGTCAATCGGAATCAACAATCAGCCTTGACAATCGAAATCGGCAAATTGGTCACGTCAATCAGAAATCGATAATCGGTCATGATAATCAGCCTCGATTGCTAATCGGCAATCGGCCACGAAAATCGGGATCAGTCAATAATCGGAATCGGCAAATCGGTCACGTCAATCAGAAATTAGTCATGATAATCAACTTTGATTGCTAATCGGTAATCGGCCACGACAATCGGGATCGGTCGATAATTGGAATCGGTAAATCGATCACGTCAACCGAAAATCGACAATCGGTCATGATAAACGGAATTGATCGATAATCAGAATAGTTAAATCGGTCACGTCAATCGAAAATTGACAATCGGTCATGATAATTAGCCTCGATCGCTAATCGGCAATTGGCCACGACAATCTGGATCGGTCAATAATCGGAATCGACAAATCGGTCACGTCAATCGAAAATCGGCAATTGGTCATGATAAACAGAATCGATCGATAATCAGAATCGGTAAATCGGTCACGTCAATCGGTTGTGACAATCGGAATCGATCGATAATCAGAATCGGCAAATCGGTCATGTCAATCGAAAATTGACAATCGGTCATGATAATCAGCCTCGGTCGTTGATCGGCAATCGGCCACAACAATCAGGATCGGTCAATAATTGGAATCGGCAATCGGTCATGTCAATCGAAAATCGGTCATTATAAACAGAATTGATCGATAATTAGAATCAGTAAATCAGTCACGTCAATCGGCAATCGGTCATGACAATCGAAATCAATCAATAATCAGAATCGACAATCAGTCGTGACAATTAGAATCAATCGATAATCGAAATCAGCAAATTAGTCACGTTAATCGAAATCGGCAATCGGTCACGATAAACGGAATCGATCGATAATCAGAATCGATAATCAGTAGATAAACAAAGCGCGGTCCATAGATGATTAGCCGATCAACCATAGTATAAGGATCGACACCCAACCATGGTTATATCAAATCCGATAGCACGGAGTCATCCGTCTACGGCAAATGGGGCCCACTTGTTTGGATTAACCCACTAAGAAAATGATGAGAATAGGCCTAGCGAGGCCTAAGGGAAGGTCACGATGTGGACATCCAACCATCATTGCCTATCAATGTGGACATCTAACCAACATTGCTCCTAAGGAGTGGCCTACATAGGGCCAAAAACACACAGTGGGCCTATGTCCTCACGTGCAATCATGATGGGCTTCATTTACGTCACATAGGCCTCGTCATACGGGCCAACATACATCACATCAGGCCTCAAATGCACACAGCAGGTGGGCCTCGCACCAAGGCCTCGAATACATCTCAATGAGCCTCTTATATCAAGCGGGCCACATCACATGGGCCGTATTATATGGGCTGTACCAATGAGCTTTATACACATTAAGTGGGCTGCATCAATGGGCCGCACTAATGGGCTGAAAATATATGACAATGGGCCACGTCATATGAGCCGGAAATACATCTCATCGGGCCTCGTATACCTCAAGTCGGTCACATCAAGGGTCCGCCAATATACATTATAGGTGGGCCTATAAAACATATACATCAGCAGTGTCCACGTCCAAGGATGGACGGCCTACATATACAATATATACATACATACATACAAGGTGGGCCACTCATGCCATCAAGGTAGGGCACAACATAACGCTATTTCCATCTCATCTGTTCATAAGATCACAGTTACGTAAATTAAGCAAAAAAAACAAATCTCATACTGATCCAAGACTTCTACACTCTCGAAAGGGTTTCAATGGTGGACGTTCAATCTCCACAGGAGTGGTCCACCTGGTAGTTAACGTGGATATAAAATAAGTACATCAATGGTGTGGACCACCGTACAACTGTCTAGATGGTTGGGACACAACACCTACATCACGGTGTGGTCCACCTGATAGATCCGCCTCAATTTTTTTGTCTCCAGCCTAAGGACAAGCTCACCAAATGGGATGGATGGTGTACAGATGAATGGTGAGGGTATCACACATACCTTAGATCAAACCCACAGAACTTGATGTCGTACATACAGCAGGTGGTCCCCACCGTCTGAAAATATTGGACGGTTTGGATGGAATCCATTAGTCAACTGGGTCCACAGATATACGGTGTGGATAAGACCCATACATCACCGGTGGATCCACGCCAGCACTGAACGGCGTAGATCAAAATACATCACAGCCGTCCCACGTAGGAGTGGCTCACCCAAACACACTTAATATAATGGCTCACCCAAACACACTTAATATAATATATTATATTATATAATATTATATACATATAAACACATCACATATATAAAACAAAAAGGGGGTGATTGTCCAGATCCACCGTCCAGGCCCTGGACGTCTGGACGGTGTGGATAACTCATATATCACGGCTGGCCCCACACGTGGCAGGTGGGGTATGGATAAAACACTTATGTTATGGTGGGCCACGTGCTGCCAGCACGTACACATCAGGTGGATCCCCACCGTCAGTCCAGCATCTATCTGTTGCTGGGTGGACAGTCTTGATAAAACACATATGTCATGGGTAGGCCATAATCTGGACGGCCAAGATGGGACTGGCCTAGATGTACAACACATCATCTGGTGAGTTCACACGTGTGGACGGTGGATACCACACCTACGTCAGGTGACGTGGTGGACGATGCACTCCACCTGAGATTTGAATCTGCTCATCGAGCCAGGGAGCAGGATGGATGGTGGAGATACATAATAAATACGTCCAAGGTGGGCCATGCAATCAAGGAAAGGAGATAGAGAGAGAGAGACCCCACCACTATGGGCCCCCGTAGCTTATAATCACATACATCAAGATGGGTCCCACTATTTGTGAGCCCTCTAATCATCAAAATCACACAAAAAAAATCACCCACCTTAGGATCTTCTTCTTTATTCTTCCACCAATGCGTTGTAGAGCTTCAAGGAAATAAGATTTAATGGTTGAGATCAATTTTAGAGGTTGGGATTGGGTGATAGGAATGTGGGCCACACATGGCTCCTCCATGGAAGGCATGGACGATTCTTCTCTTGGAGTTGCTTGGGAGAATGAGAGAGAGAATAAGAGATAGTGGGAGAGGAGTGATGGATGTGGTGAGTGATGGGTGTAAGAAACTTTTGACTTTGGGGTAGGTGGTGTAAGAAAAAGTATGAGTGTGTAAGAAACTTTTGACTTTAGGGGTTGCTTGGGGATGGGTGTGAGGTGATGGTGTATTTGACCCTTGATGGGATTGAGGTGACATGTTGTAGAGATTCTCTTAAGTTTTGTAATGTGCGGCATTTTCCTCAAAATAAATGCAGGCCCACATCTTCTGGCCTGGGTATCACCTCGGCGTGCAAGACGTAGCATCGGAACCACGACGACAGCGCGGTCGCTAGGGTACAAGTCTTGGGTCGCGCCGACTCTGATATACGGGACAACTCAGGATCACACACAAATGCCGGTAATAAATCGCGGGTCACCGGAATTCGACCGGGAGGACCGCGGAAGCCTACGGAACGGTACGGTCTAGGACACGGGCTTTACAGCAAGTGCTTCTAATGTACCTTCCTCAAATTGTGTTTCTGGATTAGGTTGAGGCTGGGCTACACTAACCTCCATTAACCTATCGAGGCGTGATTCAAGCTCTTCTAATAATTTTCTCATATCCACAGAAGAGTTTGTGTCACTTTGAAGTGACTTCTCTTGGATCGTTTTTGGTTGGATTTCAAAAGTAGAGGACCCAAGAGAATTGTCACTATGATGTATTGCTGATTCATCATCCCAATATTGATGTTTTCACTGGTTATAGTCATATGGATCATAGGTGGGAGAATATGATGGTTGTTGATACATATTATCAACCATAATATAATCTCTCATTGTCTTCTTCTTGTTTGATGGTTGATTATAATTCTCACTCCTATAAGTCTGACAACCTCAACATTCACATACTGTTTTCTTAATCTGAGGAGTATAATTATTATCCCGCATATGATCACGTAAGGACTTCTTAACTAATGGAACATTATATTCCGGTCGGTTCTCAATGATGGTTTCAGAAAAAATTTGAGACATAACTTGATTTCTATTATAATCATCATACATTCCTCCCTAATATCTCTTATCCATCTCAGCATACTGACGTACCCACTCTTTCATGGTGAAATCCAAATCCTGAACCTAATCCTAAAAGAAAAGAAAAAATCCTACAGCAATATGGAAAGTAAGTAGATGGAAGAAGTTAGAAAGAAGTTACCAGATTAGAGAGTTCTATGTTAGGATCCTACAAAACAGAAAAATAATGTTAGTTTCTAAAAAATATATAGGAAAAATCCTAAAGAAAAAGTTCTAAAAAAAATAAATAAATAGAAAGATGAGTTAGTTTCTAAAAAGGAAAGTTTTTAAGAAAAAAGAAAAACAACCTAGTTTCTAAAAAACAGAAAATAGAAAGTTTTTAAACCTAGAAATAGAAAGCTAAGTTAGTTTCTAAAATAATTCAGAAAACCCTAATCCTAAAAATAAAAACTAGAAAAACTCTAATCTTAAACTAATTCCAAAACTAGCTAATCTCAGAAAAATGCAACCGTTAGTCCTTGGCAATAGTGCCAAAAACTTGTTCACAACACCAAGTGTAGGGTTGCGATGTAGTAATAATCTCGATAAGACCAAGGTCGAATCCATAGGGACTGAACCTTGTATGTATTCTGAAAGTAACTAGAACTAGAACTAGAAGAAGATGTAATCTAAATCAGGAGAATGTAGGAGAATAATGGTGAATTATTTAACTAAAACTTGTAAAATTAAAAGGTGGAAAACTAGGGTTTCCAAGGATCCACTTGTACATATCAGGGTGATCGATGCTTGATTCACGAACACAACTGGTATCAGAGTCCTATCTTCATCCAGTTGGAAGATATCACATTAAAAACCAAATTTGAACTTCTCCTCTTCTCTCTAGAACTTTTTACACTGAAGGAGCCCGAATGTTCCAATCTATAAAAGTTTCTCTCATCAATGAAAGCTTCCGTTTATAAAATAAAAAATTAAAAAGAAAAAAGAAAGAAAAAAGAAAAGAAATCTGAACTTCCGTTGACCTAATTCTCAATGGATGAAAGGTATAAGAATTAGAATTGATTCCATCACAAAACTATGCCCATAAGACAGAGTAAACAACAGAATTTACCAATCTATAACCAGTCTAAGAGAATTGTGAGACTTAGGGAGGATTTCATCACCAACCATGACCAAGAGATGATGGTGAACAATAGGATTTCCTAAAATCACATTCTCAAAAAGAAAAGAACATACTCAAAGCTATCATAGATCCATTGTAATTTGAGTCACAACAAACCATTAAAAACTAAAAATATTCCTTCATAATCAAACTATAATCCAAGAGAGTTCAATAAACATGAATCAAAGCATAGAAAAACACCCCATCACGCTACAAGCTTCACCTGTTAGCCCTACCTGATCATAGACATGATCAAACTAAAGATCTTAAAAAGCATCAAAGGAAAGAAAAACCGCAAAGGAAGAAGGAGATGGCCGGCTACACGTCCACGCTCTCTCTCTCTCTCTCTCTCTCTCTCTCTCTCTCTCTCTCTTCCTTCCTACATCTCCACGTCCCAAGATGATGCCCTCTCACGTCTTTCTCTCTTTCCTTTTATAGAGCACGAAGGACAGTGGCTGGAATCGGCAGAAGAGGTAGTGCGTGCGTAAGTGTTTATGCAGCTCTCCTTTCGCACCAAAAATGCAAACTGACTTGCACTTTGTTGGTATGTTTGGGATGCTAATCGTCCCAACTTTTGATTCCGCCTCCGCGAATGGGGACAATGGCCCCTTTCTGAACTTCTGGACAGTCCAGACGACCATCCGATTAACGCCATGGTCGCACAACTGCTCGAAAATCCCAAAACTCGCAGACATGCTTAACTTACGTACGCACATGCGTTGATGTGTTCGGTGGGCCCCATAGTGATGTTTCAAAGAAATTCACCCCGTCCATTGGATTGGTGAGATTTCGCTCGGAAATGGGTGTTTTGGTCGAATTTTGGTGCGACTCACTGTATCAACTCTTCCCACCGTTCATCCTACGTTTGATGGTGTTCTTTGTGTGTGCATGCGCATGGGAGTTAAAGGGGAGCTTGGTTACAGTCGGCCCCACGACCTGGATCCAATGAACGGCTTGGATCGAGCAAATGATGGACAGTGGTGGCCCATTACATGTCACAGCAGACTGACGTCTGCTGCCTGTACGTAAACGTGATCCAGAGTCAAGCCAAAGACCCTTTGACCGGATCCCTGATCCGGTATGGTGTGGGTGTGCACCAGCTGTGCACACTCACTGGCGTTCATGGGGTCCATTGTAATGTTCATGCGAAATCTGCTCCATCCATCCATTTTGTCATCTAATTTAAGGGTTGAGACCAAAATTGAAGCATATCTAGATATCAGGTGGGCCCCAAATCAGTGATTTAGTGATTAATCTATCCATTGGGCCACTTCCATAAAGATCCAAGGGCTGAATTTCGACGTGTACAATTAATTTAGGGTCCCCAGGCCAGATATAAAGTTTCGAACCAAACAGATGGTGGGAACCATGTGATCTTGCATTCATGACGATTTTCAAGCCTCTTTATTGTTAATCACTTGATTTTCTCGGATCTTTGGCATATGAATCTTTTGATCTCGGTCTCCTAGGATCCGTCCCTTGCCTTGGTGATTCTTGAGCATCAAATCTATGCTTTTAGTACCTTTTTTTAATCCAAGCTCTTAAATTCACCTTGCAGCACAAACACAATTAAAATAGAGCATTAAACATTATCATGTTCATAAAACTAGGTAATAACTGGGGTCTATATGTAATATTTGACCCTCGACAGCATTCCATCGTTAATGTAGCAATAACCGTCATCCATCTTCATCCGGAGATAACTTCAGCGCTAACTTTTTTTTGATGAAGTTGTCTATTCTGTACATGCCTTAAATATATCCCCATGTGCCATGTGTCATGATCTGCATTATAGATCTAATTTGCAATATTTTGGTACAAACATTATCCCCTTGTGTTTCTTGTTATTCTGTAAAGAATGGCAAATAATGAAAATAGCTTCTTACTCGCCACATCCTCCGGTTCACCTTCCGCACCACTCATAATTTTCCATAATCCCTGGCCCATCAAGAAGCACTTTACCTCTTAACTCCAATTGACGTAATTATCGCCATTAAGGAGTGAACGGCACACAATCGACAAGCCAGAAATTCTTTAAAAAAACAAAGAATCAGGCACACAACCAGCCCGCACTTCAAAGGAAACTTCCATTTTCACTTTCTTGAAACAAGTGTAACATGATAAGCTTTATTGAATAATAAATGATTAACCACGTGTCATTCCCTTCATTCGACTGATCTTTAGACGACGTTTCTAATATATTATTTTTTCACCGTACACCACCATGCGTTAAACAAAGAAGATATCATTGTAACTCTGTAGCGGCTTTTGTCTCAAATTTCATGTAAACCGTCATGCAATAAATAATGCAACGCATGCGGCTTCTCTATGTACATTGAATCGCCCCTGTTTTCTCTTTTCTATTTCTCAGTTTCAATCTTCCAAACCCTAGTTCATTTCTTATGGCAAACTGTTATGGCTCCAAAAAAATTAGGATCTTCTAACACTTTGACATCCACATTGTCTTTTATCTCTAGTGGAACCACTTTATGAATCGACTTGCTCAGAGGTAATTTTAGAATCCGAGTACGAATCTTCTGTTTCTTTCTTTTATTTAAGGCTCACATTTTGTCACGCCCCAAACTCGGAAACCGGGCTCACAAAATTCCCGATCGCCGAATCCGGCGCCGACAGCCTCCGTAGAACCCCATTCTCGGCTCCCAGCGCCCATACGCCAGGTTCCGATCCTGGGATGCTACAAGGAGGATTTTCAGCATCTGTTTAATTTGTAATAAGCATAACCAAATGCATAACCCACAAACAACAACCAAAAACTCCATCACATTTCCACTATGATCAAAAACTTTACAAGTACAATGAGCATAAAGGGAAATACAATGGGAATGAACAAAAAGCTCCAAAAGATCCGCTTCAGTAAATCACTCCGTCACGCAACGGTCGTGCATGCTTATAGAAAGCTTAGAGGGTGGTGAAAGTGTGTGCGCAAGGTAGTAATGCGCATGAAGTATCGAGTAATGCGGAACATGCCGACGAGTCCATGAATACCACGAGCCGTACTCAAGGCTATGCGATGCAAGGCATGAATGATGTCGGCCATACCAAGGCCATGTGATGCGAAATGCAGCTCAAGCATACAAATCCTCATCTAAGTCCACATATCGACAGCCTCAAAATCGGGATATCACCGGGGTCAGTACACTCTAAACCGATTGCCGCCCATCGCGCGCAATAAGATAAGTGGAAGAGACCTCACTACCCGCCCGCCCATATCGGGGCTCGGCTCGTCGATAGCGGACCCATTCCTCGAGCCGGTCGACTCAACCACCAGCATTGCCCCTCCTCTCGGCGGGTAAGGCCAGTACCCCCCCTTCCAACCGACCACCCGACACGCCGCAGCCTCCCTGTAATCGGCCATCTAAGGCATGCACCCACTCGGCCTCCAGACGTTGAGCAACCTCTTGGTACCATAAGGGTTTAGGGACTTTCACCCAGGGATATCTATAAAGCACCCCATGTAGAACAAAATTTCCCAGATCCAATCCCGCCAACCACGATACACCCGTGGAGAGGCTATGACCGATGTCGCTAGGGCGTCACAAGAACCACATCACACAATGCGAATGCATGAAGCATACTATCCAATCATGCAAAGAATCTGCGCGTATCGTGCGCTCATGTAGGGCAACACCGCCTACCGGGAGCCCCTAAACAACCTTATATGCTTATGATCACTACTTCTCATGTCAAGCATACATATGATGCGTATGATCGTGATCATGGAACTATACTACACATGTTATAAAGTAATGAACTATTCTCAGAACACGTATGGGCCTAGACATGGACGGCCTACACATACCCGTATGGGCCTATCGATGGCCCTAGGGAGAGTCATAATGCGGACATTTAACCAACACCATACCCGCAATGTGGACGCCAAACCAACATCGCTCCCAAGGCATTATCTCGTTGTAAACATCATTACATAAACCATGTAGGGATCACTCATTGCAATGGACCTTAGGTACATCCCATTGGGCCTTAAATACGTCAAATGGGCCGTGTCACATGGGCCTTATATTCATCAAGTGGGCCACATCCATGGGCCGCACCAATGGCCTTAAGTGCATTGCAATGGGCGTAACCCGTGGCCTCATAGTGCATCAAATGGGCCTCGTAACATGGGTTTTATATGTAACAAATGGGCCACACCAAGTGGGCCCCATATGTATATCAAATGGGCCTCAACCCATAGGCCCTAATACATCTCAATGGGCCTTAACTCATGGGCCTTGGAATACATTAAATGGCCTAATGACATGGGCCTTTCATCCACATCAAAGTGGGCCCAAATGATCTACCACAAATATATTAAAATGGACCTCAAAGCATGCCAAGGTGGGGTCCATTTGGACTTTGGATCTGGTTCATTCTTAAGCCCATGCCCCAAAATGATCTTTCAAAATGGATGGATTCGAGTGGATGCAAGAGATGCATCATGGAGGGGGCCCACCGCCGTTGGGCAGTGTGAATAAAACACACGCAGAATCCAGGGCTCCACCGTCTGCCGGACGGCGTGAACAAGACAGATACATCATGGTGGCCGTCCCACGGCCGTGGACTCGTGTGGTAAACACATACATCAATGGTGGGCTCCACATGTGTGGTCCACCGTAATGCTTGGCCTCGCCATCCAACCCGTTCATAAGGTCACAAGGACCCGGACGAAGGGGAGAAACAAATATCGTTGATCCAAAACGTCATGGCCAAACAAAGGGTTTCAATGGTAGGATTCAATTCACACGTGATTCCTATAATGTGGGCCACCCGAGTCATGGATGAGCTCCGAAACTTGGAGGGGACCCACTTCGTCGTGGCCCACCAAATGGACGCCGCGTGGATAAAATAAATACATCATGGTGGGGCCCACGGCCAAGGGCCGTGGGTGGCTGGCCCTGTCCGCTCAACACAGCAGCAAGCGCTGCTGCGCCCGCCCACTTACGGCAGAGGCGGAGCCTCTCGCTTTTTGTTTCTCTTTTTTTTTTGTTTTCTTGCAGAACAGAGTGTGGGGCCCACTACATGGGAGAATCCACTCCGTCCATTGCATTCTTGGGCCCTAATACATCAAAGAGTCCAAAGGTAGAATTTTTTGATGTATGGTTGAGGTATGGTGGGTCTTAGAAGTTTTGAACGGTTACTGTTTTCATGGTACTGACCGCTCGAGTATTGATTTACATCATTTTTCTACTCAACGCTTAAATTGAGCCAAAGAATGAGATGGATCACGTGATTGAATATATAAGTCAAGGTGGGGTCCATGCATGGCACCCACCCAAAAGCTTAAAAAAAAAAAAAAAACAAAAGCGATATTTGTTTTTTCACCACGTCTTTTCTCATCAGCGTCTCTGACGCCGGATGTTGCATGTTGTACATGCATTGAGGTGGGCCCCATTAAGGTGGGCCACCAAATAAATAGATGGTGTGGGTACAACACATTTAAAGTGGCCCCACCGTAAATGGCTTGGATAAAGTACATATTTCTGTGGTGAAGTGGTCCGTCTAAGTGGGCCACACTACCAAATCATCACACAAAACATAAAAGAAAGGGGAGAGAGAGAGGTAGAGGGAGATCGGTGAGGATGGAGGGACCCCGCCACTATGGGCCCTCCCTTGCAATTCATACATCAAATGGGCCTTAAAGCATGTGGGCCCATAAAAATCGAAACTCAACGATGGAGATCATTTCTCCACCAATATGGACGGTCTAGATGACCTATCTAAAGCAAGGAAATAAACATCATGATGGGGTCCATGGAGAATGGCCCCATCATGGAATGATCATGATGATCAAGGTGGGCCATCGGCCACATCTTAGGGCTCAAGTGAGATCCCAACCATTGATCGGTTGGCCTCACTTGGCCCCTCTTAAAAACATGAAAAACTACTCCTATCAAGCACCCACCGTTCGATCTTCTTGCTCCTATGGGTTCCTTAGCTCCTTGGCTTCGATTTCAATGGAGGAGATGAGGAATGGATGGTTGAGATGGAAGATGGAAGGGTTGGAAGAGGTGGGCCACACTTGTTGCTTGGGAAGAAATGGGGAGAGGCTTGGACGTGGGATGATTTGGAGTTGCTTGGAATGAGTTTTGAAAAAGGAGAGAGAGGGTTGTAAAGAGAGAGGAGTGATGGATGTGGTGTGATGGATGTGGTGTGATGGGGTGTAAGAGCCCCTTTTCTTGACTTTTTGGGCAATTGGTGTAAGAAAAGCATGCTTGTGTAAGAACTTTTTGACTTTTGGGGCTTGCTTGGGGAAGAGTGTGAAGTGATGTGTACTTGACCATTGATGGATTGATGGATTGATGTGACACATCGTAGAGATTTTCTTGGGTTTCGCAATTTTCCTCGCACCGAACGCCGGCCCACATCTCTGGCCTGGGTATCGCCTCGGCGCGCGCGAGTCGCTGGCATCGGAACCAGCGGCGACGGTGCGGTCGCATTGGTACTAGTCTCGGGTTGAGTTGACTCGGGTTGACAAGGCGTGTGAATCGGGTCGCGCGTAACGCCGGTTAAGGGTCGAAGGTTGCCGGAATTTGACCGGAAAGACCGCGGGAACCTACGGAACGGTACGGTCAAGGATACGGGTCTTACACATTTCCCCCTTCTTGTACTCCAAACCTAATAGACGTTCTTCATCATTTTCCATCTGACGGGGAGGAAACTTTTCTACACAGTCATGAGTTGTTTAACTGGAATTATTGGGAGCCCGATAAAATTCTTAGATCATGGTCATCTCATCTCAAAAAGTGGGTAGATTAGTACAAACGAGTCAAGGCTGGGTATCGGGACCTTTGGGACAACCTCAAAATTTCTTGTTGCATTTACCTCTCTGTGTGTGATATCAAATCTAATCCTTCTCTTATCCTTGTCGCCGCATGTATTTTCAGTTGTTCAACTAATTATTTTCACTTTAGACGTAGTTTGATGAGTCCGACCATCATGGCCATTTGTGCGCTTAATTCTTTCTCCTATCGGTTTTGAATTGTATTCGGGGTACAATCTGATGGACCCTCCCAAATCTACCTTTAGCTCTTCCAATGCTAGTAAGTCTTACGGCACCTTCATGGCTTTAAAGGCCAACACCGAAGGCGAGGTATCTCATCAGGAGCATTGATCCTTTTTGTTGATGTAGATTTTTCATTTTCTTTTGTGTGTTACTTCTAATGGAGTGAAAAAAAATGTTGGATAGGTCAAAGCCTTAGTTTATAGCCAAAAAGTAACATTGACTCCCTTTCTCTTATCACATCTTTATCGAAGTCCCCACAAGCTTTCATTTGAAGGTCCTCATTTGGTTAGAAGCCCCTTTTGACTTCATCAGTTTTGGTTATGTGAATACTTTCGAGAATTCAGTGAATAGATCACTTTGCTTATGGATATGTTTGCCTCTTATGGTCTACGATAGGTTTCGGTTCCTGTCAAGCCTCTTTCTTTCGACAAGTTCTTCAAATATTTCTACACTCTTCCCATTGACCATTACAACCAAACCATCTACCCTTTTAAAGAGAGGCACATCGGTCCGCTTGGTTCACCAATTAGTGGTTTGACGCCAACAATTCATTTATGGTAGCAACTTGTCATCAAATCTAGGCCAGTTATCTAGTTGCCCTGGACATACTAGTTGGTGGTGCTGAAATCAATAAGGAAAAGAATGCCAAGAACAGAGTAGAGTTTTATTCCCCCAACCTTTTTGCTCGACAATTCGGCTCTGGACAAACATCTCATGATAATCCTAGGAAAAACAATCTTTATATTCATGAAGCATTTCAACAATCACCTTATATATGATAGATATCCGCTGATGTATGTCAGTTGGCGACACAAGTTGGTCCCCAAATCGATTTGGACTAGAGGATCTTGCACATCTACTTTCAAATCAATGAACTTGACTGGGGCAACCTCTAATTATTCGAAAGATATGCCATCATCGGTAATCTCATCATGTTTTAGTAAACATTTGGCTGTATTAATTGAGTGGTTGTTACGTAATTCACATTCATCTTGTGCTCGTCTAAGTTTTGGAAACCAAGTCGTGAGTTCGGCTATTTTTTTAATTTTTCTTCAAAGTTCTATACATAACAACTCTTCGACAATATAGGACTTTCTTAGCCGATACACAATTAATGTTTTCAACATGGATAATTCTTTGTTCACAGTTGGGCCTATATCTTTCACCTTGACCATTGGATTTTTTTACACTGAAACTCCAGTCGGGTTGCCTAATTTATCTCGACCTGTAAAAATCACCAGCCCAACATCGTCTTTGTAAAGGTAAGCTTCTACCACATAGATTCCACACGAGGTTTGCTATCAACTGGAACTATTTTGACTTTCCTTGTGTTATAATGTATAACGAACTAATGAAGGGATGAAGGAATACAAAAATTTGCATGAATCTAATCCAGTCCAAGAAGGGCATTATAATTTGAGGTTGATGGTACCATGAAGAATGTCGCTGAGGCACTATTGCTTTCGATGGTTAGTTCAATTGGTATAATTCCTTTGACATTTGTTATGCCATCGGTAAAATCAATGATAGTAGTTTACATGGCAATCATGTCTGAGTATGTTTTACCTAACTTCTTCAGCATGTTTCTTAGTAGGATGTTAATAGTTGACTCGTTGTCTACTTAGATGCAGGGAATTGGACATCCATTCATATGAACCAATAAAATGAGAGACTTGAGGTGTTGTGACACTACAAAAGAAGGTTGGTCGAAGATGAACTTTTCTGTGTAAATACCTGGTTCAATAGTGATGGTGAAAGTGCCTTTGCAATTCGCTGATTGTTAATCCGCCATCTCATTTTTAACCAATATCACCCCATTTTCTTCAACATCTTCTTCAATACCACTTGGCTAATTTGATTTAGCTAAGAAATTTAATGGAAGTGTGAATACCATTTTGTAATTCACCTTTAATGGTGGTAAGGTTCTGAATGTTATAGTCATCGTGCCTTGCCCTTTCGATTCTCCGATATTCTTCGAATTTGTTGCTGACTGAAATTCAACATCCTCTTCTAAAAATTTTACATTTGCTAATATTTCTTCGATTAAAAGACTTTATTTTATGAACCCATAGTCACTTAATCCTTTGTTTTTATGGCTATTATGTTTAATTTTGACATCCGATCCTTGCTCTTCTTAGTCGATCTGCATACTTATAGGGTATGATCATCCCGGCTTATTGTTTCTAGTTGAAGTTATTTGTCCAAGTCCAATTTCAACTAAACACTTTTCATCCATACATGGTTGGCCTCTTTGGTCCATTATATGTCTTAGTTTGCATTTCCATGACTCTTTCTGCCGCCCTTTATCGTTATCAGCGGCAATTCTGAGTTCTTGTTATTTTCTGCGGGTATTGCAGAAATTTAGGATGGATGGTTCTAACCCATCAGTTAACCTTAGTCACAACTAGTTTAACCATTCTTGGTTGTTTCTCACCATAACTTCTGAAAAAGGTACTCTACTCTCAGCCTAACAAGGTCTTCTTCGGATAAGGAGCCCGATATTTTTGAATGGTACTATTTTCATGCACATTCACTTGTTTCTTCGGTGCATAATATACTTTTATTGAATGTTGCCGCCGAATGTCTCTATGTCACCTTTCACATAATCTATCTTCCTCAATTACCCAATTTTTACCCGAGTAACACTACCCCCTAGTATTTCCTTAATTTAGACATTGTTCTCTTATTGGTATAATTTGTTCGATGATAATATTCTTTATTTGTTGGTTCAAGATCCACCTTCTTTTTAGGGGTACTTATGCTCCTCAGATTAGTAGCAACCATGTTGATCTCCATCATTGAAGGAAATGGATCAGTATCAACCAAACGGCCTCATTCTCCCTCTCTGAGAATTTGAGCATCCTAGAGTCTATATTGTCTTGGATTACATTCTTGAAAGCAATACAGTTATTGGTCGAATGAGACTATGATCCATGACATTTACAATAGTTTATTTTCTTTAATTCTTTTACTAAAGGGATTCTTTGTTTTGGCATAAGCTTTATGAGCTTAGCAGTCAATAAAAGGTAAAAAATTTCTTCAAACTTTGTAATATCAAAGGAATATCTATTGTTTTTCTCTATAGTCTCATTGGCCAGGTTAGAGTTTTGATGAGATAACTCATCTTCTGATTTTTTTTAAGGCTGTACAAATAAATGGTCTATACTGACCAAATCTTTAAAGTCCATTACCTTAAACTTCTTCTAGAGTTTGATGTTTAATCCTTCTACAGCCAGTTTGACGAATTGAACTTTTGGAAGAAATACTCCACATTTATTTTTTTTTCTTTCCTAAATCTATATACAAATTTATCAGCCATTCTCCATGTAGTTGTCTTATACATGATAGATTGACTAGAGAGAATTCTGGTTCGGTTCGTTAAAACTGAGCATGAAAAATTTCTTCTAAATCCTGTTAGGTTTGGACTAAGTTCCCCAACATATTAATATACCACAAAAACACAATATCAGTTAATAAGTCTACGAACCATTTCAATTTTACATACTCATTGGTGTAGAATTCACCACATTGTATGGTGAAAAGGCTGTTCTATAGTAGAATACTCTGTATGTCCAAAAAATAGCAAAAACTATGGCATTTTTATACCCCTCAGTATTTCAGCATATTGATCAATCTAATCAAGGTATAGCTTGCGATAAGCGGGCTAGTTGGTTCGACGACCATGACTTTGGTCACTTACTTCATTTATCAAGTTAACTAGTTCATCCCAGCCTATGGGAGGTAAACCTACTGCTCTTTGATCTTAGAGACCTGGATTTGCCACTTGAGGAATTAGTACTCCCTGGACTGGTAGGTCATGGTTCATTTTATTTTTATTTTGACCGTTGAATCGACCATTTCTCCCATTTCTCCTGTCACGCCCTAAACTCGGAGATCGGACTCACAGGAATCCTGATCGCCGAATCCAGTGCTGACAGCCTCCATAGTATCCCATTCTCGGCTCCCAGCGTCCATACGCCAGATTCTGATCCTGGGATCCTACAAGGAGGATTTTCTAATGTACATTTAACTCGTAATAAGCATAACCACAAGTTTACCCAAATCACAAAGGCAACATCATCATCACATATCTACTAATATAAACATTTGAATACAATGCTGAAAGGGAAATACGTATGCCGAAAATCAAAGCCCTAGAAGACCGTTGCATGCTCCAAGCTTAATGCTGCTACAACCTAACATCACCTGCACACATCCATAGTGCATAAGCTTATAGAAAGCTTAGAGGGTGGTGAAAGTGTGTGCACAAGGTAAGTGCTAAGTAAGTAATATTAGAGTAATCAGACTAAGCGAAAATATTGACAAGCCCATAAATTATGCAATATCAGAATAACACGAAAACATGTTGATAAGCCCATAAATACCATCAGCCTTATCCAAGCTCTGCGATGCAAAAATATAATAAAAACAATATCATATACTGATGAAGCAATATAGATCAGCTATGCAATGCGGAGACAATAAGCTAAATATTAGATGTCGATGATGCAATGCGATATGCGGTGCAAATGAAATGACCAAGCTGGAGTGAAGTCGAGATGATAGTACGTAGTATCGCAGGCTATAGGGTCCATCACAACGGACTTCTATCCAAACCAGTCCCATACCTAAATTTGGATAGCCAGACTCAATGTAGTAGACTCCTAATCTCAGGTTAGTCGCGCGCCCAACTGAAATCTTTATCATTACAAAGGTACACAATAATTAGTTGCGCATCACCAGCCCGAGTGGATAGTGAATGAATAAATGAATGAGTATGTAACTCCTACTCAATAAGTCCACATATCAGTACGGTTCTTCTCTAGAAAATCACCGGGGTCTATTACACTCTAAACCAAATTGCAGCCCCATGGCATGCAACAAGGTGAGTGGAAGAGACCTCACTATCCGCCTGCTAATATTGGGCCTGACTCATCGATAGCGGACCCATTCTTTGAGCTGGTCGAACTCAGCCTAGCTTTGCCCCCTCCTCTAGGGCAGGTAAGGCTACACCCCCTTCCAACCAACCACAGCATAGTGGGAGACACGGCCTAACGGTATAAGACCCTCATGCGCTCATGCATCCACTTGATCTAAACATTGGAGCAACCTCTCGAACCAAGAGAGTTTAGGGATTTTCACTCAGGGATATCTATAACACCCCATGTAGAAAAAATTTTCGGTGTATCATCTGGCCATCCATGATTATGCCTGTAGAGGCTACGACCCTGATGTCGCTAGGGCGTACGGTGGTCATATCACAAAATGTGAGATGCCTGAGTCATACCATCCATTCATGCATCAACCCTGCGCATACCATGTGCTCATGTGGACAACTCCTCCTATCAAGGAGTCCCATAATAATCTGCCCAATGACATGTGTTATGATCAATCATTCCTCATATCAGGCATACATATGATGCGCATGGGCATGGGTCGTGAAGCTATGTTAAGCATGTTATATGATGATGGTGTGATGCGCATGAGCATGGGTCGTGAAGCTATACTAAGTATGCTATATGATGATGGTGTACTCACCTCATATCAAGGATAGGCCTAGACAGCCTACTCATAATAAGAATGGGCCTCTCAATGGGCCCAAGGGAAGGTCAATCTAACCATCATTGCTCATCAATGTGGGCATTTAACCAACATCGCTCCCAAGCAGTGGCCCATATAAATTCATTACACTACAAGAAAAATAGGCATTACCAGCGGCCAAAACCACCCCTAAAAGTCCAAAAAACTGCCGGTATAAGAATTAGCGATGGTCAGGCGGCTGCCGCAAAAGGGGGGCGTCACCGTAGTCTTTAGCGGCATTCATTCATTTTTATCGGCTTTTTTGGCGATCGCCGCTAGAGTTAATATCTACCGACGCTTACTATCCTTTAGCGGCGACTATCTGACTGCCGCTGAAAACTATAAAAGCGCCACTGATAACTATAAAAGCACCGCTAATAGCTTTTGAATTGCCGTAAAAACTATACGAAATGCTTTAAAAACTTTTAAAACGCCGCTAAAGTAACAACGAACGCCTTTAAAAAGCTGTAACTAATGCTAATCAGAGATTAAAAATTCTGCTAGGCTAAATCTTCTAAATCAAAAGATCTTTATAGGCTTAAATTAACATTCAAACACAACCTGTAAATCATTTATAACCAGCCTCATTTACAGGGGCCTGAGAATGAAAGGTTACATAATGAACAGAACATTTATAGATTGAGACACAAGGAAAAGCAGAAGGAAAAAAATAATCATCGGACTTCAGCGACGCCCGAGGCGAGACTTCTCAAATACACCCTAAGAACCAGAACTCATGCCATATAGAGGACCTTTGTCAGCACCACCCTGCCATACATAGAGGTCAGGTAATAAAACAGTATGTACACTCATAATCTGAGTTACACTATCTAAAATTAAATTTTCAGGCATAAATATTTCCTGCAAAAACAACCATACCAAATGAAGTCTATATCCATCCCCATGTGAAGCAGTAAAGCCTCCCTCTGTTACCAATGCTCCACCCCAAATGCTCCACCTTCAGTTACCAATGCAAAGACAAAAGTTTACAAAACAAAATAAAATAACCAAAAAACAAATTTGATATAAAATAAAAGGAACCAATAAATACCTGTAACTAGCAGATGGAGGAGAATAGTTATGGAATTTTCTTTTATAAATATGTGGACAGATTTTTCTTCCCTTTTTCTTCAAGGATAAAACTACATCATAAGCATCATAGCATGCAACTCAATATGAGCTTTTTTACAGAAGCATTAACTAGCATGCAACTCAATATGGATGGACCTGAATTCAGCACAAGGAAGGCAATCTGCAGGAAGCTTCACAAAAACTTCATAGGGCTTCTCAAAGATTGGAAAAACAGGAAAACGGGCACGTGAAGTTACCCCCACCCCTGTTTTAGTAATTGCAAAGGGGTTTATGGCCCTTTTTAGGCGTAATAAAATACATTTAATGTAAAAGGGTGGCTACCAAATCTATGGCAATCAGATAGTCTGTTCTGCACACTTATGCAGAGCACACTTATTTGCATCTATTCAACAGGCCCTTGGTAACAAATACCAGTAAAATGTTGAAATACCATGATAGTTTTGCAGTATTTAAAAAATCAAAGATTTAAATACAAACTGCTTCCATGTAAAAGAGACCAATACATCAAATCTAATAGTAGCATCTAGATTTGAGTTGGAATTTGAACTTACGCCATGCTGAGTATGTCTACATGGACGTTGTATTCCTTTGTAAATACAAAGGGGACGATCCCTTGAGGAAGAGTTGCCTGCATGCAACAACATAGAACTTTTAAAGGCCCAACTTCTAGTAACCTAAGATGTTGATCTTTGTGGGACCATCAAGGGATGAGTAGTGCACTTATACCTCCCCCATCAGATGATCCAACCAAATGAATGATTCTCATCTGGGTCTATGAAATTATAGCCATAGGCAAGTGTTGAACTCTCTGCTTCTGGCAGGTTTTGATTTTTAGCCCCAGATGTTTTTGATTTAAGCTGAAGAATGGATACCATGGTTTCTTTGACAGTTTAAATGATTTAGGAACAGCTCCTGCATTGAAGGCCTGTTCATGGCCTAGTGAGTTCAGAAATCCTTCCACTTTTAATTAATGCTAATAGAATTGTGTTTCTTAAGGAATCAAAATGACTGAAAATAATCATAATGCAGCATCTAGGTTGCATTTTAATGCACTATTGAAATGAATTGCAACACATTTGTTCAAGAGAGAGGAAATGATCACATTGTAGTTGCATTCCTTCCATGTCTAACTCGAATTGTGATGTGGTCATTTCAACTTTACTGGGTTTCAATTCAATAAGATTGTGCATCCAAACATGTCCTTATTATTCTTAGTTCATGTGAGACACACCCGAAAAATAAGCCCACCTTATGAACCACGTGCTACCATATGTTTCTCAGTTTGTCTTCAGATAGAGGTTTCTGAAGAAACTCTGCCACATCCAACTGAAAAAATAATAATAATAAAGAAAGGAAGAAAGAAATCATGAGACTCCGAATAACCACCACATACAAACAAATATATGTATACACGTGTATCAGGAAGCAGATGAGAAAACACACCATTGGGCAATTTTACGATTCTTCATTTTGAACTACATATATTTGAACTGCATCTGCATAGCCACTATACAAATAACACTAAAACATAGGAAGAAAAGGTAAACTAAGGTTTTTCCAAATAGAAATGTTGATGTGTGTCTAACATGCGTCTAACATGGATGCTAGACAACATACTTGCCCATAGAGTCCAATGATTGATATAGAAGAAAGGAAACATGAATGGAAAATTGCCCATTGTTGCAATGAATTATCTAGAAGTAAAGAGCACTTGTCAGATTTGTTCAGATTACAACATGAATACACAATACCTAATCTTTTAGTTCAATTGTATTTAAATTCCATGATATATAAATGCACCATAAAAATTTCCCACCACATTTCCATGCACATAGTTTCATTTGGACTCAGTGGCATCCATATCACCTATTTGGACCATCCATTAGGTCTAGTTCACTATTCATAAGCCACCTTGAAAAATGCATACTGGTCAGATGATCCAAACAAATGCTTAGTGGCATACAAAATAGATGTACAAGATTGTTCATAGAAGATAGGCCCAGTCACGGATGTATAGAGCCATCTGATTGCTGTCAATTTTTTTTCCCAATAACACAATGAGGGGACTGGACCTAATGGTTGGTTCAGGTAGGTGATATGAATGCCAAAAAGTCCAAATGCAACCATGTGCACGAGAAGGTTTACATGCACTTAGCCCACTAGATCATAACTAGTGAATTAAATAATGGTATGGATGCATGTATCACACCCTTAGGATAGGGAAACATATCAACATCATATGACAAATATCAGATGTATCACTGTTTAAGGGAAACATCAGGAAAGAGACGATTACACACAAGTGAAAAGATCACAAAACAAGTATGCCGAACACATTTCCTTTGTATAGAAAATGTGCTGCCTAATAGAAATGATGCAATTATATCAAAAATGAATTCATAAGTCATATAATACAAGTATGAAAACAGATTTCCCCCAAACAAATTGGGAAGCAAATGGATTCATAGAATTCATAAGTCATATAACATAGGCATTTGCTCCAAACAAAAGTTTACTACCCATCATTTAAGGTAAATGATGCAAAAGTAAATAAATAAATAAATGAAGAATGTTGTAAGAATTTAAAACTACATTAGAGTATTTAGCATCAAGTTTAACTGGAACAAGGTATTCCATAATGGCAACAGTGGCCATAATGGCGATTATGCTTAATAAAAAATTGGGAAGCACATCTATGAGCAAATGAGCAAGGGAGGCATCTACTTTCCTAAAAATTGGATTAGGAGACTACAAAGATCTTGCTGATGAAACTTTCACCATTACACGGAATATACGTTGTACAAAAACCTTTCTAAGAGAGCAAGTCTTTCCCAATTACAACCTCCCAAGTAGGAATCTATTAATCGATTGGTCCAATCAACCAAACCTATGACTTTCAAATCATAACTTTTGAAGACTGTCATGAGACCTTTTAAAGAAATGTGGGTGTGAAAATCACCCTGTTTTAGAGCATTAAAAGAGCTTACAGCCCAAGAAGCCCAAGTTCTATATTCAAGTAGGAAGTTAAGGTCAAAGCATGCTCACCCAAATTAAAACATCAATAGTTCAAGCTAAGCATTGTAAAAGTCGAGTCCAAGTAGGAAGCTATAGCCAAAATATCCAGACATGCACACTAAAACTAAAACAACAATCATTCAAGCCAAGCATTGCAAGAGCCCATTTGGAACCTTGTATTGGTCAATACAAAACAGACCAATACATGCATTTAAAACTAGATTGGCACAAAATATTTGTTTGAACTGCAAGCATTGCCAATCCTGGATTGACCAATACAACAATCAAAATGGGCACTAAATGTACTGAATGCTCAAATAGTCAAATCCATCAATCTGAACTGCCCATTCAGTCCTAACAGTGTCATATGGTTGATCAAACAATCATAACCATCCAATCCAAACAAAAGTAATGGGTGAATAGACAGATACCCACACATCGAATGAAAGGATTTTTGTACGTCTTCTGATCTATGATTTAGAAGAGGAACAACTTGAAGAAGCAGAAATGCAACCAACTGCCCAATCGTGTGGCACTAAACTGTAGTACTTGACCTGGAATGTCCATATAAAAGGAGTGGATGTTATTCCAAATTCATGTAATTCTCTAAGATGAAAAAAAAAATTAAAAAAATTAAACAAACAAACAAACAAACAAATTACTGAATGACAAAATGGAGCCCTACCTGTGTCCGTTTTCCAGAAATAGAGTAGTTTGGCAGTTTTCCCTGAAAGTCCACATCCATAAAATCCACATTTACCAACTCAAGATCATATCTAAAGATAAGGTACTACAATCCAAATAAAACATTCCTTGTTGAGCCATTTCATCAAACAGTTAGCATGCATGAAATAAAGGAAGTATTGCACAATGGCTCTTTAAAATCCAACCATAAGCATGCAAAATCATGTTCAATCTAGATTGAAAATCACAACAGGAAAAATAAAAAACCATGAGGGCGAGCAGCCTTTGAGCTTCGTACCTAATTTTCAGGAACACGCATGCCAATGCTGAAGTTACTGTGCACATCAAAACTGTTGGGGTTCTCCTTGGAAGCCCCAAATTTACAAGCTGATCCAGAAATGAATACATCATATTTCCTCTGAGTGTGACTGCGATACCAACGGGGAAAAGTAACCTACTGAGAAGGGGAGAGTTGATCCCGTGGCCTACTTCCTAACAAGGAAAAAAAAAAAAAAACACCACATACATTTCTACCAAAGAAGAAAAGAGAGAAAATTCAGTAGCAGTTAGCATTGGAGCTTCTGAAATAAAATTACAATCCTTCAAAGCATTTATACAAGAAGCCCAATCCACAACATATAGCCTCACCTTACTAGAGACCCGCTCCACTTCATTTTTCCCATTCCACAAGATCTCTTCTAACTTATAAAAGAACGATGCCGATTTGAGTAGATGGCAATTTGTAGGACACTTCACGACATGAAATTAGGGACAAACGACAATGAGAAGCACCAAATGCAATGCAACTGTCTGCAAAATCAAGAGGGAAACCCATTGCAAGAAGCCATCATACTTTACAGCTGTATAAGAGAAGATGTTTAATGGAATCTTGAAAAGAAATACCAACATTCGAACTGAAAGGTTAACTTCTTAATCAGCCTGTCATCTATTACAGCATTGCTAATCTTCTTAAAAAGCTCATACAAAGCTTCACTTTCACTTATGCTGACTGCAAAGAAAATAAAGCACAAATTATCATCAATGTTATATTAGAAATTGCGTTAGCAAGGTATCGAAAAAGCATAAAACATTAATGAATTACAGCAAGAAGAACATAGCTAGCCAAAGTGGTCACACTCAAGCAATTTCCCCTTGAAAACAAAAACAAAAACAAAAATGATGGAGCATGTGGTTTAATTCTGAATGAAGTATCTTCCTATGGAGTACATTTGTAGGAATGGAACTCAAAGAAATTGATGGGGGGCTGCACAAATGATGGAGCATGTGGTTTAATTCGATGCAAAGTCAAGAACAAGATTATTAACCAAAACAGCCTGGAAAACTAATTTTCAGCAAGAGTTTCCAGCAATTAGGCCTTATTTTCCAATACCAAAAATACAGATATCTACAAGTGTTTCAAAACCATTTATACATACCAGATTCACATGATAGTGTACAAAGGAGAGAAGATCTTTCAACTTCATAAACCTAGGTTCAAAGAATGATCCCCGAAGCCCTATAATACATAGTATGTTTTTCTCCAAATAGAATCCACTGCAAATAATAATCAATAGATATGTTCATATGGCTAATAAAACAACCTTTAATCTCTATTAGCAAGACTAAACTACTATAACTCTTAGTAGTAGGCTGAACTATTGACATGTAGAGGTTGGTCTCCAATGCACATGGCCAAACCACCTTAGTCAAATTTCCCTCTTATGATTACCTATTGGTGCTACTCCAAACTTCACTTGAAAAGAGTCCTTGTTATTAAATAGAGAAATATCAATCAAATAAATAATATACCGCATACAAAAAGCATAGCAGGACCTAGTAACAGTGATACCTACATGACCAGCAAGCATGTACCACAGCTAATAGTATGTGGCATCAACTATTTCCAAATCACAACCTAGGAATATATTGAAGTAAGACAATGAAGCATAGGGTATATCGCACTACAAGATAAATGGCTTAAAGAACCAATTGATTGCTAAAAGAAAGTATAGCCGGCCTGATGATTGGACTAGCCTATTCTCAGGCCAAGGCATCTACATGGTGGGACCCACCTCATGGACAACTTCATTTAACCATCCAATAAATGTCCACCAATTTTGTTAGGGAATGATTTACCTAACTATCAGGATATTCTTCTGCAAATACCCACCCATTATCTTACTTTGACATTCTGGCTTAATAAACTTATTCGATATTGATCTTCCCCAGATGGACTGAATCAAATCAAAGGACTTAAAGTGGACATAGCTTCGGTGGAGACCAATATGGTTAGTATCTCTAATTACAACACTCTTATTATGCGAGGTTTAAGAACTTGAAACTCAATTTGAATCCAATAAGCAAACTCCAAAATGGTTCTAAATTCAGTGCAAAACTCAACTCCTCCTAGTCATTTCTTTGACTTGGCCATTCTCTTAAGTGATTCAACTCAGGGTGTTTCTCAGGGATTTTTAAACCTTATTTTGAACTGTATTGAACTAGGCTAGTAGTCAATTTCTGTGTATGCTAGTGCTCCATAAGGGGACTGAAGCAAAGGAACATATTTTAATTTTTTCCATGTCTTTGGCAGATTTTTTTCGACATTTTAGAAGGTTCAAATGTTAAGGTGGAAAATCTCTGCAAGTTTTGGAGGAGCATGGCATACTTATGCTCCTAGTGAGCGCATCCAAGTGAGTTCGCTTGTTTTGGATTGATATTGCCTTGATGTTATTCCTTTTTCCAATGCAATTACAACTTCTTGCCAAGGTTTCTGGAATAATTTCTAAGCAGTTCTGGTTCTCTTTCTGATCTTATAGTTGCATTTGTGTCAGTTGATGACGTTTGAGTTATAGCATACAATTACCCGTATTTTGTGATTTAGACAGTGACATGAGAAAATTCTCATAATAGAATAGAATAAATTTCCAAATACACAAAAAGACTAAATGGCTCCTCGTGCACGATACGAATGAACATGACTATTTGAATATACAAGTGATGAGGTTTTAGTGCAAGTGTTTATGCTCTTCACATCCTCTAAACAAACAGACATGGTTTAACTGGTAGCTTGCTCACCAAATCAAGGTTTAGGACCAGGACTGAACTCAGTACTCAACCAAAAGATCATTAAAGGAGAAGACAAAACCAAACAGAAATCTAGGTTCCATAAAACTATATGATTTGTACTGTGAATTCTTTAGACATTCTTTCACTGGTAAAATTGAAGACCTACTTCAGGCAATGTAAAATGCATTTAGGAAAATCCATCGATATCTCCGTCATTTTCCGTTGTCGGTGATTTGAAGGAATGTGAAGGAATGTCAATAAACCGCAATCTAACAATAGTGATGGTATTTTCGTACATTAAAAAGAAAAAGAAAAAGAAAATTGCATTAATAATACATTCAGGCTGAATTGAGATGGGATTAAAATTTTTGAATATTTAACCAATTCAAATTGGAATAGGGTTTCTTAGGAACTGCTCAATATCACAGGATACAAATCTCAATTATTCTTAATCATATTAAATTGTCGTATACAAAAATTGGCTCCAAATTCAATCTGTTTACAGCCCTACCTGCTACTCACTCATTAGGAATCCACAATCACCTATGTACATTTGGCACATATGGACCATATCAAGACCATTCATTTGGTATCTTCAACATTGAGAGGGCTATGATCCAAAAGCCAAAATGATCACATGTCTAAGTGCATTAACCAATATTTATTAAACTAACATTATAATATAAATATAATATAACAAAGGTAGACAACTGTGATTTGTTCATTCCTACGCTTATGCTTGCCAAACGTTGAGGCACTTTTTGGTAAAATCAGAATTCCTGAGGAATTATGTGGTAAATATTCCTTCGATTATTAGGAATATAGAGTTTCTTGCTACTTATGTAGAGAAATGTGGAATTCAATTTCCATTTCTAGATGTTTCTCAAAAAAGCATAGATATCATTTTCTTTAAAAGAATTTATTAAGGATCTATTTCCAAGACTTAATTTCATAGGGGGGTAGATGTTAGGCCAACGTGATGTATTCACACCATCCATCCAACCATCCATCATATGAGTCAAAACTCAACTTGATCCAAAATAAATGTGAGCCACACAAAGGTAGTAAGTTGGGAGGGAATGCCCACCCTTGACTGTCGTAGACGCCCACTTGACTCACAAAACAGCCTGAATTTTGGCTTGGCCGTTCATTTGGATTGAATGAAAGGTCTGAATGGCCTTGATTATATATGCATAATATCATAGAGCCCCACATTAATTATTGGTGAGCATCCCCTCTCAATACTTTCTCTGTACTGTTGTGGCCCATCTGAGTTTTGGGTTAGGTTGATTTTCGAGTATGGGAGGTTTTTCCAAATGCCATATCTTATGAATGTGTTGGATTCCATGAACATATCATGGCCCCACATTTGTTAGGGGTGCAACTGGAGTGTATGTGGTTTTTTTAGAAACTACACTGAACATTTAATAGCAATAATTATGCATTGAGACATAGGGATCAAAGAATAACATAGACCAGAAAAAGAAAGAAAAATAAAATAAAATCGTGCAAACTAAACAACATATTCATGTATGTGGCTTTACCTTTATCCATAGGATTCCGCTAGGTTTTCCATATCCATGTTTTGGATTCTTCCTACCGAATAGGCCTTGCAGCATAATAGAAACAAATAAAAACACTTCTATTACAGATAAAACTTTAATAATGCAGATTTATCAGTAGCAACGGGCGCAACACAAGACGAGACTGTAATTCTCTAAACTAGAGAATAGACAACTGGCAGAGATAGCACAGAAAGGAAATCCACCAAGAGGTCATTTCCACAGGAAATCCATCAAATCGGTAAAAAAGGAAAAAGAAGAGAGGGGGGGAGAGAGAAGAGCCTTCTCTGTTTGTGCAGAAACTGGCTCCCCCAATAGAGATAGCACAAGCGATCAAGGGAGAGGGAGATCAAGAGAAGAGGAGGGAGAGTGAAAGGGTTGAGATCGGGAGAGGGAGATCGAGAGAGAGGGTTGAGATCGGGAGAGGGAGATTGAGAGATGGAGAGGGAGAGGGAGAGGGAGAGGGAGATCTAAAAGAGAAACTAGCTCCCCTGTTTTTTAAAATTTTCTTGGTCGTTAACCACTAGCCACTGATTAGGGTCCTTGATTGCTCACTGTTGATGACCATGTCCGCAGGTTGCCGACCCTACTCGATCTGTAGCTCTAGATCTGATCTAAGAACCTAGTAATGAGAAGAAATGAAGAGAAATAAGAGAGAGTATGAGATTTGGAGGTAAGATGGGAGGTTGAATATCCAAATCCAAGATGGGAGAAGCGTACGAGAAGAGAGAGAGATGAAAATGGGAGGGGGTGTGCACGAGAAGAGAGAGATGAGAATGGGAGGGGGCGTGGGTCAAAAAAGAAAATAGAGAGGGAAATAAAAACCCTTTCCGCCCTTTTTTTTTATTATTTTAATAGCTACCATTTACGGGCGGGAACATACCAAAAACAGGGGCATTTTTGGATGGCTGTCTATCATTCTCATCATCACCGACAGTTATAGATGGCCCCCGGTAAACATTTCGTCAGCAAAGATGCATTTTCTTGTAGTGCATTACATACATTATAATGAAATCACACATTACATCGGTTCACACATTCATCGCATTGGGCCTCACTCAAGGGCCACATATACACCACATCGGGTCTAGCCATACGGGCCACAAATACATCACAACGGGCCACATACCTGGGCCTAATATACATCACAATGGATCGCATGTCATAAGCCTAATACACATCACAATGGGCCGCATGACATGGGCCTAATACACATCACAATGGGCGGCATGACATGGGCCTGGGCATATGGGCCATAAATACATCACATTGGACCTCGAACACGGGCCTAATACACATCACAATGGGCCTTAAATACGGGTAACATATGCATCTCATTGGGCCTTGACAATCGGAATCGGCCTTGACCATCGGAATTGGTATCGACAATCGAATCGGCCTCGATAATCGGTCTCGACAATCAGAATCAGCCTTGACAATTGAAAATCAGAATCGACCTCAACGATCAGCCTCGACAATCAGAATCGAAATCGACAATTAGAATCGGCCTCGATAATCGGCCTCGACAATCGGAATCAGAATTGGCCTCAACAATCGACCTCGACAATCTGAATTGGCCTAGATAATCGGCATCGACAATCGGAATCGGAATCGGCCTCAACAATTGGCCTCGACAATCGGAATCAGAATAGCCTCAACAATCGGCCTCGACAATTGGAAGTAGAATCGACAATCGGAATCAGCCTTGATAATCGGCATCGACAATCAAAATCAGAATCGACATCAACAATCGGCCTCGACAATCAGAATCGGAGTCGGCCTCGACAATCAGAATCGGAGTCAGCCTCAACACTCGACCTCGACAATCAGAATCGGTATCAATAATCAGAATCGGCCTCGACAATCGGAATTGGTATCGATAATCGGAATCAGCCTTAACAATCGGAATCGAAATTGGCCTCAACAATCGGCCTCAACAATTGAAATCGTCCTCGATAATTGGCCTCGATGGTTGGAATCAGAATCGGCCTCAACAATCGGTCTCGACAATCAGAATCGGTATCGGTAATCAGAATCGGCCTCGACAATCGGAATCAGCCTCAAAATCGGCCTCGAAATCGACCTCAACAATCGGCCTCGACAATCGGACTCAGCCTCGACAATCGGAATCGGCCTCGATAATCAGAATCGGCCTTGACAAACGGAATCGACAATTGGCCTAACTAAGGGCTTAAGGGAAGGTCACATTGAGGACTTTCAACCATCATTGCCCATCAATGTGGACATTTAACCAACATTGTTCCCAATGAGTGGCCCATACAAGGGATTCATACACAACGTAAAGGGCTATACATACATCGTATTGGGCCTCAACCATGGGCCTCGAACACATCACAATGGGCCTCATATACATCACATTCGTCTCACATAAAGGCCTCACATATGTCTCATTGGGCCTCATATACATCACATGGGTCAATTGAATGGGCCAATCAAATGGGCCAAATCAAATGGGCCCAAACCAACACACCATTCATCTATTGCTAGAGATCATTTTAGAACATTATCATAAAAAAATGAATCATATCTAAAGGATCATTTGGACCTTACCACACCTAACAGTGATGATGATGATTTCATTATTAAATTCTAGTGGGCCCTGTCATAGTATTATTTCCCATCCAGTCTATTCATAAGGTCACAAGGGCCTGGATATGGAGAATAAACAAATGTCATATTGGTCCAAAATCCTGTAACCAAAGGGGTTTCAATGGTGGACGTTCATCCTACTGTTTTCTGCAGTGTTGTCCTCTCAAGCCTTAGGACTGGCTCACCAAATGGATGGATAGTTTGGATGAACCACATCCATCAGGGTGGGGTCCACAAACATGGCCATATAGCTGCTGTAGGTATGGTGGGTCCCACGTGAGAGTGGCCCACCACAACATCTGTATCATTATATATATATATATATTAATATAATATATTATAACACTAACATGTTAGAGAGCTCCCAACGTCTAGATTCTCTGGACACTGGGTCATCACGTCCAGTAGGGTGGGTCCGCCCGCCCAGATGTATATTTAATATAAATTTTATATTATATGATATTATATATTATATACTCAATATAATATATTATATAATATTACATATCATATATATATATATATATATATATATATATACATGTTATATGAATATAGAGCTGGTTGTCCAAATCCATTGTCCACACCCTGGACATCTGAATGGTGTAGATCATCACAAAAATCAAGGCGGGTCCACATGTGTGGCCCACATTGGCTTCAGATCAATCTAGTACTCGTGTTTTCCTTCAATCAGTCCCGTCCAAATGGACTGCCATGTGGGCCCACTCGATGGATGGCATGGATGAAATACTTACTTCATAGTGGACCATTAATCATAGAGAAAGAAAGAGAGGGAGAGAAAGAGAGAAGGAGAGAGATTGGCGATGATGGAGGGGCCCCGCCACTATGGACCCCTCTTGGATACAAGAATACATCAAGGTGGGTCCCACCATACGTGGGCCCTTAAATCACAAAAGGAAAATACAAAGAAAATGAAAGTGTGGGTCCAAGATCACCCACCATCCACTTCTTTTTGCATCCTTGGAAAGGTAATCGCCTTAGCTTTGATTTCAATGGAAGATGATGAAGTTTTGATGGTTGAGATGGGAGATGAGAAGGTAGGAAGTGGGTCACATTAGAGCTTCTCCATGAGAGCTTGGGAAGCTCATACGTTGGAGCTTGGTTTGCTTGGGAATGTGTTTGAAAAGTGAGAGAGAGAGAGAGAGAGAGAGAGAGAGAGAGAGAGAGAGAGAGAGAGATGGGTGATGGAGTGATGGGTGAGGTGAGTGATGGGTGTGTAAGAGGTTTATTGACTTTGGGGTAATTTGCGTAAGAAGGGCATGGGTTGTGTAAGGAATTGTTGACTTATGGAGTTGCTTGGGGATGGGGTGTGAGGTGATTGATGGGATTAATTGATGGGACATGTTATAGAGATTCTCTTGGGATTGCAAACGCGCGACGTTTTCGTCGAACTGAACACGGGCCCACATCTCCTAGCCTAAGTATAGCCTCAGTGCATAATACACGGCGTTGGAACAGCGGCAATTACGCAGTCGCTAAGGTACAAGTCTCAGGTTGAGCCGACTCTAGAATACGGGGCACGACTCAAGGTTGTTCGCAACTGCCGATAACAGATCGCATGTCATCAGAATTCGACTGAGAGGACCGCGGAAGTCTACGGAACGGTACGGGCTAGGATACGGGTCTTACATCTCCTGACGCCAACTTAAGTGGCATATTTCAACGTATTAAGTATTGATCTAGCCTAGCATTTGTGTGAGGGAATAATCGGAGCTTCTAGAGGAACATTGTCGAATTGGTGGACTTCTACATCATTGTGACGGTTATCAAGTAACTTGTCATGAAGAAATGCCATCATTCTATTGATAGCCTTAATTTGAGCTCTGGAATATTTAGCTTCTACTATTCCTTTTTTAGTTAATTTTCTTATGTCAATGTTAACACTACTGATGAGACATAAATATTGCATATTTATCTCCTTTATTACATCACTTTTCTATGCAAATTCATGTTATTGTGGCTTAATTAGATTGATTTTCAACATACATGAAGATTTCAGAGTCTAAGTCGAATTCATGCATAAAACAATGATTTAAAGCCCAAAAGAAGTTCAATGAAGAATTGGAAAGATTGACATGCTTAAGTTGAAGATCTAACTGATGAAGATCCAAGTAAAGTAAGTGCCACAAAAAGAAAAGTGAAGATTGAAAAGAACCGAGAAGAATTAAAGAAAAACAGCAAGTTTTGATTGCTCGAGCATAGGGTTCGATCGATCGAATAACCTTCGATCGATGTCAATTGATCGAGAATTGTATCGAGAAAAATTGGATTTCAAACTAAACTCTTTAGACTATTTTTCACTTTCAATCGATCGAAAGTGCATGGTAATTCAATTGATCAATAATGTAATGAATTTTTGAATTTTCTTATTGGATGTTTTTTAGCATGTTCAATTGATCAAGAATTGAATTTCGATCGCTCAAAGATTATTCGATCATTCTATCAATGCTGGTGGTCCTTGTAAAAGTTCACTATTTTCCAAAGTCGATGCGAAAGTTTGTAGCTCCTATCTGTACGAGGAGTTTTTTAGACATTCTTAGATATATTATAGGGTTTGAGGAGAGAGAAAACTAGGGTGAAGTTCTTTGATGTCGTTCCTCTTTCTCGAATCCTTCAATTCTAGTTTTTTTTTTTCTCTTGTTTTTGTTTAAGATGTTAGCTATGCTAGGCTAATCTCTTAGCTAGGGCTAAGGGATGATCCTCTTGATGAATTCTCCTAGTTCATTTGTTTTAAGTCAAATTTATTAGTTTTTAATGTTAAATTGTGATTGGTTTGATTGAATTCCTAGTTTGGTGAAGGAAGTGATCTGTAAAATTGATTGATCAATTATCAACTTCGGGTACAATAGATGCTTTTGATTCCCTATGATCAATTGACTAAACCTTTATGAGAGAATCTTGATTCATATACCTTGTTTAGATGTTGAGATTGGTTTGATTGTGATACTTTTTTATTAGAAGAAATTTTTATTCAATTATATTTAAGTTATCAAATTGGATTAAATAGACTTGTTGGAGAATTTGTTGATTGAGGATTCATGGATTCTTAGTGCATTTTAATTATTATTTTTATCCTTTTAAATCTGCTGGAATACTTAAATTTATGAACTCATTAGATCTAGAAGTGTTCGAACCTAAATAAGTCCCTAAGGAACAATCTCGGTCTCACCAAATATATAGTATAGTGCAACCATGCGCTTAGGGTTGTCGGTCATTTTTTTGGCGCTATTGTTGTGGATTAAAATGGTGTAGAACACTTTAGGTTTTAGTTTAAATTAAGTTTTTTGATATTCACTAACCTAGGGTTTTAGAATTTTTTGTTTAAAGGTTTTTCAAAATTTTTAATTTTTAATTACTAACATTTATAAATGCTATCTTATCTAGCTCCTGGATTTGTCAAATTTTGTAGTGCCAAAACCTCTTGGAATCTGTATCTTGTGTAGTTGTTTTATAAGATTAACTTCATGTCATCCTTGCCTACATTCAAGAACTAAATCAAGAAGTTCAAGTACTAGATCAAGTCTTCAAGTTTCAACTACATCAAGAAGTTCAAGTACTAGATCAAGTCTTCAAGCTTCAACTACATCAAGAAGTTCAAGTACTAGATCAAGTCTTCAAGCTTCAACTATATCAAGACAGCGTGCATTACTTAAGAAATCAAGCTCAAGTAATCTTCTCAAGCTTAAGCTCATATACTCAAGTTGAAACTCAAGTCACAAGGTCACTAGTCCAAGCACATCTTCAAGTATACAATGACAAGCTTCATGTACTTCAAGATAAACTATCAACCGAAGTGAACGATGTGTCAATGTTCAATTTTCATCTATAAGGTATGAATGACCCTAGATTGACCATAGGTTAGGTCATATTGATTGCATACTTAATTTGGGTCATTATATAATTTTATAGGGTTTTTCTCGACTAGTCCTAGTCATGGTTCGACTAGTCCAAGTATTGGCTCGACCAGTCTACGAATTTTCTCGACCAGTCCAAGGTTTGTTGTGAATTTTTAGAATTTCTATTGGACCTTCGACCAGTCCTGGAGACTGCTCGACCAGTCGAGTGAACAGTGCTCGACCAGTCGAGCAGGCTCGACTCAAAGTCCAACAACCTTTCTGGGTCCCACTCGACCAGTCGAGTGCAGGGCTCGACCAGTCAAGCAGGCAACTTGACTGAGTACCGATCTTATCTTATCGCGCCCGAAATTTTGAAATATTGTTGGTCCCTCGACCAGTCGAGATGACCACTGGGCCAGTCGAGCGAATAGTATTTTTACTTATAAATTGAGGACGATTTTCAGAGTTTTTCATTTCATTCCAAGATATTCAAGTAACAAATCTGAGAGAACTTGTCCCCACATTTGAGAAGCTAATTGGTTAGTATTTAAGATTCTTTTAATAGATTTTTGTATTTGATTTTATGATCTCTATTCAATTCTATTTCTTTTGAAAAGGGAATATTGATTTTACTCTTTTAAGATCAAAATCAAATCAAGCTAACCTAGATTAATTTAATCTAAAAATCATTTAGAACTAAGAACCCTTTCATATGCGAGTTTGTACATTGAACATCTACAATGAATTGGTTCTACTAGGCTTCATCAAAAGAAGAATCCTCAGATAAGTACATTTCAATTTTCTGTATTTGATTTGTAAGATTGCCAAAAAATCTTTCATTTTTGGTTTTGACTCAGATAGCCAGAAAATCTCAGTGAGTGAGGTTTTTAATTGTGGTAGCCCTTTTTTAAAACACAATTGTGAAGGTTTTGGGTGAACCTTGGAAAACCTATTTCATAGTGAAAGCCAATATCTCAGGGGTGAGGATATTGGGAGTGGAGTAGTTGTGTGGCTATTTTTCTAACAGTTGGTGTACACACAAGCGAACCACTATAATTGCTGGAGTTGTGGTGGATGGTTGAATGTGCTTAAGTGTGTGAATGATTGTAATTTATTTTCAACATTTGTGGTGAATGATTGTAATTTATTTTCTGCACATGTGGTGAATGTTGTAATAGCAATAGAAATTTATTTCTGTTTTATTCTTTATTCCTCTGTATTTGTTTGGGATTTTGATACACAGACCGTTCTAGAAATCAGGTTGTCCTATTATAAGTCATTGGTTTTTGGTGTAAGGTTGTCCTTAGAACAACATCTATATCAACCTCTCAATACTTGTACATTTGAGGTTACTATTCATTTCTACTATTTAAATTGATAAGTGTTATCTTTCTTTCTTTCTTTCTTTCTTATTCCGCATTTAAATTTTTTTAAATTTGGCATAGTCCTATTCACCCCACCCCCCTCTAGGACTCTTAGCTTGGCCTTTTCAAGTGGTATCAAAGCCTAATAGCTCGTTTTATTTTTTGTTATTTGGATTAATTTCTTGAGCTAATCGATCTAAGCTTTTTAAGATGTCAAATTTTGATAGCCTTTCAGTCACTAGGTCTCCACCATTTGATGGCTCCAATTATGCCTGTTGGAAAGCTAGAATGAGGATTTTTTTAAAAAAATTCATGGATAAGAGCGTGTGGCAAGCCACAGTGACCAATTGGACCCCTCCTACCACTAAAGTCACTGGTACTGATGGATCTAAAACTGTAAAAGTCTCACCTTACTTTTCTTGTACCACTCTTCAGAAAAGTGAGAGTAGTGTCAATGTAAAGGCTTTAATTGTTCTTACTTGCGCACTATCATCGGATGAGTTCAAGAGAATTATATCTTGTAATACTGCAAAGTAAGCCTAAGATATCTTGAAAATGACACAGGAGGGTACAACAATTGTCAAGAAATCTAAAGTTCAAATCCTCACAACAAAATTTGAGGAAATACATATGCAAGAAAGTGAAACTTTCATGGACTTCTATATAAGATTGAATGACATCGTCAACTCTATGTGGGATCTTGGTGATAGGATCCTAGAAAGTAAAGTCTGTGCAAAGATACTACGCTCATTGCCTGATCTGTTCAATTCAAAAGTGACCGCAATCCAGGAACTTCGTGATACAAATAATATGATGGTAGAAGAGTTGTTGGGTCTCTTCAAACCTATGAGTTAAATTTTAAGGCCCCTAAAGGTAAGTCAATTGCCCTCAAGTCTTCTAAAAGCATTTCTCCTGAAAATGGTAATAATTATGATTTAGAAACTTCTGAAGATGATATGACTCTTTTAACCAAAAAGTTTTATAAGATTTTCAAAAGTAAAAAGAGGGTTGATTTGCAAAAACCTATTGAAAAGAAAAGACCTAGATCTAAAACTTGGAAATCTTTAAAAGATAGTCAATGCTACAACTGCCATGAATATGGGCATCTAGTAAACAAATGTCTTAAGAAGGACAAGTCTAAAAAGAAATGTATGTTGGCTACATAGGATGAATCTTCCTGCTCTGAAGTCTCTTGTGAGCTAGAAGATTCTGAAACCAAGTCAGCTAATGATGTTAAAGCCCTAATGACTCTAGCCAAGTTCACTTTCTCAGATAATAATGATTCAACCAGTGAAGAAAATCTGAATAGTGACCATGAAAATGAAGAAGACCTTCAAGATGCTTATGATGCCCTATACAGGGAAAGTTGCAAAATAGCTATAAAGTTAAAACATCAGAAAGAAAAGTTTTCAAAACTAAAAGAGAATTTTGATAATCTAGTCTTAGAAAAATCACACTTTTCAGATTGCTTTGAAAAAACTAAGTGCGACTTAGATTTCAAAACGTCCCAAGTTAAAAACTTAAAATCTAAAAATGAAAAGCTAAAACTAGAAGTCTCTTCACTTTTGAGTTTGAAGGACACATGGAGATATGTCCAAGGCGATCTTAAATTAGAAAAGCTTTTATCCGGATCCAGAAAATGTAGCGATCGATCTGAATTGGGCTATGATAAAAGTATTCCTCCCAAATATAAGAATACTCCACCTAAGTTTGTTAAAGGGGAGTCTTCTAACTCAAAAGGAAAAAGTCAGAATCAAAATAATTCTAAAAATACTAAAACTTTTCAGACTTTAAAACCTAAAAGCTACCATATCAACTATAAAAATCAGAACATTATCCTTTAGCGGAGAAAATTGTTGACTTGCTTAAGAAGCTCTTAAAATCTAACTCAGTGGGTAGGACTTATACAAACTATAAACATAAGAAGACCAACTATGCTTCTAAATCCAAAACTGTAATGAAATGGGTCCATAAGGTTACTTGCTTGGTTGCCCACATCGCTTTCAAAGTTTCGAGCCATTCAAAGTGGTACCTAGATAGTGGTTGCTTCAGATATATGATAGGTGACAAAGGTCTGTTCACCAATCTTAAAGACATGACTAATGGTTCAGTCACATTTTGTGATAGTTGCAACTACAAAATTGTTGGCCAAGGTACTGTTCAACTCTTTAACCTCCCTCTATTTAAGAATGTTTTATATGTAGAAGGTTTAAAATATAATTTATTAAGCATCTCTCAAATATGCGATAATAGTTATAGTATAAAATTTACCTACCAAGGGTATGAATTTTTAAATAAGAATGGTTCTATAATATTAACTAGTCGCAGAACTTCTGAGAACTGCTACATTGTTTGTGATTCAAGCTCATCTATGCTATCGTGTTACATGGTCCAAATCGATGAAACCGAATTATGGCATAAGCGCTTAGGACATGTACAGTACCGCAACTTGTATAGATTGAGCAAAAGAGAATTGGTAAGAGGTCTACCTAAAGTAAAGAAAGTGGATAAAATATGTGGCGAGTGCAAGATTGGTAAACAAACCAGGAGTGCTCACAAAAAGGTGAACTTCAAAGCCACATCTAAACCACTCGAACTTCTCCACATGGATCTCATTGGACCAACTAGAACGGAGAGTCGAGGTGGCAAGAAGTATATTCTGGTGATTGTAGATGACTTTACCAGGTATACTTGGGTAGTCTTCTTAAGAGAAAAATCAGAAACTCTTGGTGAAGTAAAAAGGGTACTTAAACGTATCCAAATTGAAAAAGAATCACAAGTCACTAAGATCCGTAGTGATCATGGTTATGAGTTTGAAAATAGTAGTTTTGATAAATTTTGCAGTGATCAGGGAATATCACATGAATATTCTGCACCCAAAATACCACAACAAAATGGTATAGTGGAAAGGAAAAATAGAGTGCTACAAGAAATGGCAAATGTAATGTTAAATAGTATGAAGCTTCCTAAAAATCTTTGGGCTGAAGCCCTAAATACTGCTTGTTATATAATTAACCATGTTTATAATAGAAAATCAAATAGTAAAATGACTTATGAAATGTGGTTTGATAAGAAGCCTACTGTCAAATACTTTCGAGTTTTCGGCAGCAAGTGCTACATCTTAAGTGACCAAGAAAATCTGGGTAAATTTGACACCAAAAGTGATGAAGGGATATTTTTAGGGTATGCTCTGAATAGTCGAGCATATCGGGTTCTTGATAAGAGGACTGGTGTAATTTAAGAGTCCATTAATTTGGTTATAGATGATTACTTGAATACACCTGTCTTAAGTTCAGAAAATGATGAAGTCTTTTTATTTGAAAAATCAAACTCTTCATCTAGTCAAAATAATACTGAATTGTGAACAATTAAAGATCATTGATTTGATCAAATCCTTGGAAACCCTCTCATTGGTGTGCGTACTCATAAACAACTTGAAGATATGTGCAACTATGTGTGCTTTACATCTCAGATAGAACCAGCTAATGTAAAAGAAGCCCTTACTGACGAAAACCGAATTGTAGCAATGCAAGAAGAGCTCAATCAGTTTGTTAGAAATGATATTTGGTACTTAGTTCCAAGACCAAAATATAAACACATTATCAGAATAAAATGGATTTTCAAAAAAAGTCTGATGAACTTGGTAATATTATTAGAAAGAATAAAATGGATTTTCAAAAAAAGTCTGATGAACTTGGTAATATTATTAGAAACAAGGCTAGGCTTATTGTACAAGGGTACACTTAGATTGAAGGCATTGATTATGATGAGACCTTTGCCCTAGTAGCTCATCTTGAATCAATCAGACTATTTATATTTATTGCTTGCTTTAAAAATTTTAAAATATACCAAATGGATGTAAAGAGTGCGTTCTTAAATGGCAATTTAGATGAAGAAGTATATGAACAACCAAAGAGTTTTGAAGACCCTATGCATACTAATCATGTTTATTGCCTGAAAAAGGCACTGTATGGTTTGAAACAAGCTCCCAAGGCATGGTACGAAAAGTTGACTAAGTTTCTACTATGTCATAACTTTATAATGGGGAGTGTTGATAAGACATTGTTTGTAAAGAAACATAGTTATCACATTCTAAAAATGCAAATCTATGTTGATGACATTATCTATGGATCTACCTGTGCTAATATGACTGTTGAGTTTACAGATCTTATGAAATTTAAATTTGAAATGAGCATAGTCGGAGAACTAAACTATTTCCTAGGGTTGCAAGTCAAATAGCTCCATGATGGTTTCTTTATCTCTCAAATCAAATATGCTCTGAACTTAGTTAAAAAGTTCAGATTTGAGAGTGTGAAAAATTTTGATACTCCAATGAGTACTACTCTAAAACTCTCTAAGAATTTAATAGGTAAGAGTGTGGATCCTAAGTTGTATCACAGTATGATAGGTAGTTTACTTTATTTAATTGCGAGCTGACCTAATATTGCTTTTAGCGTAGGAATTTGTGCTAGATATCAATTTGACCCTAAAGTCACACTTGATTGCTGTTAAGCAAATTTTGTGATATGTCGCTAGTTCAGCTAATCTTGGTCTCTAGTATCCACATGATACTAGTGTGCAATTAGCTGGTTACACAGATGCTGATTGGGATGGTAATATTGATGATAGTAAATCGACCAGCGATGGTTGTTTCTATGACGGGAACTATTTGGTTTCTTGGCTAAGTAAGAAACAAAGTTCTGTATCGCTTTCCACAGCTAAGGCTGAATATATTGCTACTGGTAATGCATGCACTCAACTTGTGTGGATGAAGAGGATGCTAAGAAATTATGGAATTGCGCAAGAATCCATGGTTTTATATTGTGACAATTCAAGGGCAATTAATATTTCTAAAAATCCAATTCAGCATTCACGAACCAAGCATATTAATAGTAGATATCGTTATATTCGTGAATTGGTGGAAGACAAGATAATTTCATTGGAATATATTCTGACCGAGAATTAACTTGCAGAAATATTCACAAAACCGCTCGACAAAACCAGGTTTGAAAAATTGAAGTTTGACCTTGGTATATACAATATGAACTGATGATTTGTGCCTTTTTGTATCATAATGTATATATTTATTATTTTGAAAATTTTAAAATTCAAATAGATGCAAAATAACATAGTGGTGCACGATCAGTCGAGTACACACTCGACCAGTCGTGGCTCGACCAGTCGAGCATGTACACGGCCAGTTGTGAAACTTGGGTTTTACCTTTTATTTAGGGAAAACCACTTTTGATCTTCATATACTTCTTCTTCTCCAACAAGCCCTACCACGACCGATCGAACCCATCTTCTTCCCTCTATTGCGTTCCTTGTATTCCTTATTTTTCTTATTGTAATGGAGAGTAGAAACAAGAAGAAAGGATCTTGTGGTCCCTCTTCCTCTCGTTCCACTCCTATCACAGTGCGTCATCTTCGGTCACCTGAAGAAGATCTCAAATATGTGTGGGATATTCGATTACGCAACGTGATAGTTGAACGGACAGTTAACACTGATCATTTGGCACCTTTTGGTATCCTTCCTCTCCTTCAATCTGTAGGAACATTTTAAGTCGGGGCGGTCCAGCATACCGTTCCATTGCGCAGGTCATGTATGCTTGCATAACTGACTTTTCTTCTGAGAATCTTACGTTTACAATTTCTACTAGAGAAGGTCTAATTGAAGTAGACCGTCACCTAATTTCTAGATTAATAGACCTTGTAGTTAATGATGACGGTATTCCCACTAATACTCTTGTAGCAAAACCGTATGAATCTGAGAAAAGATTTCTCACTAGAGTTCTATGCAACATTAATGCAGAATGGAGTTATGGGAATGCACTCGCTTCCAAGTTTATGTTACCCAGATACAGGGTTCGTCATCGAATTTTCATTTCTAATGTCTATTCACGATCTGGTAACAAAACTGAGCTCACCACTTTCATGGTCCACATTTTACACTCTATTGTTACTGGAGTTTCTGTGTGTCTTCCTTCACTTATCTGTTATATCATGATTCAGTTCCGTCTCCATCCAGGTCATAGTGATATACCTTTTGCCTATCTTATGACTGTATTAGCCACCCATAGTCGAGTGGCTATGCCTGTTGGAGAAGCTCCAATTAACCATCTTCCCTTCAACAACTCGAACATTAATAAGATGAATTTGAGGTTGGCTCCAAGCCGAGTTGATGAGGGTGTTGGTGGAGCAGTTGAAGCAAATGAAGAGGAGGATGCTTTACCTCTGGATGATGTCGATATGGATGACATATTTGATGAGATTGAATCAGACTCTGCAGCGGATCCTGATTTTCAGCCGTCTGATTTTGATGAACGTTTGTGTTCCCTTGAGGAAAAGGTAGAGGATACGCATGTGTCCCAAGAAACTCAATTTAAATACATGCATAAATATCTGAGGCACATTAACAAGGGACTACATCAAATCGATCCTTCCATCCCTGCTCCTTCCTCTGGTTCAGATTAGTTTTGAATCTCTTATCTGTAATAACTTTTATACTTGGATTTCTCTTAACTTTATATGCTTGGACATGTTTTCTTGTTATTGTAGACATGTTTGAATGGTTATCTTGACAATATTTATGTTATCTTGAACGTACTTCTTTCTATCATTACTTATTGCTCTTTTGTTTCCATCATCATTTATATGTGACATAAAGGAGGAGAATCTATGTTGATATGTCTATTTCATAATGATATTGGATTCTATAGAGTGGATGTTAAAAATGTGGAAATGTGGAGAAGTGGTTAGGTAGCAAATTCTTAATCTCCTCTTAGATTCTATGGAGTAATGTATTGAGGGGGAGTATTGGTTTGTAGTTTTTAACTGGTGTATAATTCTTTGACCAGGTTGTAACTGATGCATGATTCTTTATTATGCATATATGATGCATGATTCTTTGTTGTACATATCTATGTGTATTATGCATCATATTATTTCTTTGGTTTTGTCACAAATTTGACAAAGGGGGGGATTGTAAATGCTATCTTATCTAGCTCCTAAATTTGTCAAATTTTATACTGCCAAAACCTCTTGGAATTTGTATCTTGTGTAGCTGTTCTATAAGATCAACTTCATGTCATCCTTGCCTACATTCAAGAACTACATCAAGAAGTTCAAGTACTAGATCAAGTCTTCAAGCTTCAACTACATCAAGAATTTCAAGTAATAGATCAAGTCTTCAAGCTTCAACTACATCAAGAGTACTAAATCAAGTCTTCAAGCTTCAACTACATCAAGAAGTTCAAGTACTAGATCAAATCGTCAAGCTTCAATTATATCAAGACAGTATGCATTACTTAAGAAATCAAGCTCAAGTAATCTTCTCAAGCTTAAGCTCATATACTCAAGTTGAAACTCAAGTCACAAGGTCACTAGTCCAAGCTCATCTTCAAGTATACAATGACAAGCTTCATGTACTTCAAGATAAACTATCAACCGAAGCGAACGATGTTTCAATGTTCAATTTTCACCTATAAGGTATGAATGACCCTAGATTGCCATAGGTTAGGTCATATTGATTGCATACTTAAGTTGGGTCATTATATAATTTTATAGGCATTTTCTCGACTAGTCCTAGTCATGGTTTGACTAGTCCAAGTACTGGCTCGACCAATCAAAGAATTTTCTTGACCAGTCCAAGGTTTGTTGTAAATTTTTGGAATTTTTGTTGGACCCTCGACTAGTCCTGGAGACTGCTTGACCAGTCGAGTGAACAATGCTCGACCAGTCGAGCAGGCTCAACTCAAAGTCCAGCAACCTTTCTAGGTCCTACTCGACTAGTCGAGTGCAGGGCTCAACCAGTTGAGCAGGCCACTCCACCAGTCGAGTAGCTATCTTATCTTATCGCGCCTGAAATTTTGACATATTGTTGGTCCTTCAACCAGTCGAGATGACCACTAGGCCAGTTGAGTGAACGGTATTTTTGCCTGTAAATTAAGGATGATTTTCAGAATTTTTCGTTCCATTCCAAGATATTCAAGTCACAACTCTGAGAGAACTTGTCCCCACATTTGAGAAGCTAATTGGTTAGTATTTAAGATTCTTTTAATAACTTTTTGTATTTGATTTTTTGTTCTCTATTCAATTCTTATTTCTTTTGAAAAGGGAATATTGATTTTACCCTTTTTTAGATCAAAATCAAATCAAGCTAGCACAGATCAATTTAATCTAAAAATCATTTAGATCTATGAACCCTTTCATATGTGAGTTTATACATTGAACATCTACATCGAATTGGTTCTACCAGGCTTCATCAAGAGAAGAATCCTCAGATAAGTACATTTCAATTTTCTGTATTTTGTTTATAAGATTGCCAGAAAATCTTTCATTTTTTGTTTTGACTAAGATAGCCAAAAAATCTCAGTGAGTGGGGTTTTTAATTGTGGTAACCCTTTTTTAAAACACAATTGTGAAGATTTTGGGTGAACCTTGGAAAACCTATTTCATAGTGAAAGCCAATATCCGGAGGGTGAGGATATTAGGAGTGGAATAGTTGTGTGGTTGTTTTTCTAGTAGTTGATGTACACACAAGCGAACCACTATAATTGCTGGAGTTGTGGCGGATGGTTGAATGTGCTTAAGTGTGTGAATGATTGTAATTTATTTTCAACATTTGTGGTGAATGATTGTAATTTACTTTCTGCACATGTGGTGAATGTTGTAATAGCAGTAGGAATTTATTTCTATTTTATTCTTTATTCCTCTGTATTTGTTTGAGATTTTGATACACAGACCGTTCTAGAAATCAGGTTGTCCTACCATAAGCCATTGGTTTTTGGTGTAAGGTTGTTCTTAGAACAACATTTATATCAACCTCTCAATACTTGTACATTTAAGGTTGCTATTTATTTCTCCTATTTGAATTGATAAGTACTCTCTTTATTTCTTTCTTTCTTATTCCGCATTTAATTTTTTAATTTGGCATAGTCCTATTCACCCCCCCTTCCTCTAGGACTCTTAGCTCGGCCTTTTCAACATTGTTTTCTATTTTGTAGGTTTTGTTAATCTTAGTTCTTCATCTTCGGTAATCTCATTCCCTTATTCTTTTTTATTGCTTTTTAATTAATTATTTATTGTAGGATTTTTATATATAGGTTAGGGTTTTAAACTAGTGTTTTGTGTGTCGTTCATGCCCAAGTGGGTCCCTGGTCACATACTTTGGTTTCTAAGTAAAGGAGGATTGGTTGAAGGACTCTCCATTCACTGTAGAGTGAGAAAACATCTGAGTACTTCTAGTTCAACTGGAATAATGGCTGCAAATGCACCTAACCAAGTTGAAATTGAGCTAATCTTTGATGAGCATGATGTGCGAAAAACTCCACCAGCTAGTATGGTGCGTGGTGAGCATGGCATATATAATGTTCCCTCGATTAGAACATTACGAGATTACCTACAACCTACAAGAACAACCACACTATCTTGCATGGCTTTCCCTGTAAACATAGGTAATATTGATTTTAAGCTGGGCATGATCCAACTACTCCCGAAATTCCATATTTACATTTGAAGGAATTTGATGAGATCATAGCGACCTTGCATTATAAAAATTATGACTCTGTTTCCTCGTCAATTGCTCTCATCAAAATATCTTGTATTAACATCCCCTTGCTGGATGTAATTAAAGAAACTCCCCCACATACTAAATTTCTGAAGGATCTTTGTACAATGAAGATAAAGCTCAACATATAAAATAAGGACTTCCTGAAGAACAAGTTAGTGCTATTATTAAATAAAATACCCCCTCAAAATATAAGTATCCATGTAGCCCTTTAATCTCATGTATCATAGGAAATTTTCGGATAGAGAAAGCATCGTTAAACTTAGGGGCAAGTGTTAACCTCATATCCTACTCGGTATACGAACAACTTGTGCTTGGTGAATTAAAATCCACTAAGATAACCCTACAATTTGTTGTCCGATCTATACAAATATCGAGAGGAGTGATCGAGGATGTGTTAGTCCAAATCGACAAATTTTATTTCCCAGTAGATTTCATCGTTTTAGATACACAACTAGTTATGAATAATAGCATGCAAATTCCTATCATTCTATGATGCCCATTCTTTTCTACTTCAAACGCATTAATCAATTGCCAGAATGGAGTTATGAAATTATCCCAAAAAAATATGACACTTGAGCTAAAAATGTTTAATTTATGCAAACAACAAGAGAATGACAATGATGTCATGAGATAAACATGATTGATACACTCGTGGAAGATAAGCTCCTCTCAATTTCTCTGATCCCATAGAAGCATGCTTAGCTTACTTCGTCGATTCTAATGATGACATGATTTTAGACATTGTGAATACCTTGTTAGATTCTACACTGGTGCTTGGGACTAACTGGTGGAGGCCATGTTTTGAGGGTCTTCCCTCTACCAATTCTAAGCTACTCTTATTTAATATAGAATCATCAAAGCTTGACCTAAAATCGTTGCCATCTAAATTTAAATATGATTATTTAGGTCAATGAGACACTTTTTTGGTGGTGATTTCTTTCCACCTTGATAAAGACAAAGAGGATAAACTGATTTCAATCCTCAAAGAACATAAGAATGCTATTGGTTGCACAATTGTTGATCTAAAGGGTATTGACCCATTGATTTGCAATCACTGAATACACCTTGAGAAAAATGCAAAAACATCTAGACAACCACAACATCATTTAAATCCAAATATGAAAAAAGTGGTTAAGGCTGAGGTGTTAAAACTATTGGATGTGGGTATTATCTACCCCATTTCCGATAGCCAATGGGTGAGTCCAACCTAGGTAGTTCGTAAGAAATCTGAAATTACCATAGTCACAAATGCTAACAACGAACTCGTGCCAACCCAAGTCACTACCGGTTGGAGAATGTGCGTAGACTACAAGAAGCTTAATATAGTTACAAGAAAAGACCACTTCCATTTGCCCTTTATTGATCAAATTTTGAAAAGGTTAGCCGGTCATTCTTTTTATTACTTTCTTGATGACTATTCTAATTACAACTAGATAGAGATCACCCCTAGAGACCAAGAGAATACCACTTTTACATGCCTCTTTGGCACCTTTGCATATAAAAGGATATTATTTGGACCATGTAATGCTCCTACCACCTTTCAAAGATGCATGCTCAATATACTCTCTAACATTGTTGGGCAATTTCTTGAAGTCTTCATGGATGATTTCTCTGTCTTTGGTTGTACGTTCAATGAGTGCTTGAACATTTTGAAATTGGTCTTAACGAGGTGTGAAGAGAAGAACTTCATTTTAAATTGGGGGAAGTGTCATTTTATGGTTCAGAAAGGAATTTTCCTTGGGAGCATTATCTCATCCAATGGCATTGAGGTAGACAAGGGTAAAATTGATTTAATTACTAACGTACCTACCCCAAAAGGTGTACACGATATCCATTCCTTTTTAGGTCACACCATATTTTACCGAAGGTTTATCGATGACTTTAGTCATACTCTCGTCCTTTTTGTAATCTACTTTAAAAACATACACCATTCGAGTGGACCAATGAATGTCAAGAAGCTTTCATAAAGCTTAAGGGTATCTTGACAACCACACTGATTATGCAACCACCCGATTGGAGTGTACCTTTTAAAATTTGTGCAATGTGAGCGACCATGTTGTTGGGCCAGTTTCGGGGCAAAGAAAAGACAAAAGGCCTTATGTAATTTAATATATGAGTAAAACATGCCCAATTTAATTACTCTACTATGGAGAATGAACTCCTATCCATAGTCTTTACCATGAACAAGTTTAGGTCCTACTTGATCAAGTCCAAAATTATAATCTTCACTGGTCATGTGACTCTCAATTACCTTCTTTCCAAGAAGGATGCTAAGCCTCACTTATTGAGATAGATCCTCCTACTCTAAGAGTTTGATTTGGAAATTCGAGATAAGAAATGAGTAGAAAATGTAGTGGCTAACTATTTGTCTTACCTTGTGTTAACATATTCCATGGAGATGACACCAATTGAGGACACATTTCCTGATAAGCAATTGTTTCTAATCTCCCAACTACTTTAGTACGCTGACATAGCTAATTATCTTATGACAAGTAAACTTCTGATCCATTGGACCCAATAAGATAAGAAGAGATTCCTAACAGAGGTACGCAATATTTTTTGGGAGAATCTTTATTTATTTAAATATTTCCTAGACCAAATCATAAGGACATGTGTTCCTGACAATGAACAATCTAGTGCCATATCCTTTTGTCACTCATAAGCATGTAGAGACCACTTTTCGATAAAGAAAACCACCGCTAAAATTCTTCATTGTGGTTTTTATTGGTCAACCATATTTAAAGACACCCATGAGTATTGCAAAGCATATGATCATTGTCAAAAGATGAGAGGATTATGTCAATCAAACAAAATGCCTGAAAAACCAATTTTAATTGTTAAACTTTTTTTATTGTTAAGGTATTGATTTCATGGGACCGTTCCCTCAATCCTTTGAATATCTTTATATTCTTTTAACAGTAAACTATGTTTCAAAGTGGGTGAGGGCAATTCCTTGTAGAATGAATGACCTCAAGACAGTTCTTTAGTTTTTAAAAGAGAATATCTTGTCCATATTTAAAATACGTAGAGCTATCATCAGTAATGGAGGCTCCCACTTTGTAATAGACCATTTGAGAGCTTAATGAGAAAAATATGACTACACCCTATCACCCACAGACAAGTGGGCAAGCAAAGATTTCAAATAGGGAGATCAAACAAATTCTGGAAAACCACTAAATCGGGAATACAAAGATTGATCCCTTAGACTAATTGATGCCCTGTGGGCTTACTATTCCACATTCAGGACCCATATTGGAATGTATCCTTATAGATTTTTCTATGGGAAAGTGATTGAACCCAAGGGAGCCCAAGTGCAAAGCTGCGATGTAGTCTTAACTCGGTAAGACCGAGATCGATTCATAGGTAATTAAGTTAAGAACATAATAAGAACTAAAAATATTGGTTTGGGTTTTAATCCAGCGAGAATTTAAAAAAAAAAGTTTAAATAAAGAATAAAAGTATTAAGAATCCAAGAATCCCCTCTTAATAATTCTGAAATTCAATTCATCTTCCTCAAACTGATAACTCAACTAAAACCGGATTCCAATCCATTCTAATTGGAAGAGAACTCAGTAAAATCAATTAACAATCATCTAACAAGATAAGAATCCATATGGGTTGACCTCTCATGATGTAACGTCTTGGAAAAATCCGTACAAAGACCCAAGCACCACCTCAGGCAGAAATCACTCAGGACCAAATCTTTTGAAATTAGATAAAAATTAATTAAGTGTTAAACTGAATTAATCGCTAGATTAGCTTGAATAACTTTCTATACGATCTATAAGATCCAAAACTAGTAGAATTGCTGACGCTACATTATATAAAAACATAGGATCAATTTCAAAACCCAGTTGCTTTCGGGTGCAGCTTGAAACTCCGTATCGGACCTAGACCGCGCATCGAAAGTCCAATTACCGTGAAGCTATACGATTATGACCGCCTTACTGGGCTTGACAACCATCTTGGAAGTTAAATCCAAACAGTATCCGAAAACGCACAACTTGAGCTCGGAGCGAAGTGTGTGAGAAATGCGAATACCTTTTGGAAAATGAACCCAGATTTAAGTGATTTGGGTCATTCACTTATCGGCCAAATCTAAGGTTTCAGTCTGTCAGAATCTAACCCAAATACACCCTCGGATCATAGAAATTCTCTTACACAGGTCAAGGTACTTGTGGCCCGGGTGACGACGACCGTTGAACTGAAACTGGTCCTCCGCGATCAATCTGTAAATCTGATCGGACCAAAAACTTAACCTGACCTAGATCCAATGTCAGGAAACTTTCCTCGGATAGTATGTAGAAAAGGGCCTCCCAATGTGCTCCGTTGGCCCGAAACAGGTGACTTTCGGCTATAACCTAAGTATACCATGGCCCTGGGGCCATTCCCATCAGTTCTAGGCCTATATAAGGGCCTTTACCCACCCCTCTCTCATTCCATAGGAATTCCAAACCCTAGGGGAGAGAAGAGAGAGAAAGAGAAGAAGAAAGTGAGGAGAAGAGAGTGGGAGTGAGAGAAAGTTCCTGGGATTTGATCCCATCACTCCATGTGCTTAACCACTACTCCTGTATCGTCGTGCTGGTGATTTTGATCCTGTTGTTGGGTAAGAAATCCTGACCCTAATCTGTTTTAGGGACCCAAATAGAGTAAGTGATGAAATAGCTAACCCATTTCATGTTATATGTTGTCGTTCTGTCGTAGACGAAGACTTAGCGTATAAACTGAGTTCGTTATGAGTTTACCGGTGAAAGGTGCGAACTATAAATGTTTAGGTTATAGTTTTCAAGGCTTTCAATGTCAGCAATGATTTATGTCTGACTTGATTACTATCACATATGCTTAGACACGATGTTTCCGCATATTACACATATCTATGAACTATGTTGAAAAAGATGCATTCCATGTGTTTGTTGAAATGCTTGTATGAGTGTGGAATCATGACTTGTGCTTGCCATGATTTAGGTTGGAGGATACATGATTTTTGTACGGGTGGCAACATCCTTGTGAAAGGATTTGCTATAATACCTGTTATAACTACTATATTACATGTATGTTAATATGTGTAGTCTAAGTGTTTGATAAAATGCCTGGATGAGAAAATGCTTGATAAAACATATTTAATGAGGGTGTTGAGAGGTGACTCTCAATCCCCTTACCTATAGTTACAATTTCCTTCATATAACCTAACTTACTACTATGTGCTTTATGTATGAAATGCCTATGCATGATGACATGTGTATTATGTGTTTGTTGAAATGCTCAAATGAGATTTATATTTATATTAGTTGTCACATGCTGTCTTTGACTATAACATATGAATGCTATCGTTTGGAGTGTGATTGGGGCTATGATGTAGTCCAGGAAATCGGTAATGATTTCCGAGTTAGTGGCTGAGGTCGTTTCGCCACACAAGACAAGTTTGAGGAATCCGAGTTGTACGCTGATCATTAATAGTGGTTAGGCCACGCGGAATGCTTACACACTCCATGTCGATCAATTCAACGTATGCTTATACTAGTCAAGCTTGTCAAGTAACCCGATTAGTCCAATGTATGTTCACCATGTATGGACACTACTGCTTGAATCTAAGGTACCGACTTACCAGAGGAAAACCTGTTTAACCTTTGTACCACGATCCGCTATGACTCATGAGCTGGGTATAGTGGTATGGGACATCGTGGTCGAGCTGTCAGCCTACGTTGGGGCGACGAGCCTCCCCGTAGTGACCAGTGAGCAAACCAAACTCGTGAACAGAATACGGTGGTATGGGACACTGTATTCGAGCTGTCGGCCTATGCTAAGGTGACGAACCTTTCTCATAGTGACCTCGAGTATAAACAAAGGCATATAAGGATGTTGACGAGCCTCTTCATAGTGATCTGAACTTCCCTGTCCACTGCTTCATATCCAAGGGTGACGTTGCCCTATAACTTGCCTATCGTATATGATAAACTAGGATTGATGACCCTAGATGGATCATTATTGGGTAAATGATATAAAGAGAGGTACCTTAGCTTTCCGAATCTACTATATGAATAAGCCTAATTAAGAACTTTACTAATCACGTACATGCACCGCATTTGCATGTGCCTTTGACGTTGGAGTTGAGCACAGAGGAAGGGGTGCATGTCGTAATCATAAGATGTTATCGCAAGAAGGAGTGCAGGCGAGGGCATGCATCATTATAATATATCATCCTTGCATTAACCAGAGCACCAAGGAATGCTTGTTGTATTGCTTTATCATTACCGCTTGACTGAATTGATAATATGTTAACCTTTGCCTTATAGCTCCACTGAATTGATCACTCACTCTCACTCTGGGATGGTGTTTTAAAACACTAACCAGACCCTATTGTAGTTTCAGGTGATGCTGAGAGATACGAGGTGGAACCTGATTTCTATGATGATGAGGAGGAGTTCTCCTATTTGCAACTCTCTAGCGGGTCCATGTAGACCTAAAGTTGCATCACCGGGGCTAAAGGGATATCGATTAGAAGACATTACACTTTATTATTTTGTATATTTAGAACCAACCATGCAATTATTTAACCTGGTATCATATTCATACTCTGGGGACTTATAACCACTTATATGTTTTATATACTTATCACAGTCTTCCGCTTGCGTAACTTAACTATCTATGGAGTATGATATATTATTTTATATGATCCCACTCATGCTTAATGCACTAATACAAATAACATTTAATCATCATTATTTATGTTGCATAAGTGATGCGTTGGAACTCAGGAGTTGAGCTTATGCTTGACCCCTGATTTTCATGGCGTTACAAGTTGGTATCAGAGCATGATTTGGATTAAACTAGACCTGGGTTATGGTAACACAATGTATGCTAACATACTTTGACTTAGGAGGGAGCAACAAAATGTAGGAATGATCATAAGACCCCAAGATTCGCCCACTGATGATCGTATGACCGTTGAAGCGAAACTTACCATTGAATTTTACCTCGTAGGCGTATAAGATCATGTAAAAATCATCCCAACCCTTTCCTTGACCGTTAAGTCATGGGTTTAGGTGATAACTCAGTAAATCCCACGCTCAAACCATGCCAAAAGCGTGAATATGTGCGACTTAATGTCCGAAGGGGCCTCAAATGGAAGTGGGGGCCACATCGTGATTTATAGAGGGACCCAAGGTGGGTCCCACATGTTTTCCCACCCGGGGGGGGGACACCATCCCCAGGCGGGGTGACTGCTGATGGGATAGAGCACGGGCGGCAGCACCGTCCGATCGGCGGCGCTCCGCCCACCACCCGGACAGGTGGGCCAGGTCGCACTTGTGGGGCCTCTATTTGACCCCCCTTACCTCCCCTTCTGCCATTTTATTCATTTCTTAGCTCTCTAAACACTCCAAAAATCTCCATTTTCCTCTCAAACCCCCTTCCAAACACTTCTAACCTTCATTTCTCTCTCAAATTCCTTTCTACATACATTGCCATCTTCCAAATCTTCTACCTATCACATCTACCCACCTCCATTGCTTTAAAACTATTATTCTCCTCTCTCTTTCTTTCCCATTTCCATATATTGAGCACAAAGGGCCTCCTTTTGTGTCTCAAGATCTCTAAAAACCCATCAACCCATCTCATTTCGCAAGTTCCCTACACTTCTAATGGCTTTCTTTGAAGTTGTAACGACCATCTTCTCAATCTCTATGCTCCTTTCCCTCATGGAAAGAAAAGAGCGGCCCTAGATGAGGATAGGTCGAGTCGAGCCGACCACGCCGTGCTACGAGGAGGGTGGACGCTGAAGCAAGTACGAGTGCCGGGCATGAACGGAGGTCCAAGAGGGACCTCGACCCTCAAATTCCATTGGAGAGATCACTACTGCCGAACATCGACTTAGGTAAGTTTCGCAATAGCAAGGTCGTATTTGAAGCACATGTCGATAAGAAGATGTTCAGGACGTATCTAGTCATCGACTTTCTCCTGGATAATGGGTGAGGTCCCGTATTTAAAGGGAAAACTCATGCGAGCGAAGGCATGGTGCGCACCTTCTACGCCCTCATTCGGAACCCACTGCTAAAGCCTCTCCAGTTTTCTATCCCTCTGAGAAGGTAGGAGATCATAATTAGGGTGGATGAGATTGCCCGCATTATGGGTGTTGAAAGAGGTGTGGTGCACGCTAGTGAGAAGAACCTCACTAGCGAACGAGAGAAGAGACTCCACACACGCTTCCTGTGCAGTCAACTCAAGCACTAGAGGCGAGAAAATAGCCTCGCTTCACCCAAGATGACGGCTGACTTCTGCCTGCTCCACCACATATCCACGTATAACGTGTATCCTAGGTGGAGTAACCATACCGAATGTACAAGGTTCATGGTGGAATTCTTATTTAAAGTTAGGAAAGGAGAGAGAGTATGCCTACCCACTCTTATCCTATCCCAGATAATCCGCATTGCACAGTCTACTAAGGAGAGCTCCTCTCTACCATTTGGTCAACTTGTTTGCAAGATAGCCCGCCACTACTGTTTTTGATTCCACATGGATGATGTCACCCTGATCCATATTATCAGCGAAAACACGCTCGACAATATGGGCATTGGCCAAAGGCGATGCCAAGCCCGCCTTGAGGAGCTGAGCGATGATACAGAAGAAGAGAGTGAAAATGTTAAGGAAGGTGAAGGTGAGGAAGAAAGTAGCGATGAAGAAGAAGGAAGTGGTGAGAATGGCAATGAAGATGAGGGTGGTGATGAAGAGGGAGATCAGGAAGATGAAGAAGAGGCCCAAGGCACTGAGGAAGGCTCTTCTCCCGCTGCACAGGGGCGTGACAGTGCGGGCTGCTTTAGAAGCCTGCTGGGCTCGAATCAAGGAGGGCCAAGCTGCCCTGCGATAGGAGGTCGGATAGGTCCGGGCCGAACTTGGAGAGACCCGAGCTAAGCTTGAAGAGACTGAGGCCATCATGAAACAGAAATTCAAAAAGGTATCTCGCACCTTGAGGGCCATCCTGTGTTGTCTGCATGACAAGGGTGCACCTCCCCCATCACCAGAGTCAGACGACTAATCGTACATGCAGTCGTCTTTTACTTTGCTTGGTTGCTTGTTTGCTTGTTTCTATGTGTATAACCTTGATAGGCTTATTAAGGTGGTAGTGCGGTTTGTAGGTTTTAGTATGTAGAACTTTACTTAGATTAGCTCACATGCATCTTCTGTCATGATCTATGTAATGCTGCATCTCATGTATTATGACAATTTTGTTAAATGAAATGCATGAAGTTCCTTTGAGCTGTAATATGAATGCTATGTAGTTGAGTTTCTGAGTATGTTGAATCTGACCTGGATTACACCCTATGTTGTATATAGGAAATGCTACCTAAGGCCACACGGAGTATGACATGTCTTACATTGGGCGACTCATTTGACGGGACACCTCCCCTAAACGATAGTCAGACGGACCCCAGTTTGGGCCCGACTCATGACACTATACCAGATTCTCAGCCGGCCACTGGCCTCACTAATGGGCCGGCACCTGTGGCACCGCGTCTACCTCGATGCTACACGTGCCTCAGTTGGCTCCTCCTCCTGATAGGTTCAAGCAGATGATGCTCTTGATGCAGCAGTAACAACAGTAGCAGCAGCAGCAGTAGCAGTTTTTTGGCACCATCGCAGGGGTCTTTGCCCAGAGTGTGTGGTTCCAACTGCACCTCTTATGCACCCTGCTGGAAGTGTGGGTGTTAGCGGCCTTTTTGAGCGATTCTAGCGCTTCTAACCTCCTACTTTGTGGGTACTCATAGACTCGAGGAGGCTGAGTATTGGCTAGACTGCATCTCTAAGATGCTAAAGCCGCTGCACTGCACTGAGGCAGAGCTGGTGGAGCTGATCACCTATATGTTCGAGAAGGAGGCCAGCCTCTGGTGGTACAGTGTCCTCCGGACCATTGCTATCAGATTTGTGTGGATGTAGGCAGCTTTTGAGACCCGCTTCCATGAGAAGTACTTCCCGTCACTTATCGTCATGAGAAGGAGAGTGAGTTTCTTCACCTTCGTCAGGGATGGATGTAGTGGCAGAGTATGAAAACTGGTTCACGAAGTTAGCCAGGTATGCTCCCCTGATATTGACAGACTAGCCGATATGGATGCGACAATTTTCTGAGGGTCTGGCCTGATATAGATTCGAAGATATGTTGCGATAACATATCCAACTATGTTAAGCTAGTGGGCATGTCTTTGCAAGTGGAGCAAGACGGGGACAGATTATCCCACACTCATGTGCCTATGGTTCCTAGGCCGCGACTAGATTTGTCGAGCAGGTCGTTCCTCGGCAAGAGGCCCCGTGCAAACTCGCCTCCCAGACTTACAGCTCCACCAGCCCCGACGAGGCGATTAGACTTGTGTGCACATACTGCAAGAGGTCGGGCCACTCAGATACCTATGGCTTTACTAAGATGAGGGATATCGGCTTCTCTCCACCTCAGAGGATCAACTGCTAACTTCCTCAAGCTATCTCAACCCCACCTCTACGGTCAGCAACCGCACACTCATCTTTTCGGCCTCTTGGACCTCTATTTAGGCCGCCTCAATGACCTATGGCACCACAGCCGAACCGTCCTCAACAGGTTCGGGTGCACTCACTTGTAGCTGAGGCATCCGAGACAACAGTTGCAGCACCCCTGGCCTTTGAAGTTACAGTGCATATCCAAGGTATACCAGTCTTCTTATTGGTTGACACCGGGTCCATTATCTCTCTCATATCATGTGCAGCAGTCAAGCGACTATTGTTAGATACAGCTCCCACGAAGGGGATGAGGTTCCTTACCGCCACAGGGACCTTTTTAGATGTTACCAAGATATGTAAGGGCTACTCGATGGACTTAGGAAGAAGGACAATACTTGTTGACCTGATCGTTACCCCACTATACCATTATGACGTTATCCTCAGTATAGATTGACTCATTGAGATGAAGGCTGATATCGATTGCAACACCAGAGTGGTGATAGCCCGTACACCCGAGGGCATGACCTTTACCTTTCTAGTTTAGGTCAATTAGCCCTGCCCGTTAGTTGTTATGCTACCCTGCTAGAATATGTTGATGGTCCGATATTGGGGAACACGCTCGTAGTTCAGGATTTTGCAGACGTGTTCAGAATGATTCCTGGATTACCTCCTCAGCGCGAGATCGATTTTACCGTTGATCTAGTGCATGGTGTGACACCCATTTCATTGCCCATGTATCGCATACCTCCATGTGAGATGGAAGAACTAAGGAAACAGATCGATGATCTATTGGATGCAGGCTTTATACGACCGAGTGTATCTCCTTGGGGAGCACCTGTGTTGTTTGTAAAGAAGAAGGATGGATCGCTGCGATTGTGTATTGATTATCGCAGGTTGAATTAAGTGACAGTGAAGAACAAGTATCATTTACCCATGATAGATGATCTGTTCGACCAGTTGAAGGAGGCATAATATTTATCGAAGATTGGCTTATAGTCAGGGTATCACCAGTTGCGCGTCAAGGATGAAGACGTGCAGAAGATGGCTTTCAGGATCAGTTTTGGGCACTACGAGCTCCTTGTGATATCGTTTGGACTCACAAACGTACCGGTCGTGTTCATGGACTTGATGAATCGGGTGTTTTGACCGTATCTATTTCAATTTATCATCATGTTTATAGATGACATTCTGATATACTCCAAGAGTCATGAGGATCACGAGGAGTACCTGTGAGCAGTCTTTGATATGCTCAGAAAGAACCAGTTGTTTGCACAGTACAAGAAGTGAAATTCCTGGGACATGTGGTGTCCAAGGAAGGGAAAGCTGTGGACCTTGCTAAGGTAGCCGCAGTTCAGGACTGGGAGCAGCCCGGTTCAGTTACTAAAGTGAGGAGTTTTCTTAGCTTGGCAAGTTACTACCGATGATTCATTCGGAACTTCTCCAAGATAGCCAGACCGTTGTCTCAGCTAACTCAGAAAGATCTCAAGTTTGCCTGGAATGAGAAGGTAGAGACAACATTTCAGGAGTTGAAGGACAAGCTGACGTTTGCCCCTGCGCTAGTATTGTCAGAGCAAGAGGTCAAATATACGATATACACTGACGTATCTTGTGTTGGTTTGGGTTGTGTTCTGATATAGAAGGACAGGGTTATTGCCTTTGCATCGCGTCGGTTGAGGAAACACGAGGAGAACTACCCTACGCACGACCTGGAGTTGGCGGCCGTCATCTTTGTATTAAAGCTCTGGAGACATTACCTCTACGAAGAGAAGTTTGAGATCTTTTGTGACCATAAGAGCCTTAGATACATATTCACGCAGAGGGACCTGAATATGAGGCAGCAACGATGGATAGAAATGACTTCAAGTTCGAGGTCTCCTACCATCCTGGCAAGGCCAACCTTGTAGCAGATGCGTTGAGCTACAAGAAGACAATAGCATTTGCGGCTCCGCTAATGATAGCAGAGTGGGATATGGTAGAGTTTGTACGAGACTTTGAGCAGAAACTTACAGTTGAGGAGCCATTCGAGAGCATCACACATATGCGTGTATAACCACTGATCGATAACCGAATCATAGTGGCTCAGCGGGAGGATGAAGGGTTGCTAGAGTTGAGAAGACGAGCTAGTGGTGATGCAGACTTCAAATGGAGAGTTAATATGGATGGGGGTTTACGTTATCGTGGCCGCCTATGCGTCCCAAACCTTCATGACTTGAGAAGGGATGTACTCGAAGCTGCTCATAATTCGAAGATGGCGATGCATCCTGGTAGTACGAAGATGTATCGAGACATGAAGAGGTCGTACTGGTGGGACAACATGAATGCCCACATAGCAGCCTATGTCTCGCGTTGTCTCACGTGCCAGCAGGTCAAGGCAGAGCATCGCCAACCTCCTTGACTGCTTTAGCCCATACCCATAGCAGAATGGAAATGGGATTTCATCTCTATGGATTTTATCTCAGGGCTACCGAAGACGAGGAAGGGACATGACTCCATATGGGTGATTGTGGACCGGTTAACGAAATCGGCTCATTTTCTCCCTATTAAAGTTTCGAACTCTGCAGATGATTTGACCAGGCTGTACATCAAGGAGATCATATATCTTCATGGAGTTCCTATGGAGATCGTGTCGGACCGAGACACGTAATTCACATCTATCTTCTGGACTTGTATCTAGGAAGCAATGGGTGTGAAGTTAAAGTTTAGTACCGCATTCCACCCACAGATGGACAGGCAGACAGAACGGGTGAATCGGGTGTTAAAATATATGCTGCGAGCTTGAGTGCTTGATTTCAAGGATGGTTGGGATGACTATCTTCCTTATGTTGAATTCGCTTATAACAACAGCTTCTAGGCGAGTATTGGCATGGCCCCTTATGAGGTATTGTATGGGCGTCTGTGTAAAGCATCGCATTGCTGGACAGAAGTTGGCGAGAAGAGTTTGATTGGCACAGAGTTAGTTCAGGCGACCTCAGAGAAGATCAACATTATCAGGCGTCGACTTCTGACAGCATAGAGCAGGCAAAAGAGCTACGCCGATAGGAGGCGGCGACCATTAGAGTTTGAGGTTGGGGACCGTGTGTTCCTGAAAGTTTCCCTCATGAAGGGAGTCCTTCAGTTTGGGAAGAAGGGGAAGCTCATGCCAAGGTTCATCGACCCATTCCAGATACTAAATTGAGTGGAGTTGGTAGCGTACCGCCTTGCTTTGCCTACACCACTCGTAGGCGTGCACAACATATTTCATATATTGATGTTGAAGAAATACATTCCTGACCCTTTCCACATTATCAAATGAGAGCAGGTACAGTTGACTGAAGATGCTACCTATGTACTGTGACCGACGCATATTCTAGATAAGAAGGACCAGGTGTTGCACAGTAAGGTGATTCACTTGTGAAGGTTTTGTGGACACATCACACTGAGGAAGAGGCTACTGGGGAAACAGAAACCGAGGTTTGCAATAACTATCCTCAGATTCTCGAGGAGTACTAAAAGGTACTAATTTCGATGATGAAATTTTTATTTAAGGGGGGTAGATTGTAACGTCTCGGAAAAATCCGTACAAAGACCTGAACACCGCCTCAGGCAGAAATCACTCAGGACCAAATCATTTAGAAATTAGACGAAAATTAATTAAGTGTTAAACTGAATTAATCGCTAGATTAACTTGAACAGCTTTCTATACGATCTGTAAGACCTAAAACTAGTAGAGTCGTTAATGCTACATTACCTAAAAACGTAAGATCAATCTCAAAACCCAGTTGCTCTCTGGAGCAGCTTGAAACTCCATATTGGACCTAGACCGTGCGTTGAAAGTTCGATTACTGTGAAGCTATACGATTATGACTACCTTACTAGGCTTGACGACCATCTAGGAAATCAAATCCATATAGTATCTAAAAACGTACAACTTGAGCTCGAAGCGAAGTGTGTGAGAAACGCGAATACCTTTGAAAAATGAACCCAGATTTAAGTGATTTGGGTCATTCACTTAACATGTGACTTTTGGCTATAACCTAAGTATACCATGGCCTTGGAGCTACTCCCATCAGTTCTGGGACTATATAAGGGCCTTTACTCACCCTTCTCTCATTACATACGAATTTCAAACCCTAGGAGAGAGAAGAGAGAGAAAAAGAAGAAGAAAGTGAGGAGAAGAGAGTGGGAGTGAGAGAAAGTTCCTCAGATTTGATCCCATCACTCCATGTCCTTAACCACTGCTCCTGTATCGCTGTGCCGGTGATTCCGAATCTCATCACTCCACGTCCTTAACCACTGCTCCTGTAACGCCGTGCCGGCGATTCCGATCATGTTGCTGGGTAAGAAATCCTAACCCTAATCTGTTTTAAGGATCCAAATAGAGTAACCAAAGAAATAGTTAACATATTTCATGCTATAGGTTGTCGTTGTGCCGTAGATGAAGACTTAGCGTATAAACTAAGTTCGTTACGAGTTTACCGGTGAAAGGTACGGACTATAAAGGTTTAGGTTATGATTTTCAAGGATGTCAATGCCAGCAATGATTAATGTCTGACTTGATTGCTATCACATATGCTTAGACACGATGTTTTCGCGTATTACAGATATCTATGAACTATGTTGAAAAAGATGCATTTCATGTGTTTGTTGAAATGTTTGTATGAGTATGGAATCATGACTTGTGCTTGCCATGATTTAGGTTGGAGGATACATGATTGTTGTACGGATGGCAACATCCTTGTAAAAGGATTTGCTATAATACCTATTATAACTATTATATTACATGTATGTTAATATGTGCAGTCTAAGTGTTTGATAAAATGCTTGGATGATAAAATATTTGATGAAACATATTTAGTGAGGGTGTTGAGAGGTGACTCTCAATCCCCTTACCTATAGTTACAATTTCCTTCATGTAACCTAACTTACTACTATGTGCTTTATGTACAAAATGCCTATGCATGATAACACGTGTATTATGTGTTTATTGAAATGCTCAAATGAGATTTATATTTAGATTGGTTGTCACATGCTGTCTTTAACTATAACATGTGAATGCTATCATTTATAGTGTGATTGGGGCTACGGTGTAGTCTAGACAATCGGTAATGAGTTCCGAATTAATGGCTGAGGTCGTTTCGCCACACAAGACAGGTTTGAGGAATCTGAGTCGTGCGCTGATCATCGACAGTGGTTAGGCCACACGGAATGCTTATGCACTCCATGTCGATCAATTCAACATACGTTGTACCAGTCAAGCTTGTCAAGTAACCCGATTGGCCCAATGTATGTTCACCATGTATGGATACTACTGCTTGAATCTAAGGTACCGACTTACCAGAGAAAAACCTGTTTAACCTTGGTACCATGATCCGCTAAGACTCATGAGCCGGGCATAGTGGTATGAGACACCGTGGTCGAGCTGTCGACCCACGCTAGGGCGATGAGCCTCCCCGTAATGACCAGTGAGTAAACCAAACTCGTGAGCCGAATATGGTGGTATAGGACACTGTATTCAAACTGTCGGCCTACGCTAAGGTGATGAGTCTTTCCCTTAGTGACCTCGAGTATAAACAAAGGCATATGAGGATGGTGACCAACCTCTTCATTGTGACCTGAACTTGCCTTTCCACTTCTTAAAATCCAGGGGTGATGTTACCCTATAACTTGCCTATCGTATGTGATAAACTAGGATTGACGACCCTAGATGGATCATCATTGGGTAAATGATATAAAGGGAGGTACCTTAGCTTCCCGAATCTGCTGTATGAATAAGCCTAATTAAGAACTTGGCTAACCACGTACATGCACCGCATTTACATGTGCCTTTGGCGTTGGAGTTGAGCACAGAGGAAGGGGTGCATGCCGCGATCATAAGATGTTTTCGCCATAGGGAGTGCAGGCGAGGGCATGCATCATTGTAACATATCATCCTTGCATTAACCAGAGTACCTAGGAATTCTTGTTATATTGCTTTATCATTACAGATTGACTGAATTGATAACATGTTAACCTTTGCCTTATAACTCCACTAAGTTAATCACTCCCACTTTGGGATGGTGTTTTAAAACACCAACCAGACATTGCTGTAGTTTCAGGTGACGCCGAGGGATATGAGGCGGAGCCTAACTTCTACGACGACGAGGAGTTTTCCTATTTGCAACTCCCTGGCGGGTCCATGTAGATCTGGAGTTGCATCACCGAGGATACAAGGATATGGATTAGAAGACATTACACTTTATTATTTTGTATATTTTGAAATCAAACCTGTAATTATTTAACTTGGTATCATGTTCATACTCTGGAGACTTATAACCACTTGTATGTTTTATATACTTATCACAGTCTTCCCCTTACGTAACTTAACTGTCTCTGGAGTATGATATGTTGTTTGGTATAATCTCACTCATGTTTAATGCACTAATACGGATAACATTTAATCATCATTATCTATGTTGCATAAGTGATGCGTTGGAACTTGGGAGTTGAGCTTATGCTTAACCCTCAATTTTCAGGGCGTTACACATGAAGATCTAGGTAATAAATCATAGGTAATCAACATCATCTATTATACCCGGAGTTAATAATAGATCAATTGACTTTATAGATTCATTACTTCTCCAATCTAGGAATTCAATCACACATAATCACAATTCAACTTTAAAACTGAATAACTTGAGTTTTAAATGAATTTAAATATCAGAATCATCAAGAGGTTGATCCCTTAGCCTTAGCTAATATTAGCCTAGCATGGCTAACATCTTAAACCAATATATATATATATATATATATATATATATATATCAAAAATAAAAAAGTGAACTAGAACTGAGGGTTGAGACATAAGAACTTCATTGGAGAAACTTCGTCTTCACATTCTCTCTCCACCAAACCATAGCTTGATCATTAATAACGTCTAAAACACTCCAATTTATAATTAAAAAGAACCAATTTATGCACTGAATTCAAAATTTACGTAGCTTACGCGGTCACCGCCTCCATCAAAAGGAGCTTCAATAGGATTGACACCTATCGAGGATCTGTTGATGGGATCGAAGATGCACATGATGGCATCGAGTAGAAAATAGAATTTCTTCTAGCAGCAAAATTTCAAAATCTCAAAGTTTCTTGACAGGATCAAAGGAACTGTTTGACAACCAATCTGAAAAAACTGGAAATTCTCGATATATGGCTCAATCTCATCAAGTCCTTTCGATGGTCTGTTGATGGAATCTAATAGGTCTTCCGTTTTCATCTTAACTTTGCATACTCTTACACTAGGTTTCCCTGATCTTTTGGTACTTGAGATCTTTACTTTAAAGCCTAACATCTTCTATTCTTCATCTTTAATTCTTTCGAGCCTTAATTCATCATTTTAAGCTCAGTTTCGACTTACACCTTCAATTCATCCTGTATGTTGAAATCATATCTAATTAGCCATCTAAAACCTTGAATGAAAAGGAAAATAATGTATAAGCAGGGTTTAAGTATGTAAATTTTTTTAGCCTGATCAACCCCAACCCCCCCCCCCAAAGATTATTTTAGTCCCAAGCAAAACATGCAAAAGATTTTTTTTCAAAATGTAAATCAAAATTCTTTCCACCTAGAGCCTAGTACCTAACACACTAGTTTTTAAATTCCGGTCATCTTCAAGTTATTCTAAATAATTGAATTTCAAAGCACACTAGTTTTGAAATTTATTATCCACCTACAGCCTAGTACTTAGCAATCAACCTAATTAAGTTCAAGTCAATAATCCTTCACTTAAAACAATCTAACATTGAGATCCATGGTCCATAGTGATATTCAGACTTAACACATATAAAGATTCAATTATCTTCATTCACGTGATACTCATAATTACCCAATAGCAGATAGATCAACTAAGACCTAAACTACCTTATTGTTCCCTAAGGATTTTCAAATTTTAAAATTTTTCATTGATGGCTTTCAATTTATTTTCCTTTTTTTATTCTTCTTTTTCTCTTATCAATTTTACACATACACACACAGATACTTACATACATACATACATACATACATACATACATATATATATATATATATATATATATTATTCTTTCTTCGTCTTTTTTCCGGAATAGATGGACAAGTTCCCCAAGCTTGGTTTCTAATACTCTTGATAATCATCAATTCACATTATAGTATGAAACTTCATCTCTGAAAGTGTAAGCTAGATAATTCATAACTCAATCAATGCTTAAAACTTTCAACTAAAATTAATAAAAAGAACTTCAACTTTGAAATTTGTTAAGCACTAAAATCTAAGTTTCAAAAGTTCTCAAAACCAAGTGCCTTTTTCATTCTATCTTCAAAATTAATTCAAAAATTACTTGATTTAAAGAAATTCATTGTCAAAAAAATAACCTAAAAGGAATTTCTCAAGTTTCAATGTAAATTGAAGAATTTTCCAAAATTCCGAGGGAACTGTCATGCCCCTGACTCGGTAACCAAACTCACAAGGAACCCGATAGCCGGTTCTGGTTGCAACAGCCTCCTTATTACCCCATTCTCGGCTCCTGAGGCAAGTTCCGATCCTCTGATCCTACAAGGAGGATTTTCATAACCATATCCATTCCAATACGAGCATATCCAAGATCATAGCAAGTAAATATCATAAATAACAAAGGGGCACATTACAAAATCCACTATAAATTTGAACTTTAGATACAAGGCTGAAAGGAAATACAACAGATGACAAAAGAAGAAGAAAAGAAGATCTGCAACACTGGGTCCTCGACTCAACTCCTATCCAAGCTCTGCCGCTACGACGCTAACTTAGGATCTCCTGCACGCATCAATTGTACATAAGCTTATAGAAAGCTTAGAGGGTGGTGAAATTATGTGACAATGGTGCACAGAAGAATAATAGGAGGTACAGAAAGGAAACATAATCAATGTCAATATCACTAGCCTTACCAAGGCTAAGCCATGAATGTAGGAAGCCATATCAAGGCTATGCAATGCAATAAGTACTGGGTGTCATACTAAGGTGATGCAGTAAGGCTTATACAGCCGATGTAAATACAATGCGAAGTGATGTCAGTGCTCATAACCAATCCACATATCCAATACAATTCCATCATAAGGAATATCACCGGGGTCTAATGCACTACAGGACGACTGCCACTCTTAAGACCGCACAATTAAATGAGCGTAAGAGACCACACTACCCACATGTGGACAGCCAATCACCAGCAAGGCTCGGCGGTAGCGGACCCACTCACGAGCTGGTCAGACTCAGCCTAGTAATACCCACTCACTCAGGCAGATAAGGCCACATCCCATCTCAACCGACTACACGACAGTGGGAGACGCAACCTAACGGTGTAAGGCACTCGAGCGCTCAAAATTTCCACTCGGTCACGGCGCTGAGGCATCCTTTAGGTACCTTGAAGGTTTAGGAGCTTTTACGCAAGGATATCCTATGCACCCCAAATGCTCAAATGATATATTTTCGATGTCCACATACGACCATCCACGAATACCCCTGTGGAGGTAAGGCCCTAATGAAGCAAGGGCAATAATATCCATGAGATGTGATGTCAAATGCATGAATCACGCATACCAATCATACATTACCTCCAAGCACTCAATGTGTAGAACAAAGGAACTCCATCCCTCTATCATATCAGCCCCATGACCACATATAATGCAATCTAATCATACCATGATGCATATGGGTCATGAAGATGAACTTGATGCACCACACGGTGAAGATGATGTGAAATACACTCCTCCTTCCCAAGGAGGGACTAAGTCTAGGTATATAGACAGATACTCTAAGGAACAATCCTCTAGTGGGAGCTCAATACTTTGGGGTAGCCCACATAGCTAAGGAGGGCAATATATAAGCCTAAAGGAATAAGCGGTCCTAACGAGGGTCTATGGTGGGCCTTAAACCACCCATAGTAACCCATGAGCCTACCTTAGGGCCACCAAGGAGTACATCCAACCTTAACTGGGTCCCAAAAGGTAGCCCACCACTACTCGAATAAGAAACAAGGCCCAAGGCCTAAACAATCCATGGTCTAGTGGGTTATACACCAAGCCCAACACATAGGCAATATGGTGGGCCCTCAAGCAAGGTTTGGGCCCAACCATAAAGGTCATAAACCCAAATATTGTGGTGGGCGTAATGGGTAGCCCGGTAATCCAACCATAAGGGCAATCCTTATACTTAATTCAAGTGAGTTGGGCCTCACAACTTGGCCCAAGTACAATGGTTATTTTGGTGGGCAACCAAGGGCCCAACTACTTGCATATTATATCCCACAAATCCATCACAATAAGTAGAAAAATATAGGCCTAAAGGTCAAGGGGCCTATTTAGAAAGTTTCAGGACAAATGGGCCTAAAAGTCTAACCATTGGCTAGAAATATGGACCCAATAAAACCCAACTGGGATGGGCCTCAAGAGTGCACTAATTAAGTCCAAAAATACTGAAGGGAAAAGACAAGATATGTGTATAAAATATCCTCAAATATGGTGGGTCATGCTACCCTTAAACACACAATTATGGGCAACAACATTAGGTCTATTGCTAAAATTCCAGCCCACCTGTTTTGGGCCTACTGGAATCTAGCAAGAAAATTAATTTATAACATTTATAATTTACTGGTGACCCACACACTTCACTATGGGCCCTACCAGATGAATGGAGTGCATAAAACGCATACATCAAGTGGGCCATACTGCTGGACTATACGTCCAGCAGCAGCCCAATGGGTCAGGCGTCCTTGGGTGGACGGTCATGGGGGCCTGGATGGCAGCCCTTAAAATACATCAAAGTGGACCCCACATGTGTACGTCCCACAAAGAGGTGGGCCACAATATGGAGGGGCATCGAGGATAGAACCATACACCATGGTGGGCCAAATGGAGGGTGGACGACAAGCCCATGCTGGACGTCCCAGCTTGGGCGTCTAGCCCTCGCCAAAAATTGTTCAAGGGTCCATTGGCCCTAAAACTTGGTAGGTGGGTCCTATCATGGGTGGGCCAACCTCTTAAAAAATTTCAGATTTTATTGAATTATGAAAGTATTTATTTGAATTAAAGGAAAACTGCATGCCCAAAAATCTAGTTAAAGCAGAATTTATGGCTAACCCTGTCTTGAGCACCCAATGGGGTGGGCCCAAGGTTTCTAAAAATTAGGGAAAATTGATTTTAACATCCCAACATATGTATAGTACAAGGTAGGGTCCACCAAAGTGGCCCACCTATTCAAAAACTATTTTAAATTTTAAGTTTTCCAGACTGTAATGTTACTGGAATTTACAGTAGAAAATCCAGCAATGTCCACCTCCCTTGGGCTACACCTTTGGGACCTCAATCAAGGTCAGATGGGACTGAAATTTGGGGGACATCAAGATGGGATCCCCACCTTTTAGAAAAGTATATTTGATGGGTAAGAAAATTCTCCCAAATAGTCCCAAAATCAGGTCCATAATCATACATCCAATGGGTCTGAAATTTGGATAACAACATATGTTGTCTATTTCCAGCTCATAGAAAAATATCCAAGGGGATTAATGCTCAAATAATATAATTGGGGTCCACCTAGATGGACCATAAAAATTTTCAAGCCCATTCCCAATCAAAGATCTCCAAGAAAATCAAGCATTTTAGGTTATCTAACCCATGCATGGGGACATCCAACCTAGCGGGCCTGGACATCCCAAAAATCTAAGGGTCTGGGACGTTTGTAGCACATCAATGGACCACCAATCATCAGGAGAAAAAAAATAGAGGAAAGAAATAGAGAGAAAGAGAGAGAGAGAGAGAGAGAGAGAGAGAGAGAGAGAGAGGGAGGGAGAGAGATCAACGGTCAAGGGGAGGATTCCGGTACTATGAATCCTCCACCATTATAATCACACATACATCCTTCATAGATCATGCATGCATGCGATCTTACAATCCATAGAAGTTGTTGATGCTATCCCTAACATGCATACAATGGTCTAGATGACCAAACAAAATCTTAGATCAAAGAAATCCATCATGGTGGGTCCATGAAGAATGGCCCACCATGGAAACGTGCATGATGAAATAGGCCTTTGGCCTCTCATCATGTAGTGATGTAGGACCTCCACCATTGATTGGTGGGTCTTACATACTACCAAATGTTCTAGAAAGGAAACACAAGAAAAAAAGAAAGGAGAAGCTCCATATACATCACCCACCTTCAAGATCTTCCTCCAAACTTTAAGAGCTTGCACCCAAGTTCCAAAGGAAGCAAGATCAATGGGTGAGATGGGTTTTCAATGGAGGGCTTGAGAGGAAAAAGGAGGAGAAGGGGCTAGAATGGTGGGGACGTCCCACCTCTTGCAATGGGAAAGAGAGGAATGAAAGGAGAGAAGGGAGAAATGAGAGGGAAAGAGAGAGAGAGAGAGAGAGAGAGAGAGAGAGAGAGAGGTTATAGGATTGCAATCATCACTCTCTCTCCTAGATAAGAGAAAAATCATCATAACCTATAGTGATATAAACTATGTTGCTAGGGTAGGAGTAGGGAAGGGTAGTGTGTGGGTAGTGGGTGGTGTAGGATATGGGAGTTTGGGTAGTATATGGGTGGTGTTTGTTGGAATTTGCACAAAAGAGGGTGGCCACCTTAAAAGCATGCTCTCCACACTAGGTGGGCCACATGATCATGATCAAAGGTTGGAAATAAGATGCACACAACTTATGATCTACACATCAGATGGATGTAAAAGATGCGGCGTTGGAACCACAACGACGATGCAAACAAGATGGCATAGGTTTCAGCTTGATCCAAGTAGGGTCTATATGACTGGACTTAAGGATGACCAAAAATACTATACGAGGGTCGCGGGTCGCCAGGATTCGACCGGTAGGACCGCAGGAATAGGAGAAATGAAATGCACACTCATACACACACATGCACACACACGCACTCGGGTCAGGTCTTACAGGAACCTCACCCCCAATAAAAAGATACATTGTCCTCAATGTTGAAAATATATACAATAAAAAATAAATATTATGAGTGCAATAGTAAATGTAACAAGTAAAGGGCAGAGAGTACCTAAGAGACAACAAAACACAATTACAAGCATCTTTATCAGTGCGTCAACAAATTACAAATAAAAACTAAACATACTACTCTTGATACTACTCTACTAAAGAAACTAATTCCTAAGAAAGCAAGAAAAAAGATGGATTTCTGTCAGATAAGGAATTCAATCCTGGTACACAAGATCTTCCAGAGTTATGGACATTTCCTCTGAAGAAAATTTCTCAATAAACGGTTTCAACCATTGACCATTTACGTTAAACACATTACCATTTGCCGAATTTTCAACTTCCACGGCCCCATATAGATAAACAGTTTTCACAATGAAAGGGCCAATTCATCTAAATCATAATTTTCCAAGAAAGAGATAAACACGAGAGCAATATAAAAGAACCTTTTTGATTTGGTGCAAATATTTTCCTAAAAATGTTCTTGTCATGAAATACTTTCATGTGTTCTTTGTAAATCTTAGCATTATTATATGCTTCGCTCATGATTTCATCTAACTCCACAAGCTGGAGTTTGCAAAGAGAACCATGTTAAAATTGAACTTCCTTATTGCCCATTATGCTTTGTGTTCCAACTCCACTGGAAAATGACAAGCTTTTCTATAAACAAGTTTGTAGGGAGACATTCCAATAGGAGTTTTAAATGCAATCCTATAAGTCAAGAATGCATCGATCAGCCATAAAGACCAATCCTTAAGTTTTAGATTTATAGTTTTTTTTTCCTAAAATATGTTTAATCTCTCTATTAGAAACCTCATCTTGATCACTTGTCTGTGGATAATAGGGTGTAGCCACTTTATGTGTAATGCCATATTTCTTCATTAGGTTCTCAAATGGCCCATTACAAAAGTGGGAACCACCATCACTGATGATGACTCTCGATGTTCTAAACCTAGACAAAATGTTTTCTTTTAAGAAACGTAGAACTATTTTGTGATCATTAGTCCTATAAGAAATCACCTCCATGTTGAGTGTCAAATATAAATATTTTCCCCTAATTATATCTTGGTTTCAGGAACATGATCATGCTTAATGGTACATTTTGTACATGTTTGTGTTACAAGGTGAATTGAGAGCTTGGATTGAAAACAATGTTAAAAGTATGGATTTGATGCTCAAGAATCACCAAGGTAAAGGAGGGATCTTAGAAGACCAAAAATGAAGAATTCACATGCTAAAGATCCAAGGAAACCAAGTACAAAGGATGAAGAAGAAATCTCAGCCTTTCCGGCAGTACAAACACTTCTACTTGGTCACCCGAGTAGAGAGAATGGCTGAAGAATAATGGCACCAGGTCCGCCATAAAGGGGCACAAAACCAGCCACATACGCTATTCGCGTGGAACATCTCCTATGACACTTACGCTGAAGATCTCTACAAAATATTTGGGAGATACAGGAAAATCTCAAACATTTTTATTCCTTCAAATCCCAGCTTGAATCGATCCCGCGTCTATGGCTTCTTCAAATTTGTATACGAAGAAGAGGTGAAAGCAGCGCTGGATATCCTCAATGGTAAAAGGGTAGACGGAAGAATAATCACGGTGCAAAAGGCAAATATTCGAACTCATCCGGCGCCTTTCAACCACACAAAAGACTCCAGGGTAAGACCAATCTTCTCTACAGGGCCTCAGAGATTGCCCCAAAGGGACGATAAATCTTACATTTTGGTCGTAAGAGGACAGGATTCCATTGGCTCAATAGATGCCACAACTTATACCACTCGTCCAGAAGGTCCACATCTCAACAAACCTAAGGCGGGTGTTCGACAAAATGCCACTACAGACCCATCCGGAGGGACCGCAATTCATCAAATGCAGGGTAGGTGCTCGACTAATTGACAAAGATAAGTTTATACTAAAAGTAGATAACAAAAGTGTAGCTTTTAAACTGAGGGAGTTGAAATTAGCCCTAGTGGCCCATGCAGAGAATTCAGAAGTTCTAATGATCAGACTTACAGAAGAACTAAAATGCTCCAGATACATGTCCTCCGCCGTAGATGTCTCGAGAATCGGCCAAGACTAATTCCTCATGATCTTCAGAACGAGAATGGAACTCATCTCATTCTTTTCGGACGCTCTCCTACATAAGAAGATGGGCCTCTCAAGGTGGACACATGGTCCCAAAAGCTTCTTCCAGAGCCTCAAGGAAGATGGATCCAACTGTTCGGAATTCCAGCCCAAGCTTGGATGGAGTCAGTGTTCAGGGCCTTGGGTAGTACATTTGGAGAGGTTGTCGAGGTAGACAAGTGCTCTCTCCTAGGCCTAGTCCAAGTGTTTTCCAGAATAAGAGTGTTTATTCAGCCTGGGATGGATATCCTGAAATGGCGGTAAAGACTGCACTAGTTGAAGAAGGAATATGCCAATATATCCTAGAGGGGGTGAATAGGAATTTTTAAAGTTTTTATGATTTATTTAAAAATCCTACTTCACTGATCCTATGATCATGCAATTATCAGGATTACTCAAATGTAACTCTACTGGCTTCCAAGCCTGGTAGAGGATCCAATCAAAAACTATTTTAGAGATAAGCAGTATGTAAGCTAGCTTATAATTAATGGATATGACTGTGTAGGTGTGTGTGGTGTGATCAAATGTTCAGATATGGAAGTATTAAAGCAAATCACACAATCATAAGAATAACAATCTCGAACACAGTCATTTTTATAGCGGTTCAATGATAAGTCTACTCCACTCCCGGTAACCGCACCCAACCCTTGAGTGTACCGGATTTCACTAAGGAGGTTTCATAGTGGTTCACCTCAAACCTAAGGTTTTTAATCAGGTTCACCTTCAACCTTTACAACCTACACTGAAGCTGACCGTTTATGCTCTCACGAGCAAGGGTCAACACAACGCACCCACTTTTAGGCACACTGGCCAAGGATCTTCCATAAGACCCTACTGGAGGTTTTTCAATGGTTCACCTCAAACCCAAGGTTTTACACGGTTCACCTCAAATCCAGAGTTTTACTGGTTCACTCCTAACCAGATGTTTATGCTCTCAATAGAGCAATGGTCCACACAACGCACCCGTACACTTCCACCAGAGGCCTCCTTGAGGACTTCAAAGGGTGAGAACCACTTAAGACCCAAACCTAAAAAGGAATGATCACAAGTGTCCTCTTGGACTCTAAATACTTACCAATAAGTTGATGAGTCCCGTTTAGCACAACGCCGAAGATCTCCTCCTCCTTGGTGACGAAGAGTCTTCTTCTCCCTTGATCTGTAACACAACATGATGTACCAATACTCGGCTTCGGGTTGGGTCAAGGTGAAGATAGAATCCTACTCTCAAAATGTTTTCCTATCAGGAAGATAGAGTGATTCCAATCTTATGCATTGAAGGCATCCCAGCTTAATGATTTGCCATTAAGGTAATAGCTGGAGGATCCTTGAATGTAGAAGTTCATTCCCCAATCCACTTTATTCAATGTTAATGATGAGGGTGGATTGGAGGATGAACTCCCTTGAAAAAAAGGGCTTTAGGTATAAGATATAAGTTGAAACACACAAAAGCTCTCTCTACTTTCTCTCACAGCAATAAAAGACAAGTCCTCTATATATAGGCAAAAAATTCCAACGGATATAAAATGTTCACATTTATGATAGAGTTCGATATCATCGAGCATATACTCTCGATAGCATCGATGGTCCGCTCGATGACTCGAACTCAATGTCATACGCTTTTGAAACTCTTTACCAACTGGTCGATGAATCAAAACTATTGTCGATGTCATCGGATTTCGAACTCTAATTCCATCGACGACAGATTTGATCCATCGACACTTTAAAAAATGAGAGAGACTTGACTTTGAAATATTTCAGGTTTTCATGAATGATCAGGGAACCGTCGAGATCATCAGAATTTGAATGTCGATGATATCAATATCAGGGTCGAGGCATCGATAAATCCAGTGAATTTTTCGTTAAGTTTGCTAGACAGTTTCTGACCTTGTTTGATGCAATCGATCTGGTATCGATATCATCGATATTTGAATATCGCTTCTATTGAAGGGCCCCCGATCATAGTTAAAAATAACTTGAAATATTTGCTGTAAGATATGCACGCCCACAATCGATATCATCGATGGACTTCCAATGTTATCGATATTTGATTTCAGATCATATCGGAAGAGCATCGATATATCGAAGGATTTTAAGATTTTCATTAAAAAACAGGGGCGTCGAAAATTTTCTTGTCGATCTTATCGAGCCAATTTTGATGGGCTCGAAATTTGTATATCGATGATATCTATAGGGTAATCAATATATCGGTAAATCAGTCCAGATGAGTATTTAGTTACTGGACACTTTTAGTCCTTATATCGATGATATTGATAGATCGATAAATCCATCTAGATGAATATTTAGTTGCTAGACATTTTGGTCCTCATATCGATAATATCGTTAAGGTATCGAGGACATCGATAGAGCAGGTCGATCATATCGAGGGTGTTTCGATAAAATTGACAAGGCAAGAAAAACTTGGAGATTTTTCTATTTTGAAAAAAGTTTTCTTACCTTAAAACCTTATGATTTTTAACTTGTTTTTAAGAGTTTTATTCACCTGGTGTTTTAGGTTATGGGATGTGAGGCTTTAGGTTTACCTGTGGTGAGCTTGCACACATCCGGTTGAGGCAGACGCTTGAATTGATCTTCCTATCAGGCTCTATAGACAATCTGACTCAACACTCATGTTACTTGACAAATCAGGGCACTTTCATATCCATACGCCTAGGGGGCTTGAGGTGGCGAGAAAAATCTTCACAATCTAGCCAACAGTTGAATCAGAAAACAATTTCATAGACTCAGACACAACACTCGCGGGCAGACAGGCTGGGAATACCAAATCCACCAGGCAATGGGTAGAGAAAGCATTCTTTTATCCCCCCTCCCCCTCCCCCCAAAAGAAGAGCCCCGTATTGTGTCCATTCCCCCACCATCTCAACCAGGATCAACTCATAGAGAGCAGCCTCCTCCTGCAGTTCAACAGCAACTTACTCCCCAGGAAAGCACTACCCAGAATCTACCTTGAGATCCAACTACTGATACTTGCTGCCCACCTAGACTCAGATCCCCAGACGACCCCCCCCCCCCCCCCCCCCCACCACCCGGAAGTATCCCAATAGATGGAACATTAACAGACCATTACCTCATCGCCTACCCCCATTCCCCATTCCCATAGCCAAATAGCCGTTCACCCCCCATGTAAGGCCCACCCCCACAACACATGATATTGTCCGCTTTGCCGAAGCTCACGGCTTTAAAACGTGTCATGTTTGTTAACGGAGGAACCCAACTTATAGCCACCACAACTTTCGACAACTCTTCCGATGTGAGACAAAGTTTCACTTTCACTGTGGGTACAGTAGCCTGTCAACCACTGGTAGCTCGCCCAGGCCTACTAGGCCCTGCCCTTGCATGCCCGCCCACATGTGATCATACAGTGACGGGGCGTCACAATATCCCCCACTGAGGGTAGAGCCATCCTCGGCATACCACTTGTAAGGCCCACCCCTACAACACGTGATATTGTTTACTTTGCCGAAGCTCATAGCTTTAAAACACGTCATGCTTGTTAAGGGAGGAACCCAACTTATAACCACCATAACCTCGGACAACTCTTCTGATGTGGGACAAAGTTTCACCTTCACTGTGGGTACAGTAGCCTGTTAACCACTGGTAGCTCATCCAGGCCTACTAGACCCCGCCCACATCAGCGTCCTTCCACGTGTGCCCGCCCACATATGACCACACAGTGACGGGGCGTCACACCCCAATAACTATAAATGGATCTCCTATTCCATTCCCTCTCATCCCCCCAAAAAAGCTCTCTCAGAAGGCAGTAGCCCGCTAAAAATAGGAACTAATTTTGAGGAGGACCTTGATGATACCCAAGCAGATGCTTGAAACGCAGTGAGACGTAGAAAGAGCTGGCCTATAGAGGTCGTCTGGCGATTAAGCTCTCCCCATATTTCAAATCTAGCACCCCCATCCAAGGCTCTCCGATGTTGCTACAGAGACGCTCAGTCCTCCCACAGACCTCTTAGGTCTCTCCACCTCTCCTACAAGCAGAGCAGCCTATTGGGACAGGAGACAACAGCCCATTCTCAGCGCCCCACTGCTTCAGCAACATTCACATCAACTCCCCTCCAGCTCAAGCTCCTTCAATAGTCAGAATTCAGGACCTAATCCAAGGAACTTGGAGGAGTCTCCGCCTGTCAAGTACTTGAGTCTCAGGTTCTGATATAAGCCTCAGTCATAGCCAGCGAGAGGAAAATGCTCAATGCACCTCAAGAATCGTTGGGTCAGCTCTCTTTCCAGCTAAGCAGAGGACAAAGCGTACTAATAAAGTGACAGATGTCAATTTGGTATGGCAGGCTTCGAACATTAAAGCATTGGGGAGAGATGTCAGCAAAAGTTCCCAATGAATAACATCCTTATTTGGAATACGCGTAGGGTTGGGAATTCTCCCACGATTAGAACCATCAAACACCTTATCAGATAATTTAATCCTACCATTCTGGTGATACTGGAACCTATGCTTAGGGATGAGAAGTGAATCCGTACAGGACTGAAGCTCGGCTATCACTCCTCCTGCTCCAACGACATCCAAGGTGGAAAAATCTAGATGTTTTCAGCATACTTCTTATCCACTAAACTGCTCGCGGCTTCCGAGCAGTCGCTAACCATGGAAGTGGGTTTGCTTGATGCTCTGGAGATGGTTGTTATATCCTTTGTATATGCAAAATGCTCTAGAATATTGAGAAGAAAATTTTGTGATGAGCAGGCCCTCCTGAGTTCAGGGTGCATCTCCCCTTAGGCTACTTGTGGAGACTTCAATGCAGTGATCTCTCAATCTAAAAGATGAGGATCCTCATGCTTTAACACTAAAAGTGTGGTAGAATTTACGAAGGGGCTGAGCAATGCAGGCCTAGCCGATGCTCTTTTTTCCAAGAACCGATTCACGTAGTGTAACAGTCAAACGGGTCAACCTAGAATCTGGGCCAGGCTAGACAGAGTCTACTGCAACAATCTTTGGCTACAAAAATTCCCTTCATTTCAAGTCAAGCACCTCCCGAGACAGAATTCAGACCTTGCTCCTTTACTTCTGGTGTTTCCCTCACCTCAGCCGACAAGCCCCAAAGCGTTTAGATTTCAAATTATGTGGTGCAACCATGAGGGATTCCATGATCTAGTCAAGTCAGCCTAGGCAGTTCCTACGACAAGGGATCCAATCCAAATTGTCATCTCTAAACTCAAGCTAGTGAAACAAGCTCTCAAGCAATGGAACAAAGTTACCTTCGACAATATTTTCCAGCAAATTCAAGCCATGTCCATTGATCTCAGTTACGCTGAAGCTGCTGCTCAAGATTTTGTGAATCCAGCCTCCCATCAGGAAGTCCAGAAACCTAGAGACACCCTCTCCCATCCAGAACTATACGAAGAAATCTTCTACAAGCAAAATATCTAGTGTTCATTGGCTACAAGAAGTAGACCACAATATAAAAAAATTTCACATTATAGTGGGAGGTAGAACCAGAAGAGCCTCGGTTCAGGAAATTAAACTGGAGGGTGGAGCTACCCTCTCTAACCAATCTGATATCAAAGGGGTAGCAGTCCAGTTCTTTCAACAGCTCCTTTAAGAGGAGATGCCCCTGTTTTTGGGGATTCCTTAGACTCCGTCCCGAGATCTATCACCAGCCAAGACAATCTCTCTCTTCCGAAAGAGCCTTGCTTGGAGGAACTTCATGCGGCTATCCAAGCTCTTCCGACTGATGGGGTGGTAGGCCCGGGCAGATTTTCTGGGGCACTCTTCTAAGACTGTTGGGATATTATTCACTAAGAGCTCCTAATAGCAGCCTGCTTCTTCTTCAAAGGCGGCACTCTCCCTAAAGCTCTAACAGCCACGCTGATTTGCCTCATTACAAAGATAAGCACCCCCTCATCTTTTTCAAATTTCAGACCAATTAGCTTATGTAACTGCTTGTATAAAATTTTCTCTATAGAATTATTGTTGTAAGGTTACGAAATATTCTTCCCAGGATGGTCTCCATCGAACAGGGCGCATTTATGCAGGGAAGGTCCATGGCGGAAGGTTGTGCTCTGGTTCTGGAAATCTTTAAGGACATCAACAAGAAAGTCAGGGGTGGCAATCATCTTCTGAAACTATACATGGAAAAAGTGTACGATAGGCTCGACTGGGCTTTTCTCAAAGAGGTCCTTAAAAAATTTGGCTTCCACCAGGATTGGATAGCACTAGTTGAAAAATGTTGGTCAGATTGCTGGTTCTCAGTTCTTGTGAATGGCGAAGCATCCAGCTTTTTTAACTCCATAAGAGGCCTCAGGCAAGGAGACTGTAACATCCCGAAAAATCGAGGGTCGAGTAGTAACTTAACTCTCGAGTTCCAGAACATCACTTATGCAACATAGATAATGATGATTAAATGTTGTATGTGTTAGTATAATAAACATGAGTGAGATTCTACCAAAAAGTAATTCATACTCCAGATCCATGTATAAAACGTAAGCGGAAGACTAAAAGGTGTATATAGATATATATAAAATAAAACATTCTCGATCTCCAGAGTATGAACACTAACTGAGTCACTGTATATATACTTGTTGGTTCTGAATCAAAATGTCAAAATAGTACAACTGAAATTATCAACCCTGTAGCCCTGTAGCACTGGACAACCTATGCGAAGCCTCCAGCGAACTACATGTAGGAGAACTCCTCCTAATCGTCATAGAAGTCGGGCTCAGTCTCCTGTGCTCCAGTAATACCTACATCTGATACAGGGTCTGGTGAGTATTTTAAAACACCGTCCCGTAACGTGGGAGTGAGTAGCTAACTCAGTGGAACAATAAAGCATAGGTTAATATGTTATCAATGCAGTCAAGCAGTAATGATAAAGCAGTATAATCAAATACTCCTAACTACTCTTATTAATGCAAGTATGAATGCAGTTATGATGTATGCCCTCACCACACCCTCCCTCGTGCGACACCATCTTACGTTCGCAGCATGCTTTCATCCCTCAGTGCTCTACATCTTCCAGGCACATGCAATGCATGATGAGCATGATTACTGAGTTTTTATTAGTCCATTTCAAATAGCAGGATTGGAAAACTAAGGTACCTCCCTTGTATCATTCCCAAACATGATCCATTCTAGGGTCGTCAGTCCTAATTAGTCTTAGACGATGGTGTGTTTTCTAGGTCACTGCAAAGGCTGCCAGGGCTGTTATGCACAAAGGTTACACCACTCTCCCATCAGCTCTTAAATGATTCATCACTATACAGAAACAGGCCTAGTTCATACTCTCTAAACTACGGCAAAACTCGTCGCCTCACCGCAAATTCAGAGTATGCTCGAGGTCACTCCACTAATGTCCTACCAACTTGCAGTCTATTTTTGAAGCTCGACCAGTCCACTTATTGACAATGGGACTCGGATGCAACCCGACTGGGGACCACAGCCAGGCTACGCCAGTGTAGGCCGACAGTGCGAATATAGTGTCCCATAACACCATAATCGGCTCACGAGTCTGGTTGCTCACTGGTCACTACGGGGAGGCACGTAGCCCCAGCATAGGCCGACAGCTCGACCACGGTGTCCCATACCACCATGCCCGGCTCATAAGTCTTAGCGGATCGAGGTACCATGGTTAACGGGATTCCACTGATAAGTTTGGTACCCTAGGTTCAAGCAGCAGCAACTAAACATGGTGAACATACATTAGACAAATCGGGTTGCTTGACAAGTCTAACTAGCTCGAGCACACAATTAACTGAACGACATAAAGTGCATAAGCACTTCGCGTGGCCTAACCACTGTCGCCAACTGAAGTACGACTCGGGTTCGTCAAACACATCTTTCGTGGCGACATGAATCTCAGCCACGATCTCAAGTCTGGTACCGATTGTCTGGACTATAGGCATAGTCCCAAACTCAATCAATCCTAATTCATAACATGTGGAGTAAAACATAATAAGCAAAGTAATTCAAGCATGTTAGTAAGCATGTCATAAAGCATGTTATAAAGCATGTCATGAAACACTACATAAACAGGAATACAAACACATAAATTGTACAAGTAAGCGATTCAAGTAAACATCCTCATAGAGGAAATCATACATGTCTCTAAGGTAGCTGAGAATCCCATCTCAACACCCTCCTAAGGCATCAACACCCAAACGCTTACTCACACAAGCATTTCCACAAACACTTAACATACACTATTTAAACATACTTAGTGTATGTTAACAAACATGTAGTAAGGCGAGTCCTTTTGCCAAGCAAGTATTTTATGCATACATAATATATTTACACAAAAATTAATCATGGCAAACACATCTCTAAAATATACATGTATACGGTACTTTCTACAATACAGTATTTCTACATACGTAGTGTATATTAGTAAAACATGTATTTGGGCGAATCCTTTCGCCAAATAAGTATTTTATCCATATATCGTATATTCATACAACAAATAATCATGTCAAACACATTTACAAAAAATATACGTATATGGTATTTTCTACGAATACCTAGAATATGTAAAATTTCATATTCTACAACTTTAATCAAAACAGAAAACGGAAGGCACTTTGTACATGTGCAATTGCATGAAGATCATGAATCTATCATTATCTGACATTGAAAGCATTGAAAACCGTAACCTATACACCTAAAGTCCTCACCTTACACCTTGGAATCGCAACGGATCTGCTAGGTTTGCTAGGCTTCCGTATTCGGCAGTTTGGTGGCCTAAAGAATGAAATAGGTTAGCTATTTCATAACCTACACCCTTCACACCCCAAAATAGATCTAGGGTTAGGGTTTCTTACCTCAGAATGAAGTCGGTATCACCGGGAAAGCAGCAAGATCGGAGTGGTGGAGCTAGGGTAGGGATAGGAAACAGCAATAGGGAGATTCTCCCACTTCTCTCACTCGTTCTCTCTCTTTTCTCACTTCTCTCTCTAGGGTTTTCTTCAAATTCGTATGGCTGTGAGAGAGGGTGTTCTAAGGCCCTTATGTAGCCTAAAAATTTTCCAAAGTAGACTTAAGGTTAAGGTATACTTGGGTTATAACCAAAACGGCGTTAATTCAGCTCAAAGGAGGGTTTCTGGCGGGCCTCCTTGAGCCAAAGGTCGGACTTAAGCTCTCTAACCTTCGATCTACGTGGAGTTAAGTTTACATCTCAGTCGTATTCTTAGATCACGCGTGGCGGACCAGTTTCAGTTCAACGGTCAGTGGGCCTTGATCCGAAATTCCAAGTATATGTAAATGTTCCTGAAATTTTTCCTGATCCGAGGGTGTATTTGGGTCAGATTCTGACGGTTTGGTTTCTTATAAATTGACCGCAAGTTTCAAGTCTCAAATCACTATTTCATATATTTATTTTGTAAAGGAATTATGTGTTTTCACACTCCTTCGCTCCGGACTCAAGCGAACAGCCGTGGGACACTGCCTGGGTTTGATTTTCGAGATGGTTGACAAGCCCAGCGAGGCGGTCCTAAGTCCTTAACCTCGTGTTATTCGGACTCCTGATGTGCGGTCCAGACCTGATACGGAGTTTTAATGTGATCCCGAGAGCAGACGGGTAATGAGTTTGATCCTAGGTTTTACGGTAACCTAGCGTCAATGATTCTACAAGTTTGCAGATCGTATTTAAAGTGATTCAAATGGATTTCGTAGCTAATCTAGTTTAGCACTTAGTTACTTTGTCTCATTTCTAAAGGATTTAATCCTAAGTGATTTCTGGTCGAGGTGGTACTCTGGCCTTTGTAGTTTGTTTATAGAGTGATCCAAGTTGTACTACTTAGCTAGTGTCTAGGGTGAAAGTACTTAGAAAAAATTGAAAGATCAAGGTGGTGAAGGGTAGGATTTGTGAAGGAAAGGATTTTGAAAAGGAATTTGAGGCTTTAATTGAGTGTTTGAGAAGTTAAACCGGTGTTAGGATTGACCCATCGCCTAAGGACATCTAATTCCAGTTGGGAAAAATCCGGGCTATTACAGAGACCTCATCTCCCCAGGACTGTTTATTCTTGCATCAGAGGTCTTGAGCTGGGGCTTTCATCAGCTTATGGCCAGTGGAAGCTGCCAGCCCTTCAAGACACACCCTAACTGCCCGCCATTCTCTCATCTTCTCTTTGCAGATGACACGATTCTCTTTGCAAATGGCTCTATCAAGTCTTTAAGGAAGATCAGGAAATTCCTGAGCGACTACAAGCTATTCTCGGGCCAAAAGATCAACCCCACTAAGAGCTTCTTCATTCCTTCTGCTGCGATGCCTGAGTCGAGAAGCAGGGCTGCTGCCTCTATCCTTAACATCATTAAAGCAGCGGCCCCTTCTACTTACTTGGGGGTGCCTATTTTTCAGGGCAGGTCCAAATGTACTTTCTTTCACCACTTGGTGGAAAAAATCCAATCCAAAATTGCTAACTGGCATAATAGAATTATATCTCAAGCAGGGAGGCTCACCCTCATCAACCAAGTTCCGAACAACATTCCCATCCACACTTTGTCAGCCATGGAGGTCCCAATCAGTATTCTAGCAAACTTAGAGAGAGCCTTTGCAAATTTCTTTTGGGGTTGGAAAGGGCCGAAGAAAAAATGCCACTAGCGGAACTATCACAACCTATCTCTTCCCAAACCAGAAGGTGGTCTAGGCCTAAGGAGCCTAAAATCTATCATGCAAGCTTGCAGGATAAAACTTACATTGACTACCTTGTTTAGAGAAAATACCAGCAGGTGGTCCAACTTTGTCAGGGCCAAATACTCGTAGGATTTTACCACTCCCAACATGAACAGAACCAGCCCTGCTCCTTCTCCAATCTGGAAAAAAATCATACAAACTTTCCCTATGCTTCGCGATAGGTCCAGATGGCTGATTGGGAGAGGCAACATGAACTTCTAGGAAGAAGACTGGTCTAGGCTGGGGCCCCTGTGAAATTGGAAGTTGTATCATCAAGATTCTGCTCCAGCCAGCATCCACGACTGGATTGGACCGAAGGGCTGGATCGAGAGGGCGAAGGCCTTAAGCGTCCTCCATCAAACTGTAATTGAGCACATCGCCGAAGAAGGCATATGTACGGTGGCATCTGAGGACATGCGTATTTGGCTGGCTGCGGTGAATGACAAACTTTTAGTGGCCTTGGCTTGGCAGACTATCAGGCCATCTGCACCGAGAAAAAGCTAGGCAAAATGGGTGCGGCACCCTAAAATCCCGCGAAACTCTCCCTTCTTACCTGGAAAATTCTCCACAATGCAGTGCCGGTGGATTCAAGAATTCAAAGCAAGGGCGTGAGCATAGCGTCCATGTGCAGTTGCTGCCCCTCTCCATCCACTCCTGATTGTGAATCTATTGACCATGTCTTCAACACAAGCGGTTACGCCAGTAGAGTGTGGGAATTCTTCCATGAAGGATGTGGTATTCAAGATCACTTACATATATCTGCAACCGGCCACGCCATCCAATGGTGGAACGTGTCCCACGCCTCCCTGACACTGCTTAAAGGTCTTATTCCCATCTTCATTTTATGGCAATTGTGGAAGGTCAGGAACACAAAACGCTTTGATAATGGAGCCCTTAAATCCTTGGAGATTGTTCGCAGGAACTTTTACTGGATTCATACTGTCAGCGTCACTTTACCCTCCCTCAAAATCCTCAGCAAATCAGCTTCTAATATGAGTAAAGCCTGGCGAATTCCTATCCCTCAGCCCAACACTCCAAAAATTTCGATTATGAAGTGGATCAGACCTCCTACTGGCTGGATTAAACTAAACGTGGATGGTTTAGCCAGAGGGAACTTGGGTCTCTTAGGGGGTGGCGGTATAGCGAGAGACGGTAAAGACGATTTCCTGTTTGGATTTTCGCGTGGCTACAACCTTGGCTCGAATACAAGGGCCGAGATTAAAGCCATCATAGATGGGCTCACTCTGGCGTCCCAAGTGGTATTTTCTAGAGTTCAAGTGGCAAGCGACTCGAACGCGATGGTGAGGGCTCTGTCTAATCCCTCAAACTCTCGCTGGTCCATCTCGTACTGGAAGCCAAGAATCAATCTCATCTCCTACGACTTAGATGTTCGAATTGCCCAAACGCTAAGAGAGGTGAACTCGGTCACTAATGGCATGGCTAGGCTTGGGAGTGAAACCCAGCTTAACGTCATATTCCAGTCCTGAGATTCCCTTCCAGCACCCTTCAAAGGGCTCCTGTTCCTTGATAAGGTGGGCCTAGGTAACCTGTGGGTTGCCTCATCCAGTCTAGTTTTCTAATCCTTATAGCATCTTTTCTTTCATACGATAGGGGGGCCAATTTCCTTTATGTTATTGGCGCACCCCGAATGTAGCCCCGTAAGCCGTTCTCGGCCTGTTTTCTTGGAATATAAAATCTCTTTTTTTTAAAAAAAAAAAAAGTATAAAGGATGAAGAAATGACTTGAAAGACTTCAGAATCTGCAACAGAAAATAGACAGATTTGGTCCCACCGAACCCAAGTTCGGTCCGACCGAAATTGTGCAAAACAGTCCAGTGACCAACGATGAAATTCAAAAGCTAATTTGGTTTGACTGATAAACAATTCGGTCTGACCAAAACCCAATTTAATCCGACCGAAGGGAGGATTTAGTGCTAGTCCCGAGCAAAATATGCGAAAATTAAGTTGAGAATTACGAGATAATTTTTGTGAAGTCGAGTGATATTTTGAAAAACAATTCAGATATGAGAAATCTTAAGATTCATGAATGGTGATTATCAATTTCTCCTGGCCTCTTATGCACGGTGAATTCCATAATCAAGTTCAAACATTAATCTATAAACGAGAATAATTTTAAACATTGAGTTCCATGGGTGTATAGTGAAATCTCAGCCTATCATCATTAAGAGATCAAATTGTCGATTTCATGATATCATTAGTAATCAATCAGAAAATTCATAACAACCATCACCTATACCAGTATTTTGCCTCCCAGATCATTCTTTCATTTTTTTTTTTTTTTTTTTTTTTTTTTTTTTTTTTATGTCAAGATGGGAATCAAATTTTCACTTATAGGGAGCAAACCTATGGTGAAAATAGTCGCCCAGCTCTGTCTAACTGTTAATCATAAAAAAATCGAATCCACACCTATAGGGAGCAAACCCATGGTGTAATTCCTTTTTATACCCTGATGGCCAAATCTTTTAGGCTGGTTTCTTTCATGCTCAGTAATTACCAAGTTAATCATTCAATATCAAATTGAGATCTCAATGTGTAAGTGAGATGTGATATGTGAAATCATGACTCAATCAATGTTTACAACTTCTCATCATGGATTAACAATTCAAACTTAACTGTGAAATCTACCGATAATCGAATCCAAAAGTAGTAAATTTCCAACATCACGAATCTTGAAATTCTAAATTCAGGATAGTCGTCAAAATCACCTCAAATTCACAAGAATTTTCAGAAAAAATTTAAAATTTTTCACAATTTTTGCTCAAGACCAAGAAAAACACTGATTAGGTTACCTAATCTCCCACCCCCAACCTAAAATCTACATTGTCCTCAATGTAAAAGATATGAGCATGGAATGCAGACGGGATAATGAAAGTAAAAAAAAGAAGTGATGGGAAGATAGTACCTGAATGATGAATCGTGAGAGGCTTTCCAAGAGATCTCAACATGAGAGCGGGTGAGCACGAGAGAAAAAACAACACAAAAATAACAAGAAATAAAATCCTACCTATACCACTTTCGCAGGTGCTCTCGATTGCATTTAGCATATGCAACAAGCCTTTAAACCCCTAGGTTGCCCCTAGTGGACGAGTTGTAGTCTCGTGAGGGTTTACAGCAATGTTACCCACAAACATTGAACTCACTACTCATGTTGCAAGGTTCCTCTTCTGGCCAGTATCTTGATAAGTTCCTCAGTAAGTTCCTCAACAAGATCATCCAAAAGCCCTTTTTGCAAAAGGCTTGGGTGCCCTGGAGCATGACTTTCCAGAGAGACTTACGTACCTCATAAGAAATTTTCCATTGTATTGCTTGAGGTAACCAAAGTATGTACGATTCACCTGTGACAGAAGAAGTTTCAACGTCAGTATCCCATAGTGAATCAGAGACTACAAGTAGATAAAGTTTAGAAAACTTCGCAAAAAGTGATGTAGCCTCAACACATTCCGAAGTATCAGACTTCGGTTCAATTTTTAGCTCCTCCTCCCCTAATGGTAAACATTCAGGATCTGTGGAAGGAGGGGCTTCAGAGTAAGGGTTCTCTCGGTCAGTGATAACTACCGAGATATTGTCTTGCAAGGCATCCACTTTGTCTTTTGACATGGGATCGTTTGACTTTGAAAAGTAGTGTGCCCAGCAATTATTAAAAGAGTCGGAAATTTCAGCTGAGAGTGACTTATTTTCCTCATGGAAATCTGTAATGAGATGCTCAAGGACTCCCTCACCCTTAAAAGTATATGAAGATATGTTCTCTTGCTCCAGCCCTGTACAAACATATTGAAGATCAATAGGGGAAGCATCGATGGGATCACTTTGTTCATTGAAACTACTCAATCGAGGCGTTGAACTGTCAGACGTGTACAACTCGGATGGTGGTCTTAATTGAGTGGTTTCAAATTCTAGAGTCGTAGCGAGCACTTGTCCCTTCTCCCGAATCACATTATCATTCAATTCAAGAGAGTGGTCCAAACATGTCTCACAGAAGTTGGAAGGGTCGGTTTTAATGAGCTCATCTTCCACTTTTAAATCAGACATGTTAGGTGAGTGGAGTAGCTCAGTATGACCGATCACTTCGTGTGCTTCTTGAGCATTGACCTGGACCATACTGGAGATTGATTCCAGGGGAATTTGGGTTGTGCTCTCATGAATCTCATCCCAATACTTCTCAGCTTCCAATTCAGTGCAGTACACACTTGAGATGGGGTCGCTTTCCTCACAATCTATTCCTAAATTCGGTTGAGGTTCGAATGAACTAACCTCTACCTCATCATTGAATTCATGTGTGTCAAGTAAGGGAGGTGTGTCATCATCACTGTATTTGAAAGACACCCATGTATCTCCACCATTCTTTTGAACAGTCATCGAGATCGGCTCATTGGGAAATTGAACCACGTGCTCGTTAATGGAATCCAACTCCTCATTCCAAATTCTAGATTTCGTCAAAAGCGAGTGAGGATCACTTTCCTGGCATTGTATTTCTGGATTGGATTGTAGTTGGGATGCACGAGCTTCTTCTATCCTTTCAAGGCGCGAATTCAGTGCTTCCATTGCTTTTCTTATTTCTGTAAGGCATTCCATGGTATACTGAATTTCATCCTCTTGGATCGTTTCTGGTAGGTTCTCAACGGTAGGGTATCCAAGAGAATAATCATTACATGTGGTTGGTTCATATTCCCAGTTTTGATGGTTCCACTGATTATAGTCATACGGATCATAGGTGGGAGAATCTGATGGTTGGTAATACTTATTATCACTCATAATATAATCACGCATTGTTTTCTTTTTCTCAGATGGGTGATAGTAATTCTCACTCCCATAGTTATGATAACCCCAACATTCACGTACGGTCCGTGGGGTGGAACTGTTCTCCCGTATATGATCGCGTAAGGACTTCTTAACTGGTGGCTTTTTGTATTCCGGTCGATTCTCGATGATAGTTTTAGAAAAGTTTTGAGACATTGGTGGATTTCTATCATAATCATCATCCCAATATAGATTATTCTTCTCAGCATACTGACGTTCCCACTCGTGCATATACATGGTGAAACCCTAATTCTGAGTCTAATCCTAGAATAAAATAAAATTCCTACAGCAATATGGAAGGTAAGCCGAAGAAAAGTGAGAAGGATGTTACCAGAGTAGAAGTTCCTATGTTAAAAACCTGCAAAACACAACAAAATAAGTTAGCTTCTGAAGTAAACCAAATCTAAAGAGTTAGAAAATCTAGAAATTTAGAAAGAGTTTACCAAATTAGAAGTTCTATCCTAACAACCTACAGAATAGGAAATAGGTTAGTTCTATGAATCAAAATAGAAAACAAAATTAAAAATTAAAATTAGTAAAATCCTAATCTTAAACTAACTCTAAATCTAATTAATTTCAGAAAATCGTAGCCGTCAGTCCCCGGCAACGGCGCCAAAAACTTGTTCACTCCCCAAGTATAGGGTTGTGATGTAGTAATAAACTCGGTAAGACCGAGGTCGAATCCCAAGGGACTGTAACTTGTACGTTATCTGAAACTAAGTAGAAATAGAACTAGAATGAGATGAAACCTAAATCAATTATAATTTGAAGAATAATGATGAAATATTAATCTAAAACTTAGGAAAAATCAGAGAAGGGAAACTAGGGATTCAGAGGATCCACTTGTAGAGATCAGGGAGATCTTATGCCTGTATTACAGTTTAGGAAATTAACTGAACTGCTTTTAATGTAATTTTGATAAGATGAAAGGTATATGAATTAGAATGGATTCCATCACCAAACCATGCCCGGGAGACAAAGCAAACAACAGAATTAAACTAATTACCAACCAATCAATGTATGAAGGTTAGGAAGGGTATTGACATCCAACCATGCCCAGGAGACGATGGTGAACAACAGGGCTTCCTGACGTCATAAACATAAAAGAAGAAAAGAACATGCTCAAAGCCATTGCAGACCCATTGTAATTTCAGTCACAACAGACCATTAAAGACTGAAAACATTCCCTTAATAAAATTAAATCAAAATCAGATCGTCTTAAACAAAGGCACAAGCAAAGAGACCTCCCATCACGCTACAAGCTTCACCTCTTGGCCCTAGCCAAGAGGTTTAGCCACACATGATACGGCTAGATCTCTTAAACAAAATAAATTAAAATAAAAATAAAACTAAAAGAAAAAGAAAAGAAAAACTCTCCCTGTCTCTCTCTCTCTTGACGTCTCCTTCTCAGCCGTGGAAACTTTCCTCTCCTCTATTGTTTTTTTTCTCCCTTTTCTCTCTCACATTCTCTCTCTTTTATAACATGACAGGAGGTCGGCTGAGAGCGTGGATGTGCGGAAATTCCTGGGGTCGGTGGATCCTTTGCAGCCACGTGCGCAGTTAAAAAAAAAACTCACGATCGCATGATCTGATTTTTACAGATTCCATAGAGATCCGTCGCCATCAAGACCGTTCAGACTCCTTGGGAATAGTCGCCTACCCCATGACGTGAATTTGGGCGGTTAGGATTGGCTATCCGATCCTCCTGATGGATGCATAACAACCCGGAAATCCCGGTTTTCTCCGGATGTTTGAACCTGCGTAATCCATACGCAGGGGAGCTGCGGGAATTTCGGTGGGGTCCTTGATCAGAATTATATGGACGATCCAGTCCATCCACTAGATTCCCCACGCAAAACCGATCAGATATGTGTGAGATTAAATTTGTTTAGGTGCAGCCCACAGAAATCTCACCCGACCGTTCGTTCGGTGTTTGAACGGATGAAGACACATAACTGCTTCTTCTTGAAGATATTTCACCTAGGTGCAGGTCACAGTCCCCTTCCAGGCATGATGAACGGGTTAGATTTTCCATCCGATCTACGGCCATGATCATGCAACGGCCAAACAGCGTCGGTTTCGGGGCCCTGCTTAATCAGCGCTTACGCTGTTCTGATAGTGGGGCCCCTGATCATCATTTTTTGAGAAATCCAACCCGTTTACTTAAATCAGCACCAAAAACCGTCCAAGAATAGTGTATTGTGGAGCGAACTCGGTGCGGCCCACCTTATATTTAGTTCCGCCGTCCGTAGATGCTGCGGACACTGTCTCCATATGTACGCGAACTGGAATTTGAAAATCCACCGTATGTATGGTCGGTTTTACCTGCTGAGTACAGTGAACGGTCTGGATCATCAAGATGTGTGATGATGACGGCCCACCAGGAGTTGAACGCAACTCCCTGTTACGTAAATTCGGATTTCTGAATTTGCGTCGGGTCACGACGTCTGACCGATTCCTTCGGTCTGGTGCACCTCCTGTGCACGTGCGCTGTGTGTACTCCATGTGCATGGGGTCTACAGGGATGACCTTGAGAAATCTGACCCGTCCATCCTCTTTGTACTCTAAAATGAGGGGTTGAGACCAAAATTGAAGCATATCCGGATCTCAGGTGGGCCCCGATCTACAGATCTATGGACTGATCCAATAGTTAGGCCGCTTCCAGAGGGATTCAATGGATGAAAATTTATGTGTACGGTTAAATTATGGTCCTCAGGCCATGTATGTAATTTTGAGCCAAACGGATGGTGGGAACCCTGTGATCTTGCATTTTGCTGACTTTCAGGCCACTTGAGCTTCAGTTTCTCGATTTTCTCGGATCTATGGTGTGTAAATTTGTCGATCTTGGTCCCCTGGAGTCCTTCCCAAGCTTTGGTGACTTTGGAGTGCCAAATTCATGCTTTTACTATCAGTTTTCAGTCAACGCTCCTGATTGAATCCTGCAACAAAACACAATTAAAACCGGGCGTTAAACAGTATTATGTTCGTAAATCCAAGCAGTAACTAGGGTCTGATATGCAATATTTGACCCTCAACATTTAGTGCGGCCGAAAGTGTACAAAAAGCTCCAGTGCTGAAAGGAGTTAATTCGGATCGGCCGTAGATTAATTCGGTCTGACCGACAACTTAAGTTCAGTCTGATTGAACCTAAGCTCGGTGCAACCAAAATCGGGCAAGTGACGAAACAGAATCCAGTTCGGGCTCGGACTCAACTTCATTCCGATCGAAGGTAAATTTAGTCCGACTGATGCATAATGCGGCTGCATAAATTGAGGCAGTTTGAAAAAGGCGAACCCCAATTCCTAGAGGGGGGTGAATAGGACTGCTAAATAAGAAATAAAATGAGGAAAGATAACACAGATAGTAAAAATTTAAAACAATCTCAAATGCACAAGTATTGAGAGGTTGATACAAACGTTGTTCTAAGGACAACCTTATGGTAAGACAACCTAATTTTTAGAATGTTAGTAAGTATTAAAAACTCAAACTGATACAGAGGCAAAGGAAATAAATCAGGCCATTACAACATTCACCACATGTACATGAAAATAAATATAACATTCAACACATCACATACATCACCATCATCATCATCATCAACCAAACTCTGAGAAGTATAGCGGTTCGAGTGTACACTAACTGTTCTCAAACAGCCACCCTACTCCACTCCCAATATCCACAACCCATGGGATATCGGCTTTCACTAAGAAAGAAGGTTTTCCAAGGTTCACCTTAAAACCTTTACAATTGTATTTTTAATGGGCTATCACAATTAAAGACCCCATACACACTAAAATTTTATGGCCATCTCAGACAAAACCAAAATGAAAGATTTTCTAACAATCTTACAAACCACAATGAAATAAATGAAATATACTTATCTGACGAATAATCTTCGATAGAACTGCCTCTTTGTAGATGAAGATGTTCAATGTTCAATCTCATAGAAGAATGGGTTCTAGGTCTAGATGAATTTTAAATTAAATTCAACCTTTAGCTACTTAGATTCAATTTCTTGGATCTTACAAAGGGTTAAATCAAAATCCCTTTATACTAAGTATAATGGAATCAAGAGATCACAAAATTAAGAAACCAAAAAGCTATTAAAATGATTTATAAATACCTCAAAATAGCTTCACAACAGTGGGGACTAATCTCTCAGAGTGATGACTTGAATTGGATTGGATTAAATAAAAAGATCTGAGAAATGTCCTTAATTTATAGGCTACAATTTGGTTCCATCGACTAGTCTAAGGTTTAGCTCGACTGGTCCTAGCAAAACCAATTTTCAAATTTTCTGGTGCGATCGGATAAAACAAACTCTCGACTGGTCGAGTGACTCGCTCGGCTGGTTGAGTGGCCAGTTTGACTGATCGAGTATAGCGCTCGACTAGTCGAGTGAATAAAAATTGCGTTGCTGGACTTTGAGTCGAGCCCTGCTCGACTGGTCAAGTAGGTCTCCACGACCAATCGAGCAGGGTACTCAACTGGTCGAAGACCAAACAACCTTATCTGATTTTTTGAGTAAAATTCTGGACCGGTGGAGAAAAACCCTGGACTAGTCGAGCCAGTACCTGGACTAGTCGAACCATAACTAGGACTAGTCGAAGCAAATACTAAAATAAGTACTATGACCCAAATTAAACATGCAATATTAATGACCTAAACCTAAGGTCTTTTTAGGGTCATGTGTACGTTAAATGTGAGTATTGAAATTAAAACATCAGTCGCTTCGGTAAATAGGTTACTTTAAAGCACATGAAGCTTGACCTCGTACACTTGAACTTGTGTCTCGAACTTATGTCTTGAGATAGTGACTTAAGACTTAAGCTTGATCAAATGTATTTGATCTTGAACTTAAGCTTGAACTTAAGCTTGATCAAATGTATTTGAGCTTGAACTTGATCTTGAACTTAAGCGTGAGCATGAGCTAGTGCACTTGGACTTGAGTACATGGACTTGGTGAACTTCAACTTGTTCTTGTAGTTGAACATGCACGCTTGAAGTAATTGAAGCACACTTAATGTCGACATGGATAAGCTCCGAATGAAGGTGAACTTTCCATCTATTTGAACTTGAAGGTTCGACGTTCCTAGGTATCTTCTAGGGTTTAAGGAATGGAGCAAAAGGGTGGAGAGCCGCCACCAAGAGTTTTTCTTCTTCTTCCTTAGTTGTTTTCATGTTTTGTTTAAGAATTCTTAGTCCAATCATGTCTGGTTAACTAAACCTCTTAGGTAGGGCTAAGAGGTGAAGCTTGTAGTATGATTAAAATGTTTGTCTTGCTTTGATTCTTGTTTATATTGAACTTTATTGATTTCTAGTTTGATTTTAAGGAATATTTTTAGTTTTCTATGGTTTGTTGTGACTCAAATTACAATAGACACTGCGATAGCTTTGAATATCTTCTTTCCTATTTGAGATTGTGGGATTGGTAAATCCTGTTGTTCACCATCATCTCCTGGGCATGGTAGGGTGATGGAATCCCTTCCAAATCTTCACAATTCTCATCCATTAAGGCTAGTTCAATGAGAAGTTTAGAAAGTTAACCATCTCTCTTTCCAACAGGTTAAGATAGGACTCTAATTCCAATTATCCCTCTTGAATCAAACAAGCTAGCATCTTGATAGCTGCAAGTGGATCCTTGGCACCCTAGTTTCCACCTTTAAATTCACAAGTTTTAACTACAATATTCACAATTACTCCCTTTATTCTAGATTTCTAATTTAGATCTTCTTCTATTTCTAGTTTTAGTTATTTTCAGAAATGTACAAGATTAGTCCCTGTGGATTCGACCTCGGTCTCACCGAGATTATTACTACATCGCAACCCTATACTTGGGGTTGTGAACACTCCACCCATGTAACACCCTGGTTCCCAAAACCCAAGTGTTAACCTTTAAGGATAGCTCGAATTTCACGTGTGTGTGTATGTGTGTGTGTGTGTATTCTCCTTTTATCAGAGTTAGTAATCTAGCAGAATAGAATAAATCAAGTATCAGAGAGAGTCCCAATATACATAACCCAAAATTTAAGTGGTTGCCCGAAAACTTATACAAACCAATGTCATAAGTTTTTACAATACATGATGGTATAAATTAAATACAAATGAATTAACAATAGAGAGTTGTAAGATTATCTAGCTCCTCATATTCCATATGAACACCAGCATGTACATCATCTACATCTCCTGCACACTGAATATGGTTTAATAGTGTCAATGGCTATGTAATGAGGTATAACCCCCAAGATTTGTCAAACATTAAGATAATTAAGCATAGTTTATTAGGACAGTCCATAATGAATATTTCGCCATAACCATCGTAATGATGAGACAAAGTCCATCAGATGCACAAATATAAAATAGATTTCACAATAGTATTCTTATTTAAATGCATGGATGTATGCACATGCTTATAGACCTGGGGATGCACATCTAGCTAGCAAAAAGTCGCCAAAGGAAAACTAGCCACCCAGAAAAGTACTCAAAGGTACACCCTAAGGAGGACCTGCTACCTGGAAAAGACAATGGAATAAGGACACCCAAGGTGAATTAGTCTCCCGAAAAAGTATACACAGGTACACCCTAAGGAGGAATAAACACCCAAAAAAGTCCATGCGAAAAGGACAGCCCATAGTGGTAAGAATGCACATGATATTATCTCAAGATTACCAGGTAAAATACTCTATGGTACAGCCCATAGTCACCCAAGAAACTCTGTGTCTGACATCGACCACTCGGAAGAGTTCGTATGCCATGAAAATGCATGATTAGCCCAACCATTATTATTTCAATTTCAAAAAGCCATTTTTAGAAACCTCAAAGGTCACTATAGGAGGCTTATCACCCAGCATAGGCCGACAGCTTGGGCATAGTTGTTCACAACCCCAAGTGTAGGGTCGTGATGTAGTAATAATCTCAGTGAGACTGAGGTCGAATCCACATGGATTAATCTCGTGTGTATTCGGAATTTAACTAGAACTGGAACTAGATGAAGATGTGAATCTAAATCTGGATTAATTGAGAGAGTAATTGTGATTAAAGTAATTAAAACTAACAAATTCAAAGGTGGTAACTAATGTTTCTAAGGATCCACTTGTAGAGATCAGGGAGCTCTCTTACTTGATTCAAGTCACACGATTGGAATTAGAGTCCTATCCTATCCAATTGAAAGATATATAATTAAGATCAATTTGGACTTTCCTTGACCTAATTCTCAATGGATGAGAATTGTGATAATTGTAAGAGATTCCATCACCAAACCATACCCATGGGATGATGGCTAACAATAGGATTTACCAATCCCATAATCTCAAAATCAGGAAAAGAAAATACTCAAAGCTATTGCAGATCTACTGTAATTTGAGTCACAATAAACCATTAAGAACTGAAAGTATTCCTTTAAAATCAAACTAGAATCAAAGAAGGTTCAACATAAATATGAATCAAAGTAAAAGAAACATCTCATCACGCTACAAGCTTCACCTCTTAGCCCTAGCTAAGAGGCTTAGCCAACCCTAGACATGATTGAACTAAAATCTATTAAGAAAAGCATAAAAACAACAAAGGAAAAGGAAGAAAAAATCTTGGCAACGGCTTCTCCACCCTTTTGCTTCACTCCTCAAACCCTAGAAGATGCCTAGGGATGCCCTGGGCACTCCTATTTATAGTTATACATCACTTCCTTTCGCACTAACTTGGAAAAAATCGGAAATCACCTCAAATTTACGCAGTCGAGGACAACCTTCGACTGGTCGAGGGTCTCCTTTGACTGGTCGAGGATGATGGGAATTTAGAGGATTTTGTCGCTGGAATTCGAGTAAAGGAATCTTCGACTAGTCGAGCGACTAATCGAAGGAGGCAGATTTTTAAGGTTTTTTTTCTTCACTTCAAGTCTTTAATGCTCTTCATTCCTCACTTGGTTTTCTTGAAACTTTTGTATATGAATTCTTCATTCTTGGTCTCATAAGATCCATCCTTGGCTTTAGTGATTCTTGAGCGTTAAATCCATGCTTTTAGCATCCCTTTCAATCCAAGCTCTTAAATTCACCTTGCAACACAAACATGATTAAAATAGAACATTAACCATTATCATCTTCATAAAACCAAGTAATAAATAGGGGATAATATGCAATATTCGACCCTCAGCAATAATATCCCATACCACCATCCCCGGCTCATGAGACTAACAAATATGATATTTTAAAGGTAACCTCTTCAACTAGTGGCCAACCATTGTTCAACAAGTGAAACTTACCATCATACAGTTATATATAAAATAATCCATCAAAGGGCAATTATTCTATAAAAGCTGTAAGGGAGAAATTTTCAATTAAAAGATGTGATAAAAAGGGTTTTTCCCTAAAAGCCACATAGGCACAAAAGTTCCATAAGATGGTAAGTTCACAACAAAGAATTCCCATTTAGACACAAGTTAGAAGACATCCAAAAACACCATCAAGTCATCACAAGTAATAAAACAAGTCATGTACAATCTCAATAGCACTTGCACATATAAAATTGTTCATATTAACTAAAACAGAGGTATTTGAGATCCATAGCACGTTCAGATATTTGAATTTAAGTCCAATCATCATTCATTTATAAAGAATTACTCAATTAAAAACTAACCGTTATCATCATTTCCATGGAATACAATATTAAGCAATCAATTAAGATAAATGAATGAAAATAAATGACAAGACTAACTATCATGATGTAACAAAGCTTGAAGGGTGATCCTCACCTTAGGGTTGGATTATCTCCCAATGTTGCTAGGATTAGATGTTTGCACTTTAAGATCGACATCTAACATGATTAACATAATTAGTGTAGTTATATCATAGTATACCCAATTTATATGGTCAGGATTTAAGCTAGGTATTTCAATCAATAGATTTAGGGTTTTGATGTATTGTCTAGAATTTAGGGATTTAAAATCTAGTTTGCGCGACAACGAAATACAGATAAATAGTAATAATGATTTAAGAGTTTAAAAATTAAAATACTTATAATATTAAAATTAAAGATAATTATAAAAATACTTGATAGCAATATTTCAGTAAGAATTCATAATAATAACAATTATAATGCTAATAATGATGAATATTATTCTAAATTAAATAAAATAACATGATAATACCTCTCATTCTTCCTTTCTCCTTCTTCCTTCTCCATATCAAAACACCATAGCCCAATGAATCCAGCAATAACACTGGAACTCGATGCCAACACAGATGGATAGTAGGCTCAGTATTTGACCCGATGGCTAATAGAGTTCTGGCCAACAACCCATCACTGAAATAGTGGGTTGACTCGCTGAGTCAAACTCAGCTGGACTCTCTCTCTCTCTCTCCTTTTCTTTCTTTCTTCTTCCTCTCCTTTTCTTCTACTTCTCTTTTCTTCCTTCTCTCTGGGAGTCCAAAGAAGCCCTGATCTAAGATGGAGATTGGAGGGTGACTCAGAGAACAACCCAAGTCGAGTCAGTGAGTCCCAACTCAGCGGTGACACAATTTCTTTCCCTCTAGCCTTCTCTTCACTTTCACCATCTTTTTCTTTTCTTTCCTCTTGTTTCTCTGACCTTTTTCATTCTTCTTCAGACTCGAGGAGATCAGCACCCAAAAGCTCAGTACGAGCCTACCATTACAGCGTCCATTAAAGGGCGAGTCGACTCAATGTTTGACTCAGTGGCTGGAATGAAAGAATGGTCACGCCACCCCTCTTCTTCATCTTCCCTTCCCTTCTCTTATCTTTCTTCTGCCTTCTCCTCGGACTTGAAAAGAGCCCAAACAGCCCAAAATCATCTACTCAAGCTTGTAACTCGAGCGAGTCAGAACGGTGCAGCGCTGCCCATTAACTCTCTCTCTCTCTCTCTCTTCTCTCTCTCTCTCGCTCTTCTCTTCCTGTTTCCCTTCTTCTCCTTCTTCTTTCTCTGCGTCTCTCTTTCTTTCTCCTCTATCCAGTCCCCATACTCTCCTTAGGTTACAATGATTGTAACACCCCATACTTTGAATACTCGGGTGTTATCGTTTAAATCATAGGAAGCATTTAGGCACGTGAGAAACGCAAAATAAAACTATCATCAAATAATTCATAAAGAGACCATCCTTGTAACCCATGAATCCCTTTAAAAGATCATATTGGTCTACAACTCCCATGGAGTTAAGTCTAAGGTCATTTTATGAGTCCATCGACATATAAGAAGGGTCCTACTCACCAATCACTGTATAAAATTGAAAATGTAAGACAACCAAATAATCCCTTGTGTACATCGTAAGGTACACGTCTATTTAACGAGATCACAATCGAATCATATATTTTGGACCTCTAACCCTTATCTTAGAATTAAGACAAATCTAAACCACCCGAACTAAATTGGTAAAGGAAGGCATTTTGTAAGGATCCAAACTGTCCCTCTAGTGGACCATTAGACCTTAAAACATCTTAAAGCTAGGACCAAATCATTATATCTACCGTTCATTAAGCATAGATCCCTTAACCTAAAAATCCATAACTCGATTTCCCACTCAAAATGGAGCCTAGGACACTCAGACAATTGATGTTCAGATTTGAAATGATCCAACCGCTAAATTGTCAATAGATGTTAGCTGGATGCATTTTAATAGTCATAAGACTATGAACTAGAGATTTAAGCAGATCCCACCATCAGATTGTCAGTATCAATGATTGATCATCAACAGTTACACCAGGTAGCCGTTTCAAATGTTCGATCCACGAATTATCGAGTCATTTCACTTAATTTAATGATCCCCCACTCTACTATTGTGATTGGACCTTAAGATCATCAAACTTACTAAATATTCCCATTAGGCAGGGCTAGAAATACTAAGAATGACTAATGAACATATTAGGACATGATCCGACCATTAAATCGTCAAATATCACTAAAGGGAATGCAAAAACCATCAGGTGAGGCCCACCTGAGCTATAGATCTACCTCAAAGTCAGATGGGTGGCTCACTAGCTAAATGAGCGATCCTGATTGCAAGATTGGACCACAAGTAGTCATTGGATTGAAATAATTGGCACTCAAAGGCCATGTTTCAGTTGATATGGCCCACCTAAGACTTGGATCGGCCTCATTCCTTGGATTAGGCCATTATGCGAGCCAAAAAAACTGATGAACGGTGTGGATCTATCAAAAGCATCACGATGGACCCCACCCTGGGTGGTGCGTGTACATAGCGGGTGTACACCCACACTGCACCGAATCTAGGCGGTTTGACCGAGGAAAACCGAAAGAGGAAAGAATTCCCTCTCTTTCTCTTTTTGAATTTTTCGTCAGACAGACGGACAGAGCTGTTCTCGGCAAATTTTAGCCCACAATCATGGATCAGTCTCATGATCTGATCCGTCTATCTTGCAGGGAACGCGAAACCTACCAAAACCATGTTTGGTTCACCCCATGGATCACGCTCAGGTGACCACAAGTGCCAACGCAAGGGGGCAGTTTGTGCTTCTTTCTTTCCAAAAACGGAAAGTCTAGTTTTTCTTCCACACAGGCAATTTGTGTGCCTATGAGTCCGTCCATCCCAGGCCTTCATTTAGGACGACCTCGGTCGTTCGTTTCTACTCACATGGATTTGGTTTTCTATGGAAAACCGACTCCAAAACCACCCCGGTATTAGCTGTCTCAAGGAAACCGGATGTTGGGATTAAATCCCAGCCCTTCATTCACATCCAACGGCCCTAAGGGCGTTGGAATCCCTACAAGAAGGGAGAGAAAACACTTTATCCCCTATTCTTGGGGCAACACAAGGAAAACAGGCCGTTTTCCTTCCGAGCTCAAACCCACCAGGAAAACCTCCTCTGAGCTCCATTTTAATCATACTCCAAGCTCCCATTAGCCTGTTTGCATCGTCCTTAGGCATCAATTTGGAGAAAAATGCGGTCGTTCATGATCTGCCATTAATGGCAGGTCATTTTCCTTGTTGGAAGCTCAGCCATTAGTTCCTATTGCAGCCTCTAATCTCATATCTGTTGCTAAGTGGGCCACCCTTACAGTAGTCTATGCAAATCAGAAAAGAAAAGAAAAGGAAAGTGGAAAGAAAGAAGGAAGAGAAAGGAGAGTTTGTTCGAGACGTGCTACCGCACCAGCTGACTCAGCTAAGCTAGTTCAAGTGCTGGTAATTCCAGTCCCTACCTAGCCTCATCCAGGTCCTGGTGATCACATCCAGGAGGGGAAATAAAGAGAACAAGAGAAGCAGAGAAAGAAGCAGGGGAAGAAAGGGCAGAGAGAGAGAATGTGGGTGCGAGTAACACCCTGACTCGCTGCCGAGTCTGGGTCCGAGTTGGGTCTGGGCCCTGGTCCAGACATTGCTAGACATTCCAGCATATAAAAAAAGAGGGGAGATTAAAAGAAGAAGGGGAAGAAAAGAGAGAGAGGAAGGAGAACAAGAGAGAAAGAGAGTGGTTTTAGGTGCCTGTCGAGTCAACTCGGCTGAATCCGAATTCGAGTGGGTCGAGCCAATCTAGGCCTTTGCTAGACATCCCAGCATACAAAGGAAAGATGGGAGGAAGAAAGGAAAGTGAGTGGGCCCAATGAGCCTACTCGATTAGAGCTCGCCCAACCAAAGTGGGTTGAACTAGATTGAGGTGAGTCAACTTATCTTCTTATAATGATTAATCCTAGTTTAATGAAATTAAATAATTAGTCAGTTTCTTAGTTGTAAGAATGTGAATGATGTTGGTACAGATCACTTTCGTGGAGAAGGATAGATCATTTTGAGTCGGGCTAAATCTAAGTTGACTTGGATTTTGGTAAGCGGGCACCACTTTATCTAGAATGTTCATTATAGCTAATTAGTCTTAGGATTTGAGATTACACATTTCTCGGATTTAAATTACGCTTTCGTTTACCTAATTGCACCAATTTGAATCCAACCTGGATACACATTAGGAACCTTAATCATTTGGGTGCATCCAAAACTATTCTTTCCTAACTGTTGACATGTGGTATCTTAGGTTAATCGAGTGTTTTAGACCCTTTAATGAGCTCCGACTAAGTAGGAAATAAATCTACGCTCTAAGGTGAGGACTCACCCTTTGAGCTTCCCACTTAAGTTCATCAAATATAGATGATGTTTAATCTTTTCCATTTAGTATCTCATAAGTTACTTGATTTTGTTACTTAACTTCTTACATGAATGTGTGAATAGGATAATGTGTTGCACACCTGATTCCTGTGGTAAATAATGAACATATCTCTTTATTTATTACATGTATGAACGATTTAATGATAACATGTTATCCCTTGTTGTATATGTATTAATTAACTATATGATATCACTTACGCTCGAATGATGGAATGAATGGAACCTATCTTGGACTTATTATCCTGCGGTCCCCATTTGCCTTACATGACTTAGATCGCACCTTTGACTTACGCGACTTGGATCGTACATTTGCCTAACATGACTTAGACCGCATGTTTGCCCTACGTGGCTCAAATCACATATTTACCCTTGTAGCTTTGATGGGTTATTGGTGCCCTTCGTGGCTTGTTGATTATATTTGCATATCTTGTTGATTTTCGGGTCATTATGCGGAGTTCGTTATGATTTTCAGGTAGAGCTGAAATTCGCTTATCGATTTTCTAGCCATATTGCGGAGTTCATACGATTTTTGAATGACGCCGAGGTCCCTATGTTGGTACTCTCTTCATCTTGCGGTGTTCAGTCGTACCATGATTTTCGGGTGGAGCCGAAGTTCGTTTATCGATTTTCTAGCCATCTTGCGGAGTTCACATACGATGAGATTCCCGGGTGAAGTAGAGGCTTTAAGGTTGATTTTTCATTCACCTTTTAGATCTCTTTTGTACCATGATTTCCGGGTGGAGCTAAAAGTTTGTTTATCGATTTTCTAGCCATCTTATGGAGTTCACGTACAATGTAATTTCGAGTGCAATGGAAAGTCCTATGATCGATTATTTGACTATCTAGACGTATTCCTTTATATTGTGATTGCCACTACATTGTACTTATGATCAGATTCTATTGATTGGTTAATTTTTTAGTATATAGGCTTATGAATGATTATGAAATACCTTATTAAGTATATCTAATTTCATGACTTGCAATCTATATTGGCTTATGAATGATGAGTGCGCAATCTTAGAGGGTGCTCCTCACTGCGATAGCCATGACACTATCAAACCGTAACAGTTGATGCAGGTATAGGGCGAGCTGATGTTGTTCAATAGGTTGCTGGAGCAGATCGGGTAGCTGGGGAGCTAGACGGGGTCCCCATGACCCATATTGAGCTCCACCATTAGATGATAGAATTATGTTTTTCTTATTTAATGAACTTTATATTTGGGAATGTATAAGCCCTGTATGGGCGCTACATTTGGATTATCATTGTGGTTGGAATGTTTTATTCAATGCATGGTTTACTCTAGCTTCGTTGCTGTTGACTCTGATTAATGATAAGCAGTTCAAATTTACACTGAATTTTCAGGGTTAACACTTGAGTTTTTGGGAAACGGGTCATATACTAGGGTCCTGAAATCACGGGGCGTTACAAGGACTCAGATAGCTCGGCAGCAACTCAGCTTGATGCATGACTCGATCCGAGTCACCCAGTGGTAGCAGCAGCGATGCTCTTTCTCGCTTTTCTAATTTATCTTTCTATTTTTGGAATGGTTTCCCTAGAAGGCGGCCTTTAATAGGCTTCATTAACCTCATTCTAGAGGCTTCGCAAACTAACTAATCGATGGATTAGTTACGGGCGTGGATAATAACTCAAATTTATCCAGAAGAAACTTTTGTTCTCAATTATACTTGGTTGCATGACCAAGATCATAACATGTTCACAACCCCAAGATGTAGTAATAACTCAGTATGACCGAGGTCGAATTCACAGGGACTAAACTTATACGTATTCTGAAAATAACTAGAACTAGAACTTTAAAAAAAAAAAAGTCTAAATTGAAATCTGAATAATTAAGAGTAATGGTGAATAAGGTGGATTAAAACTTATGAATTTAAAGGTGGGAACTAGGGTGCCAAGGATCCACTTGTAGCTATTAAGATGCTACCTTACTTGATTCAAGGAACACAATTGGAATTGGAGTCCTATCATATCCAATTGGCGGATAAAGAAATTTAAATCAAATCTGAATTTTTCATTGACCTAATTCTCAATGGAGGAGAATTGTGATGATTGAAAGGGATTCCATCACCCTACCATGCCTAGGAGACAATGGTGAACAATGAGATTTACCAATCTCACTATCTCAAAATAGGAAAAGAAGATATCCAAAGCCATCACAACATCTATTGTAATTTGAGTCACGATAAATCATAGAAAACTGAAAATATTCCCTTAATATCAAACTAGAAATCAATGAAGTTCAATAAGAATAAAAATCAAAGAAAAATAAACATCCAAACACACTACAAGCTTCACCTCTTAGCCCTAGCTGCGAGTTTTAGCCAACTATACACATAATTGAAACCAAATCTCTTAAACAAAGTATGAAAAATAAAATAGGGAAAAAGAAAAAATCTTTAGCGGCTACCACCCTTGTCTACGCTCCTTGAGACCTTTCCAAACCCTATAGATGCTTTGGAGCATCCTAAGGAGTCCTATTCATAATTGTGGAACTCAATTTTTGCATCGAGTTGTAAAAATCTAGGAACCGCCTCAAATTTACGCACTCTAGGCAGTTTTTCAAAATAGACTCACAGTTTAAACCGTCTCAAATTTACGCGCTTTGTACAATTTTCTAAAATAGACTCAGAGTTTCAGAATATGCTTTTTTAGGGCAATTTTAAGAATATGTTTGTTTTAAGGACAATTTCAGGATTCCTTTTCTTTACTTCAAATCTTTGATTCTCTTCATTCCTCACTTGGTTTTATTGGATCTTTAGCATGTGAATTCTTCATTAATGACTTCCAAATCTCCAAATCTTCATTTAGTAATCTTTTATGCATAAATCTTACTTTTGGCATCAATTTCACCTTAAGCTCTCGAAATCACCTCGCACATGAAAACATGCATAATTAAATCGATCAAGCACTATCATATTTATAAAACCAAGGTATAAATAGGTAGAAATATGCAATATTTCACACTAAACAAAACACTAGAATGTATTTCTGATGGGGTAGGCCACCCATCGGACGACTCAGATCAGAAAATGGGGCCCGTTCAAAGGTGATGGGTTTTCACAGTTTAACATAGAAGATGATGCGGTTGTCCATGGTGACTTCTAATCTATGGTCAAATCATTGGTCCATTGCTTCTAGGTGGACTAGATTGGTCTCAAGAAGCTTGTGGGACCCAGCGATCATCAGTCCATTCACCACAATTCGACGAGCTCCAGTTTTTCAGTTGTGGCAGTTTTCTCGCAATAACGAGATCTCATTTGAGATTTTAAGGGTGTTGCGAGGGAGGCTCAATGAAGCCCTAATCTAGATGTCCAGGATGTTCTCAGGAGTTTTCTACTTAGCAATAAATGGTTGGGATTATGCCAGCACAACAAAATGATAATATTCCCTCCGCATTTCTCTCCCTCTTTCTTTTGCAAAACCCTATTTTAAAAGGTTGAGATTCTTTTGGATGCATGGTCAGGATTTGAGAAAGGATTCTCAAATTTGCCAACTCATAGAGCTAAAAATAGAAAAGTCCATTTAAGAAAATTGCTACATGCAACACCGCTTGCGGACAAGATTTTCCTTTATTTGCATACGTCCACATGTAGGAGCTTTAGGATTTTGCTCAAAATCCCCAACCAGACTTGATGGAAAATTCAGATTACCTAGAAATGGTCGGATGGTGGGCCATAGTTAACGCAAATGGAAGTCTTCCGTTTAAACTATAGCTAGGCAGGAAAATGGGAGAAAAATCTCCTTTTTCTATTTTCATCAGGTCAAACCCTGTTTGACTAGAAATTCTAGTCCGGTGCACCATGGCTATGCACAGTTTATGCACATGCACCCCTGATTGTGGGGCCCACAGGGATGTTTTGAGAGATATACTCCATCCAACGGGCTTTACGGTCTGTGATATGGTATCCGACCAAAGATGAGGAAAATCAGAAACTTAGGTGGGTTGTATCAATGGGATTATGGTCTTTCTATATTAATTTCCATCAATTTAACAATTAGATTGGCTTCATGTGATTATCAATAGTCTCAGGGGTTCTAAAGTCCATCTGGGTGAGTTTTTAGTGATCAATTTCTGAGATATATGGTACAATCCCTAAATTTATGGTTATCCTACAATCTGTGAAGATTTAATGGTCGAATCATTCCATAGAACGAATTTCTCGATGATTTAGGGTTCTAGGACTAATTACACAGAATTTAATAGCTAATAGTCAATTTGTTACATTAGGGTGGGAATTTTATCTGATCAGACACCAATGACTAACGGATGATGGATTCGATTTATGTTAGAGTGAAGTGAAAACTCAAATGTGTCAGGTTTGTGCATGCACTAAATCAAGTCTTTAAAGTGACACTCGAGTACTGGAAAGTACGGGGTGTTACAACCCATTTGGAAACATAATCCACGGCTAGGAGGATATAAAAATATCCAAAAGAGGAGGAAAATAACCCCTTAAAGTCAATACCCCAACAATAAAAAAAATTCTATAATTAGATTCAGATTTTTGGGCATAATGTTTCTTTAAGACATTCTTCTCATTTTTTGACATCGCTCATATGCCTTGCAAAATTCATGGGTGTCTTTAAACATGGTCGGCCAATGGAAACTACACTATAAAATTTTCACATTAGATTTTTTTTGTTGAAAAGTGATCTCCACATATTTGGGAGTGACAAAAGGAGATAACACTGGATTGTTCATTATTGGGAACATATCTCCTAATTTTTGTTATGGAAAATATTTAAATAAATATGGATCATCCTAGAAAAAGCTATGTACCCTATCCAAGAACTTCTTCATATCTTGTAATGTCCAATGAATGGGAAGTTTACCTGTCACAAGATAGTTGGCAATATCAACATGCCAAGGTGTTTGGGAAACAGTAAATAATTATTCATCTAGGAATGTATCTTTGATCAGTGATGTCTCAATAGAATCTGATAAAACAAGTCAGGACAAGTGGTCAACCACAACATTCTCTACTTTTTATTGCGTATTTTTAAGTCGAATGCTTGAAGTAGGAGGATCCATCTAAGCAAATGGGACTTAGCATCCTTTTTCGAGAGAAGGTACTTAAGCGTCACAATGTTAATAAAGATGATTTTTTATCTGATCAAATAGGACCTAAATTTATTCAGAGCAAGTGCCACGACAAGAAGTTCCTTTTTCACAGTAGAATAATTGATATGGGTACCATTCAACATTCTACTTGCATAGTGGATAACGTATGACTTCTTGTCATTTCTTTGGCCTAACACAGCCCCAACTATATAATCACTAGCATCTTAAATAATCTCAAAAGGAATGCTCTAATTGGGTGGTTGTATGATCGATGTAGTTGTCAACGTGCCCTTAAGCTTTGTAAATACTTCATGACATGCACCAGCCCACTCGAATGGGACGTCCTTTTGAAGGAGGTTACTCGATGGTTTAGAGATTTGACAAAAATATTTTATAAACCTCCTATAAAATCTAGCATGGCCTAGAAAAATACGAATGTCACGTATTCTTTTGGGAGCCGATAAATTTGTAATCAAGCTAATTTTGACCTTATCACCTTAATTCCATTGGATGATATTACTTGTCCAAGGATAATTCCATTTTGAACCATGAAGTGTCACTTTTCCCAATTCAAGACAAGGTTCTTTTCTTCACACCTTGTCAAAACCAAACTCAAGTACCAAGGCACTCATCAAATGAACAACCAAAAACAGAAAAGTCAGGCATGAAAATCTCCAGAAAATGCCCAACCATATTTGAGAAAATACTAAGCATGCATCTGTAGAATGTTGCAGGAGCATTACATAGTTTGAATGACATCCTTCAGTAAGCAACGATGCCAAGGGGGCATGTAAAGGTGGTCTTCTCCTGGTCTTCCAGGGTTATCTCAATCTGATTGTAGACAGAATACCCATCAAGGAAGCAATAGTAAGAATGACGACCAACCTTTCTAAAATTTAATCAATAAAGGGCAAGGGAAAGTGGTCTTTCCTTGTTACAGTATTCAACTTCATGTAGTCAATGCATATTCTCTAACCAGTAGTAACTCTAGTTGGCAAGAGTTCATTATTGGCATTGGCTACAATGGTAATTTCAGACTTCTTGGGCACTACCTGAGTTGGACTTACCCATTAACTATCGGATACAGGGTAGATGATACCTACATCTAATAGTTTCAACACTTCAGCCTTCTCCAAAGCAAATGTTGATGCTTGCTCAGTTGGATCAATTTCTGTCGTATTGATGCAGATGGCCTTATGTGGGGTCTTCTTCAGAATTATCTGTTGCTTGGCAAAAGTTAACAAGAGATTACAGCTGATGGTGTTGCCTCTGTTTTCCTTTGTTCTGCTATTATGTTACAGTTGGCCTAGCGTGGGGGCCGCTTTAGTAGGCCATGTTTACTTAGGGATTTTTATTTTTTTTTTGTCGAGAGTTGGCTATTGTTGATCATCAGTTTTTTCCCAGTTGTGTGGTTGCTGGCTTGGTGTTCCGGCCCAAGGGCTTTGGTCTTTGTAGATGTGGCTATTGTATTCCTCGTTGAAATGTCATCTTAGCTTCAGCGTGGTTGAATTCTGTTTTTCCTTTGTATGAAGGAGCAGGGGCTTTTTTCTTGTCAATTGGAGTTGTCGGTTTTGTGTTTTAGGGTGGGGTAGGCTTCTCCTATTTCCCTCTGGTTTTTGTTTGTCAATTATATGTTAGGTGAGGCCTGTTTTGTTCTTGTGGAGCCTGCCTGACTTCAGTGGTTTGTTCTCCCTCTATTCATATATACAAAGAAGAAGTAGAAGTTTTAAAATATATATCTCTGGACAAAATTGATCACCTTCTTTCGATCCAACCTACCCATCGATCAATCAAAACCAATTGAATTTAGTTTCTAAATAGTTTTAGTCATTCTCAATCGATACCCTTGATCAATCAAGATCGCTCGAGGAGACCCTCAATCAATGGATCCGAAACTTCGATCGATCGAATCATGCTAGGATTTTTAAACTTTAGTCACTAGAAAAGATTTGACCCATTAGATCAATCAAACACTAACTTCGATAGATCGACTGAAGTTGGATAGGTTCTTTTACACGGTCAATTTTTAAAAAAAATTCTAGACTTTCTTCCCTTCTTCCTCAACTTAGGTGATTTTCATTAATCCTTAAATTGGATCCAACCCATCCAATGGTTTTTCTTAATGTCAAATTCAGAATAACCAAATGATCGCTTAGATCCAAAATATCCGGGATCTATAATCATTGGTTAAAATTATTTTACAATAGAATATATCATCACCTACATTATACGTAGATTGTTGTGGAAAATCCCACAATCGGATTCGAGGTCCTGACATGGTTTGGCTTTAGGATCTTTTGATTCAAATCTCCCTAAACTGATACAGATGGATTTCTCAAAGACCATCTCCCAAAATACAAAATCTCGTACAAATGTCATTCTCTTTCCTTCAAAATTTCTCTTGAGATCAAAACAATGAACATACCAGTGGAGGCTTCTCTTTCGTATAGCCTCTCTCTCTCTCTCTCTCTCTCTCTCTCTCTCTCTCTCTCTCTCTCCCACTCTTGCTGCTCTTGGCTTTAGGTTTTCCTACAAGAATTTCTTGGTTCTTCCCTTTAAATAGAGAGGGAGCCCTGAATCTAGAAGATTCTACTAGGGTTTTATAAATTTTGGCAAAATGATAAATGTTGCAATGTTGGGAATCAATCCATTGACTTATCCCTTCACAAAAGTACCTCTACCAACTAAGCTAAGTGTTTAATTTTGTTAATTACCAAAAATTTAAATATTAATTTGGGTTAAACCAGTTTTCATGTGGCTTAAAAATCAAGGGCGTTACATCGTGCCTCTTACCCAGGCCTCATTTACTTCAACCAAGGTCAATCATTTTCCTTTATCTCATTTTCTTTCCCATAAAATTTTTTCTCCATCACATAAAGCTTTTCTTGCTAAAATTTCCACTCTTGTCGAACCTACAAGTTATTCTCAGGTTGTGAAGGACCATAATTGGCGTGATATAATGGCTACTGAAATCAGGACACTTGAAAATTGATACATGGATGGCCACAGCATTACCTCCTGGAAAAACACCCATCGATTTTAAATGGTTATATAAACTCAAGTTTCTCTTAGATGGCATTCTTAAAAGGTATAAAGCTCATCTCATTGCAAAAGCTTATACTCGTTAGGAAGGTCTTGATTATCATGAAACTTATGCCCCAGTTGCAAAGATGGTTACTTTTCGATGCCTCCTTATCGTTATTGCGGTTCGACATTAACCACTTTACCAATTGGATGTCCATAACGGTTTCTTGCGTGGTGACTTAGATGAAGAAGCCAATATATCTCTTCCACCCAGGTTTTCTCATCAGGGAGAGTTTCATGTTTGTCGACTCAAACAATTCACTTTACAGACTCAAACAGCCCTCTCGACAATGGTTCGCAAAGTTCTCCACAGCCTTTCTTAGTGTTGGTTACATTCAGTCTAAGGCAGACTATTCCCTCTTCACTAGACATCATGGAAATACTTTTACTGCAGTCTTAGTCTACATTGATTATGTCATTGTCACTGGCAATGATGACAATGCCATATCTATTTTGAAGGCTTTCTTACATTGTCACTTTTATATTAAAGACCTTGGACCGCTTAATTATTTTTTGGGTATTAAGATAGCTCATTCCCACCAGAGCATCTCCATAAGCCAACATAAATATGCCCTTGACATCTTATCTAGTTTGCTTGATGCGCATCCTATAGAATTACTTGTGGATCAAAATTTCAAACCAATAATGAGAAAGGAGACCTCATCACTGATCCAACTCCATATCCTAGCTTGGCTAGACGTCTTCCCTATCTCACAATATAAGTGCTATATTGTATAAAGCACACCTTGTTTGTCAAATTTTGGTTAAACAAAATAACTTATGTAGTGGACTTCTAATGTGGATCAAGATGGAAAGTTCAAGACGCTACTAAAGTTCAAGTCAAGTAAAAGATCAAGATGGAAAGTTTAAGATTCTACTAAGTTCAAGATAGAAAGTTCAAGTTAAGTTTAAGTTCTACTACAATTCTAGTAGAAGATCAAGCTCCATCTACAAACTCAAGCTCTATTTAAATAACCAAGTAGAAGAACAAGTTTCATGAAGTTTAAGCATCCAATCTACTTCAAAGTTCAATCATCTCAGATATTATAAATCTTAGAAAGACCTTAGGTTTAGGTACTTTCAAAATCTAATTTAAGTGGGTTTTTATGCTTATAGTTGGCTAAGGTTTGACTAGTCTAAGTTATAGCTTGACTAGTCTAAGAAAATTTCGACTAATCCTAGTTCCAATTGAAGCAAAACAGAAATTCTATTACACCTTTGACTAGTCAAGGAAGCTACTCGACCAGTCGAAGGTGGGCCTTCAACCAGTCGAGTGATGCTCGACTCGAAGTCTAGCAACTGAATCACTTCAGATTTCCGACACCCTCGACCAGTCGAATAGGGCCCTCGACCAGTCGAAAATTTGTTTTATCTTATCGTGCTCAAATTTGAAAATTTGTTGGAACAGATTCCAATTCTTAGACGAGTTGAAGCAACAACTTTTTTGCTTATAAATTGAGGCTTTCTCTCAATCCAAAAATACATTTCAAGTACATCAAATCCTTCATCAAGAGAGAGAGAAGCCCCTATTATGCTCAAGCTATTGCACGGTATTTATTAAATATTCTTAATAGCTTTTTGTTTAATTCCTTGATCTCCTAATTTGTCAATTTCATTTTATAAAGAGAGTAAATACTCTTCTTTTGAGATCTTGAAGGAATTCAAATAAGTAGCCATTAATTTGAATCTATTTAAAATCACTCTAGAACCTTAAACCCCTGTCTATGTGACTGAACATTGAACGATCTACATTCAAGAGAAGTGGTTCTATGGCTACATTGATAGATACGTCTTCAAATGAGAAGATAAGTATATGTTTCTTTTATATTTTGATTTCATTGAGATAGCCAGAAAATCTCATTTGTTGGTTTTCCTTAGATGGCCAGAAAATCTCGGTAAGGGGTTTTTTGTTTGTGATAGACCTTTAAAATCACAACTGTATCAAGTTTTAAGGTAACCTTGTGAAAACCTAATTTATAACGAAAGCTAATATCATGTGGATAGTGATCATTGGGAGTAGAGTAAGTGTGGTTATTTGAGAACAGTTGTTGACAAACCAAACCACTATAATTCTTGGTGTTGTGGTGGATGCCTTTTATATTTATGTGGTGAATGGTTGTAATCCTTTTAAGTTAAAGTGGTGAATTCTTGTAATAGTTTTAGCTTTTATTTACTCTTGTTTAGTTTGGAATTTTGATTCTTACAAGTTTCGTAAAATAAGGTTATCCTGCCTAAACTTATTTGGGTGAAGGTTGTCTTACGAACCAGTTTGAATAAACATTTCAATACTAGTGCAATCGAGACCTCTAATTTATTTACTATTTCTGTACTTTATTTTTATTTGACATAGTCCTATTCACCCCCCCCCCCCCTCTAGATCGGTTAAGCTCACCTTTTTAAGTGGTATCAGAGCTAAGTTGCTCATTTTTTTTATTAATTTCCTTGAGTTAAAAGATCTAGAGCTTTTATCATGTCAAATTTCGATAGCTTGTCTATTACCAGGCCATCGCCTTTTGATGGATCTAAATATGCATACTAGAAAGCCATTTCTAAAATCCTTAGATAAAAGTGTGTGGCAAGCCATTATGACCAAATGGAAACCTCCTATGACTGAAGTATTAAGCAGTGATGGAACTAAATCTATGAGAGAAACTGCATTCTATTTATGGACTACAGCTCAAAAAAGTGAAAGTAATGCTAATGTTAAGGCCTTAAATGCCATAACTTGTGTTTTATCGCCTGATGAATTCAAAAGAATTATTTCATGCAATATAGATAAACAAGCTTGGGATATTATTTCAAAAGAATTCTTGAAATGACACATGAAGGAAGTATTATAGTCAAGAAATTAAAAGTTCAAATCCTCACTACTAGATTTGAGAAAATTCGTATGAAAGAAAATGAAACTTTCATGGACTTCTATACAAAACTAAATGATATAGTAAATTTCATGTGGGGTCTAGGAGATGAAATCCTAAAAGGCAAGGTCTGTACAAAAATACTGTGATCTTTTCCTGAGAGATTCAATTCTAAAGTAACTGTCATTCAGGAATTAAGAGATACTAATCATATGAAGGTTGAGGAGTTAGTTGGCTCTCTCCAAATATATGAATTGAATTTTAAGGCTCCTAAAGGTAAGTCTATTGCTCTTAAATCTTCTAAATCCTTTTCAAAAGAAAATTATACTAATTCTGATTTTGAAGAAACTGAAGACGATATGGCAATGCTAGATATGATATTATATAGAATTTTCAAAAATAAGAAATGATCAAATTTTCAAAAATCATCTAATAAAAGAAAAAGGAAAATCTAAGTCTTGGAAATCTATAAACAAAGGACACTCAATGCTTCAACTATCATGAATACAGGCACTTGGTGAACAAATGTTCTAAAAGGGATGAGTCAAAAGGAAAGGACATGATAGCTACTTGGATGAATCATCAAGCTCTGAAATTCCTCTGAGTCCGATGAATCAGAACAAAAAAATACAAATGAAGTGAAAGCCCTTATGACTATAGCCAGAGTCACCTCCTCAGATAATTGTAATATATCTGATTATGAAAATCTCAGGAGTGACCCTGAAAATGAAAATGATCTTCAAGACGCCTACAATGCCCTATACGGGAAAAGTTGCAAAATTGTTGTTGAACTGAAAATTCAAAAAGAGAAATATGATAAATTAAAAGAAGAACTTGAAAACAATATTTTAGAAAAATCTCATCTTTCAGACTGTCTTGAAAAAACAAAATTGGATTTAAATTTCAAATCAACATAGTTACAAAACTTAGAACTGAAATGAGAAACTAAAACTTGAAGTTTCTTCCCTCCTGAGTTCTAAGGATACTTAGAAATATGCTCATAGAGACCAAAAACTGTTAACCTCATCCAGAAAATGTGGTGACAAGTTAGGTCTGGGTTATATAAAAAAATGATTCCCTAAAAATCAAGAATACACCTCCTACATTTGTAAAAGGAGAACCTCAAACTCTAAAGGTAAGAATGTAAGAGAGTTTAATCGAAATAATTTCAAAAACTCAAAACCTCTTCAAGTTCCTAAAAGTAACACTAATGTCATTAGCTATAGAAACCAAAGTTATAATAAATCACTTTTAGCTGAAAAAATCATGGACTTACTCAAAGAGCTTCTAAAATCCAACTCAGATGGAATTGGAGTTAATAAAAAGTGGAGAAATTCCAACTCCCAAAATCAGAGAAAATCCAATGGTACTCCTAAACCTAGAAGCATAATGAAATGGGATCCAAAGGTTACATGTCTTGTTGCCCACATAGCTTTTAAAGACATTGATCATTCAAAATGGTACCTAGATAGTGGATGTTCAAGACATATGACAGGTGACAAAGCGATATTCACCAACTTCAGGGAAGTAAATAATGGTTCGGTTACTTTTGGAGATGTAAGTAACTGCAAAATAATAGGCCAAGGTACTGATCATCTCCCTAACCTCCCTCTCTTTGAAAATGTACTTTATGTTGAAGGTTTAAAACATAATCTCTTAAGCATATCTCAAATCTATGATAACAAACACAGTGTAAAATTTTCAAATCATGGATGTGAGATTACAAATGAGAATGGTTGTGTGATATTAAATGGTCGTAAGACCTCTGAAAATTGCTACATTCTTGATGACTTGCACTCATCTAACTATTCATGGTACATGGTCCAAACAGACGAGATTGAATTATGGCATAAATGTCTTGGACATGTTAATTTTAGAGATATTTTTAGATTAAGCAAGAAAGATCACATTCGTGGCTTACCCAAATTAAAAATGGTAGAAAAAATTTGTGACGCATGTCAGATTGGCAAGCAAAAAAGGAGTAGCCACAAGAAAGTGAACTCCTTAGCTACAACCAAACCTTTAGAACTACTCCATATGGACTTGGTAGGTCTAACAAGAATGGATAGTGAGGTGGGAAGAAGTATTTTCTGGTCATTGTTGATGATTTCACCAGATTTACTTGGGCAGCTTTCTTAAAAGAGAAATCAGATACTCTCGATAAGGTCAGAAAAATTCTAAAAAGAATTCAAACTGAAAATGAGGCACTTGTGATCAAAATTAGAAACAATCATGGTACCGAGTATGAAAATAGCAATTTTGAGAAGTACTGTAATGACCATGGTATATCACATGAGTTTTCTGCAGCTAAAACACCTTAACATAATGGAGTTGTTGAAAGAAATAACAACGTATTATAGGAAATCGCCAATGTAATGTTAAATAGCCTGAACTTACTGAAAAACTTATGGGATGAAGCTGTTAATATTGCCTGCTACATCATAAATCATGTGTATGTAAGAAAAGCTAAAGATAAAACAGCCTATGAATTGTGGTTTAATAATAAGCAAACCGTCAAATATTTTCAGACCTTCAAAAGTAAATGTTTCATTTTACATGACTGAGAAATTTTGGGAAAGTTCCAAGCCAAGTGTAATGAGGGATATTCTTGGATTATGCTTTAAATGGTCGAGCACACCGTGTTCTTAACAAAAGAACGGGGGTGATTCAAGAATCTATTAATGTAGTGATTGACGATCACCTGTTCACACCCACTCCAAAATAAGATGATGATGAAGTCAACATTATAGATACACATGACTCTTCATCTAAATCAGTTAATACTGAATTAAGATTAGTAAAAGATCATCCAACTGATCAGATATTGGGTAACCCTCGTACTGGTGTTCAGACAAGAAAACAGTTAGAAAATATCTTTAATTACGTCTGCTTCACTTCCTAAATTGAACCGACAAATGTAAATGAAGTACTTGCCAATGAAAGTTGGATATTAGCTATGCAAGAAGAGCTAAATCAATTTGTCAGAAATGATGTCTGGTACTTGGTTCCTAGACCTTCTGATAAACATGTAAATGTAACCAAGTGAATCTTTAAGAACAAATCTGATGAAATGGGGAATATCATTAGAAACAAGGCACGACTGGTTGTACAAGGATACACTCAGATAGAAGGTAATGATTATGATGAAACCTTTATACCAGTTGCGCGCCTTGAATCTATAAGATTATTTATTTTAATTGCATGCCATATGAAATTTAAAATATATCAAATGAATGTCAAAGGTGCATTTCTAAATGGTGATCTACATGAGGAAGTATATGTTGAACAACCTGAGGGTTTTGAGATCCCCAAACTTTCAAATCATGTACACTGTCTTAAAAAGACACTTTATGGCTTGAAACAAGCTTCCAGGGCATGGTATGAAAAAATGACTAAATTCTTACTTAGTCACAACTTTATCATGGGAAGTATTGACAAAACCTTATTCATCAAGAAATATAATGATCATATATTGATAGTTTAGATCTATGTTGACAATATTATTTATGGATATACATGCACCAACTTGTCTATTAAGTTTATAAATCTACTGAAATCCAAGTTTGAAATGAGTATGGTTGGAGAACTAAATTACTTTCTTAGATAACAAGTAAAGCAATAAGAAGATGGTATATTTGTAAGGCCCGTATCCTAAACCGTACCATTACGTAGGCTTCTGTGGTCCTCCCGGTCGAATTACGGTGACTCGCGATCTTTAATCGACCGTTGCACATGACCCTGCATTATATTCTGTATTGCAGAGTTAGCTCAACCCAAGACTTATACCAGTGCGACCGCGCCGTCGCCGAGGTTCTGATGCCGTGAATTATGCGCCGAGACGATACCCGGGCTAAGAGATGTGGGCCCGCATTCAGTTCGAGGAAAACGCCACGCGTTGCAAATTCTGAAAGAATTTCTATAACATGTCCTATCAATCACATCAACCAATCAAGTACCATATCACATCATATCAAGTACCATCCCATCCTTAAGTACAAGCAACCCTTAACTCTCTTACAACTAAGTACCCTAAAGTCAACCCTCCCCATCACTTATCCCATCACTCTCTCTCTTTCAATCTTTCTCTCTCTCATCTCTCTCTCTCTCTTTCATTCTCTCTCCCTCATTTTCCTCCCAAGAAACTCACGTCCAATGCTCCATGAGAGAGCTAGGTGTGGCCCACCTTCCTACTTACCATCTCTACCATTCAAGTTCAATCTCAACCATTGAAGTCTATCCATTGGAGCTTTAGATCGCATCGGTGGAAGGAAGAGTTCGAGATCTTAAGGTGGGTGCTTCTCTCTCTCTCTTTTTTCATTTTTGTACGATGATGTGGCCGTGTGGCCCACCCGGATGGACCCCACCATGAGGCATGTATTTTATCCTAGCCATCTATAGGTGGAGCCCACTTTATGTATATGTTGTATCTACACCGTCCATGCATATGGTGGCCCACCTAGACAGTACGTCTGAAGGTGGGGCCCACCTTATCATGTGTTGTATCTAAAGCCATCCAGCGTCCTTGACGCTAGACGTCGTAATGAAACGGGACTGACAATGGGTGTACTAGCAAGCTAAAAAATATATATATAATAATAGTATAATATTATCTTTAAGGTTTTTTGTGGACCACTTATGTAGGCCCCACCTTGATGTATGTATTCAATCCATGCCGTCCATCCTGTTTCCCAATACATTTTAGGCATTGAGCCGAAAAATGAAGCTGATCCGATGTTCTGGCGGGCCATAGCCTAGAAAACAGTGTTTTAACCTTTGAAAATCCACCCTGATGGTCTTATACACCGAAATATATCCAATATTGGACTCTTTGGACCTGTCCCGAACCCGAGAATCCAACCGACGGGCTGGATTGTCCTAATGTGGGCCGTACCTATGAAAAACCTTGATAAAACAAAGAAAAAAAAGTGTACTGACGCTGATGCTGTCAGCGTCCAGATGACGCTGCAGTAATCAACATCAGTTGTTGGACGCTGGAGGGACGTGGGCCCACCACAGGTCCCACCTTGATGTATTTTGAATATCTTCACCGTGCATTTGATGGGTCCCCTTTAAAGAATGGGTCGCCCCAAAATCAGCATTCGAGGGACTCAGGTGGTCCACGCTTCAAAGCAGCAGGGGATTGAACGTCTACCATTGAAACTCTTTTTGGGGCCCAGAAGTTTTGGATACAAATGATATTTATTTTTCATCTTCATCAAGATCTGTGTGACCCTATCAACAGATGGGATGGAAAATAAACTTTATGGTGGGCCCCACCTATATGGAAACAGACTGGCTAGTGTACCTCTCACAGCCATACATAGCAGCTGCATTAACGTCAGTGAGCTCAATGGGTCTGATTATGAGGGATGTGTAATATAGACCGTCCATCTGTGCGGGTCCCACCTTGATATACTTGTTGCACACATGGACCCCACATGATGTATATGTGTTATATCCACTGTATGGACGGTGGAAATCCACCTTAATATATATTTCATCTGCACGGTCTAAAATGCGGACGGTGTTGTGGTACCTACGAGATGTATCTGTGTGCACCACCATGTTGTATATGTTTCATCCACACCGTAAAAAATGCTTGAACAGTGCTGGACAGCGTTTGGGCGATGCCGTGGATCCCACCTCCATGTATGTTTCATATCCACATCGTCCAAAGTGTTTGGACGATGCTGGACAACCACTGGAAAGTGTTGATTTACCTGGACAACGTTAAGATGGTGCTGATTTCCTTGGACAATATTTGGACGGTGATGATTATCATTAGTGAACCATGTGCCCCATAGAATGATAGTGCACAGTGATACACATACTGCACTTGCCACTATTAAAATGATTTTAGATGTAATCCAAGCCCTCACCCACATTATAATGGGACCCACCATGATGCATGTGCTGTATTTATAACCGTCCAACCATTTGAGAGATTATTTCATGGCATGAGTAAAAGAATGAGCCAGATATGGAATTCTAGCGGACCCCACCATTTGAAATAGTGGGGATAGTGACACCCACCATTCAAAAATTCTTAAGGGCCATGGCAGTTCCAAGCAAGCTGATATTTTTTTATTTTCACTTCATCAATTTTAACTGATGAATAGGTTAGATCTCAAAATACATCACAGCGAGTCCTACAAATGTTTTAACGGTGGGTGCGGCTGCTCCCATGGTTTTTCGTGGCGGGCCATTTGTATTTTAATGGTGAAAATCATTGTCTCCACCGTTATTTGTGGTAGGTCCAGATGATCTTTTGATATGATTTGTCTGGATAATTTTCTAAAATGATCTCTCTAGATGGATGAATGAGGTAGCTGGAGTGGCCCGCTTAATATGGCCTATTTGATGTATTTGGAGCCCATTTGGTGAGGCCTGATGTGATGTATATGGGCCCATGGGTTAGGCCCATTGTGATGTATTTAGGCCCATAGGTTGAGGCCCATTGTGATATATTTGGGGCCCATGGGATGAGGCCCATTGAGATGTATTTAAGGCCTATGAGCTGAGACCAATTGAGATATATTTGAGGCCTACTTGATTGTTTTAGGCCCATGTGTACGGCCCCCCTATTGTGTGTTTGAAGCGCATGGGTTGTGACCCATTGTGTATTTGAGGCCCATGAGTGAGGCCCGATGTAATGTATGTGTGGCCGTTACATTGCCTATGAATCCCTTATGTGGGCCACTCTTTGAGAGCAATGTTGGTTAGATGTCCACATTGATGGGCAATGATAGTTAGATGTCTTCAATGTGACCTTTCCTTAAGCCTTGTTGAGCCCATTTTTACCGATTTCGATTAACGTGACCGATTTACTGATTCTAATTATCGATCGATTACGATTTTCATGACCGATTGACGTGACCGATTTGCCTATTCTGATTATCGATCGATTTCGATTGTCATGACCGATTGTCGATTTTGATTGACGTGACTAACTACCAATTCTGATTATTGATCGATTTCGATTGTCATGACTGATTACCAACCCTGATTGTTGTAATCGACTGCCAATTCTGATTATCGATCGATTTTGATTGTCGTGACTGATTGCCGACCCTGATTGAAGTGATCGATCTACCGATTATGATTACCGATCGATTCTGATTGTTGTGACCGACTGCCGATTCTGATTATCGATCGATTTCGATTGTGGTGACCGATTACCGACCTTGATTGACATGATCGATTTGCTGATTCTAATTACCGACCGATTCTGATTGTTGTGACCGACCGCCGATTCTGATTATCGATCAATTTGATTGTCTGACTGATTACCGACCCTGATTATTGTGACCAATTGTTGATTCTGATTATCGATCGATTTCAATTGTCGTGACCGATTACCGACCCTGATTGATGTGACCAATTTGCCGATTCTGATTATCTATCGATTCTGATTGTTATGACCGATTGCGATTCTGATTGACGTGACCGATTTGTTGATGCCGAGTTTCGAGGCCGATTCCAATTTGTCAAGGCCGATTTTAATTGTCGAGGCCGATTTCGATTACCAAGGCCGATTGTCGAGACCTATATGATGTATATACGACCCGTAGTTGAGGACCATCGTGATGGGTAATAGGCCTGTGTGATGTGTATGCAGCCCATGTTTAAGGCCTAATGTGATGAATATGAGGTCTATGTGATGAGGCCCATTGTGATGCATTTGAGGGTCAGGCGATGGAGCCCATTGTGATGCATTTGAGGGTCAGGCGATGGAGCCCATTGTGATATATGTTAGGCCCATCGTGATGTGTATTAAGCTCTTGAGTGAGGCCTATGGTGTTGTATATTTGACCCTTGTATGAGGTCATGGGTTCACTATATGTTAGGATCTATGAGGGTCATTCCTCGGGGGCAATGTTGGTTAAATATCTACATTGTCGAGGTCAATTGTCGATACCGGTTATTGATACGGATTATAAGTATGTGATAGCATAACATCATAATACATGCTCATACGCATCATCTGCATGTTTGTAATGAGATGTGGTTGATCATTGCATATGTCATTGAGCATATTGTTATAAGACTCCCTGATAGGTAGAGGTTATCTCACATGAGCGCACGGTATGCGCATGATTGATGCATGACTGGATTGTATGACTCATGCATCTTGCATTATGATTACTATATGCCCTAGCGACATCAGAGCCGAAGCCTCCAAGGCATAACGTGGATGGCCAGAGGAGACACCAAAAATGTTTGGTTCTAGCATACGGGCGCCATAGATGTCCTTGGGTGAAAATCCCTAAACCTCCGTGGCCAAGAGACGCCCCAACGTCTGGACCGAGTGGATACATGAGCGCTCGAGTGCCGAATACTAAGAGGCTGCATCTCCCACTGTGTCGTGGTCGGTTGGGAGGGGGTGTGGCCTTACCCGCCCGAGGGTAGGGGGCATTGCTATGCTGAGTTTGACCAGCTCGTGAATGGGTCCGCTATCGACGTGCCAGGTAAATATTGGCTGACTACTGGTCAGGCGGATAGTGAGGTCTCTTCCACTTGCATGGTTGCGCATCCAATAGGTGGCGATTGAATGTAGAGTGTACTAAACCCCGGTGATGATCCCAGAGATGAACCGTACTGATATGTGGACTTATTGAGTAGGAGTTGCATACTCATTCATTCATTCATTCACTATCCACTCGGGCTGGTGGTGCGCAACTATTTGTTACGTGTACATTCGCATGGCTAGGCCTCGGTTGGGCGTGCGACTAACCTGAGATTATGAGTTTACCACATTGAGTCTGACTATCCAAATTTAGGTATGGGACTGGTTTGGATAGAAGTCTCTTGTGATGGACCTCATAGCCTGCGATACTACGTACTATCATCCCAACTCCAGCATGGTCATTCCATTCGCACCGCATATTGCATTACATCTGCGGCATATGGTATTTTGGGTTACTGTGTTTCTACATTTATATGGTCTAGATACGATTAACGTTATTCGTGGACTTATCAGGAATTACATACTGCATCGCATCCTCGACATTTGATATTTGGCTCTTTATGACTCCTCGTTTGCATAGTTGTTCTATATTGCGTATTTTGATATTGATTGACTCATGGACTTATCTGTATTTCTGCTTACTCTGTTATCGTATAATTTATGATCTTGCTAGTATTTCTGTTTACTCTGATAATTCCTACTCTTATCAGTATTTCTGTTTACTCTAGTAATTCATGATCTTGTTAGTAATTCTGCTTATTCCGATATTGTACAATTTATGGATTACCAGTATTTTCGGTACTATTTGATGATGGCATTGTATTGAATACTTGACACTTATCTTGTGCACACACTTGCACCACCCTCTAAGCTTTCTATAAGCTTATGCATGATAGATGTGTGCAGGTGATGTTAAGTTGCAGCAGTGTTGAGCTTGGAGCATGCAGCGGTTCTTCTAGAGCTTAATTTTTTACTTATGTATTCCCTTCAGTATTGTAATCAAATGATTATATTAGTGGATATGTGATGATGATGTTGCCTTTATGATTTGGGTATACTTGTGGTTATGCTTATTACGAGTTAAATGTACAAAAAAAAAATCCTCCTTGCAGGATCCCAGGATCGGAATCTGGTGTATGGACGCTAGGAGCCAAGAATGGAGTACTACGGAGGCTGTCAACACCGGATTCGGTGATCGGGATTCCTGTGAATCCGATTTATGGGTTTGGGGCGTGACAATATTCATTTCACAAACCAAGTGTGCCTTAAATCTTGTAAAAAAAATTTAGGTTTGAGAATAGGAAAAAGTTTGATACTCTTATGAGTGCAACTCTCAAACTCTCTAAGGATGAATCAGGTAAAAGTATAAACTCCCATCCGTATTGGAGTATGATTGGTAGTCTTTTATACTTAACTTCTAGTAGACCTGATATTGCTTTTAGTGTTGGAATATGTGTTAGATATCAATCTGATCCTAAGGAATAATATGTAATCGCTGTTAACTGGATAATCAGATATGTTGCAAGTACTGTTAACTTAGGTCTATGGTATCCATATGATACAATTGTACAAATTGCCGAATATACCGATGCGGACTAGGCAAGAAATATGAACGATAGAAAATCCACCAGTGGTGGATGTTTCTATATAGGGAACTGTTTGGTTTCTTAGCTCTGTATCGCTCTCAATAGCTGAAGCTGAATATATCACAGCTAGTAATGCTAGCACTCAGCTGATCTGGATGAAAAGAATGTTAGCCGATTATGGTATTACGCAAGAGACTATGACATTATACTTTGTTAACTTGAGCGCAATTAATATTTCAAAAAATCCTATTCAACATTCTCGTACAAAACATGTCGATATTCAATACCATTATATTCGAGAATTAGTTGAGGACAAAAGTATTGCACTAGAATATATTCAGACTGAGAAGCAGCTTGCAGACATAATGATTAAACTACTCAACAGAAATAGATTTTCCAAATTAAAGCATGATATTGGTTTGTGTATTGTTAATTAATTAATCATGTTGTTTATGCATTTTTATTCTATTTATTATATAATGTTTGAATGCATAACATACAATTAAAGTTTAAATAAAAAATTTATTTTAAAAAAAAAAATCGAGGCATGCTCGACGGGTCGAGTGCATCCTCGACCAGTCGACCATCGATGGGTCGAGGACATGCTCGACCAGTCGAGAAACACAGGTTTGCACAATAAAGGGGGAAAATTTACTTTTCTATTTCATTTCCCACCTTCTTCTTCGACTAGCCGGTGCTTCTCTCGATGAACCCATCTCAAAATCTTCGTTGTAAGTGGTCTATTTCCATTTTTCTTCTAGACTTGGGTTGGTCCTTGCTAGTCTATCCTGTATTTGTGATTTACAACCTTCTCGTAGTGGGTTCGAAGCAAAAATCTAATCTATACTCAACCCATCTACTTTCCTTAATCTTCTCTTTTGCAATCTCTAAATGGAGCATCGTCCAAGGAGGAAGGCAACTTCCAAGGGCCCTAGCGGTTCCTCCTCTAAGTTGACTCCCATTAGCGTGAGAACCCTAAGATATCTCAAAGAAGATTTAGAGCATATTAGGGATTTCTGCAGTAGAGAGATTATAATAGAAAGGACTGTAAATGTTGACCACATTGCACCATTTTAGCTTGTGCCACTCCTTGACAAAATCAGTTGGGGAAATATTCTTACTTGGGGCGAAACGACATATCATTCTATTGCACAAGCCATGTATGCATCTATAAGCTACATGTCCCTAGAAAATCTTACTTTGGCTATTAATTTTAGAGAAGGGACAGTCACTATTAATTGCTACTTAATTTCAACTTTAACTGAGATAGCCATCACTGATGATGGCATTCCCATGGCCAGTCTTGCCAACAAAATGACTTGTACTTAGCAACGGGCGATCACTCGTAAATTATGTCGCTTTGACACTGAATGGCAATCTGGAAATGCCCTCCGTGCCAACAAGATGCTTCCTAAATATCGTGTCCTCCATCACATTTTTACGTCCAATGTGTATCCCAAATTTAGTAATAAATCTGATCTTACCTCTTTTATGGCTCGTGTCCTTCATTCCATAGTATCTGATACTCCAATATGTCTTCCTTCTTTAATGTGCTATTTGATCATTTAGTTTCGCATTCATCTGGGTCATGGTTCGATTCCTTTCGCCTATCTCATGACTTGTATTGCTCTTTATTGCAATGTTGTCATTCCTTCGACCAAAGCACCGGAGTCGGAGTTACCCTTTAATAATGCAAATTTGAACAAAATGAATCTGGAATTTATTCTCAGCCAGTGGGATGAGGATGAAGAGGAAGCACCTGTACTAGACGACATGTCAATGGACAATATATTTGTCGAGCTTGATGAGATGGATGATTTAGCTTATCCAAACTATCAACCTTCTCAGGTTGATGATCGGCTAAAATCCTTAGAGGAAAAGGTTATTGAGTTGAAGGTTTCTCAAGACAATCTGTTAGAAAATAAAAAATCTTCAATAAAATACATGCGAAAGTACTTTTATCGCATTGCCAAGGGATTGCACTAGATTGATCCTTCTATACATCCTCCCTCTTCCTCTAGATCAGAGTAGTTCTATTTAAGTTTTTAAGATTGATCTGTAAAACTTATACTCTGTATGTTTGCTTGATGACTCTCTCATATACTCCACTACTCACTTTTGAATGCTTATTTTCCTAAACTTGACATTTACATATGCTTACTTCCTACCCAATTTACATCTTTATGTCTTCTTCTATATAGTTATTTGAATGTCTTATATTTCTGATAGTTAACTACGTTTTCCTTGTCAAATTGTGACAAAAGGGGGGAGAAGGTTGCTTGTAGAATGAAGAATGATGCATGAATGCTTGATGTGATGATGCATGAATGCATACATATATGCTTGATATGAATTATACATTATTATATGGGAATGTTTGGAATGGAAGATTGTATGCCATAATACAGGGGAAGCACAAATTGAGGGAGAGTAGCAAATTCTTCGCTAGTTCATCAAAGCTACAACAAAACCTTCTACAACAACATGGGATCAAGAATACAAAACTATATTCTAATTGTTGTAATAAGTGTTTTGTCACAAAATTGACAAAGGGAGAGTTTGTAAGTGTTATAGTGTATAAAGCACACATTATTTGTCAAATTTCATTTAAACAAAACAGCTTATGAAGTGGACTTCTAATGTAGATCAAGATGGAAAGTTCAAGACGCTACTAAAGTTCAAGTCGAGTAGAAGATCAAGATACAAAGTTCAAGATTCTGCTAAGTTCAAGATAGAAAGTTCAAGTTAAGTTCAAGTTCTACTACAGTTTTAGTGGAAGATCAAGCTCCATATATAAACTCAAGCTCTATTTGAAGAACCAAGTAGAAGAACAAGTTTCATGAAGTTCAAGCATCCAATCTACTTTAAAGTTCAGTCATTTCAGGTATAATAAACCCTAGAAAGACCTTTGGTTTAGGTACTTTCAAAATCTAAATTAAGTGGGTTTTATGCTTATAGTTGGCTAAGGTTCGACTAGTCTAAGTTATAACTCGACTAGTCTAAGAAAATTTTGACTAATCCTAGTTCCAATCAAAGCAAAACAGAAATTTTGTTACACCTTCGACCAGTCGAGGAAGTTACTTGACCAATCAAAGGTGGGCCTTCGATTAGTCGAGGGATGCTCGACTCGAAGTCCAGTGACTGAACCAATTCAGATTTCTAACACCCTCGACCAATCGAAGACCTTACTCGACCAATCGAACAGGGCCCTTTACCAGTCGAGTAGGGCCTTTGTTTTATCTTATCGCACTCAAATTTGAAATTTTGTTTGAACGGATTCCGATTCATAGACGAGTTGAAGACTGTCTTAGACGAGTCAAAGTAACAACTTTTTTACCTATAAATTGAGGCTTTCTCTCAATCCGAAAATACAATTCAAGTACATCAAATCCTTCATCAAGAGAGAGAGATTCCCCTATTATGCTCAAGTTATTGCATAGTATTTATTAAATAATTTTAATAGCTTTTTATTTAATTTCTTGATCTCCTAAGTTGTCAATTTCATTTTATAAAGAGAGTAAAATGAGCATAACAGGGGAATCTCTCTCTTCTTTTGTAACGCCCTGAAAATCAGGGGTCGAGTAGCAACTCAACTCTCGAGTTCTAAAAAATCACTTATACAACATAAATGCTTATGATTCAATGTTGTCTGTGTTAGTGCATTAATCATGAGTGGGATTATACCAAAACAGTAATTCATACTCCAGATCAGGTTGTAAAACGCAAGCGGAAGACTGAAAGATATAAATAAATGTATATAAGTCAAAAGATCACAATCGGTCTCCAGAGTATGAATATAACACTGAGTCACTGTGTACATGAAATATTACATATCATATTACAAAAGTCAAAAGTCTCAAAAATGGTTCAATTGTAATAAAACCCTGTAGCCCCGTCAATCCGGATAGCCTAAGCGAAACCATTGGAGAACTGCACGTAAGAGTACTCGTCCTGATCGTCGTAATAATCAGGCTCCGCCTCAGGGGTCACGTCATCATCTGAAATCAAGACAGAGTCTGGTTATTGTTTAAAACAACGTCCCATATCGTGGGAGTGAATGATCAACTCAGTGGAACAATAAAGAATAGGTTAGCATGTTATCAATTCAGTCAAGCAGTAATGATAAAGCAGTAAATCACACATCCCTAAGTACTCTTGTTAATGCAAAAATGGTATGAATGTATGATGCATAACCTCGTCTACGCTCCATCAGCGACTTCATCTCACGTTCGCACATGACAACACTGCCTCAGTGCTTGACCTGCTACGCCTGAACGCACGCGTAATGTAGTGCATGCAGATGATTACCAGGTTCTTATTAGTCCTTTTCATACAGCGGGATTGGGAAACTAAGGTACCTCCCTTATTTCATTTCCCAAACAATGATCCATTCTAGGGTCGTCAGTCCTAGTAAATCTCATACGATGTTGCGGTTCTAGGTCGCTGCAAAGGGCTCATCACCAAATCAATATAGGTCTAGTTTATACTCTAAATGCTACGGAAAGGTTGTCGCCTCCACGTAGACTCAGAGTATGCTCGAGGTCACTACAAAGGGCTTGTCACCAATCAATGTAGGCCGACAGCTTGAATACAGTGTCCTATACCACCGTATTCGGCTCAGGAGTCTGGGTTGCTCATTGGTCACTATAGGGAGGCTCGTCACCCCAGCGTAAGCCGACAACTCGACCATGGTGTCCCATACCACCATGTCCGGCTCATGAGTCTTAGCGAATCGAGGTACCAAGGTTAAACGGGATTTCACTAGTGAGTTTGGTACCTTAGGTTCAAGCAGTAACGTCCATACATGGTGAACATACATCGGCACATCGGGTTACTTGACGAGCTCTACCAGCACGAGCGCACATTACATCGATCGACGTGAAGTACATAAGAACTTCGTGTGGCCTAACCACTGCCGATGACCAACACACGACTCGGGTTTGTCAAACATGACCTATGTGGCGAATGAATCTCAGCCACAACTTCAAGCTTGTTACTGATTGCCTGGACTATAACATAGCCTCAATCACATTCAATCCTTAACTAGAAAGCATGTATACTAGTCTAAGCAGAGTTAACAAAGTAATTCAAACATGTTAACAAGCATGTTATAAAGCACAATATAAACAGGAAATACGAACACATATATTTCATAAGTAAGCGATTAACTTAAACAACTTGCATGAAGGAAATCATACACATCTCTAAGGTAATTGAGAATCCTATCTCAACACCCACCTAAAGTACCATCATCTAAATACCTACTCATACAAGCATTTTCACAAACACTTAGAATACACTTATTAACGTACATAACACATGTTGACTAAAACATGTATTAGGGCAAATCCTTTCGCCGAGTAGTTATTACACGTATACCTATCATATGTACACAGTAATTAATCACGGCAAACATACTTTCATATTTTATATGTATACGGTAATTTCTACAAATATACAGAATATACTAAACGCCATAATTTGCATACGTAACTGAATCGCAAAACGAACATCGCATTTTGCATGTGAAATAACACCCAGATCATGAATCTATCATTATCCGACATTGAAAGCATTGAAAACCATAACCTAAGCATCTATAGTCTGCACCTTATGCCGTAGAAATGAGTAATGGACTCAGTTTAAACACCAAGTCTTTATCAACGGTAGAACGACAACCTATGGCATGAAATAGGTTAGCTATTTCATCACTTACACTAGTCGACTCTCTAGAACTGATTAGGGTTAGGATTTCTTACCTGAAAATGGAATCAGAATCGCCAGAAAGTGATACAGTAGTGATGGATAGACACGGAGAATAGCAAGGATCAATTCCCAGGAATGATTCCAACTTCTCTCACACTTTCTCTCTCTTTACTCTGTTCTCTCTCCTAGGGTTTTCTCAAATTTGTATGGAGTGAATGAGAGAGGGTTTAAAGTCCTTATATAGGCTTAAAACTGATGAAAATGGCCCTAGGGCCAAGGTATACTTAAGTTATAGCCAAAGGGCATCTGTTTCAACTCAACAGAGCATTTTCGGAACCCCCCTTGAGACAAAGGTCGGACTTAAGCTCACAGACTATGGATCTATGTCGAGTTAAGGTTTCATTCCAATTAGATTTTCAGATCACACGTGGCAGACCAGTTTCAGTTCAACGGTCACCGGAACTCGATCAAGGTTACAAGTACACGGACATGTGTATGAAATTTCTCCTGATATGAGGGTGTATTTGGGTCAAATTCTGATGGTCTAATTGCTTATATCAGGCCGACAAGTGACAGGTCTCAGATTACTTAAATTAGATTTAATTTCTAGAGAAATCCACGTTTTCTCACACACTTCACTCTGGGCTCAAGCGAATAGCCCCAGGACACAATCTGGGTTTGATTTCTGAGATGGTTGTCAAGCCCAGTAAGGTGGTCCTAATTATATAATTTCGTATTATTCGGACTTTCGACGTGCGGTCCAGATCCGATACGGAGTTTCAATGTGCTTCTGAGAGCAACTGGGTAATGAGATTGATCCTAGATTTTAAGGTAACCTAGCGTCAATGATTCTACAAGTTTTGGGTCTTGCAGATCATATTTAAAGTGCTTCAAACGGATTTCACAGCTAATCTAGATTAGCACTTAGTTAACTTTGTCTAATTCCTAAAGGATTTGATCTTGGGTGATTTCTGCCTAAGGTGGTACTCGGGTCTTTGTACGAAATTTTTTGAGACGTTACAATCTACCCCCCTTAAAGAAAAATTTCATCCTCGAAATTAGTACCTTTTCGTACTCCTTGAGAATCTGAGGGTAGTTCTTTCTGACCTCAACTTCAGTTTCCCAAGTAGCCTTTTCCTCTGTCTGATGTGCCCATAATACCTTCACAAGTGGGATGACCTTGCTACGCAACACCTGCTCCTTCCTGTCTAGGATACGCGTCGGATGTAGTAAGTACGTAGCGTCCTCGCTCAACTGTACCTACTCCCATTTGATGATATGGGAAGGATCAGGAACGTACTTCCTTAGCATGGAAACATAAAATACGTTATGCACACCCGCAAGTTGAGTGGGCAAAGCCAGGCGGTATGCCACCATACCCACTCGGTCAAGTATCTGAAATAGGTTAATGAACCGCGGCGTGAGCTTCCCCTTCTTGTCAAACCGAAGGACTCCCTTCATGGGGGAAACTCGGAGGAATACATGGTCTCTAACCTCAAACTCAAGCAGCCGCCACCTCATATCAGAATAGCTCTTCTATCTGCTCTGTGCTGTAAGAAGTAGACGCCTGATAATATCGATCTTCTCTAAGGTCGCCTGTACTAACTCTGGGCCAATCAAATTGCGTTCGCCAACCTCTGCCCAGCAATGTGGTGCTCGGCAAGGGCGCCCGTACATGGTCTCGTAAGGAGCCATACCAATACTCGCCTAAAAACTATAATTGTAGGCGAACTCTACATACAGGAGACAGTCATCCCAACTGTCCTTGAAGTCCAAAACACAGGCCCACAGCATATCCTCTAAAATCTGATTCACTCGCTCCGTCTGCCCATCGGTCTGTGGGTGGAACGCGGTACTGAACTTCAACTTCACACCCATCGCTTCCTGAATACGAGCCCAGAAGATAGATGTGAATCGTGTATCTCTGTCTAACAAAATCTCCAAGAAAACTCCATGCAGACACACTATCTCCTTAATGTACAATCTAGCCAACTCGTCTGCAGAGTTCGAAACTCTGATCGGAAGGAAATGAGCCGACTTTGTCAACCAGTCGACGATCACCCAGATGGAATCACGTCTCTTCCTCATCTTCGGTAGCCCCGATATGAAATCCATAGAGATGAAGTTCCACTTCCATTCAGCTATGGGCATGGGCTAAAGTAGTTCAGGAGGTCGGCGATGTTCAACCTTGACCTGCTGGCACGTGAGACAACGAGAGACATACTCCGCTATATGAGCCTTCATATTGTCCCACCAATACAACCTCTTCAAGTCCTGATACATCTTCATGCTATAAGGATGCATCGCAAGCTTCGATCTGTGGGCAGCCTCGAGAATCTCCTATCTTAAGTTATGAATGTCTGAGACGCATAGGCGGCCACGGTATCGTAGGCACCCATCTGTGCCAACTCTCCACTCGGAGTCCTCGTCATTACTAGCTTGCTCTCGAAGCTCAGACAGTCGCGCATCGCCCTTCTTGGGCTCGATAATCCTGTCATCCACAAGTAACCGCACCCGAATGTGCACGACACTCACGAATGGCTCCTCCACGGTGAGTTTCTGCTCGAAGTCCCACACGAACTCCACCATGTGTCATTCATCAACCATCAGTGGAGCCGCAAATACTATCGCCTTCTTACTGCTCAATGCGTCTGCCACAAGGTTAGCCTTGCCAGGATGGTAGGAAACCTCGAACTTAAAGTCTTTCAAGGTCTCCATCCATCGTCGCTGCCTCATATTCAAGTCCCGCTGAGTGAATATATAGCGAAGACTCTTGTGGTCGCAGAAAAGGTCGAACTCCTCTCCGTAGAGGTAATGTCTCCAGAGCTTCAGTGCAAATATAACCGCTGCTAACTCAAGGTCATGCGTGGGGTAATTCTCTTCATGTTTCCTCAACTGTCTTGAGGCATATGCGATCACCTTGTCCCTCTGCATAAGGACACATCACAAACCAACTCGAGATGCGTCAGTGTAAATCGTATACTTGACCCCTTGCTCTGGCAATACTAGCATAAGGGCGGACGTCATTCTGTCCTTCAGCTCCTGAAAAACTGCTTCCGCTTTCTCATTCCAGGTGAACTTCAGATCCTTCCGTGTCAACTGAGACAGCGGTCTGGCTATCTTCGAGAAGTCCTGAATGAATCGTCGGTAGTAGCCTGCCAGACCAAGAAAAATCCTCACCTCAGTAACCGAACCAGGCTGCTTCCAGTCCTGAACTGCGACTACCTTAGCAAGGTCCACAGTTATCCCTTCCTTAGACACCACATGTCTCAGGAACTTGACTTCCTCTTTCCAGAAATCGCACTTCTTGTACTGTACGAACAACTGGTTCTTCTTCAGTATATCTAAGACGGCTTGTAGGTGTTCCTCATGCTCTTCCTAACTCGCAGGGTATATCAGGGTGTCATCGATAAACACGATGACAAATCGTTATAGAAATGGCCGAAATACCCGGTTCATCAAATCCATGAACACGGCCGATGCATTCGTAAGACCGAATGACATCACAAGGAACTCGTAATGCCCAAAACTGGTCCTGAAGGCCGTCTTCTGCACTTCCTCTTCCCTGACGCGCAACTAATGATACCCTGACTGTAGATCAATTTTGAGAAGTAGCGCGCCCCTTTCAACTGATCAAATAGATCGTCTATCCTAGGCAAAGGATACTTGTTCTTCACGGTCAATTGATTCAACCTACGATAATCAATACATAATCGTAGCGACCCATCCTTCTTCTTGACAAACAACACAGGTGCTCCCCAAGGAGACACACTGGGTCGTATGAAGCCCTTCTCTACGAGTTCGTCAATCTGTTTCCTCAGTTCTTCCATCTCACATGGAGGCATACGATACATAGGTAATGAAATAGGGGTCACATCGGGTACCAGATCAATAGTAAAATCGATCTCGCGCCGAGGAGGTAATCCAGGGATCGTCCTGAACACATCTGAAAATTTCTGAACTACTAGCATGTTTCCTAACGTCGGCCCATCAACATGCTCAAATATAGTAGCGTAACATTCAACACAACATAGCCAACTAACCTGTACTGAAAAAGTAAAGACTGTGCCATCAGGTCCGCTGGCTGTCACGACCCGATTATCACAATCAATCTCTGCCTTCATCTCGGTGAGTCAATCCATACCGAGGATAATGTCGTAGTGCCATAATGGAGCGACAATGAGGTCAACGAATACTGTCCTGCTACCCAAATCTACTGAGCAACCCTCACATGTTCATGTGACATCCAAAAAAGTCCCAGTAGCAGTAGAGAGTTTCACTCCTTTCGTGGGAGTAGTATGTAAAGCTAGACGCTTAACTGTCGCATATGAAATGATGGAGGTAGTGGACCCAGCGTCCACCAATAAGAACACAAGAGTACCTTGAACAAGTGCAGTGACTTCGAAGGCCATAGGTGTTGTCTCTGGCTCTTCTGCTGTAAGTGCATGAACACGTGCCTGTTGAGGTCGATTGGGCTGAGGCACCATAAGTCGCTGAGGTGGCCTGAATTGAGGTGCAGGGGGCCGGAAGGATAGATGTGCAGGGATAGTACGCAGGGGTGGTGCTGAAATGGCCTGGGGACGAATGTGGTCAATCTTCTGCGGTGGCGAGAACCCACTGTCTCTCATACGTGCGAAACAGCTCTCCGCTGGGTGGCCTGGCCTCCCACAGTAGGTACACGTCACACCCGGTCACTGCATCAGAACTGGTGGCGCTGATATACTGGGAGGAGAGTCTGTGCGAGGCCTCTTGCCGAGGAATGGCCTACTCGGCATATCTGGTCGAGGCCTAGTAACCATAGCCCCATGAGAACATGTCAACCGGTCCCCGTCCTGCTCTGCTCGCATAGACATGTGTACCAGCTCAGCGTAGGAGGGTATGTTAGCACAGCACATCTTTGAGAGAATATCAGGGTGCAGGCCCTCAGAAAAGTGTCGCATCCGCATCTGTGTATCGGTAAGAATCATAGGAACATAGCGGCCCAACTCCATGAACTGATGCTCATATTCTATCACTACCATGCCTCCCTGCCTGAGGTGCAAAAACTCATTCTCCTTCTCGTGCCGGTACGTCTGGGGATAGTACTTCTCGTGAAAGCGAAACTCAAAATCTGCCTAGGTCCATATATAGGTAACCGCAACAGTCCGCAATACACTATCCCACCACAGGTTAACCTCCTTTTCAAACAGAAAGGTGGCCAACTCGACCTGCTCCTGCTCGGTACAATGTAGCATCCTCAGCATCTTGTAGATGCAGTCAAGCCAATATTCGGCCTCCTCTGGTCTGTGAGAACTCGTAAAGGTAAGAGGCCTCAAGTGCTGGAATCGCTCGAGTAGATCACACGTACCCAGATTTTTTGTAAGGTATGTAGCAGGTGCAGGGGGAGGCACACCCTCATCCTAATCAGAAGGCCCTACTGTCTCAGCAGGACGTACAGATGGTGAAGGTGGAGCAGCACTTCCACCCTGGGCTAGGGCCCCTACAATAGTAGCCAAGAGTTGTTGGTGCTACTGCTGCATCATCATCATCAACTGCTCCAACCTATCCGCAAGTGGGGCAGGCTCAGGCACATGCTACATCGAATATGATGCACGGTTCTACTCATAAACCGGTGGTGTGTACGGTGACGGTCCAACTGCAGGACTAAACGAAGGCTGAGACTTAGGAATAGTCTCACGAACAGGGCCCAATCCGGGGTCCGTATGACCATCCCTCTGGGGAGGTGCCTGATCCATCGTATCAGTAAGTGCGAGGCATGCCGTGCTCTGCGTGACCTTCCGTGGCATGCCCTATATGACATAGGGTGCAACCCAAGTCAGATTCAGCATACACACAAACTTAATATGCAGCATTCATACATAAATTAAAGTAACTTCATGCATTTCATTTACCAAAGTTTGTCATAATACATGAAATACAGAGTTACATGAATCATGACAGCAGATGCATGCGAGCTAATATAACCCAAGCTTCAAACACTGAAAATATTCAACTAACTACTACACTACTAGGCCCATCAACCTGAACACAAACATAACCTAAAGCAGTAACAACACAAGTTGCAAGACAATGACATGGATGACTAGGCATCCGAATCTGGCGAAGGAGGAAGGGCACCCTTATCCTGCCGACAGCGCAGGATAGTCTTCAAGGTGTGAGTCACCTTCTTGAACTTATGTTTCACGAGGCCCCGAAGATCCATAATATCCTGTCGTAGGACCTCCTGACTCTGTCATAAAGCAGCGTGATCCTCCTCAAGTCGAGCTATACGAGCATCCCTACTAGCCTGATCAATGTCCTGCTCCGGTGGCGTGGGAGGGGAGCTCTCCTCTGTATCCTGGGCCTCCTCTTCTTCCTCGCTCTCTTCCTCTTCTATTTCAGCTCTGCCTTCATCCTCACTCTGTTCCTCTTCACTCTCTGTCTCGTCATCACTTTCCTCAAGTCGGGTTTGTCGTTGTCGTGGCCTGATTTCCATCTGGTTGAGAGTGGTTTCATTGATGAAGTGTTGTGGCACTGGAAGTTCTGCGCCAAGGCTATAGCCGAACTCGCGTGCAATCTTGCATATAAGTCGGCCGAAGGAGAGCGAATCAGTCCTTCTAGTTAAGCGTGCGGTCAGAATGATCTGTTGCAAAACATACGTGGGCACGTACAACTTCTCACCCAGCCCCGCTTAGTACAGAAAGTCTACCATCAGGCGCGTACACTCACTACGATTGCTCCACCTGGGGTAGACGTTGAACGTGAAAATATGATGGAGTAGACGGAAGTCATCCTTCATGTTTGACTCCAAGAGACTATTATTCGGCTGCCATTAAACCAGTCGACCACAAAGGAAACGCGTACGACGATCCCTTTCATGTGCACTATTCAAATTCATCTTGCTCGCGTGGACTTGGCCAAGCGGTATGCCCATAAGTCGAGATATCAGGCCAGCGTCAATTGTGGCCTCCCGACCTCATCCCGAGGGAATCTTGAACTGCAAGGGATCCAGTGTCGACTCTTGGATGTGGGCATAGAATGCACTGACAGTACCCACATTCGCACGATATGTTCCCTTGAACATAGGGCCCCAACTGGCCTCATTCAGGTGCTCCAATAACAAATACTCTCTGAAGAGTCGCCTGTACACCTGAGCTTTAAAAAGGACCCTACGGCCCGCATATCTTCCATGGGACAACTCCGCTAGTAGAGTTCGTGGGAGAGGAGCCTAGGGATCGAGGTCCCGCTTAGTATGCACCTCGCGGTCAACGCCCGTGCTTACGGTGGCACCTCGCGGTCTTCTCGAACGAGTAGGGTGGCTAGGCTCGGCTTCATCCATGGCACCCTTTCTCTTTCCCATAAGAGAAAGAATGGTGGAAAGGGAGAAAATGGTCGTAATGAACTCGAATAGGGCCATAGAGAAAGTGAAGAAAAGGGAAGAAAGGGATGGAGTAGTTAGGTCTCCACGGATCTGACCTCCAAGGGGCGTGTAAAGACTCAAATGGAAGGGAATGAAGAGGAAAAATGAAGAAAGATGGTGGGTAGTTAGGGTACAAGAATTTAAGCCTCAAATAGGAGATTCAAGAGCTCAAATCGGAGAGAAAGTAGAGAGTA